>CM059498.1:48693959-49943959 GCA_030378355.1 Eleusine indica | reverse complement strand
ATACGGTCTCTGAACGAAAGTGGTACTTTGCTCGAGTCTCCACAGGACAGGGGTAACGTAAAGCTTAATCCCAGCTCATATTGGAGATAGGTGCTATAGATATATAGCACGGTTACCGTGGTTGGGTCCTAGCGTTAGAGACCGCGAGGAGGTAGGGAGACATCTTCCTAGGTACTTGCATTACGGAAAACATCTCTCAATGTGCCTTCGTGCTTCTCCATGCGTGCATTAGTTTATCGTCGCTTGCCTTGAGAACACAACACTAGAATACTATTAGCATGTCATAGTACGTAGCTAACCTAACAATAACAAGGATGGCTAACCACCTCGCCAAGACAAAACAAAGATACAACTAACTCGAGCTGCTGATCAGCTGAAGAAGCAGGGCGAAGGGGAATGCTGCCGCAAGAAATGGAAGAAAGGCCGAGAGTGTTCGTGGGCCAGAAGTAGCCCGTATGTAGAAGGTCGCGGAGCCAGCCCATACGTGGACGCCCGCCTACCGGCCCAGACAAATGTCCCTCGTTCCGCAGGCGCAGCCACTCGAAACTCTGCGCGCCCACGTCGCGCCACGCCACACGCCCCAACGGCCACTCGCTCGTTCCCAGATCCCAGTCCGCTGGGCCAGCAGTGGCTCCACCGCCCACGCACCCACGCGACTACGCGAGCCACGCAACGCAGGTCCCTCGACTCCGCACGTGCGCTCGCCGCGTTCCCATGGCCACGTCCGCCGTCCCGCTCTCACGCGCGGCGCCGATCGCTGCCCCCCGCCCGTCCAGCTCCGGGCAGCGCGTCCCGGCCGCCGCGCACGCCCGTCGTCTCCGGAGCGGAAGGCTCCTCCTCCGCTGCCGGCGGCGCTCCCTGACCACCGTCTCGGCCGCGGCGGGGACTTCCTCCGGTTCGGCTCCAGCGCGCGCGTGGGACTCCCTCGGCGGCGTCTCCGTCCTCGCCGCGGGCACCGGCGACGCCGTCCCGATCACTGACCTCTGGGACCCAACCGAGGTACTTACTACTCGCTTCCGCCTGAAACTGAAACCGATCTCTTCCCTAAGTGCGAGCACCTGCACGACGCGTAACTTTTGGAGCCGTCGTTGTGTGCTGAAACCGTGCTTCTGTTGATGGCGCGCAGGGGGTGGCCGTGGTCGCGCTGCTAAGGCATTTCGGCTGCTTCTGCTGGTGAGGAGAGATCGACACGAGTCACGACGCATGCCTTAAAAGTTCCTTGTTTCTTCGTTGTTTGCGACTACTCAACTTTGGCCGTGGCCGTGTACCCGCAGCTGGGAGCTGGCTTCTGTTCTCAAGGAATCCATGGAGAAGTTCGATTCGGCGGGGGCCAAGCTGATCGCCATTGGCGTTGGAACTCCTGACAAAGCTCGCATTCTCGCCGATCGGGTAAGCGACCTCGTCCTCAATTATATGTGATCAGGGATGTGGATGGCCGAATTTCCTGAGATGTGCGCAATTGCAGCTCCCGTTTCCTATGCAGTCCTTGTACGCAGACCCCGAACGCAAGGTGACCATTCTCTCCCCGTTGATCTGAACTGTTCGACATGGCCTCTGAGCTCTGGATTATACAATTTCAAACCTGAAGCACTTGCATATACAGTAACTGTCTACAACTACAAATCGTTCCAGGCTTACAATGTGCTCGGACTGTACCATGGTGTACGCCGGACCCTCTTCAGTCCAGCTAGCGTAAGCATCCCCGACTGACTAAACTCTGTACAATTGTTTTTTCTCGAAAAAAAACTCTGTACTATTATCCCCTGGCCGTGCAACTCTTCCATCTGAAACTGCTTCCATAAGTACACTGAATGTGAATGGTGGTGTCTGTGAAGGCCAAAATATACTCGAGGCTCGACTCGATCAAGAAGGCGACCAAGAACTACACGCTGGAAGGCACGCCGGCCGACATCACCGGCGTCTGGCAGCAGGTTTAGTCGAAGTCGTTTGCACACGCGGCTGGGAAGTGCAGCATCCATAATTTCACAAATATGAAGAGTCTAATCTGCTGCTTGTTTCTCATTTCTGTACAGGGTGGAATGTTCGTGTTCAGAGGGAAAGAGCTGGTGTACGCGTGGAGAGACGAAGGCACGGGCGATCACGCTCCCCTGGACGACGTTCTCGGCGTCTGCTGCAGTGTTCCAGTAGCTTGACTTATCAGCCGGATTTGTAAAGCTCTGTAGTTTATCTGTGACAAATAAACTGGACCCCATGCGTGTTTCCAACCATCGGACGCAGTACTACTTGAAAGCGTGAATGATTGGGAGAATAATGCAATACCCATTAAGCATAAGAACGTGAGTATATATAGGCACCAAGGGGAGTCGTGATGACAGGCCCATGGGCCTTACGAGTAACACAGGGATATAAAAACCATAATACACACGTTATTTGCTAACACTCCCCCGCAGTCAGATCAGCAGCTTTGCGAACGTTCAGACTGAATCGGAACTCCATGAAAACTGATGTCGGCAGGCCCTTCGTGAAGATGTCCGCATACTGTGAAGTTGTGGGGACATGGAGAACGCGGACCTCGCCAAGAGCGACGCGTTCGTGAACAAAGTGAAGGTCGATCTCCACATGCTTGGTCCGCTGATGTTAAACCGGGTTAGTGGAGAGGTAGACAGAACTGATGTTGTCACAATAAACCACAGTTGCGCGACAAAGAGGACTATGCATCTCTTGGAGAAGTTGACGCAGCCAGCAGGCTTCAGCGACACCGTTGGCAACTGAGCGATATTCAGCTTCAGCACTGGACCGAGAAACTGTCTGTTGACGCTTGGAGGACCAAGAGATAAGGGTGTCGCCAAGGAACACAGCATAGCCGGAGGTGGACTTACGAGTATCCGGACAACCTGCCCAATCGGCGTCAGTGTACACAACAAGGTTTGCAGCAGAGGACCGGTGTAGGCGAAGTCCAAGATCAAGAGTTCCCTGTAGGTACCGGATGATGCGTTTCATAGTAGAAAGATGAGGTTCTCTAGGATCATGCATATAAAGACAGATCTGCTAGACGATATATGCAATGTCGGGCCTTGTGAAGGTCAAATACTGGAGAGCACCGACAATACTGCGATAGACTGTTGGATTAGCAACCGAGGGGCCATCAGCTGACAGCTTGGAGTGAGTATCAACAGGTGTACTACAAAGTTTGCAGTCACGCATACCAGCTCGATAAAAAATATCCAGCATGTACTGGCGCTGAGAAAGCAAGAGACCATCAGTGGTGGGGCTGACAGAGATGCCAAGAAAGTGATGTAAAGTTCCTATGTCCGTCATAGAAAATTCCCTCTGAAGTGCAGCAATAACACGCTGGAGTAGCCTAGAGGAGGAAGTAGGAAGAATAATATCATCCACATAAAACAGCAGGTACACAATGTCGGCGCCATGATGATAAATAAAGAGTGAGATGTCGAACTTAGCCTCAACAAATCCAAGTGAAAGAAGATGCGAGGCAAGACGACTGTACCATGCGCGAGGGGCCTGCTTCAAACCGTAGAGTGACTTATTCAGACGTCAGACATGGTCAGGGTGAGAGGGATCCACAAATCCAGATGACTGCACACAATACACAGTCTCTGTTAGAGTGCCATGAAGGAATGCGTTCCTCACGTCTAGCTGATGGATGGACCAGCCACGGGAGAGAGACAAAGTGAGCACAGTGCGCACAGTTGCGGGCTTGACCACCGAACTAAAGCTTTCATCAAAGTCGATGCCAGGGCGTTGAGTGAAACCACGTAGAATCCAACGAGCCTTGTAGCGATCGAGAGTCCCGTATGAGAGGAACTTCTGGTGGAACACCCACTTGCCGGTGACAAGATTAACACCGGGAGGTCGAGGCACAAGAGTCCAAGTGTCGTTGGCCAAGAGAGCATCAAACTCGGCCTGCATGGCAGCCTGCCAATTAGGGTCGGCGAGGGCTCCATGGAAGGACTTGGGTAAAGACGAGGACACAACAGCATGAAGGTTGAGACGATCAACCAGGTTCTGGAAACCCAATTTCCCTCATGTGCGCATAGTGTGGTTGTTAACGATGGGCGGTGCAGCGACGACGGTGGTACCAGTGGTGCGACCGACGCCGCTGGCAACAACCTGTGAGGCAGGGGCAGCGGGGCCGGTAGCAGAACTCGACGCACCGGCAGCAGAGGCCGAGGCGCCGGGTGTTGTCGTCGCGCGCGTCAAGGCGGCACCAGGTACGTCTGCAGCAACCTGCGGGGCAGGGGCGATGGTATCTGGTGCCGAAGAGGAGGCAGGGGCGTGATCGTGAGGGATCCCAGCGCCCGAAGAGGTCCTTCGTGCAGCGGTTGAGGGGGCACTCGTGCTAGGCGTAGAAGTGCCCGTGTCAACAATACGCACAACGGAGGAGTCTTGACCCAACGAGAAAGGTTGAAACATCATCACCGTCACATAAAAAGTCCAAGGACGAGGGGGCCATTGGAGTCGGAGACATAGCAGCAAAAGGGAATAAAGTTTCATCAAAAGTGACATGACGTGAGACAATGAAGAGCAAAGCTCGAGGCATCTATAGCCCTTGTGCTCCGATGAATAGCCAATGAAGACACACAAGGAGGACCTTGGGCAAGTTTGTGTGGAGTGGTGGATGAGAGGTTGGGATAGCACGCACAGCCGAAAACACGGAGATGCGCGTAGGAGGGTTGAGAGCCGTGTAAAGCAAAGAACACCGTGGAGCCGCGCAATTTTTTTGTGGGCTGTCGGTTCAGAATATAAGTGGCTGTGTGGAGGGATTCAACCCAGAACTCAGGTGGTAGGCTGGCTTGAAAAAGGAGGGAGCGTAGTATGTTGTTGATGGTGCGAATGGAATGCTCAGCGCGGCCATTTTGTTGAGAAGTGTAAGGGCACCACATACGAAGGAGAACACCTTGAGTGAGGAAGAACGTGCGGGCCAAGGAGTTGTCAAACTCGCGGCCGTTGTCGCACTGAACGCTCTTGACGGTGGTTTTGAACTGTGTGCGCACATAGGAAAAAAAAGTTGGAGAGGACAGAAAATGTCTCGGACTTAAGACGAAGCGGGAAGGTCCAAATGTAGTGAGAGTAGTCGTCTAGAATCACTAAATAGTACTTGTAACCTGAGATGCTTAGTATGGGCGATGTCCATAAATCATAATGGATTAAATCAAATTTATTAAGTGCTCTAGATGAAGAAGAACTGAAAGGCGATCGTACATGGCGACCTAGCTGACAAGCATGACATATATGGTCTAGGTGGCCTTTATTACAAGAAATAGCATTTGAACTAATAAGCCAAGACAAAGCTTCATGACCAAGGTGGTCGTTGGTTTTGAGGGTGGTGTGAGGGTCATGGTGTGGAAGGAGTTCACGATCGAGGACTGATCCCAAGAGCCGCCCGCCATAGGTGTCCATGGTTGCGACTGCTGTTGCTGTTGCTTGTGGGGCAGTGCTGGAGGCTGGGTAGAGCCAAACCTGGACGCTAGAAAGAAACCAGGCAGGGGTGGCACTCCCCCGTAGTTGTAAGCGGGCAGGCCGTAAGGAGGCAGGGCTGGAGCAGCTGCAAACGCAGGGGGGGGGCGTGCTGCATCAGGTGCACGGGCGAAGATCGTGGGCCAGAAGGACTGGCATAGGGCCACATCTGCATGGTGCCCGCCCACGGGTTGGTGAAGGACGGGTACGGTGCGGGGGGCGAAGCGCCGTCTCCTGAGATGGAACCACCAGCATGAGGTCGAGGATTGCGTTGCCAGTGGAGGACTGCGAACGACCATCACGGCCACAGCGTCGGTTGTTGCTGTTGTTGCCGTTGCGAGGGGCACTACCATTGGCACCTTGTGGTGGACGCGGAGCGAGCTGCTACGGAGGTCCAGCAACGAAGGTAGTGGGCGAGGGCTCCAGTTCTTCGCTGAGGAGCTTGCTCTCTTCAAGCAAGAGGTGCACGCGCGCCTGATCAAACGTGGGGAAGGGGCGATGCATCTTGATGATGGAGATCATGTGACAGAACTTGCCACTTAGGCCACGCAGCATGGTGAGAACCATGGTCTTGTCGCCGACGGGGTCGCCAAAGTCACCGAGGGAGCTCGCCATAGTCTCAATCTTGCGACAGTACTCAGTGATGGAGAGGTTGCCTTGCTTGAAGTTGTGGAATTCGGCCTCGAGTAGGAGGGCGCGCGACTCGCTGTGGCCGAGGAACTTAGAATCAAGGAAGAGTCAAGCCACGCGGGCACTCGGATGGCGGAGCATGACGGCCAGTTGCAGATCGTTGGAGATAGTGTCGTAGATCCACGTGATGATGGTGCAATCCATCTGCACCCAGGCGGGACGGTCGAGGTTGGCAGTGTCCTTGAGAACGTGATCAGTGAGGGCATATTTGCCCAGCACGATCAAGAAAAGGATGCGCCAACGACTGTAGTTGTTAGCGGTGTGATCCAATGTTACAGGAACAAGGACCTTCACGTTGAGAATAGCCAGGGCTTGGGCGTGAACAGCAGCGAACGCGGCCTCCTTGGCATCGAGGGCACGCGATCGGTCTTCGGCGACCTTCTTGGCAGCCTCTTGCTGGTGACGACGTTCGTCCTCCAGGGCTTTGGGATCGGACATCGTGGCAGCAAGGTGGGCTGGCGATCTCCTCTACGGCAGCAAGCGACACGAGGCACACTAGCGAGGAGGTTAGCGACAGCGAGGAAGGCCGGCGAGGAACTCGGCGACGGCTAGGGTTAGCGGCGGCTAGGGTTTGCGGAAGCGAGGAGAGGTCACAGGAGCGAACCGTCTTGTGATACCATGAAAGCGTGAATGATTGGGAGAATAATACAATACCCATTAAGCATAAGAACATGAGTACATATAGGCGCCAAGGGGAGTCGTGATGATAGGCCCATGAGCCGTACGAATAACACAGGGATATAGAAACCCTAATACACATGTTATTTGCTAACACTACTGGTCCGGTGAATTAAAACAGAGAGATTCAGCAATATTTTCTTTGCTCATTACTCAAATCCTGCCCGAAAAGACCCAGATTCAATCAATTTTCAATAGGGTCCATTTGGATGTAGATATTGAAGGGGTTGGAATTGAATTGGGTTCAATTCCAATTCAGTCTAAACATTGAATTGAGCCCAATGTCAATTCTATTGTTTGGATGTAGATGGAATTAAAACATAGAATTCAAATTATGGGCAAAATACCAATTCATGTTTGGGTGTACATGACGTCGAATTGGAATTCCACCATGGCTTGGGGAAGAAGAAGAAGGGCCGGACCTGAGGAAGAAGAAGAAGGGCCGCCGCGTCTAGTCTCGTGCTGCCACCCGCCGCCGCCTCAGGACTTGGGGAAGAAGAAGAAGGGCCACCGCGCCTCGTCTTGTGCCGCCACCCGCCGCCGCCTCGTCTCGCGCCACCACCCGCCACCGCCTCGGAGCCTAGGGAAGAAGAAGAAGGGCCGCCGCGCCTCGTCTAGCGCCACCACCTGCCGTCGCCTCGTCTCGCACCACTACCCGCCATCGGACCTGGGGAAGAAGAAGAAGGGTCACCGCGCCTCCGTCACGGGAGGTCCAGGAGTGCGTGGAGGCCGAGGGCGCTGGAGCTCGAGGGAGGGGAGCGCTGGAGCTCGAGGGACGGCCGGGGGTGCCAGAGCTCGGGGGACGGTCGGGATGGAGCTCGACGAAGCAACAGAGCCGACGGACTCAGGAGGAGGAAGAGTCGTGCGCGTGTAGCAGGAGACAGACAGTGAATTCCAGCCAATTCAGAGGGAAAGAGCTCCGTATTAAAAGTGAGGAAAAGAGAGTGAATCAATACCTTTTAGAAATTAGGGTTCAATTCCAATTCTGAATTCCAATGATACCCAAACATTAGTATTGAATGATCCCAATTCCAATTCCCAATTCCAACTCTCAATATCTACTTCCAAACGCTACCAACAATATTTTACATTTGCGAAATCGCCACATCTTCTGTGGATCATGCGCTCCGAAGTGGCGAAGTCTGAACTTGTAAACTCCAGCAGGCAACAACACGTGCAGAAGAAAATTTTCGCCTGGCGTCTCGAATAATCGGTTCGTCTGTTCTCTGCACCAGTGGCTGAGCTGGCTCCGCCCGGCTCCCGCCATCCGCAACCATCTCCACTGCAACGGTCACTTCCTCCCTCCTCTCGTCTCCTCCGCGGTTAGGGTTCCGCCGCGTCTCGCCATCATCCGCCATGGCCGCGACCGCACCGGCTGCGCTAGCAGCACGCCTCCTCCTCTTGCCGCCCCCTCGCCCTACCGCTGCCTTCCCCCGCGCCCCCTCGCCCCCCGGCCGCCGCGACAACTACTTGCGTCTTTGCCGCTCACTGGCGGGGCCTTCGACTGTGGGGACTTCCGCGGCGAGCTCCTCGTCCGCCCCTTCCACTTCTCCGGATGCCGGATCAGGTATCGGCGATGCCCTAGGTGGCGTCCAAATCTACTCCGCCGCCACCGGCGAGCCCGTGCTGTTCAGAGACCTGTGGGACCAGAACGAGGTAGGAATTCTCATCTTATTCCCCCAAATATGGTAGGCTTATTGATCGCGAACTTGCAAGCATACTTGAACTAGGCAATTTTTGCTTTATATTTCGGTCCTATAAGCAATGAAGCTTTGTAATTAAGAACTTGTTGTTAGCTGAGATGGACTGCTGATTGTTTAAGACTGAAATAAAACATTTGGTCTTAATGTCACCGTGAGAATTTTGTACGAACGTGAGCGGCACATACATGAATTGGCTGTATATTTCCTCTCTGTGCAGGGAATGGCTGTGGTGGCGCTGCTAAGGCATTTTGGGTGCCCTTGCTGGTGAGAGAGGCAGCTCCTTTTGTAGATAAATGTTCCATTAAACTTGTGCATTAGCCGGTATGGATTTATCATCTTCTGTTTAGTTTCGTTGTTTTGGCTAATTGTCAACTCTGCATATGTCCCTTGTAGCTGGGAGTTGGCTTCTACTCTGAGGGATGCAAAAGAGAGATTTGATTCAGCCGGAGTTAAACTAATTGCTGTTGGTGTTGGTGGTCCAGATAAAGCTCGTATCCTTGCAGAGCGTGTATGTACTATGCTTTGCTTTGTAACCTAGCTCTAAGTTTTAACACGCATGAATAAAATATTTACCATCATGTGAAGTGTATGTCTAATTTAAGCCTCTGAATTCTTACCATTTAGGCCCCCATCTTGTTTTCTTTGAAAGCAAGAAGTATTTAATCTTCTACACTACAGTGGATGGGTCATGCTCAATCATGCTCAAGCTCTAATCAAACTTGTTCTTGTTTTTTTATCGATTTGTTATAATGCATTGCTGAACAAAGAGAGAAAAACATGCTCACGGTTTTACTTTGTCTAATGGCATCCTGCAAAATATTTTTTATTCCTGAGTAACTTCAATAAAATTTGTTTCATGCAGTTGCCCTTTCCAGCTGAATACCTCTATGCAGATCCTGAACGGAAGGTACTAATTCTATGTTTACTGATCTGTCTACCTATTGGATGTTGTCATAATCTGTGCTGATTGCAAAAGCCTAAATGGGTAGCTGCAGAAAAGATGTTATAGTTCAACTACTGATTGTACCGTGTTAGTTTATAGTATATCTATAAACTAATAGACGCCTGTTACGTTGCCATTTATTTAAGAGGACTTCTCATTTATTGTCTAGATTGTGTTAACAGGATCTGTAAAAGAAGTGGATATTTTGTGAAAAAAAGATCATTTTCTTTTTGGCTTTTGTGGCCAATCAGAAAATTTGAACAAAAAAGTGCATCAATTTCTCTTAGTGTATGCTCTTTGCGGATGATGTGGTGCTAGTGGATGAGAGCAAGACGGGGGTGAAGCAGAAGCTAGAATTGTGGAGACAGACATTGGAGTCCAAGGGTTTTAGGCTTAGGTCTAAAACAGAGTACATGAAGTGTGATTTTAGTTCCACTCCATATGATGAGGGAGAGGTTAGTTTTGAGGACAGATAGTGCCCAAGAAAGACACTTTCCGCTACCCGGGATCGATGCTGCAAAAGGATGGAGATATTGATGAAGATGTTAGTCATAGATGTAAATCTGGTTGGTTGAAGGAGACACTTTCCCACCTCTCTTCTTGTTTGCCTTCTTTCTTGTGTCTGTTTGTTTGTTTTCCTCTCTTTTCTCTTTTTTGTTTTGTTTTTTATTGCTCTTTTCCCACCACTCTTTTTCGTTGCATCCTTTGTTGTGTTTGTTTGTTTTGCTCTTGTGTTTGGGTTCTTCGGGGTTTCATCTCTAGCCTATCCCAACTTGGTTGGGATTAAAGGCTTAATTGTTGTTGTTGTTGTAGCAAATAGAGATGCCCTGTTGGGTGTTTGTTCACAAATTGACTGCCCAGTGCCTTCTATTGATGCAAAGCATTATTTCTGGCATCTAGTTGTAACTCCTACAACTATAATTTTTCTCATAATAAATGACATCTGCTGCTGCTGTGAATCTCCTTAATAAGCATAAGAACTGATCTGTGACGCTTCCCTGATTCTCCTTAATAAACATAGATACCTTTCTTCTCCCCAAATTACATGTTAAGTACCCCTATGTTATGGGCAGGTCTTTTGCGCTGTGTACTGTAGCGGCCCATGGTACTGTAGCAGCGCGGGTACTATAGCTCCGCCCTTAGTCCTCAAGTTAGGTTAATTAGAGATAAGGCTCGTTGGTTAGGGCCGGCTCTATATAAAGAGAGGTGCTGCAGTCAATTCAATCAATCAATAAAGAAACAATTCTCCTAATCCCCCAATGTCTTTCAAGCTCTAGGCAAAGCATAAGGTCTAATTATCCTCCCCATTACATCTGGTATCAGACTTGCCAGAAATCCCTTCTCATGGCTTCTGTCGCCGTTTCATGGCAACCAGATCTGGAGCTGAAAGAATTACGCCACAAGTTGAGGAAGTTCCTGGCAGCAGCAGAGAAGAAGGAGGCTGCCAAACATGTAGGAGTGCTTGTCCAAGATGTTATGGCTGTGCCTACAGCGCCTACCCCTTCGATCTTGCTGTTCTCATCTACCCCAACTCCGCCCTTGCCAACCATGGAACAAAAATCGCTCAACAACTTGACACTCCGAGAGTTGGTCCAGCTGCTTAAGGAAAGACTCGAAGTTAGAGAGGACAAACAACACCCGAGTGCAGAAGAGGCATCCAAGATTGAAGTTGAAGAAGTGCTTACTCCTGAGCTTCAGATCGTAGAAGGCGTTCATGTGCTTCAGATCGATGATGGCGGCTGCTTGATCAAAAGTGATGGCCACCAAGTTGAAAAAGACAACCCTGAAGTCGACGATGAGGATGACCACCAGGTTGCAGTAGGTGACCACTGTATCAAAGAAGAAGATGACCATCAAATTGGCATCGGTGACCACCTGATCAATGAGGAAGGATCATCGATTTTTGGGCCAGGCATGCAGTTTAGCTATTTTAGTGCCCGTGACCTGTTCAACGTAAGGAGCACATTGCCTTTTCAATGGGGATATGAAGGTTTGCAGCCATGGCCTCCACCACAGCTCGAGGGTGAGCTGTCTTTGAAGGAGGGAGGAGATGTTATGAGCAGGTCTTTTGCGCCGTGTACTGTAGCGGCCCATGGTACTGTAGAGCTCCGCCCTTACTTAGTCCTCAAGTTAGGTTAATTAGAGATAAGGCTAGTTGGTTAGGGCCGGCTCTATATAAAGAGAGGCAAAGCATAAGGCCTAATTATCCTCCCCATTACATCCTAACAGAAAATTTCCTACATGTTAGGTATTATTGAATAAGTTAGATCCATAAACCCACATGCGAATTAATTTTTCTTTGGGTTGAAAAATTATTGTCTGTCAATGTGTAATTCCTATCGAACCATTTCAGGCATATGATCTCTTGGGTTTATATTTTGGTATTGGTCGCACATTCTTCAACCCAGCCAGTGTAAGCGTCAATTCTATAAGAGTGATTTTAAATTGCTGTTTTTTTCCACATAAATGTACAAAGACATTATTTAAACAGTTTGACATGTTATTTTCAAGGTGAAAGTGTTTTCACGGTTTGATTCCCTTAAGGAGGCAGTGAAGAACTATACAATTGAAGCCACTCCAGATGATAGAGCAGGTGTCCTACAACAGGTTAGATTATTTCCGCCCACTTAATTGATTCTGCCGCCATTGGCTGATACTTGACACAAAAGTTTGATCGGAAACTATTTGTTTCTTTTGTGTGTTAGGGTGGTATGTTTGTGTTCAAAGGGAAAGAACTGTTATACGCAAGGAAAGATGAAGGCACAGGTGATCATGCACCTTTGGATGATGTACTCAACATTTGCTGCAAAGTTCCAGTTGCGTAATGGCAATCCTAATAACACCTCAGAGGTAAAATACTCATCCATCCTATCACAGAGCAAGTTGAGGTTTGTTTATTGGAAGTGTAAATTTTCTTATTGCAGTCTGGCTATTAAGAGGAAGTAAGAATATACCTCTAACATGCATATGGTTTTCATCCTTGCTCTCTTTTGATATCAACAGATTCTTTGCTTGTGCATAGGCTGCACATGGTTCAACTTGTACGGATTTTATCCATGTCATCTAGTAACCTCATTCTAAGTTACTTTTGTACAGTTGACAAGAGGCTTCAGTGTACCATGATTTCGGAATCTTGGGATACTTGATGCGGCAAGGGTAGCTTCGCCACAATGTATATCGGACATACTGATGAGGCAAACTATGTATAGCTCGAGATACATGGTTAACTTTGTGGCATCTTGGGAGAGATGGAATCCTCGTAAGGTTGGCTTTTGGGTGATTATGAATTGCGCATTGTATAAGTTGTACATACAAGTTGCCGTTGTAGTTCTTGAGGAGAATGCTGCGCCATATGGACAGAATATACAGTTTATAAAATTAAAAACAGAGTTCGAAGCTCAATTAATCAAAGTTCGATGCACCCTGGCTCTTTCTTTGAACGGAAGTTTGTTGCTTCCAAAGACCTAGGAAACATACAGGTCATATGATGGTTTGCGCTGTTCAAAATTGGGATCTTTGGTCCATGAACAGTATTCTGGAAACTGAGCTCAGAAACTAGAATCCGTGTTTTATAGTATTACCCAGTGGCAGTTACTGACTGCCTGACTGGAGCTATTCCAATGGGTTCAATCAGTCGTCGTGAATTTAATTGTCGTGCTGCCGTAAATCAATTCGAAGTTTGAACTCACGGTAGATGTAATATATTCCCACATCACTCACTCATCATTTTGGATAGAGGATCTAGATCAAGAAAAACGTCACATATGCTATGGTTCTTGTACAACGTTTTTCTTGGAGAAAATAGAGTAATTTTGCACTTCTTAGACCTATACCAACGAGTCTGTCTTTTAAGTGCTTGTTTCGAATGAAGAGATTCAAATGTCCTTTGCGTCTTTGCGGAGACTTGATCCTGGAATCAGATTTCGAGAGGAGCTTCAGCAAGTGAAAAAGTAAGCATTTTGACCGGAGGCAAATTTTGGCAAAGTTGTCAACGAACGAATAATACAAGGGCAAATTTGCTAGGGGACACTCTTGAAAGTTGACATTTACCAGTGGACACTATTCAATGTTGTATTTGCTCTAAGACACTACTAAACTAAGATAATTTACTAATGGACACTCTAATCATTAAACTATGATTTTTCTTACATAGAGAGAAGACAATATTTTATAAATAATCAAAATACCCTTGCTATAATTTTAATATATCTGATCATATAATTTTTATTAATTATATATGTTATAACCATTATCAAATCTTTTACAAATAATATTAATATTTTTCATAAAATCTATTAGTCATGTGTTAAAATTTGACCACCTGTAGTTGTTCACAAAAATCTATTAAGAATTATTTCAAAATATCCATATTTTTCATAAAAAAAATCTAGTAAGCATTATTAATCATTTCAAAATATGATTTATAGATTTTTTGTAAAAATATTAATACTCTTTGAAAAATATTTAATAAATATATAATTAATAAAAAATATTGATTATATGGCTAGATTTGTTAAAAGTGGATAACGATACTTTGGTCATTTGTAAAAGATTCTCTTTCCTCCATACAAGAAAAGTCATAGTCTAATGATTAGAGTGTCTATTAGCAAATCATCATAGTTTAATAATGTCCTAGAGCAAATACAACATTAAGTAATGTCTATTAATAAATATCAACTTTAAAGAGTGTTTCCTAGCAAATTTGACCATAATACAACTACCTCGCCCTAGACGTAGACGAGGCAGGAAGCACGCGCACATGGTTTTGTTTCCTTATTTTCCAGTGACTCCGTCCGCATCCAACGAATTGCCCCGGGCCCGCCGCCCGCGCCTCGTCCACACCATCGCCGCCTCCAATTTTTAGACCGCCGGAAAACAAAATTTAGACCACCCAAACGCTGAATCCCACCTCCTCCCCTCCTCCGTCCCCGCCCGCCACCACCGGCAACAGCGAGCCACCAGGCCGCGACGATGCTGCTCGTGAGCCAGGCCGCGAACGGCTCCCTCTCGGCGCGGCGGCTGCCCTCCAAGGCGCCGGGCCCCACCGCATCCACCCCCAACCCCTATCCGCTCTTCGCCAGCAACCCCCGCCTCCCGCGCCGCCGCCTCGCGCTTTCGGGCGCTGGAGCCGACGCGCCTCGCCGCGCCGCGCAGAATCCGGCCGCCGCGGGAGAGGGTCCCTCCGGCTCCGCGACCGAGGAACCCGTCGTCGTCCGTCGCGTCAGCAACGATGGGGTGCCCCTCGAGGGCGTCATCCAGATTGAGAAGCCCGGGGACGGCAACGCCGAGTCCAAGCTCGTCTCCTACGCGTACGTTTCGGGCCCGCACCTCCCTATGCATCGCCATTTCATCGGGGCTCGTTTGTTTTGATCCGGTTTCGCTGAATTCATGCATTTTGCCTTCGCAGGAAGCTGGGTCTTCTGGCCGGCGGGGATGTGCTCTGCCTGCTGATCTTCTCCGCGATTGGGAGGTTCAGCCACGGGTTGCCCGTTTTTGACGCGGAGACCTTCAAGACCGCAGACCCGTTTATTGCTGGTTAGAAGAGAAATGGCGTTGCATTTTTTGTGGCTGCTGTTCATCTGCTCTGAGTGGATTGCTCATGGATTCAGTGTCTTGTGCAGGATGGTTGCTCAGTGCCTATTTCCTTGGTGGATTCGGAGATGACGCGAAAGGGCGAAATGGTGTTGGAAATGCTGTTATCACTGCGGCTAAATCCTGGGTTGTTGGGATACCAGTAAGTTTGTGTTTTAGACTTTTAGTTTCTCAGTCTGTTGTCATCAGCTCATCTCTTATTGATCATTGTTGTCGGTGTGATGTTTATTGTTCTCTGCTGCTTGCATGGAGAATTAACAGATTCTGTTCATTTGGCTTTTGCTTTTGGGATGCAAAGTACCCAATGTTGCATCGATTACATTTCAAAATGCATTATTTCGACATCTGTTATAGTGTTATATATCCATGCAGTTAACCTTGTTGCGATAATGAAGGGATATCCTGTTCTCATCTATTATTTAGGTTATAATTATGAATAGAGGACACCACTAAACTTTACCTCTTGTCAATCTGCCATACGGGATAGCCAAATAGGTTTTCCACATTTTGAGTTTCTTGCTAAATGTTACCGAACCGTAAGGTGATTAACTGTGTGTAATTGTGTATTCTTTTGACTGTTGTTAACTTGTTGAAGGGTACCTTGACATCTTTTTGTCATGGAAATTATACCCGCACATGGACTTACGTTCTGAACTCTAGAAGGTTTTTGTTTCCTCATTATATGCATGCTCCTTTTTGTAACTTGCATGATTAGCATACGTTCATATAATGATGCTGTGTTTTCTGATATTTTGTTATCTGATGCTGACTCTAATTCTCTCTCTTTTGTTAGTTGGGGCTTGCTATCCGAGCGGTGACTTCTGGTCATATTCCACCTACTCCGTTTATCCTGGTAACCATGGGAAGTACTGGGGTCTTGTTAACTGCGTGGCGTGCCCTTGTTTCCCAACTCCTTTCCTCTGGACAGAAGCAGCAGGATGATGTCTACCGGCGTGGAAGTCCTTTCGAGCTGTTTGAGGTAAGTAATTCAGGGTCTTTTGTCTTTGTAATTTAACAGATCAGCAGCTACTCACAAATATTAGCTACTGCTCATGCCCATGTCCTTTTTAAGCTTTATACTCTTACGAATATTAGCTACTGCTACTGCTAGTACCTCTTACGATAAAAACAGTAGACATGCAAAAAAAGGTGGCTTGCTAACATTACTAGTTTTGTTGTGGGTATTACTAGAATGCTGTTTTCTCAGGTCGCTGCTATATTATGACCCAAACTCTTCATGTATTGTTTGCAACAAGGTTAGGACCTTGGACACGCTCTTAAATTAACAAGATGATGAAGCTGAATTATTGCCATTTCTTTATACATCCTAAAGTGAAATCAGTGTTATATTATGATCCAAACTAATGGGCGGCTCATGTTTGCAACAAGGAAGGAATGGGACTAGGAATGACTCTTAAAAGATAACTAGATGATGAAACCGAGTTATCTCCCATTCTTCACGAAATAACATTTGTAAAGACTTGTGTGTCAAATTTCCTCATTCTTACGGATTGCATCTCATCCACCAGTGATTGTGATTAGCTACTAAAGAATGGTTACAAGAAGTAATGGCTAGTTCTTTTCTTCATGCAGCTACTCACATCACTGGTGCGGAGGTGGTGAATATCTGAAGTCTGAAGGCATCACATGCCTTTAATACCGCCCAGCCTGGTGCCACCAGGTTCAAGTAGCTGTTATGTAAGTACAATTTTGAAGGTGAAGATGAGCAGACTAAACGTAGATTGGAGCATATCCAGGGTCAAAAATTCTTTGACAAGATCACACGCTCAAGGCAGTGCTAAGTATCTTATTCATAACATGTACCTGATCAACCACTTGTACAATTATAAATGTAGCTTAACATTCCAGATCGATGAACCTTGCCTCCTAGTCCGGCATTCCGGATTTCATAATTATTAGATTACAGCACTCTGGAAAGCAAATATACCCCAAGGTATTATTCGCTACACTGTGCCAGATTGTTGCTACCTACTCCCTCTTTCCTAAAATAATTGGCATTCTAGCCTCATCCAGTTTTTCTAAAATAATTGTCATTCCTACTTCTCGAGACACCTTTCTCTCTTTTCAATACATGTCTATCTTTATCTCTCTTCTTCTCGTTTTCTATATATCTACTTTATTCCTTCTCTTCTTAATCTTCATGTCGAGTGCACTAGAATGCCAAACATTATCCTTCTTTTCTTAATCTATATGTCAAGCGCACTAGAATGCCAAACATTATGACAGAGGGAGTACTATTTTCGTATGATGTAAAAGAACCGAAGTCTCTGAACATACTTGGCGCTTGCTCAGCAATTCAGCTCTGTAGCCTCAAAAAATGGGGGAAAAACCGGAAACACATGAGCTGATTGCAAGAAAACACGAGGAAGCCGTGTCAGGGCCCACACAATCAGTTCCGACCCATCTTGCCCAGCTGCCGCCAAGTGTACGTCTCCGCCGGCCAGTTGGATAACCTTGGTCCCAAACTCGTCGTCGCCACTCGCCGCTGCTCACAGTCCAGTCACCTCCGACCGTCGCATTCTTCACGACTCCTCCCGGCCTTCGCCCCCGCGCCTTCTCAAACATTCTAGAACGCGCGCCTTTCTTCTTCCATCTCTCCATTCCAAACCTCTTTAAGCTCTTCCGCGGAACCTGGCCTGCTCATCAGATTTTTCAGCAGAAGAACAGTAGAGCGAGCAAGCCAAGCTAGTGCATCAAGACCAGCAGCTCATCGCCAATGGCGTCTGCTTCCATAGTCACTTCTATCTTGTACAGCAGCACAAGCAGCAGCGCTTCTACCTGCAAAAGTGCAGCCGTGCCAAGAACGACACGGATCCCTCTCTTCTCCAAGAACCAGTACAGGCCGTCTCATCTCCGGCCTCTTAGGAGTAGGTGTGTAGTCAGGCGATCAGTGCAACAGGAGCAAGAGGAGAAGGCGGACACGGCATCCTCTGTCGCCGTAGCCTCCGGTGAGCGGCAGGAGGAGGCGACGGCGTCGCATCGTGTCGGCGGCGAGGATGGTCATGTTGGAGGAGACGGTGGCCACGAAGAGGGTGACGGCGAGGAGGCGAGGAGGAAGAAGGAGCAGCAGGAGGTGGACTGGAAGTCGGACGAGGAGTTCAAGAAGTTCATGGGCAACCCTTCCATCGAAGCTGCCATCAAGCTGGAGAAGCAGCGCGCCGACAGGAAGCTCCGCGAGCTGGACCGCGAGCCCGACGCCAACCCGGTCGCCGGCCTGTTCCGTGGCCTGGCCAAGGACCAGATCGCTCGCGAGAAGCAGAGGCTGGAGCTGGCGGAACAGACCTTCAAGGCGCTTGACCTCAACAAGGTAAACTATTAACCAACCTCTTTGCCTGATGTATGATGGATCTTTGTCGTCTCGGCTGATTGGACTTATTTGGGCGTGCAGCTCAAGAGCTGTTTCGGGTACGACACGTTCTTCGCGGTGGACGTCAGGAGGTTCGGCGACGGCGGCATCTTCATCGGGAACCTGAGGAAGCCCGTGGAGGAGGTGCGGCCGAAGCTGGAGAAGAAGATTGCGGAGGCGGCCGGAACAGAGGTCACGCTGTGGTTCATGGAGGAGAAGGCCGACGACATCACGAAGCAGGTAACAACCTGACGCCGATCGGCTTGTGCCCGTTGCATCCTATTTTCTTCAGCCTCTGAACGATGTGATGGTCATGGAAGTGGCACGCCGTTGTAACAAATTTGGGGGTTCGGGTTCAGGTGTGTATGGTTCAGCCCAAGGCCGAGATCGACCTCCAGCTGGAGATCTCCAAGCTGAGCACGCCGTGGGGCTACCTGAGCGCCGTGGCGTTGGCCGTCACGACCTTCGGCACGATCGCCCTCATGAGCGGCTTCTTCCTCAAGCCCGGCGCCACGTTTGACGACTACGTCTCCGACGTGCTTCCTCTGTTCGGCGGGTTCCTCTCCATCCTCGGCGTGTCTGAGGTAACGACAAGAGATAAATCTCCTGTCTCCATTGCTCTTGGATGATAGTATGTGTTAATGATCTTGGTACGGTTCGTGTCACGGCAGATCGCCACGAGGCTGACGGCAGCGAAGCACGGCGTGAAGCTGAGCCCGTCGTTCCTGGTGCCGTCGAACTGGACGGGGTGCCTCGGCGTGATGAACAACTACGAGTCGCTGCTGCCCAACAGGAAGGCCCTGTTCGACATCCCCGTCGCGCGCACGGCCAGCGCGTACCTCACGTCGATCGCGCTGGCCGTCTCCGCGTTCGTCGCCGACGGCAGCTTCAACGGCGGCGAGAACGCCCTGTAAGTCCTCCTCCTACTACTACAGCTACTCATTCTTGCCTTTCTGCTGTGATGAAGAGCCATTTTGAGAGAGACAGAGAGCTCTGACGCCTCTGCTTGAATTGAAAATCGAAACGGCAAAAACGCAGGTTCGTCCGTCCCGAGTTCTTCTACAACAACCCGCTGCTGTCGTTCGTGCAGCTGGTGATCGGCCCCTACGCGGACGAGCTGGGCAACGTGCTGCCCAACGCGGTGGAAGGCGTGGGCGTGCCCGTGGACCCGCTGGCGTTCGCGGGCCTGCTGGGCATCGTGGTCACGTCGCTGAACCTTCTCCCGATCGGGCGGCTCGAGGGCGGCCGCATCGCTCAGGCGCTCTTCGGCCGCGGCACGGCGGCGCTGCTCTCCTTTGGCACCTCGCTGCTGCTCGGCGTCGGCGCCATCGGCGGCAGCGTGCTGTGCCTCGCGTGGGGGCTGTTCGCCACGTTCATACGCGGCGGGGAGGAGATCCCGGCCCAGGACGAGATCACGCCGCTCGGGAACGACCGGGTCGCGTGGGGGTTCGTGCTCGCGGTGGTCTGCCTGCTCACGCTCTTCCCCAATGGTGGCGGCACATACTCCAGCGACTTCCTCAGCGAGCCTTTCTTCAGAGGCGGCATCTAGACACGCCGGCCTCTACGCACACGGAGATTGCTCTCATTGTACTTGTGTGCAATGTTTGTGTACATAAATGTATAGTATATAGTCTCACGCTACTAACCACAACGCAACCTCAATAGATTATTTTTTTTTCCTCGCGATAAACCTCAATAGACGAAATGCCATTGGGGGATTTCACATGGAACGAGCACAAGAAGCTAGCTGTCGATCCTACACTAGAGCCCAATGGTTGCGGACCCGCCCGCCGCCGTCGTACGCGTAAGCCGGCTGCCGGAAAAATTGCTGCGGCGCCCTCCGCCTACGGTCGACGGGGACCAACATGGACGGGGCGCCGTCGCTCACGACGGTGACGGGCCGTCGCGTGGCGTGCTCGATCCGCGACCTGAGCGCCTCCACGTCGACGTTCCCGGCGACGACCACCACGCCCGTCTCCGGCGACGCCCACACCTCCTCCACGCCTGCACGTGCGGAAGAAACAGAGGTATCAGGACTGGGACGTGGACTCCCAACACTGTAATAAACACGGTGAGGACACTCACCGTTCACGGTCCTGGCGGTGCCGCGGATCTTCCTGGCGCAGCCGTTGCAGTGCACGTTCATCTGGAGGATCACCTGCGTCACCATTGCCCCAAGTACGTTCTCCCTCGTGCTCTCTCCGGTAGATGATTGCGGAATGGTTTGGTTCGGGTTTTATAAAGGAAAGGAGGAGAGCAAATCAAGGAAGGGCGACGGAGCAGGGGACGGAGAAATGGGGACTGTGTCTGACATGAAAAACGTGCAATTACGAGCTCCGATCTGGCTACCAACGCCCCGCTCGATCTGCTTCCATACAAATTTGAACACTGTTCATATTTCAGGCAAAATATCGTCGATTCCCAATGAGTATCCTGTAGAATCTAGATTATGGTATGCGATACACTGGTATCTCGTTCGAGATCCCCGGTTTCTAATTGGCCAAAAAGTATGGCGAGGGATTCATGGTTGCAATATCATTCATCCCACTCCAAACAAAAAATATTATTTCACTCCTCCTGAAATCCGAGGCACCACCACGGGTTACGTTCCAGTTTCATAGTTCAAAAGCTGTGCAGGAAATCGAAAGAAAAAAAAAACATCTTGTCAAACGAAATGGTAAAATGTTTAATGTTTCAAACGGGCCTAAACTGTCATTGGGCCCAAGGAATTCTATACAACCTAGTTCCGTCAATTGGACTTCGAATCTTACTATGGGCCGGACATACGAAACAACGGAACTAAGAAGAGAAGGCCCGCAGAAAACTCGGTACAGAAAGTGCAGAGTATAACTCTCCGTACAGCCCGCACCGCACGCCGCCGTTCTTCCGAAGATCCGAGCTCTTAGTTAACGTACCTCCCATAACCTCTACAGTCTGCACAGAAGCATACTTTTGGGCTACTGTTTCAGCATGTGGAATGCATGATTCTTCTCAAATGATTCAGACGACCCATTCTTTTTCCAAGACTCCTCGTGCAGCTTCTATCATCTTAAGGTTATTAATTACTCCAGCGATCAAAACCCGAAAAAACAAAGTATTAGCTACTCCACGTACGGCGGATTAAGATGTTTCACTTTTCCACATTTTGAAATTGCAAAAGTCCCGCTCGTGAGAAACCGGGCCCGGCTGCGCGGCCTGGAGAGTGCGAGCAGCGGACCGCCATCAACTAAACCCGATTTCATCATGTGGTGGCTAAGCCCGCCCGACCAGATGATTGCCGCGCTAACCTAACGTAAAACAAGATCTCTGTCCAGGCGGCAGCACTAATATTTCTTATTTTTTTTAGACAATAAAGGCATTTCAATTTCTCTCATGAGACGATGCACGGCAAAGGCCTCCATCATGGGCAGCATGCATGCATATGCATATGCATTGAGCAGTTGCGTTTTGAGTCACTTGATCGGCGAGCTAGCGCGCGCCGGGCGATCGATTTCATTTCGATCGATCGGCCTCGAAGAGGCGGCGATGATTACGCTCCCCTCCCCTCTTGTACGCGTGCCGCGTGCGGTGCCGTATCATACACGCAAGCTTCTCTCGACAGACGCCGTACCGGATGGTAATCCTGATTACCCTCCTCTAAGCTGAGGCTGACCGTACTTAATTATCCGTGCGATCAATCACTAATGTCGTGCCCCGTCCTCTGGAAAGAGGGACAGCTCGCTTTGCCCAAGATATGGTCAATGAGTTTGCTGTTTAATTGCAGTTCATGAGAAAAAACTTGGCTGCTACTGCTATGTAAATCTGGGAGCTTCTTATGCTCGGAGAGGAAACCTACAAATCATGGTTCTTAGAGCTTTGAACTTTCCATACAAGTGAAATGGGCCTTGCATCAGTGATTTGAAGGGAACGAGAAGTTCGTGACACAAAAAGTCTCCATGGGTACAATAGCTCAGCCTAGTGTGCAGGAGCACCATGTAATCCGTTGGATGCAGGAACTAGAGAAGAGACTGATTTTAAAAATCGGCGTGTGAGCTCTGCCTAGTACGAGCATGATGTCACAAAGGCTACTGCACTACAGCACACTTGGTCCGCGTGAACTAGACCGTGACTGCTTTCCTCTATAGCCCGAATACTTTTGCTCGTCTCGTCCACAGGGAGGGACACCGGCATATCCGCATACAGTATGGCCTAATCTATTCCAACGACGGGTAGAGAGAAATCTCACAATGTGCGCTCGGAGTCCAGTGCAACTGTGCAAGAAGAACACATAGAGGAGCAGGGGGAACAGTAACAGCTAATGTCTCCAATATTAAAACGGCCAATTTGGACTGGACTGTTGAATTAAGTATGGCTGCCATAGATTACTGCGAGCATGTAAACAGCCAATCACACCGACACATAATACAAGTCCCAGATTCTCTCATTGGGATGCAGAATTAGGTGCCTGCCTGCCTAGCTGAGGCTAATATTATGTACTCCAGCTCACAAATCTTTCCTCTCTCTCACCTATCTGACTGGTCGATTAAAATCTTTTGTGTTTCTCTGTGATTTAACTTTGATAGAGTCGTGTGATTTGATTGATGCTCAAGTCATTCCATCACCATGTATGTAAGTTATAGTACTATTCAATTTTTGGGTTCTACTAGCAGGAGAATAAAGAAAGAGAAAGGAAGAGAGATCTTGTGGGGATGGAGACACCTAAGCAAGGCAACAGCAGGATGCCTTACAGTGCATGCTTTGACCATATCCCCCAAATCCAGCTAGTCCTGCATTTCTTCAGACTGTAGAGGACAAGAAGGTGAAAAGATTACAAGATTCCTTATGTTTTCGCTTACCTTCTCCCCCTCCCCCGTCTCTCTCTACCCTTCTTTCTTTTTCCCTCCGTAGGTTAGAGAGAGAGAGGAGGGGTGATGGCTGTAGGTAGGCTGGCAGGGTAAGGAGAAAAAAGCCCAAGTGTACAAATAGATGGCAGCATGTCAGTTAGAAAGGGATACTGTGGCAGGCTCATTCAAAGCTTGGTGTGGAAGAGAAGCACCCCTACCCTTATAAACAAAGCCATCATAATTTACTCTTGAAAGTACTACTACCAACAGTGCTGCCACGCCTACAAATACAAGCATGCCATGAAGTCTCAAAATGAAGTTTCACGAGCCATAAGAACGATTTGACATTAATTTTTTTTAAAAAAGAACGATTTGACATTATTTAAATTCCCCTCAAATATCGGTGGAAGATTAAAGCTGTGCTGCTGTTGTTCTAGATAAGCACCTTGCTTTGCTAATTGGGCCAAAAGTAATTAACTTGAAATTTGCAGTTGTGCCTATCTATTGCAGAAACATTAAAATAACAGAAAATTATAATTTTTTTGACCAGTAGGAAAAATTCCAACCTATTTTTTTAATTTTAGATCCAATAAATTCAGTTCCACAAGGAGTCAAACCTAAATATATAACATGCTACTTATGTGCTCTACCCATTAGGGTGGAGAACCTTTCACAAATTACAATTTTATATACCAGTCTACAGGCAAACCGGGGCCCACATGACATTGAGGGTATGCAAGTCTTGGCAGGTGAGAATCATACACTATTTTTTACTCCCTACTTTATTTTCTCCTTGCTACAGCTAATGTTTGTGTACTAAAGTAAAATAAGCTGCAGTAAACTACTCTCGGTAGTACACTAGTCTACTGTTACCTTTAATTAGGCGTTAGCTTACGCTAAGGTTTTGGAGATATGAGAGAGAGAGAGAGAGAGAGAGAGAGAGAGAGAGAGAGAGAGAGAGCAGTTGAAGTGGCTAACAACCCTCTGCCAGAGAGCAAGAAGGAATCATTTCACCTCAGTGGCCGGTAACAAACACCACTTAAGCTGCAGCGCCCTTCTTGCCCTTTTGCTTCCGCCTCCTGCCCTTAAAAAATCTTTCACCACCCCGCACCTTGCGGTCAAATTTGTGATCCCATACTTGGGGTGTGGTCGTGTGGGAGGGCCAAGAAACGGAGCTGAGAGCTCTCTAGCTCCAGTGCACAGCGACGCCAGGTAATTCCGCGAATAAGAAAAAAAGGGAGATCATCTAGCCGCTCTCAGTTCTTGAACTATTCCAACGCATTTGTCTCTGCTTGCAGGCGAAATCGGTTCTATCTTTGGAGGGCCCATGTGATTTCGCGGTCAGGTAATTTTCAGGCAGTTATTGTTTTGAACATTTTAGCATCCGTTCCTTTCAAGATCTTTATACCACCTCGTTACACGATGGAGTAGTCAAAGGGTGTTGCTTTCCTCCCTCCTGCTCTTGGAAAGCTTCAACACTGCCTTAGTTACTTCTTGCAGATCCTGCTCCTGCTATCTGTGCATTCAAGTAGCCTCACGCCCGCACCAGTTCAGTTCGGACTTATAGGTTCCCCTCTCCCTTCCTTTTGTTTTTAGGTTTTACTGATGTGAACGTTTTCTCTCAGTTCGCATATGCTCCTTCCAAGATTTTAGAGTTCTTGTTCTTTCCAAGATTATGAGGACTTTATAGGATGATCGAATCCTCTGTGGAGGCACGTCCATCTTCTCTCTGTTGTTCTGAAGGTGCTAGTGCTGTGATTTTACTCAACCAAATAGGTCCCTTAGTTTAAATTCCGGCATTATTTTGAGCTCTTTTAGCGTATTGGAGGTAGCTGCCTAGCCATGTCCTAAAGGAGCTTCTTCTGATTGATTAGCTCCTAACTTGTTCAGAAATTCTCATGTAGTGGAACATCACACTTTTTTAAAGTTCCGTGATGCAGTACATGCCTGGTTCTTGAAGATTTGATAGGCTTTTGCTGTTTCCAATTAGCTTTGGTGTTTTGAGTCTTTTAGGAAGAGCAGTCTCTCCCCCCTATCTCTTCACTTTGCTCCAAAAGACTAAGTTAGTGAATGCTGCTTGCTTAATGATGGGGTTATTTCTCCTGTGTCTCCTCTACCTTTATGCTCTGGGTTTAAAGTTTCACTTTCTAGACTGTGTGAGCTTCTTTACCTGTGACCGAATTTGATCTGTTCCTAAGGCTACGAATGAAGCATATGCCCAGCTGTAACACAGTAACTGCAGGCCTTTGCTTGGACGGTGGATCGTTCTTTGCCTGTCTTTATATCTGTAGATGGAGACTGGGTGGTTGTTTCTGAAGGGACCGATTGCTTTTCACCTCTGTAAGGATTACCATTTAAGTTGATACTTCTTTTTTTCCTCAAACAAACCACTTGAGGTATCTATGTGAAATAAGGGGCGTTGCATACTTGATCATCCATTCATTCATTCAGTCAGTCAAGGCGCTAAATATGTTTGTGTTCTTATGAGACAATGTCGTGCTGACGTTGATTCAGCTTATTCACCTTCTTTTTTATCTTGTGTACAGTGAATTAAGGACGTCGGTATTTCTGGACAATTCAAGATGTACTCAGGCCAGCGATCTGATCAAGGTCCCAGTGTAAACAGTGGCAAAGAATTCTCGGAGGCAAATTGGAATTCTGTCATGCACCAGAAGATGGGTTTTAACAGTGGACCATATAGAATTGGACCTTACAGCATGGAGTTAGAAGAAAGACCAGAATTGTGCAGATCGTCTACTGGTTAGTTTTAATCATGCTGCAGTCTTGGTCTTCGGGATGTGATGATTTGTAATTTATTATAATAGTAAAAATTCTGGCAGGTACGTTCAGTCAAAGCATCCAAATGAGCGATGAGCATAGTGGAGGTGTGAAGAAAAGGAAAGGAATCGATGACTGTGTTACCTTGTCACAAGTAAGATTTATTTTATCCTCTCTTCCTGTGATCCAAGCTTCTGGGTAAAATCATTGTTGGTTTCTTATGGTAGTAACTGACTGACTTGTAATTGATGGGTATAGAATGTAGGTAACCAACAAACAGAGGGTTCATCTCAGCCAGAAAGGAATTCCATGGAGGATGGAAACAGAAAGATTTCGCCCAAATTACAAAGCAAAGAAGATTCTTCTGATGGTGATGGTACTAAGGAGGATTATGTTCATATCCGGGCAAAGCGAGGCCAAGCCACTAATAGCCACAGCCTTGCAGAAAGAGTAAGCTTCTTGCTACTAGATAAGAATTATCTCAGCTTGCTTTGTGCTCCTTAGTCATACTTGAAGTTGATTAAACTCTTTGTAGCTGAGGAGGAAAAAGATAAGTGAGAGAATGAAACTTCTTCAGGATCTTGTTCCAGGATGCAACAAGGTATATAGCTTCTTATTTTCTTTATTCGGTACACCAACTTTTCATGGACCCCTGTTTCGTGGACATCTCCTTATTCCTTCTCGCAGATCACTGGCAAGGCAGTCATGCTTGATGAGATCATAAACTACGTGCAGTCATTACAACGACAAGTGGAGGTAATGTTAGTGCATCTGTTGTTGAACTGTTTTAGAGAATATGTGTTATCATTTTGGAACATAATCAAGTAAATGCAATTCGGAACCTGCAGTTCTTGTCGATGAAACTTGCAACTGTTAACCCTGAGCTTGGCTTTGACATCGAGCAGATTCTATCCAAACAAGTAAATCCACTCCTGGCCGATATATCTGTTTCCATATGATCATATGTTGTTTTAGATCTGCTTTGTTCAATGTATATTCTTGTTTGTAGATGATGCTTTCACAAGACAGGCATATTGCCTTCTATGGAGTCGACCCAGGATCAACCAGCCTTGTTTCTCAGTATAACCAAGGAATCATGCAGCCAGAAATGATGTGCAGTGTTTCCAATCCTGCTGATGTTTTGCAGGGAACAATTCACGATATCTCCACAATGAACCAGGTAACTATAGCCTATGTCGTGTATTCGTGTCATGCTACCCAATATATCATCTGAAGTTAAGGTGATGGAATTGATTGAACCTTGGAATTCAGATGCCTGCCATGTGGGAAGGACATCACATACCTCATATGAACTTCAACCCTGGTGTGGCAGCAGACAGCGGTGGCACCAACGACGCTGGTATGCGTGCTGGTCTTTCTTACTATTTTAGAATATATATTTAGTCATCGTAATGCATCCAACTTACAGAAATCTTCCTTTTGTGCTCTACAGGTTCCATGAAGATTGAACAATGAGCTGCCGGCATCCGGTATCGTTCTGTGAATTACTGAATCTTCGTGAAGCACTTGCGGAATGAAGTTTTTGTATAGCTGGAGGCCTAACCATTCATTGCCAGTTCCCTTCTGTTAGTCCCTGTGTACGATGTATTGTTTATGGCATGGCATCTGAAGATCATGTACAGCCGGAGCTAAAAAACTGATTCCATTGTAAATTTCTATTGCGCTTTAGCATGTGGAAAGTGGGAACCCTGGTTATTCATGAACTTCGTATGAGAACTTCTAGGGATGCCTGGGGCCAACTGCTGATAAGCTCCTCCTAAATGACTAGTCGAACGAATTTACCAGAACTTTGTAGGTACATGGTTGTAAGGAATTTTGTGAAGCATGGATGGAGTGCAATAGGTTTCACCATGCAGTTCGAGAAAACTAATTACTATACTAGAAGTGCTTTCGTCAAACTATTATGTGTGGTAATTATTCCTGATCGTGTCAACCGCTATTTATGTGCTACAGAGGACGTTGGCAGGGGTCAGTGGAACCTCGCATATCTGGCTTTTATCTAAATAAGATAGACATGGAACCTAATTTTGCAATAACACACCGGCTAGGAATATAGGATTTTGGTGAAATCGTACTGTCCTTTTGTGGTTAATATAATAAAAATCGTAGAATTCTATTTAATATAAATTCATTGTATACAAAATCAAATGTTCCTCATCAAGATGAAGCCTTCCATCAGGCAACAAACAGATACTACACTCCCTTGCCGCTGTAGACACATCTCAAGATACCACAGTAAAATAGCGTAAAACAAGAAGGCTACAAAATGGACCGAGCTTTATAGTAAACTCAGTGGCGAAGTTAGAGTAGGAAATCCATAGTGCCTCACTTTATAAACTTACAAATTTTCAGCCAATATTTAACAAAATCTGAGGTATTAACAAGGGAAAATCTTCGTTTACCCTGGTGCCTGTGCACCAGGGACAATCAGAAAATGAACCTAGCTTCGCCAGTGACTGTAAACTCCTTGCAAGAAATTATTCTGCCTTCTTCCTCTTTCTTCTATCTGGTTCCTCCACATCTTTCCTCCCTCGTCTCCTTGATTTGCCCTGCCAGCAAACGAAGAAAATTAGAAAAGGACTGCACACGAGCTCATAACAGACTGGCTAAGGGGACCCATGCTGATATCATCCCAGTCCCTAGACTGTACATTTAGTAACAAGGACCTTCTCATGATCAAACAAGAAAAGCTACGAAGGAAAATTCCAGAATGGCGTTTAGTGTCATGAACTGTAACTAAAGTTCGATAATATATGAGATTTTAAGGTAGTCCCAAATAACTATGGACCGTCCATTTGACCGACATAATATAAGCAATTACCTCCTAGAAGGTAATAAGTCTTATAATTATTGTTTTAATTTTATATTTTGGAAAGTCATTTTTCTTGGGAGAAGATACGTAAGGGCCAAAGTTACCAGATTTTAGGTGCTTGTGATTATGTCTGACATGACTATCACTTGTGACATGAAACAACAAGAATGGACTTATGTTAAGACAATTTTTGTTCAACTGTAGGGTGAAAAAATGTTATTAAGTAAAAAATCAATATCCTGCTACACATCTTGCATCCATGACCAAACAATAAAAGATGTGAGAAACAACAAAAGGCTAATATGGTTGTGCTCATCAATCCGGCCGTGTTTCACCACATATTCCATCACCAACACACGATTATTTGGCTTAATCTTCCATGAATATTCTGCATGCAGTCATGCATGATCTCTGGTTGGTTGCATGCAAAGTTCCTCAATCAATTTAATTGCCCACGATTTAACTTCCGTGCGCATAGCTGCATGTACACCATGCATTAACTCCTTCAATTCTGGACTTTCTAAAATTTCGTTATCACAAATGCTGAAAATCCGGGACATTCCAAAAGATGAATATATGCCAGCAAGTTATTTGTATTCTCACTTGTTTTTTCTTCTAAATATGAACGGTTCAGATTTATTTCTTGTCTTACCTCCGAGGAGGTAAGAGAAATGAGTTGGGACTACCGTATAATATTGCACGTTGCAAGTTTGTTCTAATATAATATTGCACGTTACAAATTTGTTTTAATCTAAGTTTTTGATTCACTGAATGGATAAACATACCTCAGCAGAGAATGTCTTAAGGTGATCTCTACTCTCCCTTAAATCCCTGTCTTTTCCACCTCTGGGGCTTGTCTAAATCCATAGCAGCCCTGGTAAGTTGGACAACGTTGCTTAGCTTCTTTTGTTTTTGGATCAATTAGGTACTCAGGGACATCACACAGATGCGCTGAAATCGCGTTGTTGCTTAGCAACTTACGGTGTTTGAGCAGATCTGAAGAGGAAAAAAGATTCAGCAATCAGCATCATTCAGCTAGTTAGGTTGGTTAATACTAACACAAGTTTTCTGCATAAAAATTATAAATCTAACCAAGGTCTCTTGGATTCTTTTCAAAATGAGACTTCATGGAAAAGTACAGGGCACAAATAACCATGAATGCATTTCATGGAATAGCAGAAGGTACAGTATTCATATCTTCGGATGTATTGGTTTTATAAACAATGATAAAGCACAATTTATAAGTAGCAACATACCAGCAATCTTGCCACATCCAATCTATGTTTAATATAAAGAAAAAAGCAAATTCTTACTTTTTTCTGAATTCAGGATTTCATTTCTTTATGCTGGTGACGTGCTTCCTGTATATCATGAGTTGTCACACTCTTTGCAACATACTGCAAGAGAATTACACAATAACATTAGCTATCCCAAATAAGTTTTCTTGTTTCAAGAGTACGTTAACCAAATTCAGCAGCTGCCATAATTAACTCATGTGTCAGCAGCTGGCATGTTAGCACTTAGCACTAATAGGTAACATCCGGAGTCCAATAGCTTGGTTCAGCTAAATGCCACAGTATGTTCCATTGCTAAACAAGTGGACTTCTTTACCAGGCTAGGAAGAGACTGCCCCACAAACAGGACATCAAAACCACGAGATTAGGGGTTCACAATTCACAACTAAACAACCCATGCCTCACTCTCCTACAGAACAAACTCGCAAAACTGATGTTTAATACCTAATGTCTACTCAAGCATCATGCTGCATAGCTGAACAGAAGCAATATAAAAGATGCTCGGAGGAAATTCAAGTATATATGTAATTCACAATAGAAATGCCACAGACCTGAGCCCTGTATCGTAGAGACTTGACAGAATTTATTGTGTAATGGGAAAGGTGAAATGCAGCTCGAATAATTCTTTTTCAATATGGAGAAACATACTTTGAATCACTTTAAATGTATTATTCTCTTCAGGTGACACATGGAAAGCCAATTACCAAAACATGAAAACATAAACAACAAAACAAAAAGGATTAAAACATGCTACTGTTATGGCTGAGCGAAAGGGGCTCTAGCCGAGTGGTTAGGTGCCCCGGCTGCACCTCTCAGGTCCCAGGTTTGATCCCCGGTGGGGATGAATTATGGTCTGGGTTAAAAAAATCCCCTCGCCTCTCCGTAATCTCAAAGCACGGGTAAAGGCCCGGCCCGGTCACGGGTAACGGTGCTCTGCGCCGGCCCAGCTCTCACAGGGATCACGTGGCCCTCGTGTAAGGGGCGGAGAGGGGTTCAGGGATTTTCTCGACCTGCATGAGAAGGTCTTCTTCTAGTAATGAAATGCCTCGAGGTGGTCTTACCCCCGCAGGGTCGAGTTTTTTGCTACTGTCATGGCCAGCAACAAGAGCAGGCAAGTGAGGACATCTTCAAGTCAGATCAAGTCATGTCGGTATCATGTTGATGTCGGCAAGGCTAGCTGCATTGATTTCGGCTCCATGTTGAGTTAGATGTAGTTTCCATATTTGTTAGAATTCCTTTTAGTAAGTTAATCAGAGATCAAGTCAGGTTAGGAGATTGAGTCTGATTCTATAGTTCGTGTATCACGGCAACTATATAACGTTAGCCAACATGAGGAATAAAGCAAGAAAAGTACTTGGTCTAATCCTGTATATCTCGTGTGCTGATGTGCACTGGAGGGTTCTATCCCATGCATGCGCTGGTGGACACCGGTCTGCACGGCTTGACAGTGCCTCCTGCCACTTGATCAAAGCACTGCTGCGTCCATGCTTTTTAGATCAGGTCTAGGTGTGTGCCGCCGATCATCACCGTAGAGTATGAATTCAGATGAAAAATTCAATCAGTTTGTAATGATTGAATTAATTGATTCTTCCTCTTCGGATGATGACACTTGAGCTATCAGGCAATGACAATAGAGCTAGCATACCAGTGTTTATAGGTGACCTATCAGACCATATGACAACAATAGAGTTATCAGGCAACAACAATAGAGGTATCAGGGAAGAATTCTGTTACGGACTGGTCGTGGAAGTGTGATGGGCCTAGGCCAGCCTGCGCCCATGGGCCGGCAAGTGAACAGCCAAGCGCTACAAAAGGAAGCAACCAAGGAACGGATGAGGCATCAAACCAGAGCGCGTGAAGCACTCGTCTTCCTCCTTCGGCTTCGGCCGCCTCTGTATCCCTAGCTCTTGCTAACCTTTCCCGAATTCCCTGCTCTTCCAAGTCTAGATTCCCTTCTATTCTCCCTGTATTACCTCATTTGTACCCTGAAACTATCATTACTAGTGCTATTGTCATTCCGGATATAGATTCATGCAAACTACTCATGGAAATATGATAAATTGGGTGGGTGCAGCTGAAAATCTTGGCTGTGTCATAGCACAAATGGCAGCAGATCGACTACATTGTTCATACTAATGCACAAATTACTGTTATCATATATTACAAAACAATCTGAAAGAACACTCAACAATCTGCAACCTATAATCACAAAACGTTGGTTTCTACTGTCATCATATATCACAAAACAATCGACCCACACTGAATTATTTGCAGTGTAATTTGAGAACCGTTTAGCAAAATCTCACCAATGTTCACCTCCTCCACGTCCACCTGGTCAGGATTGAGGAGATCCTTTGGGTTGCGGCCATCGAGGCGTCCCGCAGGAAACAGCCGACGGCGCATCAATCCGACACCGGCGGCATCCAGGTCGCCCTCGTAACAATTGGCCTCCGGATCCACCGCAAGCTGAGGCATGGGAGGAGACCATCCATCTGGCTCATTGCCCACTCCTGTTTGACCAGCAGCCGTACCTCGGCGACGAGGCGGCGCTGAAATTGGACACCAGCGGCGGATCTTTGGAGATTGTGCGCGCCTATTTGGACTATGGCGACGGAGCTGCCGCGCGGGAGCAAATAGCAGGGCGCGCGGGGGAGGAAGGACTGGGACCCGCTGAGGCGAGCTGCGGGAACGCAAAACTGCGCGCGGGAAAGAGGGGGAATCGCGCTGGAGGCGGGCGTTGGCGAGCCGCGGCCGCTCGGCAAAGATGGCGAGTGAGGTTAACCAACCGGTCCGGTTTTACTGTATGACCGATTGTCGTTGAAAACCATATCTGGGTACTATACCATAATGGTTAAGCGCCGGTTTCCTTTGTTAACCGCCGTTTTTTTCGTTTGAAGAGCCTCTACATTTGGACTAGATGTGTATTTGCATCTAAATAGTATTTATGAGGTAACTAAAGAAAAGTGTTCTTTTATCCAAACCAACTAGATGGCGGAGAAGAGATTTTTGGTATTTTGACCACAAAAATAATAAACTTCTGCAAAATGAGTATGAAATATTGAAATTTAATAAAATGACCATAAAACTATTGTTTTCTCTGTAAAATGACTACAATTAATTTTTTGGACAAAAATATCAGGCTCCTTCCTCCCTCCCTCTCTCTTCTCTTCTCTTCTCTCTTCCTCTCTCTCTTCGTCAAAAATGGCCGCCACCCTCCGGCCTACCCTCGTGCCAGCCACCGGTCTGGAAAAGCCATCGTTCCACCACCTTCATCACGCCGTGCGGGTGCGGGAGGCGCTCCGCTCCGCCGCCGTGCATGCCGAGACGGTCTTCCAGGCGAGCTACGTGAGCACGTGGTGCTTGGTGTCTCTCGACCTCTCGCGCCGCTCCGTATGGTCCCCGCTCCTCGCACCGCCGGCCCCGGGAGAGAGGAGGAGAGAGCAGCATCTTGACGGAGATGCGGATGGATGTGGCGCGGGGGACGGCGACGCAGGCGGCAGTGCAACGCGGGTCGAGGACGACGGCGCGGGCGGTGGACGCGATTGCGCGATCGGGAGAGAGAGAAGAGAGAAGGAGGGAGGAAGAAGGAGCGTGGATATTTTATCCAAAAAATTAGTTGTGTACAGATAATACAACAGTTTTATGGTTATTTTATCAAAACTCAATATTTTATGATCATTTCTGTGTTTTGTGGTCAAAATATCAAAAATCTCCTTGGAAACGCAATTGCTGTTGCATTTTAGCCAACTCGCTGTTCCGCTCAACAAGTCAACCGCCGCCGCCGCCGCCGCCGCCTGACCCGACCGCGCTGCGCCAGTGATGGCCGACACAGTGGAGTTCGCGAGCACCGACGTGGCGGCGTGGCGCGCGGCGCTGGCCGCATACGACCGCCGGCTCGCGGCCCTGGACAAGCCCGACCTCGTGGCCGTGGACTCCTTCTACCGCCACGACCTCCCCGCCGTCCTGCACAGCCGCGACCCAGACCCCTTACTCGCCAAGCCGGAGCTGACGCGCCTCCTCCAGTGGAAGCTCTCCCGCGGCAAGTGGAGGTTGGTCCGATCTCCTCTCAACCTGTGCATATCTTCATCCTTCGCCAGTCCGGGGATGTGGTCCTTGACTCCCTGGTGAAATTTATTCAGAAATCTTTGCCAATGCGGTTCCTGACATTACTGCACTGCTGTCGCCAGGCCGAGGCTGATGGATTTCGTCAAGGGCTTGGACGACGCGGTGGTGGAGTCGGCGTCGCGCAAGGCATTCGCGGCTCTGCCCGACCTCCGCAAGGCCATCTCCGAGCTCACGGTGCTCAAGGGCGTCGGCCCCGCCACTGCGTCAGCGGTGCTCGCCGCCTACGCGCCGGATGTCGCGCCGTTCATGTCCGATGAGGTGAGTTGTAAAAATGTTTGTGCTGTTGTGCATCTACGCGCGGACTCCGGAATCAGATGCGATTCTAATGCTGTGAGCTTGGATGAATATTGGCAGGCTATGGTGGCAGCCTTGGGCAATGCAAAGGAGTACACATTGAAGCAGTACCTTGCATTCGCTGAAAAATTGCAGGCTAAAGCGAAGGTACACCTTCATTTGAGATGAACATGTTTTTATAAATAAATTTGCAAGGCAACTTGTTTTAATCGTTTGAAATGTTGTATGCAACTCAATATAACTTTTGGCTTTGAGTTGATAAATTACTTCAGTCAAGGAGTTGAGGTTAGTTTAGTGTGGATAAATATACTTGCTGAATTGATCCGTATCTGTTTAGACTAACCTGAAATGCCTTCAGAAAAATAGCTGCTTGTCCTAGATTTTTAGATGGCACTGGTAACAACAAACAGGATATGTATGCTATCAGATTATTGAAGCAAGGCTCCATTTTACCTATATGAAATAGGAGGACAATTTTGGAAGTTTGATGACCTTTCTCCAAATGATAACATCAAATAATTTTAGGATGTGGTGATGAAACTGCAGGACGTTCAAGGCTAACATGTCCTGGCAAGTTTTCAGCTGCTTGTTTATGTTTTTATTCCTGGTTCCAGTTGGCACAGTTGGACAATAGGCCGATGAGTGATAACTCTAGTGTTAGTGTGGTCTGAAGCATTTTTGTTATTTGTTTCTTATTGTTTGTAACCTCTGTGGTGCTTACAGTGGTCATATGACACTAGTGTTTGTCAGCTGAATATTGAACAGGGGCAATTTGTATTCACACACATCCTGTCATGGACGGCCATTTAGCTGATAACGTCTGTTTGTCCTGAAGGAACTGAGCGTTGGAGGAGAAAGGTTCACACCTTCAGATGTAGAACGAACTCTATGGAGCTCAGCAATTGGGTGCAAGTCACCAGAAAGTGATAATCCCAAGAGCAAACCAAAAACACATGGCAAGAGAAAGCGATGATTCAAGCAAGGATTCTATACTAGGGCAGGAAAAGGATTTAGTGACTGCACGTCTCACAGTCTTAGACTAGACTGATCACTGTAGTTTCTGTAAACGGTTAGACTTTTAGATTCATCACTGTAGTTTCTGTAAACGGTAATACAGATTTATGTTTTTTGTCAGCAGAAGAATGTGAACTGCATGCTCTCGAGTGAAGTTTCTTCATTCTGTACATTCTTGCCATTGTGACTGTAATGGCATTGGATGAACAGGGATGCATTTGTTGCTCATGAAGACCTATGTACCAGATGTTTGCCCTAGGAAACAACTTTCAAGGAAGGTGTTTGATGTGGTACTAGTGCATTTTTCTTTATTTGATCCAACGATGCATTGTGTGAGTACAAGGTAGAAGGGGACTGGGATTAGATAGCAGGGGAGGGGACTGGGATTAGAGAACTAGACGGAGATATTAGATTATTTTAATCTCATTGCTTGATCTCTTTGTCCTGTCATGCCGTCCATTATATAGGAGTTTGGCTTACAACCGTAGAGGACTCTAACTCTATCTCTAAGGCTATTCCCAATAGGGGTTTTATTTTCATTAAATGATATGACACATAAGCAAATTTGATAATACATGGCAATGGAGTTATGAAGAGAGAGAAGAAAGCAATTTCATCTAGATGAAACTGGATGTACACAGTTTTCTAGATATAAAACACCATGAAACTAACATTGAAGGAGAGGAGTTTCATTTTATCCTATAGATAACCAATAAAACAAAATAGAATTATGTGCAATGGAACATCAAAATGAAACTATGCATTGTAGAAATAATTTCATTTGTAGTTTCAAAATATTTTTAGTGATATGACACTCTTAGAAACATCAAAATGAAACCCAGGATTGGGACTAGCCTAACTACTAATTCCGAATTTAATCTAAACCCTAGCTCTAACTCTAATAGGGCTCACAGCCTGTGCCTTGATTAGGTCCATGACAATTGTTAAGACTACTTCTTAGAAGTTTTAAAGAGTGCGCACTGCACACATGGAATCAATATACGTCGTACATTATTTTCACCCATGCAAGGAGGATCACAGCAGGTCAGGCATCTTATCTTCAGATGGTGAAACATCATTATCAGGTATAGTGGGTTAAAAGGTAACACCTCACAAGTTTTTTTTTTTCATTGCTTTGTAAATTGATTTGCAGCTAGATGCCACACTCAAATCCTGTATGTCTGTCTTTAATTATTTGCATGTGTAGTGTTCTATTATGTTGATGTAGGCCTGGGTCAGAAGAAGTGAAGACCAACAACTTGGTGCAGATGAGGCTGTCACAGAATCGCAAATAGATGTTGATAGTGTCAGGAGCTTGCTGGTGCTACCCTCCTACCTGGTCTTATTTTCCAGCCGCTGCTCATCCCTGGTAACAACTGTTTAGTTTACTTGATCCTATTTTTTTTCTTCAAATAATTCCATGTGTGGTCTGGTAAAAGAGTTCTTTGTGTTGGACAACTTAGAAGTGGTATTATTATGTTTTGTTTGCTCAATTTAGAGGAAGGTTATGATAAGAAGTTGACAAATGTTATTTTCGATTATACTTTTTTCCCAGTTTGACGAAATCCTTATCTAGATAATGTCTTGTTCTTTGTGCTGTCAGGGTGCTTTGCCCGAATCTGCATTAGGATTTAACTGTGTTGAAGGAAACACTGCTCTGTAGTACTCAGTTTTTTGAGGTAACATGTTAACTATATAGCCATAAGCCCATAAACCTTCTCTTTAGGTTAGCTAAGAAAACCATTTCTATGTCTATAAGACTATAACCTTCACGAATTAATTTTAAAGATTAATCTCAGACTTGCCTGTCTCCTTTCATTCTCATAGACTGTTTCAGTACAAATGTTGTACTTAAAGGACAGGTACGTCTGAAGCTCTTGGCAAAATTTGAGTAAAGGCAAAGGTTCAAAGTACTGCCTGGGCCCAAGATGGACAAGCTGCTTGTCTTCCAGACTTCCACTACAAGCCCAAGGGCAATTTCTCAGCATTCTTGGACGGTCAAATTATTCACTCTACTTGTTCTTTCAGCTTCTAAGTTTCTGATTACTGGTTATTGAGAATCGATATCATAGTCCATGGATTAGCTGATTCTTGCAGCCACTGTTCGGCAGTAAGTTTGGGAAATGGTTGGACACTTGGCAGTCTCCTTGTGATAGGGAAATGGTTGGAAACTGCTAAGCGACAAGGAATTTCTATTAAAATTTGGCAGGCTCCTTGTGAATTCTTCTAGGTTACATGTTTCAGCAAATGTTTGGTCTAAACATTTATTGATTAAGGTAATGTCAAGATTGATGAACTATTGTTCTACGTTATTGGTAGAATTGAGAGTTACTAGGTCTTAAAAAAGAACAGTTGAGAGTTACTGAAGTTAGGACTGATTCACAACTGTTTTTATATTGTCTTATTTTAGTACAGGAAACAGAGTGAGATTTGAGAAGATCAAGTATTTCAACTGTACTAGAGATGTAAATGACTTCATGTTTTAATTGCTGAAAAAGCATGGCCGCAATTGTGCTACATGCCCTTCTATTTTTTTTTACGTATTTTATACCAGCCTGTTTTTGTCAACCCTGGATGTTTCTGCTCAAAGTTTTTACCATATCTAAAATTTTCCATTACCATCTTTTCCTTGACACAATAATATGTTTGTAATGTCCCGTTGATATGTAAACCAAACTGGATTTACAACCTAGAGTATTTAGGCAGTGAAGATGTCGATATATGCTGGTTGGGGTGTGATGACCAATCACAGGACGTACGCATACAAGGTTAACATAACCGAACCGACCGGTGTAACCGGTCGGGACCGGTTCAACAGTTAATCGGAAACCGGTAAAACCGGTCGGTTAACCAAGTAAAATTCAATTTGGAGAGCAAATGGCAGAGGACAAGTTGTCGCCATATTACAAAGGATGACACATGTGAATTGTGAATGTAACCTGTTTTGTGTTTATCAAGATTAGTTCATCTTTTTTTTTTATTTTTATGATAGCACTTCTGCTACAAACTTTTTAGCATTGTTAGATCAAGACTGGAGCCCCTATCTGTCTTCAAATAAGTCTTTCCCACTGGTAGTCTTCATCCCCTGATGAAAACCTCCATTTTCTTGCTATACTTTCAGCCTTCAGTTTCAGGGCAGTCAGAAGCTGCAGAACATGGCGCAAACCTGACAACAGGAAGACACTCTGAATGCTGATGCAGGCTGCTGCCATGGAGCTAGCTAGGTGGCAACTTTCCTTTCTTGAATTCCGGACATCGTACTCTTTTCGGATTTGATGTTGTTAACTTTTTTAGTTACGTTTGATAATTTGTCTTATTCGAAATACTGATTAAAATATATAAAATTATAAGATAGGGTTTAACTTTTTTTAATGATAAAATAAATTGTATCAAAATATCTTATAAATTTTTAAAATTTTTTGAATAAAACGAATGGTCAAACGTAACTAAAAAGTCAACGATATCAACAATTTAAATCTAGAGGGAGTACTTGCTACAGTCAGCTATTTGTGCAGTGTTGACGTGTTGTCTAAAAAAAAAGTGTTGAAGTGTTGTCACCCCATGTGTCACTTGAACTCCACTGGATCTGTAGAAGTGCATGAACATAATTGGATTTCCACTGGATATCACCGTAGCTTTATCAGGGGCAATATACTAGTGAGGTTTATAGTGGGTTAAAAGGTAACGCCCGGCGACGGCTAACCCAATTTACAAACCAAGGGAGCACTAACTAGCCGCCGATCTAGCTTTTCCATTATAGTCGCTCTGTTTTAGCGGGTAATTCCTTTTCTTTTAGCTCTGGGTAACGCCTAACGCGTAGGTATGTCACCAGGTTATTTTTTCTCTTCTCGCACCAGATTATAAAGAGATCTCGATTATAAAAGGAAAAATAAGGAAGATTTTCTGGTTGCTGAACATCATTGCTCTGTTACCATGCAAATCATGCTCGCAAAACATAGCTAGTGCTGAAGGAGAAATAGCAATATCAAACCAATATAGGAACATATGAGATGATACATCATCACAATTCAGATCAGTCACCCTCCAAAATTGGAAAAGAACACGGAGCTCAGTGAATTTCTGATTCAAAGATGGCATCCCTGGAAAGACTACTGCACCTGGCGATACAATCATCACAATTCATATCGGTCACCCTCCAAAATTGGAAAAGAACACGGAGCTCAGTGAATTTCTGATTCAAAGATGGTATGCCTGGAAAGACTACTGCACCTGGCGATCCATCATCACAACTCATATCGGTCACCCTCCAAAATTGGAAAAGAACACGGAGCTCAGTGAATTTCTGATTCAAAGATGGCATGCCTGGAAAGACTACTGTACCTGGTTGCGTCTCAACTTCTGTTGATGCAATGCAGTCCAAAGGTCCAAAACAACATGATATATTACAGCTGACTATCATAGAGGAACATGCTTAATAGGAGCATCCCTACTGGATTCATCATGAATTAGATTGTTCCAACTTTAGCACTTTATACATACTACTATTAGTACTACATTCGTGTCACATCCAATGGTCATAGCTCCCATAATGCTTTTTACACCTCAAACCTGCACTTGCCAGTTTGTGATGCTTCAGCAAAATATTTGTATTCACTTGATCTCCAGATACTACCGCCATCACCCCTACATTAGGCTTGCCAAAATAGTTGCATAATATCCTGCATGATGATGATAAATTTAAGCAAGATGATGATTAAAGTTCAAACATGTTTAATTCAGTAGATAAAGAGCTTTTAATTCCAAGAAAGTTTTAAAAGACAGAGCAGGCTACCAAGGCTAAAATTTGAACAGATACATGTGACAGTAATTCAGTATTATGACATTTGAGTGAGCAATGAAACTACACAGATCATAGAGTAATTAACTAAACACTCTAATTATTACTGAATAATTCAGATGCAGCATCAAACAGCAATCAGGCATCCACAAACTTTGCTAGAAATGTTTATTAAATGGTCATTGTAATAAGACATTCAACATGGCAAAAAGGTTAAGCAGAATCCAAAATTGCAGTAAAACTTTGAACAATGACATTCATGAAACCGCATGGCAAAGGGCCATAGTTTAGCTATTGTTATAAATCACAACATATGATGACACACTGACATGCAATTTTTACATGTGCAATGCAAAAGATGCAGAAAAAATACAGGCAAAATCTGAAAAATGCATCAAGAATCCTAATATAGTTTAGTATACAGCTTGATATATGCCTCACTGCATATTCACCATTACTGCACACTGTATCATCCTTAGGTAGTTAGATGTTAGATTATACTCCCTCCGTTGAACATTATATGACGTTTTGGCTCTTGGCACAAGAATTAAGAAGGGATGAAAAAGTGTGCTGCACAGGAAACGAGGAGAGAGAGAGATAGAGATATATTGGGAAGAGAGAAAGGTGCATTGGGATACAAGGGTGTCATATAATTTGAGAAAACTTGAGAAGACTAGAGTGTCATATAATGTTGAACGGAGGGAGTACCAACTAATTGACGCTTGCAGACAAGTATTATGCTAGAAAATGGCAATGAATGAAAGAGACAAGACAAGAGTTGTATTTTCTCAGTTCTGATTAGTGCACATCAACCATGAAAGATTAAGTCATAGAATTTCTTTGTTTATCACAGAACTACTCTAATTGCACTACAGCAAAGTTCACATACAAAGAAGCTAAACTTGATGAACAGAAGTAAATTGACATATATTTACCGTTAAATCTTTGGAATCATCGGAACTCTACTTGAGCGTTTTAATATACTCAATAAAATGCCGATGTTGCTCCCCCACTTTAGCGATCGCCTTCTCAGCGGCCTCGTGGTTCTTCACTAGAATGTACTCTTCAATCCGAACGAACCACTCCCGCAATGTCATATTCTCCAGGTTGCATCCTGCAGGGCACTCGCTCACATTCTTACAAACCCCAACCTCTCCTCTGCCATCACTCACTTCCCTCTTGCCATCCTCTTCAGCTTCTTCTCCAACACCATCTGACTTTGATTCAGGCACAATCCTTTCCCTCGATTCATGATCAATGTCTCTCCCTTCCTCCCTACCTGACTCTTTTCCCTCCTCATCCTTGTCAGCAGAAGCATCGCGAGTGTCGGCCCTCCCATTTGGCGCTATTTGTGCCTGATCTCTTAGAGCCAATGGCGCATCACCGTGCTCCTCCACCACCTGATCTGCCTCTGCCTTCGAGGCTTCATTCACCTCTCCACCCCCAGTTGTCCCCTCATCTTCCTTCTCATCGCCACCATTAGCTGCTATCACCTGTGGTGGATTGCCACTGCATTCTCTGGCACCAACCACATCCCCATCTTCTGCCTCCTTTTCGGCATCCTCTTCAATGATGGGGTCCTTACCCTTCCTTGTGCTTGCCTTAGCCCTTCCTCTGCCCTTTCTAGTCCTCTCTGCTGGTTCTCTCAAAGCTACTGACACCTCCACCTCTGATGCACTGTTAGCTGTTGTCCCCTCCTGCTTTCCAGGCACAGCCAGCTCTCCCTCTTCCTCCTCATCCATGGCTTCCTTAGCTTTCCTCGCACTTTGCCTTGTAACTCTTCCTCGGCCCCCTCTGGTCCGCTCACCCTCCCCCTTACTCTGTCCAGTACCCACTGCCTCAGCTCTCCTCGCAGCAGCTCTCGTCGACCTTGTTGTTTGCACCTGTGGGGGAAGAGGTGCCGTCACCGGAGCCTTGCTCGACTCACCGGGCAGCACCTCCTCTTCTTCTTCACTCTCCACTTCAGGGAGTTCCACGGCCTTCTTCCGCCCGCCTCGGCGCGTCACTGGTGCAGCTTCCTCCTTTCCTTCTTCAGGGGGATCCACCGCCGATAGGGCCTTCTTCCGCCCGCCCCGGCGCGGGGCTACTTCAGCCTCCCCCTTCACTGCTTCGGGGGGATCCGCCGCCGCCGGGGCCTTCCTCCGACCGCGCCTAACTGCCGGGGCTTTGTCCTCCTCCACAGCCGCCGCCGCCGCCGCCGCGTGGCGCGTGGAGCGCCTGGTAGCGGCGGGTTCCGGTCCCGCATCGGCCGTGATAGAGACGGCGAGGATAGTGCTCTCCCCAATCTTGATGCGGTCCCCGTGGGAGAGCGGGACCGGGATGGTAGGCACGAGGGCCGCGCCGTTGAGGAGGGTCCCGTTGGAGGAGCCAAGATCGGTGGCAGCCCACCGGGAGGCGGGCGGCGGGAGAAACGTGAGGTCGAGGTGGCGCTGCGACGCGCCCGCGTCGCCGACGGCGAGGTCGTTGCCCTTGACGACGCGGCCGACGCGGAGCACGCGCCCGGCGCGGTGCTGCAGGGACTGCCCCTTGCGGGGCCCCTTCTCTACCAGCAGCGTGAGAACCGTCGGCGGCTCGGCCATCTCGGGGGATGAGGAATCGGAGGTCGGCGGCGAGAGGGAGGCGAAAAGTTTTCGAAATGTTTTGGAGGGCTCGAGTGGGTGGGAAGCGGGCCTGTGGTTCCAGCATTCGCCTTTGCGTTGAGGCCGTGGCCCGTGGGTACGGGGTACGGCACCCCTCACTGACACATGGGTCCAGGGCCCACGCGTCAGTACCACACGGAGTGTGCAGTGGATCCGGTTCACCGTTCACGGGTACGGGTACGGGGTGTCATCGGCTTTCCATTCACTTTGGCTTGCCCCAACAGCTCACTTTCATCAACCTGAAACGGAAATCACAGCACAGGGGTGTCACAACTCAGCTCCACTCAAATCAAGGTAAGTCTCCTTAGCGAGAAAGGCAGTCACAATTTCAGGTTATTTTGAAAAAGGATTTCGGGCCTGAAGCTGTGAGGCATCAACAACCATTGTTTTTCTGGATGGTGAGCATCTGAAGCTTCAGTAAAAGTAAAGCTAGAATATGTCTGGACAAACAAAGCAAATTCTAGTGCCTGGAGAAACAAGGAAATTACTGAAGAATAGCTGAGTGCATCCGGAAGCTACCGATTCCTGCGAGTCCCAGATGGTTTAAGTGTTTGTGAAGGTACTGGCTGGTAACGCTGAAGATACTGGTAGCAAAAGAAAATATACCAGAGGGGCCTAGGGGGTAATAATACACTAATGGGGGACATTGCTCAACTTCAAAGGAATTCCGTCTCAAAAAAAAACCTTCAAAGGAATTAAGCAGCTTGGCTGCCTGAGCAATTCCATTCCAACTAAATCAGAATTCTCCAACATTTGCAGTTTGTTTCAGTTGTCCACTTAACATTCAGACACATGGTCGGAGTCATGAATGGATTTTAATGTTTCTTGGCAAGAACAGTGAACATCAACCAAACAAATCTTATCAGGGGAATCACAAGAATGCATCTAAATAGAACAGCTTCTTTTGTCATACTTTATGTAGCAGATGCCAACTCGTGATTGTGGCATTCACCTAACGATCCACCACTTGGGACTCGCCATCAGATGCAAAAAAGAACATCACTTGGGTTCTTGATACAAAAGGTTGCCAATATCATGTCAGTGCCTCTAGTTCTTGATTACCATTCAGCTGATTGTTCTATTGCATTATCAAATGCAGGTCCAACTCCAGCTGCCACGCCTGTGAAGGTAATCTCCATGAATCAAATGCCTGCATTTTCAATTTTCTTCATAAGACACATATCACACTAATAGGACTGAAATTATATATAACAAACATCACAGAAATGTATGCTGGTTAAGGAAAGCTTAGAAAATACAAACAGGCATGTAACGATTCACGCAATTTCCAGTCTACCATATATTATGCTGTTTCAGGAAACAAGGAACATTTGCATGTTCTTTTTTTTTTTTTGATGGGAATACAGTAGGAGAGGCACATTTGCATATTCTCAATCAGCTGAGATGTAGAGATTCATTGCATGGACCATTCGGTGATTAAACAAACCATCATATATCAAAATTGGAAGGCTGAATTACGTGGATTCATCAGCTACCATTAATAATCCCCATTACGAAAGCACAGCCATCCACATAAGTCACGCCCACTTGAATTACCTGGAACTCATATGAAAGCATGTGCATATTTTATATAGATTTACGAAATTCAAATACAAGATTCTACTCGAAGTAACATCAATTCAGGCAATAAATCTTTGATAATGACGTAAACAGAGATCATCTGGATGACCATATTAAACATAATCACAGACTACAAAGGTCAGATTTTGACACAGCTTACACTATATTTTACAATAATGAGCACCTCTTTAGAGATAAGCATAAAGTAAAACATGGTAGCTGATAGTTCTGGTTGGGCATCAACTAAGTACCAGACTGCCAGCTACAATAACTGGCCAGAAACTGTATCACAAAACCGCAAAGGCACATATATTCATTTTTCATGAGTGAATCAGGTTCATGTCAAATGAGACATTATAGTGTGTGGAAAAAAGTGCAAAACCAAACCTTATTTCATTCTAACAAATGACAAAACATTATAACTGAACTGTAATTTCAAGAATTCATGCTGGGATAGAAAATAATCAAGTTGAATATTATGTATATAGGGCAAAAACATTTACCTTATCCAACTCAAATAACCCTAGAATAGCCACATCTGCATTTAGAAAGAAACTTCCAGAAAGGTTTGAATATTCAACTGCACAGTGGCACATGAAAATTGGACATAATCAAAATGCCACTAGGCTCCTGGCTGAAGATAGGTAACAATCAGAACAATGCAAATCTGGCCCATCTTCAGGGAACACAACAGTACTACCACGCTCAGGTGGAGCTAAGAGCATTTCTTTCTTGATTGCTTCAAAAGTCTGCCGTTCCCCATGTCCCAAGAACATTTCAATCAAGATGAGATGCCTTGCTCTCATGTTCTAGTTTATCTTGGTCAAGTTCATCATCTGAAGCATCAGCACGCCTACTACAATGACCTTGGCCAGCCTGCCTACGGCTACTCTGTTTGTGCCCTTTCCTTCTCTTTGACTTGGGTTTATCTTCAAGGTCCCTCACTCCACGTCTCTTATACATCTTAAAGCTAACATGTCTCTCTTCCGCCATCTTCCTCACCTTCTCAGTGATTTCAGCAGCGACCTGCCTGTTGTACAGTTTCTTCAGTCCTTTCATCAGCTTTGCAAATGTGTCAGGCTGCGGCATCAGACCTGCCTCAAGCATGTCTAAGCAATACATGCAGGCCTCCTTGACATGTTTATTGGCATACAATGCATGGATCCAGATGGTCCATGCACTCACATTGAGCTCACAGCCTTTGTTCACAATACATCCCCAAATATCCTTAGCAAGCTCAAGTTTCTCATCTTTCACCAATGCATTAAGGAGGTCCTTGAGCACCCCATATTGAGGTGCAACAAATAACCCCCTCCCAACCATGTCTTTAAAATAACTACACGCCTCAATCAGCTCTCCCTGCCCAACAAGCCCATTCACCATAATAGCAAATGTGTCGACCCCAGGACTGAGTCCGCCATTTTCCATCTCATTCCATAATATCATAGCGTGCTTTGTCTCCCCAAGCTTACAGGCCAACCGAATCACAACATTGTATACCTTGAGGTCCGGCGGACACCGGCATTCCGTCATCCTCTCCATAAGCTCCAAGCACTCCTCAAGCTGCTCCTTCTTCTCATGTGCCACAAAGAACCCATGGTACACGGCAGCATCCACTCGTAGGCCGTCCCTGGACATGGCTTCCAAGAACTCGTACCCCTGGGATACCTTGCCAGCCTTGCAAAACGCGGTAACGAGAGTGCCATAAGTGACGGAATCTGGAGCACATCCCTTCCTCCGCATTTCCACAAACACCCTCATGGCCTCATCAACCCTCCCCCTCGTGCCAAGTCCCTGCATCAGGGTGGTGTAGGACACCGCGTTCGGTGGGCAGCCCCGCCGCTCCATCTCGCGCGCTAGCTCGAACGCATCTTCAAACCTCCCGTCCGCGACGAACCCGGCGAGCAGGGTGTTGAATGCAACGACATCGGGGACGACTTCCGCGGCCTTCATGCGGGCGAGCACGTGCTTGGCTTCATCCAGCTTGCCAAGGCGGCACCACCCGTAGAGCAGTGCGGTGTAGTGGCGGAGCGAGAGCGGTAACCGTGGCTGGAGCTCCTCGACGAGCTGTTCCGCGGCTGCGACGTGCCCGGCCTTGGAGAGGGCCTCAAGAAAGGAGAGGAAGAGGTTGGGGTGATCATGATCGGGTCGGGAAGAGAAGAGCGAGAGGGCGAAGGGCAGGAGGCGTGGGGGCGGGAGGCGGCGGAGGATGGGGGAGAGGAGGGAGGGGCCGAGGAGCTGGGAAGGGAGCGGCGCGAGGAGTGAGGGGGACGGCGCGGAGGAGGCGCGGGAGAAGGACTTGGCGAGCAGCGCGAGGGAAGAAGGAAGCGGCGTGGTTAGCGATGGGGAGCACCAGTGGAAGAATTGCAGCGCAAGGGAGGAGGCGGCGCCGCAGCGGCGGAGGACGGCGTCGAGGAGGTGCGGCGAGAAGGCGTCGAGGCCCGAGGCGGACAGCGCGGCGGCGAGCCTCTGCGGGTCGGAGTGATGGCAGCGGAGGAGGCGGTACGCGAGCTCCGCGGAGGCGGCGAGGTTGGGGTCGTCGCAGGAGGTGGAGAGGCCGCGGCGGAGGGAAGCGAAGGGAAGACGCCACATCGGTGGCGGCGGGGTGTCGCGGACGAGATGCGAAATGCGGTCGGGGACGCCGCATCGGTCGTTGATGGACTACACTTTTTCTGTCATCACAGAGTACACACCATGGACATGGAATAAGTCCTGTTTATTTTAGATTATAATCCATCTAGATTATATAATCTGGATTAAATAATCTAATAAAAAACAAACATACCAGATTATATGTTTAGATTATATAATCTAGAGTCTAGATTATGATAATTCTATAATCTCCTCCTCATGAGAAGCTTATTTTAGATTATTTTAATAACAGAACTGCTGTCCATGATAAGTTCAGTAAAATTACCTATAATTGCCATTAAGTAAGAAAAAACGGTTTGATCTCTCCCCACGCGATCCCTTCTTTCTTCCGTTGCCTCCTTCTCTTCCCCTCCTCTTTCTCCCCCAGTAGATTGAGGCTCGGAGGGAGCCCTGGCCTCCGGCGACGAGGTGGGCAAGCGGCCTTGCGGCGGAGGCGGGTTGCGTGCTCGCGGCAGAGGTGGGGACGGGGAGGCGGGCTCGCGGTGGAGGTCAGGAGGCGGGCTCGCAACGGCGGCGCTAGGCGGCGGAGGCGAGCTGCGAGCTCGCGACGGAGGCGAGGAGGCAGGCTCGCGGCAGAGGTCGGGAGGCGAGCTCGCGACGGCGGCGCTGGGCGGTGGAGGCGAGCTGCGGGCTTGCGGCGGAGGCGGGGAAGCGGGCTCGTAGCGGAGGTCGGGAGGCGGGCTCGTGACGACGGCGCTGGGCGGCGGAGGCGAGCTGCGGGCTCGCGGCGGAGGCGGGGAGGCGGCCTCGCGACGGCGGCGCTGGTGCTCTCTGCTTCTCCTCTTCTCCTCTTCCTCGCCATGTCGTGTCGCTCGCCGACGGGGAGGAGGTGGGGAGGTGGGCAGGCAGGCGGGCAGGCAAGGTAGCGGGGAGAAGGTGAGAGCGGGGAGCCATGGAGGTGGGGAGGGTAAAAAGGCAAGGGCATTGTAGTCTTTTTACATTAAAGCAAATAATCAAAGTACCAATAATGTAGATAAACAAACACTCCTATCTATATTATATAATCTAGAGAATATGATCCAGATTATATAATCCAACATCTTTATCTAGATTATATAATCCATAAGCTGAAACAAACGGTCCCTAATACTGGATATGAGTATATGACACCATCCCACATCGGCTGTTCAGGCAACATCGAGACATTGACTGTTTAGGTAAAAGATATGCAGTGTTATAGACCGTCTTATACATGATATTTGTGTTTTTTTTGCTGAGTATACATGATATTTGTGTTACAATCCTCTTTCTGTTGAGCCCTCTTTCTTCTCCCTCCACAGAGAAAAAAATATAGAACTAGTGTAGCCAGTTTATCACGGTCTATCACACCACTTGTACAATGAGTTGTTGTTTAGTTGTCTTATAGAAATTTCACAATCCTTTTATGAATAAAAATAGGAATATTTATGATTTGCATGACAACCATAACTCGTACAATGTTATATAAAATGTTTTATGGTCCTAAATTTTAGCACATGAGGTGGTTGCTTCCTAAAACAACCATCTTTTTTCTTACCATCCTCTCTCTATATATTATTAAAATCCTTGTGACACTACATGAGACGACCAATAAAAGTGACTATGTGTAGCATTGTACCTATCCTTAATGATGTTAGAGTCTTTAACGTTCAATTCACCAATTTTCCTTATTGGATAGACCATATAGGGAATGGATTTGATGAGAGCGAGGACGTGCTAGATTTTGGCCTCACGAGGCTCACGAGTAGGGTCGGGGATGGTATTTTTCCTATGGGCCTTCACGGGGACCCTAAAAAGAGTAAAACACTTGGCCCATTCTAAAGATTCAACCAACCACCCCTCCCCCCCCCCCCTGTTTTCCTTGACATATATAAACCTCCTCCCATCTCAAACCCTAACCTAATGTTGCCCTCGGTCTTCTCCACGAGCCGCCATCAGCCATCTCCACACGCAGATGAAATCCGCTCGCCTCCGTCGACTCCTTACCATAGTCGTCATGGCGATGCTCCCGCCTGACATAACGCCTTAACTACCATCGCCGCCATATATGGCACCCTCGCATGTGCATCCTTGCCCGTGTCACCAGCCTCTACGCCCTCTTCGGTCCTCGTAATCGTCTGTCACAAGCCCCCACCCCGATAAGTAAATGGGGATAGGTATGAATCTTAAGGGATGGGATGGTTATCCCTTCCTCAACCCCGCTAAGCCCTATTACCAGGTCGATTTGATTTGACACCTTGGTGTCTTAGCCCTATGCGCGACCCCTTTCCCTTCCTCTTTCCTTTCTTCTTCCTCCTATATTTAGGATGCTTGTGCACAATATGCTTCTCTACAAAAAGATGTGCCTCCTCCAAATTTGGTGTGCATAGGTTGCTCTAGAAGCTGAAATTTCATGACATCATCCTAAAGGTATCCCCTTGTTCCATCTAGTCACATATTATTTATATATTGTTCTTATTTAGTTGGATTTAAGGAGGCTAGAGTTACTGTTCTTTTAGAATGTGATTGGTGATATATACTCCTATTGGGTTAGATTGGATGTCACATAGCACTATTTAGATAGGCTATCATGTATTTGTATCATATAGTTTGTGATGCATGCAATTTTGTTATGCAGGATTTGGGTTGGTATGCTTTTTATTATTGCATTAATTTTTATGAGTTTAGATGGATCCTTGGGTATGAGTATTTTAGCACGGTTTTCTTAGAGTATCATCCGGTAATTATAGCGTGCCAAAAGCGTCTAATTCTAAAAAAAATATTAAGATAGAAAAAAAACCCTTCTCATGTTGTGTAATTGCTAAATAGAAATGTTTGCATTTTGTGATTGTGTGATATAAATCTCTGGTAATCCAGATCATAATATAAAAATGATTTATGTTCATCTCCTATAACTTGTTTTATGTAAGCTATTTTTTTTTTGTATTAATCAGTAGTCAAAACATTACATTGGATGTTGTGTCGATGTCCTAGAATGCATACATGGAGATTCACCTAACAACATGTGCTTAACTGCTAATTAGTCCCTTCCCCGCCCCACCCCTTTGGAGTGTTTCATCGGCTAATGTGCCCCCTTGCACCAGCATGATTTTTTTCTTCACATTTTCAACTTTTGATGCATTTGTACAAGATGTCTGAAATTATCTTAAAGTAATTCTAACATTTACACACAGGCTGCGGTTAGTATTGCCACAAAAAAAAAAAAAAAAAAAAAAACACCCTTACCATAAGATGTAAGACTTGGGAATGTAAAGCCAACTTAACAAAAACAACCATATACCTACGAAAGCAGAGAGCAATTCTAAATCTCAAGTTGGTTTAACTCGATATCAAAACCAAAGGGAAAGGTTTTACAACGTAGAAGTCAAGTTTTGTTACCGTTCAATCTTTTGCAATATGCGCAGATGATGAGCATACTAGCAATTATATGTGATTACTGTCCCTCTTATACAGAATTTTCATAGCCTGATAACTGACTCTGCAACCCAGATACACCTTTCTATCTTTTAAGCAAACCGAAATACTTATGCCCAGGAAATAGTCACCCATTTCCCACCCACCAAAGTGACCTCAAATCTTTCATGAGATTGTATCCTTCTTTCCAATATTAGGAACACAAGGTTGAGAAAGTTTCTCATATTGCAACATCAGTGTTTGAAAACAAAGGTTAGATAACAAAGTCCCTAGCATCTCATATTGCATTAAAAAACATGATATGCTGCTTCACCCAGGCACACAAAACGAAGTATTATTTCCAATTCTACTCCTTAATCTCCGAAGTGTCATGTCCCCGAGCAGCAAAATATCTCATGCTATCCTGTATGGTGCTGAAGACACCATAACCCATTCATGTCCAGCGTTGAGCTGAAGGGCAGTTTGGATAAAATAGGAACCCAGAACAGGATTTCTGGTCATCCTGAAGATTGCTACATTCAGCGTTACTATTGCCAATGAGTGGTACTTCCACCATCACGAGTCAGATTTCATCAGAGGCTAAGGGCACCACGCATCGTCATCATCCCGCCCGGTCTGCCGGGACCAGAGTGATGCTCTGAACCCCAACAGGCGGCAGCCATGCGAGCCCACTCAAACACACACACACACACACACACATGATTGCTACTATAGTGATAGCACAGCACCTCTACCTGAATCTTTACCTGCATGTTCAATTCATCTCCGACAAGTTGTCCATGTCCATATCTCATTATCCCACTACCACATCAACCAATCCACAAAGCAAAAAGGAAGAAGAAAAGTTTGGAATCTACCTACTCTTCCTGAATCCAAGTGCCCTGACAGCCATCGACGGTCAGGGCACGAATCTAATGGATTGACTACTGCTCATTGGAGCGGGGCCTCTTGGGGCCGGCGGCCTTGTCGGCGGCGTTCTTGGCGGCGACGGAGCGGGCGAAGGAGCCGGAGAGGTCGGAGTAGAGGTCGACGACGCGAGCGATGTTGGTGTTGAGCTCCCGGATGAGCGCCACGTTGCGCGTCAGCCCGTCCGCGTCGCGGCTCTCCTGGTTCTGGCTGATCTCCTGGATCAGCACGCGGTTGTGCTCAAGGATCCCCTGCACCTCGCCGAAGCTCTGCTGCAGCACCTGCGGCAACTTGACGCCGTTCGCCGCTCCAGCGCCGTTGCTGGCGGCCCCCGACGGGAACGCCTGCCCGCCGTTGCTGAAGCCGCCGTTCTCGTCCATACTCGCCTGGCTCCCTGCACGAACATCTACGAAATTATTCTAAGAAAAAAAAAAGAAGGATTCGCGTCATCAAAAGTTAGGCAACAAACGATCTCGAAAAGGATTCAGGATCATAGAAGATTCGGGTGCAGAGGACGGGGAAAGGACGGTGGGGGAGCGGCGCATGGAATGTACCTCGAAGATCTGCTGATGTGGGCACTGTCGGTCTTCAGAGACTACAGAGGCGTCGGTGGCTTCACAGAGAGAACGTGGTCCCTCGAAGAGAGAAGGGGAATGCACAGAATGCAGCCGTACCTCCTTCTTTCTGACCCTCCCACCCACGAAGCGTGCAGGCGAGGCCGGGGCGAAGACGGTGGCGCGCCGGTATCCTCGATCCACGCTGGGGAGGTGCAAAGCGAGGCTAGCGGCGGGCGGATCGGCGACCGTGGCGGCTTCAGGAGGGGAGGTGCGAAGGACGCAGAACTCGCATCAAGCGGCGGAAGTGGGTGCCTGGGTGGGGGCGAAGCTGGCACAAGGACGAAGAACGATGATTCCTCCGGCTCTTGTGCCGCCCGGCGCAGGTGCGGGCGGCGACCAGTGTTGATTGGTGGAGGGCAGCGGCGGCGGCGGCGGCGACGAGGAGAAGGCAGGGGAAAGAGGAACAACGGCTGTGCCTGACATCTAGGGAAAATTTATGTTCCCTTTTTATTTGTAGGTTTTTATTTTATGAAAATTGATGATCCATGCAGAAAATTTTAACAAGGTAAGGTCTCCGATGGAAAAGCTTGAGCCATTTTGATGAATATTTTCAACGAAGTTGCTATATTAGATTGCTAGAGCTAAATACTATCACAATATTTAAAAACTAGTAAAAAATGTTTCAATAGAATTGCTATTTGAATTATTATGTCTAAAATTTTTAGGGTTAATTGGATTCCTACCATTATAATTTTCACGTTTCTTAAATTTATCATTGCAACTTCTGAAACTAGAATCTAGCATTACAATTCTTCATAAATTTGAACTATGCCATTGTAGTCATATGTAACCAGTTTCTCTACTGTTCTGTTGTACACAAATTTTATATGGACCAAAATACTCCTCGCCTGTACCTGTTGAATAGCACCACCCTAAGGCCAATCAATCCAGATCGAATCAGGAGAGAAGACAGAGATTGAGGACGACGACGACGGTTGGATGTGGCGATTGAGGACGACGACCCAGGCGGGTTGCTGAGGCAATCGGTGTCGCGCATGAGTTGGAGGAGGCCGTCGCGCAGGAGGCGGCCGTCGCGCACGCGCAGGAGGAGGCCGTCGCGCGTGGCCATCACGCACGCGCAGGAGGAGGCCGTTGCGGGCGGCAGCGGGGGTGGCCATCGGCAGCGTGCGGCCGTCCTGCTTCGCAACGAGACGAGGTAATGAAATTTGACTCTTTTTTGCACTTTATATGGGTGATAGAATTACAACCATGTTGAGAAATTGGTGATAGAATTGACTGGATTGGTGATGCTATGTCTAGGATGTTTCATCTAGAGATTAAGGTCAATGGTTTCATGACCAGGGAGCCCAGTGGTAGGATATCATACACAAAAGGGAAGGTTATTAACTAGGATATCGAGATAGGATTATTTTCTCTAGATCATCTCATGACTAGCTTGTCCAAGGAGGTAGAATGGGGCTCGAATCAGCGTGCCAATGTTTGGTACTTTGATAAGACAGTGGGTGAGGATGTCAGACTAGTTGACGAAACTCAGATGTTAGATGTATTTTCCATGTACAAGTCAGAGATGAGTTGCCGGTTTTAGTTGCTATATTTGACAAAGGTAAAGATATCTGCATCGAAGATGAATTTGCTAACTTGCAACCTTTGTATGTGTTGTCCCATGAAGTACAAACTATTTGTAACCTGACACATGAATCACCTAGTGCTACATAACCGCAGTCAGATACACAACTTGTGTTTCATACACAACCTAAGCCAGAATATACAGGCGATGGAGCATCTGCATCTAAGGTAGCAGATCATGATGAGCCTGCCTCTGAGGAAGCAGATGCTACTAAGCCTAACATCTTTGATAATGAGGAAGAGTATGTGGGTGTGGATGATGAACACATGCAATTCCACCATCAAAGCCACCAAAAACTCCCCAGAATGCAAAAACTACTAACAATATGCCAAATGTTGAACCTCACTCATCTGAAACCATTGCTGCTCTTGAGGCAGAAGTGAATGATGCAGATCCACATGAAGTTCAAGTACTTCATGATCCAGAGAATCGCAACATTGAAAAGGGTGCACTTTTTCCTGATATCATATCATTTAGGAAAGCAGTGAGACACTATGTAGTGAAGAGAGGTTTCGAGTTCAAGGACTTGCAAACTGATACTACAAGATTCATAGCCAAGTGTGCGCATCCTGACTGCCCTTGGCGCATTCATGCTTCAAAGATACATGATGGGAAAACAATTCAGGTATGTTATGTTTTGTAATTATTTAATTATCATTACTAACTTATTATCTAACTATCACTACTCCTTTACTTATGCAGATCAAGAAATTGCCTGCTAAGCATGACTGTCCCACTACAAAACTTAGGATAGGGAAGATGGCTACTCAAGGTTGGTGTGCGGATAGGTGTGTATTCTCTAAAGATAGTAAATGTGATTACTTGACAAACAATGTCTCCGAGAGTTTCAACAAACAGATAAAAGAACTCAGAGGCTTACTGATACATGATTTAGTTGATGCTCTAAGAGAGCTGATCATGGAGAAGATGTACCTTAGAAGAATGGTTGGAAAGACTGGTAGAATTTTGCCTAATGTTATTATAGAGCTAAATAAAATAAGCAACAACCTGAAGGTTGTCAAGGTTGCTCGAAGTGATGATGATTTTGCTGAGGTAACACTTGTGGACCTTGACAACGTCACTAGAAGGCACCAAGTCGACTTGGAGAATCATAAGTGCTCTTGTAGAGCATGGCAAATAACAGGAAAACCTTGCAGACATGTCCTTGCATGGATCTTGTCCAACAGAGGGCTACAAATCTCTGACTATGTGCATGAGTACTACTCCACAGACAAGTTCAGGACAACATATGAAGCTAGAGTTGCAACAGTGCCAGATAGGTCCCAATGGCCTGTAGTTGATCTTGGCTTCAAGGTATTCCCACCTAAGTAAAAGAGAGTAGCAGGTAGTCCTAGAGTGCAGAGGATAAGAAGAGTTCTTGAGGGAGGACCAAAAAAGAAGGTGAAGTGCAGAAGGTGTGGTGGTTTTGGACACTTTGAGAAGACTTGCAAGCTTGCTGAACCTTCAGGAGAAGATGAAGAAGACACACAAGAAGATGAACCTAAAACACCAAAGAAGAGGTGCATCACATCTTCAGCCTTTTCTCATTCATATATTTTTTTAATGTCACTAACACTTTTGTTTCCCTTGTAGGAAGAGAGTGCGAGATGAAGGGGATTCTCAGAATGGGACATCTAAGAAGAAGAAGAAGAACACACCAAAGAAGAAGAGGACACCCAAAAAAAAAGAACACCTCAAAAGAAAAAGAACCTCCGAGCTGCTGCTGCACCACCAGCTAGAGTGGTTAGGAGCCTCAGATCATGGCTTGGAATGTGATGTCGATATATGTAACATTGTGGCTACAATGCTATTTATTTGAATATATAACATTGTGGCTAGAGTGCTATTTTAGTTGAACCTGTACTGCTACTTATTTGAACCTATTTTACTCGTCACCATGTCATGAACCTGTAATGGTCGAATATGCCAAATATTTGAACCTATTTTGCTTGTCACAATGTCATGAACCTGTAATGGCCGAATATGCCAAATATTTGAAGCTATTTTGCTTGTCACAAGAACTGTAATGGCCGAATATGTCAAATATTTGAAGCTATTTTGCTTGTCACAATGTGATGTGAACTTGGTTTATTAATCATAGTCAGTAATCTCAGTACAACATTCTTCATTCATTCAGTACACCAAAGTGCTGGTTGACAGTACAAGGAAACTCATAATTCCTAGTTTTGTTTCAGTACAAGTGGTAAAACAATACCTACGAAGCATCCAATACATGCTGCCACTACAACAATATTATGAAGTACAACACTCCTCCTAATCAGTCCTGTTTCACGTTTCACTTCATCAAGTTGGTGCTTCAACATATCTACTTCATGCCACAGCTGCATTTGACCTTCAGGTCCCAACCGAAAGGTGCTATCAGAGGAATCTGAAACTCCAATCTGCCTAATGTTACCTATCTCTTGCAACTCATGCGAATGATGCCGGCGTAGATATGCCTCATAACTACCTTCCCATTTGTAGAATCCATAAGAATATGCATCATCCTGCCCACATTTGAATAAAACTTTGTCCCAATTTGTGAAATTCGAACACAAACCGAAACATAACAAAAAAATGAACCCAAGAAATGATGGAGAAAAACGTATCTTGTCGTGGTTGGGGCACGCATAGAATACCATGTCGTAGCTGTGTGGTTGCTTGCTTACCAATCGTAGCACAAGTACAAAACACCCGGGACAGTCGATGATGGGTAGCGCAATGCGACGGAGGGTATGGCTGCTACTGCTGGATCCCATCGTTCCATTCATCCTCCTCTGCGACATCTTGAAAGGGAGAATGCAGGGAGGGGGCCAAGCTACCTAGGGTTCTTTAGTTCAGAGGAAGGGAGAACGCGGGAGAGAAGAGAACGGTAGGGAGAAGAGAAGAGAATGACTGTTCGTTGATGAGAGGATAAGGTGATGGACTGAGGTTATTTTGGTCCAAAGAAAATTACTGTGCATGCCTACAGTATAAAAACTGGTTACATACGACTACAACGGCATGGTTCAAAATTTATGAAGAATTGTAATGCTATGGTTCTAATTTCAGAAGTTGCAATGATAAATTTCAGAAACATGAAAATTGTAATGGTAAGAATCGAATTAACCTAAAGTTTTAACAATGACCTATATTTCTCTCCTCAACCCAAATATTCGAACCAAACTAGCCTATACCTACAATGTCCACCCGCGTGCGAACTGGCAACCTCCATCTAGGACTTTTCTTTCCTCGATTCCTCGATGCGCACCTTCTGGTCCGCCGACTTCGATCAACACCGTTGCCATGGATGACAAGGGCGACCTTCCCACGCACTTCCACTTCTCATCGGACCCCCTCGATTCAAGTGCAAGCCACAGTAGCGGATAGGGTTGGCACCAACACCGCTACGCGATGGGACCAACGTGAGGAATATTTGGATCTTTATAGTTCATAAAATGTACTGTTTAAAAATTTGTAGATCAGATATTTGTTATTACGAACTGAGAAAAAAAAGCAAACTGCCATCATCCGGTATACAGTTGTGAATTAATTTTCCAAATTGGCAACAAAAATGATAGCCTTTGCCCAGTTTATGCACGGGAGCATGCAGCTAAGAGAATAAAAATACGTACATCTTTTGCAAATTAGACAACTGTAGTAGTTATGCACGTGCAACATGTACAAAAATTTATCGACACATAAGTTCTCAAGTGTATTTTTATTAAAGAATGGGTAACTATATATTTGTTATTGATTGTTTGTTTTTTTACATGTTATTTTTGTATAGTTAATAACACTTACAAAAGTTTATGTCACTTCTCAATATCAATAGGTATTAATCGTCACAACAATCTATCTCGTAGAAATTAGAGATACTAGAGCAAATGACACATGCTGAAATTGACGGGATAGCTCAAGTTAAAAGTAATGAAAAAGAGAACCTATACTACAACTGGATAGGGCGGACTCCCTTACCCTACACGACGCTGACAGGAAGATGGAAGGAGAGGGGTGGATCCAAATCTAGCTCGAGGTGGATGAAGCTACGGAGGGGGAGAGGCTTCTCGACGAAGAGAGGTATGAGTACAATATATCTAACTTGTGAAACTAATTGGTTAATATAATATAATAAAATTAATTATATAAACCATCTTATATGTCACTCGTAGTTTGAGATTTTCACCTATTATGGAAAGATATATGTAACGCCTTATGCAACCTAATAAAACAACACTAGTTAGCTGATCAAAGAATTTGGTTACAGATCAAATAAAAGATGATTAAAGTGCTCATAACACCATTCCTGACTCACACCAATTGATAAAACACCATAAATAGTCTCAAGATATCTCATACGCCTACTTAGTATGTGGTTTCCACTACATATTTTTGCCGTATTTTAGAGGACTGAAAGTGATTTTTATTTACTTATGTGTGAAGATGCATCTAGGTTCTCTAGTGGTTTTTGGTGATTAATGGCATAAGATTAAAATGTGCTAATATGAGTATGAAGAATATGTGCAGATTATCAAAAGAAAATTATTTGCCCATATTTGTGAGGAAGTTTATCCTTCCTCAAAAGAAAAAAAGATTTGGACTCAAAGAGCTTTCAAGTTTAGTTTTGCTAATTTATTTGAGTCATATACATGCCGAACTATCAAGGATGGGTAAACATATCTTACTTGTTGAGATTTGATGTGCTTGAACAACCTTAAAAAACTAAGAGAGCAAAGCTAACCAAAAAGCCCAAAAAGAGCCATGTCTTTTAAGCCAAACAAAGAGTGACAGAAGTTCTGTCGGTCTTTGATGGAAGTTACGTCACATGCACTTCCAGCAACCTAACCAACCCGAGAGTGACGGAAGTTCCGTGGCCCTTTGACGGAAGTTCCGTCACAGGGATTTCCGTCGTTCTCTGACGAAAGTTCTATCGTGTGCCTGCTTTCAAACCGAGCCAACCCGAGAGTGATGAAAGTTCCGTCACAGCATATACCTTGAAACCAGGCCCGCGCAACGACTATTTTTGAATTGACGGAAGTTCCATGAGCCTTCACGAAAGTTTCATGAGCCTTCACGGAAGTTCCGTCAGACTCAGAAAACCCCCTAACGGCTAGTTTTTGGAGAGACTCTATAAATAGCTTACCCCTTTCCTCGTGGGAAAGGTTGGACATTTTGACATTCCATTCATTCTTCAGCTAGAGCTCTCCCCTCTCACTCTTAAACTTGTTCTTAAGATTCCAAACAAAGTGAGAGAGATCCAACCACAAAAAGATTAAATCTATCCACTCAAAAGGTTGAGCACATATTTTCCTTTTCAAACAAGATTTGATTTACTTGTTACTCTTACAGACTTGGTCTCCTAGACGGCTAGGCGTCGCCCTTGAGCTCCCAACTTGTTGTGGTGAGACGGGGACGTTTGTGAAGGTGTGATTCACCTCCGGAGAAAAAGAATCAAGTGGAGAAAGAAATCTGAGCACGATCTTTGTTATTGTTTGGCGAGAAAATGGGTTGAGAGAGACCCGACCACTTTGTGTGGCTCCGAGGACGTAGGAACTACTTAGTGTGGTTGCCAAACCTCGGGTTAAATCCTTATATCTCTCTTCACATTCCCATATTTCATTATTATGTTTGTGTATTTCTTTCATTATTATGCTCTTTATTATTTGTATTGTGTTGTTAGCAATTTTTGTAGGACTTGGGACTTACTACATGCTAGCTTCTCTCCTATCAAGTTTGATATTCCTTCCCGGTTCATTTATCTACATTACTTAGCACTTGTCTCTTTGTTCTATAATTGATAAAACTTTCGTTCGTGCGTGGACTGACGGAAGTTGATCAAGTTTAAGTGCTGTTTTCAGATTTAATTTTTAGATTGACTATTCACTCCCCTCTAGGCAACTTTTAATATGTCCTTAGTAGAATAGACAAAGGCCTATTTGCAATATCCAATTCATGTTCAGGCTTTGTGCTGATGTACCTCTCTCCGGACCTGGAGCAGTGAAGAAGTTTCTAGCCCCTAGTGGGCGTCGTGTCTTAAAAAAAATTAGATATAATGTACTGTAGCAATATACGAGCATGATGTATACATACCATACCAAATGAGAAAAAAAAAAAAGCAAACCGCCATCATCCGGTATACAATTGTGAATTAATTTTCTAAATTGGCAACAAAAATGATAGCCTTTGCCCAGTTTATGCACGTGAGCATGCAGCTAAGCGAACAAAAACACATCTTTTGTAAATTAGACAACATAATCCTAGTCCACAAGCAAATTGCGACTGAAACTGGTGTTATAGGTCCTCAACAGCACGCCGATGCCAGTTCCTGCTGATATTGTGTATACAGGGCAAGTTATAGTCGATCCAATATTCTTAAAATGGCCAGCAACATTAGCCGCCTGGATCAAATCACCCAGTTTTTCTCTCCAGTTTTATTGCTTCGTAAGATTTGACAACTTCCTTGAACCTCTCTTCCGCAGCTTCTGTATCAGAATAGGTTCATGGGTATAAGTGACTGCAGTATGCATCCTGGAAAGAAGGCAAGAAATATGGTATCCAAGAAGAGAACGGCGGATATGGTAGCAACCTCTGTCATCTTGATTCTGATCAGGATGGACCTCCATTGCTTTCGTTCTAAAAGCAGTCTGCAGCAGGTGAACTCATGAAGTCGCAACAGGTGAACTCATGAAGTTGGATAACAATATCACATAGTGACATAGATAAAAAAAATGACACATGCCTAACTCAGCCAAACTTTGGAGAACACTATGCAACCACCTATTTCCAATCTCAACTATGACTCAAACCAATCCCTGTTACCAATTTCCCATAAACCTAAGCTCGTAATTGCCAATATCATATGAAGAATTTGAAGTACAATAATTATCTAATATAAAGGGTATATGGGAAACCAGAATGAGCGAAAATGTATTTAACAGAAAAATAGGGGAAAAAACCAGTCCTTTTCATGAATCCTTTTATTATCATATTTGAAACAAGCTCTTAAAATTTGAAGTATCTTAAAACAAAATTTCTTTTCTCAAACACATAGGAGAGCTACGTATCTTTGTATTTAATAGAGAAGCTATTGAGTTATCCTTAGGTCCAAAGTATTTTGAAAAAAATTGAAATGGCGGATTATGAGTAGGATCAACTGAATATCAGATAGTACGCCATCATATTAATATTTAAAAGGTTATAGACCAACAGAATAGGTCAAAAATTGTGGCTAACTATTTCGTGATCTTCAATTTAACTAGCTTTAATTTGATGTGTAATATGAACAATAAGCAGATGATCAGTTCAGATTCCGGCCGATCATGTTGAAAACATACATAAACTAAAGCCCAAGGAACAAATGTCACATATGAAAGTGCAATACCTTGACTTCTGCGTCTGTATATGGTGTTGCTCGTGATCTGAAAAAATAGAGTGCATGATTTCTTAGAAAAACACATGGTATAAGCACTTGAGATAATACAAATCAAACAAACTTTGATACACAAATTCCACGTTAATACTTGGTAAAATCATACCTAAGGGAATGAGAATTGACTAGATTAAGAAATATCTCTACTACTTATTAAAATTACTAAACGCCGTGCACCCGTTCTTTTCGTCTGTCATCTGCTTGTTCTCTGCTTCATCTGTCAGTTCATATAGGCATATAGGTCTGACAGAGCCCCTCGCAAACATCTCATTTAGTCCGCTTTTTTTTAATCGATTCCAGCATGAAACATTCCAAGCTTTTGTATTGGGTGAGCAAAAGGGCTAGGACCTGTTTCACTGGCAAAATGATTCGCTCCTTTTCTATCTGTCGTAGACTTCTTAGCTACTCACATCTGCCATGCCATTGAAGAGAAACTTGAAACTCAGACTTGAGATCCAGCATCCCAGTTCGTGAGGAAGCTCAGCTTGGCCGGATTTGGCATTGGGTCCGGCCTCCTCTCTTACTCCACTACCTATTTTGCTCTGCCTGGTGATCCGGATGGTGAAGGCTTGAGCTCCAAAGAGCAACAATGGTGTTCCAGCCGTTTTTCTATTTCGTCTCTATGTGAAGGACTGAACAGGGAAGAAGGGAATATAGTACCACTTACAGGTGGGGCTCGCAAGGCACTTCTGTTGAACTGCTAGGTGCACATATTGAGGCTACATTGCCTACATATGAATACATCTGTACATTTTTTAATTGTAGTTTTTTTCTTACAAAATACGGAATATGCTTTGGGTACTTAGCACTACACTACACATGGGATACGTGGTAATTTGAATATTTTCATAGTTATACTTTTGCTTGTCCTTTCTTGTGTTGAGTTTGTTTTGCTCCTATGCTTGGGTTCTTCGGGGTTTCATCTCTAGTCTACCCAACTTGCTTGGTATTAAAGGCTTAGTTGTTGTTATAATTTAGCTTGTCCTTGTTCAAATGTGTTTTTATCATGCTGGCGTTGTTCTCCAATGGTAGCTTATAGAGCCCAGATCATTTCATGGTCTTATCAAGAAGTCATGAACTTTCAATGCTGAAGAATGAATTTTACTTCAGGTGACTGCTGATATAATTTGAATACCATGTTTTGCAAAGACAGATTTTCGTTGTAGTTCATGAGCGAACATGTCAGAGCACTCAAACAAGTAGGATGTTGCAGTAGCTTCATTAGAATAGTCATTATTGTAAACATCTCATGATTATTTCTTTCAGCATCATTACTAGTACGGACAATTTGCAGAAAAATATGGCTAGAGGTTTAAATAAAAATACCTGTCAAGACCAAGAACAGCATAATGGTGTGACATAGGGTAAACCCTTTGCCCTGCTGGAGTATATGTCTGTCTATTTCTATGATCTGAGTGAGACGTATCAGCTTGCCAGTACCAATCATCCCGAGGGATGTAGTTGTAGCCACCAGGAGGGCCATTCTCCCTCCAACTCTCATAACTGTTCCTGAATTTATTCCTCTCCCTATTGAAAACACTTTGCATGTGCCTTATTCTTTGCTAGAAAATAAATCAAAACCAACAAACGTCAGTAGATTGAACCATTAAAACTGAAAAAACAATGTCAATATAAGCAAAGTTGATATTTTTTTTAGGGAGGGGGGATGTTAGTTTTTAGGATGAAAAATGTCTTCTAATTGATGTATTGAACCTCATTCAAATTTACTTTAGGGAACGTTTTGAAGCTTAATATAATAATAAACGTAGGTGGAGGAAACATGCTATCACAAATTCCTAAGTTGCGTATTAAAGAGAATTGAACCATACATGTTTCAAATAAAATATATAAAAACTATGATGAACTTACAACTCTCTCTTGTTCCTCCTCATATTCCTGCTGCATACGCTGATAGTATCTTTTCCTAGCTTCCTCACTGAAACTTCCACGACTTGAACTGTTTCCTGTCTTCCGCCAAGATGATGTCGTCTGCACCTTGCTCAACTTTTGAAGGAAAAGCACCATGTAAATATCAAAAAGTCAGGACAACAGACTGTAAGAGTAACAGACTAAAAGAGAAAAGATGACAGTTAATCAGGCACCCTGGATTAACTCTCTGACATCAAATGTGTTAAATGCTAGTACATATTAGGGAGTCAATACAAATAGAGGATGTTGTAGTGGAGAGAAAAAAACTCTATTTCCATGCCAATTCAGCGATTCAGTGGAATTAACAAAGGGAAAAAGCTTGACTGGAGGCTCTCCCTACTGGCCTACCATAACCATCTAGGCATATTAGCAGAAACCCCGAATGTCTTAAACACATAAAGCACCACAGTATGCGTGCCGAGAAAACAAGTTATCAGGTGTGCTCGACAATCGATGGAAAAGGGAAAGGGAGATGGAGGAGGGAGTAGAATGAGGGAGTTTGAATGGGCATTAGACGTCTAATCTCTATCCCTTGATTTGTTTGCTGTGGGAGTTGAAAGAAAAAAGTTTCAATAGGGAGTTCTATTCCACAGTTTGTTTCATGGTTTTCCAAGTGAGGAATTGTGTCATAAGTTGAAAGAGAAAATCCAATAGAAAATAAACATTAAGGCACCAGAGTGTAGACTAATGAGGGCTTGAATTTGGACAATAAACATTAGAGCGAGTATTAAGGTACCTGAGTGTAGAACCAATCCACACTTCTGCGAACTTGAGAAATCTGGAGTTTGCATAAGAGTAAGAAGAATCAATAAAAGCTGACAAATCTTAGTAAACTTACTTCAGCATCAGCACGCTAAATCCTATAGAGATGCAATTGACTCTACTGCAACTGGAAACGAGCGAAATGGGCAACAGAGCAAATTGCAACGAAACAATAATAACTAGATAGACAAGCAAGCTAGACTGATCGTAGACATAATCTAGACGACCAAGCTGACCGATAAGCAGACGCAAAGCGATTACACGAGATAATAAGATCCAAAAAGGAAGGCGAGACGGTTGGGGGTACCAACCGCGAAAGTAGCGGTGGTGGCGCCAATCAGGCCGAAGATGATGATCCCCCACGCCTTGGACGGCCGTCGCTCCTGCTCCTTCCAGGCGCTGGTGCTGCTGCTGCCGTCGGTCGCGCCGGGACGGCCTGATTTGTCCTCCGGCGGCTGCGAGGTCATCTTCTATGGTTGAGATTCTTCTTATCTCCCGATTCGAGCTCGACAGCGAGGGGCGCCGAAGACCAAGCTCATGCTTCCGCTTTCGGACTCCCTCTCCTTCCCGTAGGTTCTCAACCCGCGGCGTCGCTGCGTTGGGCCGAGCGCGGCGAGCTTGCCGGAGGAGGACGAATTGGAGTTGAATTGATTGGGCGGTCCGAGCCGGGAGGGGGCGGACGGCCGGGGCGGGGAGGGAGAGTTGCGAGGAGACCCCAACCGACTCGTGAGTCGTGACGTGGCGCGAGTGACCCCTGGGTTGTTTCAGCAATCGGCACACCGTTCCATTGGTCGTGTCACTTTCGCATAGAGAGTTACAGAGGATTCCGTTCAAATTGGGAAGATTTCATTGGAGGACTTCCGAGTTGCCCCGCCTCTCCGATGGATTTAATAATTCGTTTCAGCAACGATCATATGATTTACGATTAATAAATGGTCACAAACGAGTTTTCATCAAAATTGATTAAGATCATGTATTCATCGAGGAAATGCTAAGTTTAGCATTTTTTTTTTGTTAGAATATGTTAATACCTACACCATCCGTTTGATCAATGCGTGTCACGGAGAGCCATACAGCAATTTTGAATCATTGAAACTTCTGGATGTGAACATTCTCGTTGAATACTTGTCGCTATTATGCTATAAAAATTGAGCTCATAATTATACTTTATACATGTGTTAAGAATCGTGCTATTCACCGACATGACATGAATGTTTGGGTTGTTGCTTGTTGGACTTTAGCCCAAATCGACCCTCTTGTGATGAGAAAGTTGGTTTATGAGCCAGTTCGTATTTTGCAAAATTTAAAGACCCTTGGGCTTGTAGCATCTAATTTGTTTTTGTTTTTGTTTGAGATAAACTAATTTACCAACAGTCACGGAATATTTCAGCCTCCAAATTCGAGACAAATTATCCGTAATTTTTTTTAAGACAAATTGGTGGTTCAAGTGTACTCCCTCCGTTTGACATTATATGACGTTTTAGTTTCGGGCGGAAATTAAGTAGAGGTGAAAAAAGTGGATACACAAAAAACGAGAAGGAGAGAGATAAAAATAGAGAAGTATTGTGAAGAGAGAAAGTTGCATTGGAGCGAGGGTGTCTTATAATTTAAGAAAACTTGTGAAGTCTAGAGTGTCATATAATATTGAACGGAGGGAGTAATATAGACATAGACAACTTATACAAATCTGATTTCAATGTGTTACAATTTAACTTTACATATTTTCTAGTCTTCAATTGACTGAAAACTTTTTATGGTTTGTTACTTTATATTTTATTTTTTAAAAATTATCTGTATAATAATTATAAACTGTTAGATCGATTAAAAATTGTCTGAATTTTCGAGCTCAAAATTAACAAGTCGCTTAACTTTAACATGATTTTTCCGATCTTTGCCTCATTTTTCAAACGAAAATCCACGAACGCCCCAGGGGCCACCGCGTCTAGCGGCTATGGGCCTCTGGACCATGGGACTGAACTTGCAAAAGCACTGCGCCTGACTTGTGGACCCAACACCGCCCGGCCGCACACCGGCGTCGCCAGACCGCCACCGCCGCCGCGATGCTCCGCGCCGCCATCTCCCGCGTCGGCGCCCGCCTCCGCCTCCACCACGACCCTCACGCCCATGGCCTCTCCCCAGCCTCCCCTCCCCTCCGCGCTCTCTCCACTCGCCGCGGCAAAGGGTCCTCCACCGCGGACTCCGATGACGACGGCCCTCTGCGCGGCCTCTTCATGCTCTCCCACGACCCCGAGCGCCCGCCACGGCTTCTGGTGGTGCAGCCGCGCCTTCGCCCCGGGGGACTCCTCGATTCCAAGCTCGCCGAGGCGCTCAACCTTGCCAACTCACTCGAGGAGCCCCGCGACGGCTTCTACCAGGCTGAGTTCGCCACCAAGGGCGCCCCGCCGCACCTCGTCGTCCAGAACCCCGCATCCCGCGGCCGCTCGCACGCCGGTAACCAGCTAATCCTCTATTCATTTCGGGTGCTTAGCTCGAATGCTCGAGTGGTTGTGTTTTGAGTTGTTTATATAGACTGCTTAGTTCCATAGTTTTTGTCACATTCAAAATGTTGAGTTTCCTCTGCATGAGTAATGCAGTGATAAATTTGTAACTAAGATTTGCTTCAGTACTGTGCTTTGGTGGTCATCTTGGCCCAACGAGGTAGATTGTTTATTGTGGCTTGTGAATTGTGATGCAGCCATAGGTGAAGATGTACTTGAGGTACAATTTTGAAGTGACTGGGTCATTTTTCTCTGTTCAGATTCTCAAAAGTGCCTCTGTGGTTGTCTGAGATTGCTTGTAATTTTGGTTAGTGTTAAGATTTGATGGGTTGGTGTACTGTTTGCATTACCAAAGCTGTAGACTATGACAGGATCGTAGGACTGCATGTTAGAGTACAAGGTTGGAGCAGTTTATACTCTGGAGTCATATCTCCGTTCTCCTTCAAAGAAATGTGCAGTATGTAGGTATTTCAGCAAAGTGTGCAAAGTTTTGTTTCCTTCCATTTACTATCACAGCTTATTATGCACCAGTGAATTAATTTTGCTCCGATGCTCGAGCATACCTAACCTAGAGCATGCATATCCTGGCACTGAATAGATTAAATAGAGGACCTAAGTCTTGTGCTTAAGTTGGTTGACAGCATCTTCAACCGTTTGTTTTTTGTAGTTCTTGACTTATTTTATAACTTTTAAAAAAGGTTTCTGTACCTTTTTTACTAGTATTTAAACTGTTTTGTCCACCCCAGACAATCTATATTATCTGATAATTAATCATGCCAGATACATATTTCGGACCTGGAACTGTGGATAATGTCAAGTGCTATCTGAGGGCATCAGAGTCAGAGGTGCACTTACTTTGACCTCTTGTACTTGAATATGGGTGTGATATATGTTTGTTCTTAGATGTTGCATCTTTATTTTTCCTTACCTGTCTCGGGATTGTACTTGCCTGAAGTTGCTGTTAGCCTGTTATTAACTTATAATGCACATACAATTCCTACATACATGGTACTTGAAGTAACCTCCACTTTTTCTTCACTTTGCACTTCTTTTAATATAAAATTAGAAGCTATTATTTTCTGTGCCCTTACTGGCTATGTGCTTTGATCCTAACAGGAAGGTTTAGATGCAGTTTTCGTTAATGCAATTCTCTCTGGAATCCAACAAAGGAACTTGGAGGCAAGACCCCATGTTCTCTCTCTCTCTCTCTCTCTCTCTAAGTTACAATACCCTTAAATCTGAGTTTATGACCTAGGATATACTGCCTTATTGTTTGCGGTGATCTTTTGCTTGCAGGTTGCCTGGGGAAAACCAGTTTTGGATCGCGTTGGGTTAATAATTGAAATATTCAATGCTCATGCTGAAACAAAGGAAGCAAAGTTACAGGTGCGCTTTGTCTATATATTTGATTAATGTTACTCGTCAGATCCCCAGTACAATGGAGACATGGGTCGCGTTGATGCAAAGTAGGTGGTGATTGCCTGATTGGTATTTGTTAAATCATTTACTTTTCTATTTCTTTACATAGGCAGAGTTAGCAGCACTTATGTACATGAAGACTAGGCTTGTCCGTGTACGTGGCCCAGGTGGTAAACTAACGTTTGGTTCTAGTGGGGAAGCTGAAGTTGTTAGTGCAAGAGGGTATGCTTCCTTTTTATTGCTTCCAGTGCATCCAGCTGTCTATAATGATTTGTACTCCCTTCAATAAAAAAACATTAGTTGATTTTGGATCCTTGCCAGTTAGGATTTTTTTTAGCTTATGACCATTGATAAAAGAATCAGTAGCCTGAGTGTAAGATTATTGTTACTAGATTCATCATGAAAAGTATTTTCATAGTACATAGTCCCTTTTATTTGAAATATCATACGTCCACAGAAATTTTAATTCAAAGTGTCAATTTTGATCTGATAGAGTATGATAACAGATCTTGTCAAATTTGATCTGAGAGAGTAGATAAAAGATCTTGTGGACATTTTTCCTTTAAACTATGTTATTATGAGGTGACATTGTGAACTTACACCTGTGCAATCTGTTTGGGATTTGAGGGAAGCATGTACACATCTGTGTGTGTAAAATACATTAAATCTCGTTCATACTAGTTTTATTGTTCATAGTATGTAATTTGCCAGTTAAATTAGTTTTTATCCATTTGGTGACATAAATAATGACAAAGCAAGTTGGTCACCCTGAATGTGATGCTTGTTGAATCGTGACTTGTTTCATTTCCTCTAGATAGCCTTGTCTGGGACCTACATGGGATTTGTTTTTCAAAGTTATGTATGTAAAGCGATATCATTTTTTTATACTCCGCTCATCTAGAACACCTTGTTGTTATACTATTCTACTTCTCTTTGCTGTTTTCGTATTAGATTAATTCATTCATTTCAATGCGGCTTGCAAAAATGTTCATGTCACTACTGTTTCATTTAGGCGAGGAAGTGGGGGACGGGGCTTCATCAGTGGTGCTGGTGAAACAGAACTTCAACTACAGCGCAGGAGGTGTCTGACAGTCAATAGATAGCTACTTATCTACACTTGTAACTCACAACATTTTCTCATATTTCCTTTAACATAACTTATCTAGAATCCAAGAACGTCGTGTGAGATTGTTAGCTCAAATTGAAGAGGTACGCCGTACTAGAGCAATACAACGTTCAAATCGGAAAAGGCACGGTGGCTCATTTGGTCAAGAGCTTGTAACTGTTGCTGTAGTTGGATATACAAATGCAGTACGTGGATCTACTGAAACAGTTCTTTCACTTGATCTGTCTTAGACGGCTAGTCTTTTTCCTCCAAAATATCACTGCCAAATATATTTGTGCTTTCTATGAATTAAGCTTTTACTGATCCAAGTCTTTTACGTTATTTTGATAGGGAAAATCCACGCTAGTGAGTGCGCTTTCTGAAACTGATCTGTACAGAGATGATAGGTATGCTGAAATTAGCTTCTCCCTGTACTCAATTACAGCAGATTTGCCTGATAAATCATGTTCCTTTTATGATGCAGATTGTTTGCAACGGTAGATCCCCGGTTACGAAGTGTGATTCTTCCATCAGGGTAAAGTAGATTTTTTTTCACGTTCTGCTATTGTACTCCCTCCGTTCAACAATATAAGACATTTTGGCTCTGGGCACGAGAATTAAGGAGGGGTAAAAAGGTATGCTACACAGAAAACGAGGAGGAGAGAGATAGAGATAGAGATGTATTGGAAAGAGATAAATAAGCATTGGGAAGCGAGGGTGTCTTATAATTTGAGAAAACTTGAGAAGGCTAAAGTGTCTTATAATGTTGAACGGAGGGAGTATATATTATATTAGTAAAGCTGATCTGGGGTTCACACTTGTTCAGCACATGACATTGTATTTGTATATTCATTCAGGAGAAAAGCACTCCTTAGTGATACTGTTGGATTCATCTCAGATTTGCCAGTACAGGTAAGTTTTCTCTGATCACATTTGTTTGCCAGTACAGATAAATTTTCTCTGTTTGCATTTGAAGTTTGGAGTTTCCACTAGTTCTTTTTAGGTATGATTAATCGGGTTTTATCTCTTTTGTGATTTGAACTATAACCTACAAACATAATATATTGCGTAATCTGGGGGTTGCAAATGATCCATATTTCTGTTTCAGATTTTACTGGCCCAGATATTCATCTTGCTATTAATATAAAAGCCTCAATGCATTTAATGCTTTTTATAGGTTCAGTATATTGTTGTATCCAATTTTAAAAGGTCTTTTAAGTTATATTTTACAAGGTTATTATTGCATTGCACCCTAAGTCTCCTCTCGTGGATCATGTGGAGCCATTTGAGCCATAACTGGATCATTTGAGACCCTTCCAGCTGTGTCATCCTCTTTTGTATCACCACTCCCAACCTTGGTTTTTAAGGCGACGACTAGGCGTCGCCTAGGCATCCAGGCGCTCAAAATTTCTGGGCGTCCCTGTCGCCTTACCCTTTCTAAACTATAAACAGGCGCTCAAGATCATGTTGGGAGATCACCTCCATTTCACCATTGCTGCCAATGCCACTTCTGCCGCCTCACCCTTTCCTTCTCTTCCATTTGTTGTTCTCCCTTTTCCTTCCAGAGAGGAGGGGATATGTCTAGGTGTCAAGAATGCTGATGTCTTGTCTTATATTACTGCCTTAGTAACCTTGTCCTTTTCTGTTCTTTGTTTGACACTCCTTGTGTCAGACAATGTTCTTCCTTAAAAAGGAGGAAATGGAAGTTTATATTTTTCTTCCTCATTTGTTGACTGTATCATGTTGAGCTTATTTTTTACCTCTTTAATTTGCTTTTGCAGCTAGTTGAAGCATTTCATGCCACTCTGGAAGAAGTCGTCGAAGCAGACATGTTAGTGGTAGGTTTTGTTACTTGCTTGTGTTGTCTATCTCTTTAGGGTTGAACATGAATTCTGATAGGAGAGCATGGAAACTAGCTATACACGTGCCAGAATCTTGATCTTTGGTTTCCCCCTTTTAACCTTTTCTTCTTGGTATATTACTCTTTTCCTCTCTTATTTGCTCTTTTTCTTTTCCTTTGTTTGCCCTTTTGTATTGGGTCTTGTGAGTTTCATCTCTAGCCTACCCCAACTTGCTTGGGACTAAAAGGCTTTGTTGTTGTAGCCATGTATGATATACTTGTTGGAAGCTGTTTTAGTTTTAAGATACAAATTATTACGAAACGAATAGGAGAAGAGATCTGAGATCGTGTTTATCCTTTTCATTGGTGCAGCATGTGTTGGATTCCAGTGCACCTAACCTTGAGGAGCATCGATCAACTGTTCTTCAAGTACTACAACAGATAGGTGTTTCAGAGGAGAAGATAAACAATATGATTGAAGTTTGGAATAAGGTACTACTTGAGATAAGTTTTCTCTTGGCATTTGATAATGGTTTGCTGATCACTTGGATTTTGATATAATGATGTTGTCTTTCACGTTCATAATTTTCAGATTGATCTTGTGGACGAGAAAACTGAAACTGATGTGATTGAAGATGAGATCATTCTGACTGAAAGTGAAGAGGAGGAAGACATATTCTCTGAAGATGATGTTCCATCAGAGCAATCATCTTTCGATACCTTAGATGATGAAGCAGATACAGGATATTTATCAGAAGAAAGGCCTGAAAACAGCAATGACATAGTGTCACTGGAAGAGTCCTCTGCAGAGCCTTATGAGATAAAAGCAGTGAAGTCAGAATCATCATCAAAACAATCTTCTGTAGAGCTTTATAGCCGAGATGTGAATGGTCGCACTTTGACACAACCAATGTCCACTTGTCATGTAAAAACTTCTGCTGTGACGGGGACAGGACTGCAGGAATTGTTGGGATTGATAGATAAGAAACTTACTGAACAACAAACGGTTGTGCAGAGAAGCTATGGGCCTTTTGATAGAAAATGGAGACCTTGCTCTATGGATGGCGAAAAGGCTGCAGAACAATAGGTATGTTGTGCCTTCTTTTTCTCCCGTCCAAAAATTGTTGAGATTGATAGCAGCCATTTCCTGAATTTGCATACAGCAAAGATAGAAGTGCACTGGTGCATCATGAATGATCTTTGTCGACAGTTGTTCAGAGAGTATTTTGATATTCTTTCTGATTATTTTTTCTCAATTGGCTTATCAGAAGGATTTGCAAAGAAACTTTAGGAATGAACATATGATTTTAAAGATGATATGGTGGATTAGTTTGAAGTCGTCCACTAGCACCTCAAGACATGTACTCCCTCCGTTCTTAAATTGTTATCGCTGTTGATTCGTCTTATTTAAATTATTTTTAAAAATATCATATATGTTGTCATAGTTTGTTTTATCGTCAAAGAAAATTGAAACATTACTTAAAATATTTCATATTTGAAATAATATTTTGAATAAGACGAATGGTTAAAGTTAAATAAAAAAGTCAATGGCGATAACAATTTAAGAACGGATGGAGTATTTCCTCCGTTTTTAAATTGTTGTCCCCATTGACTTTTTTAGTTAACTTTGATCATTCGTCTTATTCTAAAAATTTTAAAAAATATCATATATACTATTATGGTTTGCTTTATCATCAAAGGAAATTGAAGCATAGCTTATAATATTGTATATTTGAAATAATATTTTGAATAAGATGAATGGTCAAAGTTGACTAAAAAAATCAATGGTGAGAACAATTTAAAAATGGAGGGAGTACTCTAACTCAACTTTAAACTAGTCCACCACTTCATGTACTCTGTTTTATACCTACTAAGCTTAAAACCTTCTGATTCTGAAGACCTATTAAACCCCTTTCTGCTCTCATACACTAGTACCACATCATCTTCAAAGAGCATACACCAAGGGATACCTCCTTGGATGTCTCCTATGACCTCATCCATCACCAAAGCAAAAAGATTAAGGGCTTAGACCTGACCCGTGGTGCAATCCCATATTTATAGGGAAATCATCTATGTCTTCATTACTTGTCCTGACACTTGTCACAACATTCTGGTACGTTTTTGTCCGGTAATGTAATTTTCTGAAACTGTCTTCCCAAGGCCCACCATATATGATATTGTTTGGCACTTTGTCATAAGTCTTCTGTAGGCCAATGAGATAATATGCATGCGTTTCTTTTGTTCCCTCTATTTCTCCATAAATTGCCTTATTAAAAAAATCGGCTCCATAGCGGACCTCCCAGGCATGATTCCAAATTGTATGGCTCACTAGCTTTGAAACTGAATACTTGTGCCTAATAGAATACAGTGATATCTCTTAAACTTTGATCCGTTCAATCTTTGAAACTGAAGATTTTTGAGTGTCATCACAAGTCCAATGCATAAAGTGTGACAAGTTTATGGACCTGCACGTCATACATAAAATTGAAGGACTCAAACCTGCATTTTCAGTTTTGTGGAAATATATGACATTCCCACGACAGGTTTAAACCTGCATTTTCAGTGTATTTTACTCACAAGTCATAAAGTAGACAAGGAAGTGTATCTCTTCTAAACTCACGCGGATTTGTGTTGCGCTATTGTGTATCCTGCGACCTGTTTCTCCCTCTTATTCTATCTTTCAAAGTCTTTATTCTGTCTTCCTCACCCATCCCATGGCCACGACAGTGGACGGGATTAACAATGTGATGTGAGATGGGTTGTCTTGTTCACTGTCATGATTATGCGCCTTAGGGAGAAAGGAAAAAAAGTACTTTGGTGGAAACTGAAAAAAGGAGAGGTTAGAAGGTCATGGAAGATTACACAAGAACAGATTCCCTCACTAGCACTTGCCTTTCAGAGCTGGCTGCTATACTAGCATTTGGTGGAAGCCATATAAATCTTTTGTGCCTGAAAGACTAACATTTAACTTGGATATATATTTATGAGACTTGCCTTTATTTCTGAGCGTGTTGAATTGGACCTCTTTAGCAAACAGGATTCTGCCTCCCATATGTCTCAAAGTAACACTAGTTTATCTTAAAGAGATTCTTGGCTTAGTGTGGAATTGTGGATCCACCAAAGTTATGCATGCCATTTGTCAATGTAATGGTTACGTAAACACTCACACAAACAGGTCTAGTCTGGCTATGTTCATTGATGATTCGTTGTTCAGCTTGAGCTAGGAAGAGAATTTATGTTTGGCATTCATACTCGTCTAAAGAAGTATCCTATGATCAACAATGTGACCCTGCTACCTTTAGAGAACTCAGCATGTTCTGCATATTGCAAAATTATGTTGCTATGGCACACCTGTAGTGGTTTAGAGTTACCCATTTTTTTCAGTTTGCCTTTTATATTCTCTTATGTCTATGCCTAACCCTTTTGGTAGGTTGTTTCGGTTGTTTGGGGAGACACTGCTCCTGTTGTTTCTAGCTTTATTCAGAATTGTTTACGTGAATCCATTTCAAGCCAGAAGCTTGGTGTCTCTCCTTGGCGAATTCTGGAACAGTTTTTGCCGGACAGATAAAAACCATTGCCGCTGAAGGTTTACATGTCTTCGTAGCGCTACCTGATCTTTTTGCTCAGTTGGCAAATTGTGCCGTTTTTAAGGCTTACCTAGTCATCGATTTTCTGTAGAGTTTGGTGTATCATATCACAGAAATAAAGCTGTTGCAAATTTATTACATGACAATTATGTGCAATAACACCCGCTAGCTCAATGAAATTAGCTTTATAACTTCACCTTTGCAGAACTACAATTCTCATATTACTAGCAAAGTGTCCGTGTGTTGCTACGGGCTTAAAAAAATAAAACACTATTTATAATTTAAATATAAATTATTTACATAATATAATTATTAGATATATATAATATTATTGATATTTTTACATAAAAGATCATATTTGTATTACTGTTGGTGCTTCTTAGTATACTATTTTATATGTCAAAAGTAATAATTTTTTCACTATTTTTATCATATTTTCATCATAAATATATTTTTTAACCTCTAATATTATTAATTTCTACATATAGTGTTGTTTGAGTGCTATGTTATAAAATTAAGTGACATGATATTAAAAAAAGCTCAAATATAAGAAGTACTGATATGAAACCCTGTCATGTAAAGAGGGTTTTTATAAGATTATGACGCCTACAAGACATCCCTATATCTCTATGAAGCTCAACACAAGGTCAAGGTCGTGGCCCAATGCCTAAAAATTTCTAGAAGCTTTATCTAAAAGGAAAAAATTAATTCACGTAGTCCAGAAATAACGTTGCATTGTAACGTAATTTTGAACTTGAAGACTTGCTCTAATGAGAAAAGTTAAAACATAAAAATTGTAGATCTCGCCGAGGCATTTTTGAAACATATGTGGATCATATTATTTGGACTTCGGAGCTAGGAGATATGGGTCCCGCATAGAGATCTGCGTAGAGGAGTTCAAATCAGAACAAATATTTTTGCATCGTATATTTAGAAACCAAAACGGCGGGATCTGGATTTCCGTTGAATATCAAAGTTGTAGAACTTTTCACGGGCTACGCGATAGAGTACGAGTTTGCCTCATTTGAGCTCCGGACGAGGGAGTTATGATTTTTTTTTAATTCGGTACTTAATATGGAAATTACGAAACCGATTTGGATTCAATCTCTAACTTTATGGACATGAAGTGGACAACCGCATCTCAATTAATAGATTGTAGAGATACATTATAAAACGAAAATGACTGCTTCTAGTGTGCTTGTATTGCCAAAAAAAAAAAAAATCAGCAGTGTAAGGAGTGAAACAGATTTTTGAAAGAGTGTTGATTTTTGAAGGACATCCTTTTTTGTCTTTTCCATGCCGAAGGGACTGTCAAGATAAAAATTGAGGTCTGTGATAGACATTAGATTTCTTGCAAAATAAAACGACTACAACACGTAATCTTGAGATTATAAGGAGTGATTACAAGCACCTAACTGCCTGACACTTGAACTCTACATTTTATAACAAAAACGTAAACAAAAAAAAATCAAATATTAAGATACTCCTGAGGAGTTTGTTAGAGCATTTCAAAGGCATTATTCCTGAGTGTAGAAGGGTTGCGATCAAACACACACAATTGTATGGAACTTGTTAATTTTCACCTGACTGAAAGTTCAGACACCTTTTTGAGCCATTAAATCTAGATCCAATGGTTTACAATTATTATACAGATAGTTTTAAAAAAATAAAAACATAAAATAGCAAATTATTGACTGAAAACTTTTATCAGTTGATTGAAATATAGAAAATATGCAATTGTATTGATCAATAGAATACTTATACATACACAGCGAAGAGATGCGACTCTAACTGACTCCTATCGCTACGTGATCTAACCTTAGCTGGAGACCCGGAAGGAGGCGATCGTGAGTGAGCCATGCGCCATACGTCCGGTGGAATAGGTCCTGCATGTAGACGTGCTTCAACACCCTGGCACAGTTCATGGGTCGCCTTTGTCGACACATAAACTGGATCGAAAATCGTAAAACGTCGAGGATGATAGACCCTTGGTCATCACATCAACAAATTGCTGTTCTGTTAGGACGTGAACTACTCTGAGTTCACCGATAGCAATTTTCTCACGGACGAAATAGATATATAGCTCAATATGTTTGGTGCGTCTGTGATGGACTGGATTGCCCCATGTAGACCGCCGATATGTTGTCGCAGAACGTCATTGTCGCCTTTGTCATTGGAATCGCTAAGTAATTGCCGAAGCCAGCAGCATTCCACGGCAGCAGTAGTCGCTTACGGACATGTCGCCTTGTTGCAGCGTGCGGTACTCGGACTCGAGGTAGACAACGGACCATGGCTTGATCGTGGAAGAGGCCGATGGTGCGCGAGTCAGCGCGACCAGATCTTGTACGCCGTGGCTTAATCGGGAGGAAGAACGCCCTGAGGCCATTGACGAATATTGAACCAGAGAGTATAATTTGCCAAACTAAATGGGAATAAATAAATGTACAGTTCCATCCATCCATTTGACCACGACTTTAAATGCTAATATTGGAAATTAGTGTCGACCTAAAGTAACGACAACAGTCTATCATTGCATCACTCCGCTTCATAAAAACTTGATGGTAACGGCAGCATTGTATCGCTGCGTAGCTCTGACGCATGACGTGAACCTGGCTTGCATCTTCCATTCATCATCCAATTATGCTACTATTCATCTTCTTCTAGACCAATCGGGAGAAATTTGTTCAATATTTAATTGACTCCTTTTAATCAATAGATTTGGAGTTGCATGGAGGCTAAATCAGGATACGGTGTACGAACTACAAAGGTCTTCATTTTAGAGTGTATCTATTTCGAAATACTGTTCAGAGGTACAACACCATATCTTGTCCCGTGATCTCAAATCGGACAATTGAAAAATAGAGCAAATTCTAGCTACAATATCGCATCTGGATTTTGTTCCTCAGTTCAGAGGACCCGATCTATCGATTTTTATATCAAGAGAAGACATGAGAGAGAAGAGTCAGGGGTATATCTTAGAGCGAATTTTCTCTATACCACTAAAATTTTATCTAGTTTCTTGTGTGGCAATGTGGCATAAAAATATTTAAGTCAATTTAGCATATTTGTATATAATTATATTTGCGACGAATAATTTGCTTACATTTGTACATGTTTACACAAAACTTTGCTTACACGTGCCTGCCTGCCTTTCCCAAAGCATGAGCCTGCTTGTCGCCTGAAGCTTGCAGCCGCATCATTGCACCAAGCGCCCACCTCGCCTGCAGCGTGCAGCCGCCTTCTCGCCCCAAGCGGGCACCCGCCCACCTCGCCTGCAGGCTGCAGCGCATGCATTTCTTACCCCGCGCTTCCTCCGGGGCTCGCGATGGCGCGAGAGCTCACGGACCTGCAGAACCAGCGAATGTGGTTGAGATCTGCTCGTTTGCTATCAGCTGCCGCGTGGATTTCATCGAACAAGGAAATAGAGAGACTGAATCAAAACCCTAACAAAGAGAAAAAGAGTATTATGGGCAATGAAAAATGAAACAGGTCGGTCCTACTAAATGAATGTAACGGAAATACAGGGTTTACGGGAGTGCACGACACATAAGACACCAAAAAATAAATTGATGATATATACAAAACTTCAATTTTTTTATAGCACAGAGAAAACAGGTGAAATTTTAGTGCCACATAGGGAATTCGCTCTATATCTTCACTTGTGTTTTCTTTTCTAGTGTTCATTTGTGGTTGTCCTCTTAAAACCGATACATCGGTGCTTAAAGAAATCTAGAGAAAATATTTCTAATCAGACATCGATACTACCACTGCAGGGGTGGTGCTTGAAGTAAAACCTAGCCATCGGTGCATCTACAAGCATCCACTGCCAAATCTTAAAATATATTTTTTCTTTACAAAATGAAGAACCATGGTGCAGCTAGCTACGACGGTTGAAACTCTGATCTGACTGTGGATAATCTTATCTTTACATTGGTCTAAGAGCCCTTATGTCATAATAAAAGAGAAAAGAACATGTAGATAGAGACACAATATAAAAAGTCTTTATAATAAAGTAACAAGAGGACAAGCAGATAGAGACAAATATGACTGCATTACATTAGTTTTGTCTTTTTTTATAGTTAAAAGTTTTTAGAGATTTTGTGTTTTGCTAGTAAATGTAACATTAAGACTCTGATCTATATTCAATTATTTATCGTTGATAGTGGTTTATATTGGATAAATTTTATTTATTTTTCATTATAAAGCACTACAAGAGATATCTTTTTAGTGTAGAGTAAAAAATTTATGTACTCTCCCTGTTTAAGATTATGTGACGTTTTGCCTCTTGACAAAAGAACTAAAGAGAGATGAAAAGTTGTGTTGCATAGGAAACAAGGAGAGGACAATAAAGATATATTGAAAAAAGAAAAAGGTTTATTGGGATACGAGAGTGTCATATAATTTGAGAAAACTTAAAAATACTAAAGTGTCATATAATATTAAACAGAGGGAGTATGTGCCTAAATATCGTGTCGTTGATGAATACTAAAACATTAAGTATAATTGATAAAATAATGGGAATAAATGTATAATTCTATCACTTTACTAGTATTGGGAATTAATGTCGGTCTAAGATAACAAACCGACTTTGTGGGTGGAAGCACCGGTGGTGCAACGGTGACATACACTACAGCAAAAGAGCCCCGTGGTGGCAGGCCAAACAGCCCTATAGCCGCGGGTGGGTCACCCGCCGCTACATTAATACAGCTAAAAGTCAAACTTTATAGCGGCGGACCAACGTCACCCATCGCTATAGTTCTAAGAAAAAAAAGGGTCCACGAGCGCCCGTGCACCGCCGGTAGCCTGTCGGATCCATCCCGCGCACCACCGCCCATCTGAAGCCGCTCGCTCGCCGCCCCATCCGCCCACCGCCGCGCGCTCGAAGCCGCTTGCCCACCATCGTCCACTAGATCCATGATGGATCCACCCACTGCCACGTGCTCAAAGCCGCACCCTCGCTGCCGCCCATCAGATCCACGACGGATGCGCCTGCCGCCGCCCCATCCGCGCACCGCCACCAGCACGAAGCCGCTCGCCCGCCGCCACCGCCCATTGGTCAGACGCGCCCTTGTGGACGGAGGAGCAGGCGCCGCCATCATGGCTGAGTGAAGGGCGACATGCTCGGTTTAGAGAGAGAGAGAGAGAGAGAGAGAGAGAGAGTCGCGGTGGCTAGGAGAGGATAGGTGAGGAGAGGGGATTGATTAGGGTTGAGGTTTTTATATAAGTTACGGATTTTGGATTGTGGGCTGAGTTTAACGGTGGGTGGGCTTTTGAGCCGCCGCTATTGTTTATTTTTAGCGACCAATGCCTTATTCAGTGTATTGAGTAGGGATGTCTTTGACAAGATATACAAGTTGGAGAATGTTCATGTTATGTGAATTAGGATTCAAGAAATATATGATTATTCTAACAATGAAGAGGAGAAGACTCAAACTACCAATCTGGAAAAATCGGAGGCTCCAGTTTTCGAAACCGGTGGCACCGGTTTTGGCAGAACAGAAACTATTTCTGTTAATGATCAAGTTGAAGATCCTAGTTACAGATTTAGACCAAGTGAAGAGTTTATGTCACCAAGAAGCTCTTGCTCAGATAGTGAAGAATCACTTTGCTTGGCCAAGCGATAAAGAAAGTCTCATGTTGACAAGGTTAACAACATAAGAAATAATGATACTTGTGTTACAAAGAAATCTTCTTATGTAGCACAGCTAGAGGAAGCAAACAAAATGATCATGTCTGGGTTTCAAAAACTTGCTAGCATGCATAAGAAACTGTAAGAGAGACATGGTGATCTTCTATGCTTACATGAGAAGCTCATTGACTCATATACCATGCTAGAAACAACTCATGAGGTTACACTTACTGTGGTAAAATCTTCTCAATCTCACACATGCACATGCACAATACAATCAATTGTTTTATCTTATGTTAACACTTGTTGTCCTCAAGCAAAGCCATCTTATGATGAGCAAGTAATTATAGAAACTTGTGATGAACTTATTGCAAGTAAAAATGATTATCTCAAAAGAGAAGTTCAGAGCCTAAACATGGACTTAAGCCGGTTGAAAGGCAAAGGCCATGTGCAACCATCTCAAGATAACCATGATAGCATGGTGAAGAAGCTTGAGAAGGGATCAACAACTATATGTATCAAAAGCCTTCCTACTGACTTAAAGAAAATTCATGACAAGAGCAACAAGCAGAAGATCAAGAAAAAATTACACATCAAGTGCTTCGAGTGCTCACCAATGGGACATTTTGCTTCGGAATGCCCATCGAAGAAAAATGGTCAGCCTACACTCTCTAGAAGACAAAGAAGTGTATCTCAGAGAAGATGCTTTGGATGCAAAGAGAAAGGACACAAGATAGCCTTATGTCCAAGACATACAAGAATGGGACAAGTCTATCAAAACCAGAGGGACCGGTTTAGAGAGAGAGAGAGAGAGAGAGAGAGTTGCGGTGGCTAGGAGAGGATAGGTGAGGAGAGGGGATTGGTTAGGGTTGAGGTTTTTATATAAGTTACGGATTTTGGATTGTGGGCTGAGTCTCACGATGGGTTGGCTTTTGAGCCGCCGCTATTGTTTATTTTTAGCGACTGAAAGTGCATCTATGTCCCTAGTGGGTTTTGGTGGTTGTATGACAACGTGATTAAAGAACTAATCCTCTTTGTGAGTATATGAGCAGGTTGTATATAAAGAATATACGTTGCATGAATACAAATGATCATCTTTGATAGTGTACAATTTTGTAAGGAAAATGAGCCTATGTGATAAAAATGAGAAGTGTCAAATAAATAGGTCCACATAAGCAATATTATAACAAGCCAAAGTTTGAAATGAATAAGGGACATAAATGTGACATCCCCTCCGGGATAACCAGAATCGAGTACAGGAGAACACTCGACGAAGCGAGTTACAACAACACATATATTCATACAAATCTAGAATATATTATATCATAGTATAATACAACCAGGTTTTTGAAAAACAAACTAGAGTTTTACAGCGGAAAAACACTTATTACAACAAAAGAGTTTAAAAACTTAAAACAGAAGTTGTTCATCAACAAACACTTTATTCCAAAGCAATTCAACTACTACACTCTCTAAATGAGTCTGATCTTCTATTCTTCCGGGGACGGGATGCGTTCCCACTGGATGGAACTCCCCTCCGGAAGTTGTCCTTCTTCTGGCAAGTTCTTGGTCCAACCATATGGATAAGGCTCACCTCCTAGAAAATATTACGAACAAAGTCCTCAGTATCTAATATACTCCACAAAACTAACCCGTCAACATGGCTCGCTAAGGTCGATACCTAGAATGCATAGGCCTCTGGCTGGTGGGTTAACTCAGACTTGTGAAAAACAATACTTATTAGTGGATATCTATTTCAAATTTTAGCTCAAGATTATGTTCATTAATATTAAGGTTTGCATCCTACAACTACTGCAAACATGTTTTGCAAGCAAGAATCATTTAACTCATCCAACTCTTCTCTTCTCATTACTCTCGATTATCTCCCTTGTGATGAGCGATCAAGCGATACTCATTGTTGCGAGCGACAGCGATTCGAACCAATTTCACCAGATGGGTAAAACCCGACTACACGACACATACGCACCGCATTGGTCGTATATGACAACTTTTCCCACTAACCCCAACCAGAGGTCGATCCGTTTCCAACTTTCCCGGGAATATGGAGACCCCACTTGATACCCGTTCCGGACGTCATCCATGGGCGACCACCATTTCCCTCCCGTAAGACTTCAATCTCACTAACAGCCAGAAAAAAAAAGTTGGCTACGTCCTACCACTGAGGTAATTAGGGTACATCAGCTTACTGGGCCCCATATATCAGCATGTAGATCGGTACTGTTCAATACTTGCTCCCTAGACCACAACATGGTCCTAATTTGACACGGACAGGGCTACCACCTTGCAAGACCCAGTCTTTACCCTTTCCTCTACGGGTCTGTCTGGTCTCATCATCATCAACAACTTCCATTTAAATTCTCAAAAATCTCAATCAGCTTAAAGCCTTCATGCTTTAAGATCATACCAAAGTAGCTTGCGAGTAGTGTTCAACACTACCCGACTTCTACCGTTTTACTCAGAATTAAGCATAGCAGCTATCGAGCTACTTGTACCTGTATAGTAAATCAAGACAATAGGAATTGATCGTAATGCAGGTGCGTGTCAATCAATTTCTAGAACCTAGTGCACAATCATGACTCGATTGACTGTGATAAAATAAAAAAGATTTAAAAACATAGGTGAGATGCACCGGGGCTTGCCTTGGGTTTCGTTCGGATACGACACTCTAGGTGCGGGGTTGGTCTCGACGATCACCACCTCACGTTCGATCTCAACAGGCTGCTCGACGAGCTCGGGTCCTATACGATTCGTTGATACGTCACGAGTTAGTGCTAGTGATGCATGAATGTGAAATGCGATGCTTGAAATAATGGTTCGATATAATGATAAACAAGATATTAATTATTCTTGTCTAAAGTATTTCCTTCTAATTAAGAGTGGTTAAGCCTATTAATTAAGAAGGATTAACATGCATAATCAAAGTTAATTACCCTTAATTACCCCATTATAAATTAAGATAAACCTATTAAGCTAAAACATTAATTCAGGAAATAATAATTAATTCACAATTAAAAGGGTATTTCTTAAGCTTAGTTAAATGCTTAAAAATCATGGAAAATAAATATTTATTTTTATTTCATAAAGTGGTAGAGAAAAACATCTGGAACTCAACAAAATTGGTCCCATGATTTTAGGAGGTCTAGATCACTAGCTATGATTTTTTTTCAAAGTTCTGGAATTATTTTCACATGTGAAATTATAAAAACTGGCACTAACCAATCACTGTGCAGCCACATAGGGCCACACAGGCGCCCGCCGCAAAGGATCCGGGTCCAGTCCCAGAGGCTTGCGTGCGCGGCGCTCATGGCGCGCGACAGCCAGCCATAGCGGAGCTGCCACTGGAGCCCTGCCTTCGAGGCTGCTCGGCCATCCAGGACTACCCACAGAGGCGGCGCTACACAGGGAGCATGGGAAGGAGGTTGGCGACGGCGATGGCTCACCGAGAAGGTGTCGGCGGTGGGAGGCGGCAAGGCTCGATGATCAGCGACGGCTAGCGAGCGGCACAGGGCACCAAACCAAGCTTTGTTGATTCCCAGAGCTTCACCACATCTTGAAGAAGACCGGCGTCGGGTTTGTAGGCGGCGAGAGGAGGCCGAACCAGCAGCTTGTCAAGAGGGTGGCCCGGACAGAGACGATGGCGACAAGAAAAACCTAGAACACGACCAACACGTCCATGGAACTTGATTAATAACCTAACCAGAAGATGCGCAAGAACATCCAGATGCTCCATGCACGCGGAATTGGAGAGCAACTCACCGAGTGAGGAGAAATTGAAAAGGGGGCAGAAGGGACCTCGTTTCGGCCTCCACTGGAAATCGGCTTCGATCTTGGGGGTTATGGTGGGAGGTAGCAATTGGTGGCCATGGGGACGAGCTGGGGTGGTCTACACGTCGGTTTGGAGCGACGGCTTGGCCGAGGAGGCGCCGGAGTGTCAGGGAGTCGAGCTTCGAGCTCCATGCGTCGCTAATGGCAGGTGAGTTTTTGGTTTTCAGTTTCAACAGAGAAGCGAGAGATAGAGAGGGTGAGAGAGATGAGGAGCGAGGGAGAGAAGCCGGGGGACTTATCCCCCTATTGGGCGCGCGTGGTGCGCAGGCCAGCGCGGCATCGAAGCTGCTACGTGGCGCGCTCCGCTGAGCTCGCCCGCCTGCGCTCTAGAGAGAAGAGCGGTGGGTGGGGCTAGGTGGGTTCCACGGTAAAAGGTAAAAGTAGTTTTTTTCTCATTCATTTTTTTCCCTTTGTAAAGAATCAGGGTTGTCACAACCCTCAACCCTTATAGGAATCTCGTCTCGAGATTTAAAAACTTACGGTGCTAAAGTATCGCGGTTTGAAAATACTCTGGATAACTTAAGAAATTCTTCTTGCTCCCACGTATCTTCCGCTTTAGAGTGATTACTCCATTATATCTTGTAAAATTTGATACTCTTGTTCCTTGTTGAGCTCTTCTCTGATCTTGGTCACCTGCTCATAAAGGTCCATAGTCCTCTCGTGAAACATGTCACAGTTCTCAGTAGTCTCGACCACCTACTCCTCTAGCTCCATGATCCATGCTCAGGTCTCGCTGATCCGTCAACCATCGGCATGAAATGCTGCATGAATACGGCCTTCTGGTTGTTCTTCTGGTGAGTCACTTCTGCTAGTCGTAACTCAATCTCTCAAATTTGATGCTCAAGCTCCATGAGATGCACATCTCGCATGACAGAGATGCCAACACGCTTCTTTCCTCATCATGGCATCCGAAGGAAAAAAAGGTTTAAACTAGTTAAACACTCCTTCCCACAGTAAAAAACAAAGTAGATGAAACTAGCTAGGCAAACATAACAATTCTATAAATTTTAACCCTCAAAGCCCCAGATTTTTTTTAAATTACTCAAAATGAGATGATGCATGCACTATGCAAATAAAAGGTTAATGAGTTAGCAGTTAGAAACATACTCTAAAACAAATAGCAAACATCAACTCGAGACTTCTAGTGTCTTACTAACTTACTATTCTAACTCTTTGGCTCCTATGAAGGTTTTGCAAAGTTAATTTTTAAAACCGACTTGAGAATGATATGTCGTTGCTCCTATATTGCTCTGATACCAGTTGTGACATCCCGTCCGGGATAACCGAGATCGAGTACAGGAGAATACTCGACGAAGTGAGTTATAACAGCACATACATTCATACAAGTTCAGAATATATTACATCATGGTATAATACAACCAGGTTTTCGAAAAACAAACTAGAGTTTTACAGCGGAAAAACACTTATTACAACAAAAGAGTTTAAAAACTCAAAACAGAAGTTGTTCATCAATAAAGACTTTATTCCAAAGCAGTTCAACTACTACACTCTCTAAATGAGGCTGATCTTCTATTCTTCCGGGGACGGGATGCGTTCCCACTAGATGGAACTCTCCTCCAAAAGTTGTCCTTCTTCTGGCAAGTTCTTGGTCCAACCAAATGGATAAGGCTCACCTCCTAGAAAATATTATGAACAAAGCCCTGAGTATCTAATATACTCCACAAGACGGACCCGTCAACATGGCTTGCTAAGGCCGACACCTAGAATGCATAGGCCTTTGGCTGGTGGATTGACTCAGACTTGCGAAAAATAACACTTATTAGTGGATATCTATTTCAAATTTTAGCTCAAGATTATGTTTATTAATATTAAGGTTTGCATCCTACAACTACTGCAAACATGTGTTGCAAGCAAGAATCATTTAACTCATCCAACTCTTCTCTTCTCATTACTCTTGATTATCTCCGTTGGGATGAGCGATTAAGCGATACTCATTGCTGCGAGCGATTGCGATTCGAACCAATTTCACCAGCTGGGTAAAACCCGACTACACAACACATACGTACCGCATTGGTCGTATATGACAACTTTTCCCACTAACCCCAACCAGAGGTCGACCCGTTTCTAACTTTCCCGGGAATATGGAGACCCCAGTTGATACCCGTCCCGGACGTTATCTATGGGCGACCACCATTTCCCTCTCGTGAGACTTCAATCTCACTAACAGCCAGAAAAAGAAAGTTGGTTACGTCCTACCACTGAGGTAATTAGGGTACATCAGCTTACTGGGCCCCATATACCAGCATGTAGATCGGTACTGTTCAATACTTGCTCCCTAGGCCATAATGTGATCCTAATTTGACACGGACGGGGCTACCATCTTGCAAGACCCAATCTTTGCCCTTTCCTCTACGGGCCCGTCCGGTCTCGTCATCATCATCAACATTCTTTTAAATTCTCAAAAATCTCAATCAGCTTAAAGCCTCCATGCTTTAAGATCATACCAAAGTAGCTTGCGAGTAGTGTTCAACACTACTCGACTTCTATCGTTTTACTCAGAATTAAGCATAGCAGCTATCGAGCTACCTGTACCTGTATAGTAAATCAAGACAATAGGAATTGATAGTAATGCAGGTGGGTGTCAATTATTCTTGTCTAAAGTATTTCCTTCTAATTAAGAGTGGTTAAGCCTATTAATTAAGAAGGATTAACATGCTTAATAAAAGTTAATTACCCCATTATAAATTAATATAAACCTATTAAGCTAAAACATTAATTCAGGAAATAATAATTAATTCACAATTAAAAGGGTATTTCTTAAACTTAATTAAGTGCTTAAAAATCATGGAAAATAAATATTTATTTTTATTTCACAAAGTGGTAGAGAAAAACATCTAGAACTCAACAAAATTGGTCCCATGATTTTAGGAGGTCTAGATCACTAGTTATGATTTTTTTTCAAAGTTCTAGAATTATTTTCGCACGTAAAATTATAAAAACTGGCACGGACCAATCACTGTGCAGCCACACAGGACCACACAGACGCCTGCCGCAGAGGATCCGGGTCCAGTCCTAGGGGCTCGCGCGCGGCGCCCATGGCACGCGGCGGCCGGCCACAGCGGAGCTGCCACTGGAGCCCTGCCTCCGAGGCTGCTCGGCCATCCAGGACTACCCACAGAGGCGGCGTGACACAGGGAGCATGGGAAGGAGGTCGACGATGGCGGTGTCTCATCGAGAAGGTGTCGGCTGCGGGAGGTGGCAAGGCTCGATGTTCGACGACGGCTAGCGAGCGGCACAGGGCACCAAACCAAGCTTTGTTGATTCCTAGAGCTTCACCACATCTTGAAGAAGACCAGCGTCGGGTTTGTAGACGGCGAGAGGAGGCCAAACCCGCAGCTTGTCGAGAGGGTGGCGCGGACAGAGACGATGGCGACAAGAAAAACCTGGAACACGACCAGCACGTCCATGGAACTTGATTAATAACCTAACCAGGAGATGCGCAAGAACATCCAGATGCTCCATGCACGTGGAATTGTTGAGCAACTCATCGAGTGAGGAGAAATTGAAAAGGGGGCAGAAGGGAGCTCGTTTTGGCCTCCACTGGAAATCGGCTTCGATCTCGGGGGTTATGGTGGGAGGTAGCGATTGGTGGCCATGGGGACGAGCTGGGGTGGTCTACGCGTTGGTTTGGAGCGACGGCTTGGCCGAGGAGGCGTCGGAGTGTCACGGAGTCGAGCTTCGAGCTCCATGCGTCGCTAATGGCGGGTGATTTTCTGGTTTTTGGTTTCAACAGAGAAGCGAGAGATAGAGAGGGCAAGATGGAGTCTTGGAGCCGAGGGACCCAAGCATGGTGAAGGGCAGGTGGAGCGCAATCGCGATGGACCGATCAAGCTATGAGTGGTCATACATCTCCAAGTATAAATCTTTGTTGGAACATGAAAACTTAATGTGACTTGTGAACCAAAAGGCGAAAATGAATCTTATGAATGAAGAAATTCCAAGTCACAAGCTCTAGGTGATGATGCTTAGCAAAAGCACATGTGGTAGTCCTCATGAAGCATAAAAGAGAAGAAGTGGCAAAATTCATTATCATGCAAGCTCAAGAAGAAGTTTTTTTTTGTTTTCATTTACTCTTGAGTTTAGGCATGCCGCTCTATCAAAAGAGATGCTACATGGTTTGCTCATAATGTCTCAATGCTCAAAGAAAAATCCAAGTGAGATGAGACAAAGTCAATGCCTACACTCACACTAACTCTCACTGTGACTGGGAAAACCGATGTAACCAGTTTACCAAACCGGAGGGACTGGCTTTGGTTTAAAACTCTAATGGCTAGTTCAGGAAAACAGGAGGTACCGGTTTGGGAAACCGGAGGGACTGGTTTTGACTAGTTCAGTCTAACGGCTAGTTCTACAAAACCGGACGTACCGGTTTGCAAAACCGGAGGGACCGGTTTTGACTAGTTCAGTATAACGGCTAGTTTGGCGGGGACAAGTATAAATACTTCCTTTCCCCTTCCTTTGGATGCTGCTGATTGTGTGTACGAAGAAAATACATCCAAAGCCTTGTAGAGCTCTCCCCAACACCTCTTTGTGAGGTTTGAGTGATTTGTGAGAAATCCTAAGGATTGGTTTGAGAGAGATTGAGATTGAGAGAACAAAAGAGAAAATCCCATACTTAAGTATTTGAGCATTGTGGTGCTAATTCATGAAGCATTTCTTACTCTTGGAGGTGAAACCTCCTAGTCGGCTAGACTTCGCCCTAGAGCTCCCAAGCTTGTGGTGAACCTTGGGAAAGTTTGTGAAGGTCCGCTTCGCCTCCGCAAGGAAAGAAACAAAGCTAGTGGATCAAGGAAAGCGGTTGAAAGAGATCCGGCTTAGAGTGTGCCTTGTGAGCAACTCAAGCTTCCTCAACGGAGACGTAGGGTTCATGGAGGTGAATCTGAACTTCAGCAAGCAAATCTTCGTGTGCTTCATTTGGTTTGCTCTCTCAAGTTCTTGCTTCATTTCTTGATGATTTATAGGATGCATGTGTAGTTGTGCTAGTTTTCTCTATGATTACTTGCTCTAGATCTTGCATACTCTTTAGGATCTATAAGTTTGCTAGAACTGAGTGGGTCATTGTATTTCCTGTTTTATTCTCTCTGCCCCGAGGAAACTGGTACGTCCGGTTTCCCAAACTGATGGGACCGGTTCTTGGTCAGTGCCCAATTGTGTAGATTCTTGGTGAATCTAGTTTATGTGTGTCTTGGCTACTCTCTGGTGTAGTTCCTACTAGTGTATCCCCTCTGGTTAGTGTGTTGCTTGTTTAATTGTTTTCTGTACCAGGAAAACCGGTGTATCCGGTTTACCAAACCGATGGGTCCGGTTTGGAAGTTTGTTTTCTAAGGTTGATTCTTTGTGAATCTAATATGGGTGGTTCCTGTGTTTGTTTTATTAGCTTGCTTGTCTTTAGAGCTTGGCGGTTTTCCTTATTAACTTGTTTTATCCCAAGCTCTCTAATAAAACCGAAGGTACTAGTTTGCTAAACTGGAGCAACCGGTTTTGGCAGGTTTAATTCCACTGCGAGTTCTGTTAATTTTTCAGGAACGCCTATTCACCCCCCCCCCCTCTAGGCGACATCTAGAGACTTTTAATTGATACCAGAGCCTAATCTCCTCATTAGGCCTAACCGCTTGAAGAATCGATCATGTCGCAAGGTAAAATGTGTCAAATTTCCTATGGTTGTTCTAGCGTCTCCTTTTGTATCATTTCTCAACCTTCATACGAGGCACCATATTTCGATGGCACAAATTATGCTAATTAGAAAGCTAAGATGATCTCATATTTTTGGGAGATGAGTCCAAAAATTTGGTGGGTTGTGGATGTAGGTTTTTCTCATAACATTGATAGGGAATCCACCACACAAGCATAAGAAAAATGCCTACATCTCCAAGCCCAAGCTACCAATGCCTTATTCGGTGCATTGAGTAGGGACGTCTTTGACAAGATATACAAGTTGGAGAATGTTCATGCTATGTGGATTAGGATTCAAGTAATATATGATGATTCCAACAATGAAGAGGAGAAGACTCAAACTGCCAATCTAGGAAAACCAGAGGCTCCGGTTTCCCAAACCGGTGGCACCGATTTTGGTAGAACAGAATCTATTTCTGTTAATGATCAAGTTGAAGATCCTAGTTGCAGATTTAGACCAAGTGAAGAGTCTATGTCAACAAGAAGCTCTTGCTTAGATAGTGAAGAATCACTTTGCTTCGTGGCCAAGGGACAAAGAAAGTCTCATGTTAACAAGATCAACAACATAAGAAATAATCATACTTGTGTTACAAAGAAATCTTCTTATGTAGCACAGCTAGAGGAAGAAAACAAAATGATCATGGCTGAGTTTCAAGAACTTGCTAGCATGCATAAAAAATTGCAAGAGAGACATGGTGATCTTCTATGCTTACATGAGAAGCTCATTGACTCATATACCATGCTAGAAACAACTCATGAGGTTGCACTTACTGTGGTAAAATCTTCTCAACCTCACACATGCACATGCACAACACAATCAATTGTTTTATCTTGTGCTAACACTTGTGGTCCTCAAGCAAAGCCATCTTATGATCAGCAAGTAATTGTAGAAACTTGTGATGAACTTATTGCGAGTGAAAATGATTATCTCAAAAGAGAAGTTCAGAGGCTAAACATGGACTTAAGCCAGTTGAAGGGCAAAGGTCATGTGCAACCATCTCAAGATAACCATGATAGCATGGTGAAGAAGCTTGAGAAGGAATCAACAGCTACATGTGTCAAAAGCCTTCCTACTGACTTAAAGAAAATTCATGACAAGAGCAACAAGCAGAAGATCAAGAAGAAATTACATATCAAGTGCTTCGAGTGCTCATGAGTGGGACATTTTGCTTCAGAATGGCCATCGAAAAAAATGGTCACCCTACACTCTCTAGAAGACACAGAAGTGTATCTTAGAGAAGATGCTTTGGATGCAAAGAGAAAGGACACAATATAGCCTCATGTCCAAGACATACAAGAATGGGACAAGTCTGTCAAAACCGAAGGGACCGGTTTGCTAAACCGGATGCACCGGTTTCGGCAGAAAAGCTCCATCCCATTACGCATTTGGAGAAAGGCTTTGTGTCAGCATTCCCAAGACATATGGACAAGAATGAAAACATCAAGAATAAAATCAAGGACAAGGCCAAAAGAATTAAGCATCAAACATGCTACACATGTTGGGACAAAGGACATCTTAGTAAGGATTGCCCTTTGACTCAAGCTTTAAATTATAAGTTGGGCAATAATAAGTATTTACCCTCTAAGGCCATTAGTGACACTTGTGCTACCAAGGTGATGAGTTCACCCATTGATAGTGCAAAGTCAATTTGGATGCCCAAAGCTTGTACAACTAACTCACAAGGACCCAATAAGCATTGGGTACCAAAATGTGCTTGAAAATGTTCATAAGCTGCAGGTGATGCCTTGATGACTTGGCATGCACAAGAATGATGGAACAACATGCAAACTTGCCAAGCATGGAGACATTCAAATATTATCTACATCAATAACATCAAGGAAAAGAATAAGTACCACTGAACACACTTTGTCTTGTTCCTTATTCCTGCAGCAATGGTCCCACAAGTTCATGTTGTTCCTTGAGAAATGCTCTCAAGTATACAAGCATGAATGATCTTGTAAAGAGATGCAATTGATACCTCCTTTGAAGAAATTTGCTTTTTGAATACTTCTCAGGATGGATGAGCACAAACAAGAATCCAAGGATGCAACATGAGTCAAGAAGAAAAGAAACTTTAATGAAAACAAGAAAATCAAGAACTCAGGAAAACCGGTTGGTTTGGTTTGCATAACCAGTAGGTCCGGTTTCCCATACTTGTCCAATGCATCGGACAATTTTATCGGACTCCAGTACCCCTGCCACTTTGTGTCATCGGACAAGTCCGATGACCATCGGACATATTCAATGAAGTGAAGGAACAAGGAATCAATAAAAACCGGTGGCACCGGTTGGCAAACCGGAGGGTCTGGTTTCTCCTGATGAGCTTTTGTGGTTGTAAGTATTCCTTGATTGGTTCTCTTTTCTTGATTTTAATTATCTCCCCCACCATAACCAAGATATAATCTGAACCTCTCCAAGTTCCTAATAGAACATGTGCACATTGTAAAAATTATTCAAAATATTTGTTGCACATATTTAGGGGGAGATTCTTTTTATATCTTGTGTTAAAAGAGACTAATGTTTTGCTTATGTTATCTTGTGATTAGTCTCAATATGGAATAAGTTATGATGTATGATGTCTCATGCTGAGATCAAGCAAAAAGGAGTAACTCTCGATATCAGTTTAGGATTCAATTCAATATATGTTATCTATAAAAACTGGAGGCACCGGTTTGCTAAACCGGAGGTACCGGTTTAGACAGAAAACATATACTTTGTTTCTTCAGGTATTTCTTGTTGGGATATGTATGGATGATCACTATATGAGAGATTCTATCTTGTGCTACTAATCCAAATGTCTACCATTGAAACTGCATCAAAAAGTGATTTTTAAAAAGTAGGCATTAATGGTAAAAGATGAAGTAAGCGCAAAAAAATTTGGGTTTCTTTTTCATTAGTTGAAAAGGAATAATTGCTACCAAAGGTATGTCATCCTAAATTCTTTATCCTTATTACTACATGTAGAACTCATGTGGCAGGTTGTGCCTTGGTATGTGTGTGACTAATGTCATAAACATGCTCTTTGTGAGTTAAGGTAGATTTTTCAAAACTTAATATAGGACATATTTATATAATGTCTTGTCCTGAGTGGACTTCAAAATATTTGATTCTTGATCTTTATGATCATGTCGAGCTACTTGTGGTTATTATTCACCTTGATTGCTTGTTGCCTAACCACACTTAGCAAGGCTCTCTCAAGTCCAATTTTCCATCGACTCTCAAATTTTGGTCAATTTCACACTCATCATCATAAATCTCAAGAATTTGATCTACAAAGGAAGAAGGAAAGAATTCAAGGCTTGGAAGCAATACTCAATGAAGATCTCCTCTCTTTCTGGTTTGGAAGCAATACTCAATAAAGATCTCCTCTCTTTCTGGTTTTGTTCCTATCCTAACAAAACCGGAGGCACCGGTTTGGAAAACCGGTTGCACCGGTTTTGTCGATTTAACCAGCCCGAGCCCAAGTTACCCATTCACCCTCATTTGGTCCCCTCTTCTAAAATCAACCGTGCAGCGGCCTCCTCTCCCCTCCATTGGTGATTTTGAGGTCTCTCCGTGAAATTCTTTATTCTTGGGTGGATCTTAGTGTCCCAAGATCGAAGGCTCCGATTCCACCTCCGGATTTGAGTTTCTTCTCTCCAAAGGTACCTATAGCTTCAAGATTCGATCTCTTTGTACCTTTGGTAGATTCAAATTTCCCTATGATACATTGTCATCTAGCTTGTCCTAGAACTATTCCTGCGATATCCCCTTGAAAACTTGGAAAAATCGATCGGATTCGTGACCTAGGTTTTCTCTGTGAAAACCGATAGGACAGGTTTAGAAAACCGAAGGCACCAGTTTTGACAAAAAAAAATCCTAATTCAAGTTTTTGATTGATTTAATTGATTCAACTTATCTTATCATCGTTTCCAAGTATTGCTCATGCCTAGAATTTAGCCTAGAGCAGTTTCAGATGAAATTATGGATATGTGCTTTCTCTGTGAAAACCGGAGGCACCGGTTTGGCAAATCGGTGGCACCGGTTTTTTCAGAGAACACCCATATGCATACTTTCACCTTTAATTGTTATCCAAATCCTTTCTTCTCATTCACAGTTGCATCCTAAGACCTTGTTCATTCATACCTTTCACATTGTCAGCATGTCAGATAAGAAAATAGAGAGGAATGTGAAAGCAAGACATGATGCGGGGCAAGGGTCACAATTTGACACCATCTATTAGAGTCGGAAGCAAACAATCCAAAGGCTGCCTAGAGGCACTGTGACCATTGATGACCCTCCTGAAGATCAAATACAGAAAGATGAGACCTCTTCTTCTGATGATGATGAGGAGGATGAGAACTACAATCCTCATCATGGTGCTCCTAAGGCTGCTCCTAGGACAATAGCTAGGGGCTCTAGGACAGCAGTAGCTAGCAGCTAAGAGGACAGTGAAGAGGAGGAAGAGCAGGAGGTGTTTGATGTGGATGAGATCATCCCGCCAGTCTATGTGCATCTTGGATATCTTTTATTCCGGCCACCTCTAAATCTGGGATGGAGAGAGAAGATAAGCTACAAGGGACACACAGAGGCTGTGAGAGAGATGAGGGCCAAGGACCCTAGACCTCTTCAGAGGGATGCCACTGACTATAGGTTTCACACTTACTTTCAGCAGGATTTCTATGAGTCAGTGATCTTGTCAAAGAAGCACACTCCAGTGGCAAAAGCTCAGTGGGTTGATTGGTCGCACATGGAGAGTAAGAATGATACTATCTTCAACCAAGTCATTGTTGCGTGCAAGGCTAAGCATGTGAAGGACATTCTTGCTTTTCAGAAGAATTGGAATAATAAGGTCATTGCCCAGTTTTATTCTACCTTGTATGTTGAGGAGCATGGGTCTACGAGCAAAATGCACTGGATGACAGAGAGTCAGTGGTACAGTGTGACCTTTGCACAGTTTGGTAGGTTACTTGGCTTTGGGAGGAATGATGCCAACCGTCCCAAACTTCACCTTGCCACTTGTCTTGATGGTAGAGGGTTGAGGCACATGTATCCTGCACGCAAGCAAGGCAATTATGGCACTATCATAGACTTGCTTCCCTTCTATGCCTACATCAACAGGCTATTTAGGAAGACCCTCACTCCTAGGGAAGGAGATGGCACAAAACTTCCCTCCTACAATAGAAACATCCTAGCTGCCATGGCACAAACTGGACATGATTTCTCAGTTTTTGACTTCATCTGGGAGAAGATAAAAGCTATCTCCAACAGTCCTTTGAAGAGTTGTGCCTATGCCCCGTACATTATGCATATGATTGAGAGAGTGACAGAACGCACTGTGGACTATAACAAGGAGCATCTTCCCCTGAGAATCAAGAATGACTTGAGAAATGCAGTAGAGGACAGCAGTGCAGCAGCACCAACACATGGTGCATCCACCTCTGCAGCACCTAGAGGGAGTGGGCAGCAAAGGGACAAGCCTCCTTCACCTATTAAGAGACTCTTTGGCATGCTCCTTGATATGTGCAGATCTCAGCATGATGCAGATATGAAAGCACATCATGAGAGGCAAGCAAGAAAGAAGGACACAAGGACCATGAAGCTTCTCCATCAACAAAGCAACCTTCAGCCACCTCGCTCTCCAGAGATTGAGACTTTTGAGGCTAGATTGAACCGCTATGAGCAGGAGAACCCCTACACATCCTGGTTTGGAGGTCCAGATTTCAGTGGGGTTGTGTTTGGCTTTGATGGAGCAGGGACTTCACAAGTGCCACCGTTTAATCCTCCACCCCCTCCACCAAACAATGAAGAAGATGGGGAAGACGACGAGGAGGAGGAGTGATCATGGATGCTGAGGAACACCCCTTTTTGGTGCTAGATGTCAAAGGGGGAGAGATGCATTAAAGCTTCGAGGCATTAGCTCCTTTTGGTTTTCAGTTCAGTTCTGTCTAGAAAAACCGGAGGCACCGGTTTGACAAACTGGAGCAACCGGTTTTGCTAGACATAACCCTTGTATCCATTTCCTTTGTTTTATCTCGTGGACTTGAGACAATTTGTAATATGTGATCTTTGTGGGTTGAACTTTGTAATATTTCTTTAGGATCTTTTATTTGTGCTTTGGTGTGATGCTTGATGGATTGATGTATTGTTTATTATAAATATGTGAAGTCAGGAAAAACCGGTGGTACCGGTTTGGCAAACCGGAGCAACCGGTTTTGCCAGACAACACATATGGCTCTATTGATTTATTCCTTTGTAGTTTTCTTGTCATATGCATCACGTACTAATTGTTCACACACACTTATTGCACTCGACGAATGCACACATATAGGGGGAGCTCTTGTGGATTTATTTCAAAATGTGCAATTGGCATTTGAGGCCAAATTTGGTGAATTTCATTCATATGCACAGTTTTAGGGGGAGCTCAACCAAAATGTTTGCATTCAAAATTCTTTTATGAATATCATTTGTAAGGTTTAATCAAGGTTGTCATCAATCACCAAAAAGGGAGAGATTGAAAGTGCATCTATGTCCCTAGTGGGTTTGGGTGATTGTATGACAACGTGATTAAAGAACTAATCCTCTTTGTGAGTATATGAGCAGGTTGTACATGAAGAATATACGTTGCATGAATACAAATGGTCATCTTTGATTGTGTACAATTGTGTAAGGAAAATGGGCCTATGTGATGAAAAGGAGAAGTGTCAAATAAATAGGTCCATATAAGCAATATTACGACAAGCCAAGGTTTGAAATGAATAAGGGACATAAAAACCATTGATATGAGATGGTCTCAACAAATTGGTGTTGTCAAGAAAAAGAAGTGATCAAGTGTTATTTCTCTATGGTATTTAATCTTGGAACCAACTTGATCAAGTCAATACTTCAAAACAAGATTTCAAAAGAAGAAATAACGATGATGCAAAGTTATGTGTGGCTCAAGATAGCAAGATGGTGAAGGATTGGCATGACTTGACCGCGACGGACCATGCATGGGAGAAGGGCAAGATGGAGTCTTGGAGCCAAGGGACCCAAGCATGGTGAAGGGCAGGTGGAGCGCAATCGCGATGGACCGATCAAGCTATGAGTGGTCATACATCTCCAAGTATAAATCTTTGTTGAAACATGAAAACTTAATGTGACTTGTGAACCAAAAGGCGAAAATGAATCTTATGAATGAAGAAATTCCAAGTCACAAGCTCTAGGTGATGATGCTTAGCAAAAGCACATGTGGCAGTCCTCATGAAGCATAAAAGAGAAGAAGTGGCAAAATTCATTATCATGCAAGCTCAAAAAGAAGTTTTTTTTTCATTTACTCTTGAGTTTAGGCATGCCACTCTATCAAGAGGGATGCTACATGGTTTGCTCATAATGTCTCAATGCTCAAAGAAAAACCCAAGTGAGATGAGAGAAAGTCAATGCCTACACTCACACTAACTCTCACTGTGATTGGGAAAATCGGTGTAACCGGTTTACCAAACCGGAGGGACTAGTTTGGGTTTAAAACTCTAACGGCTAGTTTAGTAAAACAGGAGGTACCGGTTTGGGAAACCGGAGGGACCGATTTTGACTAGTTCAGTCTAACGGCTAGTTTTGGAAAACCGGAGGTACCGGTTTTGACTGGTTCAGTATAACCGCTAGTTTTGGGGGAACAAGTATAAATACTTCATTTCCCCTTTCTTTGGATACTGCTGATTGTGTGCACGAAGAAAATACATCTAAGGCCCTGTAGAGCTCTCCCCAACACCTCTTTGTGAGGTTTGAGTGATTTGTGAGAAATTCTAAGGATTGGGTCGAGAGAGATTGAGATTGAGAGCACAAAAGAGAAAATCCCACACTTAGCATTTGAGCATTGTGTTGCTAATTCGTGAAGCATTTGTTACTCTTGAAGGTGAAACCTCCTAGTCGGCTAGGCGTCGCCCTAGAGCTCCCAAAATTGTGGTGAGCCTTGAGAAATTTTATGAAGGTCCGCTTCGCCTCCGCAAGGAAAGAGTAAAGCTAGTGGATCGGAGAAAGCGGTTGAAAGAGACCCGGCTTGGAGTGTGACTTGTGAGCAACTCAAGCTTTCTCAACGGAGACGTAGGGTTCACGGGAGTGAATCTGAACTTCGGTGAACAAATCTCCGTATGCTTCATTTGGTTTGCTCTCTCAAGTTCTTGCTTCATTTCTTGATGATTCATAGGATGCATGTGTAGTTATGCTAGTTTTCTCTGTGATTACTTGCTCTAGATCTTGCATGCTTTTTAGGATCTATAAGTTTGCTAGAACTGAGTGGGGCATTATATTTCCTGTTTTATTCTCTCTGCCTCGAGAAAACTGGTGGGTCCGGTTTCCCAAACCGGTGGGACCGGTTTTTGATCAGTGCCCAATTGTGTAGATTCTTGGTGAATCTAGTTTATATGTGTCTTGGCTACTCTCTGGTGTAGTTCCTACTAGTGTATCCCCTCTGATTAGTTTGTTGCTTGTTTAATTGCTTTTTGTACCAGGAAAACCGGTGTATCCGATTTATCAAACCGGTGGGTCCGGTTTGGAAGTTTGTTTTCTGAGATTGATTCTTTGTGAATCTAATAGGGGTGGTTCCTGTGTTTGTTTTATTATCTTGCTTGTTTTTAGAGTTTGGTGGTTTTTCTCACTAACTTGTTTTATCTCAAGCTCTCTGACAAAATCGGAGCTATCGGTTTGCTAAACCGGAGCAACCAGTTTTGGCTGGTTTAATTCCGCTGCGAGTTCTGTTATATTTTCAAGAATGTCTATTCACCCTCCCTCTAGACGACATCCAGGAACTTTCAGCGACGGATGACATTGTAGGCCGTCACTAAAAATATTTGTCCATTTATAGTGAGAGATATTTTTGGACCACCTTTATAGTGGATTGGGTTGCGCCGCTATAGTGCTGTTTTGGTATAGTGGTAGCGTGGTTTCATAGCATCTTCTATTCGTCCTTCATAGCGTGTACTACTATTCATCTTCTTGAAGATGAACAATCGGAAGTTTCTTTAATAGTTGATTCTTTCTTTCTATAAATTTAGCGTTGTTTGGAAAATGAACAGGAATAAGATGTCGTCTTGACAGTATCGAGTATCAAAGGGCTCTTTATATTATAGTAAGTGTATTTTTATGTGAAGATGAGACATGTGTGAGAGAAAAAGACATATATGGTTTCTAAGAGCATCCACACTAGTTAGTGTCTATAATTTACTTGTTATAAGATAAAGTCTAAGTAGTTCTTTAAAAGTTTCACATTAATATCATGCCTAATATTTTGTGGATCTCATATAATAGCATTTTATACATCTCACGGGAAAGAGAAATAAGGAAAGAGGTGATAGGAGGTAACCCATGTAAGACTGACTCTAACAGATAAGGCATTTTCATTTTTACATCTCTAATTGATACTGTGCATCACCAATTCCCTCTCTAATAGATGAGGCAAAGCAGCAGGCATTTTTCCTTTGAAGAGAGAGGAGATCCAATAATACATCTCCTCTCTCCTCAAATGCATTTCATCAGTGACGCGAGCGAGACGTAGACGGCGAGGCGGGCGAGGATGGCAAGACCGCGGGGAGGCCGGCGTAGACGGGGGAGGTGGGGCCGTTGAGCCAGCTCACATGGACAGGGGCGGCGGAGCCACCGGCGCGGACAGGGGCGGCACCTCCAGCTCGCGTGGGGAGGCGGGACCGCCGTTGCGCAGGTGGGGCGGCGCCTCCAAGGCCGCGAGGGCGGTGTCGCGTGGGGCCGCCGGCGCAGACGAGGGAGGTGGCGCCAGCTCGCGCGGATGGGGGCGGCTCCAGCTCGCGCCATCGGGGGCACCGGCTCCAGCTCGTGCGGGGGCAGCGTCGCACGAGCAGGCGGGGAGGCGGGGCCGCCGCATGGACGGGGGCAGCGGCTCCAGCTCGCGCCGGGGCGACGTCGCACGGGGAGGCGGGGCCGCTGGCGCGGATGGGGGCGGCGGCGTGGACGGGGGAGACGGGGCTGCAGCGCGCATAGGTCGCTCCCGGCGCGCAGAGGTCGCTCCCGGCCATTTGCCTCTCTGCGCTGCCTCTTCTGTTGGAGTCACTCATCACTTCCTCTCCCATCTGCTACTGTTCACACGAGGCAAAGAGAAGTTTGCCTCTCCAAAATACACTCTTTTGTTGAAGTCAGCCGGGTACCATTCTGACATAAAGTAGACTATAGATAGTTGAAATCCCATTATACCACTTGATGTTCTAGTCTCACCGATTTTACTGATTTAGTTGTCGTTCTCGATTTTCAAACTGTCCACCGAGTGCTCTCCTGCTCCAGCTCTGCTCCATCCGGCCACAAGGACTGAGCATATGTTGATGTAGGCTATCAAGTGCGGAGGATGAGCCTCAAAGAGGCACAGCAACCACATGGTGGGTGGTGATAGTGATGGGCACACAACTTAAATTTCTTTTTCTTGGTTTCTGTGTTGATAAGGAAAATTACAATTAACACGAGACGGAGAGAGTACTAGCACTAGTTACATTTAACTATTGTAGCAAGATCTAATATAATATGCTTTTAACATAAGATTAAGGAGAAATAAAAAGATATGTTGCACATAAAACGATGAGGAGAGAAATAGATATAGAGATATATTGAAAAGAAAAAGATATATTAAAATACGTTGGTGTCATATAATTTAAGAAAAATTAAAAATACTAGAGTATCATATAATATTAAATAAAGTGAATATTTTTTTAATGCATACATGAGTTTAGAAATCTTCACCTTAATATAGGAGTTCTTATGTCATGATAGAGCAGCAAGTGGACAAATAGGTGGAGAGAGACATAAGTCACTTTATTATAATGTTATCTTGTCCATATGTAACTCTAAGGATGTTGATGTTTTATAGTATAGAATAGTGATCAGTATTAAAAATTTTATCTATTTATATTTTATAAAATAAAGCAATTACAAGAGACTCGCCTTACCGATCTCAGCACAGTGATTACAAGCACTAAACCGTCTAACACTAAACAAAATCTAGATTTTAAGAATTAAGATACTCCTAAGGAGTTATGTCAGAGCATTTCTAGAACATGTACTCCTGAGACCATTGACGAATATGGAACCACTCACTATTATTGCTAAACTAATGGGAATTAATGTACAATGCCGTCATTCATCCATTTGACCACCGCTACAATTGGTAATATTGGGAATTAGTATCGGCCTAAGACAACGGCAGCACTGTATCATTATATCACTCCGCTTCATAAACTTGAACGGCAGCACTGTATCGCTGCGTCACTCTGACACATGAAGTTAGTCATAGCTGGCGTCTTCTAATCATCCTCCCTGAGACAAGCACAAGATAGTTTTCAAGATTTTAATTGATTCCTTTTGGTCTCCATTTGCTAGAATACACTATTTAATAATGGTTATTTTCTAAAAGCACTTTTAGATATAAATTTAAAATTGATGAAACAAATCTTTATTCTACTATTTAATTGTCTTCTACGTAATAAAATAATAATAGTTATGGACTGATGAAGTCATAAGTTGAAAATAAGCTACACACAAGTTTAAACTAGAGAAAGAATATTTTAGTTATTTTAATATGTCCCTCTCTCTTAAATGATTATTATATTATCTAAAATGTGTTTTAGCAAATAAACACAATTGAAGAGTGCTCTACAACAAATACCATCATTGAAGAGTGTTTTGTAGCAAATTTTGCCTAACTATTATGTCGAGATCTAATCTAATATAATATTTTCTATCATATACATGTGGTTGTTCTTTTCTATTCTTTTAGTACATATATGAGTCTAGAAATATTCACCTTGGTATAGAAGTCTGTCGCTGATATGGGACAGAGAGTCCCTAATATCACCCAATATTATCTATGTGCATGTAAGAGATAGCCACAGAAAATCTTAAGAGATGCCAGGACAAGGAGAAAGGACAAATCTCTTCTCCGAATACAAGAGCCAAGCTAGGCATGCACACAAGTCAAAAGAAACATATGCATGGAATGGTGAGGGCCATGTCTTTTATCTCTCTCTCCTTTGGTTTGCACCAGAAGTACTCTTGACCCAAAGCAAGCAGCAGCAGAAGCAACACACATCACGCAAGGAAAAGGTGAGATTCGTACCACCTAACTGAACGTATTTATTCTCTCTTATACTGCCAGATATGGGGATCATTTCTTGACAGATAAAAAAGGAGGGCTCGAGGCAGGGAGAGAGGGGAGGGTTCTTCGTCCTCCCAACTCTTCATGGCTCAAGAACACAAGCTCTTTTTATATCCATATCTACACTATAAAAATATATAAATAATATAGTACGTAGGGCTATTAGCCTCTGGGCAACCCGAAGCTGGGTAAAATTCCTTGTGTGTTTTCATTTGCTCTTATTTTGCTATTTTATTTTGAAGATTTACAGTGTGTTTTATTCCCTAACCAAACCGTTAAAAGACGGTTGGGATAATCCCCATATATAGGTGTTCACACATCCATAAAGTCCTTATGTCATAATAAAGCAGCAAGTGGACAAGTGAGTGAAGAGAGACACGAGTCACTTTATCATAGTGTTGTCTTGTCCATATGTAACTTTAAGGATGTTCATCATTTCTACCCCCTTCGTTCTATTGAAAGTGCCACTATGATATTCATGTCAGTTAAACTTTATTAACTTTGACTAAATTTATAAAAAAAATATTAATAATATTTGTAGCTCTAAATAATTTATTATGAAAATAGATTCAATGATCTATCTAACAATACTAATAAATAACGCTTTTAATGGGACAGAGGGAGTATTATAAAACAATGAGTTATTAAAAAAATTGTTTATTTATATTTTGTAAAATATAGCAACTACAAGAGACTCGTCTTACCAATCTCAGCTTAGTGATTACAAGCGCTAAAACACCTAAAACTAAACAAAAATCCAGATTTGAAGAAGTAAGATACACCTAAGGAGTTACAGTATGTCAGAGCATTTCAAGGGCATGTACTCCTGAGGCTATTGACGAATATTGAACCACCTGAGTATTATTGCTTAACTAATGGGAATTATAATGTACTACAATCCCATCATCCATCCATTTGACCACCACTACAATTGGTAATATTGGGAGTTAGAGCAACTCTAACCCTTTCTATTTTCTATCACTTACACACAAAAATCTGTCATATAGAGAATGAGAATGGAAAAAACTTCTTTATCAGTTTTTCTTTCCCATCTTCTTGTTAGATGATCATCTAAATCCAGTCCATCAATCCCCTCTATGAAGGAGATCACACTTTTAGATGATGGAATAGGTGAACTGCTACAACATCATTACCTATAATTTAAAAAATGGATTAAAAGGATCCCTTTAATCTCTTTTAGATGATGAGATTAAGAGGAAGAGTTAGAGTTACTCTTAGCATAAGGTAACAGCAGCACTGTATCATTATATCACTCCGCTTCATAAACTTGATAGTACCAGTATAACGGCAGCACTGTATCGCTGGGTCACTCTGCCACATGAAGTTAGCCATAGCTGGCGTCTTGTAATCATCCTCCCGAGACTAAGCACAAGATATAGTTTTCAAGATTTAATTGATTCCTTTTGGTCTCCCGATTTGGAACAGCGTGGAGTATAATCTGCCATGAGGCAGCGACATGTCGAAAGAGAGGAGATTACGATGTCTGTAGGTTCCATGTCGCAACAAGTACAATTGGAATTGCATTTGCAAAAGTACAAACAACTCAACAAGCCAGTACTCCACAAAAGCATCAGCAAAAGGATTCTCAAGACGACAAGGGCATTTCCGCAAGCACCTCCCCGCCGCCTAATCAAGCCTCGCCGAGATCCTTGAGCGCCGGCGGCCACTGCATCATCTCGCAGGGGAACACGTCCCCGAGCGGGCGCGACTCGTCCGTGTTGCTCCACAGCGCCTCCATCTTCCCGGACTCGAGGTCGAGCGCCACGACCCGGTCGGCCATGACGAAGAAGAGCGCGCCCGTGCCCTCGCAGAAGGCGGCGAAGCTCACGAGCTTGCACCCGCGCAGCTGGTCCCCCATCTTGGCGGAGAGCTTCATGTGCGCGAGGTCGCCGACCAGCTCGGGGCGCATCAGCGAGCGCAGGTCCACCGGTTGCTGCTCCGCCCACTTCCCCGGCGCCTCGAGGACCCACTTGACGAGAAGAAGCTGCTCCCTGATAGCGAAGAAGCAGAGGCGGCCGTCGCCCGTCTTGCCGAGCCAGTGGTTGCCGGCGTAGAGCATCATCCGGACCTCGGGAAGCGGCACCGCGGAGAGCTTGAAATCGGCCGCGTCGATGGCCATGATGTACTTCTCCTCGCTCTGCAGCTTGTACACGACGTCGCCGACGACGACGGATGGGCCGTGGTGGGCGGCCAGGGCCCGGCCCAAGGGCCCAGTGGCGGCCTCCCAAGCGGAGGAGGCCGACGAGTAGACGAGCACCTTGAAGTGGTTGGGAGCGTCGCCGAAGAGCACGACGACGACGCGGAACGCGGCGGGTTCTTCTCTTGGGACGAGCGCGCACATGGCCAGCCTGAGCCCGGCGATGCGGAGGGGCGGGACGCGGAGGGAGGTCTTGTCGAGCGGGCTGCATACGAGGAGCTTGAGGTCGGTGGGGCTGTGCTCGCGCAGGAGAAGGCGGCGGCCGCGGGCGTCGACGAGGACGGCGCCGCAGGAGGGCGGCACCGGGAGGAAGGCGAGGTGGAGGGCGACGCCCGCGGCGGGGGCGAACGGGGGCAGGGGGGAAGGGGCGTAGTTGCGGAAGAAGCCGAAGTGGCGGGGCGGGGGCGGGAGGCAGCGCGCCTCGCCGCCGGAGACGAGGCGGCGCCAGCGGCGGCACACGGCGGCGCAGCGGACCACGTCGCGCGGGGGAGGCAGACGCTTGAACACCTCCAGGAGCATGTCGTCGGGCAGGGTCGGCGCCGGAGGGGCCTTGTCGCCGCTATCCCCTTCCTCCATCATCTCCTCCGCTACCGACGGGCGCGTGCGGGTGCGCCGCGCGTGGTCGAACCCTTCCCCTTCCCCTTCCCGGGAGCGCTTGCGGCTGATGACGAAGGCAGACATGACGAGCCGCGGCCGCGACGATTTATTATGAGACGCTTTGCGGGTAGAAGCAGCGCGGCTACGGCGAGGCGGCGCGGTTCGCCGTGGTGGAAAGAAGAGGAATCGAACGCAATGCGGCGGCGGCGGGGGCGATGGGATGTAATTCGATTTAGGGCGCCGGCGATTTTATGGAACGCGAGGAGGCGGCAGCGAAAATTTTGGGGGCGTTTGAGTTTTCGGCCGCGGCGCGGAGACGAGCGGAGCGAGCGCGGTGGCGGCGCCTTTTCGCCCAACAAGATTTTTTTATTATTTTTTTTTGAAACTGCCCAACAAATTTTTGGCAAGCCTGCCGCGCCGCGGGCTACGCAGGGGCGCCTTTGCCGGTTCGATTTCGCGGCCGCGTGCGAATGAATGGGTCACGGACTCACGGGGCTCAACGTGGGCGCGCAGACGCTCGGCAGGCCGCCCAATTAGCGGGAAAACGCATACTTGTTTCCCCAAAATTAGTGACGCCGCGGGAGATCTGTTTTCAAATGGCGGCGCTTCCGCTTTTGCTCAAAAAAAAAAATGGCGGCGCTTCCGCCGGGTTCCGTCCTGGCACGTGGGCTCTCAGAGAGCAGTTACATGGCCCCGCGTGTCAGTGTCACATTATTCAAGAGTTTCGTTTTGAGATGTTATTTTGGAATTTTCCAGGTTGTACTCGAAGGAAGTTTTGACTTTCAACGCAAGTTTTACTGGAGCTTGACTATAGGAGCACGGCGGCACGCTAACCTTCTGCCACGCGCCGCGTGTTCCCGAGAAACGGCCATCGTCCCTCCACCTATGGCTCGTCTGCAACACTGCGAAAACAACAGCAGGGGCAATGCCACGCGACTTGTCACGTCAATTTTTGACATTTAGAGCGTGCTCGAAGACCGCGTCCGCTACTAGCTCTTGCCATATCATGCTGTCATACTATGCATTTAGAGCGTGCTCAAAGACAGTGTCCGCTACTAGCTCTTGTCATATCATGCTGTCATGTACAGAGTGCATGTTAGACTGATCGTACTGTGTATTAAAAACCGTCTTTTAGTATCGTCATAGCAGAAAAAATATTACATCGGAGTATTGTAAACCGTTCTCGATGCATAACATGCGGGACGGCTATGCCAAATCTGACGGTTGTAATGCGAAACCATATCTACAGATGTGGCACGGAGCCCACGCACTCGCACGCCATCCTAACCACCCGTGCGCCATTCCTCGCTGGCCGGAGCTCGTCGCCGCCATAAGGGGGAGCTCGTTGCCGTCGCACCATCGGATCTTGGGCGGAGGAAGAAGACCGCCGTCAAATCTTACCGGTCGCTGTGCAGGGGAGCACCTTGGACGCCAACGCCTCGGGGTCATGACCTGGAGAGGGGCCAGATTCGGAGGAGGGCGGCGTGGAACGGCCGAATCCGGAGGAGGGCGGCATGGAACGGCCAGATCCGGAGGAGGGCGCGACGGCCGGTGACGCGTGGGGGAGGAGAAGGAGGAGGGCGCGACGGCTGGCGGCGCGCGGGGGAGGAGGAGGGGCACGACAGCCGGCGTCGCACGAGGAAGGAGGAGGAGGAGGGGCGTGACAACGAGCGAGGCACAGGGAAGGACAGACGCGACGACGGGGAACTCACGGGAAGAGGGGTGAGCTGGAGGGCGCTGTCGGGGAAAGAGGCAGGGGAGCTCGCGGGAATAAGGGAGGCGGGGAGCTCGCGGGGAGAGGGGAGGCGGGGAGCTCGGTGCCGGGGAGAGAGGTAGAGGAAGAAAAGAGAGAGATTGGGAAGGGAGGAAAGAGAGGAGGGAGAGAAAAAGAGAGAAGGAAGAGGTTGACATGTAGGTCCTAAAGAAAAATAGTTAGAATAAAGGATAAAATATAGAGTATAACTGGTATAAAAAATTTTGATATATAGAGATATATTAAAAAAGAAAAAATATGAGTATTTTATCTTGTTACCCCTTAATTATTACTTGTTCTTTCTCTCTCACGTCGTGTCCCTATCTCCTTGTTCAACACGTCGTGCCCTCTACTTGTCCGGTCCATTGTTCTTTGTTCTAAGAGCATCTCCGGTGTAACTGCATCCAGGGTCTTATCTTAAATTTTACATGCTAAACAAATAAACTCATATAAAAAGGACTTCTATTTGAACATGCATTTGGTATGGCTAATAAATTTCTCATCACAATCCTAAGACCGACTCCAACAAAAGAACACATTTTGGAGAGGTAAATAATGCTTTGTCTGTCGTATACAGTGAGTGACAAGCAATGCAATTTGCTTTATCTCCAACAGGGAATGCATATTGACCCTCCCACCAACGGTCGTCCTCTTTCCCGCGCAGGAGGCAGAGCACCGCGGCTCCGTGCGCAACTGCTTAGCCGCTCCAAGAGTCTGATTCACACCTACATATGATCCAAAAAGATAGTTCATTCTCGTATAACAACATCCACAACACACATTAAACAAGACTAAAGGATTGTTCCACAATCTGTTATTGCCTACATTGAGGAAGGCGGAACAAATCTTCTCCCCCCCCCCCCCTTCTTTCGCGCCACCTTCTTCTCCTTGGTTGTCTGTGGTGAATGTCCACATCTTCCTCATACAATTGCGCACCCATGGTATAATCCACCTATGCAACAATCACTAATGGCTATGAATATATCTTACTGACGATAAATAACTTTATGATTCAGCTTAAATAATTTAACGATGCAGCAGATTACCTGTTCCAACTGTGGGTATTCAAGAGGGTGCATCGAGGATTGTTGCTCATACAGACATTGATCAGGAACATAAAAAGTCTGGTCCTGGTCCTGAGAGCACTGCCCTTCAAATGTGGGACTCTAATTATTCATTTGAATAAAAGATGTAATGAGTGAAAGACAATACCAATCCTACACATCAAGAGCTATCCAACCTTGAATTCTAATGTGAAATCCCTACGATGAATGGAATGTGCAAGAAATTACAACAATTCTAATTATTCATCTGAATAAAAGATGGAATGAGTGAAAGACAATACCAATCCTACACATCAAGAGCTATCCAACCTTGAATTCTAATGTGAAATCCCTACGATGAATGGAATGTGCAAGAAATTACAACAAATACTTCACAATCCCACACATCTATCCTACCCAAAACCTACACGTCTATGGAATTATCTATGAGCTGCAAATAATCCACCAACAAAATACTCATAGCAAGGACATGTAGGTCTGCGCGAGATGCATACCTGCAGTTGACATTCTCTGAAACTGCTCTATGTTGCTTCATTTGCCGTCATCCGCTCCTCACCAGCTGCTCCCCTAGCGCTCGCCACAGGACGGGCGTCCACACAGTCGACAGCTCTAAGCTCTTGCGTACCGGCCCCGTGTGCCGCCGCAGCCGCTAGCCCGCCCGCCGCCGGAGATCTTTGCATGCACGCCATCGGGCGCTCGCCCAGCGCGCCGCACGCCGCTCACCGCGTGGGCCGCCGGCCGCCCCGCGTCAGTCCGCCCTCGCGTCCGCGCGCCGCTCACCGCTCGCTGGGCGTTATCTTCCGGATACTGGTGGTTGGCACTGTAGCGATGCTTTTGTGGATAGAGGCTTTTTATTTTTACATGTCCTCTTTCCTTTTATGCAAAATGGCTAGCGCTTATAGCTTGTCTCTTACAGAACATTTATGCAAAATGGCTAGCGCTTATAGCTTGTCTCTTACAGAACATTTTATCATGCATAGTAGCACTTCGAGATACAAATTACATTGTGAATAGCGTTTATGGCTTCGACTCAGTCTAAGATTGAGAGTCTCTCATCCTCTCTTCAGAAGCACTATTCACAATAGGGCTCATATTTTTTTTTCACCCTTTTTCAGCTTCCTCTCCTTCCCGATCTCACCCCTCCCGTTGCCAGCCGGAAGCCGTCCCTCCCCCGCGTGGCCGCGCCTCCCCTTTTCCAGCTCCTCCTCTTCGGAGGACGGTTCTATCGGATGGAGAAGCGGTCGACAACGGATCCAGAGTTCCATGACGGGCCATAGGACCAAGTAACAAGCTAGGGAGAAGAGGCAAGGGGGAGGCTCGTGTGGTGAGGCCGAAAGCACAGGTGGGCCGCAGCGGCCGCCGGATCTATAAGCGGGCCATAGCGACACGGGTGGGCCGTCAATGTCGGGGCTCAAGAGGCAGGGCGGGCGGGGCGCTGCGTCGGCGCCAGAGCTCGGGAGAAGGTGGAAGAAATGCTCTACTTAATGATAGGTAGGGTCCACTCGTCAGAGAAAAATAGGAGTCTGGACTGGTTTATCACTGGAGTTGCCGGTCTATTTTATGGCCTCTTATTTGCCTAGTTGGCCTGTAAACTCTGCAAATGAAATTTGGGGCTCTAATTTGTAGATCCAGCTGGAAATGCTCTAACTGTTGGCGTCTTCGTTGCCTGGCACGTTATGCCAGTTGCTCTTCCTGGTCGCTGTGATTCTCATGATCGTCGCCGCTGCCTTGCTACTTTGCTTGCTCTCATTGTCGAATTCTACCTATTTCCTTCCCACGCCGCGGAGCTCCTCTCCTCCTCCTCGTAGTTGTCACGCATCTCCTTCTCCTCCTCGCCGTTGTCACGCATCTTTTTCTTAGTCATTAGGCAGTCACTTCTATTTTTTACTTGATGTGAAATTGATGTTACTATTTTTATTAAATAGGATGTCATATTGTCTTTTAGTGTACCCGCAGTCATCACAATCCAAAGCATCGCTACTTGCCACTGTACAAGATAGTGCTTGAACTGAAAAATTGAGCACCTATATATGTTCTTGCACCCGATGTCTCTAGTTTTAATAGAGCATTTTATTGTGTTTTTATCAAGAGTGATATGTCATCAAAAATAATTTGAATCTACAAATAAAACAATCTCTCTAATGCATGATTTTATTTAAATGTTTTATTGCACTTAATTCGATATTATTTCATTGATAGTCTACAGGATAAAATAAAACTTCTCTCCTCCAATGCTAGTATCATCGTATTTTAAATATAGAAAACTGTGTATAACTAAATGAAACTCTTTTTCTCTTTCTCCTAATAACTTATTTGTCATGTCATCAAAATTACTTACATGGCGTCTCATTCATTTAAAATGAAACTCCCATTAAAAGTAGCCTTAGGCTAATCTCAATGAATAGTTTTATTTTGATATTTTCAAGAATGTCATGTTATTATAGTTTTATTTTGTTGTTTCATGACACTTAATTTTATATGGTTTTGTTGGTTGTCTAAAGAATAAAATGAATTTATTTCTCTCCAATGTTTGGACCATAATTATTTTTGGTTTTCTTCGATGACCCTTCAATTTTAACACTTAATGGTGTTAAGTGGTGGGCAAAAGATCTTTTGACCCTTGACATGAAATAAACTTTATTTGTTAAAAATGGTATTGGAAAATATATAATTCCACATGATATATATAAACTTTATTTTATCATTGTTTATATTTGAAAAGAAGATAGCCATGCATGTGAAACACACTTAAAGAAAGAAAAAGAAAAAACAGAGGAGAAAGAGACAGTGTGAGATACTCCCTCCGTTCTAAAATATAAGCATTTATTGACTTTTAGAGATTACGTTTGATTATTTATTTTATTCAAAAAAATTATAAAAATACTATTTATTTTATTATAAATTATTTTATTATTAAACATATTTTAAATATGACTTATTTGTTTTTATAATTTTAAAAAATATTTAAATAAAATAAACGGTCAAATATAGTCTTAAAATGTCAACAAAATATAAGATAGAATGGAGGTAGTATTGGCTTGCCGCACGGCAACGCCGGGCCAGCCGAACGATAATTCAATGCATACGAAGTTAAACAGTCTACCACCGCAACAGTGGAGCATCTGTCTTTTCCACGATTTCGATGTCGCGCAGCGATAGCTCCGGCTGCCCACCTTGGCCTGCGGCGAAGGACCCCAATGCTATGCTTGATGAGCTTCTCGGCCACATCCATGGATACTACAAAGCGGCACTCGACCGGATCCCGGTGGCGGAGTTGCCGGCGTTGATCGTGTCTTCAACATCGTCGCCAACACCATCTGCACCCACGACGAGCCCTTGCGCGAGCCCAACGCCGCCGCCACGCAAGGGAGTTGGGAGGAGGAGGAGCAGGAGGGGAACGAAGAGGAAGGCGGGGGGATGCAGAGGCACGGCGGAGGAGGGATGAGGCCATGTCCGAGATCACCAAGGATGCCAGAAGCATCTCCGGCCTTCCTCCGAGACTGAGAGTCTTCACTCTCAGGACGTCGGAACAGGGGACCGTCTCGGAGCGCTCCCTCGGGGGCATGGTCACGTTCCTCATCTGCTACTTCCGCAATCTCCCCGTCATCGAGGCCCTGCAATACCTCCTCATGTCCAAGGCCGACTTGCTCGCCACCGTCCACCTCATTGTGTGCAGTCGGGGAATGGGAGGCAGATTGTGCCCAATCTCTTCCCCAGCCATGGAGATGGCCCTCAGGTATGCTGCCATATCCGCGTCACACCCTAGGCCAGCCATTTTTGCAGCCAAATCTCTCTCGCTGGCCTTGCGTCTTGAGCAGCTATCACAGATTCTGACCACTGGATGCTGTCTCGTGAGTAGTCCTGGCCAACTAGGCCGTGCCTGCCGTGCCGGCCCGAGGCCCGCAAAATTTGGCCTGGCCCAAGTCTGGCACGGCACGGCGCATTTCATGCCCGGGCCAGGTCGGCACGCGCCTTCGTGTCATGCTAAGGCCGAGGCCTCGGCCCGGTGGGCGGCACGTGCACGACCCGTTTATCGGCAGCTCGGTCAGGCATGAAGGAGGCCCATGTTCAATAAAGGCCTGTCTAAAAAAATCAGCCCACTGAGGGCCATCCCACGTCCCTAACCCTAACCTCGCACCTCGACCCCCCCCCCCTCCGATCGCGCTCGCGGCGCCGCCCTGTCAAGCCCGCGCCACCTCCCCGCCATGCTCGCGCAGCCGCTGCGACTTGCCCGCGCCGCTGCAAGTCGCTCGCTCCGCTCCTCGTCCTCACCCCACCGTTGCAAGTCGCTCGCTGCCGCCGCTGCAAACCGCTCCTCGTCCTTTTCAGACTTGGGCCATGCCGTGCCATGCGGCTCGTTTGGTCAGGACTACTCGTGAGTGATTCAATTAATCGTCTCCTCAAAGTACTGGAGGAACCTCTCAAGCAGCCGGCCGATGACTCTCTGAAACCCGTCGAGTGGCAGGCTGCTCTCCGCTTAAATCACTACATCAAAGGGAACGATAGCTTGAAAAAAAAGTTTCCTCTTGAATCTATAGAAACTCTGAGGATTTTGCTTCTGGATAAAATCCATGTGTTTTACCTTAGAGTGATTGCGTGGCTTCCGAGGGACGCCTTGCGCAGACGCCATCACCGCGGCCTCCTCAAGGCCGGCCACTGCTTCGGTCCTATTGATGACCCTATCTCCAACATCATCCTCAACACCATTTGGTACGATACTAAGTTTCCCTCGCGTGAAGAGTTTAAGGTGGACATGATCTGTGCTGACAGCATCATTTGTGTTGGACGCCGATCCCTCAATGGACTCCTCGCTTTCCTCCACAAGCTCTTCCCTTCGCTTCCTGAACACGATGCCATGCAGTACCTTTTCTGCTCCAATGCTAACCTTCAACAAGTCATTTTTAGAGCAATGCAATGCCATGATATATCCGGTTCATATGGAGATGCCTACAAGGTTGCAGCAGACGCAACATATCATCCTCATTATTCTCACATGCAAGCAGAATTCATCGTGTGTACCAGTTCAACGGTGTTTCCATTTCTTGAATCATCATGGGCGATTAGTCGTACACTCACCTCCAATGAAATGGAACTTGTTTCAAAATGGTGCCTTTCAAGATGTTTCTCAACGAAATTTGTCCCTACCAAATCTGTGCCAGTAGCTCCAAAATTGGTTCCGAGAGCATATAGGAATGTCAAATGGCAAAAGGAATAGTTCGTTGATAATCAACATATCATTCGTAGAAATGTTAAAGCTGCACTGCAGAGATATGCAAATGAAAAGGTTATTAAACTCCTTGTTTTGTGATTATGTCGCTCTTTATTGTTTTGGTGTCCTGAACTGAATCTCATGTTATAGGGAACCCAGTATGAGCTTCATGTCATTTGTGGTACAAATTTCTTTGTACCTAAGGATGGCAAGCATTTGTACTCTACAAGTGCATGCATCAATCATGTCAATTTTCTCGCAACACCAAAGGGTTCACATACTGATAACGCGGCCCCAAGCCTTTTTTTTCTGGAGAGCAGCAATGGAGAAAAGGACATAGATTCCTGCTGCTGCAGCTGCACTATACTGGAGTCACCTACAGATTTTGGTATGACCTCACATATGCATTACTGTTAAAGTAGCCAAGTTGCCCGTGCACATGCACGGGCTAGCCATCTTTGCTCTTCTATACTGATCCAGCAATGTCACTTTTAGAGTTGATATATTATGTATTAAATTCTTGCAATGATAACTGCATTTCTCTATTTCGTAGTTTTTAGATAGAGGCTGTGTGGGATGAGACATTGTATGAAGAAGTCCAACAATTTAGAAAACATTTATATAAGGAATAGTTTATCGAGGTACTTTTATGTAGGAAATCATTGCAATACTTTCATCGCAATGTAATTGAGGTTATTAGATTGAGAAGCAAAAACTACCAGGCAAGGTATTGTAATGGATCGAGTCCTACAAAGACAATGCATGTAGCTATTTAAATATAGTTTATTTCACTCCCTGAGAATAATTCTAGTACAAAGACAATACATGCATTCTCCTGCCTAGATCGCGTTGTCGTTGGTTGCTGCTAATTCTCCTGAGAATAATTTAAATCACTGCCGCCGTCATCAAATCGCTGTTGTTGCTGCTAATTCTCCTACATAGATCGTGTTGTTGTACATGCCGCTGTTCTCTGCCATAGAGCTCCCGAGTCGCCATTGAGCCTCCCTGTCTTGGTGTTGTTTTGGTGAGTGGGTTGTACGTTTTTGGACTTCACTCATGGGCTGCAAGTTCGCTGGTTCAGATGCATCCTAAGCAATCCGTGGTTTGCTGGTCCTTGTTTTCTGTCTCTCTGTAGGCTAGCTCATTTGCATCCACAAATTATGTTATCCCAATTTTAGTTCTAATTTCCTCACATTTAGTTATTGTCCATCATGTCCAATTCATATATTATTCCAGTTCATCAACTTCCGATGTGTCCACATCCATATTTATCTCTTTTATGTTCATTTGTCAGGAGAGTTCACATAATTTTTGTCATTCAGCCATTATCATCTTCACTACTTGCGATTTGTAAATAGTGTCCTATATCATCTTGTTTCACTGCCGGCGATTTGTAGGTAGTGTTCCATATCATCTTCGCTGCAGGCGATTTGTAAGTAGTGTTACCATCTTTTTTCACTACTGACGATCTATAGTTAGTGTTCTATATCATCTTCTTTCACTACCGGCAATTCGTAGGTAGTGTTCTATATCCATGTTTTTGTGGCGTTGTGGCGTCGCATGGCGTGCGACCCCCCTCATAGTGCCTAGGCGTATATGGCGGACGCCTAGGCGACGCCATAAGCATATCCTAGGCGTTGTGTGACGCCATGTAAGGAAGGAGTATGGTGTATACATAGTTACATACCTTGTTTCCTGCAGTATTTTGAACCCACAAAACATCCTTACTTCTTGTACCAAACTACAAAATCAACCACATATCAGTAATAAGGGTCATAATTAACTAAAAATGGGCTGATAAATTTACAAACATGAAAATGACAAATTAGTGCACATCAACAATTCAGCACACTATTACAATCCATTAACTAAATATGAGTCTACATAGCTGCTGCTACAGGCTATAATCATATAACTATGGTTTAGTTTTCCACATGATACATCAGTTTAGCATACACAAAATAGTTACAAAATAAATAGTTTAAGCACTTGGGCTGAGCGCATAAAATCCATCATCGAACTCATCATGAGCAGCAGCATTGTCTTGTTCCATAGCATTAGCATCATTGGTTGCATCTTCATTGTCGCTCACATTTGCATCATCATGTGGGTCTTCTTCCTCTTCATCATTGCCTGACCCTCCCACTTCTTCTACATCAGAATTGTGTCCTTCCTCCATCCTTGAAGCAGCATGACTCCTGCGGTTATGTGCTCTCCTAGGAACATGACGACCCTGAAGAGACTGATGCACCAATAGCACAATCAACCATCTCCCATCTGACATTAGTGTGCAACCATATTGCTGCCATGCCAACTCATGATCCTTCCTCATGTCACTTGTCAGCTTAACACATTCCTGAAGCAAAGATTCACCAAGTTCTTGGTTACTTGGAGGCTTGAACCCTGCACCATATTGCGCTGTTGCCTCACAAGCAATCTCAAACTGTCTTGAGTTTATAGCATTGAAAGGTACACCACACTCCATAAACCACAATGCCCACTGCAGACAAACATAGCGCCTCTGTTCCTTGGTCTTTGTGCTGGCCTCCATGGTAGGCTGATATCCCTTGGCACGCCTTTCATCTACCACTTGTTCAGGAGTTCTTTGTAGCTTCTCAGCAATTGACTTCTTGGCTTGTGGTGTTTTAGGTGACGCAGCAGGCTTGGACTTCTTGAACTGATAAATTGCATGCCTTCTTTTGGCAGCTGTTCCAGAACTAGGCTTCTTCTTTGGTGCTGTTGCCACATTTGTTGTTGTTGCATCTGCCGGTGAAACCTCCACAACTTCATCCTCCTCCTCATCTTCTTCATGATCCACATACGATGGCCTTCTTCTCTTTGACTGCAGGTATGCTTCCATCTCTTTTCTGATCTCAGAGGTAACGTTTGCACACAATAGAGCATCTCCATATCCACCAGCTAGATGTTGCTTCAACCTTTTTATGCCCCCTGGAACATTTTTGTCACATAGAGTACATGTCACCACATCTCTTTTAGTCTTGTTCTTCCAATAGGCATACTTCCAGCCTGGATCATTTGACTTCGCCTTTCTTGTTGGATCAGTTTTAGGATCATAAGTAGCAGCAGAAGTCTCAGTTGTGCCGCTTGCCATTGCCTAGAACATGAAAAGAAAAACAAAGAATATATTAATCAGTGCAGCACTTCCATTTTATGCTAATCAACTTCCCAAAGCACACGTCCCAAATCACTATTCTATTTTATACTAATCCAGCAGCAGCTCCAGTTGTGCTTTGTGTTGGGTTCAGTGAACAAAGGGGAAAAGCACACTGCATGTGGTTGGAGCACGACAAAAGCATATGCAATATCAGCAGCACCAGTCAAGCACAAAGGAACAAGTAGCAGGCATAAAGATATACATCCACTATCCAACAGGCCAAAAGCACAAAGCAGTACAGACTAAAATAAAAGAGGAAGAGGGGATAAGAGATGGGGCACAGGGCACTTACGAGCTGGCTGGTGACCTGCTTCTCTGTCCAGGCTCTGCTGCTCCGATGGAGAAGGCGATGGCGCAGGGCCGTAGGCTGTTGCTGCTGCTACGGCGGAGAAGATTGGAAGAGCACGGACCACGGAGCACCTGCTCCAGGCCCGCCACCGGTCGCTGTTCCTTTCCCTCTCTCTCTCCCCCGGTTCCTCTTCTATAAAATGGTCAATGTGTTTTACCCACCCCGCACGCGCGGTTATGTCTGCATTCCGCGCGTACTCTGTTTTTCCCGCGCCCTGCCGCCAACCCAGTCAATTTCCCGTCAAAAACTGGCGCCACTTCTGTATGGCGTCCGCTCCAGGCCGCCGCAGCCCGCTGGGCGTCCATGCGACGCCAAATCGTGCCTAGGCGACGCCACAATGACTATGGCGGACGCCATACCACTCTCGGTGTGGCGAGACCCGATGCCCAGCGCCAGCGAGCGCCTTGTCGCCTAGGCGTCCTAGGTGACGCCACAAAAACGTGGTTCTATATCATCTTTCTTCACTACTGGTGATTTGTAAGTAGTGTTTTATCTCATCTGCCACACTTCTTGCGGTTTGTAAGAAGTGTTTTCTCTCGTTGTTACACTATTTGTGTTTTGTAGTAGTGGTTCTCTGTTCTCCCTTTGGCTTGGCTTGATGAATTATAAGACTCTACCCCATGACGACATTGAAGATTTAGAATTTCGATGTAATTGTTTTATGTAATCTCCTTCAAATGCAACATTATTGCATCTCCTTCAAATTGAGTATGTAACCTTTTGGGGGTTCCTATTATCTATCAATACAATTCGTAATATTCCTAACATCTACGACGCTTTGTTGCTCATGATTTCTAACTTTGTTCTAAAATTGATCATATTCTTTGCCTTTATGACTTTATGTTTTAATCATCTCTTGTATATTCTTAGAGAGCATAGAGGCACATTTTATATCTTATGTTCCTAAATAAGCTAATAATAGAAATCTACGGATGTGAGTATAATAGCACCAATTGATTACTGATGTACTTGGTGTTAGTGTTTATTAAGGTAAGCAGAAAAGAAGTTGTATAATCCTTTTGGTTATGGGTGGTCACAAGTCTACCATGGATCGTACAATCCTTGTTAGTTGTTCCAAAGATCTTTTATTCAATCCCTGGTAGTTGAATGTTAGGTATTTTTTCCCTCTATAAACGGCAGCCCGCCCCACCATAGACACATAGGCCACGTTAGTAACTTTTTTTCTACCGTCGGATGAAAATCGGGGCCGAATGCGTGGAGCGGGTATCACTATGCGCGGTGAAAAAATCTATTAGGTACGGCACTCCCTCGCCTCCGACCTTATCCTCTTCCCTCTCTCCTTCTCTCTCTCCGCCCCCTCTCTCTTCCAACTCGGCCCCTCTCACTCTCTCTCTCTCAGGCTGCGTGAGGCGGCAACGACAGCCGCGGGGCACGAGGCGGGGTGGGGCGGCGCACCGCGAGCGGAGCGGCGGCGGGGCGCGTGGAGGCAGGCCGACACAGGAGGCAGGGCCAGCGGGGCGGTGCGACGACTGGAGACGGCGGGCCAGCAACGCGGGGTGCAAGAAGGCTAGGCGGCGCCATGAGCGGAGCGGAGGATGCGGCAGCGTCGAGGCAGCACGACGATTGGTGGCGGCGGTGAGCAGCGGCACCACGAGCTGAGGCACATGCGAACGGCTCGACTGCGGCGGCGGCGTGCGGGCTGCTAGGGCGGTAAGCTCCCTCCCTCCCCCCTCTCCTGTGATGCCGGATTGAGCGTGCCTGCCTCGTTGCCGTGCCCTCCGATGGATCTGGGTCGTGCCATGGTGGCATGGTGGCAGCGTGGAAGGGTGCGAAGCGAGGCGGCTCGACATTTTTAAGCGGCGAAGCCAGGCTCAGGTTGCGCCTGCGCCGAAGAGGCGGCGCAGCACGATGGCGACTGGAGGTGCCGCTCGGAGCGGGCCAGCTCCGCATGATGAGCAGAGGTGACGGCCCGATGCGTGGTGCAGTAGATGGGACGGCAAGGCCAACAGAGGAGGAGGGGCGGCGCGGCCAGCGCGGGAGGCCTCCCACGGATCCGCTGTCCTCGTCATGGCGCGGATCTGGGCTGGGAGCGGTGCCCTGCTCGTCGTCAGCGGTGGCCTCCTTAGCGGTGATCTCTCTCTCTCTCACTCTCTCTCTCTCTCTGGAGTCTGGAGGCTCGAGGCAGGGGCAGGGCTCTAGATGCGGTAGCAGAGGTCGGACACCGCGGCTCGTTCCACGGCAGTCGGCTTCGAGCGCGGCGGCAGGCTTGGACGTGAGTGCACCCATCGGCGCGCCCTTGCCATCCCTCTTCCTTTCGTTCTCTCTCTCTTTCTCTCTCTCTCTCTCTCATGCCTTACGCCTCCTCTCTTTCTTTGGGGCTCAAAGGAGCGGCAGACATCCAACCACGATGACCGGCCTCGACGACAGCGGGTGGCTTGGGACTGGCTGCCCCAGTTTCTACCGGATCTGAGCCGAGGTGTGCTCAATCCAGCCATTCTTGTTGTGGGCTTCTTCAATCGCTAGATTGTTGGATGGTTCTAGGGTTATGGAGTTTCAGCAATAATTTTTTTTGTTTTGTCCCCTCCAGATCTTATCATGTTTGGGTGTGGTCCTGCTTATTTTCGCCATTCCCAATCCATCCTGCAAGATCCAATCTTTTTCCTCCTTTCTACACTGCAGGTGTTCTCTTTTTTGCAGGTTCTCTTGTTCTTGGGTTGGGGAAAGCTCAAACTCAAGATCCTCTTTTCACCAATCTGTTGTTTGCGCACAGCATGGCAGGCATTGGGTGTGATTTCTTCAGTTATTGTTATTGTTATGTGCGTGAAATAAGAGGTGGAAAGAGGAGGGAGATTTAGAAGATGTAACAGACCTGATATTTTTCCCCTACGGATGATGGAGAATACAAGGAAAATAAAAAGTTATGACTTAATCTCTCCTGCTCAACTAATTTAAATGATATTGAGTTTGTCACACAGTCATTGATGTTTCAGTTTAATCCATATTATTTCTGCTGGTGTTTGCATAAACGGTGTGATTTGTCAAATGACCTTGTGCGTCAAAAATACTCAGATTAGTGTGTGCTGCTGAAACTACTAGCTGTTTGCCGTGATGAAGGTTCAAAAGCAGCTGTTTTTACCACACAAAATAAAAAAAACTCATGTGTTTTAAATTGGCTAAAATATTTGGATTTGTTAATAGTTGCAACATATTTCTAGGTCATACAAAATTCATTATTTGCTATTTTCCAAATGATAATATCTGATTGAATGATGTTTTATTGTGCTATTTCTGTTATAGCATTATTTCATTCTCTTATATTTCTATCTCCATGTTATTTCTCTGAAGATCTACATGTCGGTTGGCTGAAAACAGGCAACTATATAATTCTCTGTTATTTGTTTGAAAATCCTTGTTGCCACGTGTGTTCAATTAGCTCTCTGCATATTTTTTTTCTATATTGAAAAGCTGGGGCATGCGCCACTTGAAATAGAGTAAATGAGATTCCAGTCAGATCGTGCTCATGCTAATAGTGTCATATCTGCATGTTTGTTTCTTTGAGGATGATGCAAACTTGCTAAATAAATCTTGGCATTAGCAGAGGATTCCAAATATAAAAGTCTACACAGAATTCTCAGTCCGATACTATGAACCATGCTATTGTGTCATGGCAAATATTTTTGTCATGTTTCTTTTTGGTATTTTAGATTTCCTTTAGTCCAATTTATATTCTGTACAATCATGCGCTAATCTAATAGGCTCATGTGACTTCTTTCGGGTGAAAGATTTGTTGTCATTCATATCCTTATCCAACTTAGATCAGGAGATGCATTTGATCCATGATGTGCACCTTCTGTTATGGTCTGTCAAAATATAACAAATAATGTTGGCCATTTTAATTTTTGCATGGTCTTTTCATATGATAGGTACCGTTGATGCCTTCTGGATTATGTCCTGGAATATGATGCTGCTGTCTTTGGAACGAGCATATATTTAATATGAGATAGGTATTTCCCCAAACATTTTGTTAGCCCATATTGCAACATGATTAATGCATCTGATTTTTTTTTGTTTCTTTAATATTTGTATTACATCTAATATTTCTGTAGGAGGGAAACAAAATACACTTTTCTCTGTTTCTTCTGCAGATATCCACATTGTGTTGAGTCTTATGGTCTGTACAAGTGATTGTCACAGTCTTGAAACGTGGTGCACCATGTCTGTAGACCATTTATGGGGTTTTGTTTGAAATTGCACCACCATCGCTATTGGCTATATTAGGACATAGTGAATTAATGAGGAGAAGTACCTGGAATAGAATTCTGTTTCTGTTTTTGTTAGTAAAAGTTGCTTTGCGATGTTTTCTTCTTTGTAACTATTGATCGAAGTGTTGTTTTCAATTTAAAGCAACCCAGATATTATTTTCTGTTTCTTTAATTTGCAACAGTACAATATATTAGTTTTTTTGCGTTGTGCAAAGCTGTCACATATGTATGCAAAATCATATGTTTTATGCATATAATAATATTCCACTTTATTCATATTGGTACAGTTTAGTCTCTGTGGGTCAAGCCCCTTTTTTTCTTTTGTTTTCTCTGTTAACTATACCTTCAATTAATTATATGGACAATATCTAGGCTTATCTACTGGATAATATTCTTTTTGAGACCGACACGTTATTCTTGGTACCTTTAATAATTTACTGAGTCTCTAGGTTTGTTTGAGATGATATCATTTCAATTTTATTGGGATCTTTTCAAAACCCTCATTCAATTCTATTCTATTTCAATTCTTGGTATCTTTTCTGGGATATTGATTATGCACTCTGTTTTCAATACATATGTACATTGTTGTATGATATATGTCATTGTCATTATATCCATGCTCAGATCCCACAACGAAGCATTTTTTTCTTTTGAGTATATAGGTGGACTGATTGTTTTTGCTCCTGTAGTGGCATCTTGAAATTCTTGTCTTCTCTTTTCTTTGCGGGTATGAGATTTTTCTACTTTAGTGGTTCCTCTATTGATGATTTTAGGATTGTATGAACACAATTCTTTTTAGGATATAGACAAAATGAGCTCCTGTCCATGTGCTTAGTTTGACAATTGGCTGTATGAACTATGAAGTGGCCTAAAACATCAATTAACCTTTCCTACTAACAACTAATGACCTTTTATTTTCCAATTCTATGGCTATGGTGATATCTTGAATTGATAAGTGAGCATCAACAATGTTGCATGGTGTCGTTGCAGAGCAGCCATATGATGATAGTTTCTTTTTTCATTATATCTATGTATCCACATCATTTCTTCTTTTTTTGGATGCACCACAACTAGCTGAGTGTTTCTGTATTATTTGCTTGGAAACTGCAAATGTACTTTTATGGATCCTTGCTGTCAGTTTATGTTAATTATTATATGGAATTGCACGTTAAATCATTTGCGTCTCAAAACCAGTTGTTCTGTTCTTGGATAAAGGGGGCATCAGCTTGGGTTGTGTGTTGTGTGTTTGCTGTAGAGTGTAGAGTGTAACCATGGTGCAGGTGATTTAGATTGCAAGCCGGTTGGCTGCCTCATTATCTCATTTTTCTTGGGCAGGCTAAGTGGTAAGCATGCTTTTTCCCTGTACAGTCTAAATTACCCTCTCGTCTCCTCCCTTTGTTTTCTTGGGCAGGCTAAGTGGCTCGATAGCTGGTTCTCATTATTGCAGGTCGACAGATTTTATTTTCCTATATAGTTCTCTGGAGATTTCTGTCGATGCTACTGCCTGCGAATGAGCTTGTGCTTCTCCTCTATACTGTTCTACCTAATGCCTCTAGCATGGCCCTTGTTACAGTTTCCTGCACATTTTAATTCATAATAATGTCTTCATTAGTTTCTTGTAAACTTCCTTTCAAGTTAAGGCGTTGCTTGCTTAATCTTGCCTTTAGGCAATGTCCTATTTGTTCGGAGTTAACTTGGGTACAGAAAATAAGGAGCCCCTGCTCAAATTTCTAACATGGTTAACCATTAGCACTGCAGCACAAAAAACAATTAACCAATTAAAGGGTATTGTGATGACTGTTACGTGCATAGTTCAACTTATAGCATGCAATGTTCATTTTGGTGTGTCAACTATTAGCCCACTGATTTGAGATCTGTTTTTTAATCAATTAAATGTTATGAGAATACATAAGTACAAACCTAGATTTGTTTGATCTATGTAAAGGTCTCATCTCTTAAGTCTGTTTGATTGTTAGTTAGGTTCTGTACATTAATCAAAGTAAGAGTAAAAACCTAGATGCTCTTCTAGAGATCCAAATTACATTTTACTGATTGTCATTAGAATAAGGTTCCTTTTTTAACTATCTGCTCTATTTGAGATCAAACAATAGGGAAAGGGAGTTGCTAATTTTCAGGCGCCTGAAAGTTTGTGGAACTTTCAGTCACCGCTTTTGAGCCATAGATTCTATATCCAACAGTTTCTAATTATTATACAAAAAATCCTATAAAAACAAAACTAAACATAAAGGAACAAAGCATTGATTGAAAGCTTTCAGGTGCCTGAAATCTAGGAAATCCGATAGGGAAATGATATGTTCAAACACTTTAAACGCTTGTCCGCTTCTCAAATCTCCATCATGTGTGCAGTGATGTTAGCCATTAGAAGTTTAACAGATAGCTAAACTATGGCCATCCTTGTACCATGGCTTTTAGCGAGGAAAATGTTCTACATTCTACAAGCTCTAATTTTCATTTCCTTCTTCTTTTTCATGATTTCAGCTGCAGATAAATAGTATAGATAGAGTACTGCAGACAAATAGAATCCTTCTATGATTTTTTTTTCATGTTTTTCAACTGCGGATGTTATAATTTCAGTGTTCAGGTGGTTTCTAAGATAGTTCTTCCTGTGCCGTTTGGGATTTCATTTTGGTGAGGGGTTGACTATTAACTTGGACTGTTGATTGCTACTGTGCACAGGTCCAGTGAACAGTAGAAGTAGCTTAGAAATCCAACAGAATTAGCAGGAGCATAAATCCAAGAAGACAGATAGTTATGTTTCTTTCAAATTTACCTACTGTTTACTATGCATGATTGTGATTGGTGTTACTTTTTTTTAAGGGATTGGGGTTGCTGATAGTGATTGGTGTTACTTGGTGTACCAATAGAATGTCATTTCTTGCAGTACTTTTGAGTGTGAAAATGAGCCGTTCATTTGTCTGTCCTTGTGCCATTCTATCAAACATCAAATACTTTTACCTGGGTCTTCATTCTTTGAATAACTGCTGTTCCAGTTCGGATAACTTTCTCATCTTTATTTAACTTATAAAATCATTATTGTGTTGAGGTATTCTTCCTTATTTTTTTTTAGATAATGATTCTTCCTTATATACGAAGCTGGATTTGTTTTCAGGATTTGAAAAAGCATGATGACTTCCTTGTCAATAAAATTGGAGATGGTCAAACGAGACATCGGGTGGACATTGAGGAGAGTTACAACATTGTAGAGTAGGCTGCATATGAATATATATATATATATATATATTTGTTTCTCTGTTCAGATCTTTATTTACCTTTTACATGTACTTGACGTGGTTATATGATGTAAATTCATATATGTACATATGTGCTTCCTCTCTCTATATTTTTTTTAAGATAAAGTTTTAGCAAATAGTGCGCAAGATGTATTGTTAAGTGAAGGATGTTACCCCGACCTGTAAACGTCTCTGTTATGTCAAATTCTGTCCGCCCCTTATGTTTAATGGGTGCGCAAGGGCGCGCCCCATCAACTAGTGATCTATAGTCTTCTATTTCTGGTTTGCTGTGGATTTTTTTTTTCATTGTTCGTTGGAGAACAGGAAGGTGCTTTCATTGTGACCATGATGGAAATAAGATTGTGCATCCAGCTTTTGGAAGATACAATGGGCGTGAAGTAGACTTCATTGAAATAACTCGTGAAGAACAGAAAATTGAACTCGTGTATCCATATTTTAGGGATTATGAAGGCCATATTGCCCTTGATGATAGTGTATATTTCGATGCTGATGTGGACTCTGAATTTGCTGAGTACATGAACGATGAAGCTAGAGAGCAGGAAATACATGAAGAGGAAGTACGCGAAGCACGTCTCAGAGAGGCTATGTTCGGACGTGATGATGAGGACGATATGTTCGGATTTGATGATGAGGATGAGTAGGTCCTCAAATGTCGCTCAAGCCAGAGCTGTTGGCAAAATAACACATGATGCTTTCCAAGATTGTTTTAAGCAGCGTTGTTTCCTAGGTTTTTAACATCTAAATACCAAAATTATTTTGTAGGCTCTGTAAATATTATCGTCATATCTGTGTTGTTCTGTTTATGCCTACGCTTGAAGATCTGATCCACCTTGATGTGCACTGCTACCATTTTGCAGAGTCGCGAGCACTACTGGCTTCTGCTTCACCCTGTGCATGTGCTTAAATGCAAAAATGAATGTTGAACGCTGGCTCGAGCAAAGTTTTGTGGAGCATATTTGAACAGCTTGTGTGGCACAATATCCCCAAATGCACCGATTTTACATACTAGAACTAGTGTGGCTTGCATCTACAACACGTGACACAGTAAGGTAAACCTGCACTACAGGACTTCCAACCTGTACGTGAGGACACCCTCCTGCTATACATGTGCCGGAGGTGAAGCTGCCACACCATACCATCCCCTTCACCGTTCAGCTAGCTGCCTTGCTCCCCATGTCCAAGCACCCAGGTTTGCGCGGCCCTCCCAAGTCCTGAGCGCTCCGACGCTCCGTGATTGTGCATGCTTCGTTTCGTTGAGCAGGAGAAAACCAGGAAAGGAGCGGTAGAACGAAGACGACAGGATTAGTTTTTGTTCACTTTTCATTTTTATAAGCTCGGCTTGCCTTTTGGGATATTAGGCTTTCTGCAGTAGTAAGAACTAGGAAGGCAGCAGGGTTGATTTTTCTTTTTTAAGAATAGGCGTTCATTGTCATGTCCCTGAGATTGAGAACAAATTTGTTCTTAACAAATATATGTACTACCATGTGGTAATCATATATACCATGGCGAGAGTACCATGGTCCATCCCAGTTGACATATCGTTGCTTTCACTGGCTGCAGCACATGCCTCGTGGTTGAGAACTCAGCGTTGGATCCATGCAAAGGTACACCCTGCACCTGATCCTGTCCGGGGACAGACGAAGCACTCCAGCAGCGATCGCCGTGGAACCCCACCCTGTGCCCCTGACGCCGGGAGCACAGCACGGTCCACATCCTCTCGCCCGCCGCGGAGAATGAAGCCAGACCGGGCGGGCCTCCATTGACGCGCGACGCGGGCGCAGCAAGCAGGCAGCACCACGTTGGGCGTGTCACGCTGCCACGCCTCATCATTGGGCGCAGCCCGGCACCATGCCGGAGGGAGGCCAATGGCCATCACGGCTCGACGACGACCGGCCTCTTATCTTGTGGTGGCCCCCCGTGTCGTCGTAACCAACTTACCGACCGACCGACCCGGCCAGCCGCCGCATTGACCACCCTTCCGCATGCAGATAGAACCTCCCGCCGATCGCACGTCGTGCTCCGCATCAAAGCGTTGAGAGATTCAACGGAGTAGGAGTACTATGTAGCCGCGACACGACGCCGTCGCGACCTGCCTCATCGACCCGGCCTGGCCCTACCCCACCCTATACTGGACGACAACAACAACGCCCACACCGTCATCGCTCGCAGCACCTTGCACCCAGAACGAACCCACATGGGTCGCCACGACTTGTTGCAACTTGCACGGGACAAGTGGCCGCCGGCCGGTCCTTGGATCTCAAGGAAGAAACCAGTTTTGGCGATCGACGAGGGCCCGGCGGCACTGGCAGGCGATCGATTCGATGGTCTCACGATCCGTGCGGCAGCGGAAGGACGGTGCGCCCCTGCACCTCGCCAGATTTGGGGTCGACATCCTGTGTGCGCTCGCGTGCTCCTGGTTTTCGAGCGACGTTGGCGTTGATGGCTACGCGGCGTCGTGGTCGGTTCTGGTGGGAGTTAAGAGACAAAGCTTTAACGCTCATGGGCCACCGCATTGTCAGTGTGTCGGCCGGCCGGGGCAAATGTAGAGATCGAATCAACATCGGCGGACGCGCGCAGCTAGCACAACAACGGTCTCTACGTAAACCGCCCACTACTAGCTCTGTACGTGTACATAGATAGATGATGCTACTTGTCTCTATATACCGTATAGTGGTTGTAGCTGTTGTTAGAAAGAACTGAGAGATTAGTAATTTGTTCAATTGGATTTTAACCTTGTTGAATATGATGGGTGGGTCTGCAAAAACAAGTATGGCCTTAGGTTGTGGGCTAGACCATGTTTGAATCAAGAGCAATGTCTCAAGAAAAGACAGGACGATACTCTTTCGAGTTCTTACTGTAAGTCTCTTCAAAGTTTGGTTAATGTATTCCAACAATTGTGAAGGTGCTTGGAAATTGGAATTGTGCAAGATGAATGATAAGGACGGGACAAACAGAGAACAAACTTGGGGTCTTCAAGGGTACTTTCAGTCTCTTGCTTTTGTCTTCTATTTACGTCTAATATGTTGACTATACTAGCAACCACAAACACCCTATCATCAGCCACATTACAACGGAGATCGGCATTGTTTGTATCCACAAGTTTGCCGAGTTCCAACACGTCCACAAGTTTTTACTACTATCTTCTGAATGCATTACTCTCTTCTGAATGGGACTACAGCACGGAACCAGGACTAGACATAACTTGTGCAATGTTTGTGTCCACAAGCTAGTTTGTTATCTCCCTCCCTGCGTAGAACAATGCACTTTTCTGTTTTTCTCATATTGATTGATACGGGTGATGAAGGTACTTGTCTCTATATACACGTACGTACGTTTTACTAACAGGGACACAGCAGTGTAACCGGTGTACTTTCTAGCCTGGAACTATCTGCTCAGATAGTACCCCCCTTGTGCTGCTGAAATTTGACTCTGCACTTTTTCACTTTTTTTTCCCCAAAGATTGATACAATTGCTACACCGTAGTACTGTACTCTCTTCTGAAGCGGACTACTCTACTGCTGGTCTGCTTCCATCATTGTCTGCGTGGAATCTGGACGTGTTCCAAGAGTATTAGTAGGAGACTACGACTGTCATATATGCGTCCAAGTTTTTTTTAAATAAAACGCTATATATTATGCTATGAGAATTACATTACATATATTTGGGAGCACAGTTCCAAAGAACAAAGTTGTAGCTTCCTATCTACTCAAGGCGAGCCAGAATGGCTTTTTCATGTTGCTGTTGTTGATGGTTACCGAGATCCGTTGGCTAGCCTCTTCCATCTGAAGTGATAGTTGCAATTCGAGAAAATGGTACACAGGTGAGGCCATCATCGAGAACGCTGGGTTTCCATGTCCTGGACCATTGATAACCACGACGAGAGCATCGAAGGTCCTCCTACGTACAATCTGGCTGGTCAAAAATTGTAATCAAGGATCAATCGCTTGAAGCCATATATCTATGGAGAGCTTCACCAACCTCAAGCGTGTAGCTATGTGTGCTGATGTTGAATCTAGGAATGCACTTGAAAGAGAGAGACATAATGGGATGTCAGAATGAAAAGTTTTTTGATTTTTTTTTTTTTGGGAGTAAAGTCTAGAATGACAAGTAGTATAGGATCGGTGGAGTAGTAATATAGGACCCATGGAGTATGTCTCTGAGTGGAATAACTGAGACGGCTCTATTTCTAATGAAAGGAAGTAAATGTACTTTTTGACCTCTGCCAATTGTAAAAGTAACTACTCTCCACTAATTTTAATCAGTACTGATTAAAAGTAACTACTCTGCCAACAGTATATTGTACATTTATCCTCCTGTATGAATTATTTGCTTCTTACTCAATTTGTATTGATTTTAACAAATTCCCAGCCACAATTCTTGAATCGTTATCCTCCAACCGTACGACAATGAACCAATCAACTCAACCAGTCGCTCACTCACAAATACTGCTACATGATAAAGTGTTACATTTCACGCTGGGTGTACGCGTATTAACTATTGACTCTCCTGAGATACTACATATGCCCATATTGGTGTCTCTGTTGCTCTGACTTTCTTTGCGGATAGAAATTAACTACACTAGTGCTGTTTGGATTCTAGCTACTTCCAGCGATTGCAAGTTGGAAAAGGAAATAGATAAACCAGACCAAATCCCGTTACTTTATTCCTTTCTTTTTAACTAAATCCTTTGACCTCGTGTTTAGCCGCGTATCACAATAAATTTTCCATGACATTAGCCGCATGGCACAAGCGCTGACCGTCGTTTCTGTCAACGGTCATTTATGCCAACCGTCGCCAGAATTTGATAGAGACGAGACCAAAATACTGGCGCATAACATCAACGAATTTGCAGTTGGTTCCTGGTAGGTTGTTAGAGTAACATACGTAAGTACAGTATGCTGGCAAGTCAATGGGTATAATAGGTCAACCGGTTCCATGCGTTTTCTTATGAAGAAGGTCATCAAGACACAAACAACCGACTAGTAAATCCACGACTTTCCTTGAAGGGTATTCCCCCTAACAGAATAGATGATTGCGAGTAATGTAAGGGCATGTTCAAAAGATATATGACTCGTTCTAAAATGGTTGTAGTTAATACAAGAGTAAAGTGCATTATAGGTTCTTAAACTATTTAGCAATACTCATATAGTTTCATGAACATTTAAAATGAATATTTTGGTCTCTAAACTATTCCTAAATGATCATCAAGATCGACGAACTTTATAGTGACCTCCTCAAATCCATAATCATTTCTAAATAGTTTAAGGATCTAGATAATCAATTTGACAGTTCGTGGACCTAGATAATTATTTCTAAATAGTTTAAAAAATTACGTCGCATTTCACTCTTAATACAAAGAAGTTGTATGCATGAGCTTGCACATATAACAAAACAACAATTGCATGAATATACCATGTGAGCGTGTCCTAGTGTATATTTGAACTAGGCCCGAGATATGAGTTTAAAAGTAAGGCAAGATCCTTAACAAGATAAAAGAATGTTACTCCCTCCGTATCTTTTTACTTGTTGTTTTAGACAGGGGCGGAGCCAGATTTGTGTTTCACCTCGTGCTGTGCTAGTGTACAGCTGATGAGCAAGCAAAAAATTGTTCAGATTTTGGTATTTCAGGCTAAACTTTATATGCACTGGCCTTTAAAAATCAGGAGCTAAGCCCATGCTGCAGCACCCCCAGCACGGGTTATGGCTCCGTCACTGGTTTTAGAATTGGATACGAAGATTAAGAGAGAATAAAAAAGTTAGATACACTGAAAACGAAAGAGAGAGATAGAGATAGAGATATATTAGAAAAGTAAAATGGTGCATTAGGATACGAGGATGACAAATAAATTAGAAAAATAGAAGCAGACTACAATGATAAATAAATTAAAACGGAGGGAGTACCTTCGTTTCCTCATCAATTACCATATCATCCTATCTTGCAATCAATAAGGTTTATATAACCGAACCGATTGGTAAAACCGATTGGCACCGATTCATCGAATAACCAGGCAAAATTCGATTTGTCAAGTAGACACTCGGTGACCGGTTATACCGGTTAAATGATCGGTTTTTGTGGTTAATCAACCGATTTTACTGGTTTTGGTGATAGTTTTTCAAAAGTAAATTTTTAAATTCAAAATTTACCGATTTTTATGGTTAACGAGCCGGTTTTACCCGTTAACTGACCATTTCACCTATTTTATTGGATATGCTTCTTTTGAATTTAAAAAAAATATCAAAATCAATGGTTACCCACCCAATTTAACGGGTTAACCGACCAGTTAATCATAGTTTTGTTAACCCTGACAATAAAAAGATAATGTTTGTCTCCTTTCATTTTCATGTCTATACATATTGTGTGGGGCCTATGCCCCCTTCTTCTCGCGATCTCAATCTAGAGGACTTGTGTCATCATCACAACCCACATGACGGAAGTGGTTGGAGCCACCGAACGAGGAGAGGTGTTGCTTGACACTACAAATGGATAAGGGAGGGCTCTATCGATGTTACCGTGAGTGTCACTGGACACATTATAAGGAAAACTTGTTTGCTCATAGTCTTTTTATAACTCGAAAATCTTTTATCTTTTGGTTCAGAGCTTTTTTATGTATTTGGAGTTTTTTAATTTTCAAAGGCTTTTTAATGTATAACATGGTGTAAGCATTGTCCATGGTTATTCATTTGAGCAACTACGAATTTGGGCATAGAAACGTTAATTTATGGGTAATATAAAATATGAGAAAATTGTCTGTGGGATACTAGAAAGACATGGATTCAAGCTTAGCACACTGCAAAAATCATATTTAGCTCAGGCATACTACAAAAACATGAAATTTAGCTATAGCACACCGTCTCTATTAAAATATCATTTTTAGGTGTGAGAGGGAAGAGAAATTTTTTAAAATGACATCAGTGCCCCCGGTCTTCTTCCTCCCTTGTGCAGCCTCGCCCGTGCCCGTGTGCAGCCACCACCATCGCGCCTGGCTGCCAAACCTTCCTCGCCGCCACCAAGGTGGCCCACACCAGTGCCGCCACGGCCTTCTCCAGCCATCGGGCCATGGTGGCGCGCAGATGAGAGCGGGGAAGGTGATCAGACGCGTAACACAACTCGAAAAAGACTACGGCGGTGGATCGAGGCGGCAAGCAATGGCGAAGGGTCGTGCTCCGGTCGAATGGCGGCCAGAGCTAGAGCTGAAGAGGGTCAATACAAAGCGTATGAGAGAGGGGAGGTCTCCGACGAGAGGAATTGGATGGGAGCTCACTGTGGAAGCGTGAATCGGAGGAAAAGTGGAGGTCGACATTAAGGAAGAAAGGTCCAAATTCAAGGGCCATGCTGCGAGCGTGGAGGAGCGGGCTCGCTGGTAGGGAGACAGGATGCAGACGACGCGGTGGAGCGGGTCGGGGAGGTCGGGGTTGCAACCCCCGCTGAGCTCTCCATCTCCATGGATTCGGGTGCTCCAGAGGGGCGGGGTGATGGCTAGCGGAGCGGGGCGGCAGGGCGGGTGCTCTAGCAGAGCGGGTTGGGGAAATTGAGACAAAATCCGGCCGGAGATGTGACGGCCCTACTGTAGATCTGGCGTCGGTGACGGGGATGCAGCGGGGCGGTGGCCACGGGCGACCAACGACGAGGACTGAGCGACGACAGCGGGAGAGAAGCACGAGGACTAGAAATGAAAAATAGAAAATAAAAGAAAATTTAACTAACCAAGGGCAAAAGGGTCTTTTCACCCTCCTCTCACAGTAAAAAATCTTTACAATCTATTAATTGAGGTGCGGTCGTCCACTTCGTGTCCACAAAGTTAGAGATTGAATCCAAATCGGTTTCATACCTTCCATATCAAATACCGAATTCCAAAAATCATAACTCCCTTATCCGAAGCTCAAATATACAATCTATTAAGTAAGGTGCGGTCGTCCACTTCGTGTCCACAAAGTTAGAGATTGAATACAAATCGGTTTTGTACCTTCCATATCAAATACCGAATTCCAAAAATCATAACTTTCTTGTCCGGAGCTCAAATGAGGCAAACTCGGAGTCTATATCGTAGCACTCGAAAAGTTCTACAACTTTGATATTCAATAGGAGTCCAGATCCCACCGTTTTGGTTTTCAAATATGCGAAACAAAAATATTTGTTCTGATTCGGACTCCTCTGCGCAGGTCTTTGTGCGGGGCCCATATCTCCTAGCTCCGAAGTCTAAATAATATAATCCATATATATTTCGAAAATATCTCGATGAGATCTATAACTTTCATGTCTTAACTATTTCCATTAGAACAAGTCTTCAAGATCAAAATTACGTTACAATGCACTACTATTTCTGGACTGCATGAATTAATTTTTCTTTCCAGATAAAGCTTATAGAAATCTTTAGGCATTAGACCACGACCTTAGCCTTATGTTAGGCTTCATCGAGATCCGGGTTGTCTTGTAGGGGTCATAGGCTTATGGTAAACCTTATTTGCATGACGAGTTAGGCTTCATATCGGTACTTCTCGTATTTGAGCATTTTTTTAATGTCACTTCACTTAATTTTGAAACATAGCACTCAAACGATACTACATGTGGAAATTATTAACATTAGAGGTTAAAAAACATATTTATGATAAGAATATGATAAAAAATGGTGAAAAAATTGTTACTTTTGACATATAAAATGGTATACTAAAAAGAACCAACGGTAATACAAATATGATCTTTTATGTAAAACAATATCAATAATATTGTATATCTAATAATTATATTATGTAAATAATTTATATTTAAATCATAAAGTGTGTTTTGTTTTTTTAAGTCCGTAGCAACGCACGGACACTTTGCTAGTAATATTATAATCGAGACAGTGTGTCACAGCTAAATACCACGATTTTATAGTGTGCTGAAATCAAATACTAATCATACGATATGCTACACCCAAATCCGCTTCTTTCTAGTGTACCACGGATAATTTTCCCTATAATATATATATATATACTCGAAACAAAGGTAAACAAGGAACATCTAATTGTAGATGTCATTTTCTATCAGAGAACAAGCTGTTGTAAGGACTCTGAACACTCATATAAAAAAAAAGCTACACGAGTTACATCTGTTAAAACTGTCGTCAAGAATCATGGAAGGAGAACGAACCAGGGCCGCAGGATCAAATGACGGGGGAGATCTCGTCACACCTGGCATGTTTTGTGGCCGCTGGATCTGGATGGCCACTTGCCAGCACCCCCCCCCCCCCCCGGGCCCCTGTAGGAAGGAGCGCAGGAAACCGGCCGCGCCACCCGTCCATACCGCCGCCGCTGCACGCACGCGGCGGCGAACCGAACCGATGATCAGCAGCATGATCGCACGGCTCGAGCCTTGCATTGGCGCGCGGGACGTCGCGGTCTCGGTCATCTCATCCCGATCCGGTCCGCGGCATCAGTGCGTGCCGAAGCGCGTCGGGCGGCGAAAAGCATCACCGACGAGGATGGGCTAGCGCAGCGACCCGGCGGCGTACGGTGCTACGGGGACGCCATACCGCACACGCCGCGGGCGTATCTCTGACCCGTCGCGCGGGGGCCCTGGCCCTGATGCGCACGTCGCTTTTTGGCGAAAATGGTAGCTATGCCGGAAACGCAGGGACCAGCAGCCCGGACACGCACATTTGCTTCTTGCTCCACCGCCCGTGGGGTCTAGGGATGCATCGATGACGATGTAAAGGAGTGTCAATTTTCGCTCTCTTTTTTTTTAAAAAAAAAAAGCAGGCACACTGCCTTTACATTATACTATAAGAAGAAGAAAAAAAAGACAGCACCCGAAGTGGCAGCTTATGCTGTCTAAAACAGAAAATGAGAAAGAGCTAAGAAAACAGAGTGAAACCACGAATTGCAAACCTTGAGGCTTGCAAAAAGCGGCCAAAAAATTGCCTCGGGGATGAAATCAAACTGCTACATGAGCTCCTTGTTGTATTTTCATTTAAGGTGATTATCATGCAGTAGAATTTTCATTTCAAGGTTAACACGGTACAAAGTTTTAACTCTGCTCTCCGCGACAATCTTGATAACAATTCATCGCCCCGGCGCATAAAAAAAACACAGGGCAAAAGGCATACCACTAAGAAATAGGTGCCGTTACTGGTGTTGTACCGGTGATTGTTGAAACTAGGCTGGGCTCCTTTGTGGCGCACGAATCAGAAAACATGTCCTATGAGCAATAAGGTGAAAATAAATGAATGGTTCGTAGTATTTGGTAGCCAAAAATAAATTTCATTTTGAGTACAAAAACTGTGCTATTACTAGCACGTGCTACGAACCAGTGAGCTTTTTTTTTTTTTGACATCACAAACCAGTGAGCTTGACAAGGTGAAACCTGTGGCCGTCCTGGTTTTTTTTTTACTTTTTCCAGGTTCTGTAGTAGCACACTCGTACTACTTGTACTACCTGCGCGCTTAAGAATTTTTTTTAAAAAAAGAACGTAAGCTGGACGGAGACAGAGACCAATCCGACAACAGAAGCACATGAAGTATGTCGTGCCAAATGTCCACTCCAATCTCCTACTACGAATTCTTTATTGGAGCATTTCGTTTCGCCACATCACGTCAACAGACGAAATACTATAAGAGCAACTCCTACACACGGACTAAATTCGAGCCTCTATTTTTCATCTTGAGGACCCGATTTTTAGTTTTAGAGATCCAATTAAATTTTTCACTTCAACCCTACGGATTAAAATTAGACCTCTATCCATCTGCCGATGGGCCCCACGTACTTTTTTCCTCCCTAATCATGCAGCACTCTCCGTCGCTTGTCGTCGACGATTGCGCCGCCGTCTCCCGCTTGCGGAGCCGGCTCCCGCTCTCCCCCCTACGCGCGGTGCCGCCTGGACATCTCCTTCTCACGCCGACGTATCTCGGTTTCTTCCCCTGTAGGCGCTGGCGGCTCCCTCCCCTTCTATCGCCGGCGCCTACCCTCTTCTTCCCTGCGCGTCGTCTCTCCCTCTCGTTCCCTACGCCCGCCGCCTCTCCCTCCCCTCACATCGCTGAAAGAAGAAGAAGCCATGCCGCTGCTTCTTGGCCGGCTCGGCGTGCCTCCGTTGCGGCCCAATCTCGCCTTTGAATCCCCCTCCCGAGTAGATCTGCCCACGACGAACCTTTTCCCAGCGGCAGGAGGCGCGGGGCGGGCGTCGAAAGGCAGCGTGGGGCGTGTGGCCACCGGCGGCGGAAGCTCCATTCATGTCGGGAGAGGAGGAGAGGAGAGGAGAGAAAAGAAAAAAAAAAGGAAAAGGAAAAAAAATCGGTAGGGCCCATGTTTTGAGGGAGAAATAGTAACCATATATTCCTAGGAGGTTTGCTTCAGTATTTGGTGTCCTACTAAATTTAGTCATTCAGATAGTTAGGGGTTATAGTTGTGTTTTTAGGTTTGGATGACTAAAAGAAGATTTAGAGGTCCATTTAGTGACTCCAGTGGAGTTGCTCTAAAGGAGAAGAAGTTCACATTCTGGTACTCAGATGTAAAGGTATGTGACATTCGTTGGCCTCTCAATTCGACTCCCTTTCGCAAGGGCTCCACAAATCCCTTCTTCGAAACATGTAGCTTCAACTTGGAGCATGCGCCTCCACGCACCATTAACTAAACCAAATAATGCTGAAAAACATCACATCAATTTTGCAACATGACTGAGTGGAAATATAGTCGATTAGCAGTATATATCCATCAACCTTCTTCCTCATCAGAACAGCATTTCCAGGCAGCTCGTTTATGTTCCTGAAAAAAAAAAGGAGATAAGGTCCGGCTTGATTTGTCTGTTTAGATGAGATGTAGTCAAAACTAATAGAAAAATGACTGGTTTGATCAGGAGAGATGCAGACAAATTACACCAGATTTCTTTTAACCTAGTGTAAACACCTTTCTGGCAAAGCGGGTTAAGGCATTATAATACTCTGACGCGGCGCTCACTGATTGGGGAGGAATTTTTTTAAAAAAATTGAAACCATTTACAAATACCTTTACTTGCGGTCCTAAGTTGTCTACATTGATCTGCGTAAGCATAGCCGCAGAGGAAAGCTCGTTCACAGCTGAAAATTATTGTAGCATGCTTCACATTTCTAGTATGAAACTGCTGCACCTGCCTATTGTCGTTGTTTTTAGCGTATGCCCGTGAGCAAACTATGCCATTTTTTCTTACTCCAAGTTGTTTGCCCTGTTTCGGATTCATCAGACAACACATGTCGGAGACGGCAGTTCAGTGATACACATAGAAGTTAACAGAAACGCGGCCTCTCCGCTGGAAGGCACAGCCCATTTTTCTTGACCATCGATGTAATTTTTCTTAATCCAAGTCGTTTGCCGCGTTCCGGATTCGATAGACGTTTGATTGAGCCCACACATGTTGGAGTCGGCCTTTCAGTGAAAACCCATAGAAGTTAACAGCGTTGGCAATCACAGCAGCATAAGCTTGGAGTGCGACTGTTCGAGGACAGTAATTATATTAGTTGGGAGAAACACGGCCTCTCGGCTGAAGGACAGAGCCCATTTTTCTTGACTAACGATGTCCCAAGCAAGCACCTACAAGTCATGTTGGCTTTTCGATTCCGTGGGCATGCAGTTGACACTGGTGTTTGACGCTAACCTCCTCCTCTCTAATCATTTTTCCTTCTCTCCATGGACATTAGTTAATGCACACTCTTCCCTTGCTTTTTTATTTTGTCCGCAGTCCAAGATGCTGAAATTCAGAAAAAAAAAAAAAAGAGGGAAATGCGTCAGCATCACTCACCGTCCTCCCCACCCCTCCACGAGCAGGCGGCAGACCTTGTATATAAAGCCGGGCTTCCAACATTCGGAGGCACCAAAACCATCAGCTCCCCCCTCTTCTTCCAGTGTGCTGTGTGCCATCTAGCTGGCTTTTGGCTCTTGCTTGCGGCCTCGAGTACGTTTTAAAACCAACAGAGGCAAACAGTTGACGACAGTGGAGTGGTGAGGCAGTGCAGTGCAGTGTGGCAAGAAGATGGTGAGCCGGGTCGCCGACGAGAAGCCGCAGCTGTCCAAGAAGGCGGCGTGCAACAGCCACGGGCAGGACTCGTCCTACTTCATGGGGTGGGAGGAGTACGAGAAGAACCCCTACGACCCCGTCTCCAACCCCTCCGGGATCATCCAGATGGGCCTCGCCGAGAACCAGGTATGCAGCAGCCGCCGCTCATTATTCGTTCCACTTGGGCATCATGCCCATGATGCCAATGAAGTCCATTAGTATAGCTGACTTGGCTCGCGTGCAGCTGTCGTTCGACCTGCTGGAGGAGTGGCTGGAGGCGAACCCGGACGCGCTCGGGCTCCGGCGGGACGGCGTCTCCGTGTTCCGCGACCTCGCGCTGTTCCAGGACTACCACGGCATGCCCGCGTTCAAGAATGTGAGTAGTCATCACAGTACCATCGTACGTTTTGTAATTAAGCCGCCACTTGGTACTTGCCGATGCGTACACAAGAGCGGCTGATGACTGACCATGTACGCACGTGATCTCCTCAGGCATTGGCACGGTTCATGTCTGAACAGAGAGGGTACCGCGTGGTGTTCGACCCCAGCAACATCGTGCTGACCGCCGGCGCCACCTCGGCCAACGAGGCGCTCATGTTCTGCCTCGCCGACCACGGAGACGCCTTTCTCATCCCCACTCCATACTACCCAGGGTAAGTAGTAGTAGTAAAATCATGGCTTTTTTACTACCGTTTAGCGGTAGCTGCTGCACACGGAACGTCGTGCAAGTACTGGCACGCAACGTTCTTTAATTTAAAATTAAAACGAGTAGAGGCGCACGCACATGGCTGACATCCGCATGCTGCAGGTTCGACCGCGACCTCAAGTGGCGCACCGGCGCGGAGATCGTCCCCGTGCACTGCACCAGCGCGGACGGGTTCCGCGTGACCCGTGCCGCGCTGGACGACGCGTACCGGCGCGCCCAGAAGCGTCGCCTCCGCGTGAAGGGCGTGCTGATCACCAACCCGTCCAACCCGCTGGGCACGTCGTCCACCCGCGCCGACCTCGCCGCCCTCCTCGACTTCGCCGCGTCCAAGTGCATCCACCTCGTCAGCGACGAGATCTACGCCGGCACGGCCTCCTCCTCCTCCGACCCGGCGGCGGGCTTCGTCAGCGTGCTCGAGGTCCTCGCCTCCCGCCGCGACCACTCCCTCCTCGCCGACCGCGTGCACGTCGTGTACAGCCTGTCCAAGGACCTGGGCCTGCCCGGGTTCCGCGTGGGCGCCATCTACTCGTCCAACCCGGGCGTGGTCTCGGCCGCCACCAAGATGTCCAGCTTCGGGCTCGTCTCGGCGCAGACGCAGCACCTCCTGGCCGCGCTGCTGGGCGACAAGGGGTTCACGCGCCGGTACCTGGCGGAGAACAAGCGCCGGATCAGGGAGCGCAGGGAGCAGCTGGTGACGGGCCTGCGGGCGCTCGGCGTCGGGTGCCTGGACGGCGACGCGGGCCTCTTCTGCTGGGTGGACATGGGCCGCCTCATGCGCGCACGCACGTTCCACGCCGAGATGGAGCTGTGGAAGCAGGTGGTGTTCCAGGTCGGGCTCAACGTCTCGCCGGGTTCCTCCTGCCACTGCGCGGAACCCGGATGGTTCCGCGTCTGCTTCGCCAACATGCCCGCCAAGACGCTCGACGTCGCGCTGCAGCGCCTCGCCGGGTTCGTAGCCAAGATGAGAATGGGACGGCGCGCGACAGTGCCCGCGAGGAGCTTGAGCTGCCCGATCGCCATGAAGTGGGCGCACCGGCTCGCACCGGCATCCGCCAAGGCCGAGCGGTAGCGGCCAATGCCCAGCTCTGCGGCCCGCCTTATCACTCGGCCGCCGTAGTAGTCAAGTACATTGCATTTTCTACGTACGCCCCCATATATATTAGTCGTACCGGCAGTTACTAGTAGGTGATGATTCGTTATTCAGTTCTTTGTGGTATAGAGTACGTGAGTGCTGCTGCCATTTTCCCTCGGAGCACCGCCGGTGCAGATGAAGGTGCTCGAGGGTGTATTACTATTAGGTACTACTAGGAGTTGCAGGCACCGATCGATCCATGCGTCGTCCCCGTCGATCCTGGCATCGCATCGTGTATTTTTCACCGGGAAGATATTTCCGGTTGTTTGTTGTACGCAGTCGCTGTACCATTTATTACCATGATGATGATTATTGCTTATTACTCATATGCCCTTGTGTACTCTTTTTTCTTTCTTCTCAGACCGCCCTTGTTTACTCGTTGGATTGGTCGGCACTTGCAAGCGTCGCGTCGCTCTCATGTGAAGTCAAACGGGAACCACTTGCACAAACGTCGTTTTCCAAGCTCTTTACTAGTCATACTCACGAGTCTCTAGGCTTGACATAATCAATCATGAATTGATGACTAGCGATGTTGTTGATATCGAAATTAATCGAGAGACGCGCAATGCACACTCCCATTCCATGTTCACGATATGAGACTTGTGAGCTCATCTCATTGACCTTAGTTATTGCTCATAATTCATTTGCAACAGAGCCACGACCAGGATCGAAAGTCTCCGGAGATGTCTTCAGTTTTGCATTTCCCCGGTACAACACAACCTACGGTGACTTGAGGCCGCCACAGATCCTACGGTTGAGAAGCGGTCGATCTTATTCTCAATCAAACTTGACGTCAGTCGTGAGAGGAGAAAATGTTACCACAATCCACAGACATAAGATTCGCTCACAGAAAACAGTTGCAAAGCTGGGTTTTGAGACAAACGAAAATGTCAACCGGTGTCTTGTTGCAAATAACATATACCAGCTTCCTTCGACGATCGATACCGGGTGCTATTAGTTTAGCAGGACTCCTGAGTTCCAGCAGGAGAATCAACTGCTCCTGCTACAAATTATCAGGTGACCTCGACGACCTTCGAGGGCAGCCCCATTGTTTTCTCACTCGCGCGCACACCAACATCCTACTTACTGCGTACTGCAGGTTACAGTGTGCTGGTGGATAAGAAAACCACTTGAACTGAACTGAACATGTGAACGGCTACTGATCTTGGCGCCAGTGTGCCGCCCGCTGCTCACGACACATGGAGATGCCGAGCCAGCATTCGCATGTCGTCAGTAGGCCCTTGACTTGCGAGGAAGCTGCAGAGTGAGAGAGAGAGAGAGAGAGAGAGATTGGTAAGGCAGGTCCCAGCATGGCACATGGAGCTCACCCACCCCGTGCAGACATGTTTCGATCACCAATTTTCTCCATTGGCCAGGCCAGGGACCGAGCGGAGAGGAAAACCGACAAGCTCCAGGCATGGCATTGGCGAGGATGCCTGGGCCCGGAAGGGAAAGAGAACTGGTCGAGTCACCTTGAGTCGTCCATGGCGCCACCTGCTTGCACCTTCGTCTTATCTTCTAGAACCCTGCATGTGTCTCTGCAGCGTGGTAAGTACACCAATTATGTGTGCCACTAGATCTGTTCAGTTGTACACTGGGTCTTTCTCTTCGGACTTCAGCGCAGTCTTTGCCATTTTTGAGCACTAAGGTAATGGCGGTAAGGCTGCATGCCTATCATAATACGTTCCATACTTTTAGTGGAAAATGATGGTAGAACCAACCAACTCTATAGAGTAGATGACTTTCTGGGAAGAGGGAAACTGACATCTGGATAAGCCGATAAGGTGATGTGTACTAATGTTGGCCTGTCTCGGCGACTCGTATAATGCAAGGAAAGCGACAGTTCCTCCCATGTTTCGCTAGGTATCATAAAAGATCTGACTCGCTTCAGCATAACCAATCTTGACATGGAGTTCACATATGTGGTCACAAAAGATCTTTTGGCCGTTCCACTTGTTCATCTTCATATGGCACCGGTTATCCTCTGCCAACGTGGGTTATATGCGCCGGCCATTTGGTTTATGGCCTTATGGGTTAGGGTGCACGCAACTGTAGCATATCGGCAGTAAGTACGTTTCAGCATTCTGGCCGGTCATGAGCTTCGACATATAGTATATCATTACCACGAGCAGCAAACAGACGGATATTCTCTCTAAAAAAAACAGAGCAATCAGAAGGCACGATTAATTAATCCATCAAGCTGCAAGGCGTGGCCAACAAACTTTCCAATGTCGGCGATGATATTGGGCACCCACGCTAGCGACTGTTCTCCGCTTCCGGCGCCACCATTTCGTGCGTTGTTTTCTCGACCGACTTTCCTCTTTTCGATATGACGCCCGATACGGGTGCCTGAGTCACGTCGATCTCCACCTTCGAGCCATCTCGCGGTTTCGAAGCTTCCTAGATCATAATTAAGTAATCATCAAGTTGACCTGCTTAAATAATACGTTGCACCTGATCGATCTACATCTCTTTTCCTTTTCTGAAAAAAAAAGGTGTCAAAACTGAAAACGTCTTCTTTCGGAACGCCTTTCCCTTAATTTATACGTTTTGGGGTACGTGGTTCCAGTTGATAGTTTCCATTAGTACTAGTACCTACGTATGGCCCTATTTAGATCCCCTAAAATTAACTATTAGCTAATACTATAAACCTTAGCAACCTAAGCAACAAGAGGATCTTGTTCTAACTATTAACTAACTGCGGAGGCGCTTGTTGATTAATGATTACTATACAGTTCGCTGCACTTATTATTGCTTACTATATATTCCCTGTATCCTAAATTAGGAGTATTTGTAACATTGTTCTAAGTAAGAAAACGTAGTGACATATTCGACATCATCAAATAAGTATACAAAAAATATAATCTACGATGGATCTAAAAATACTAATTTGGTGTCATATATAATGATACTCAATCTTGATCAAACTTACAACAATTAAGGTAATGAAAACTTCAAGATGAATTTATTTCAGGGAGTAAGTATGATTTTGTTTAACTGAAAGCCATGCATCGTCGTTGGGTGTTAACCGAGCTCAGCGTGACGCAAATTCGCACTTACGCAGATCTCTGTTGAAATATGCTCAGCGAGTCAGCGTGACGGACTAGCATCAACTAAACGTATATATGCTTGAGTTCCATCACGTGCCGCAACGTAGGATGCTGGTTGTTGAAGAAAAGAAGGACACAAGTTGGACGGATGAACTCAAGCTTTTCGAACAAATGTTACAAAAAGCACCGGTCAAATCGGCCAACCCTTGTAGCAAGCACCACGGCACGTCGAAACTGGCCGTGCCAGGGAGGTAAAGCTGCGGGAACCGACGCTTTCCCGCGTGGTAAGTGGTAACCTGCGCCTAGCAGGGAGGAGCCAGAGGCAGGACGTCGGCCGCCCGCGTACGGTGGTCCGGCTCCGGCAGCACGACGCGCCCGCGGTATTCGATTTTCGTCGTTTGATCGGGCCGAACTGTGGGTGGCAGCGGCACATCGAAATGGATCCCGTGAACCGTTGCGTGGCTTGGCCGTGAACCCCGGGCCGCGCGACGGTTACCCGAGCGCCGCTGATGATCCCAAACCCGGCGTGCCGGTATAGCGTGCACGCTGCCTGCTGCGCGCGGTTTTTTTCACGGGGGGCACTCGGGAAGCGCGCGCGTTTTTTACGGTGGCGATGGAGCCGTCGTCAGCCGTGCACGGCATAGTTTGGCTTGAGTCTGAAGCTTGAGCCGACGACTGCCGACGTGAAACGGACGTGTACTATTGATCCGATTTCGCATAAACGCGTGGGAAAATGAAGTTACGAGCACGTACGTTTACCCGACACCCAACAAAGGGCAGAGAACATGTGGGGTCGTGATAAAACTTTCGGTAGGCGCATAGAGCACGCACGGCCATATATTTCTCCAGCCGACTACTTTGGAACTTCTAATTCGACGGAAAGTCCGTATGTGTGTGGGTGTGATCCTGCCAGCTTAACCATAAATTTTCCCATGATGTCGGGGTTCGTATATCCAGTGTCGACCCTTGGCGGACATTCATGCATTTGTAACTTGTAAGCTGTCTTTGTGCCCACGAGCAGTGGAGAAGCTAAGATGACAAATTCCCTGGTGCACTGTTTTAAATTTTCCTGTTGCACAGCTTAAAGTAGAGACTAATTAAGCTCAAAATCTAATTTGGACCCTGGTGCCAATGCACCAGGGTGGGTGAACGTCGCCAGTGCCCACGAGGAAAGCGAGATTATTGGTTGTTTAATGATAGCTGGGCGTTTTCAGTCGGTTTAGCCCATGCTACTAAACCAACCAAATGTTGTAGTGCGTCTTTGGCACATATAAACTCTAACTCTTTCTTATAATATAATGTCGGTAATGTTCCGGATCTTTCAAAAAAATTTAAAATGATAGCTGCGCGTCGGCAAAATGTCAGGCGCTGACTTGAACAACGTAAAACCACCTTTAAACTTGAAAATTTTCCATAAAAAGGGGGGGGGGGGGGGGGGGGGAGGGAATCTGCGAGTTCGGCTCCTGTGCAGGGCGCCCTGCACATATTAGTTGCAGGGCGAATCCACGTGTCCTAGGTGGCCCCCACTAGAATCAATATTTAGAAACTAATCTTCAGTATACGGATCGTATACGCGGCCGCGCCATAGATACTCGCGCCGACGGACGCTCGTTCAATCGTTCGATGGACCGACTCCGCAAATACTCGTTCAATCGTTCAACGGAAGCCGCGCTGCAAATACTCGCGTCGACGGATGCTCGCACCGCAAATACTCGCGCCAACGGACACTCGCGAAAGCAGGATCCTTCGACGCCGCCGCCATTGAGATCGTCGCCTGGTTGCCCTATTGCCATCGTCCTCCTTCGTAAGCAAGTCTAGCTGCTCTCTCCACTTTGCCTGGTTAACACACGTTCTACAAACTGATATGATCTCTTATTCCCCGGAAGTTGTTCTCAACGTGAGACTTGGAGATAGAGCTAGGAGAGGGCACGGTGGATTCCTTATCCTATCTCCCGCCTTCAGCAGGTCTCTTCTGTATTGCATGGCCAATCAATATCAATCTTAGTATTTTTCTATCAGCATAGTTGTGTGCTCATAGAGGCATCACGTGATTTTTTAATTTAGATCCTGAGATGAAAAACCATAATGACACATCAAAAACACAAGATGGCGAAAGTAGGAAGATCGAGCCGGTGATTGGCATGGAATTTGCTAATGACGCGGTAGCTTATGAATTCTACAATGCTTATGCAGCAAAGCATGGTTTCAGCGTACGAATATATTGGCATGATCGATTCAAATCAACAGAAGTGATCAGAACAAAAAAAATTTGTTTGTTTAAAGCAAGGATTCAGTAAGAAGAATCCATCAGAGGCAAAGCAAAGAAATTGATCGGATACAAGAGTTGGTTGCATGGCAGAGATGACCATTAAAATCAACTCTAGTGGGAAGTATTATGTTAGCAGTTTTGAGGCATCACACAATCACGAGTGTACAACACCAAACAAGACTAATTTGTTACGCTCTCATAGAAGGATAAAAGAGGCACAAAGAGCTCAGATTGATATATTGAATGATTCTAGCGTTAGACCAAAATCTGGCCATGAGGTTATGAGTAGACAAGCGGGTGGTCGGCAATGTCTTAACTTTACTCGAAAGGATTATCGAAATTATTTGCGCACAAAATGTATGAGATCAATCCAAGAAGGAGACACAGGTGCTATTCTTCAGTACTTGCAGGATAAGCAAATGGAAAATCCATCCTTTTTTTATGCAATTCAAGTTGACGAAGAGGAGATGATGACTAATATATTCTAGGTAGATGCAAGGTCAATCTTAGACTATGATTATTTTGGAGATGTGATATGTTTTGACACAACATACAGAACAAACAATTATGGTAGGCCATTTGCTCCATTTATTGGTGTCAATCATCACAAGCAAACAGTCATTTTTGGTGGTGCATTACTATATGATGAAACAACTGTCACATTTGAGTGGTTGTTTCAAACATTTAAAACAGCGATGTCTGGAAAGGAACCAAGGACAATACTAACTGACCAATGTGCTGCCATTATTAGTGCGGTGGAGAAGGTTTTCCCTAATTCAACTCATCGCCTTTGCATCTGGCACATGTATCAAAATGCTGCTATACATTTGAGCCATATTTTTCAAGGTTCCAAAGATTTTCAAAAGGATTTTGCAAAGTGTGTTTTTGATTATGAGTATGAGGATGAATTCGTCACGGCATGGAATGATATGATAAAGACATATAACTTGATAGAAAATGATTGGCTTAGGAAATTGTTTCAGAACAAGGAGAAGTGGGCTTTGGTTTATGGGCGACTGACATTTTGTGCAGATATGAAGTCGACACAGAGAAGCGAAAGCTTGAATGCATTGCTAAAAAGATATTTACATGTTCGTCTTGATCTATTGGATTTCTTCCATCACTTTGAGAGAGTTGTAGAGGATAGAAGATATGCAGAGTTGGAGGGTGACTTCAATGCGAGCCAAACAGTTCCAAGGGTGCCACAGGTGCAGATGTTAGTGCAAGCTTCAAAAGCATATACACCGACAGTGTTTGAGATATTTCGAGGAGAATTCGATATGGTGATGGAATGTTGTGCATATAGTAATGGTCAGACCGTCTCCAGTTTTCATTATAAGGTTGTTGATACTAGTAAACGAGAAGATCATGCATTCTCAGTGGAATATTTTTCTAAAGAAGAGAAAGTGTCGTATTCATGCAAGAAGTTTGAGTTTGTAGGGGTTCTATGTCGTCATGATCTAAAGGTATTATACCTACACAATGTTAAGATGTTGCCTTCCGAGTATATTTTGAAGAGATGGACAAAACATGCTAAGATAGGCTCATCAAAAGTCAATCAAAAGCATGTTGTAGAAGAAGAAAAGAGAATAGCTCTAGCCAGAAGATATGGAGCATTATGTTGTTCTTATAATAGTATACTAAGCAAAGCTGCAGAAAACGATGAAGCATATGAACTACTGGAAAGAGCTTCGCTATAATTGATGGAACAAGTTGATCAAATCATGCATGAAAATCACTCTGCAAGTAACCTGAGAAATTCTCCATCAATGGAGCAACGCCCTGCTGAATGCAGTAAGGAGAATATAGTACGTGTATTGGGAATAAAAAAAATGAGTAAAAGGGATCAAGTAACAGAAGACCAAAAGGTGGACTTGAAACTAGCATAAAAAGGAGATCAAAAAGTGGATCTGAAATAAATAAGAAAATGAAACATAAAGAAGGTATTGTATGTGGAACATGAGCAGAATAAAATAATAGCTACAAAATAATGAGGTCAACAATTTATAATTGTTATTGAATAGGTAATCTGGTGAAGGAGACTAAAAGAGCTCCAATATCATCTGAAGCTATCACCGGTTATGAGCAAGTACCTAATTATAGTGCTTCCCAACAAGTATACCCGTGGGATATGTACCCACCACAACATGTTCCAGCTAAGACATTATTTGAAATCATGCTTTCACTGCTTAGTTCTTATATTTGTTACCTTTCAGAGTTCAGCAAGCTGGCAACCACAACAATCATTCTTTTCTTATAATAAAAATCCAAACCAGGTAAAGTCTTTGTTATAATATTCTTGCAAATTTATACTATTGTTAATGACAAATGGTAACAGTGATGATGTCTACAGAGTGTTATACAATTATTACTGAACATGGAGCAATCATCAAGCCACTATGACCAAATGCATATGACAACGGTATCAACCTAGTTGCAAACTTTTAACAGTATGTGGTCCGAGTTTAATATCTTTGACAGTAATTATGTTTTCAATTTATTCTTGCAGGCTGCCAATTTTCCACAAGGTCATTTTCAGGATAGAAATCCATAGATCTTCATCCTCTTCGTTTTCTAGGATTTCACATTACTTGTTCGAGAAATTCATTTAAATGGAGTTTGAAACAATGGTTGTCAGTCAAAATAAGTTGAGTTGAAATGTCAATTCAGTGATAAATACTTCAAGTTCTTAGCTATATATTTATGGATTTCATTGGACTACTAATGAAGTGTGTTTAAAAATCATCTTTGTATTGAGAGATCACCTTGCTAACCTCCTAAATCAAAGTACGTCATTCTCCATGCTAGCTAGTCCGTTTATTCTTCTTGCGGCAGCTGTTCTTCCCGTAGTTTACACTTCGATTCTCTTGTCTCTCTTTACAATAACTTCAATCAAGAGGAGAGGAGATTAGTGTGCTAATTAGACAACAATAGCTATGGCCGGCATCCAGCGATCCCGCGAGACAACGACCTTGTCGGCGGCACAATTGAACGATTTTACTCCCGCGAGCGTCCATCGACGCGAGTATTTGCGGCGCGGCTTCCGTCGAACGATTGAATGAGTATTTGCAGCGTCGGTCCGTCGAACAATTGAACGAGCGTCCGTCGACGCGAGTATCTACGGCGCGGACGCGCATATGATCCGTATAATAAAGATTAGTTTCTAAATATTGATTCTAGTGGGGGTCACCTAGGACACGTGTCGCACAGTGATTCGCCCTGCACGTAATATGTGCAGGGCGCCCTGCGTAGGAGCAAACTCAAAATCTGCTGCAGGGCAAATTTGGGTAACAGCTTTATTACTTGTAGGGGAAAAAAATCAGAAATGTCATACCTTAATTACACTGCTTTTTGCATGTTCCCCCTCCGTTCAAATTTAGATGTCGTTTTAGAGTTGGGCATGAGAAATAAGGAGAAGTAAAAAGATGGATGCACTGGGAAAAGAGTGAAGAGAGATAGAGATAGAGATGTAGTGAAAAAAGAGAATATTGTATTAGGAAAAGAAAAAGGTGTATTGAGAAGCGAGAATGATATGTAATTAGAGAAAAGTTGAAAACGTTAGAATGACATGTAAATATGAACGAAGGAAATAGTTCGTAAAACATGGATAAAGGACAGCAGACCAGAGACCAGCAAACTGCTCTGTGCCGAGATTTGTTTGCTCCTGTCTATTACAACAAAGGATCAAACATGTCAGCACATAAAATAATCTTTTTGTCACAACCCAACAACCACGTTGTTTGGTCACCGTCAGTCTAAGAGCTGAACTCAATCTAACAGCGGCATTGGTCCGTGGGTCGTTCGGTAGTTCAGAACACGGGTCACTGTCGTCTGATATATTATGCACCTGACTCGTTACGGGGCAACCTGATTAGGTGTTTGTCCCATCATCAGGCCATTATCATCATCTCCCCTTTCCATAACGGACATACGAGCTCGCCGTGTCCCAACCGTGCCGTCCCCAAGGCCGGCAGCCGTGCTGCCACGGTCCGAGACTTACGCGTCACGGCCCAGCAGCTCCCAGCACCTGACCGTTTGGTCGAGAAATGCTGACGCCGCGCAAACGTTACATACCGTCCTGCATGCATGGCGCTGTGTACTTGCATGCCGTGCCGGGGCCAAGCAGAGTTTCAGATGAAAACAGTGAAGAGACGGAGGCGCCAACTCGTTGTCGTTCGAGAAGCAGGGGCTTCTTATCGACGATTCGGTTCCACATGCATGGAGCCACCATTCGGCGGCGACAGCGAGCCCGCCACGGCCCCGCGCCTGCCGGCGGCCGTGTCGACACCAGCGTGTGCAAGCACGGCCCAACCTCAACCCGAGATCGACCGGGATCGGGAGCAGAGATACTACTGCTCCAGAGGATCGCTTTGCGGTCGTCAGCTGGTGGTGGTCTGCCCCTGAAATTGAATAGACGGTCCCATCGCTCGGGATCTTGGGCGGCAGATCAGATGGTCCGGCCGTACACGCGCGTGTGTATTTGTTTACGCGTCCGGGCATTGTTGGATAACATAAACACGCGCCGCGACTCGGCGGGCCCATGTGGACTGACTGGAATCTCTGGAGAACGAAGCGCCGCGGGATCACCAAACCCGCAGGGTGAAAAACAGTGCGTGGTCGGCGGCTCGGCGCGCCCGACCGACCGACCGGGACAGGGACACGCCCGCGCGGCACCCGACCACCAGTCGTAGTAGGGTCGAGTCCGTCGCTCTCTTCCCAGTCCTGAGTTCTTGTTGTGTGACCCACCCACCCATATATCAGCGTCGCAAATTTTGTTCCTGCTTCAGCAGTGTGGCAAATTTTGCTCTTTCCCATTGACAAGGATAAGTCGGCTTGGTACTTCTCTCTCTCTCTCTCTCTCTCTCTCTCACCCCCGATTACTACACTACGTACGCGTCAGTGTCCATATTATTCGAAGACAAGCAGATAGGCCCCGTTGAACCAACGTTGACGACGCTGTGTCACGGCTTGGAGCCTTGGATTCAAGGAGGTGCATGGCCAACCATGCTGCCCATGCATGGAACGGAACGCAACACGCCACCGCCCGTCCGTGTGCCATGCACAAGCCAGCCGGCCTCTTCGACCTCATCGACCATCCATGCATCCATCGGTAGGATTGGGTCGGCTGACTGCAGGGGTGTAAGTGCGAGAGCTACGTTGTGTATGGGTGGCATATGGGTTTACCATGCATGCATGGTCCCTCCCTGGGCATTTGTTGATTCGGCCATGGTCCCGCGCGGGGACGGACACTTCGATGGGGACACCGTCGCCATGTTTTGCAAGTTTGTTTTAAGAAAGTACTCAGTGCTAGTTCTGAACCTTCTTCACGCCAAACTGAGGTTGAAACTAACCGTGTAGTACATGCCTCCTGGATTTTTTTTTCCGTACCGTAGATTATACTTGAGGTTGGCACGCACGCATGTAGTGTGTACCTATGAGCGCTTCTGACAGTGGCAACATTATAACGAGAGGCAACCAACATGACCTGTTATGAACGGGTAAGAACTACTACTGCGTAGTAACAAAGAGCCACGGTCCTTACTGTCAAAACAAACAAAAAAAAAAAAGAGCCACGGTCCTTCGCATCTGCATCACCGTGCATCTGACAGCGGTATGTGTTTGTTTCAGTGGATGCAGCTGCAGCAGTGTTTGTTTTGCTCTCTTTGCTGCAGAGCGCGGAGCGTTTCCGATGAGAAAAAGCCCGCGTGAAGCAAAGGTAGAGCGGGCCGGGCCAGATTTAACAAGCCGTGAAGCTGCACGGTGCGAGCCCAGCCAGAGGAATGACACGGCCACGGTGCGCGGCCCGGCACTAGAGTTTGCCATCTCGAGTGACCACTTCAAAGCGTTCAAGAATTCCACAATCAGAACAAGGATAGATTATCTTCAAAAACATTCGACTTGCGGGGGTACTACGGCCCCATCCATTTTGTTAAGTAGAAGACCTTTTCACGTAAGTAAAAAAAATTATCAAACCCTTTCCTAACCATATACAGAGACTCAGACACTCAGCTGATCATATGAGCTATGACACGAGTCTTTTACCTAGCGCTTTGATTGAGAAAGGCTAGAGAATTTTTTTCTGCACTGGTGCGACATCAGGGGCTCGAACTTCGCATAGATTGTCTTCAGAGGACAACAAGCAGTTTTTACCCCAGCCCTTGCTCTTGAGTTCACTTGGAAAGAGAACGAAGTTCATGTATACATTAGCCGCTAGAGTAAAAACCACTACATGTTTTTTTTTTATGAAACAGGAGGGATCGTCCCCTAATGATTATAACTATAATATAAAAAGACGACTTTACAAATTTACAACATTACAAAAGCAAGAAAAGAAAGCAAACAAAAGAACACAAAAGAAGACTAAAAGTAAGAAAGATCCTCTAGCCATTGTTGAATTTCTGGTTTGTAACTTTCTTTTTGCTTTCTGGATAACCAGTGCAAATTCTTCTTTGAAATGTTCTTTGCAACCCTGCGTAGTTAGATCCTTGTCTTTGAAGAGGCAGTCATTTCTTTGCATCCAAATATACCAGGCCATGATAATGATCACTTCCATGTAGAAAGGGACTTTAAGTTGCCTAAAACCACTACTCCCTCCATTCATATTTAGATGTCGTTTTAAAGTTAGGCACGAAAAATAAGGAGAAGTAAAAAGATGGATGCACTAAAAACGAGAAGGAAAAAGATGAAGATAAAGATGTAGTGGGAAAAGAGAATATTGTATTGGGAAGAGAGAAATATATATTAGGAAGCGAGAATGACATGTAATTGGAGAAAAATTGAAAACATTAAAATGACATGTAAATGTGAACGGAGAGAGTACATGTTAAAAGCAACAGTAGATGAAGTTCATGTACAACATGGTTAGGACTTGATCACTATAACAAGACACTGGACTTCAGATCTGACATATCCACCAAGGTGTGTATAAAGGTCAAAGTCTCCAACGTATTTCTCTAAGAGCTACCAGGAAGCATCGTATTAAACTTCCTTCCCATAGCTTCGATGCTGTCAGCAGTAAGGCATATTAGAACCAGTTCAGGGCTCTTGTTTTGGCTCAACTGAACCACTGGCTTCTGATTCCACTCTACCAGCCGTGAAAGGCTGAACTGATGATCGCAGACTTTCTGGTCCTTCTGCAGCGATTCTCTTACAGAGTGTATCACAGTTACTAACAACTTCAGTTAACCTGCCCTTCAACTCACCAACTTCGATCTGCAGTGGATGAACTGTCATAAAGAGTAAAGTAATGTTAGGGGAGTTAATTTATTTATATTGCTTCAATGACAAGGCAAACCATTCAGAACAAGTAGTAATAGCAGCACAAGTTCACCTTTCTAATTGCACGTACCCTCAACAAGGATAGAATTAAAATGTCCAGCAACGTTATGCATGACAAACTATTATATTTTTTAATTGAACCAATTTAAGCAATCATTCCATCATTACCTTCGGCAAGGTTGTGTGAGGTTGATCTCATGGAAGAAACAGAGTAATTGTATCGCTTGAGAAGCTTAACAGCCAACGCATCTGCAGTTTCTATCTTGTTTTCTATTTCCTCCTGCACCAAATATGTATCAGGTTAGAGCTTCTATCCATTAACTAGCCTGTGAGGTTATGGAATGTTGATTTCAAATCTTTTCAGTTATGTTCAGAATCATAACTTCTGAACCCATTAGTTCAGTGCTGCATCAGATTTAAGTACAATCCTGGATATCTATAGTCAGAACCAAGGTTGGAAAAACCGAATTAACCGGCCGGCTCGGCTCGGTGAAAAACCGACCGGTTAACCGGGATAACTGGCCGGTTAACTGAATTGCTACAGTATCAGGTCTAGTTTTCGCCAACTAACCGGTCGGTTAGCGGGACCGGTTTTCCGGTTAACCGGGATAACCAACCGGTTTTTACCGGTTATGTAAACCATGGTCAGAACTGAAGTTCCGATGCAAAGGGGAAATCAAATTAACGAGTTAAGTGACTGTAAGTTCAACAATGACAGATATGTGATCAGTGTTTAGGCCAAACTTTTTTATTATTGAACCAGGAAGTGGTTAGGACAATATTGGCTAAAACAGTTAAGATAAAAGGAAATACAGTAAAACTCCAAAATTACCATAAAAAGTGAGATAAAAAATCGATCTTTTCTTTGCAACATTTATGAAACTGAATCTTGAAGGCATTGCTTTAACCAGTATCGTGAATCGTGATACTAGTATAAAACCGCAAGATCTTACTGTTTAGCATGATGGCAGCTCAAGAAATATGATTGTCTAGGTTATTCACCTTGTCATCAAGACGTCAATGAACAAAGTAATCCCAAATACAAGAAACAATGTGTTTTCTCTTTTATGCAGAAGGGTGAGGATTATATAACTTGAATGAGTAATTAAAAGCCACCGTAGTGTGTTCAATAATGACAAAATACCAAGATCTCATACAATTGTCTCCATCAGCAAGCAATTTCTTCCATGGGGTTTTCTTTTTGGCAAGTTTCAGTAGCATCAAACAAAGACAACATGTTTCAAAAAAAAAAACAAAAACAAAAAACAAAGACAACATTCTTTTGCAGGATCCTACATACCTGTTTTTGGCTAATTTTCTTGGCATTCGCTTCTTGCCATTCACGGTACATCGATAAAAGCTCAGCTAGGACATTAGGATTCAGATTACCTACAGATAGTTATCAAATATACGTAAGCTCAAACTAGAATTATGAAATTCCAGCTATGCTTGCTGTATTCCAACTTTCCAAGTACAGCGTATTTGTTAAACATTCCTAAACACAGAAACTATGCAAAAACTCATCAGCACAATCATACAGTACCCAACCAAAACAGCAGCATCTCAGTGACTCACCGGAGGCGGCAGAGGAGGAGTCGGATGGCTTCCGAACGAGTATGTCGGTGAGGCTGCTTTCTGCCTCCGATTCCGACTGACCGCTCAACAGCGGCGGAGCCTACAATCCCAAAGGGGTTAACAGGAAGGAGAATCCCCAGAAAGAATCGAAAGAAGGCTAAGAAATGTCTTCCTTACTATGGTGAGGGACTGGATGCGGCAGAGTAGAGGGTCTGCGTCGGTGTCATCGCGCCGGCCCTCGGACACCGTCGTGATCTCGTCTGCCCACTGCGGCCGCGACTGCTGCGGAGGGAGCTTAGAGAGGAGAGATTCGGAGGCCCCCATTAGAGCGAGGCCTAGCGCAGGCGGGAGTAGGCGGAGGAAGCGCCGGGGATTCGCCGGAATCGGCCGGAGGCGGACGCCGGAGTGGGTGGAGGCGACGAGGATTGCAGTTGTGTCGTTCTTTGGGCCAGGTAGTCGGGTCAAGGGCCCGCCAATTTTTGTCTGGGGTAGAACCGTAGAAGGATAGATTGAGCTGGGCCTCAAACGTTATATTTTTCTGGCCCAGAGAAAATGACACACCTTCAGCCTGGGACGATCGCCAAAAACAAAAGGAAGAAGTCTTTTAGGCTCCCTCAGCTATTGTCAAAGTATAGTTGTTCTCTCTTAATTATAAAAAGCCGGATATTCGTGCTACTTTAATTATTAAAACCGTTTGTTTTTTCTCTCACGACTGTTTTGATCGGTGATTTTGTCTACGTGGCGCACATGTGGTATAGAGAAACACATATTTTGATACCACGTCATCTTTTTTATAATAAAAAATAAAAAAAATATTTTAGTGATCTAAAAGTTATGAGATGTTTTATATTTTATGGTTAGTCTACGGACAAAAACTTTTTCAGATTTGTCTACGATAGTCCACGATACGAGAGAAGTGTAATAATCTATAATTATTATTTAAAGATGAAAACATATTTGTATATGTACATAAAATAAAAACATTTAACACACTAATATTCAACTATAAAAAATATTATGACTTTTTAAATCTTCAATCGTATGTTTTTGAATTTTTAGTTATAAAAAAGATGAAGTGATATTAAATATGTGTTTCACTATGCCACGTGCGCGCCATGCAGATAAAACCACCGATCAAAACAACCATAGAAGAAAAAATAAATGATTTAATAGTTAAAGAAGCATGAATACCTGATTTTATAATTAAGAAAAGAAAACCGGACTTGAGCATTAGTTGAGGAAGGCTAAAAGAACTTCTTTCAAAACAAAACTATGATACTCTCTTTGTTAGTCAATTCCTTTCGAGAGGACCCAAGCATTGAACTGAAAAAAAACTGAATCCCTGTCATAACAACCAGAATATACAAACAGAGGGAGTAATGGTTTTTATGATGAAGCTAGTAACATCAGATATTTTATTAATATTTATTAATATTTTTCTATTAATGATGCAAATTTAAATAAATAGGGAGTATTTCAAAAGTGTTTCTGTATGCTCTAATATAGTTTAGGTCCATTTTGGACACCTATAAAAGTAATGGGACTTCAACAAATTACACATATTTTTTACAAGTAATTATAAATATTAATGGTATACTCCTCCGTTTAATATTTTATGACGTTTTGGTTCTTAGCACAAGAATTAAGTAGTGATAAAAATTTGTGCTACATAGAAAAGAAGGAGGAGAGAGAGATAGACATAGAGATATATTATGAAGAGATAAAGGTGTATTGAAATATAGGGTGTCATATTTCTTGAGAAAATATGAAAAAAGTAGAGTGTTATATAATTTGGAACGGGGTAGTATTTAGTTTTGTGATTGTTTCAGATTTTGCTGTAGCGTTTGGGGTTTCGGCTGCTGCTGCCCAAAGCAGCCATATAGGCAACCCAAACAGCCAAAGCTAAAACTGACAGAACCACAATAATCTGAACGGACCACACCCATTTTTTTTAAAGCAATACTAATGCTAATGTAAAGAGGCTGGAGGGGTTTAAGTCGTTTAAACGGTTCGGGCTCCGAGACCATGCTGCTACTACTGTACAAACAGCTCCCATTAGATGCTGAAGTCAAGTTCATCTTGTTTTCTGTTTGGGTAAAAGATCTCGGCATTTCTATCTGTACAAATACTCTATGGATATATGTATTGGTTTTGTAGGGTTCCAAGAGGGGAGAACTTTAGGGGACACATTAGCAAACATGAGGTGTGTGGACAAAGCGTCATGTCAAAATAATCCACTTAGATTCTTCACCATCATCATGTCCCCCAGCCTGGCCCTCAGCTTTATTCCCGTTCCCATCGCCATACATCCCATCTCCTCTCATCTCAGCTCAGTCAGTATCCTGTACTGTACGCAGTACTGCTCCTGCGCCACGGCCTACGTATGCAACGTACTGCGTACACATCTTGACCGGAATCGACGTCTTGCTTTTGTTTGCTCTGGCTCGGAGGATTGGATGCACACCTGATATGCTAACGATCTGGGATTGACGGGGAACACTTTGTGGTGGCATATGGTCACTAAAAGATACAGTACACTACTTTCGCTTTCACTAGGGGTTTTTTCATGTTTTCTTGCCGGAATTCACAGTTCTCGATATACGGTCCATGGACCATCGTCTATCAATAGGTCGACACGTTAAGAGCACTAGCACGCCTGGGTACATTGACCATAAATACTTTTTGGTTGGTGCATATGTGTCATCTTTAAAAACAATTACTGTAAAAATTATCTTACACGACGTATGTTGTCTCGATCGGCAATAAGATAGTATGCGTATGACTTAAACAGAATGGAAAAAACGAACAACGGTACTTCACTCTGGTGATGAGCGATACTCCTGAAATTCTAATGTGATGAGACTTTGTCGATGACGTGCTAAGATATATTCTCGAAAAACAAAAAGACTTTTGTCAATCACATTCTAAGACTTGTTCTCGGAAAAATGAAAAAGACTATGTCGACCTCATAAGTCATACTTCCTTGTTGGCCTACAGATGGATGGCTTACGCTACTATATGTAATCACATCATTTAATTCCAGATAAAAGCCGCATCAACTCTTGCTTTTTTCCTCCCTAAAAGCTGATGAAATTCCCGCTTAACGGTTCTAAATTGCTGTGCATTACTCTATCCGTTATTCCTGCTAAGCTTCCTCTGACGATATGAAAACAAGAGGAGGAATGTGCTACGACCAGTACCCACAAGGCCGAAGTGATGGCTGTCATGTCTCTGTCTAGAATTAAGAACCCGTCGATATTTATTGGTGAATAATTTAAATTTTCTTTTTATCATCTTGTCCCCGCACACTTTTCTTTTTTGCACGTAGTACTGAACACGAGGAGCAACCACTTAAAAAATAAAAAAGTAAGGGAACTAATTGTACTAGATCATCATATCACCAATATTATAATGCAGATATCTCCCGTGCACGGATTTAGGACATAAATCAGTGATTGATCCGATTGTTAGATATCCTAAGGCGGCTAAAAGTCTTCCAAAGTTGTCTAGTGCTTAACTTGACCAATTATAATTAAAGACTTGGCATGACATGTGATGCACTAACACGTACTTTAGAACAAAGTTAGCACAGTGCATTGTACGAGATACTCCTTCCATTTTCTTTTTAATATTATTTTATATCTAGAGTCTAGACACATATTAGACTCATGTTGTGTTTGTTTTCTGACCTCTAATTTTTAGACTCGTACTATCGAATATTTGAATACTAATTAAAAGTATTAAATATATATTATTGACAAAACTCAGTTCATAACTCACCCTCTAAACGACGAGACATATCTATTAACAAAGAGGGCTAGAACTAGAATGACAATCCTTTTGAAACAAAACATGAATAAAAAAAAACCACCTCTCTACTCCTATATGCCTACAAGACACTCAGTCAATATTTTTTTATGATTGAGAAAATTGTCATAGTCATCTCATATTCGATAGGGATATCACCCATCATTGAAGAAAATCCTAATTGCAAACACACAATATTTGTAATCGCACCCTTCCACCCCACCTCGCCGCTACCGCCATTGTCGTCGCGCCGTGTCAAGAGATCTGGTGGCACTCAAACCCACCATGGTGACAACGGAGACTCTGACACATGCATTCCACAGCTTTGCTGATAAATTGGCGAGGAGGGCCACCGTTTCGCAATAGAGGCGGAGTGGCAAACGGTGGCCTGCGACAGGCTGTGACGGGTAAGGTAGCTGTCATAGGGACGATGAGGTGATGAGGGAGGAGGAAGATGGAGAGAGACGCCGTTGGCAACGGATGAACCCTGGCAGGAGAGGGATAGAGAGAAAAATGACGAACAACCCACAATGACTATCTCTAATTAAGGTGGCAACTGGCAATGCCGCCTATGCCCTCACTCTATTATAAAACGTGACGAAGCACAATAGTGGGCTGCCATACCATCCCGCAACTAGGGTGTAGGGGAAATGGCCCAGCGGTAAGACGCAAGACAATTACACTATTTTCAGTTGTGCTCAACTTTCGTGTCACATTTACAGTTGATGTGATTGAGACGCCAGCATTATCATAATTTTCGTAATTGACACTATATATGAATGTTTCTTTTTCTACAAATCAGGCCAGAAACTACTCGATTGCTGATGCCAAAGAGCCTGATTATCACTCTTGTTTTTTTGAAAAATTTGTCTATAGAACACTAGTTTTTTTTTTGTAGGACACTTTTTTTTGTTTTATGACACTAAGCGGTGTACTGTAAAAAAAAAAATATGAACCCAGTGTACTGTAGACAAATGGTCCTTTTTTTTGCACAAACTAAGAACTGCCTTGGCTCAACAAGACCATGAACCATAGTAATGATTACTAATCCCTTGTCATCGCATGCATGCATGAAATGATAATTATGAATCGCACCTATCCCTGATGAAGCAGCATGAAAATGATATTTGATAAACTTACTTTGCCTTTGATCCCTGAACTAATCGGGTTTGGATACTTGGATTGTATGATTGAACTGTCCTTCAATAGACGATATTGGGGTAAGCGTCAAGCTTGCTTTGTCGGCGAAATGTGCTGTTTGACGCGGACTAATGTTGCCATGATACGGTGCATAGGAGCAAGGAAAAGATCATCAGGTCGCGCAAGTGGGACATCTTGTCAGGCTTCTATTGGACGAGCAGGCGTTGTCGTTGTTCGTTAGTGCATGGAACCCTATGCTCAGCCCCGGCCGCGGCCAGAATATATTATACTGAGGATTATTTTCATTCTACTCGTCTAATGTACATAATTGCACTACACTTTGACATTTTGTTCGGCTAAGGGCCTGTCCTGTTACTTTGAAGCTAATCCTACTAGTAGCAGTATACTACTCCCTTCATATCTTTTTACTTATTGTTTTAGAGTTGGATATGTTAGGATATAAGAATGACAAATAAATTAGAAAAAACAAAAAAAAGGCTAGAATGACAAGTAAATATTTTGGAGCACTCAGTTTCCCTATGATGGTGTATAAAATGAGACGAGTTTAAAACCAACACTAGCAGTGAGCACTGCAAACCGCAGAATAGAATCTACAGCGTGCTGTGTTGAATATAGTATTTCCATGCATCGGACTGCTCGCTACTACTGTTACCAGAAACTTTATCACGAGTTACAAGCCAATGATGAGCCAGGTGCTGGTATCTTTTGTTGAAAGCACTATACTACTACAGTAGTATTTGTTACGTACACCGACGTACGCGATGATGTTCTCAAAGATATGGACAACTTGACAACGGGGGGTGGTAACGCCTCAAGCTTGCGTAGCTTAGCTCGGTTTGGTTTGCATTGGGATTCTGAAAAAACTGGTTTGTAGCTAGAGACACGCTAAAAACTGAGAGGTTGTTTATTTGTACATCTTTTATTCGCTTCATGTGGCTCAAAGTTGTTGCAGGAGTTTTCAGTCGATTAAAAAAAGTTGAAGTTGTGTTAGGATTTGTACTAGTAAAATGCAACAATCTGAAAAAGCTTTTTCGTCGATCGCCTCTTTAATTTTCTAGAGGATGAAAATTTACTTCAAACTTAAGACAAACTTGGAGCACCACGATTATGCTGCGGAATCCTCGTCGATCTTGCTGCGCGACGCAAGGAGCCAAGCAACTACTAGTAGCTGTAACTGCAAGTCGAAAAGAAACCCTTGACAAGAAGCCCCCGCCTGCGTAGCATATAGCAGGACAGAGCGAGCAGTAGAGTCCAGGAGCCTTTTTCCAATTTCCACTATGGAAGGATGCCTTTGTTGACCATGGGCATGGCGTGCATGGGGAATGATCGATCTCCCGGTTATTTAAACCCGCTTTCCCTTCCCAAGAAGATGCAAACCAGCAGCAACGAGTCAGGCGCAGTCAGTCCTTGTCAGAACCATGCATATGCATGCCCATGAGCTCACTTCCGCTTCCAGCCTTGAATTGAACGAGCAAATTGATTCTTCCCTACTCTAGAATAGATCCAGAGCCGACCGCGCGTCCCGGCGTACTCAAGGAATAGTGCCGGTAGTATACCACATCCTGGCTGTGCATGCTAAGCTAATACTCCATAACCGTTATGTACTAGGCCGATAGTGCTTTAGCATATTTACCTAACTATCTACCATAACCGTAAACCGTGGGAAATAAGTTTGTACTAGGCACTGTTGGTAATTTACTAAAGTGTGGGGAAAATTGTGAATTTGCACTATAATCTGAAAACAAAATGCCAATAGATGGTAAATTGTAGGCCACTCACTCAAAACTGTTGGTAAAATAAAATATCTTTTATAATCATACGTTCAGACTAATCACCGCAAATGAATAGTACTCCTATGTAAATATGACCATCGAACTAGTACTAGGATAAACCTATATATACCAATTATTGGTGAAGATTAATATAGTTTGGCAGCTGTGGTTGTATCCAATGTCAAGCATTTGTTGCACCGCAAGGAGTACTGTACTTGCTAGTGAACCTACCCACATTGTACAATTTGTCCGCTTACTTCTGCGTTATCATTCCGGCATTCCACTTACTATAGGAATCGGCAGTGGCGGAGCTACAGGGTATGCCGGTTATGCACCGGCATATAGCAAGTGCATATGCATATAGTAGTATGCTATACGATATACTTGACTCAGAAAAACTAAAAAGAAAAAAAAGTAATCCAATCCAGGCCCACGTGAGTACGTGACGTGAAGTCTAATTAAAAGAGTATTTTCTGTAATGATTTTAGTGAAATTAAAGTTACGAAATAAGATGGGAGATAGTATTTTGGATGATTTCTAGTCATTTTTATTGAGCGAGCTATTTTCTTTCAAGTTGATGAAGATGATATAATCAATACATTTATGTCCCGTAAAAATCATTAGATAAAATCATCAACAAAATAACATTATAAGTCTCATGTACTCTATTATGCTTATATATCAATTATCAGTATGGCTTTTGAAACTATTTATATTGGATGGTTTCAATTTAATCCATGAATTTAAGCATTATTGTGTTAATTAGTGCATATATACTGAATTACGTTGTTAATTTCACAATTATTACCAAATTGGTAAAATAGATTTACCGAATTGTATATGAAAATTTTTGAGCGGCATACCCTAAGCTAGAATCCTAGATTCGCCACTGGGAATCGGACAAGATGAACGACATATGTTACAAAGGCGGGAATTGTTAAGTTACTCTGTTAATCGTCGAAGTCAAATAATTCTTACTTTAATCATTGTTTACAGATATACAAGGAGAACTATTTTTATAATCAACATATTAAATCATATACATCTTCGAAAATAAATGATTAAAGATTAAAATAACTGAATTAAACTAAATAAGGGTGACAAATAATTTCAATCCTACAGAGACTAAGAATAACATTGGCAATGATTAGAAGGAAGAGTCAAAGGGAAAACATAAAGAAATGTATTCCTTATTTATTTATATAGTACATATTTGATAAAATATTTTTTTCACAATATAATATATATTTCCATTGACTTCTCATGTGTGTATGCTTGTTAGTCTAAACGGACACTACCAGAAAATGGAATTTTCGTGAGGGTGGATATTTTTCGTGAGAATAGCAAAAAAACCTACACGATAAATATCTATTATAGTGACGGTTGTTAAATACTTTCACGAAAATTATTTTTTCTGGGGGTAGTAGAGAACCTCCATAAAAAATGACCTTTTCGTGAGGATCCACCCTCAAGAAAATAGCGAGCAGCCGAGCACGCGAGGAGGCGCGAAATCTATTCAAATTGCTCAGGCGCGAAACCATCAGCTTTCCAAACAAATATACGAATCTTGCATCCTATGTCTTCTCTCTTCTTCATTCTTATCTGCACATTGCTGCCCACTGCCCTCCCGAAACTCTCTCTCTCCCTCGATCTCACCCTCGCTCTCACCATGTGCAGGCTTGCCTCGGCGAGTGGCGGCGCGACCCCGACCTCAACGGCTAGGCTTGGTCGCCTCGGCGAGCGGCGGCGCGACCCCGACCTCGACGGCTTGCCTCGACGAGTGGCGGCGCGACCCCGACCTCAGCGGCCGGGCTTGGTCGCCCCGGCGAGCGGCGGCGCGACCCCGACCTCTACGGCTTGCCTCGGCGAGTGGCGGCGCAACCCCGACCTCAGCGGCCGGGCTTGGTCGCCTCAACGAGCGGTAGCGCGGCGTCGACCTCGACATCTCGGTTGCAGCCAACTTGAGGCGGAGGCAGCGGCATCCCAATCGCAGCAAACTGGGAGGCACGGAGGCGGCAAGTTTTCGGCGGCTACATCTAGTGATTTTGATTTTACGCTGTGAGAATAGGTAAAGGAGAAATTGCTGCTGTATGTGTAACTTGATTGAAGTAATCGATCAATTAATATTCATGTATTTGGCTTATGATATGAGAACTGAAAATGTTGTGTGGCTGTGCGGCAAATCAAAAAAGGAATTATCTCCTGTACAGTGCAAACTCGATTGATAATAAGCAATTATTTTTAACATGGCTTGTTACAATATCGTGAGGGTCGATCCTCATGAAAACTGGGTGTGTAAATCTGACGACCACTTACTTTTCATGAGAGTGGCCGCCAGGGATTGCCGTCACGAAATCTTCTCCCACGTGCTACCCGTCACGAAAAATGAACTTCCCTGTCGCCGTATTCGTGAGTGTCTTTGCGCGAAGGTTCACCAACGGAAAAACTTTTCATGACGGTTTTTGCTATTTTCGTGAGGATTTCAGGCACACGGGAAAATTCAGTTCTGTGGTAGTGGGAGGTTGATGCATGACTCTTCATTTTGTCTGTATATTTAATACACATTATAGTCATTGGATGTTTTTATGTTTTGCTCACTATGCATCCATAAATTATTAACAATAATAATTATGTCATGGTCTTAATTTATACCATTTCTATTAGTACATAAGTAAATAGAGCAAATAATAAAGAAGACAATTGTGTTAAGCTCAGCCTAAACCAATGTCGTCAGAGTTATGTAGTAGATTGCTATGTATAGGTTTCTATTTTCATTTACTTACTGTAAAATAAATGTGAGGGCAACCTCCAGCGGCGCTATGCTTCATGCATCTCTTGGTTGTACGCAATCCACGGAATTAGGACACCTTAGCTGATTAAGTATATTATAGTGAAACTTATCTATATGAGTTTAGACTCAAATACTTATTGTATTATAGTTATTTATTCTTTAGTAATATGTGATGTAATCGTTGATAGCGATATGATAATTATATAAATCTCAAAATAAGTTGTTCAAAGGAGTAGAACTTGCGTTTGTGTTTATAAGGATAAATACTCGTGTTATGTTAAGTATATGCATAATGTTTCATTAAAAAAAACTTATGTTTTAGAAATGAAAACAATAAATATTTTCCTATATCATGGATGTTTCGTAAATTTTATTATGGTTAAAGTCTGGTGTCGTGGTAGTTTCTTTTTTCCTCTTACCCGACAGTGGAGCCCAAAAATCTTGTTACGAGAGAGGGTAGCCGGTAGCATGATTAGAGAGACTAGCAGTAAACAGTAGCAATGCACTGGTACAACTGTATACAAGCATGGCGCTGGGTCCAATTCCTCAAGACGACGACGGCCGGGAGCCCACATGCGCGCCCCTGGCCCTGGCTGCGCATGTGCTCTCGTCGCAGGGCTACTGCCATTGCCACCGCCAGACCTGCTCGAGCTAGAGCTACACGACGCCAGGCCCCAGCCCCCAGGTCGAAGCAAGAGCTGTGGCAGACGAGAGAGAGATTAATGGCAATCCCACTCGCCGCGCGCGCCCTTCATCCGACGAAGTTATATTGTCCCCTATACTGTCCGCTGCCTGCGCCCCTGCCCTGTGCCCCGGGTTTTCGGGTGCAAAATACCACACTCGTACCCATACTCCTCCCTGCTGCCGAGCCTCGCTTCTCTGTCCTGCAAGGGCCTCCGCGGGATTCTCTGAGAGAGATCACAAATGCAGGCAGAGATGGTTGCATCATATCACCCTCGATCAGTCTGCTTCAAAGCCAGCAGCAGTGTTTCTAGTACTAGCAGAGCTATTACCACGGGAAAGAGGTGGCATATATTCATGCCAAACCAAGCTTAAATGTCAAAATCTCCATAGATAACGGGTGTTTTTGGGTGTTTTTATTAGGAAAAATTCCTTAGAAACCACTGCTTAAACGTCAATCTCGTTCCAACCACTGAAAAAATTTGTAACCCGTCAATGCTAACCATCGAAAAAGCTTATCTCCTCCGTGCCACCGCTAACTGGTTTGGACAGTCCTTCCACCTCCGGTCGGCGTCCAACCACTGAAAAAATTTGTAACCCGTCAATGCTAGCCATCGAAAAAGCTTATCTCCTCCGTGCCACCGCTGACCGGTTTGGACAGTCCTTCCACCTCCGGTTGGCGTCCGTCGCGCTTCGCCTCGCTGCTGCTCATGCCTGAGCCCTCATCGGAGCGATGTTGAGGTCATTGAACTTCTCCTTGCTCTACTATGACGACTGCCGCTGGCGAGGACGAGGACATGTGAGAAGCCGTTGGCGCCTGCCGCTAGCGAGGACGGGACCTCTGAAGCGTACGCCACCTTCTTCTCCCATCCTGACGCTAAGCTCGACTGCCGCGTGAGCATGGTCCTACTGCTGCACGACCTCCCAATCGGTCCCGACGGCTTGCCTCCACCAGCCGCTACCACGGCCTCCCAATCGCCCCGACGCTGTTGTACACCACCCGGATGAGCAGGCACACCATGACATCCGTTCACTTCATCCTCGTCCATGGGCACCCCGCCGCTCCCACATGCTGCTGCTGCACCATTCCGTCCTTCCCGCCACAGCCATTGCCCGCCATCTCCTCGTCGTGGCTTATTATCACCACCCTCGCTCAGAAAGTTGGAGGAGATGAGCTTCTTCCTCGATGACGGGGGCAAAGTTGCCTGTGATCTGGACGGCGGGGGTCGGCGGTCTTGGGGAGCGCGGGGCTTCTATAGCAGGTTGGTGATGACCGAGTTCATGGCCGCGACTGTGCAGCAGTGCCTGGCACGGCGGCGCGAGGAGGCCGGTGGCGGACAGGGGCGCCTGGTGCGACTCGGTTGTTTTCGTGACCGACAAAACCGGTAAGCACTGACATGGAGTGGATAACGTTTTTGGATCGCTGGCATTGACAGGTTACGAATTTTTTGGTGGTAGGAAGGAGATTAACGTTTAAGCCAGTGGTTTCTAAGGAATTTTCTCTTTTTATTACTAGTCATACTTTGCCACATCTAAGTTTAGAAAAATTCAATCAAATTGATAAGTGTTTAATTGGTAACAAAGCTTAGGTAAGATTTATTTGGACTTCATATGTCCAGAGTTAAAATGCGTGGTAAAATTTCTTTATCCATAGCGAAATATTGCTTGATTTTTTTGCCACTTTCTTTTTGTGGCTTATCATATTTGCTCAAGATAACGTGTGATAAAAGTGTGTTAGTAACCAAGCATCCATTTTTTTAGTTATGCAGTTAGTTGACGTTTCAAACTATAGAGAGACAAATAGCGACACACTAAAAAAAGACAATAATGTAAAAACCTTTACTAAAACTTATAAGGACTAGAAAAACATTTTTAGGAACTAGGAGTTTGTCATAGATGTTTGATAGGGGCCCAGGATTTCCAAATAAAATTTTAATTACGAGATTTATTATCAATGTTGATTAAGTAACACTAATATTTTTATTTTAATTATATTATATTTGATAGCTATTTTGAATAATATTTAATTAACTACAATTGTGTGTGGATTAGTCTACAATTGGTGATATGAATGGGTTTATGCTTTCTTCTTCTCAAATGTCTTTCTCACTTTTAAGTTAAGCTGCCATAAATTAAAATTTGAAGAGACCGAACCAATATATTTTGCGACTTGTATTCACACATGTTCATCTTTCTCTTCGGGTTGCCTAGGACAGGGACAAGATCCCATATTTACAAGGTTGTCAATATATAGCGTCATCAATTCCTCACATTTTTTAATAGGGATGTTTCCTAACGATGACGGCAAGGTTTTTTATTAGGCTACTTAATCTAATACTACATCTGTCTCATATAATTACTTATCGTTTAAGATTAGGGTACAAGGATTAAAAGAATTAAAAAAAATATGTGCACAGTAAATGAGAAGGAGAGAGATAGAGATAGAAATATATTGAAAAGAGAAAAAAGTCCATTGTGATGCGAGGATGACAAGTAATTTGGAAAAACTGAAGGAGTGTAGGATAAGAAGTAATATGAGACGGGGAGGTGGGTAATTAATTAAAGGTTAGTCTATTCGATGTTTAGATGCTTGAGATCGATTGTTCTTATAAAGATTCATCAATTGGACTCATCATTGGAGTTAGGGGATCAATGGAGAGGAGTCACATTGAATGGTTTAGGGCTTTCAGACCGGCTCAAAAACAACCTTAGGCACGTCATAGTTTCTTAGGTAGTGTTTGTTTTTAACACAACTGCATCTTGTCACATTTTGATCCTTCATGTCATAAACTACTCTTGCCAAACTTGGCTAAAGTGCAATGAACAATTTTTTCATCACAACTTAAACAAAGTCTAGCAATATGGTGCGAGGATGATGTGTCGTAGTGAACCAAACATATGTTAAAAATATTCCGTAGTAGAAGGAACATACATGTGAAATAAAGATATGCAATGTGCTCACATGTAAGATGATTTATCATCATCAATGGTCAACGCTTTTTCTTTGTACATACAATGAGATGTGAAGGTAATTTGTCGACTATGACATTTTTCACAATATATGATTCCTGTCTGGCAAGTGTTTTCATTTTCTATGGTGTAAAACTATATTATAACGAAATCTCATGTTCATTAGACAACTTTGTTTAGAAACATAAAGATTTATTGGTTTAGTCAAAGTCAACCATTTTAAACTTAACAATGAGTACAAAATATAGTAAGGTTAACAAACATAAAGGCAATGTGAAACACACTATCGCAATATATTTATACTCCTTCTAAAACATTTAGGAAGTATTATAGATATTATTAAATCAAAGTTTTAATATTTGAAGACTAAAGTTCAATAAGACGTTCTCTTGTCAATATATAAATGTTTGCTAAAAACAAGTTCATCTCGTATTTTAAAGTTTTGAAAAGAGGGGACAAATCCAGCTTCGTTGCCATCCATTCAAGCTAGAAATTCCCTACAAAGCCACTCCAAGCCTTTGATTTGACCCGAAAAAGACGCTCCCCACAAGCTGCACCACTCTACACGACTGCACTGTCCCTCCCCAAAGGCAAGCTGCATTGGGCTTCCAGCCTTTTCCCTCCCGTGTCTCTCCTCCGCTCTCTAATGATAGCTTAGAGAGAGAAGGCCAAAAGCTCCAGGCGCACACCCTTTCCCCCTCCTCCCCAAAACCCTTTTCCTCTTTCTCTCCTCCCAAGAACTTCATCTCAACTCCAGACCACCCCCTTTTGCGCAGGAGCTCGGGGTCAGTACTCAGTAGTGGGCGGAGAGCTCGATCGCTGCACCAATACATCCCTGGAGATCCGCCCACTCGCATGGAGGAGATCACCCACCACTTTGGAGTCGGCGCAAGCGGCCACGGCCAGCAGCACCACCACCAACACCACCCATGGGGCTCCTCCCTCAGCGCCGTCGTCGCGCCGCCGCCCAGCGCTGGCCTGCCGCTGACCCTGAACACGGCGGCGGCGGCCACGGGGAACAGCAACCCGGTGCTGCAGCTGGCCAACGGCGGCGGCCTCCTGGACGCGTGCGTCAAGGCGAAGGAGCCCTCTTCCTCGTCGCCCTACGCCGGCGACGTCGACGCCATCAAGACCAAGATCATCTCCCACCCCAACTACTGCTCGGTCCTCGCTGCCTTCCTCGAGTGTCAGAAGGCAAGCCCTGCTGTGTACTAGTAGTAACAGATCACACAACTGTTACGCTTTTAATTGGTCCTGCACGAACTTTCTCCCAATCCTAAGCCTGCACACGAGAAGCTTCTCCTACTGCATCTAATGTCAAAGCATGACGCATGCAGACCTGTTTCTGCTTGCAATTGCATAACATAATACTATAGTGAACGCATGCTTCTTATATATGCAGAAATCTGCATCTAATAATCTAGTGTGAACGATTTTCTGATGACCTGCCGTGCGTGTCTCTATATTCTGTGTAGGTGGGGGCGCCGCCTGAGGTGTCCGCGAGGCTGAATGCCATAGCGCAGGAGCTGGAGGCCCGGCAGCGCACGGCCCTCGTCGGCCTTGGCTCTGCGACGGAGCCGGAGCTGGATCAGTTCATGGTGAGTTTCTCTATCAGCTCATCAACGTTATCTTTTCTTAGAAAGGAAAGCATCTTTATGCGTTCTCAAGGTTTATTCTCACGCGGTGGTGGTGGCCTTGTTTTCAACGCGGTCGTGTCCCGTGTGTGCAGGAGGCGTACCATGAGATGCTGGTGAAGTTCAGGGAGGAGCTGACGAGGCCGCTGCAGGAGGCCATGGAGTTCATGAGGAGGGTGGAGTCGCAGCTCAACTCGCTCTCCATCTCCGGCAGATCGCTGCGCCATATCCTTTCATCTGGTACAGAAAAAAATTCGCTATCCATATATGTAGCTTTTGCATCTTGCTGTTCTTGGTCGGTGGCCGCCTCTAGTTCGTCTTCTTGCCGTGTTTCTTGGTTACCGATATGTCGATGCTTTGCATCTGGGGAAGAGAACAAAATATGAATTTTCTGCAATTTGGCATCCATATCGTTCTTTTTTTAGAACATCTTCTTATGCATGCATGTATATGAACGGCAAGCTGCGCATGAATGCCATGTCCGTGCTTGCATTGATGCCTTAATGTGGAAGCATTCCTAACCTGAGTTTCCAAAAGATTCTTCTCCCTGGTTGCTTTTCTTGGCCATGCATCTGCGAGATTCTTCTATCTGGCTTCCATCGATCTTTGCTTCTGTTGGAAAGGAATAGTCCTCACACATGTGCAGCAGTGATAAGATCGAGCTCTGGATCTTTTCAGACAAAACACACCGCATCTCATTCCTTGTTTTCCGCAGTAATCACGCATGCATAGTGATTAGGATCAGATCACCCTGACTTCACCCAGGTTTGCCTGTTTGGTCGTTGCCACGAGACCGTTATCATCTCATTGATTCCATTTGCAATGGAATAAGTACGTATATGTGAGTGTGACTGCGGGTAGATGCTGCTTCAGCCAGGCCATCTTTTCCCACGATGGAAATGCGGAGAGAATTACGGAGCCCTTCGCCCTCTAGGGTTTGCGTAAGGGGCATACTGTACTATGCGTTGTGCAAGCAATTGTCCATGGCCGAGGTGTCTCACTGCCGTATGTCAGTGAAACAAGTACACACACCTAGTGCTATGGGGAAAACACACGAGAGAGAAGGGGGGGGGGGGGGGGGAGAGAGAGAGAGAGAGAGAGAGAGAGTCATCCCCCATCTGTCACGCAAGCCAGAACAACATTCTTGTCATCTTTCTCACCCTCAAGAAATGTAGCTACTTGTTGTCCTAGAATCTCTTGTGCTGTGTGGTGTGGTCTTCCAGATGTGCTGGTGCATGATGCATGTCCTGCCCTGCATAAGTCCATTGCCGTCCGCTAGCGTGCTTCTTAGTCGTTGCTAATTTTAAAATGCATACATCAGGTGGATCGAGACGACGCCAGGGGCCTATCTAATGACCTATCACGGGGCTATAGTAACCACTAGTACTCTACAGTTAGTTTCGGTGTTCAGGTTTTTCGCTTCAGCGTTGGTGCTGGAGCTGTGAAGAGTACGTACTGCTGGGAGACCACACATAATCACTTCTTAACTGGAGCGTGTAGGGAAAGAAGCTGTCATCTGATGTGGAAGAATAACGAATACCTAGTAGTGTCCAATGATTTTTATCAAGCATTATTACTGGTAGACAAATAAAAACACCGATCAAAATTGATTTGAGATGCTTAGGAAGGCAGATGAGCTAACTGCGTGGCATGGCTCAGTTTCCTGTGTTTTGACCGCTGCAGTGGATAACATGGGTCTGTGAGCCTCGAGAAGTAGTATTGGAACAGTCAAGCAAGTGCATACATCTCCATTATTTGATGTGAGATCTCTCGAGCAACGGATGCGTCATCTCCTAGGAGGCTATATTATATGCTTGTACAGTTTGCTACTCTTAGATACGACTAGCACTGGTATATGTTTCTGTATTTAGTGACAGGGACTTACACACTCTCTCTCTCTCTCATCTCTTGCGTCCAACGAACATTGGATGCTTTACAAGGCAGCCCCGAATTCAACTGCGTCTATTTTTCAGCTGTCAACTCGTACATCTTCTCAAGTTCAGTTGTCTTTTGTCCTTCCCTCGAGCTCGTTATTTTATTTTTTTGAAATAAAAAAGATGCTAACAAGCTTAATTCACGAGCACAAGAAAAACTGTTAGATCTCATGTTAATGGCAGTCACGAACACATTGAATTAATCAGAAAACAACACTGCCTTTTCCTGATTGATGCTGGATATGTACTCCAAGATTCTTCGTCGCATGCATTCTTTCAAGGCCATGCAAAAGCAGGGGACACAGATATCACGAGGTCCCGTTTGTCTCGAGGTAAGACCAAAAAAGATACTGGGAGTTGCTAGGTAGAAAGCAAACAACATAAAACAAAAGGATAAAAGAACTGACTGATTTTGCATTGGAACGTCAATGGAAATGACAATGCAACTGGAGAAAAGAAGTGTCAATGGACAATTTTGTACTTCCATTTGTTGGTCATTAAGAAGTATTTCAGATGCTTTGCATCTGATATGACAACCTTAATCTTGTATTTTTTTTCTATTTCTTCCATGTTTGAGATTTAGTGTTCACCCCTTCAAGTGCCTGATTTTTTTTGTTCATGTTCTTTAATCATTACTATTCTTCACTTTATCAATTCGTGGATGCACATTTTAGTTGGCCCAGTGACTAGTACCACATACAATATTGTTTATCGATTTTTATAACATACACCTTCAGGTTCATTTATCCAAGAAAAAGGTTTGGTCACACAAATAGAAGGTAGTTTCATTGTTTTCATAACAATTTATTTGTTTAGCACCATCTTCTGTGAAACACTACTTTTTTAATAAAAATAATCTGGTAAGTATGTACCTTAAATCTTTGTTTTCGGAACAAGGAGAAGGGGATCTGGAAGTTTTGAAACAAATCCTTTTCAAAAAAGTCTCACTTACGTGCACACTTCATGTTTCCTTCTGGCTTTCAATATGCTTTCAGATTTTTCTGTACATACCACACAACAATTAAGTGGGATCAATAGAGAATGTTCTAATAGCATTTGAATTTTCTTTCTTCATTCATAGACATCATAATAATCATACAATTTAAGCAGAAGTTATGATGTCCCTTACTCTACGGATTTTTCTTGCAAATACCCATAACCCTGCTGGCGAAGCTAGAGTCGCCGAGGCTACATCTTCAAAAGTACATGTTTTCAAGCAATTTTCAGTTGAGAATACTCCCTCCGTTCTTGTTTTATTATCGTTAGGACGAAGAGTCAGTTCAAAAATGATATCCCTTGTCTGAACGACAAGAAAACAAAAACAGAGGAGTACACTCTTAACAAGGGATAAATCACTTTGAATGTGATGTTGCCAGTGCATAACACGATGGAAGTGAGTATCATGAAAGTGCCTTGCAAGCGGTAAACACCCATTAAAGGGAAAAGGAGAATGGTTTCATACATGTCACAAAATGGACAAACACAAGTCATGTATATAATGGAACATAAATACTCATCACTGTATAGCTTATGCGGATAATCCAAGAAAACTGAACCAAGAAATGCTGTGTTAAGAAAGAAAAACAGGATTTTTATTTCTCACATTCTGCAAAACCCAATTCATTTTTTTAATTTCTGCAAATATGTATGCTGATTTGTTCATGATTTTGTAGGCCAAATGATAATGTAGTAATTCAATGTTCATTGTAGTTGGAAACTGTTTATGTGGTTTATAAATTTCTTTGTCATATATATTGATTTGGCAGATTTGCAATTTTCTAATTCTATGATACATGGAGACCTTGTAACATGCCACAAAAAACCATTTTTGGTAGACTGGCACACAGTAAACCCAGATAGGTACACACCATCCTAGATGGCAATAATATGCTTAACATTCATTTTCTTTTGCTATACTCTTACAAAAAAACCCACATTTTATTTGTGGTTTTAAACATGAGATCCTTTGGTTATTTATAGTTTTCTACTATGGTTTGTTGAAATTGAAAGTGCACATATGTGCAGCTGCAACTATTTTGAAGAAAAATGCAAACTATGCCATAAATACAAGTTAGAGCATCCATAATTCTATTCTTGCCCCTGGTCTCACTGCTTTTGTTGTAACGTTTCTTCTTTGAGGGTCAACCTATATATTTTAATAGCATTACCACAGCAGGGATTCCCCTGTCATACTTCGTTTCAAAAAAAATAAAAAATTAAGCCTTCCTTTTTTGGGGGATTGCACAGATGACTGTTGCAAAGTATAGTAATATGATAAAAGTCCAAAATTAAGGATTTTTTTAATGCAGTAGTACATAAATGAATGCGTGTGCACATGCTCCTCCCTGCATTGTATCTCTAATTGCTTTGCTAGGCATACCAAATAATTTTGGTTAATGGGGGACAATGCCAATGCATCTTGCAAAATACCCTAAGAAAATATGCATGTTTTTTTTTAACGAATAACAAAATATGCACGTGACCTAACTGTTTATACAGGCGTGCTGACTTGCAGTGCTACCTAATTGTCTGAATGTGTTCTTTTATAGTTCAAAAAAAAAAAAAACTGTTGTTAGGTTTACCTGTGGAAGATATTGTAGTATTCATATTACGATGCATGCAAGAAAATGAGCACACTGTTAGTAAACAAGGTCTGTGAATGTGTTGTGATTTGCTTGGTGTATGCACTGATCTTCCTGTATGAATGGCACTCCCATCCCCCTCTTATTTCTTCATGCCTGACAGTGTCATTTTATATTATATGCTTGAAGGCTCTTCTGAGGAGGACCAAGAAGGTAGTGGAGGAGAGACAGAACTCCCTGAAGTCGATGCGCATGGTGTGGACCAGGAGCTCAAGCACCATCTCCTGAAGAAGTACAGTGGCTACCTGAGCTCGCTCAAGCAAGAACTGTCAAAGAAGAAGAAGAAAGGGAAGCTCCCTAAAGAGGCTCGCCAACAGCTCCTTAGCTGGTGGGAACTGCACTACAAATGGCCGTACCCCTCGGTAAGTTGCTTTATGCCTTCATAAAATTCTGGCTGCAGTGTCTGCATGGTACATTGCTCCAGTGCCCATGCAAAATTTATACCCAATCAAATCCATAGTTGGCAATAGTGGCTGTAGATTGGCCTCATAAAAAATTTGATTATGTTAATTCAACAAGAAGCCGAATATTTTGTACTGTCACGTCACTTGCAGTGGCGGAGCTACAAGGTATGCCGGGTATGCATCGGCATATCCTGAAATTCCGGCAAGTGCATATGCATATAGTAGTATGCTATACATATACTTGACTCATAAAAACTAAAAAGAAAAAGAGTAATCCAATCCAGGCCCACGTGAGTACGTGACGTGAAGTCTAGTTACAAAATAAGATGTTAAAAGAGTATTTTCTGCAATGGTTTTAGTGAAATTAAAGTTACGAAATAAGATGGGAGATAGTCTTTTGGATGATTTCTAGTCATTTTTATTGAGCGAGCTATTTTCTTTCAAGTTGATGAAGATGATATAATCAATACATTTATGTCCCGTAAAAATCATCAGATAAAATCATCAACAAAATAACATTGTAAGTCTCCTGTACTCTATTATGCTTATATATCAATTATCAGTATGGCTTTTGAAACTATTTATATTGGATGGTTTCAATTTAATCCATGAATTTAAGCATTATTGTGTTAATTAGTGCATATATACTGAATTACGTTGTTAATTTCACAATTATTACCAAATTGGTAAAATGGATTTACCGAATTGTATATGAAACTTTTTGAGCGGCATACCCTAAGCTAGAATCCTAGATTTGCCACTGGTCACTTGGGTGCTAATACTCGACACATTTCCATTTTTGGCTTGTTTTTGCACTAGTGAGTCAAAGCACATCAAAATTAAATGCAAATTATCAACTGGCATATCTGAGCTGATTTAAGGCGCTTAATACTTAAGTTATTGCTAGATGAAGTTAATGTAAAGCAACTATATTCATCTGAAGGAGAGATGCAAGTTAACTGCTTAGACTGAACACAGTAAATTAGCATGAAGTGGGAGTATATCTTGGCTCACTTATACAAGTGAGGAACTAAACTTGCATTTTTCAAATTCAGGTTCTGAATGGTACAAATATTCTTCATGGGCATGCGTTACATTTAGTCTTTTAATGTTGCAAGGTTCACCCCTTCATGTTTTTGTGCTACTTCACTCTGATATAATCGGATTCTTACAACCTAATGAAAAATTTAACCATCAGTTTCCATGAACTTTTGAGTGTAGAACTGTCCCATGTATTTTTTTTTTCTTCTGGATACTAATTCTCTAATTAATTGGGCAGGAGACTCAGAAGGTGGCCTTGGCAGAGTCAACCGGGCTAGACCTGAAGCAGATCAACAACTGGTTCATCAACCAGAGGAAGCGTCACTGGAAACCGTCGGAGGAGATGCACCACATGATGATGGACGGCTACCACACTACGAACGCCTTCTTCATGGACGGCCACTTCCTCAGTGAGGCCGGGCTGTACCGGTTCGGCTAGCTGTCATCGCTTACAACTGCCAACCACGACCTAGCTAAAGAACTAATGGTTTGCAAGTGTGTCTCCGGCGTCTGAATCCCTGAGGACCTGCCTAGCTACTCTACCTAGTGTTGTTTCCCAGATGCGCGAGCCGTAAGAGGGCCGTGCTCAACTATTTTGCTGCCACTATTTTTATGCCTACTTATGCTTGTGCACGAACGCGCTCTGATCAGGAGCTGATGCACAATGTTGAGGTGTGCTAGTGTGCTTTTGTGTGCTAGTCTGCGTGGCTTGACAGATGGATTTGCTTGTTGCTACCTTGTTTGAATAATTTGAATGATCTAGCTAATTTCTGTCAATTTTGCTTCAATTATGTTGGTGGTATCATGAATTATTTATGTTCGGTTTGGCATTTGTCCCCAATTACATGGCCTGTCGAGATAAATCTCCCACAGTTGGTTACATCCCAACTACGCCATGGAAAATTCAACGATCTTTAGTTCTACACGCCCCGTGCAAGTCAATCAGGCCATCGATGGGAGGAGAAACACCACCAGAACAGAAAACAAGGTTGGATCGAGAAGATTGTACCTGCGATGCGATAGGCTGGCCTGTGCGCCGCCCGCCCCCGATGCTCCGCCGCGGCGGCGAAGAGGGAATACCGAACGGTCGCCGCGAGCGAGGCCTGCCCTTTGGGGTTTAGACGGTGGCGGCCTGCCTAGCTGATGGACTGGGCTGCGCATATTGATGGCTTGATGCATAGTGCTGGCCCAGAAATTGGGCCGCCGCCACACACGGCCCTTTTGTTGGGCTGGGCCATGGCGTTCGCTGCGCCGGCCGCCAGGCCGGTTATTCGTTTCTTTCAGTTGGTCAGTTTGGACTGCACGCCGCCTTGACGCCTTGTCTTGTCTCGCGCCGGCCACTCTCTCCTCCTTGGCGCCGGGCGGAGCCATGGAGTTCCCGGCCACTATCTCCCGCGCGCCGACGAGACCTCAAGCGCGGCCGGAGGCGGGTGATTGTCCGGAATTTAGGCACGACGCTCAAGCGGATGCGGGGCCTCCACCGCGGCGGTCGTCAGCATTCTACAGCTCCGTGTTCGCGCAGGTACGCCAACCGCTCGATGAAATGCTCGCACGAACAGCAACTACGAGGGAATAGTTTGTCGCCTTCTGTTTTTCCTGTGCGACGACGGTGACATCGCGTTCAATATTGTTTGATGTGTGCGTGTGTAGATTGAGGAGATAGGGTGGGAGCGGCTGGTGAGCTCCACGGGGGACGGTGGTGTGTCCTGCCTGGCCTTCCGCGTTGTGTAAAGTCTTCTCGCTTGTACTAAAATCCGTTTATTTCATACCCTTATTATTTTCCATCGCAGGGTCACCCCCGAAATTTCATACCCGTACGATGTCTTGGATCGCTGATCAGTAAAACATCGTTGTTTAGCTAGATGGGCGCACGAAGAACATGGCTATAATTTTTTAGTGTACTACGATCTTATGAAAGAGCTTGGTCTTTCTGTGCGCGATGAGCACCGGGCACGTGAACATGCCATTACAGACCACTCTCATGTCATTGTAAAAAAGAAAATCACGCCTCATACATAACGCTTCTTTTTGAGAGGAAGTATGGCACGACTCTTTCAGAGGTTACTGCTTACATAGGGACAACAACTGCAAGTGTAGTGTCCTTTCTCTGAACATCTTTTAATTATATTCATATCTGTAATTTTCTCTCTGCAGGGATGACCAGGGACGGGTTCATTTATTGGAGATCACGCTGCCCATGGACTATCCTTCAAGTCCTCCTTCGATTGCAGCAGTTAGTCTCGAATTTTATATCTTATCAAAGTTCATAGGCTGCCTATTATAGTGTAGTGGCAGGAAATTCAAGAGCTGATGCCATATGATTGTTTCATTGAACAGGACATACCTTATCTACCAAAAATACAGTGGTCAAAAAGCTCAAAACTGAAAGATGTTTTCTGCCAGTTCCAAGAGGTAGGTGGATTTTTTTTTTCGCCTATCGCTTGAATTATATCTGCTTATTCATAGGAATCACATTTTAAATTTCTATGTTGGGTTGTCCTATCTTACTGCATTTGCACGACCAGCACCTGAAGACACTACAAGAGTTCTGGTCTACAATGGATGAGATTGATAAGGTCCTTTGGGTTGTTGATCCAGCGAAACCAACCCACGCCATGTCTCATCGTCGTATAGCTTTAGGTATTTTCCTTATTCTTCTGGAACTGGTAGTTGTCTACCTCCTCTCATGTATCTTTACTCAAATTACCATGCGTTGCCTGATGTCACCAGGTGATGATTGTTATATTTTACTAAATGTTAATGCACGAAAGCCCAGGACCTTACCAGAGTAAGTTCAGATACTCAGATTTCAAGACTATTTCAAGTCTGCTAGGGTTAATCGTCATCATTATTTTCAGGTGCCGCTTCTTGGGTGCAGATGGGAAACTTGACCGGCTCATAATGAATTGGAGAAAAAATCGCAAAAAATGGTACAGTCACATAGGTCCTGAATTTCTTTGTACTAATGGTATGTTGTTGCACTGAAAAATATTTATGCTGAACTTGCAAAGTAGCATGTGCCAAATCAAAACCCTGTTGAATTGTTACCTTCTTTCCTGTAAGTACTGGGTTACATTAGGCCATATGAAAGTTGTGGTAAATACCTATAATCTTCTTCTATTGCTACTAGGGACGAAAAGAAGAAATTCCACGAAAATCTGGCAGCCGTCTTGGACGTTTCACTGCCTGCACCTCCTTCAGTCAGTACCTGCAATGACGATGAGCAAGCTGATTGTGGAATATGTTATGCCAAGCATCTGCCTGTTGGTGAGCAGATTGACCATATGTCCCTTTTTGCTTGTATTAACTTTCCTGGATGATCCTGATCACGATTCTTCCTTCTTCACACCTTCAGATGACGAGCTTGGCATTCACAGCGGATGCGCAACTGACTACACTTGTGAAAACTCCAGCTGCAGCAGGGCTTTCCATTCGTTCTGCCTCAGGGATTGGCTGCGCTCCATCACCACGACGAGGCAGTACGTCAAAACGAACTTTCCCAAAATGATGCACTGACGTATGCCATCATCTGATTATTCCTACTCACAAGTCTTTGTTTTTTCCGCTGGTCCGCAGGTCGTATGATGTTCTGTTCGGGAACTGCCCGTACTGCAGCGACCCTGTTGCCGTGAAGGTCACGGACCGCTAGGTTAAACTATGTTAGCGTTTACGAAGACTTAGTCGTAGTGCTTGTTTTCATGCAGAATAGCGTAATGTCACCTTCAAACATGGTTGTGCGTCGAGTTTTCTATCGGAAACCTCTGGATGCCTACGTGGATGCTTTCGTTGGGTACTCGGGTTTCTTGAAACAGTCATGGCGGCCTAAAACGCCTCTTCTTTGGAGTCAAAAGGTCGAAATCGTCGCCCGCTTCTGGAGAATGTAGAAGTTTTACCGGCCTGATTATTGGGTTGACCTGAACCTCACACTCTGTTCTGGAACACGCCCTTCTAGATTTGGAACGGGGAACGCTGGTTTTCCTGTGGTGCTGCGTTTCTGGGTTGTCCCTGTTCGACCTACGCTGTCCTGCTCCAGTTTTTTTAGTTCACCGACCGGCTGCCAGATGACGGCCACAAGACTGGCCAATACTTCCAGGAGATTGAAATGGGTGGTCAAACTGCACGAGCACCTCTGATGGATCGCTCTCTGAATTACTGTTAGGTGACGATGTATTTTCACATGTTAAGGAATTCTTTTTTTGTGGTTTCCTCGCTTCTGGAAGCACGGGATTAGCTGAAAATGGCGGAGAGGCTGATGATGGCTCACGTGGCTCGTTCAATGTGGGAAACTAGCCGAACCACCACATGTCTTGCATGAACACCAGGCAAAAACGCATATGGTATGGCCAGACGGCGCAGCTTCGTCAACGTGTCTCCGTCGAAGCCGCGACAGCGCGATGGACGACGCTGCATCCGTGAACCGCACTCGGAGTAAAGGAAGGAAAGCACCAGAAAGGAAGTGAAACAAAAGGAAAAAGTTTTTTTTGATGAAACGCAAAAGGAAAAAGTTGGCCGGGCGGCGGAGTGGGCAGCAGACAGCAGTAGTATCGAGATCGGCGAAGCGAACCCGAGAAAGCCGCAAGCAAACGATTCCCGCGAGGCTCAGCGGGAGCCGGGCCCCTCGAGCCCGCGACGGCAGCTGCCACTGTGGAGAAGAAGAACGCCTCGGCGTCAGGTTGAATTCTCGCGCCCACGCCAGGCGACCAACAACCACGACCTCGCGCCCGGCCCAGCGAAGCTCAACAGAAAAGTTACGGTCTTGGACAACGACTGCTTCCCAAATCAAAGCAGAGGCACCTATAAAACTCGAGTGCCACGGCCTGCGGCCGAGTCAGAGGGTAGAGAGAATGGCGAGCGAGGCGGGCGGCGGAGAGGGGAAGCGGGGGAGGCGGTGGCGTCGACGGCTCTCGGGGGCGGCGTGCCTCCCGCGGCCGGGGTGCTTCACGGTGTCCGCCGCAGGCGAGGAGGAGGGCACGTCGGCCTCCGGCGCCGGCGAGGGGGAGAGCAAGCCGAAGCCGACGCATCTGGTCGTCACGGTCAATGGGATCGTCGGCAGGTGAATCTTTCATTCCTTATCCTCGGGACCGCTCCCTTTTTCTCTCTTTCCTTGGCGAACAGGGGCTGTGTTGCTCACGCAAATCACACGCACACGCTTTTCCATGTTATGTTAAGCTTTAATTAAATTCTGAAGTAACCGTGTCATGATCGATCACAGAATCGATGCTTTTCCAAGTGGAAGTTGTCAGTAGAGGTGGTTTTAGTTGTTTGTATCTCGGCTGAATTTCTGAAGCTGCTCGTGACTGGTGCTTTGATGTGGCATTTCAGAACTTGCTCTGGTTGTAGTCAAAGTTTCGGTTGGGGTGACTCTGAACATTTGTGTCTGCCTGACAGCCCTATTTTGCTCCATATATTTGAAAATCTTCTTACAATGATTACTAACGTACTTATACTCTATAATGAGGGTGGGACTTACAAAAGTACTCCATAATGTACTACTCTAACTGGTCTCCAGTTGCCCCAAATCAGTAATCACTGTTTCAGAACTTGAACATTATACTGCCCCAGGCCTAACATTCCCAAAAGGATCACGATCCATGTAAATTCAGATTGGGATTAAATTTCTCATTCAAATAGAGACACTGTAGACTGTAATTCTTGAAGGGTAATGCCAGACGTTTAGCTGTAGCGTTGGCACATGTTTCTTGGAGTACCTGCACCAAAACAGCCTGACTGTGAGGTTTGTGGCTTCCATGTGCCCTTTCTGCAACGAGCAGGAATGCACATGTATTTGGTGACGGAATCTATCTATTGATACAATGGATAACTGAAAATCCACTTCAGCTTATGATAGTTCCAAATGAGTAAGCTAATGCTTTATGATGTGGGTACCATTTTCAGATTTTACAAATGTTTCCTTTCAACTTCTCAGTGCAGAAAATTGGCGATTTGCAGCAAAACATTTCATCAAGACGCACCCTGAAGATGTGGTTGTTCACTGTAAGTTTAATCCCTACCACTTTTCAACATCAAACTACCAACCTTTGAGTTCATTTATACTGCTTATTTGTTAATGGTAAGTTTCATTTGATGGTGCAGGCAGTGGGTGCAACTCATCTACTCGAACTTTTGATGGAGTTGATGTGATGGGAAAAAGATTGGCAGAGGAGGTAAATACTGATGGACTAACATTGCAAATGATATATTGTCTAAAGAAAAGCTCTACGATTGTCATTTTCTTCATTTTCTTTCATAATTAACAGCTTTATTCATAAGCATTGTTTTTCTTGTCTTGCACATTCACTATGAATTAACTGTTACTTTTATGTATGAAGGTGATTTCGGTTGTGGAGTGTAGACCAGAGCTTCGCAAGATTTCGTTTGTTGCACATTCCTTGGGTGGACTAATTGCAAGATATGCTATTGCTCTATTATATGAGAGTAATACACAAAAAGATTCTCATCAAGAGTGTGAGAAGCATGCTGTGGACTATTCTAGTGAGCAGCATACTGTTGAAGAAACAATTGCTGGTTTGGAACCAATTAACTTCATCACCTTTGCAACACCACACCTCGGTACAAGATCACACAAACAAGTTACGTTAAAAAGTTTCCACTGTTGTTATTGTTGGACCTTCATATTAATCCCTTTCTCTCGTCTCCTAAATATTGTTTTGTAGATGTGTAGGGATTAAAGTGGGCTGACTCGTGAGCCCACATATGTGTAGATGTGTAGGTTTTCATGGGTTACCCCACAAAATTTGACCTATATGCAGGCTCGTGAGTCAGCCCACTTTAATCCCTATAGACATGTAATGATCCCTGCTGCTTTCACATGATCTTATATTTATATATTATTATGTCAACTTTATTGTAAAGATTAGACCATCTATGAACTAAGTAATGGCTCTGTTGAGGCAAGAGCATGTACTCTTATCTCCTCATATTCATCCTAGCATCCACTGCTATGTTTCTTTCCTGCCATATACACCTATATGCCAAAACATAGTATAAGTCCTTTTTAAAAATTTCCAGGATTTAAAGCAAGACCTTAACCATGGTTTTAAATAATTTTGTAGTAAAGGTTTAAAACTCTTATTTTCATGTGGGTTCCCTATATATTTGAAAGGGTTAAAGCTTCACAGTTGGACCTCATAGATCCCAAGATGACCCATATTTAGTGAGGATCAGAGAGCTAACACTATCTATTGTCTCCACAATTGATTTATCATATGACTGACTCAACTACTGATTTGCACTAGCAGATTCCACTTCTTCGTGGTTCCCAAAAACTGGAAAAGATGGCATTTCGTTTATCTTGGATTGCAGGGAGAAGTGGAAAACATCTTTTCCTGAAAGATATTGAAGATGAGAAACCTCCACTTCTTCTACAGATGGTTACTGATTATGGAGATCTCCGTTTCATGTACGTATGGGTATAATTCTACATGTTTCAGAAAAAGGGAAGTTAGCCATGTTATTTTAACATAGTCTATTCTATGCTTCTGCATGCAGGTCTGCTCTATGCTCTTTCAAGCGTCGTGCTCTTTACTCAAATGTTTGCAGCGATTGTATCCTTGTTGCATAAATTTGTCCAATTTTCTGATTGCATAAAGCATTATGGTTTTTTTATTTTCTGCGTACAAAATACTAGAGGCGTGTCCTTGACTAATATTTAGTTATTGTTGGCTGGAGAACATCTTCAATACGCCGCCAACATGAGCTTCCCAAGGTACTAGTAATACATTTATTGTAAGCATATTGAGTTTCTTAAAAAGGTTCCTATGTCTGAAAATTCTTGGGCATCAGCACCAACATTTTGTAAACGATGGAAGATATCCTCACGTTGTGTATGTGGAAGAACCAAAGGTCCAGGATGTTGAATTTTCAGATGCGATGATTTATGAGGCAAAAACTACTAGTGAAATGGAAGGTGAGTTTCGAAACTTCAGCTGGAATGAAAAAAATTCGTGATCCACAGCTCATTTTGTGCTGAGCAAAGAATAGGCATATGTCATTTGTGTGGTTCATTGATGCCATATCCATGAACAAAGAAGAGGCATCCGTCCTTTATGTTGTTCTTTGATGGCACATCAGCATTTTTCTTTCAGTATGCCTTAAATTTTCGTTTGAGAATAAGTAAGAAATCATATGATGGTAGCATGAGAACTTCATGAGTTTTTATTGGGTTATTGTCAAATGGTTTGTTTTTGGAAATACAGCTGAAGCCTTACTTCGTTGATTTTGATCACTGTTAGGTATTGTTTTGGTATTGCAATTGTTGTTTTAAAATTTTTTTGCACCAGGACTGTATTTATGTTCAGTTCTCGAGTTTTCTATTGACTGTAATGTAACTCTATGATCATCGAGAATTTTTTTCTCTCAACTGAATGAACTTTTGAACTTTAACTTCAGAAGTGATGCTCAAAGGTTTGAATAGACTTCCATGGGAAAGGGTAGATGTTAGCTTCAAGAAAAGTAAGCAAAAGATTTTCGCGCATAGCACCATCCAGGTATGTGATTCACCCTTCGTGCTATTACCTATTTGATAGTACTTTCGCTATTGGATATTCTTCTCAATGGTTTCCATTTAAGCTGGAGATCATTGAAAGAAAAAGTGATTCAAACCAATCAGTTCATAACATGTTAATGGAGAAAGATAAATTAGTCGTCGTGAGAGGAAAGATTCATTCTTTCAAATTCTTTGTATGTTTTCAGGTCAAGTCCTATTTCTTGAACTCGGATGGAGCTGATGTGATTTTTCACATGATCGACCATTTTCTTTATTAACATGGGGGCACAAATCGGCAAAGCTGGTGTCGAATTCTTCTTTTTTGTGGGTCAATTCTGTTGAATAGGAGTCAGTGGAAAATATTCTTGTAGCATCTAGAGATATATACTGGAAGTAGCAGAGCTCACTGTGAAGAAGCTTAGGGGTGTTGCCTTTCAGCGTTTAATTTTGGGGCGATCAAGCTTAGGTGAAGACGAAAGGGGCGATCAAGCAGAAGAGCGAGCGCATGCACGCCTTCCGTCGTTTATTAGCCTCGAGGTCGTACTGATCGGGAAGCTCCATCGTGTGGTGGTCCTCCAGCATCGCTTTGCGTTCTCAAGTGAAACCTACCGCCGCTGTAAACCGATTGAAGGTAGGAGGTTTGGTTTACGTTTTTGCGAGCTGTGAACACGCCCGCCTAGATAAGGGCGTGGATTTTTTTTTCCTTTCTTCGTTTCGGAGTCCATATGCTATATTGGCACGAAAGCAATAGCGTTCGCGGATCGGATGAAACTCCCGCCCGGCCGGGCTCAGAGTCGGAGAGGCTGCCGAACCTGGCCGAGTCCAACTGCAACCAAAGCAAAGCGTCGGCTGGCTTGCGTCTCTCACCCTCTCTCTACTTTTTTTTTCTTGAAAGGGTCCCTCTACTTTCTTGCAGCTGCAGCAAAGGAGGTATTGCAGCTGCCATTGTTTCATCGGGAAAGGGCCTCGGCCTCGGCGGCTTCGTTAGCTAGCCCGCCCCGCAGGAAGCCTGCTCGTCGCTTCAATGCATTTGCAACAGAGTTCAGAATTGATCTTCCTTTCTTTCGAAGGGAATCAGTTAACATCGGTCAGTTATACTTTTTTTTTGAAGTCATTCGACGCACTCTATTGATGGAGAAAATAGTTACATCGTTCACTATATTCATTATGAAAAAAAAAATCCCATTGACCATTGTCGTGAAAAAAAAAAGAGTCTCGCCTCAAAACTAGCGAGACTGCACTCACACAATCACGTGTTTGTCAAACGTAAACGACCACGTAATAGCAACTCCGATGGAGTGACTAAATAGGTCTCTGAATTTTCTTTTAGTTACTCAAATCGAAAAATACAACTCCAATCCCTGACTATTCAAGTGACTAAATTTAGTGGGCTAACAAATTTTGGAGCAAATCCCCTAAGAATAGAGGACCATTATTTCTCCCCAATAACGCGGATCCTACCATTTTTTCCCCTTTTCTTTTCTTTCCTCTCCTTTCCTTCCCTCTCTTCCCCTTCCTCTGCGTCGAAACGAACGCCGACGCCCTAGCCTACCCGACGCCGCTCGCCGGTCGATGCCGCCACCCGCCGCCGGTAGATCCGACTGCAGCACGGCCGGATCTGGCCCTCTGGATGAAGTGCGGTCGGATTTCGCATTCCAGGCCGGCGGGCAGGGCCAGAGCCGCTCCTGACCAAGGCGCCGCCGCCGCGTGAGGTGTCTGGCCAGACACCTCCGCCCGCTGGCCCCTGTGCGCATCTGAACCTCCGCCTTGCGCAGGAAGGCACGGACGAGGCGTCGGCGGTGAGGCGAGCCGATCTCCGGCGAGGCGAGGCGGAGACGAGAGGGAGAGGTGGCGGCCCACGCGCAAGGGAGGAGAGGAAGAGCAGGTGGCTGTGCGCAAGGGAGGAGAGGAAGAGCCGACAACCAGAGCGAGGGAGGAGAGGAAGAGCCGACAGCCGGAATGGGGGAGAAGAAGGAGCGTCGGCGGCCGGAGCCCTCGACCCGACAGCGCGGGCGTCGAACAGGGAGGGAGGCAGAGGGGTGGGGTCCACCAGCAGAGGAATATGGATCAATAATAGTCAGTTGGGCTAGAGTGCAATATGATTCTAGATCACTAAAATTTAAAACTTAGCCTCTAAACTGAAATATAGAGGCCTGAATTTGATTCCTGGACTGTAGATGCTCTAATATCCACAAACGCCGGTCGGTTTGGTCTGCGTGCTTTAGCACTGATCCGCCCTCCATCCTGATTGGGGCGGCTGCTCCTGCTTCGACGTTCCGATATGGAGGTTGACCATGACAACGTACTTAACGAATCTCATGGCCGCGAGTACCCAACACGCAACCCGGAGGCTTTGGTTCAGGCCGGTGAAGACGAAGGGGACGATCAAGAAGACAAAGCCGACAGTTGACACGAAAAACATGCGATAGATGATGCGCATGAACTCCTCAACCTCGTCTTTATCAGTAGCGGAGCTAGAGATAAAGTGATAGGGGTGTAAAATTACATCACTTAGCAGTCTTTGGGTGCGTAATATGAAAACTAGAGGGTGCTAACATGACGAAAACAAGCTAAATAGAAGCAAAATTCCTAATTTCGTGGGTGCAGTCGCACCCACAACCTTGACTGTAGCTCGGCCCCTGGCCGTTCTCCGGGAGCTCCCTCTGGCGGCCATCCGACATCATCCTCATTGCTGCTTTGCATTGTACTACGTGATTCGAATCGAGACGTTTGTTGGTTTGTGTTTACGGACTCGAAACATTCAACACCATCCTAGATATGGCCGCGAAGCTTATTTTCTGAGGAGTTTTACTATCTAAAATACTGGTTTCAAAACTACTGGCCAATAGTTTGAGAGTAATTCGTAATTATACTATTAAATAATAAATTTATGTTTATTTTCACAATAAGATATTAAGTCTATCAAATTAGTAAAACATTAGTTTATCTTAAAAAAATATAAAATATTAGTTATTAATCAAATTGTTAATATAACTTTATTTATAACATTAAAAACTAATTACTACTATAAATCTACAACTTTTATTTTTTTTGATATTACCCTCAAATTGAGAAACTACTGGTAAGTAGTTTTTTAAAACTAAAACTATTAGTCAGTATTTTTAAACAGTAAAATTATTATTTTTTCCTTTCTTCGTTTCGGAGTCGCGATGGACTGACATTGCATGGCCCGAGCCAACGTGAGCAGAGCCCACGAAACAAGATAGACGTAGTTCGTGGAGAAGATCCGAGCGGCCCACCCCAGTGGTCCTCTTCCCTAGCAATGCCAGACTGAAACGCGCCCGTGTCGCGCGAGACTGGACTGGAAGGCTGCCGCCGGACCTGGCAAAGTCGAACCAAAGCAAAGCGCGGTGTGACCAGCCAGCGCGTTCGTGCGGCGGAACCTCGTCTTCTCGCTGCGCTGTTGCTGAACAATGTGGGAGCATTCGTGCATCTACGCTTCCTCTAAAAAAGTTTGATAATCTTCCTCTCCTTTTGTTTCTCCAGATTTCAGCGGCTGCTTGTACTGTACATACATTTCACAGTCAACGGCTGTACCGTACTGGACCACACACTTTCTTCGGTCCAGTAGCAGTAAAACCTGCTGCATCTTCTATCCTGTCTCGCATCTCGAACAGCGAACCCATGCCGAGGATTACGGCCATTGATTTTCCTGCCGTGCATGCCTGCTGCTGTGATACTGTAGCAAAGCGTCCAGCTTGACCCCCGGTTTCCCGCTGCTGATACGATCGTTTGTTTAATGGTCAACTTTGCGATTTATTATTCCTGTCATTTGACTACGAGTATTTGACTGCTGCTGCTGTTATTGGCTTGTTGCTTGTAGCATTGCTGCTGCTTCTGTAGTTCTGTTGTTGCTTCATGTTTATGAGAAGTCCATTGGAAAATGTCTTATCAGGAAAAGAAAAGGCATAGCAAAATGACATCGGCAAGCGCCAGGTACCACTCCTAGCTCCCTTCTTTCTCCATTGCCATCCAGATGTCTCTGAATCCCCACACCTATCCAATGCGTGATCCTTTTTTTCGCAGGGTGAGAATCTGCACACGACGACAGCCGCCCCCCTTTATTTTGGCAACTTGGCTGCGTCCATGTAAAAACTCGCTCCACGCTCGCTTGCACCTCCCCTGCTTTCTTCCTCTGAAGCAGTCAAGCTCCTTCTCGCTGCCTCGGTCCGTGCGTGCCAGGTCGCTTTGCTTCGTCGCGCGGTGTTCCGAAGGAAAAAGACCTCAGCAATCCGTGCCGCTGCACGTCCAAGGCTTGTGTCATCGTCGCATGGCCATGCCATCTCTGCGGCCCGCTGCCTCTCTCTCCTCCAACTTTTGTGCTCGCTGCTGCGGAAGCAATGGCCGGAGTCTCCGGATTCAGATGCATTCAATGACCTGATCCGTAGCACACTGCTGCACATCACCTCCTGCTTCCCTCTCTCTCTGCACATTGATTCCCAGCATCACGGCTACAAGCAAGGAACCTCCCTGCCCATGTGAACAGTGAGGATGTTGGTGCTGTAGCATCCGCTGATATAAAAGTAGACCGCCTCCTAGCTACTGTTGCCCACCACATTGATCACTGACTCGGCGACGTTCAGTCAAGCTCGGGAGCTCGTCTTCATGGAACCTCTGCTCTACTCCTCGTCCCTGCTCCTCCTCCTTCTCCTGCTATCCTCGCAAGGCCTCTGCTCTACCCAAGGTAAAAAAATCGATTGCCTGCCTTGCTCTTCCTCTCGCCCCGATCGATTTGTCTGCCTTGCTCTTGAGTCTTGATTTGGAGATGGCTGACGCAAGTACTTTCTTGCAGTTGTAGGCAGACCGCTGCATCTCCAGCCCAAGGATCACCCAAAGGTAAGCACCTATCTTCTGATCATGCTTGTGTTTTCTTGTCCTCATCTTTCCTCCGTTGTGAATTTGAATGAGCAACAATGTGAGGCGCAGATCGATGAGAGCGTGGCGATAGCGGAGGTGCTGATCGGGTCGAGGCCGCCGCGGTGCGAGGGCAGGTGCGCGCCGTGCGGCCGTTGCGAGGCCGTGCAAGTGCCGGTGGCTCCGCGGATGGGCAGGGCCGAGGCCGTGTCAGGCGGCGCGGGCCGCTTGTTCAGGGTCGCCGGCGACGGGGTCGACGAGAGCTCCACCAACTACAAGCCACTCAACTGGAGGTGCAGGTGCGCGGACCCGAGAGCCCTGGATCCTTGAGTGATCCGGCCGGCTATCTGAACTCTGAAGCTACCGTCTGCAGCTGATCAACCATTATAAGTAGTAGTGTATATGACATACTCCTAGTTTTATTTCTAGTAGTACTAGTATGGGGTCGAGATCATCTCCTGATCCAGAGGTGGTTGTTTGGGAATGTCGTTTCAACTCTATCTACGTTTTGGTAGGCGTAGAGAGTGGTTGTATGTTAGCTTTTGGCTGTGAGTAGTGATCACTGGAAGACTAGCTTTAGGAGTGTTAGTCAGTGTAAGCCTGTAAACTGTGAGTAGTAATGATCAAATGGTGCCCTTTCTGCATCGGACCATCAGTAGGGTGTTGCGTGCATTACCGTTTCAGTAAATTAAAAGAGCACCACCTCTATCCAAGCTGATGCTTAAGTGAGTTTTTCTTTACAAAAGATGGTCCATGTAATAAAAAGTAGTATGCAGAAATGTGACCAGTGTGAGTTTACTACTTATTTCTGTGTACCTACACGGTGGTAAGTAAACTGACTACTGTTTGAAGTTTAGGACGAATGATTCAAAATTCAGCAAACTACAGTATTCTGAGTAGGTAACCGCAATCATACTGGTGAAAAAGAGCAGAATCTGAGGGTGTCCACAGTCGTTGGTGCCTATAATTATGTGTAGATCAGTCCTAAAGATAAATATAAAAAAGAGTAGCGTTTGGTCCTCACCGATTTCAGATAGGGGCCTAAAAGGCAGAGCAAGGCTAAGAGAGAGGAGGAAGCAGTATAGATAGATGAAGTCTATTCACGTAGCTATAGGTAATTGTCTGCAGTAGAGATAACTTCTTGGCTGCCATTATTTTTTAATACAAAAAATTAACATAAAGCTGACAAACGCTACCTACAAGGAGCCATTGTGGAGATCCAAACAATAAGACAAAATACTTTTCGACCTTGGACGTTTGCGCATCATTGCTGCTGTTGGTGAACTTGTAGTACCGTGTAAACATTGATCTATACAGAGGGACATGTCCTCTGTCACGGCAATGATAAAACTGATGCAGCGATCTCGTTGCATAAAAAATGATACCGTAAGCTTCAATTGGTCAGGAAAATATCAGAAAATAACTAGTGGACGAAAAGTCCTGAACTCTTGACGCGTGTGTTTGGTGGGATGGTTACTTTTTGATGATATTTGGGTGAGGGTGACGTAGGACAGGGTTAACAAGAAGAGAATATTTCTTCATATTCGGAGGCAATGCCATCCTCGAAATCGAGCGGAAGGCGCGGCCCCCGTCGCTCGCGTGCTCTCGCTCATGGCTCCCGCGCTCCCGCCTCGCACGCTGGCGCGTTCTCGTGCGTGCTCTTGCCGTGCTCCCGCGCTGCTCTCTCCCATTCGAAACAAAAGTGCTCTGCCGACTGCTTCTTTTTTTTCTTTTTTAAGAACTGATAAGATGTAAAGTGCTACGCTTTTTAAAGTATCGTTGTTTTTGCTAAAAGAAAAACAAAAACAAAAAGAATATTATTTTTTTTTAAAAAAAATCTGAGTGGTAAATTAATTGAATTATAATCACGTTAAATTTTATGCAAATAAAGATGTAATCTCACCATATATTCAGCTTTCTCATCCACATACATCCATCTAAACAAAATCAGAGACGGACTCATCTATCGTTCATCTCTCATAACAAACAAAATAAAATGGCTCGTTCTAACACTTCAAACAAACAGCGATAGAGACCACCTCATCCTAAAAAACAAAAATAACTCCACCTCATCCTAAAAAACAAAAATGACTCCGCTTTAATCCTCTTGACTTCAAACCAAACACATCCGCCAAGCAGCAATACGGAGTACTGAGGCCTGATTATGCTGGCTGCCTATGCTTTAGAATCGGCTGTTCTTGATGCTGTTTTCGTTAGTCCCAGTCCCACGGAACACAATTTTGTCAATGCCACCAAAGCTAAAATCTAGTAGTAGCACCGAGAAGTACTCGTGATGAGCACTCTGTACCGCCTTCACCAAAAACGATTCTGAAGTCTGAACGATGCATCATCCAAGCTTCACGTTTCAAGGCTTGTTGCATGCATGACCGTCTGTAGACGAACGATGGATGCCACTGCATTCACTCCAGATCGTATCACATGGAGATGCAATCTCTGGCTGCCCACCTGGGCACACGGAAAAGGACAGTGCTGATGTGCTGAGCGCCCCATGAATCCTCACTCGAGTCATCAAGTGAGGAGGGGTCATGTCGCGTCCTGTCGCAGCCTTCGTCTGCATTGAAGCGTGTCTGTCTCTTCTGTCCCCTTCCGCTTCGCCTTTTTTTTTTGTTCGCAAAGGAAGGACATTTATGCCAAGACATTGCTTGTGTTGTGAGACCAGTTAAAGCGGAGCCGGAGCAGCAGCAGTCAAGAGTCGACGACAACCGAACCGAGTTACTACTCGCAGGCGACTGCTGGTTTCTTCTGTGAAACAAACAAAATGCTGTGGGCTTGTGTTGTGAGACCAGTAGACCACATCGTCACTCGAAATTGTCCAAAATGAGGCCGAACGAATTTTAAAGGACTGGAACTCTATAGAAAATTTTCCTATGAAGCACTTTGGAACAAAGAATTGAGCTTATGTAAATACTATAAAATTTATATGGAATACTTTTCTCCATAGTAATTTTGGAGGAATTCTAGCAAGAGGATCAACCTCCAGATCGTATCACATGGACGAATTCCTGCGTGTCATTCTATCTCCTCGAATTACTACGTTTTTCTGTGTTATATCCGAACGATCTATGAGAAAGGTTCTGCATTCTAAATGTTTATAGCATTGCAAATTTTATGTCCCTCAAATCTTATGTTTTTCTATTCCAGCGTTTTGAGAATCCTATGTTTCAAAGAAGGCCTGAATCACCTAGCATTTGCAACTTTCAGGGACCAGTCTGAAATGGGAATGCGAGAAATTCTTAGAAATAAATGACATGACGCAGTCCCAATTTTGCAAGAAACTCCGCTGTGAACTTTGAACCTAGAAATCCTGTAATTTGGTTTCATGCGTCGCGTTCCACGTGGGCAGCCACAGCCAGTAGTCCGGGGTCGTTGGGCTCATCATCGCCACGGAGAGTCGGAGTCTGTGGGCCTTCAGGAGCAGGCTGTCTGGCTAGTTTCCAATCCTTTCCGCTTCCACACTTCCACAATGTGACTCTAGAGCCCGCCCTTACAGAACTCAGAGTTAGCATGATCCGGGAGTCTATCGCGGGCCATGCTAATTGAGAATTATTATAAAAATTATTTTTCAATAGCTCTCTTAGATATTTTTTTTATTTTTATCCACTCTTTAAATCATCCTCAAACATTGATAAAATAAAGGAACAATTCAGAGTCACTAATCCCCTCCTCCTGGCTCGTATGATTCTTCAGCCGCCGTACGGTAAGCCGGCTTCAGGGTCACCATCTTCTCGTGCCAGAGGCTACATGTGAACGCGACGAGCGGCCCAGCCGTACCTGACTGATCTGCGAGGGCGCTCTCCACCACGCCATGGACGAACTCGGCGACCTCTTCACGTGACGCCGCACCGAGCACTGCGAGGAGCTCGTTCAGAGTGTCGCCATTGGCCCCGGCGGCTACCGTGGCCGGTGCGGAGTAGATCGACACCGGCGAGAAGACGAAGTTCTTGCCGGTGGTGCTGCCGCTATCACCGTCGTCAGCACCGTTGCCTCCATCGTTACCGATGGCTTCGGAGAGCAGCTTTGCAAGGCGAACGGCAAACGCCATCAGGCCCGATCTGACGTCCGCGCGTGGCTTCTTGCTTGGCCTGGTCTCGTCTTCCATGGTGAAATTGGTGTTCGATCGATATCCTTGTTTCTATATATGGTTTCTTGGATGTGAAGCTGGGACATTATATTGTATATATATTTATTATATATACAATACAACGTGGAGTATAAGAGATCGATTTCAATATATATTGGCTACGGTAGCATATGAAAATTGGAAATAAAAAACAGGCCAAGCGTACAGCCAGCTATGGTGGAGGCGATCGCAGGCTGCGGCGGCGAGCGGAACGCAAAGCCTGACCGTCATCTACACACGAAATTTTAAACAGGCCACATGGCCCAATTTAAATTAAAATAAGTTTACTTTTAGAGGAATTGTTAGAGAAGAACATTTATTTTGGCCACAATAGTTTTTGGGCTGTTCCTAAAATGAGTTTTTTGGGAGTAGTTTTTAGGGGAGCTTTTGAAAATGCTCTAAGAAGAAGTAAAAAAGGTAGCCGCACAGTAAACGAGAAGGAGAGAGACAGAGATAGGGATGTATTAGAAAGAGAGAAAGTTACATCGGAAAGTGAGAATGATAATTAGTTTAGGATATTTAAAGTTAGCTAAAGTGTCAAATATTTTAAGACAAAGTACTATCTAAATTATTTTTCTTATGTAAATATAGCGAAGAGACTAAAAAGTTCTCTCCAACAGACTCGCTAAAGTACTTGTCAAAATACATCCCTTACAATCCTGCCTTCTTCGATCGTTAAACATAGCGAGGCACCTTACCTCGCCATCCTTCCTCCCGTCTGTTGCTTCTCCTTCCCGTGCGCTTGTGGTGAGCTGGGGTCTTAGGTCCGGAAGGAGTCAAACCAGCGCAACCATCTCTAGTGGAGGTGCCTATTCAAGTCTTTACTCTAAATTTTAGAAGAGGAGAGTAAAAAATCAACTCCAGTAAAGATTACAAATGAGATCCTATTTTTCATGCTCTTCTATAATTTAGATTCAGGTCTCTAGAAATAGGATCCTCCCATTCTCCCTCCTTCCCATGGGCCCCACCACTTTCCTCATTTTTCTTTTTTCCATGCCGAGTTGGGGCTCCACGACGCCGGGTCGACGGGCAACGACGTCGGGTCAACCTTCCTCTTCCCCACCTCCGAGCTGCCGGCGCGTAGCACCTCCGGCGCCCCGCGCCATCCCCGGCCTATGGCGCCTCCTCCTCCCTCCGTGAAGCCACGTAGGTGCGCCTTCATCGCGCCGCCACAAGCTGTGCTCAAGGTCCCCGGCCGCCGGCGGCGGCAGCTCCCCAGCCGACGACGTCAGTAGCTCTCCGTCCACGGCGTCCGCTCATCCCTGACCTCCGGCTCCTGCTCCTTGCCGTCCTACTGCACCACCTCCTCCCCGCGCTACTGCACCACCTCCACCCCGTCAGACCGCATCAGCGCGCCAAGAAACACCGTCTTCCGTTGATGGCCATCATCGCAAGCTCTTTTCCGACGTCCAGCCTCCTCCCCAACCCGTCCTGCCTCCTCCCCAAGAGCCGCTGCCATATGAGGCACCCTTCCGCACCGGCACCGCCTGGGACGCCAGGGACGACTTCAACCTCACTCCGATGCCGCTCTTCGACTGGACGCTGGACTACTCTAAGGTACAAATTTGTGCCTTTTTGATGAATTTCAGTTTGTGCAAAACTATTCTAGTCTGTAGTGTTTGAGAAATGCAAAACTACTCTAGTCTATAGTGTTTGAGAAATGCAAGCAACTTTAGTCACTATATACAAATGTCTGATCTGATCTGTAGTGGATTGTGAGTACTCAACAACTTTAGTGGATTGATAACAGTGCAATACAACACTCTACTAGCACCAATTGAACAAACTTGTGCAAGGACAATCTGATTGCCAGACAATACCAGTGTGTCACTAGCTGATATGCATGATGTCCATTTCTGTGTTTGCTTTAGTTTCAATTAGTTTTTTTACCTTTTGTCACTAGCTGCCATGTTTTGGTGTACAACAGGTTGAGTAGTTACAGAAAATCTTGTAGATTGCTTGCTCATGTGATTTTCTAGTGACAATTGATATGTATGGGTATGAAATAGAAATATCATTGGCTCCACCAATATTGTCAGTGAAGCTTATTTGCGGTAAAGCTCTATAGCCTGTGTTGGCTTAGGTAGCTTCTTTGTAGCTCCAATTTTCATTGTTGAGTTTAACAGTCATAGTGCTCAAATAGAATTGCTTGCTTGTTTGATTTTGATGTGCTTGATCTGGGAGTGTAATGCTGCTGCTTGTTTGATTTTTATTTTTTAATCTAGGAGTATGTCAATGCGCCCCTCTGTTGCTGATAATCCTGGCCTATGTTCATTTCGATATGTTTGATCTGGGAGTCCTGACAGGGCAGTGGCTTCATGCATTTCTTAGAACCCTTTCCTGCTCTCCATAGTCTTAGAATTCAGACTTTAAAGTACGTAGTTTGGTCAAAGCACTACCTTTTAGTTGCATGTGTAATGCTGTTTGGACCCTGCAAATACCTACAACTGTTTGACTTGACTTCCACAATTACGATAATAAATTAATTATTGCAGCAGTTTAGCTTAATCGTTACTGCATTTCTGAAACCTGAATCATAGTGTCAGCTTATTAAAATAACTATGGCTTCCTGTAAGATTCTCTCTTTAGCATCAGTTCTGTCTCCCTCAACTAGTTGTTTTGACTAACAGTGAAAACATATATAATTGAATTATAGTCCTTTCCTCTGCTTGGCCGTTCTACATATGTTTGCATCCCATCGAACACCAGATGGTTCTGCATAAGGTTCATAGAGCTGTCTAGTCTGGTAGCACTAAAACATCACTGGTTTGGGTATTGGTTTGTGGTCTGTATCGAAAAAGAGTAGGAGCAGCTGGTAGCACTAAAGTAAATGTTCAGTTAGCTCTGTTTTTGCTTCCAAAGCATGTGGTAGTAGCAAGACTTGGACCCATTATATTGCTAGCAAACCATTCTGTTTTTTTTTTTTAGGCGACATCTAAAATTTTCCTCTCATGTTTATTAGGATCCGAGGTCTTCTAGTTCGGAATATTTCACAAACTTAATAACTCAAGATAAAGATGCTGATCTGGAATTGCTCATGGAACCGGATCCCACTCTAACTACTGTTGCAAAAGGACCATCAAAGCAAGGAACTAACTACAGTCATGATGAAGATATCCAACTTTGTAAATCTTGGTTGAACATTAGCAGCGACCCAATCATTGAAATAGATCAGTCAGAAAAAACTTATTGGGAGAGTATCGCTCAAGATTTTCACCAAAACATATATTGGTAGTAGCAAGACTTGGACCCATTATGTTGTTAGCGTAATTAGATTTACATTGATGTATCTTGCTACTCAAGGCACCTGCCGTAATCACCGGAGTCTGTTTAGGCTCGATCCTGCTCCGCTTCTGCTAAACCAGGCCGTCGCCGCCACGCCACAGCCGCCGTTGTGCGCTCGCCCCACCTACGCACCGCCTATGCCCTCGTCGGCCTTCTCCTTCCCCAATCCAATGGCTCCCACGCCTGATGAACTTGAGGCTGCACGCGTCGCTGAGGAGACTCGCCGCAAGGCCCAAGAAGATGCTGACCAGGCTGAGGCCGATCGCATCGCCAAAGAAGATGCCGATCGCGTCGCTAAGGAAACTCGCCGCAAGGCTGATGAAGATGCCGCTGAGACCGCTCCCGTCTCAAAGAAGAGAGCGATGCCCTGGACGCCGAATACGCGCATGCTGCTCGTGCTGCCGCCCTCTCCAACCTGCATGCCCAGGCAGTCGTTGTCCCTCAACTACAAGGCCATTGTCCCTGTCGTGCTCGACCTCATTGCAAACAACTACAACAGATGGCGCGGGATGTTTCTTGTCACTCTCGGCAAGTATTCGCTGAGCGACCATGTCCTCTCCAACGCCGCACATCACGAAGACGAAGCCTGGGTGAGGATGGATTGCACTGTTCTCGGCTGGATCCACAACACCATCGCCCCAGATCTCTTGGAGACTGTCATGACTCATCTCACGCAGGACCCCTTCACGGCACGTTGTGCATGGCTCCAGCTTGAAGATCAGTTTCTTGGCCATCGTGAGAGTCGCGCTCTTGTTCTGGAAGCCGAGTTTCGGAATTTTGTACAGGGCGATTTGTCCATCACGGACTACTCGAGGCGTCTCCTCTCCATGGCCACTGCCTTGAGCGACTTTGGCGATCCCGTTGGTGAGCGCACCCTCGTTCGTCCTCACACTGCTCCGCGGCCTGAACGAGAAGTTCACCCATATGGTGCCACACTTGAAGCTCAGGTCGCCCCTTCCAAACTTTCAGGACACATGTTCCCTCCTGCGGCTAGAAGAGATTGACCTCAAGTCCAAGCCCACGGCCCCCTCTACGGCACTCGCTGCCACGACGGCTCCAACACCCCGGCTGCCCCTCCCGCCTCCATCACCTGATTGTGGCGTCCCTGGCCCCAAGAACGCCTACAATAACTCCAACAGGCGTCGCGGGAAGGGTGGTCGTGGCGGAGGCAACAACTTCACTCCGTCGATGCGCCCTGCCTATCACGACAACCAGATTGGCTTCCCGGCTTCGCTTCACAATCCGTGGTCGGGCATGGTCCAGGTCTAGCCCCACGCCCATCCTCATGGCGTTCTTGGCCCCCGCCCCAACATGCAGCAACCTGGCCTCCCTGGTCGCCCCCATGCCCTCACGGTTACTCACCCAGAGGCTGTCTACACCCCGCCCGCCTACTACCCGGGGACAGCAGTGTACCCGGCCGGCCTTCCTGCACCTTCATCGCCATTTGTGCCGAGTTCGTTGCCTGCATACCAGCAACCCCAACAATGGTTGCTTATGAGTGGCGGCTCGTGGAATATGGAGTCGCTTGCGAGCGCCTACAACACCATGCAGCTGCAGCCGCTGTCGTCACCGGCCGAGTGGTACTTTGACTCCGGCACCGACGCTCATATGACTTCAGATGCTGGTAACATCTCGGTTCTTCACCCACCCTCTCTCACAACTCATTCATCTATCATTGTTGGTAACGGGTCTCTCCTTCCAGTCACCTCCACCGGCACTCACTCCTTTTATACACCCTCACGGCCACTACACCTTAATAATGTTCTAGTCTCACCTAGCATCATTAAAAACTTGATTTCAGTTCGTCGTTTCACTATTGACAATAGCTGCACTATCAAGTTTGACTCTTTCGGCCTTTCTATGAAGGATCTTCAAACTAAGAACGTGATTGCCAGGTGCAATAGTTCCGGTGACCTGTATCCGTTCCCATCCACCAGCATCCACGCCCTTGCTGCAGATACATCCTCCTCCACGCTTTGGCATCACCGTCTCGATCATCTAGGCCATGAAACCCTCTCCAAGCTTTCTAGTTCTAGTGCTATTTCTTATAATAAGGGTACCACCAAACATGTGTGTCGCTTGTCAGTTGGGGCGACATGTTCGTCTTCCGTTTAGTACATCACACTCTAGAGCTTCCAATATTTTTGATTTAGTGTATTGTGACCTCTGGACATCTCCCATTGTTAGTGTCTCTGGTTACAAATACTATTTGGTTATTTTGGATGATTGCTCTTACTTTTTTTTGACTTTTCCTTTACACCTAAAATCCGAGACGTTCCCTACCATTGTAAACTTTTTTTTTCCTATGTGCACACCCAATTTGGACTCATTATCCAAAGAGTTCAATGTGACAATGGCCGTGAATTTGACAATTCTATTGCTTGCACTTTCTTCCTCGCTCATGGTGTTGTCCTTCGCCTCTCAGGCCACTACACATCCTAACAAAACGTCCGAGCGGAGCGCATCATCCGCACCACCAACAACATGGTGCGCTCCCTCCTTTTTCAGGCTAGCTTACCACCGGTATATTGGATAGAGGCCCTTCAAACTGCCACATATCTCCTCAATTGCCTTCCCACCAAGACCCTAGCCCTCTCTACGTCGTTCTTCTTCCTGTTTGGAAAACACCTCTCTTATAACCACCTTCGTGTCTTTGGCTATGCGTGTTATCCTAATATGTCGTCCACGGCTCCTCACAAACTCTCACCACGTTCCTCTTTGTGTGTCTTCCTTGGGCACCCCTCTGACCATAAAGGATATCGATGCCTTGATCTCCATTCAAATCGCTTTATAATATCTCGTCATGTTGTCTTTGATGAATTCAAATTTCCCTTTGCTGAGATGTCTACCTCACCAATGTCATGTGACGTGTTGGATTTTTTATGTACTGATGCTGCTGCTATTCTGCCCATCGGGCCTAGCTCTACTGCTGCAGGTTCCCCGGTGTTGCCATCACCCTCACGGCCAGGTGCCTCTAGGCTCGCGGTGCATGCTACGCACACGCCTGACGTACCTGACTGCACCACGCTTGGACCTGCTCCCGTGCATGCTACTGTGCTAGACACGGCACCAGCCGGGTTCCGGTCCCGCGCACTGACGATGGACCATGACTCACTTATCTCCGCTGGCTCACCACCCTGTGGACTCGCCTCTCCGGCCAGCTCTCTTGCACCAGCTTCGGTCGTGGGTGCTGGGCCAGCCTCGCCTACCTCGGTGGGCCGCGACCAGCCTACTTTCGCTGGCTCGTCGCCCCGTGGGTTGGCCTCGCCTGCCAACAGCCCTGTGCTGACCTCGTCTGCCTGTGCTCCTGAGCAAGCCTCACCTGGGAATAGTGATTCTCACAGCGGGCGCAACCACGCGTTCTTGTGCCCCGTCCTGCTGCCCCTGGTGGTCGTGTACCCCAGGTAGTCGCCAGCAGTGCGGGGCGACCTCCTCCACCACACGCGGTTCATGTGCCTCCAGTGCATAACGACCACGTCATGGCTACCAGAGGGAAGTCCAGTTATCGCCGGCCACCGTTGGCACTGTGCTTACTCTAGCTTTGTCCTGAGGATGGCCGATTCATCAACTTGATGTTAAAAATACCTTTCTACATGATACACTCTCTAAGACAGTTTATTGCATTCAGCCTTCTGGGTTTATTGATCCGGCTCATCCTAATCATGTTTGTCGCCTTACCAAGTCACTTTATGGCCTCAAGCAAGCTCCTCGTGCCTGGTACAGCCGCTTCGCCTCTCATTTGCTCTCTTTAGGATTTTCTAAAGCCAAGTCAGACACTTGATTGTTTGTGTTCCGTCGCGGTGATGACATAATTTATCTTCTCCTCTATGTCGACGACATTGTCTTGACTGCCTCTTCGGATGGACTTTTGAGCCGCACCATTGTTGCTCCTCAGCGGGAATTCTCTATGAAGGACCTTGGCCCCTTACACCACTTCCTTGGAGTCTCTGTCAAGCAGCAGCATGGGCACATCTTCTTGTCACAACGACAATACATGTTGGAGATTCTAGAGCAAGCTTCTATGATGACGTGCAAGCCATGCTCCACTCCAGTGAACACTAGCTCCAAGTTGTCAAGTGATGGACCTCTAGTGGCTGATCCGACTCACTATCGTAGTTTGGCCGGTGCTCTACAGTATCTGACTTTCACCAGACCAGACATTTCTTATGCTGTCCAACAAGTATGTCTCTACATGCATGATCCACGGGAACCTCACATGACTGCTGTCAAACGCATCTTGCGCTATCTTCAGGGCACTCTAGATCTTGGTCTCACTCTTCGTCCCACCGATCCTACGAGTTTGGTTGTCTACTCTGATGCGGATTGGACTGGCTGTCCCAATACACGCAAGTCTACCTCGGGCTATGCTGTGTTTCTTGGTGACAACCTTGTGTCTTGGTCCTCTAAGCGCCAACATATTGTGTCTTGCTCCAGTGCTGAAGCGGAATATCGTGCAGTTGATAATGGAGTCAATGAAGGGACCTGGCTTCGCCTCCTTCTCCAGGATCTCCACTATCCTCTACGACATGCCACTCTTGTCTATTGTGACAATGTGAGCGCCGTCTTTCTCTCCACTAACCCAGTTCAGCATCGATGCACAAAGCATGTCGAGATTGATCTCCACTTCGTACGAGAACGTGTTGCGCTTAGAGAGGTGCGTGTTCTACATGTTCCAACGACCTCTCAGTATGCTGACATTTTCACCAAGGGGCTGCTGTCATCGCTATTCAGTGAGTTTCGGTCCAGTCTGAACGTTTGCTCTGCTGCCGATCAGACTGCGGGGGAGTATTAGCGTAATTAGATTTACATTGATGCATCTTGCTACTCAAGCCACCTGCTGTAATCACCGGAGTCTATTTCCTTCATGTGAGATACGGCAGGGTTGGCCTATATGTATTTGCCCACGGTCATCAATGAATCATCACATATTCTCCCAAAATACTCACGCCAATACAACCTCATGGGGGCTCCTCTGAGAGAAGAAACATGGCCATAGACTCACCCCGGAGAGAGGAATTTACGCCACAGCTCAGGTGAGTTCCGCGGCCGCATTTAGAGAAGGACTCAATTTACGACCGAGGCTTGAGTAAAAGAGGAAAGGGCGGCGAGGTGAGCTTGTAGACTCCTTCACGCAGCCATGGGTGGGGCGGCTCTACCGGAAATGGCATAGAGGTAGAGGTGACGCTTGAGCCGGAGCTTATGGCAGCGACAACAATCGTGAGCAGCTCGAGAGAGAGAGAAGAAAGAAACATGCGACCAAAACTAAAAAGAGTTATATATGGAAAGAAAAGGATCACACCTTGAGAGAAAAAACAGGCCCCACAGATGACGTGGTCACTTTGGAGTTGGTTTTAGAGAGGCTGTTGGTTTCATCACGTTTTTTAGATTTTTTTTTTGAATAATACCTTATGGCTTATTGATTGATTGGAATTGTTACATCATTGACCAAAAGTTCTAGAATAGAACTTGGTGGCTCATCTATCCACATACAAGACTGATTTCAGTTAACCCGTGGGCCACTTCATTTGCTTCCCTATTACAGTGCTCAATTGATATAGAAGCGAACCCATTCCAAAGTATAATACAATCATCGTATGTAGCTGACGCTGATGTTGTCGAAAACCCCCTGTCCAGTATTGTATTCACCACCTCAATGCAATCTGACTAGACAATGAATCGGTTACATCCCACCCGCTGAGCAAGTGACAAACCCTCCCTTAGAGTTGTTGCCTCCACCGATAGGGCATCCAGGACATGAGGTACAAACCTTTGAGCTCCCACTATGAAGCCGCCCTTGTCATCTCGAATGACTGAACCAGTATCATCCGTCCCTGGTCTCTGGTCGAAACTTGCATCGACATTCAACATCAGTTTACCTTCCAGTGGCTTCTTCCATCCCTCATTCTTCACATTATTTTTCTTCTCCACATTCTTTAGTTACTTGACAATGTGGCTATTGACATAGCCGCCCTCATAGTGGCGCTAATCCTCCAGCGGATGAGCCAATAAATGATGAGGTTTAGGATAGAATATTTTGTAATTGTGTTGGCTTTAGTTTAGTGGAACAGTTATGTAATTTCATGGTTTGGTCTTATTTTGTAACATACTATAACACTGCGCAGGTTCCTGAAGATGGACCTGTGCAGGGATCGACTGGTAATTTTGTTGAAGTTTCTAGCGATAGTTCCGAAGTGCTTCGCTGTTTTAGGTATCTGCAGTCACCTGTTTCCCCGCGAAGCGATATTCATAGTTCTGACCTCGATTGGAGTGTGTTTGACGAGGTGGAAAATGCTCCTCAGAGTGCTTCACCTCCTTGCGATATTAGTGATTCCAGCGATGATGAAAATCGCTGATCAAAGCGTGCACCGCGAGTTGCTGTTCGAAAGATTCCAATTAGTAGGTTAAAAACCCCGCAGCGCGAAGTTGGTTGTGGTTCTTTTGACAACGTCTGCAATATTGAGTTGCGGGGCAGCAAGTGAAGGCCCGAAGAAGTAGGAAGCTCTTCGGCATCCCAAGTTGTGACAGTTAGCAAGTTTGATTATTATAGATTGTTCGGCAAGATACCCCATGCTGCTACAGGTTATACTCAGGACATGTGGGAAAAGATATTTCCTCAGCTCCTAGAAACTGGCATTTGTGTAAAGGAAGAAAATGAATGAAAATTATGTTTTACCTTGTGTGATGACTGTTGCTTTTTCATTTTGAGAATGATAAGGATGATTCTTGTTTTACGGTGATTTTTGTTTTGAAGAACATCACCCTTTCCCCTATTAGTTGATTTGGGGCGAGGTGCGTGCGAAATGAAATTTTGTTGAGCCCCTTTTGTGACTTTGACAATTTTTATTTTGAAAAACGTCGCCCTGCCCCCTTAGTCGATTTGGGGCGAGGTGCGTGCGATGCGAAATTTCACCGAGCCCCTTTTGTGACTTCGGTGATTTTTATTTTGAAAAACGCCACCCTCCATTTCACCGAGCCCCTTTTGCGACTTTGGCGATTTTTATTTTGAAAAATGCCACCCTCCCCCCTTAGTCGATTTGGGGCGAGGTGCATGCGATGCGAAATTTCATCGAGCCCCTTTTTTGACTTCGACGATTTTTGTCTTCAAAGCACCAAAAAGAAAGAAAGGAAGAGAGATAAGCTAAGAGAAAGAAATCACTCATCGTCTTCTTCGGTGCCCTCGTCTTCTTCCTCTTCTTCAGTTGGAGGAGCGGTAGATGGTCCAGGTGCAGCAGTGTGGAGGGTCTAGGTGACACATCGTCCCAATCATAGGCTGCAAAGGAATCTTCAAAGATCGGTGGTTCACCATCGAGCTCACACTCGGAGCCATCCGGAGACACCTCATGTCCCTGAGCCCTTTGGTCCCTCTTGTACCGCCGCACTTGCTCCTTGATTCTTTTCTTATTCTCCCAATTTTCCTTTGCATTGAAGCAACAAGTAGTGAGAATGCTCTTGAGGAGAGAAACAATAGGAAAAGATGGACGATGAGGAGGCTCTAGAGGAGGAGGAGCTGATGAAGATGCTCTAGCTACAGCTGCTGATGCTTCTCTCTCAGCTTCTATCTCAGCATGAGCATGGGCAAGACTTGCTCTCTTGGAGGAGGATACCCCAGGTGGAGTGGGATCAAGTGGGCGAAGCTCATGTTGCACTCTTGGTCGTAGAGGAAGATGCTTACATTCCTTCTCAAATATGAGCCCAGTTTCAGCTTCAATCATCCGCATAAGATAGGGAGCACAGGGAAGGACTCTCCTTGTATCAATCGATGACATGTAAATGTCATTTGTAATGAAGTCCATGACACAAAAGGGAGTGGCATCCGGAGCAAACCTAGCAAGAATGTTTTTTGAAGACTCTACTATAGCTGTAGCATATCCACCCTCAGGTGCAATGGTAACTCTCAACATCCGGTTAAGGGTGAAGTAGAAGTTGTGAAGTCCATTTGTGGTCCCAAACACATTTGGACACTTCTCATAGTACATGAAGTCCATGTCCTTTTTTTTTCATCACAGCTTCATTAGAGATGATTTCCCTTTTACGGTCCTCACTTCCTTGGAAGAAGTAGCTAGTAAAATGAGTGGCCGAGACCGAATATTCCACGCATTGTGTCCTCCAATGGAGAGTGCCCTTGCCATCAAGAAAGAGAGTGGAATAGAATTGACAAATTACCTCCTCATTCCAATTATAATTGAAACCCATGAGGTCATAAACTCCTCGATCCTTGCACACATAGATGATATCTTTGAATACTTGATTATCTTTTGACTCCATGTAGGACCAATCAATCCATTGGTGTGTTGCCAATCTATTCTTTTGGTTCTTGTCAATAAGCATAGACATGTAGTAATCTTGTTGAAATCAAGTGTAGAATCAGTAGTCGGTGGCTTCTTGCTCTTCCACTAGCATAGGATTTTTCTTTCTTGCCTCAATGAGAGCATCAAGGTCCTTCTTGCAGTCCTTGTACACATAGTCACTTGGATAGACAGGGCCATGAACATGAAGCCCCTCAACAACCTGCATGGAACCACCTCTAGCTCCCTTTCTTGTCCGAGAACTTGTCTCCTTAGCCAGTCCCTTTCCTTTATCACGAGCTCTCCGAGGAGGGAGAGATCCTCCTTGCTCAACTCTCATGGTCTGAGCAGCTCCACTTGTCCCTTGATCTCGATGCAACGGCTTTCCTTCTCTTTGAGATTGGCACTAGGTCTTCACTTGAAGGAGAGGATACATGTTGCTCCTCATCACTCCCCTCTGTTGGCGTGTTGGAAGCGTACTTGATCCTCACCATCTTCACTGCCAAGAGGGTATAAGGAGATATGTATGAGTCACAAACAAGGAGAAAGGAGTAAGCAAGAATTCAGTGAACTGAACTGCAGGCGACGAAAGTTCTGTCATGATGGAAGTTCTGACGGAACTTCCATCACTTGCAGTTTGCACCAAACTAACCTACCTTCCAAATCCTTCCGCGAGGGTCAACATGCCTCTACTACAAGGTATACTAGGTTCAAAGAAACGATTCTATCTAACTGAAACGAGCATATCTTGAAATTTTGACCTAAAACAAAAGATATAGGTCAAATCTTATATCTAGAGCAATGGAGAGGATAAAAATGATGGAGATCACGGAACTTCCGTGGGGGAAGAGTTGAATCTCCACCAAATCCGAGGAACTCGCCAATTGAATCTCCAAATCGCCGCTTAGGGTTCAAGAGGACGAGAGAGGGTGAGAAAAGAGAGAATGGCCGATTGAATTAGGAAAGAAGAGGCCTTTGGGCCCTTTAACCTGGGAGTGACGGAAGTTCCATCGCTCTCGGGTTCGAACGGGCAGAAGCAAAAAACTGACGGAAGTGCCTTTGGAGCTTCCATGAGCCTCAGGTTCTATTTACAGGGGACAACAGAAGTTCCGTCATTGGGTGATGGAAGTTCCGCCGTTCTCTGTCTGGAACAAACAACTACCTCTCTTTTTATTGCACAAGTTCAATATATAGGGATAAATAAGGCTTATTTCCACTTATGAATAATAATAATCAACCAGTCAAAACTATATTGATAAGTGTGAACAATATGATCTAATGATCAAAGTTTTCGTTTGAAAACAAAGACATGATCAAATTTTGAAGAGTTTTAATTTTAAAGCAATTTTGCATGAACATCACTATACCAAACAATGTACAAGGTTCTACTCCATATTGGATGAATCCAAGATATTCAGCTCACTCCTCAGCTCACTAAACTGCTTCTCATCTAGAGGCTTAGTAAATATATCAACTAATTGTTTATCAGTTCTCACATAACTAATCTCAACATCCTCTTTTATAGAATGATCTCTCAAGAAGTGGTGTCGGATATCTATATGCTTAGTCCTATTATGATCAATGGGGTTATATGCAATCATGATGGCACTTTCATTGTCACATAGGAGGGGAACTTTGGTCATAGTGTATCCAAAGTCCTTTAGAGTTTGTCGCATCCAAAGTAGTTGAGCACAACAACTTTCGACTGCTACATACTCCGCTTCGGCTATGGATAGGGCAACGGAATTTAGTTTCTTGGATGACCATGACACAAGGGACCGACCCAAGAATTGGCAAGTCCTGGAGGTACTCTTCTTATCCACCTTACATCCAGCATAGTCGGCATCGGAATAACCGACTAACTTGACAGCCACTAAGTGACTTTCCTTTGAAGCCGGTTGAAACCTTGCATACATGCACACACTTAGCATGATATCGGGCCTAGATGCACAAAGATAAAGCAAAAAACCAATCATGGACCAATATACCTTTTGATCCACGGGCTTACCATTTACATCTAGTCCGAGGTATCCATTTGTCTTCATGGGAGTCTTGTTTGGCTTTGCATGCTCCATGTCAAACTTCTTGAGTATGTCTTGAGTGTATTTGGTTTGACTTATGAATGTTCCTTCTTCAAGTTGCTTGACTTGAAAACCTAGAAAGAACTTCAACTCCCCCATCATATACATCTCAAATTTTCTAGTCATAATCTTGGCAAACTCATCACAAAAAGATTGATTACTAGAACCAAATATAATGTCATCGATATATATTTGGCACACAAATAGATCATTATCAACTTTTCTTGTGAAAAGAGTAGGATCAGCCTTGCCAATTTTGAAGCCTTTGTTGATCAAGTATCCCTTGAGGTGTTCGTACCAAGCTCTAGGAGTTTGCTTGAGGCCATAGAGAGCTTTGTGAAGCTTGTAGACATGGTTTGGCTTCTTGTTGGTTGAGGTGCATGAATCACTTGACCCTTTTACCTTGACAAGATCATTAGTCAAGCTCTTATTCTTTTCCCTTTCTTGCTCAAGTTGCTTTGTGAGCTCAAGGTTCTTTTCTTTTTCTTCAATGAGCAGCTCATCTTGCCTTTGGAGGATTCTTTCTTGATGCTTAATCTCCTCATTAAGTTTACCTAGCATTTTCATCACTTCTTGCATAGAGAGGACCAAGTCCTCCTCTTTATCACTACAATAAGAGGGATTGAAATCGGAACAAGGAGATACCTTGGTTTCCTTGGCCATGAAGCACTAAGGAGCATCATCCTCACCATCGATGAGGTTGTTGAAGAGTGACTTCTTGGCTGGTGGAAGATCAATGGCAATGTTGGCAATGCCACCCTCATCATCTTCATCATCATCATCGGAGATGTACTCTTGGCCAATGTGAGCTTGCCCCTTGTTGTATGACTTCTTGTTGGATTTGTTCTTGTTATTGAACTTCTCACTCTTCTTGCCTTTTCCATTTAGCCTTGGACAATCGGCAATCACGTGTCCTTGCTCATGACACTCATAGCATCTTCTATTTGTTCTTCTTGCTTTTGGCTTGTCAAAGCTTTTCTTGTTGAAGCCATTCTTGATCATGTATTTGTCAAATTTCTTGATAACTAAGGCAAACTCTTCATTGTCTTCTTCATCATCATCATTCTCTTCATCTTTATCATTTGCCTTGAGTGCTATGTCCTTCTGGCTTGTGCTCTCATCACCAATGAGCATATTACTCTCTTGCTCTCATCATCACGACTCTTATGGGCATTGATTCTTTCTATCATTTCATCGGTTGTGAAACTCTCAAACCCATCTTTCTCCTCAATGATGGCGCATAGTGTTGGATTCCACATCCTAAGAGCCATGAGGAGCTTGTAGTTGACTTCTTCATCCTTGATGTTGTCCCCATAAGCTCTTCTCTCGTTGACAATATCCATGAGCCTATCATGAATTTGTTGAGGCTCTTCTCCTTTGTTCATGACGAAGAAGTTGAATTGGTTCTTGAGAACTTGAAGTCTTGACTTCTCACAACATCAACTCCTTCATGAGCACATACAAGCTTCTTCCATATTCTTCGGGCATTCTCAATTCCGGCTACTCTTGAATATCCCTTGGGATTCAAGGAAGAGAGAATGACCGACACCGCTTGAGCATTACGATGTATGTTGAGTTGGTCCATAGTTGTAGGATTATCTTTATCCTCTAAGGTATAACCCTTCTCCACAATTTCCCAAATTGGGGGACCAATGGACTTCAAATACACCTTCATTCGATTCTTGTACCAACTAATGTCTTTGCCTTCAAAGTACGACAATCTTTCACTTCCATTTCCATGAATGTTTGCCACATCGGCGTAGTTGAACAGCATGGCCGTGTACAAGTTACTTCCCTTGCTTGCCAAAGCAAGATCTTGAGGCTTGTTGCCTTCCACCGACTTTGACATTCTTTATCCTTCAAGCTTTTAAGCCTTGTAGAAGGTTCTAGCTCTAATACCAATTGAAAGGTGCCTAAAGGGGGGTGAATAGGCAATCTAAAAAATAAACCTAAAAAAGCACTAAACTTGATCAAATCAGATAACGACGGAACTTCCGTCAGTGATGACGGAACTTTCATCACCACGAAAGTTCTGTCACTTGACAGGTTTCACCAACCTTTCTCTAAATCTTATTGAATTAGCGGATAACTGAGAGATAGAGATACAATACTTGTTTAATAGAGAAGCTATAGCAATGTATACCATGAGTTCTTTGATAGATAGCTAGCAATGCAACAATAAGTAATTCGAGCACAATAAGTAAAGAGAGACACAAGGAAGTAACCCGAGGTTCGGCAACCACACTAAGTACGTCCTCGTGGAGGAGCCCCACAAAGTGGTCAGGTCACTCTCAACCTATTTCCCCACTAAGCAATCACAAAGTTCGTGCTTGAAAATCTTTCTCCACTTGATTCTTTTCCATCGGAGGTGAATCACACCTTCACAAATGTCCCCGTCTCATCACAACAAGTTAGGAGCTCAAGAGCGACGCCTAGCCGTCTAGGAGACCAAGTCTCCAAGAGTAACAAGCAAATCAAATCTTGTTTGAGGAGGGAATGATGTGCTTAAGCTTTTGAGTGGATGGATTCAATCTTTTTTAGGTTGGATCTCTCTCACTTTTGGTTGAAATGTCAAGAACAAGTCTAGGAGTGAGAGGAGAGAGCTTTATCTGAGGTTTGAGTGAAATGGCAAAGAGTCCAACCCTTCCCACGGGGGAAGGGGAAGGTTATATATAGAGCTCTCTTTAAAACTAGTCGTTGGAGCGTTTTCAGTGACAGACAGAACTTCCGTGGTTGCCCACGGAACTTCCGTCATTTCAAAAAGAGTCGTTGCGTGCTAGGAATTCAACTCAGCCAGAGACGGTGGAACTTCCATGGTAGGGGCCACGAAACTTTTGTAGCTCTCAGGTTTGCTGGGTTTTAGAGTTGGACACTGATGGACCATCACTCTCTGTTTGGCTCAGAATTGGTTGGTTCTTTTTGGCTTTTGATGGCTAAACTTTTTTCAAGGATTTTTGGTTGGCTTGAGCACATAACTTTCCCTTCTGAACAAGATTAGTTTTACCCCTCTTGATAGTTCGACGTACCTATGACTCAATAAAAAGAAAAGGCTAAACTTTGAAGCACTTGAGTTTGGTTTTTATTTTCTTCTTTTTGGAGTATCAAACCATCTTGCAAATGTGGGATTGAATAATACTTTGATTATCTGCACATTTTTTTAAAGAACATAGTTAACACAGTTTTAAAGTTTTGTCATCATACACCAAAACCCACTAGGAGATCCTAGATGCATCTTCAGTAAGATCTTGCTTCTCGGCTTGAAGATCTAGGTTGGATGGTTGTGGATCATCCAAACCCAACTGGTAGCTCTCGAAAGTAGTGATCTTCCGAAGCACGTCCTTGATGGTCTTGGTCTTTAGGTCACCTTGCAAGGTGTAGGTGATGATGGACTCATACTTAGGATCTTTGAATAGCCTCAAGAATCTTCTTATCACTTCAATAGGCTTGAGCTTGAAGTCATCTCCAATAGCATTGATCTCCTCCACTAGTACATGAAAGCAAGAATTAACCGTGTTAGCTCTCTCATGTGGAAATCTAGTGAAGTTATCATACTTGTTCATCAGCACATAATTTCTTTCCTCTTTGACATCACTAGTACCCTCATGGATACTCTGAATCTCAGTCCAGATATTATGTGCTGACAAACTCGCATCCAATCTAGCAAAGACATCCTTAGAAATGCATGCAAAAAGAGCATTCTTGGCCTTAGCGTTGTGCTTAATAAAATCAAGATCCAGCGGGTTCACATCCGCATCTGAATCATGGGTCACCGTCCATATCTCTGGATCAAGGGACTCAAGGTAGGCTTGCATGCGTGCCTTCCAATACCCATAGTCCTCCCCATTGAATATATGAACACTCCCCATCTCTCCTGGCATCCTTACTCAAGGCGGTGAAGCCTCAAAGTTGAGCACTTGGCTCTGATACCAATTGTAAGGACCAAAGACGTACCGAGAAGGGGGGGGGGGGATGAATCAGTAAGCCGACCACAAATCCGAATACTTCAATTTCACACCACTAGATCCTAGCAATCGTTGCAACCTAAGCAATTCTACGAGACGAAGACCCTACACATGCTAGTGTTCATAATGAATACAAATGCTGAAGCGAAACCCACTAGCCTATGTAAGCCACAAGTCAACCTAGTTACTAGAGCACACAATTATGGAATAGTAAAGAGGGGTAAAGGAATGTTCATGACTTTTTCCTGAGGTCTCGAAAGGATGGTGCCTTCCCCTACTCCTCGTTGGACCACCCCTGTTGGAGTACCGATCCCTCCTACCACCAAGTGGAGTTCTCGCACACGAGCCCGCAATCACTCCCAGAGTGAAGACACTGTTGCGTCACCGCTATCACCAAGGCACAAGCTCGCCTCCCTCGAGAACTTTCTGGACTCCCCGAGCCGACACGGGCACTCACTATTGATACCCCTTTCACCGGCGGGCTCAAACCGTGTACGAACGTGTGATGGCCTTCGCAACCGATCATGATAGGCTCGATCACCGACACCTAACTGGTCTAGGTCTCACCATAGACCAAGAGTAACAGCCTAGATCACACCCTTAAGGACACCCTAGCCTTAGATGTGCAAGATGCTCAAATTACTCTCACTAGCACTCTCAAGATATGCAATATCTCCTTCTAGTGCTTCCTCTTTTCCTCTTGGCTCTCACCAAATGCTCCAAGCAATTCCACTAGCCAAGATAGGTCTCTAAGACCCCAGCAACAAAGTAATATTGGCCTCAACCTCAAACTAGTTGTTGCCCCATGAGATTGCCTTTCTGGACACACTGACCGGACTGTCTGGTCACTGTTTGACCGACCGGTCACTCCTGGAACGGCTCCCAAAGCTCTTGGCTTCGCTGTGCCTATAATCTCCTGTACTGACTAGACCGTGCAGTCAGTAGACCGGACCGTCCGGTGTATCCAACTCTGACGATTCGAGAGAGCTTCCCGAAGTGCTTCCTCTCTGCCCTGTGCTGATCCACATAGACTGAACCGTCCGGTCTCTATAGACTCCAGCATAGACAGATTCCTCGCAAGTCCTCTCTCTGATCTCCTAGTGACTGTACAGTCCGGTCTCCACTGACCCCTCTGTCCGGTCACTACATCCAGAAGCTGAAACTCCTCGTCCTCGCTTGACTTTGTTTTCCGGCTTCTCCGAACAGCTCCTTGGCTTCTCCACTACCATCTAGTGCCTGTGATTTCATTGAGCATCCACGCACATCATGTACTAGCATGACTTAAAGAGACATGACCTAGACCCCCTTGATAGTCCAGTTTTTCCTATGGACTCAAAGCCCAAACAACTAGACAATTGTACCAAACACTTGTTCCATAGCTTGTCCTTAGCCTTGATCCATCTCCATCAACCCTTGGACTCCATCAAACTTATCAAGCCTCCATGCTTGTGGTCATTGTCATCCATCGCCAAGGCAACCATCATCATCAATAAGACTTGTAGTAGAGTTTGGAGATGATATATGCATAGACAACACTTGTGTAGATATTAACCCATAATTTCATAATTGTCATTAATTACCAAAATATTTATACCTCGGGGATCCAATCATCAATGGTCATGAAGCTTACAGATGGTAACTTGAGAAACAATCCAGAAGGCAAGAGTTCACTTCCTGCTGCGGAGTCCACAATTGTGTCTATTCTGGGTAATGGGAAGTCATCTTTCGGACAAGCTTTATTGAGGTCTATGAAGTCAATACACATTCTCCATTTTCCGTTTTTCTTTTTGACCATAACTATATTTGCCAACCACTTCGGGTAATTCACTTCTCTGATGACCCTTGCATCGAGTAGTCTTTGCACTTTGGCTTTCCTTGCTGCGGCTTTCTTGTCTGATATTTTCCTGAGTTTTTGTTTCTTTGGCCTGATTCTATCATTTAGCTCGAGCTTATGCTCTATCACTCCCCTGCTAAGTGCTTCCAGGTCCATTGAGTTCCAAGTAAAAACATCTTTGTTTTTGCGCAAGAACTCTAGCAACTCTTCTTCTTTATTGTTTGATAATCCAGATCCTATGAATACCGACTCTCCCAAGACAAGTTTATCTAGAAGTACTCTTTTGGTTTCCAATTCTGCCTTTATCATCAAGGTTTCCTTGTCTGCACTGGAGAGTTCTTCTTTAGCATTTTTCCTCTCTTCAGTTTTGCGCAGTTTTTTCCCTTTCTCTTCTTCCAATACTTCTTGTGGTATAACTTCTATATTATGTATGTTCGTTTGACCTGGAGTATAGCCCTTTTAAATGTTTCTTGCCTCTTGTTGGTCTCTAAAAACTGAGATTACACCATTGCTTGTTGGTATCTTCATGCATATTTATGCATTGTGTACTGCCGCTTCAAAAGTGTTTCTTGTTCCTCTTCCAAAGATTACGTTATATGGGTGGAAAAGGTCTATAGCATCAAAGGTGATGTATTCTGTTCTTGGGTTGGACATGTCGCCGAATGAGACTGGTAGCTCTATCTTCCCCAGTGGTTCTACTCTTTTCCCACCAAAATGATACAAAGGTACGTTTGATGGTTTAAGTATTTCTTTTGCGTAACCCATCTATGAGAATGTGTTGTAGAAAATGATATCTGCTTGACTGCTGTTGTCTATCAACATTTTTTCAATTGTCCACTTGTTGATGTGCACGCTAATGACAAATGTGTCGATGTGAGGATAAGTTTTTAGGTTTAAATCCTCTTGGGTGAAAGTTATTGGGATGTGAGACCACTTCGATTTGATGATTGGGCCTTAGATGGAGATGTTGTTTATTGCCCTGAAATAGTCTCTCCTCTGTCTTTTGTTGTTGAAGTCCATTGAGGACCCCCCCCCCCCCCCCAATTATCATTCCTGTTGGCAATGGTTGCGGTTGGCCATGTTGGGTGGTTGAGTTTTCTGCCTTTGGTGCCGGAAGTGTTAGTTGCTCAGTTCACTTGTTTTTGATAGCTAGGTTTTGGCGAGCTTGCTGGTTTTGGTTTTGCACGGCTGGGTGTTGCAGTGGGTGGCTTGTGACAAAGTAAGAGGGTGGATGATATCGGTGATACTGGTTTTGCATATAAGCTTGATTGAAAGGTGGTGTGTAGTTTTGGTTGTATGTCGTGGAAGGCTATGAAAGGATCGAGTGACCGAGAGGGGGAGGTGTTGGCACTTCCCAAGTGCCCCTTTTATATATGAATATTACCCCAATTAGAGCATAATTGATAGTAATTTAGGCCATTTACCTATGATATTGTCTATATATTTGTATATGCGTTGTTTTAGAGCTTTATTGTAGAAACAGGTAAAATTGGTGATTAAAGTGACGCTGGAGAGAACAGGAATCTAGAACCGACAAAAAGCATTGAAGAAGCCAGTGCGCTGATCGGTGCAGTCGATGAGTCGGTCGGCGTTAGGGTGTTTTGGCCCACAGAAGTGACCGAGGCCCATTCCACGTGTTTATGGAAGGTTATTTGCGCAAGACACTTGAAGATATTTGCCTAGAAGATTTATGGAACTTCAAGATCTCAACGTGCAGTACAAGACTTTATCTCGAAGGAAAAGGCCCACATGACAGCTGTGGAAAACAGAGGAACCGACTCGGAGAAGAAACCAGAGAAGACACGGCTTGCGCCGATCGGCGCAACCGCTTATTTGCTAGAAACCGAGTCCTTTACGAGTAGAACCCCTATAAATACTTGTAAACCCTGGCCGCAGAGAGAGGGGCGACAGAGGGACAACAGATCCCCTAGTTAGAGCCATCGGGGCTTGCCCCGTTAGAATAGATCTCTAGTTGAGTTTCAAGAACCATTGGTGTTAAGAGTTGATCCGTCAAGGTAGGCCATCTCGACGGGGATGAATCTTACTCTATGTATCTCAAGGATGATTGAATATGTTGATGATGGTTTTGGTGATTTGTCTGTCTTGATTCTATAATCATGCATGTGCTTATTCCAATTGCTTTGTTCTAGGCTAAGTAAGTTGTTATTATCTTGATTGTGGTGATTAGGATAGTATTCGGACATTGTATTGATTATGGTTGCTTGATGATGCTAGTAGTATGGTTTAGCGGTGACAGCACTAAGCCTGCGCAGCACTACTGGATAGTTGAGTAGGGTAAGATACTCGCGCGATTAAGGGTTTCCTCTCGGCAGCGATAAATCGGGAGCCGCTCAGAAAGCAGGGTGGTCTTATTCATTATAGGTTTTCATTGATCTATGTAATTACCCATTATGATGCTATTTAATTAGACTTTCTGGTTACGATCTCACTAGTAGGTATCTGGTTACTCACTTAACAGCATAGGCTTACAAGGCATCTGACGCACTTTGGCTTAGATTCACTAGTGCGTCGATCGGCTCAACTCCTGCGCCGATTGGCGCAACGACAGATTTACTGTCTGGCGCACTTTTGCGCTGACCAGTCTCCCCCTTATGCAACCTAAATTTGACAGTAGCTTTGACTAGATCTTTTATTGTTAACTTTGTTTAATTATCCCTAAGATCCCAGTGGATTCGATAAACCTTGGAATACTCAATTCAAGGGAAAAAGTGCTACAATCGTACACCGTCCTCTTGCGGTATATAAGTGGGTGCGTAGGTACGACCAACAAGCTTGATTTTTCTGGCGCCGTTGCCGGGGACCATAGCAGGTTTTTTAAACATTGTTTGATGTATTAGTATTTAGTCATTGTGCTTTACTTGTCTCTCTAGCACATATATTTTGTTAAGTGAAACTAACAGGTATGGACGGTCCTAAGTCAAACAAACCCTCTAATTACACTGATGATTCAGAAAGACTCTTTCACAAGAAGAGAACAGCGGAGAAGAGAAGCAAGTCACTTGGAGGTTTAGCTGGAGAAGCAGTCCGCGCAACACCTCGAGTATTATTCCTCATAATAGAAGACCTAGTTCAAGAGCAAGAAGAAGAGGAGATGGCAGAGGTACCTATGGTTAATCATCTCAAGCCAAAATTGACTAGTATTGTCAAGATAGATTTCCAAAAAGCTCAAGATCAACCTCCGTATCAATTGGAGCGATATGTTGGAATAGTGGCGCAACAACCGTTCACAGGTTCGGAAGATCCCAATCATCACTTGCAACACTGCCTTCAGGTTTGCAGTACACTCAAGATAGCGGGATTGACAGGAGACCAAGCACGTGTGCGGCTGTTCCCCTTCTCTCTAGTTGGACGCCCCAAGCAATGGTACAATGTATTGGAAAACCCAGTAAAAATGGTGTGGGACACGTTAGCAGCTGAATTCTTGGCCAAATACTTCCCTCCTGGTAAGACTCAAGCTTTGAAAAATAAGATTCTTGGATTTACACAGAATATTGATGAGAGCATTAGAGAAGCATGGGAAAGATACAATGAGTATATGGATGCATGCCCTCATCATGGTCTGACGGTTGAAGAAGTTGTTGAGAGGTTCTACATAGGATTAAATCTTCTATCACGTCAACACTTGGACGCCTCAGCTGCAGGATCATTCATGTCAAAAACCCCCACCGAAGCTAAGAATTTGATCAAGTTGCTAGTTGAAAATCAATCGTGGGATGGTGAGAGAAGCTCAAGGAATTTGCAACCTTCAAAAGGAGTAGCGAAGAGTGTGATTGAGAAGACTCAGGAAGACTTGATTATAGATCGCCTCGATACTATTCAAAGGAGGTTGGACAATAATCTTCATATCCCCAAGGAAGAGACACTCAAGCTGGCGGAATCACGCTCCACATGTAGTGAGTGTGGAGAATTTGGTCATGTGCAGAAAGATTGTCCAAAGAGATGAAGATGCTAGAATATATGAAGAATAGTGGATGGAAGCCCCAATATCAGCAACAAAGGGGTTCTTTCTCTCCTAGTTCGTCCATGCAAAATTCTATCCCACTTCGTCTCCAATGTCATGAGTTCTTCCAAGCTCAAGAGAAGATCAACAAGGATAATCAAGCTAAATTCAAGAAGATGGATCGTGTCCTTGAGGGAATTAATGACAAGGTGATAGAAATTAGGAGCTCCAATGAGCAGATTTTGAAGCATACCAAGATTATGGAGCAACAGTTGGGACAGCTATCGCAAGCCATTCAAGGCAACAAAGGGGCTATTCCTGACAATACGATGTCTGCAGAGCAGTTGAAGGCAATAGCTACACAGTCAGAAAAACAAACAGAAGATCCAGAGCACTCTGCGGGAGCAAGGAAGTCCCGCGCCGATCGGCGCACACCCGGCGCCGATCGGCGCGATAATCCTGTCGGCGCCGAGGAGGATATTGACCTCTCTGGTCTAAAAATGGGCGTGGAGACAAAAGAGCATGGCCCTTCTATGTTCCTGGATACTCAACTCCTGACGAAGACAGAAAGAGCGCGGCAACACGACGAGCAATTTGCAAGGTTCGTCGAGTTATGAAGAAGCTTTACATCAATGTCCCTTTTGTCGATGCTATCCAAGTTCCCACCTATGCCAAGTACATTAAGGGCATGATGCAAAACAAGAAGTCTCTAGTTTCTAAGGAGGTTGTGAAGGTTACTAAGGAGCTTATGGCGGCAATCAATGACCTTGGATCACCAAGCATCAAATGCATGATTGGAACAAAGATATTTGATTGGTGCTTGTATGATCTTGGAGCAAGTGTAAGTGTTATGCCCCGTCATATATTCACAAGTATCAATTTGCCTGAATTAGAGCCTACGGGTATGTGTTTGGAGTTAGCCGATCAATCGGTACGCTTCCCTGATGGAATTGCCGAGGATGTGCCTGTTCAAATTGGAGATCACATCGTCCCTGTTGATTTTATTATGCTTGATATGGATAAGAGGACGAGGACCCCACTGATTTTAGGTAGACCCTTCTTGAGGACGGAAAGAACAAGTATTGATGTTGGGAGTGGTGAGATAAGCTTCGATATAAGTGGGACTCCCTACTCTTTCAAGTTTCGCCCAAAGGAGAAGAGTGTCGTGCTATTGATGAAGTGAAGAGATACAAGACACCGTGGCAACGTGGCGTCGAGAGTAATTGGAGGGGATGTATGGATAGGTCGTTCAAGATATATGAACCAAGGAGATAAGAGAACCTTGTAGTGTCACGGCCTCACATCCCGCACCGCGACACTAAGGATTGATTTTTTGCGGGGAGGTCGAGCTCTTTGACCTCTAAATAACTAGAGCGCTCTTGGGAGGCAACCCAATGATCGGGAGATTTAGAAGTTGTTTAGTGCTTGTGGGAGGGCAACCCATTTCATTTAGTTAATTACTGCTGGCCGGGAGGGCAACCCGGTGTTTTTAATTTTCTTGCTTATGATAAAAACAATCTCCCGAATAAAAGAAATAGAAAAATGTGTGCTTAATTCTTGTGTGCTCTTGCGTTGTCTGTTTATTCGTGTAAAACTGTGTATATATATATTGTAGACTAACAATGCAGAAATATAAAAAAAGACCAAAAACAGGAAGGAACAGAGCTTGCGCCGATCGGCGCACTTCTGCGCCAGTCGGCGCATTATTGTCCATGTCAGGACGGAAGGGTGACGACGCTCAAAATTGAAGGGGTGCTAAAAATCAACCAGCATAATAATTTTCACAGACGGAGCTATTTTCAAGGTAATTAAAAATATTGTTTGAATTAATTTTTATGCGCAAAATGGTTGCTAAATGACGCAGGAAAGGATGAAGAGCAACATCTAGCGAAGAAGCGAGGGGCCAGGAGCAAAAATGGACGTTGCGCCGATCGGCGCGAGTCAGCGCAGATCGGCGTGGTCACCAGATGAGCCCCGCTACGTATGTCAATACTACAGGAACATTGGGAAAAGTGGAAAATTAGGTCAAAGAGATAAACACGAGGCATCGGGATCAGAGCCGGACCAAAATACGAGGTGCAAGGGACTTGCGCCATTCGGCGCCCTACTACGCTGATCGGCACAGATACCCATGCGGTTCCCTAATGGGCGACAAAGGCAGCAGACGTTAATTTTGAGGAACAGGTATGATTATTATGCAAGTGTGCAGTGCAGAGGAGACACGGAATTGACCAAAAGCTTAAAAAGAGACGGTGCGCTGATAGGCGCGGGTGCGCGCCGATTGGCGCAGTCAATAAAGACATCGGGATTCCGTGCTGTTCCCCTGCCAACTAATATGATATACCGGGAAGTGACATAAAGGATGGGAATCAAGCGCCAGAGTGGTCAGAGCATTCAAAATTTGAATTGTGCCAATCGGCGCACTGCCGTGCCGATCAGCGCGCTCTCAAATTTTGAAATTTTTTTGGCGGTTCCTTCTCCTGGAAGTTTCCCACACTATAAAAGGGAGGTCAGGTGCCCCCAGTTCGGCACACCATCCCGGTAATTTCTCCACCTTCCTCCACTACCCACGATCTCGCACATGTTCCGCATTCCTCGCAGATGGATCGTCTCCGCTCCTCCATCGGCAAGTTGGGCAAGAGGCTGCGGCGGGGAAGCAGTTCCGACGGCAGCGGCAAGTCGAGCGGTGACTCCTCGGCGAGGGGGGGCTCCGGCGCTCGTGATGACATGTCGGTGGATGGTGCATCCACCGGCTCGATGGCGGTGACATATGAGATCCGCGCCCGCCACTCCGTCCCCGGCGCGTCCCTTCCAACGGGATGTGCTACGAGGAGCCAAACGGCGGCAAGCCGTGGGGTTCCCACGTCACCACCACCGCTGGCATTCATGCCGCGCACGGTGGAGGAGGGCTTCACCCTCTTGAACATGGAGGAACAGCGGCACTACCTCGCAGTAAGGGGAAGGTTCATCCCCAACTTCGCCTTGGACGAGACCTTCCTCACCTCAATTGGCCTGTGTGAGGACATAAGGAGGATGCTCAACAATCTCGGTTGGGTGGACTTCCACCTTCTTCTCATGGAATACAACCTTGACGTTGTCACCGAGGTTGCCTCTACGATAAGGCTTGGCACTGTCGAACATGGCAACGAGGCCGTCAACTTCCGCGTCCGCGACATTAGCTACACGGTGACCATGGAGGCGGCAGCTTAAGCCTTCGGCTTCGACGTCAACGCCGACGTCGCCGGCATCTTGGGACGTGGGGAGTTGGACTCCTTTTGGAGGCGGCTCTCATTCGTAGAAGAGATGAAGCGCGGCAACATCCGCAACCTGACCATTCAAGTCTTCTATCGGTGGTTGGCGGCGCGCATAGGCGACAAGGTCGACTCCAGCAACGTCACCGATGCGGACTTGCGGTGGCTCTACAACGCCATCGTGAGTCTGTCTTATTGCAACCCCATGTCGGTGATGGTGCGGGGTTGCTAGACAAGAGGGGCAAGGCAAGCAAGAAGTTGGCCTTCGGGGCCTATCTTCAACGCCTAGCAGCCCTCGTCTGCGACGACAACGGATTAGGAGGGCGCGATGACAAGTGGGAGTGCGCAACGGAGATCGGCGAGAATATGACTCATGGCAATATTGTCACGGAAAGTGTTCACGCCGGCTTCCATGTCGGTGGCACCAACGTGAAGCCCCCATGTGCGGAGCTAGGAGTTTTCCTCCCTCGCAAGCTGGAGGGAGGAAATTGGCTTCAGGAAGGTCTCCTGGAGGGGGGCCGAGTTCTCAAGGACCGCCGTGGGCGGGTTCGACAGCCGGACACATCTACAGCAGCCGGCGGCGAGTGGGACTCCTAGGGGTCACGCCAGGGGCCTCAGCAGTACCAGTCAGGGTGGAGCGACGCAGCGGGCGGTTCACAGCCCTATACGCCGGTCGGCGCTCCCTACTTCAGCACGGGTATCAACTACAGGTATCAAGGGCGTGTACATGTGGTGCCTCCTGTGCTCGGTGCAGACTTTTTCGTGCCCATGTAGGGGTACCTCGACAATAACATGCACTACATCGAGCGCGTGGAGGACGCCACGTCCTAATGGAGGGACAACCACGATGCGATGGTGGAGGAGTTCGAGCGACTCAAGGCGCGATGCTATGGCTTCAATCAGCCACTGCCTCCACTTTCAAATGATTAGAGTGCCTAGGAGTTGGCACGTATATCGGTTTCCCGGTTTGCATTTTTTTTTTTGCAATCTTTTTCTTTATTTGCTTATGTGTGTGTGAGCGGGTTGGAAAACCATGTATCGGGTGTGCTTACTTTCATGCAAGTGTGTTAGTAGTAGTTAGTAGTAGCTTACTTTCATGCAAGTGTGTTAGTAGTAGTTTTATTTTCGTACAAGTGTGTTAGTAATAGTTTTATTTTTATGCAAGTATGTTAGTAGTAGTTTTATTTTCATGCAAGTGTGTGCGAAAATTATCACCATGTATTCGAGTTTCGATCTTAATATAATGGTGGCGGTTATGCTCTTTTAGGAGAATTGAATTATTTATTCTTTCTTGGAAAGTGTTGATGAAGACCAAATAATGCTGAGCATTGAATAAAATTTTGAACTTATATTTAATGATTATTCGGCAAATATGTCTTATGTGGAGCAATTTTGAGTACCCATGTGCTTTATTTGTGTTGTCTAGTTTGTGATGATAACTTAGTACCTATCTTTTCATAAATAAATTTTCATGTTGTGAACTTTGCAATTTATTATTTTCAAGATCCTTACCTACCAATGCCATATTTTGAGCAATACTCATGAACCTTTGATATGTTGATAAACATTAAATTGATGGTTAAGTTCGGTTAGGATTTAATTCTTTTTGGTATGAACTTTACTAAGATGGCAATTCTTTGTGTATCTTTTTCTAGCCTTGAATTACTCATGCAAAAATTCAATTCCGTTGAGTATACTTCCATAAACCAAAAATATCTTATTGAGTATCATTCCTTGATCACATCCTATATTTCTGGCTATATTTAATTCTTGAATAAATCTTGAAGCCAGATGGATCAAATACAAACAAATATTGGTGAATTTGGGTTGAGAGCCGATCGACGCACCCTGAGCCGATCGGCACAGCAGAGAGCAAAATAAAAAAAAAAGAAGAAACAAGAAGTGAAAAAAAAAGAAAAGAAAAGAAAAAGAGAAAAGCTCTGTTGTTTGCTAAGGGACTAGCAAAATTTTAAGTGTGGGGGGATGGTATATGACATGCTTATTCTCGAAATTCATTCTAATATAGCCATGAATCATTCCAACCATGTGCAATCTTCCAAGATCAAATTTTTGCTATGCACATGTCCACATATCCAAAGTGTGAGTCCTTTCTTAAATTTTTCTTTCTTAATGGCCATCTTGATAAGTTTCTATAATTCCAATGAAGAATAATCTCCTAGCTTTACAAAATATTATTTATTTATGTTTGCAATCCTTGAATTACCTCACCTAGCTACTCATATAAGCCTTACACTAATATTATTTGATCATAATGTTGTAGGATATAGGTTGAGTGATTTGAAAGATAAGTTGTTGCCTTGGATTATTTGGAAGATAGATTCTCTATGTTCACAACAATCTTTTAAGTAATTTACATGTGTGAAAAAGTTATAATTTATGAGTTGGACATGATCTGTTACTTTGGGGAGAAACTTTAAGCTTTATGACCATATTTGAACTATTTTGCTGAATACCAATATGAAATACACCACAATAGAACAATGCTCAACATTTGCTGATTTGAGATATTTTTTATGATAGAAAGAGTATGTTTTTCGATTTTTCTTTCTTTTACTTTACTCGGGATGAGTAAAGGTTTAAGTGTGGGGAAACTGTTGGCACTTCCCAAGTGCCCCCTTTATATGTGAATATTACCCCAATTATAGCATAATTAATACTAATTTAGGCCACTTACCTATGATATTGTCTATATATTTGTATATGCGTTGTTTTAGAGCTTTATTGCAGAAACAGGTAAAATTGGTGATTTAAGTGATGCTGGAGATGACAGGAATCCATAACTGACGAAAAGCACTGAAGAAGTCCAGTGCGCCGATCGGTGCAGTCCATGAGCCGGTCGGCGCTAGGGTGTTTTGGCCCACAAAAGTGACCGAGGCCCATTCCACATATTTATGAAAGTTTATCTGCACAAGACACTTGAAGATATTTTCCTAGAAGATTTATGGAACTTCAAGATCTCGACGTGCAGTATAACACTTTATATCAAAGGAAAAAGCCCACATGGCAGCTCTGGAAGACAGAGGAACCGACTCGGAGAAGAAACCAGAGAAGACACGGCTTGCGCCGATCGGCGCAATCCTGCGCTGATCGGCGCAACCACCTTATTTGCTAGAAACCGAGTCCTTTACGAGTAGAACCCCTATAAATACTTGTAAACCCTGGCCACGGAGAGAGGGGTGACAGAGGGACAACAGATCCGTAAGTTAGAGCCACCGGGGCTTGTCCCGTTAGAATAGATCTCTAGTTGAGTTTCAAGAACCATTGGTGTTAAGAGTTGATCCATCAAGGTAGGCCATCTCGACGGGTATGAATCTTACTCTATGTATCTCAAGGATGATTGAATATGTTGATGATGGTTTTGATGATTTGTCTATCTTGATTCTATAATTATGCATGTGCTTATTCCAATTGCTTTGTTCTAGGCTAAGTAAGTTGATATTATCTTGATCGTGGTGATTAGGATAGTATTCGGACATTGTATTGATTATGGTTGCTTGATGATGCTAGTAGTGTGGTTTAGCGGTGACAGCACTAAGCTTACGCAGCACTATTAGATAGTTGAGTAGGGTAAGATACTCGCGCGATTAAGGGTTTCCTCTTGGCAACGATAAATCGGGAGCCGCTCGGAAAGCAGGGTGGTCTTATTCATTATAGGTTTTCATTGATCTATGTAATTACCCATTATGATGCTATTTAATTAGACTTTCTGGTTACGATCTCACTAGTAGGTATCTGGTTACTCACTTAACAGCATAGGCTTACAAGGCATCTGACGCACTTTGGCTTAGATTCACTAGTGTGCCTATCGGCTCAACTCCTGCGCCGATCGGTGCAACAACAGATTTACTGTCTGGCGCATCTTTGCGCTGGCCAGTCTCCCCCTCACGCAACCTAAATTCAACAGTAGCTTTGACTAGATCTTTTACTGTTAACATTGTTTAATTATCCCTAAGGTCCCAGTGGATTCGATAAACCTTGGAATACTCAATTCAAGGGAAAAAGTGCTACAATCGTACACCGTCCTTTTGCGGTATATAAGTGGGTGCGTAGGTACGACCAACAGGAGGGGGTGAATCGGGAACTCAAACTATGTACCTAATTTGCCAATTCCTAAAACCAACTACTCAAAACAACTCCTACACAATTCTAGTGGTGATCACACTAACAAGATAATGAACCTATGAAAAGAACAACAACATAAACATACTAGTGGATCACATAAATGCAATACAACTCCTATACAAGCTAGTGATCAAATACGGAAGCTAAACACTACTAGCAAGTAAAGAAACTTATTCATGCAAATCTACAAGGTAATCAACTAGAGCAAGGTATACACACAAGCATGAATAGCTTGGTATGTAAATGTGGAAAGTAAGGCATCATAGTAAGGAGTAAATGAAGAGATGGCTCATGATTTTTTCCTGAGGTCTCGGAAGGATGGCGTCTTCCTCTACTCCTCGTTGGACCACTCCCGCCGGAGTACCGGTCCCTCCCGCCACCAATGTGGAGTTCTTGCACACGAGCCCGCAATCACTCCTAGAGTGAAGACACAGTTATGTCACCGCTGCCATCAAGGCACATGCTCGTCTCCCTTGAGAACTTGCCGGACTCTCCGAGCCGACACGGGCGCTCACTAGCGATGCCCCTTTCACCAGTCGGCTCAAACCGGGTACAAACATGTGACGGCCTTCACAACCGATCACGATAGGTTCGATCACCGACACCTAACCAATCTAGGTCTCACCATAGATCAAACATAACAACCTAGATCACACCCTCAAGTACACCCTAGCCTTAGCTGTGTTAGATGCTCTTGTTACTCTTACTAGCACTCTCAAGATATGCAATATCTCCTCCTAGTGCTCTCCTCTTTTCCTGTTGGCTCTCACCAAATGCTCCTAGCAATTCCACTGGCCAAGAGAGGTCTCCAAGACCCCAGCAACGAAGTTATATAGGCTTTCAACCTCCAACTAGTCGTTGCTTCATGAAATCAGCTTTCTGGACATACTGACTGGACTGTCCGGTCACTGCCTAACCGGACCGTCCGGTCACAGCAGATCGAGTTCCAACGGCTCTGCCTACTGCTGATCATCCTGTACTGACCGTACGGTTCGGTCATAAGACCGTACCGTCCGGTCTGTCCAACCGTCGAACATGTCCGACGGGTCGAACAACTCCGTAGGACTCCAGAGAGCTGCTTCCTCTCTATCCTGTACTGATCCAAATAGACCGGACCGTCCGGTCTGTAGACTGGACCGTCCGGTCTCTATAGACTCCGGCACGGACAGATTCCTTGCTAAGTCTTTTCTCTGGTCTCCTAGTGACCTTATAGTCTGGTCTCCACAGACCCCTCTGTCTGGTCACTATGTCCAGAAGCTAAAACTCCTTGTGCTCGCTTGACTTCGTTTTCCGGCTTCTTTGAACAACTCCTTGGCTTCTCTACTGTCATCTAGTGCATGTGATTTCACTGAGCATCATGCACATCACCGACTAGTCGTGACCTAAGAGATATGACCTAAACCCACTTGATAGTCCGGTTTTTCTATGAACTCAAATTCCTAACAACTAGACAAGTGTTCCCAACATTTGCTCCATAGCTTGTCCTTAGCCTTGATCCATCTTCATCAACCCTTGGACTCTATCAAGCTCGCAAGCCTCCATGCTTATAGTCATTGTCATTGATTGCCAAGGCCGCCATCAATAATCATCATAGAGTAGAAAAGGTTTCCTACACGCATAACACTCGTGTAGACATTAGTCACATTTCATATTTGTCATTTATCAACAAAATATTCATACCTCAGGGTGACCTCAATGTCATCATAGTAAGAGATGGCTCATGATTTTTTTCTCGAGGTCTCGGAAGGATGGCGTCTACCCCTACTCCTCGTTGGACCACTCCTGCCGGAGTACCGGTCCCTCCCGCCACCAATGTGGAGTTCTCACACACGAGCCCGCAATCACTCCTGGAGTGAATACGCGGTTGTATCACCGCTGCCATCAAGGCACAAGCTTGCCTCCTTAGAGAACTTACCGGACTCCCCGAGCCGACACGGACACTCACTAGCGATGTCCCTTTCACCGACGGGCTCAAACCGGGTACAAACGTGTGACGGCCTTCACAACCGATCATGGTAGGCTCGATCACCGACACCTAACCGGTCTATGTCTTACCATAGACCAAGAGTAACAACCTAGATCACACCCTCAAGAACACCCTAGCCTTAGATGTGCAAGATGCTCTTGTTACTCTCACTAGCACTCTCAAGATATGCAATATCTCATCCTAGTGCTCTCCTCTTTTCCTGTTGGCTCTCACCAAATGCTCCTAGCAATTCCACTGGCCAAGAGAGGTCTCCAAGACCCCAACAACAAATTTATATAGGCTTCCAACCTCCAAATAGTCGTTGCTTCACGAAATCAGCTTTCTGGGCGTACTGACCGGACTATCCAGTCACTGCCTGATCAGACCGTCCGGTCACTACAGATCCAGCTCCAACGGCTCTGCCTACTGCTGATCTCCCTGTATTGACCGTACGGTCCGATCATAAGACAGTACCATCCAGTCTGTCCAAGCGTCGGACATGTCCGACTTGTTGGACAACTCTGTTAGACTCCAGAGAGCTACTTCATCTGTGCCCTGTACTGATCTACACAGACTAGACCGTCCGGTCTGTAGATCGGACCGTCCGGTCTCTATAGACTCCAGCACAGATAGATTCCTCGCTAAGTCTTCTCTCTGGTCTCCTAGTGACAGTACAGTCCGGTCTCCACTGATCCCTCTGTCCGGTCACTATGTCCAGAAGCTAAAACTCCTTGTCCTCGCTTGATTTCGTTTCCAGGCTTCTCCGAACAGCTCCTTGGCTTCTCCACTGTCATCTACTGCCTGTGATTTCACTGAGCATCATGCACATCATCGACTAGTCGTGACCTAAGTGATATGACCTAGACCCCCTTGATAGTCCGGTTTTTCCTATGGACTCAAAGCCCTAACAACTAGAAAAGTGTTCCCAACACTTGCTCCATAGCTTGTCCTTAGCCTTGATCCATCTTCATCAACCCTTGGACTCCATCAAGCTCACAAGCCTCCACTCTTGTGGTTATTGTCATCCATTGCCAACGCCGCCGTCAACAATCATCATAGAGTAGAAAATATTTTCTACACGCACAATACTCATGTAGACATTAGTCATATTTCATATTTGTCATTCATCAGCAAAACATTCATACCTCGGGGTGACCTCAATGGTCATGATTCTTACAGACTAGCTTTATGGAAACTTGGCTTGGCTATGTGAGGAAGTGTAAGATTGGTTACTCGAAGTGACATTTGGTTGATTTTGCCAGGACTGCAGCGAGGTATGATTTACCACTTTTGGTTGGTCGAAACTACTTTTTTTTCTTCATCCATTTTTTGCTTGATCTGCTTAGCGATTGAACATTTAAACATTTTGTGCCCTTTGTCTTCTCTATAGTAAATGCAATATGGCTTTTTGGGTGGGTGACTTCCAATGTTGCCTCCGCCCCTACCTCGGCCTCTATTGTTGCTTCCTCTAAATTGTTGTTGGCTTTGCTGATTTGGTTGAGCTGGGTTTTGTTGTGATAATTGTTGGTTTGACTCAATGTTATTCACCGTGAGCTGGGGTGTATAGTTTTGGAACTTTTGCCTTTTGTTGTTTCTATCTTGCCAGCCGTCACTTCACTGGCCTTGGTTGCGACTACTTTCCTCTCTTTGATTTTGAGTTCTTCTCTTGTAGTCTTGCTCTGATCAGCAATACTCTTCAATTTTTTTGCACATTTCTTTTAGCAAGGTTGGCAACCTTTTCGCAAATTTTGATGTCAGCGAAGAAGCTCTTAGACCAGCAATCGCATATTCCATTGCTCTTTCTTCTGATAATGCTGGAGATTAGGCTTTTAGGATCAAGAACCTTTTGTAGAAATCTTGCAAAGTTTTGCCGGGACGCTGTTTGAGATTCTTTAGAGCTTCATTCGGCTATGATATGAAGTTCGCTAGTACTTTATCTCTTAGATTTTCCCAGCTATAAATGGATCTAAGCGGTAGGTTGAAATACCAATTCGATGCCGCTCCTTCCAGAGCACAAGCAAAAGCTTTTGCTAATGTAACATTATCTCCTCCAGCTGAAGTGATTGTTGCTTCATAGCTCATCAAGAAATACCTAGGGTCTGAATCGCCCTTGAATTTTGGTACCTGCTCATTATAAATTGAATTGGATTGGAACACTTTTGCAATCCCTCATATAGCGGTGATTCTCTGTTGAACGCGCCAGTTGAATTTGTCGTTCTACCTAGGATAATTTATGGATTACGATGATCATCGAAGTGGACTTTTCTTCTATTTTAACTTGGTTGCGCATCGGCGATTTTACTTTTGAGATGTTCAATTTCTTGAAGAAGTTTAGCTTTCTTGCTTTTTTGCTGGAGGATTGCTATTGTTTTTTAATCTTGGTGAGTCGTTCTTTCTGCTTCTTCGATTAGTTGCTAACGAAGTGCCAGCAGGTAATCATTTTCCTTCCTCAGCTTTTCAATTTCAGCCTCTTGGCTTGATTGGATCATTATCCCTTCGTCCTCCGAGGTTTCCTGCCCATCAACTTCTGTTATGGTTACTGTACTTGTTTTCCTTTTATGCAAAGTACTGGCCCCATGATCATTTGCCCCTGACAAGTTTCCTTGCACTTCGTGCGGGCTTGGAGTTTTGGTGTTGGGTCGCGCAACCGAGCTTGGATGCGATTGTGTGATTGGTGGTTGGTTGTGAACTTCACGGTTTTGATCTTGCTGATTGTGAACTACGTCTTCTTGGGCTTGTTGAGACCTCACGCTCACCCTTGCGGGCTCAGCGTTCGACAACTCCGGCATGGCGCCCCATGTTATTTTTCTTCTCGATCTAGACATCGTGGGATTTTCTTTTCGTACTCACAAATGGTAGGTGCCACTATTGGGGTTTTAGAAATCGTCCGAAAGGTTACCGGGACGATTTTTTAAACACCGACAGATTTAGATCATTAGGAAATGGTTTACTTACGCGAAGTAAACTGATTATGTGCAATTATCATTCCATGGTGTCAGATTACATTTCCAAGAATGTCTCTTCTACTCAAGTGTACGAAGTTACAGTGAGAGAGTCGAGGTCTTGCCTCTCCTCAACACGCCCCCGCATGGGAGTCCGTGGGTGTCCTTTTGTAGGTCAAGGAACCCGTTACAATCTCCTGGGTGACCGAAATAACCCTGAAAACCCTAGACCCTTGAACTCGGCCAAAAATGCCTGCTGAGGAGCATCTCGGTACTTTCTGCCTCCGAGCCCGTCGTATCATCAATGCCATCCGCAAAGTCTTCTGGCCCGATCCGCTCCGGACTTCATGCTTGGACTATTCCAGTCCACTTTGCTATGGGTTCTGTAGCTTGGATCCCCGCGGCTCGCCCGAGATGAAGGATGCTCGCCTTTGCTCCCCTTCTGATGGAAAAAACTAGAACCTTTTACCTGTATGCCATTGAAAAAGATGGTCATGACCTGTATGCCACTAAAAAGTTTGTTTACACCCTGGTGCCATCCATCTAAACTTCTTTGAGCTCTACGCCATTCCGTTAGCATTCCGTTAAATTTTTTACCGTTAGTAGCACCTGACGAGTGGGACCGAGCCTGAAAATGTCCAAAATGTCCTTGACTGTTTATTTAAGTCACGGCACATATATAAGCTCCAAATAAAAAAACAAGAACCACAAAACAATTAATATGAGCTCACGGAGATTACAAAAATTTCAAATTTCGAAAATTCGGAATCAAATTTTAAATTTGAATTCACAATTCAAATTCGAAATTCGAAATAAAAAATCAAATTCAAATTCAAATTCGAAATAAAAAATCAAATTCAAATTCAAATTCGAAATAAAAAATCAAATTCAAATTCAAATTCGAATTTCAAATTTGAATTTTTTATTTCGAATTTGGAATTTGATTTCGAATTTGGAATTTGATTTCGAATTTGAAATTTGATTTCGAAATTTGAATTTTTTATTTCGAATTTCAAATTTGAATTTTGTATTCAAATTTGAAATTTGATTTCGAATTTTGAATTTTCGAAATTTAAATTTTTTTGTGGTCTCCGTAAACTCATATTACTTGTTTTGTGGTTCTTGTTATTTTATTTGGAGCCTATATATGTGTCGTGAGTTAAAAAAAAAGCCAAGGGCATTTTGGATATTTTCAGGCCCGATCCCACTTTTTAGTTGCTACTAACGGTAAAAATTTGACGAAATGCGGATGTAATGGCATAGAGGTCAAAGAAATTTAGTTAGATAACATCACAATACGAACAAAATTTTTAGTGACACACAAATCAGGACCATCTTTTTTAATAACATACAAGCTAAAAAAAAAACTACACGTCGTCGAAGTGCGGCTTCACTCTGATCGCGAACACCTCGACGCGACACCTGCATTGTTTCACTCTGAAATGGCCAAAAAGACCTCACGACCAAAGTGAACTTAATCGTTCGTTTCTCATCGCATCCCCAACACCGATTATCTTCCTCTCCGGCTGCCCTCCGTCGCGAGATCTGGGAGAATGTTGAGCTCTTCCCCGCCCTGACGGTGTTCTCCTTCGACGCCAGCGACGAGCTCGTGGAATTGGGCGCCGCATCGCGCTTCACCGAGGCCATCTCCTCGCGCTATCGCCGCGACGTTGAGGCAGACGGCGAGATCGTGCCTGCTAAGATGCCCACTTCTTAGCAGGCAGATGACCCATTTAGATGATGTTGTCCTTGAAGGTTCTACAACAATTTCAGCAGGTTTTTCCGTTGCGAAAGACGGCAATGAGACTCCATATCTTGAAACTGACGATGAGGAGTCTGTTGAACAGGTGGGTAGTGACGGTGAACTTAAAAGGAAGTCTAACGACCATCCAAGGTTTAAGAAGAGCAATATTGAACCTAAGTTCTGTTTAGGAATGAAGTTCAATTGCAAGTCAGATTTTATTAAAGCTATTATAAAGTATCGGTTGGCTAAAAGCAAGGTGATAAAATTTATCAAGGATGAACCTAAGCGAGTTAGGGTAAAATGTGATTGGCCTCATTGTTCTTGGGTGTGTCTCCTATCAGACAACTCTAGAACTGAGAGTTGGCAGATAGTGACATTTGAAAACTTCCATACTTGTCCACCCAGAAGAGAAAATGGGTTAGTCATAGCTTGGGGAATTGCTGAGAAGTATGAGAAATTCATAATGGCAAATCCCTCATGGAACATTGTGAGCGTGATGCAAACTATTCAAGAAAAAATGTTTGCTAATATCAGTGTTTCAAAGCTAAAGAGAGGTAAGGCAATGGTGATGGAAAAGGCTTTGGATGCTTCCAAAAGACAATACCAAAGGCTATATGATTACCAACTTGAGCTCTTAAGAAGTAATCCTGGGTTAACAGTGATAGTGCATAAGGTGCCAGATATGGAGTCACTACAAAGGAATCAAGAGTGCTTCCTCATCCTCCTCAGAAGAGATATTTGCTTGAATTTACTCAATTGCTCGTGATTCCTTTGTAGAACTACTCAGTGTTGTGGCTTTTACTTCAGATTATATGGCCAAATAAACTATTTAACTCAGCTGCCAATTCTAACGGTGCCTCATATAGAATATATTAAAGATTTAATCATACGAGGACAACAAACACTAACCTCTAATCTTCCTTGCGTGGGAGCACCACGCCGTAAATCTTTTGCCGCCAACACCTAGGGTTTTGTGAGAGGGATAAATTAGGGAGAAATAAGAGACCTACGACCTACGCCGCAATCTTCCTTGCGTGGGAGCATCATCTGGGTCACGGACATGGTGGACTGCCAACGTGGACAAACCACTGACCAATACCACCCCGGGAGAAAAAAATAACGGGTTTTAATAGTTGAGGGAGTACGTATATCCGGTTTCGTAAATGAGCGAGGAAATCTGGACTTTAACAAGAGTTGAAGAGGGGGAAATAGAACTTCTTCCTTATAATATAGTTTACAAAAGAATTCAACAAGCAGTGCTGGGACGTTTTCTGGGCCTGGTGTGTCCCGTGTCTGGTGGGCTGATAGGTGCGACGCGCCTCGCAGTTGATGGGCCAAACTGGGCCGAGTGCCCGTTTGCTGGGCCGAACAACACGTCATCCATAATAACAGCACAGCAATTACGCATTTTAAACTTAGGGTCCGTTTGACTGAGTGAAACGTTTCAGATTCAAGGCTGAATCACTTGAATCACTTCCAAACAGCAAAAAGGTGAAACATTTCAGGGGTGAATCACTTGAAACATTTCAATTTTTTTACATTACCAACCTGAATCACCCAAAATGGTGTTTCACCTGATTCATGAATTACTTAGTTCATTTTGCTTTAAGAATCTGAATCTAAGATTTTTGCCAAACATTTAGAGTGATTCACTAGAGAAACGTTCCAAGAAAGAATTTGAAATGTTTCTGATTCAAGGTGAATCTGGAGCTGTACCAAACGCACCCTTAACCGGCAATACACGAAAATGACCTAGCAGTAACAGTAAGATATATCAGAAATAGAAGGAGTTCATAAACGTTTAAGTTTGCAGACTATGAAAAATCAGCACTGCATATTACGGTGGAAGTGCACACATAAACACGCAAGGGAAAGTAACATTTCACCTCACCATTACATATGTTTTTAACTCCTACAGAGCCTATGACATAAGTGAGCAACTTCGTTCTCAGACAAAGGAAAATGTGATAAATGCAACATCCTTGCACAAAAAGCGTGATTTATGCAAGCATCTGTGTCTTACGGAACACACGTTTCAGGTACTTCTACTCAGGCCAGAGCTTCTCTGCAAAGCTGTTATGATCTGTATGCGTGACTTCCAGAGCCTCGCTGTTATGATCTGTCTGCGCTTCCTCGTCTTCCAGTGAGCTGTAATCATCTTCGGATGCTTCCTCTTCCTCCGTATCTGTGTTATGATGATCTGTATGCGCTTCCGCGTCTTCCGGTGAGCTGTAATCATCTCCGGATGCTTCCTCTTCCTCCATATCTGTGTTATCATCATCTTCAGGAGCCTCTCTGCGAAGCCGTTCTTCATCTGCAATAGCCTGTCTCTCATGCTCACGTGCTTCCTCTTCCTTCTTAACTAAATCATTCATGCCCTGAGCAAACTCATAGTCAACAGCAGGATCAAAATACACACTATCCTCCTCATATGAGAAACCAACAAAATCAATCGTCTGCTTATAAAAGAGGGTAAGCCCTTCCATGCCAACTCTCCGTTTCCCACAAGCCAATTCCTCGAAGTCTGTTTCACGCCCTCGATAAGTTCCAAAAGCTGGATGCACAATCTTATTTCCTTTGTACTCACAATGAAAACACCGACCTGCTCTCAGTAAGAAAAAATGAAGTCGTCTCAGCAGCAAGCCAAAGAAAAATACCAGACTTATCTTCAAACACTCCTAAAATCAAACTTTGAGGTCGCACACAAAATATTGGGAATAAATGGTATGGATTGCAAAGATGCATGGTAGACTGCAGTTTTTGTTACATGACTAATTATTCTTGGGGGAGATGGGACGGATTATGAAACATTTTGCTGTTTACCTCAGTACTCATCCTCTATAAAATGCCAATAGTCAAATACATCAGTAATCAGCTATATACACATCAAAAATTTCTACTGTTAGCTCATCTAGGACACGCATAATACAAAGCTTGCCTATGCAGTCTCAAGAATCCACAAGGAAAGCAGATAAGCTTACTGGAGCTGCACCCCAACAACTAGGAGGGTTCACCAAAAATGACTGAGTACCCGTTTCACCAGGAAAGGTCATTGCAAGACAGTAAAGAGGGTCCTAAATGCATTATTGACAGTTCAGATCATGATTTGTGTGTCAAGGCAACAATGTTAATGGTACTACTTTATAACTTGCGGAAATATGTGACATTCAATAGTAAAGCAAATGTGAAGTCATACCAGAATCTGTGGGCAACCCTAGTACAGTGCAGAACATGGATGGTATATCCAGGGGTTCTTCACCATTGCTGCACTCCAGAAAAAAAAGCTTGGGAGCTGCATTGTCAGGTTGTGAACCCTTTGGTATTGCCAGAAAATTGACATGAATGTAAGGGAATCCATTGTAATTATTGAAGTAACCATGCCTGCCATTTTCAGGTATCTCGAAATTGGTACCACAGATGACATGAAGCTCGTACTGGGTTCCCTGTAACAAGGCAGTTCGTTCAGAATGGATGTTTACCAATATAATCAAGAGCAACAATATCAAAAGACAAGGTGATAAGAACCAACCTTTTCTATTTCATATCTCTGCAATGCAGCTTTAACCTTTCTGCGAATGAAATATTGATTAGCAATAAACTTTTCCTTATTCTTTTTTATGATCTTATCCGCGGTTGGAACCAACTCTGGAACTGATGGCATGGGTTTGACTGGGACAGACCTCTTCAAAAAATAACTTGAAATGTGCTCCAGCTCCTTGGACGTGACTGCACGGACAAGCGCTTGCGATGACTCAAGAATGGGCAACAGAGTTGGACTGGTCGACATGATAAATTCTGCTTGTGCTTTAGGATGAGGATGCCATGCAGCTTCTGCTGCAGACCTGTAGGCGTCTTCATAAGAATTGGAAGTACCATGTTCCTGCATTGCTCTAAAAATGACTTCCTGAAGGTTAACATTGCAGCAGAAAAGGCACACCATGGCCTCATGTTCAGTGAGTGCAGGGAAGAGGCTGTGAAGGAAAGCAAGCAGACCACTGAGGGAGCGGCACCCAATGCGAACGAGGCTATTGGTGCTGATCATGTCCACCTTAAGTTCTTCATTTGGGGGGAATGCGGTGTCATACCAGATGGTGTTGAGGATGATATTGGAGACAGGGTTATCAGCAGGACCAAAGCAGAAACCGGCCTTGAGGAGGCCGCGATGATGTCGACTGCGCAAGGCATCCTTCGGAAGCTGCGCAATCGCTTTCAGGTATAACAAATGGATTTTCTCCAGAACCAAAATCCTCAGAGTCTCTGTGCTTGCAAAAGGACACTTGTTCAAGCTGTCGGTTCCTTTGATGTAGCCATTTAAGCGGAGGGTCGCGTGAAGAACAGGTTGTGGCGAGTCAGCCTGCTGCTCGAGAGGTTCGTCCACTAACTTGTGGAGCCGATCGATAGCACTAAAAGACAGGCAGCCTTCAATGTCCAGTATCTGTGAGAGCTTTTCAAAACGCGAAGCGAGCAAGATGGATCTTGCTGCCAGGGCGGCTGGCTCAGGGTGCGAAGCAGACACGGCAGCGCACCTCAGGGCAATCTCCATTGTCGGCGAGGAGATTGGGCACAATCTGCCTCCAATGGGCCGAGTGCACTCAATGAGGTGAACGGCGGCGAGCAGATCGGCCTTTGCCGTGAGGAGGTATTGCAGGGCTTCGGTGACGGGGAGATTGCGGAAGTAGCAGATGAGGAACGTGACCAGGCCCTCGAGGGAGCGCTGCGCCACGGTCCTCCGTTTCTGCGTACTGGCGCCTCCCTGATTCAGCCTCGGAGGAAGGCAGGAGATGTTGCTAGCATCCGTGGTGATCACTGACATGGCCTCCTCCCTCATCCTCCGTGCCTCCCCCTCCTCAGCTTCCGCCACCTCCACATCCTGTTGCTCCTCCGTGGTGGCCGCCTTCCTTTTCCTCCCGATCCTGCTACTCTTATCCAAATCCTCCTTGCCTTGCCCGGCGGCGTTGAGCTCGTGTAAGGGCTTGCAGGAGGAGACGGTGTTGGTGATGATGTTGGAGACGGGATCCAGTAGGCCGAAGCTGATGCCGGAGTCAAGGAGGTGCGGGATCAGCAGCGGCGTCCCTTCCGCTGAGAAACGGTCGAGCGCCGCCCTGTAATACCCATTGATGAGCTTGAGCAGCTCCGACAGAACAACCCTACGGTTCTTGGCCGCCGACGAGGGGGTGGATCCGGAGCTGCCTCCGCTGGACATCGGAGTCCTAAACTCGTGGAGAGACTCGACCAGGTTCTGAATAGAACGGCGGACGCGCCTCTCTCTCTCTCTCTCTTCTCTCTCTCTCTCTCTCTCTCCTCTAGGTTCCGTGAGTTCTTCGAAGAAGAACAAAAACTGTACCACATGAGAGGATTGTCTTATAACTTCGGCCCACTTTGTTTATAAATTTATTAGCAAAGAAGCCTATGCATTATTACGGACATAACTTATCATACATAATATTATTCACAAAAAATCATTCGTACCATTGTCAATTCTACTACTTTAAACCACAATCTAAATGTCAAATAACAAACTGCTCTAGATGGTTTCAAATTTGTCTAGAATGTGTTTGAGTTCCATATGACACTCAATTTCCTACACCTTTTGTAAGATCATAAATCCATTCAAGTTTTTGAATTGTCTCATCGAATGGACGAACTATTTAGGACACACCAAGGTGAATAAAGCTATATAGCCCTGGGTTTATAGATGACCTGAAACATAAATAAATGAAATGCTGACACGTGCATGAGCATTCCGTGACTTAATCATGATGTTATTTCTTTCTATTTATGTTCTCAGTGAAGATTTAGAGTGTGTTTGTTTCCTGGAGTCTAAAATTTAATGTTGTCATATCAATCCTTCAAACAATAAAATATCAATCCTTCAAACAATAAATACGGTGATTAAATATAAACTAAATATAAAACTAATTACACAGTTTGATATTAATTTACGAGACAAATCTATTAAGCTTAATTAAGTCATCATTAGAAGATATTTATTATAGCATCATATTATCTAATTATGATTTAATTAGATTTAATAGATTCGTCTTGTTATTTAGTGGGTGAATTATGAACTAGATTTTATCAGTAATTTCTATTTAATACTTTTAGTTAGTATCACAATATTCGATGGGACGGGTCTAAAAATTAGAGGGCAGGAAACCAACACATCCTTAGTGTCCAGTTTCAATTATGTTTGCTAGGAAAATTAAGAAAGAAAAAGACATACCTATTTTTGCTATTGAAATGCGAGCAAATCCTAGCTTTTTTACTTCTCAACTGTTTAGCCACCTGTCTCAAAATTGATGGCTTTCACATCATCTAATATTGATGCATGGAGCAGCAAGTCTATCTCAGCAAAACATGAATCCATCACATGCAGATGTTAGGTGTATATGGCCTCTATATTGTTTATTTTCAGTTCTGTGAAAACAGGTGAAGCTCTTGTATGTCCAGTAGTCGGTTTAGCCGTTTAGGAGGTGAAGTCGTACGCTTTGGTTCAGCTTAGCAAATCTCATGTCAACCCTCATAGACTGATTCAGGAACTTCTCTGAACAGCAGCAGACGCAAGACTCTTCTTTACTTCACCAGGGTCTTTGGGAGAACGTGAAGTATCTCTCCACCAGGGAATTATGAAAGATTATGCGGACAGACTTGCTCTTGTCCTGCTTCTCGTCGTTTTTTCACTTCTCCTGAATGCAACGCTATTTTACTCCCTATGCCAAAGCTTTGCATCAACTATTCAATAATATGAATGCAACTATTCAAAAGTTCAAATGTATCTCACATACAAATGTGGAAAACATGTTCCTCAAATAGTGACGTTAGGTGAAATGTTTGACTTTATTAATTTTGTACAAAAGGTTAAGAAATAACAAGGTGAATTGCAAAAATTAATATACTCCCTCCGTCCTATTTTATTTGGCACTTCGGAGCACGAAAACTAAGTAGAAGTATAAAAGATAGATGCACAGAAAACGAGGAGGAAACAGACAGAAATAGAGTTATATTGGAAAGAGAGAAATATGTATCAAAAAATAAAAATATTAATTATTTTAGGAAAACTAGAGAGGACTAAAGTGTTAATTATTTTGGGACGAAGGGAATACAACATAACTTAACCTATAGGGCTAGGAAAATAGAAAGCAAAGACACATACTCAGTTTAGAGGGTGTCCTAGGAAATCAACCGTTTTCGTAAAAGCGAACGTTCTGCGATATCCTCCCGCTCGGCCGTTCCTCAGGCTCTCGATCGCCATGCAAAAGTGGCAAAAAAATCAAAACCGATCGACTGCTACGCTCGAACCCGCGACCTCATGCATTGGGATTGGGTGCGCTACCCAGTCGAGAGGGGAGAGACAGTTATTATAAAGCGGCTCCGCTATCTATTTAATTGCTTCTTGGTATTATAAATTATATCCTAAACACCCTCTAAACTAAGTATGGAGGGAGTAATGCAGTAGCACTGCATAAATTAGCCAACTTCGTCATTTGTCTCCCCTATTTGAGCCTCCAATCTTCTCATTGCAAGTTCGCAATGCAGCTAAGAAATCTGAAATACGACAGAACTTGCCCTTTGTTCTGCACTACCTATTTCACTCCTGCTGCCCCACTACATGGTAACCTTTTAAATTGATCGACTCTCATCCATGCTAGTAAGAGTATGTTTGGTAAGGGTTATATTAAAGTGTTTATTCTATCAAAATTGCTTATAGTACTTATTGTAGCATAAGCAGTTAACTTGTTTGTCAAAACTGTTTATGTTTATTTGTTCAAACTACTTATGCTGAGGAAAAGAATCACCATAAACACTAAAACCTATATTTTGCTGCTTTATCCAAAGTACTTATGGTAGTCAGTGGCGGAGCAAGGCACAAAACTCAATGATGTCACCTTATATCATATTTTGTGTCATCAACCTAATAAGCACCAACAAAGCCACACTTTCAGTGGACATTAACAAGGTCCATTGGTGTCATGTGACACCATCAAAATGACATGGCTCTGCCTCTGATGATAGTACAAAATAACAAAGTGTTTATATGTGTTTATACTATATAAGCACTTTCGCTATTTTGTTGTTTGACAGTTTAAACTGTTTATTGAGCATAAGGGTGTGTTTGGCAGGTTTTATGTTGTTGTTTATTGAAAGTGGTTGTGCTCAATAAACAGTTTGGACTGTCAAACAGTAAAATAACAAAACTGTTTATAGAGTATAAGCACTTTGCTATTTTATACTATTATAAGCACTTTAAACAAAGCAGCAAAACGTACCTTTTAGAGCTTATGTTAGTCCTCTCTCTCAGCATAAGCAGCTTAGACAAATAAGCATAAGCAGTTTTATCAAATAAATTGACTGTTTATACTACTATAAATACTATAAGCAGTTTTAACAGAATAAACACTTTTAGCACTATAAATATAAGCCTTATCAAACACACCCTAACCACTTTTAATAAACAGCAACATAAAACCTACCAAACACACCCTAACTCCGACTACAAGTAATTGTAGCGGTATCTAGAGAGTTTTGACATGTGTCCCCGCTCCACGCATTATATAATGTCTAATTGTCTACCATCGACGGGCGAAGTAATTAGCACGACAGCACATGTAGATTTTACCCTAGCCTAAATCTTCACTGCTTTTGTTGCCACCGCAAGAAAATTTTCTCGAACTAATGGGATTTTACTCGGAGACCGTTGTCCGCAAAACTTGTTTGCAATGGCAAAGCCAGTTGTGGAGAATAAGAAAACCTCTCCGAGTTCATAGCAACCACAACCACAACCGGGCATTAACTACATAAGTTGAAGTGAAACCTGATGCATTAACTACATAAGCTCCAGTATAGGTTTCGATACATGGCAAGAAAACGAACTATGCACTTTTCTATGTTGCATACAAATCTGTTACAAGACCAAATCGAGTCCTCCAAAATTTGAGATCTCTACGCTTCAAACGTATGAGCCTTCTGCTCTATAGCTATAGATAACCATAGGTAGGGCTCTTATGCAGTTATGCCCAGAGTCATACACAAAATGTAATCAAGACGATTACACCCATCTTGATATGGTTGCTGTAGTGTCGTAGTTCTGTGCTTCTGTCGTGACGCTCCATCAGAGTTCAAACCCAGCAGCTTCCAAGCTGCCAAATGAAACAAAAAATAAGGAAAATGGTTGTGTTAATTTGATGTAAAAACAAATTTTCTGCTCTGATAAATTCCAATGTCAATAATGTATGATGAACATAGCAACCCTTCAAAAAAAAAGTATCAAAGAATGCAAGAAAATGCATATGAAACAAAGCTTGAAAGGAACAAATATTAGAGAATGAATATATGGGACATGGCCCAAAGGAACAAACATTAGACTAAGTATATTAAACTACAATTGCCTTATGGCCTAATACTGGTTGATTATGAATATCTGGCCCCAACCTGAAATGATAATCGTATGCAGCCAAAAAGTAACAATTAACATCTTCCATGAAAAGATATTGCACGATGCAGCCAGTGTATGATGTAGATTACCGAAAATGTGCAGTGTACAACAGAAGTGCAATAGAAATATCAGGGTACCATGCGATACTTCAGTGTATAAAAAGGTAAAGCAGTGTGCAATCTACTGATAACATGGACTATGTATTCACATGTCAAAGAAAATGATTGAAATTTATTAAAAAAAACTACTATATCACTCTCTCACATCCAAACTATGAATGGGTATAAAAAAAACTACTATATCACTCTCTCACATCCAAACTATGAATGGGTATCCATTCCAATCCAAGTGATGCTATTTTCGGTCTGATATAAAGAATGATAGTAGATATAAAACATGTTGCTAAATCCAATACAGGCGCAGGCAAAGGAAATTTGACGACTCAAAATCATAGAGTATGATATGGGATGGATGTGAACTATTGAAACACTAAATGAACCAAATAATCAAAACAGAAGGCATTTTTTGAGGAGCAACCACAAGGTACTAGAGAATAGGAAACTTCTCAGACTTCATGATTTGTGAGTCCAGCCAAAGTTGGCTGATTCTGTACTACAGGGTAATGTTGTTTAGCATCAATATATATTTGTTGAGAATTATGCAGATTGTGGTGCACTAGTGTCCCTTATGTGAGATCTAAACTACAAACACCCAGAGCTTGAACTTTTGCTACAGAAAAGCACCTCAGATAGCAGGTCAGCATCTGAGATCGAAATGCTTCACCTCATGGGTCAACCATGTGTGCATAAGAGTTTAGCCACTGATAAAGTCACAGCCACAAGCAATGTTTTTGCCAAAAGTATTACTGCTCCAGTCATTCATACCTGAAATCAAAAGAAAATATAATCAAGTCATGACTGGCTGAGATTATATACACATATATGGCATCTATATCCGACATAAAGAAACCTCCAGTACCACCAATAGTTTCAGCTCTGGGATTCTGGATGTTGCTAGGCATATGGCACCCCAAAAAGTAGTTTTCAGCTTCAGTTACAGCATCAACATTGTTTAGGGACCCATAGTCAGATAACTCCAGATAAGCTGATCCCAAACATGAGACCTTTGATATATCACTTTGTTTGAGGATGTTGAGACTACGAGGAGCCCTTGCCTTTTCTTGAAGGTGTGATGTGGCATCCCCAGGTAATAAGAAAGGAGCATTAGGTGGAGCACTCGCAATACAGAATAGCAAATCAATACCAATGAAACCAGCCTCGAACAGATCAGAGATCACATATCCAGGAAATAGTTCTTTGATTTGCCCTCGTGGGTCTCTGTAGGATAAGAATTGTATTTTCAGATGAGGTTGCATAGGACTAACAGTACCACCTACACAAACCACTTCAACAATTTCATCTCCATTATACTTCCTTTTGAATTCAGCAATTAACTCCCAGGTACGATCTCCAATGAAACCAGAGTCTTGTGAAATGGTGTAGGTAGATTTGTAAAGCTTCAAGAGCTTACACAAATAAGCTTGCCAAGGTCCTAGAAAACAAACAAAATAGATAGCAAATTTGAAATTGGGGATAGCCAAAAAAGATGTAAGATGACTCACATAACACCACAAGTTTGTTTGTTTGTTTTTGACAGGAATTACAGCAGGGGAAACCCCCACCCACTGTCTGGATTTTATTAATATAGCCCAAGGGAGGCAAGAGAAAGCTTTGTATAAGAATCTATCCAAGAAAGGAAACTGGCATGATTGTTTTCAGAAATCATGTGTGCTTGAAGACGAGCTTCAACACCACAATTATAATTTCAATGCCTAAGGACATAATGTGCATCAAAATGGGTCTGTATGATTTTTATCACGCTGAGTTTCAGGGTTTGGTTTGAATAAATTCAAAAGCCATAAGTCGTACCACCATTTGTTAGGGTGCAATAGTCTAAATCATTATCAAAGCCTGCAACACATGAGTTGGTTTATTTATTTATATAAGGAAGTATGCGCTTATCAGCAATAAGGTTTAATAGACCGTAATAGAAAAAGAACTTCATAAATGTTATGCTGGTTACATTCAGAAAGACATTTTGGTTAGTAAAATGTTAGGACTTAAATACTCTAGAGTAAGAAGACACGCCTGTTCAATACATCTAAGTAGCAAGAAATGTTAGGTGTTTTCTTTACACCTGCTCATCAGATTTATGGTAAAGCTGGAAAAATGACCAAACAAGAAGATGATACTAAGAAACATATTGAATTAATAATTATCTGCAAGAGGAGCTCTACAGCATACTTCTGGTTCTGCCATTTTACATTCTTAACAATTTTAGCAAGACACATTGTGACATTCACATTCACACTGCCACAAATAAAAATAGTGCCAAATGCATTTCCATTCCATTCGCTCATATCAGAAATCAAATAGAAAATGTAATTCAATCATGACTGGCAAATCATTTACACAGAGAGAAAATTGGCATGAAATAGGCCTAAAGACAGATATTGATGAGCAACAAACCTCTAGTGCCTTCACTATCAGTTTTGTATATGGATCCCATCTTAAGATACGCTGATCTTACATGTGAGACCTCTGGCATACGACTTGATTTGGCATTAATAAACCCTTCAGAAGGGCTCTTTGCCCATAAGCCTGGCGTGACATCCTCAAGTACTAAGAACAGAGCATCAGGGGTAGCATATGCAACATGGATTATCAAATTGGTGCCAAAGTAACCAGATTCAAGGCAGCTAGCAAGCTCTGGAACAGAAAAATGACCAAGGGTTTGGCCATGTGGATCTCTGAGGTATAGTGACAAGATTTTTGGGCGAACTTGCATAAGACTGCCAACATCAATAACATCAGAACTTCCGACAGTTCTAGTTTCTTGAGCCAAGAATTTGTATCCCTGACAAGATGTAGCAGCTGGCCAACAAATACATTCTCTGATAAATCTGGGGTCTCCTGGCGCAGCATGAGTTAATTTGTCAGCCTCCAAGAGCTCAGCTGGCCTATGATCTCCTACAAAAAGAACACCACAGCATATTTAAGTAGTAGAGGATAACAAAACCGAGATAATTCAGTGATGCATAGCATAGTTATAACAATTTCAAAAGCCAAGGAACTCAGAAGCAGAAGTACACCAGAATGAAGATCTAAAAATGCAGGTTTAAGAAAAGTGTAATTGCTTTGAGGCACAACTGTGCAAATTCAAGATAATACATTCAAATTGTTGGTTCCTTTAATGTTTATGCAAAACCACAAGCAAATGGATTCTGATAAAAACACATGTTTCCTTCACCACTTCTTTTTTACTCAGGACACTAGCAGGAACTCAAAAACAGAGACACTTAGCCATTGCTCAGAGCTAACCAGATCATAGCTTAACAGGCACAATCCAGTTAGATAAGGAAAATGAACTCCATATAAGAATACAGACCAAATGTGTCATTGTATCTTCTATTGATTAAATTTAGAACAACAAAACACCACAATGAATACATCCATTACTGTCAAAACGTAGCAACAGCAACAATTATATATGCCATAAAGTGGTGCATTTCAACTTTTCAACATATATGTGATCGCCAGTAGATACTAGTCAACCTGCTCTACACATCAGGAATTAAAATTTACCCCTATTGCACCTTCCATTGACAAATTGTCATGCGTCTAAAGGGCTACGCTACTAGGCACCAGGCAGAGCAGCATCGCTTCACCTAGCACCTATGCGTCTTTCTCCTGTTTTACCTAATTTTCCTTTGTTAATATACATGTTTCCACCTATTTCCTGTATTTTTTTCATGTTAACATGCTAAAAGAACAGTTAGCCAGGGTTCAACAAGACTTTAGGTAGGACTTGATCTGCTCAGCCTTTTAAAACAAACAAGTAATAAATAGCATAAAATAAGATCACCTACTACTATTAGGAAACTAAAATTTATAAAATGCTGCTTTTCCAAAGGTGACAAGTAATATACAGCAGGGGTTTTACATTTGCATGCTACCTTTTCCAGCTCGATGGAACTTCACTGGTTGGATCAATATAGCCTCTGCGATTACATTCCCAAATCCACCCTTCAATCCATCTTTCCGTGGAGTGCAGAGTTTACAAAAATCCTCTGAATGAGTATTCACAAACCTGTAGAATCTTAACCTGCCCTTGCCCATGCCACCTCCAAAAAGCATAATAGCATGTAATCCTTCAGATTTGCCTTCAACAATTTGTTCTTCATTAGGTGGTACATAAATTTCATTGCTCTTTAAGCTATGAAATCCCTTCCCAGTCCTGATGGTGGTCAATAAAGGAAATCCAGAGGCCATCTCTTTGCAGATCATTTCAAACTCTAATTTGACTCGAGTAATATTAGATATCTTGCATACCTCTTCAGAACCATCCTGTGAAACAACAGACAAATTTGAAGGAAAATTCAACGAGGCTTTTTTTAAAATAAAAAAAAAAAGAAAGAACGTAAGGAGTGTACCTGTCTTTACGCGTCCTCTTGTAAGATCTGAAGAATTTTCCACAAATCGGTAATGGTTAATTCATCAAATTGCTGAAAGTTCTCACTCTTCTTGAATTGTTTCTTGATCCTAAGTTTCTCTATGAAAGCTAGTAAGTCAATGAAAGGGCCCTTGCCCTCAATTTCTTCACCCAAAAGAACACGAATTATCCTATTAGTCACCTCAGCACCCATTGAAGATGAATAGAGCATGCAATGCGCTGAAATTATAAAATATGGGCATTAAGAAAGAAAACACACAAGATCATTTCATTATCAGAAAAATTGTGTGCGTGAACATACATACGTTTTAATTCTTGATCTTTCACGTTTCCAAGCGGACAAACATTGTTAGCTAAGACATCCGCCAACGAGAACTCCCATTCATAATCATCCTGCAGGTAGAACATACAAGTCAAATTTATTATCACATTATCATCTAAACTAGCAGAACTCAAGCTTTAAAAACTAACTCGTACAGGAATTAGCCCCGTGCAGCCTTTACGGCCACACTTGAACCGAGGGACATCAAAGAAAAGATGTTTCCTTGGACGGTTCACATAGTTGCAGTAACAGGTCCATTCTTTGGCATCATTCTTGCTCCTGCGCCCTCTAACAATTCGCCGCCATAGCCCAGGAATAATCTCTATCCTAGGTGAAGATAAAGCTTTTCTCATCAGATCATCATCAGGCTTCACCTCCATCGGCAGAGGCGCTCCCCCACTTTCCCGCTTTCGCTTTCTAGTAGACATCTCTTAAAGGTATTCCTCCTGTCCAAAATCATAGAGTCACTTTAACTTTGTAATAATAAGGCTGCAAAACGAGCAATTTTTACATATGGTTCATCTGATACATAATAGAAACTAGATTCCACAACAGTGACAACTTGTCTGACACTGGTCAAGGCCATGTTCCAGATTTACTATGTTCTGAGAGAGTACCTATTATTATTCAGCCACCAGCTAGCTTGTCATGCCAGATACAGTATTTCCAGTTAAGCAACAACACCCTAACCCATAGCCTAGCCAACTCTAGACCTTCACCACCATATTTAGATTTTGAATGAATCATATCGTGTCAAAGTGAGAAAAATGAGCATGTCATCTCTAATAGCAAGCAAGCATAGCTACTATGTGCTTAAGAATACAATGCCAGTTAACATATGCAGAATTTGATTATTATAGACTAAAATGTTACGGGCTTCTTATATTGATGTCTGCAGAGTCTTGCCTATGGCCTCTAATGATCCTCAATCAAGTTCCAGGACATACCTATTCCTTTAGAGAGGATGAGATATGTTTTCTAAAATACAAACAAAAGTTATACGCAGCACGTATAAAATCAAGAGTTGATTTTCAGAGATTGTTGCCCCTAGTGAAATAATTTTGTCGGTAGATGCACATTGATAGGAATATGGTTCATATGGGTTCATAGGAAAGTCAAGTCGCGGATTACGTACAGCAGAGGTCCAAGGTAAACGGAACACCAGAGATGGCATCGGGGCTAGTACGGACCTGGAGGGGATGAAGATGGAGGCAGCGACGGCGGGGTAGACGGACCTTGCAATCCCTGGTGGCGTAGAAAGGGGCCAAGCGGACGCGTGGACGGGAGAAACTGTCGGAGGCGAGGACGGGGGCGACCTGCGGCGGGAGCAGCAGGCGGTGACGTGGACTGGCGGGGGGAGTCCAGCGGAGGCGCGGACGGGACGGACACGGCGCGGTAGACGTGAGCGTGAACCGCCGAACCCTAGCCGGGCGGGGAGAACCGATCGGCGGCGGTGGACTTGCGTTTGTTGTGTTGCACGACGACGACTGCAAGGAGCTTTGGAGTTTGGACAGAATGGCTCCTCGAGACAGGCAGCATTAGCTCCCATTTCGAGAAACCGGTGGTGGCCGGTTTAACGAAAACCGCTCGGTTTTCCACTCAAATTTCGAGATGTTTGAATTCAAAATCGGTTAGCCCATTGGTTTTTCAATAAACCGAACGGTTTATCGGTTGGACAAAAACAGAAACCGGCAGCAATAATGAAAAAAGAAGGGAAAATGAGGAGAAAATGGTTGAATTTTGGACATAACCTTTGCAAAATAATTCCAATACTCCAAAACATACATTCAGAATATATAAATCATGCAACACTCACAATATAACATGCACTTCAATCAAACCCGATCCATCATACAAATAATACAATATGTATTTACATAGTTATGTAAAACATAGTTTCAAAATAATTATATAAGACATAGATGCATAGTTTATAAATAAGCACGAGGTACACTCAATATCATGACGTCTCATTTCAATTATAACATGTCTTATTCTATCCTACGGTAGACATGAATACAATAACATGAGTACGCAACAACTATGTCTTGTATTGTTACCAAGTTAGTCATATCCAATATAAAGTTGTATGTTATTCTAAGAAAATCTGATTATAAAATTTAGGCTCTTACCATTCATAGACTCACATTGGTGATTGTTCGACAAATGCTCTAGGAAGCAAGTAATGGTAGGGATCATGCGATGACTCACTAGTTGCCGGCTCACTTTCGGAAAGGTAGGATGGATGAAACAGGTCTACCACCCTCTGTCATAGTCATCCACGCCATGGTCTTGATCTTGGGTAGCATGAGTAAAGCCTTCCTCCCCTGTAAATAGAAGGTACTCTTTCATTTTTATATTATTGTCGCTTCAACATGCTTTGCTAGTTCATTTTTATGTATTTTTCCTATCTAAAACAATAATAATTTCATATGAGAAGTAATAGTTAGTGATAAATTTTATATTATCAGCATAATAAATAGTCACGAATATTTGATAGAACATGGACAAACTGAATGCTAAACCACCACCACCATGCTCATATTGCCCACCTTGCTCATGTACTTGTCTTACATATGCCTCCTCCACCCATTAAGGCTTCCAAGACATAATGCAACCATGGTATAGTAGCCATAGCTCCAACTAATATTTGGCAGACCTGCCAAGGCGCGAGCGAGCGTTTTGCACGTCCATATTCATGTCGTCATTGGCAATATAAGGTTACAAGAGTTACCAAAATTTTGTTAGCTTTTCAAACTTCGGTTATAAATCAAATGCAGACCAATTTACAAGGGCACACCAATATTTGATAAAGGTAACTAAGGGAAGCAATCCAAACAACCTCCTAATCATCCTCAAAATTTACATTGCCTTGAGCTAGTCACCCTAATCGGCAACTCCATGGCGTTTGGTGGCCGAATGGCGAGGATGCGGCGGGGATTCGACAGAAATGAGAAGAAAGAGGCTCGCAATGCACAACAACAGGGAAAGAAGAGGATAATTGTTGATTTTTCTTTATTCATCTTCCTCGATTTATTTACCCTATCAAATGTGTCTCACCATAATTTATAGTTTTTCCTCTATTTTTAAAAAGATGTTACATCAAAATTTTAAATTTTGATCGGTCAAAAACCCGTCGTCCAACCATGCAAGCTTGGGAGCCCGCCGCCACATCTCTCCCCCGTTGTCACCTCCCCACACGTCGTCCCGACAATTCCTAGATGGGGACGGGGGCCCGCACGATGAGGACCTGATCAAGGCAGGGGTTGGGGCTCAAATTTTCCCTATGTGGCTCACAGGACAGGCCCCCAAATGGTAACTGGGCAGGGCCAGGGATGGATTTTCCGCGTGGAGACCCATGATGACCCGATAAGAGAGAAAAATTGAAAGATTCGGTCGGCCCAGTAGCCCACGTAGTTCATTAGACGTATATAAGCCACGAGGCCATGACGGACAACGGGGTCGAGGATGGGGCAAGATTTTGCCCTGTTAAGCTAGACGTGGCGAGGATGGTTGTCATTTCCATGGCCTGCCCCGCCTCGTTGCCAAGCTGACTTCATGAACCTAGCCAGAGTCCTTAGTACTCGTCTCCTTATCGGCCACCTTCTCCCCGATTCCCTCCTCGATCAAGCCTCCGAGCCAGCGATGTCGAGGCTACGTCTAATGGGCCAATACGACAAACTTGTTTTGTGTTATGTCATGGACGAACGGCTAGGCATGATATGATCAAAATATATTATGTGTCGTGTTGGCTTAAAATATAATTGGGCATCCCGTTTGAACAGCACCCACGCACGTCACTGCAACACCAATCATGTAGGTGGATGCACGTGGTCAGCTTCTTGCACTAGCGGGACCTGAAAATCCTGTTAATTTTGTTTCGTGCGTCGCGTTTCACGTGGGTACCCAGAACGGGAGCCGGGAGATTGTTGGGTTCGTCATCGCCACGGAGAGTCGGAGTCTGTGGGCTCAGAGTTAGCCTGGCCCATGAGTGTATCGCGAGCCTGGCCCATGAGTGTATCGCGAGCCTGGCCCATTCCTACTCCAGAGCTGGAGCTCGAGGCGACCCAAGCGACAGAGCTCGCTCGTCCACAGCAGACAGTCGTCGATTTTACAGTCGCGTTCTCCTGTCAGTACTACACCATTGCAACAGCGATCGCGCATGTGGATGCACGTGATCGGTTGCTCGCCGCGCAGCAACAGTCCAGAGCCTAAACAATTCGCTCATCGGTTGGTCAGGACTCAGGAGACGGGAGGGGATCGGGAATTCGGGATCCAGGTGCCCACGACGGGTAATGAATTGGCTGTAGCTGTAGTAGCCTTGTTGTAGGCGTCGTTACGCACGCAGCTCGGAGGCAACGGCACGTTGCCATCATCGCGCGGGCGCGGCTCGTGGCCGGGCTGGCCAGCAGCGAAAACACGGGAAAAATAAAATCTCGGTCTGGATCGCGTCGCGCGCGCGGCTTGCATCGGAGGATCGCCGTCGGTGCCAACAAATACAAAACCTGCTTGTTGGCAGTTGGCCCCTCTCGCTGCCAGGCGACCGCGACGCGCGACGGGCGGAATAATAATTGCGGGAAAGCGCGCAAGTAGCTTACCTGACCGAGAGATTGTGGTCTCGCGACATCGCAACGTGGCTTTCCCGGAGGCCGGACGTGACGCTGCCGGGGCAGATAAGAAGGACCGCCGCCACCGGGGGATGTGGTTCGGTTTTATTTTCTGCGGACCGGTTCGCTGCTGTGCGGATCGGTCGCCTGCCTGCCTACTCATCCTTGACTCGGGGGAAAGAAAATAATAGTGAAAAATGATTTTCTATTGAACGCACGTGAAATAATATATCGCTGGAGGCGGGAGCCCCGGGACTAGGAGTCCGGACAGGTGAGTTGGTAGCTTCTGATCCACGCAACTAGTAAAATTCGGGTTCCCTCTCGGGAACGGGGGCGACACGACGCCAGAGATGGGGCTTCGTTCGTCGTCGTCAATTGCCAGTTGGCGACGATGCAATATTTTTATTTGTACCGCGTGCGAACTGCCAAGAGGACCCACCCACACAACGCCTCCCCTGCCCATGCGGCTGTGTACCTCGACCTCGTTCAGATTGGATCATTTCATTTACTATAGCAATGTAGGTAGCCGACGTGCGAAATGATCCGATGCCGTTGGTGGCACGAGAAGAGCAGGTCGCCAACACCGTTTTCGGTCGATGAAAAGTCGAACCTCGCGAGCGCGAGCCGCGAGATGCACGAGGAAGTTGGTAGCTGGCCCGGACCCCGCCCGAGGGAGATACAGAGCCGAACGAGTTCACTGCGAGCACACTATGACCCGTACCTGTGTGGCCGACTGGCCGGTCGCCGGGCGCTAGCGGCGGTCCCGGTGATAAAATGCTGCAGCAAACATGCGACGCGTGATGCACACGCGCGGAACACTGCTGTGGTACGGAGACGGAACGGGCACCTGCACGCTCCCTGAAGCCGAGATATGATCGAGCTCGGCGATCGGGACGGACATAGCGCCCGTGTCGAGATCCACGCGTGAAGCATGCTCGCGACGCGCCGTCACTGCACGTACATGCACGTTTGGCGTGTCCCGTATGCGAGATCGACCGTCATGCATGGCACCAGCCTTGCTTTGGCCAATGCATGCCAAACGTACGAAAGTGCAAGGCGGCGGCGGCATCTCGTACGTACCGGACAAACCGGAACTCTGGCGTACGACGTGCAACCTACGCATGCCTCTTATTTGTGCTCGCGCGCCGATCCATAGGGTGTGACCCGACGCGGCGGTTGTGGTCTCTCGCGACGCCGCAACGCGGCTTTCACAGAGAGGCCGGACATGACACACGGGCGGGGAAGATGAGAACGGGTCGTGATCCACGCGAGGAAATTTCTCCGGGCAAAATTTATGGATCAGTTTCTCTGGCTCCTTATCCTTGACTCAGAAACAAAAAACAGCCGCAGGAAGAGCGAACCCTCGCACCGCATGCATGATTCGAACGAAACCACATTAAAAAAATAAAATAAATGTTTTTTGCACAGACCTCACACCTCCTCCCGGTTTGTACTAGTTGGTCACTTCCCACAGTTCCCAGATCAGACCAAGCTGAGGATGGTATAGTTATTTACTCCGTCCGAATTTAAATTATTGACACAGTTATCTTTTATAGCTACGTTTGATCATTCGTTTTATTCAAAAATTTTGAGAATTTATCAGATATTTTATTATAATTTATTTTATCACTAAAGAAAGTTAAAATTTATCATATAATTTTGTATATTTAAATAAATATTTTAAATAAGATAAATAGTCAAATATAACAAAAAAATTAACCATATTAATAATTTAAATCCGATGGGGGTACTCTATAGATAGAACCCACACGCGTTGAAGGCATCGCACCGAACTTCGGTTGGGCACGACGTTTCCTGGTGCGAAACAAGCTGCATGCCCACAGGGCAGATGAGTAGTACTAGTAGTAGGTGGCTGATCCACACGACATTGAACTGGGCGCTACTCCGCTCTGACGATGATGCTAATTTTATTATACTGTGTACGAAGTGGACCACAAAAAGATCTCTGTTCATGCATGTGGCCATACTTCATCATGATCCGATGTTCCGATGAGACCCACGTCCATTTCACTGATTGCTGGTAGCTGTTACACTTACTCGAGAAGACGGGATGCACGAGTTTACTGATGAGCAGACGACGATTATATCCGAGCAGCAATAATGATTTGGTGGCAATAGAGATGTCTCGTGCACCAACAACAGCGTCCGTGGCACGAGAACATGCCGGAGCTGGTAGTATCGTTTTCGGTCGACGGAAGGTCCACGAAGAGGCAGCTGGACTGGTGGACCCGCCCGCCCGATCGAGAACAGAGTGTGCCCGGCGAGATAAGCCGGGCTGGGCAGCAAAGAGCGCGCGGCGGTCCCGGCCCGGAGGAATCCACCACCGGCAGAAACATGCAACAGCAAACGTGCAACGCGCGCGAGCGGCTGGCCACGCTCACCGGCCGGCCGCAGCGACGACGGCCCTGATCTGCTGCAGCCTGCAGGTGAGCAGATGCCAAAACATAATAGTACACGCGCATGTTAATCATATAGTATTGCCTTTTCCTCCGTCGCTTGCTCTCTGTGCAGCACATAGCTGCATAATGTACATGCGCACCTGCCGTGCCCGTTTTCGAGACCGCCGTCATGGCCAGCAGGCCAGCTTGCCCATGCGGCAACCGGCAATCATGCACGCATATATGCCCCACGACGCCAACGTCGGACGACGAGGTACAAGAAGACGCCGGCGTCTCGTACCAGTACAAACCGAAACTCCAGCACATACGTACAAACCTACACATATGCACCCGTAACCATGTCCATCGTGTCGCGTCGTTTTCAATCCGTCTCCGTAGGCCATGGTGACGCCACGCGACGGTGGTTGGAGGAGCCCAGCCCAGGGTGAAGGGAACTCCGGAAGACCAGCCAAAACCAAAAACGATCCTTGAGCTAGCTGGAAGGATCTGCGATCGCGGAGCCAAGATTCCGCAACGGACCCCGAGAGTTTTCTATCCAATCACACACATTACGGTTGGAGAAATTCGCAGGCAAGAACAATCGGGATAAAATAAAATACGGGGAGATTAAACTGGGACTGATTGCGGAAGGCGAGGCCGGGGTGAGGTGGCGCTCGGCCCTCCACTCTGTCGTCGGGCCACCGCCACGGCGGAGGATGTGGATAGGAGAGGAGCGGAGTTGTTGCAGTTGTGCAGCAGCTAGCTCCGGGCATCCCGGCCGGCGCGTCGACGTCGACCGTGGATGATGGATCGGGTGACCTATACGTATCGGAAGAGAAATCGAATATGGTTTCTCGCGCTTGTGGCACTCGCTAGCCCCCGGAGAGGCATCAGGTGACGGAAAAATCGATCGGTGCATGCATGATTGAAAATAAAATACGGAAAATGATATCCAATCGAATATCCAGAACGATCTATCCACATTATTCACTTGTTGTTTTCCGTGTCATTAATAAGAAAGACGTTTTTCTTTTCTATATTTACGAACGCTTCGGGTCTCTCCGTCCGCGCTCATGTTGTTGCTCCAGTGTGACACAGGAAATTAAACGGCCGGACGGATACAGTAAATTCTAGCAGTCATTTTTAACCCGAATAACATTTACCCCACCCGGCAACTTCTATGCCAAACAGAAGCTAGCGTTGTGCATGTGCTCCGTGCTGTGTGACCAACCTACCTCTGATAACGACGGACCGGCTCCATAGGAATCCGAAGCAACATGTATAGTATGTACTACAGTCTACAAGTTACGTCGTCCTTGACGTAAACCATAAGAGTAATTTTATGGCCGAATCATTTTCATGTGAAGCATCAACAACCTAGCTCCGCAACTGGGATCACATGGTCAATATTCAAAGTGGCTCCGCTCCAATGATTCACCGGCGACCTTTTCGTGTCAATCATTCGGCGCGTTTGACTGTGATTGGTTCATAATTGCGTGGCAAACAAACGATTGGAGGACAAATCACCGTCACCAGCCCTTAATTTTATTTCGATCGACGTGGTTTGTTCATGTTAGCACTCATGATCTGTTATAGATAATAAAAGTGTGTGATAGAGAGGAGACCTTATATGCGGGACAATTAAAACGGATTTAGTTTAGTTGCGATGTGATCGCCGTACGGATTATTACTCGTTTCGTGTTTGTTCATCTAATCTCGTCCTCCCTTTGAGAGGCAACCTACTCACCGCCCTTCGGCTTCCACGTGCAAAACTTTTGTTGGAGACTCACTCATGCTTCGAATAAGAGATGAAATCGATCGAGACCGTGTAGAATTATTAGCTCAAACTAAACATTTGAGCCGGAAAAAATCGACAGGTGAAGTGCTATTTTCTCAAATCAATGCGTTGAAGACTTGAAGTACATGCCACGCGAGCCGTTCAGCATAACATGCCGTTTTTTATCTCTTTTTATAACAGGCCAATTTTTATCTTACAAACCATGCACGGCGGTGTGACATTAGCTATTGATGAAGGATGCCCTCTTTATATCGTACAATACAGTACTACTCTACTGTATATGATGATGTGAAGGATTGGAGAGGGAGATGACATTAGCCTACTGTACATTATATTTTAATTTTTTACAAACGATGTGGCCCAGCCCCATGTATGTGGTCTTCTGTCAGCATCAAAACCACTGTTTTATAGTTGTACAATTGTCATCACTGCATATATATACACATCTCGTTGTACAAGTATTCTGTAGTCCTAGCTGGCATGAGGTTGCCACATTTCTGACGGGGCACCTTTCTTTCATCATACTGAATTACTGAAACCAACAACAAACAAAAGCATGTGCAAAACCAACATGACAACGCGTAGGATTGTAGGTTTGGAGCACGATATGTGTGGTTATTCTTATCTCCGCTCGTGAGTAAGACAAGGGCTGGTAGGGCAGAGTGTTCTCCATTTCAGTAAAAACAATCCCGGGCGCCAGAGCATCCTGCAAAGACGAACATCTTTTCAGACCGAACACGTCCAGCCGTCACTTGCATTACCCTTCACATTTAGTGTTCAGGCCTGCTGTCAGCGTCTAAACCACTACTGTATTTAGCAACCCGAATTAGTCGTACTACAGTACAAGCAAGGGTTACCACTGCATATACACATCTCGATGCACAACGTGTCTGTAGTCCTACCTGGCAGATGCCAGATCGAGTTCACCGCATTGCTGACAGGGGAACACAAACCAACTTTCTTTATTCTTCATACTGGAACCAACAACAAACAAACATGGTTTCAAAAAAAAACAAAAACAAACGAAATCATGTGCAAACCTGACACGGCGACATGTAGTATGGTTATTCTTATCTCTGCTCGAGATTGAGGCAAGGGCTACCGGCAGCTAGTGTTCATTTCAGTAAAAACAATCCCAGGCGCCAGAGCATCCTGCTCGACGAAAACCTTTTCCAGACCGGACATGTCCAGTCTTCACGCTTAATTCAATCAAGTGGGAGACAAAAATACCCCCGGCTAATCTAGACCGACGCCTCGAGATCCACGCGACCAGATTTGAGTTGACGGACGGACCTGCACCCTCATTATGGTTAGAACGAAAACGGAATCACCTGCCTAGCGTGCGATCTTCGCTGGCACTTGCCAAGTCACACGCATCCACATCCCGCGCATTCAAAGGACGGGGTTGGACGGCGAAAGCGACGGCGCGGGGAGTGCGTGGCGTGAATGGCCATCACACCTGCGGAAATTACTGCGCTATGATGATTCGATTCGATAATAATACACCGGCGGCAATCGGCCAAGCTGGACGCCTCCGTGGTTCAATTGACCGGCTGACTGGCAGCAGCCAGGCACGGGCCGTCAAACCGGGATTAGGCGGCGGAACGAGCCGCACATGAGTCCAAGCTCCAGGTGCGGTGCGGTTTGCGGTTGCAGCTCCGGGCGGGGCTCGGTTACGAGTCGCCAAGAGTGTCGTGGCCGAAACCAAAATCGAAATCGAAACTCGACTCCTCGTCTCACCCAGCCGGGCCGCAACCTCCCTCCCCCACCACCACGGTCCCCCCGATCGATCGATCTCATCCGCACCCGGCCGCGCCGCGCCGCCCCGCCGGCTATAAAACAGCGCGCCGGAGGCGGGCGCACGCCATTCTCCTTCCTCCCTCCCCCTCCCCTTCCCTCCCCTCCCCTTCGCAGTCCTCTTCCGCCTCCTCTCCGCTCCGCATTTCCCACAGGCTTGTCCTGCTGCTCGCGGGGTGCTGCCTGCCTGCATGGAGGGGAACGCGGGCTCGCTGTACGGCCGAGTCAACCGGACCAGCACGCGGGGGTTCCTCGCGTACGTCGCCGCGGGGACCGCCTGCGCCGCGGTGCTCGCCTGCTTCGTCTCCTCCGCCGCGGACCCGACCGCCGCCGCGCGCAACGATGGCGGCGCGCGGCTCAGCCTGTCCTCCCGCTCCACGCGCGTCTGGCCCGTAAGCCCCTTTCTCTCTCCCTCTTGCCCATCCCTGCCCCCTCCCCAACTCGAATTCTATTCCGACCTGACCTGACCTCGCGTGGATTATTGTTTCCCCCCAGGACCTCGCGTTCAACTGGCGGGTGGTGGTGGCCACCATCGTCGGCTTCCTCGGCTCCGCGTTCGGCACCGTTGGCGGCGTCGGCGGCGGCGGGATCTTCGTGCCCATGCTCAACCTCGTCGTCGGCTTCGACACCAAGTCCGCCGCCGCGCTCTCCAAATGTAAGCTCTCATAACTCCCGTCCCGGTACGGTACATGCGTCTGTCGGTTTGCTTGCTGACGCGCACGCTCGGTTGTTCCTTTTTGGGCGCAGGCATGATCATGGGGGCATCCGCGTCGTCGGTGTGGTACAACCTCCAGGTGTCGCACCCCACCAAGGAGGCGCCCGTCATCGACTACAAGCTCGCGCTGCTCTTCCAGCCCATGCTCATGCTCGGCATCACCATCGGCGTCGAGCTCAGCGTCATCTTCCCCTACTGGCTCATCACCGTCCTCATCATCATCCTCTTCGTAGGTACTAATCACTGCCCGCTTTCTCCATCACGTGCTGCCAAACTTACGTTCTGGAAAGCAAATAAATAAACCGTACTGTTTTGTTTGCTCCTTGCGCTACTTGTGTGTTTGGTGTTGGTGTGATCACTGATGCGAAGGCGTGTTTGGTGTGATGCGTTCGTATTGCAGGCACTTCGTCGAGGTCGTTCTACAAGGGAATTCTCATGTGGAGGGAGGAGTCTAGGATCCTGGTTGGTTCTCGTCACATTTTCCACGTTTGACGTCGAATTACTGTCGCCCGACAATCCCTCTTTTCTAACCCCTGTTATGAACTGTTGCAGATGGAGACACGCGAGCGGGAAGAGCAAACCAAGTCCGCATGTGCTGCCACTGATGGTACGAAATCTTACTGCGTTGCATGATACAGTATCTATTTAGAAATGCTTTGCTGACAGCGATTAGCATCAGCTACTTGTACGTTGAGCTAATATTCATCATTTTTATAATCTAATAACTTATTATTGCTATCCAATTTGAACTGGTGCAGTGGTTATCGACCCGAGCATTGCGGAGCCCCTCCTGGCCCCGTCTCAGCCAAAGGAGAAGTCTGCTATGGTAAGCCGTGAGTACCTTTCAGTTCCTTTCGTGATTTCCTAAGCAACACCGGTGCCTACGACCTAATCATATAATATGAAGTGAGCTTTAGATCGACCTTTCAGGCCATGTTATGATTGGATAAAGAATGCCATTCAAACTCATTCAATGATTCTCTGGTATATGTATAAATGATTGGGGAGAAACTTATAGATACTCTGAACATGCAAAAAGCAAGATAAACGAAACACAGTTTGTTCCCATATGATCTGTTGCCTGATTCTTTCCTTTCCTTTTTCAATTCTAGGAGACTTTTCTGTTCAATTTGAGATGGAAGAATATCCTAATGCTGATGGCTGTCTGGTCAACTTTCTTGGTTCTGCAAATCCTCAAGGTTCTATTCTTTCATATTTCATATCTAGCGTAATTATACTCTGGACCTATTTGAAAACATTCATCATACTCAACAATGATTGACGCCTCAAACAGATGAAATAACTGTGACCCTTTTCCTCCATAAATACAATGCGCACTGAGATAATTTGTCTGTGCTAACAGTTGACAGACACCAGTGTAGTTGCGCACATGTGTACATATAAGACTATCTGTCAGATTGTATTACTAGCACATGGCCAGCAAGGTTTCTGCTCTTTTGATAACAGTTCTGCATGCATAGATGGTCCCTAGCCTCTTTCTAATAGAAGTTGTCACTTACTGTTGTAAATTTATGTTTGCTTGCAGAATAATTCCAAATCATGCAGCACTTTCTACTGGGTGATCAACATTCTGCAGGTGACGAATAGCTCTGAGCCGTGCCAATATTTTGTTTTGATCGACACTTGTATCTGCTGCCCCCCGTCTTTTAAAAATAAATCTTCGTGTAACAGTTTGAGAAAATTTCTTTCATATGAACATAGAATGCCTTTCAAAAACATAAACCACCTTTTGGGCACCTCAAGTCTTCACGCTTCCACCAAACATTACTTCCTTCTGTTGTGCACTGAAAGCTGGTGTTAATTCTGTATTTCTGTTGTACCTCATACTAGTCAGATATCTGTGGTTTCTTCTGGATCATATCTTTTAACGTTGTGCTAAAAAATTACTCAGGTCCCGATTGCGGTGAGTGTATTCCTGTGGGAAGCTGTGAAGCTATGCAGGGAGAGCCGTGCTCGACGTATGAATGGGAATTGGGAGTGTGTGTGCGAGGCCTCTGTTGAGTGGTCACCAGCGCAGCTTATGTTCTGTGCCTTCTGCGGTCTGGTTGGTGGCACTGTTGGTGGTCTTCTTGGATCTGGCGGTGGGTTCATTCTTGGGCCACTTCTTCTCGAGCTTGGGTGCATACCCCAGGTATTTAAATTGCTTCAATTTTGTGTTGAATTTCATTTGCTTTTGTTCATTTCCAAATGGTATCAAGCTCATCTCTGTTGGGATACATTAATGCAACCATATGATATATTTTAGATGTCGTCTTGCTGAATAAAAATTAGGCGTCTCTAACCTTACATAGGCACATAGTAGAAAAAAAAGAGAGAAGAACTCAACTATGTATGCACACAGTAGTAGTAATATCAGTTGTTTATCGCTTCTAGGATTGCAATAATCGTAGGAACTCCATAGATAGAGAATTTCATACCCAAAATCTATGCATTATACTGCCACAGCATGTGTTGATACCAATTATGCGGGGCTTTAAAAATGCAATGGAGGCTGAGGTAAGGCTCAGGGCAATGGACTAGACACAAGGCCGAAGACAAGAATGGGTCTTTGGTACCCTGCAGGCCTTCTTCACCTGCACTGCAAGGAAACTTGGTGGTATCAAACCAAGCTTGCAACAAAGAAACTTGAAAATAGCTGATGCTAAGCATCTTTTTGGTTATATAAGCCACAAGGCTAATGACACATTAAGAAAGCAAATAGCATTTGCTACTTCGCTTGGGGACAGGTAGCTGGGAATTGGTACGAAACCCCATGTGATATATATCTCTATGTGCAACTCTGTGATGATGTCGGAAATGTATGAATTCCATTGTTTGTTTTGGCAAACTACTGTATCCAGATTCTATCATTTTTAGCAATCTGCCTTTTGAATGTGAAGTACAAACCCTTGGGCAGAAACTTTTTTTTGACTTAACCTTGGGCAGAAACTGGATGCTTAGCATAGAATCAGGTTTTAGAGATGAACGTCAAGTTGAGATTGTTATTTTTTATCATTGGTCAGAGTTGATCCAAGCAAGAAAAATGGGCCACTTTATTTAAGGATGGTTTAATCTATTTAAAAAATGGGCCAGAGTTGGTTCTTGATCAATAAACTAAGTATTTCATTGTTTGGCAGGTTGCAAGTGCAACAGCAACATTTGTAATGATGTTCTCGTCGTCCCTATCTGTGGTGGAGTTCTACTTCCTGAACAGATTCCCTATCCCTTTTGGTAAATCCATGACTGTCAAGCTGTGTTCAGAAATTTATTAATTTATTAATTTATTAATGCGTTTCAACTATGTGATGTGACTAACAAACAAGTACTGATTCCTCTCTGCAGCTGCCTACCTGATCTGTGTTTCTGTATTAGCTGGATTCTGGGGCCAGTGTTTGGTTAGGAAGATTGTGCACGTGCTCAAGAGAGCATCCCTCATTGTCTTTATCCTTTCATCTGTCATCTTCGCAAGTGCTCTCACAATGGGTATGGACCATTGACTAGATCATTGATTTGCTGTTTTGCATTAACAAAATCACCATTTTCATACGACTAAATTGATAATTAGCCAAAGAACACTAGGTGTCATGTCCATTTTCATATTACTCGTTTATCCAAAGAGCACTAGGTATCATGCACCGGTTTTCTTGAAAAAATGTTAAACATAGTTCGTAAGTGTTACAATGTTGTTATTTACATCATGCTAACAACATAAGAACATCTCTGGGTAACTAAAGTTTCAAAAAGCACATATTTGTTTGCACTTTTACCTCTTCTCAACCTGTGTATACATGGTTCATATTTTCCCTAACTGTGTTGTTTCCTCGAATTGCAGGTGTTGTTGGAACCCAGAAGAGCATTTCGATGATCAACAACCACGAATACATGGGTTTCCTCGACTTCTGCGTGTAACCCAAGATGCAATCAGATTCTTCATACCCCTGGGAGAGTCCAGGCCAATATCTTATTGCCCTCATCTCCCCTAAAAATTTAGAACAATAAAACGTCACAAAGTGCGTGCGTGCGCGCGTTAGCTCCTCGCTAACCTGCCTCACGCGGTTTGTCCGACGATGGGTCGTAGGAATTCATCTCGTTTCTTGCGGGCGTTAGCTCCTGGCTAACCCGCAAAGTGTATGTATTTTGGTCTTCTGGCAGGTTGTTCAAGTTTTTGTGATGCATGCAATGTGTTAGCTCCTGGCTAACCAGCAAGTATACGTCTGTCCTAGGGAGAGGCAGAGCGATATGTCAATTCATTCTTGTGCTAGTTCCAGGCTAGCCTGCAAGTTGCAAATAGGAGTATTTTTCAAATGGGACTTTGTAAATATCAGCAGACTGCATTGTTGCCATTCAGTGCATTTTTGCGTCATATTCTGAATCGTGACATTTGTGATTGCAATCTGAACTTTTGAACCACAGCCATCGCAAGACGGTATCTAATTTTGGAATATCAGTCATCTGTCGACTGGTGACACTAGTACTCATACTTACTAAACTCGTCGCCATGTTCGTTCCAATCAGCAAGTGTGTACTCGGTCAAAATTGGTGAATATTTGATCAGGTCCAGGTCTTAGCGAGCAGAATGCCGTATAGAAAATCTGGCGGCACAAGCCTTGTTTTTGATAGTCTTGACTTCTGCAGTATCTCAGTCGAGGTAGCGTAGGATCTCGTCGGTCTGGAACTGATTGCTTGAGGACCAAACAGGAGCAGTTTCTCGTGTTCAGGAGCCCTGACCCCAAATGAAATGATTTCATAGTGATTAGTAGTAATAACCCACCCTAGGGTAAGAGCGAGTCCACGTGATTTCACAGTGATTTCACATGGCACAGATACCGCATGGGCGAGGCTGTTCGTATTGCTTTGGATTGGTTTCACTGTCACAGAGAAAGGAAATTACGCATGTTTTTATTCTACAGGATCGAAGTGTTGTCTATCCACTATTTAAAGGGCGAAACAAATATTTTATCCATTAGTTCTTGAATACACGGATTTAGCACAATTTTTACTGCAGACACGGTCGCACCGATGTGATTGCGAAAATAAAAACTGAAATTTTGATTTCTAAATAATCACTAGGGCTTTCTAAAACATAAAGAAACAGCAGGGTTCAACTTCTGCAAATGTTGCAGTTTACACAGGTACACATTATGACAAACGTGGCCGAGATGAAGATCTTATTAATAGCTGGCATATGATTCCAGTACCAAAGCTTCAGAGCTGCTGGATCAGTATATTTCTTTGTGGAGACATGCTTCTAGTTCATCACTAGCCCCAGATCATCACATACTAGCAACACAATGCAGATTTCTATCAAACACGTACAAAAAACGGGGCAGTAGAGAACTAGAGATAGTTAGATAGCTTGCTTGCATTGCATCTCCAAGTCTAGGAGAAAACATGTTTCTTGAAATCCTACAAACTTACAGGTTACACCAGAAGCTAACAAGTGAGATTTTCTTCACTCCGGGAGGACTTCATCTTCAGTCATTGCTCTGTTCACTATTTTTGTGGATACATCAATGTTCTCTTTGCGAGCATCTCCACCCTCAACCTTGTTGTCTACTGAGGTGGAGGATAAGCCAGTGTTCTTGTCATTATCTGCACCAGATGCGATCTCTTGGACACCCGTAACTGACGCTAGAGTGCCATTTGGTGGAGAATGCAACTCGACAGATGATACCTGATCAGTCAAGAGTTGTACTTGGTTGTTCAGCACCAACGTTGAGTTTTGCTGCTCTCCTTTCAAAGTTAAATTTGTTTGGTCATGGTTGTTGGTCAAATTTACTGGAGTTGGATGGGCATTGCTTTCTGAGGTCATGTTGGGTATGTTTGCATTTAGATGGGAAGAAGCATCAATCAGAGAAGCCACATGTTGTCCCTCGGCAGCATTTGATCCATTTACTCCAGGACCATGAAACAAAATTCCATTGGACAGATTTGTGGTGCCTTCAAATATCCTATCCATGTTATTCAGCTGTTCGTCTGGGAGAGGTTTTGTCACCTTGGCATCATGATCCACCGAACTTGACACATCATCGCCTCTGAAACTCTTCTCCCTAGCCTTGCGTACTTCCTCTTCGTGTTTAGTCTCCTGTTTTTCATGAGGAACTGCAGTTGAAGCATCATCCACGAACAAGATCTTCTCTTGGGCATGATGGGACATCTCTTCTTGCTCAGACGATGGAGGGTCATGAGAAACGGCACTAGATACATTATCACCATGGAAGGTCTTCTCTTGATCCTCCTGAGACCGCTCCCTCTTCTCTTCATCCTCAAACACACCAACATCATCTCCATCCTTGTCAGAAGAATGCTCACCAGGCTCAGGAAGATCATCATCCTTATCAAGGTCTTGTTCATCAATGGGATCCTCATCATTCTCATCATGCTTCATTTCTTGCTCCATTTCATCATTCTCATCATCCTCAGTCCGTTCATCCAATGTTGATGAATCAGCATCCATTCTTGCAGGCAAGTCCTTCCTGCCTAATCTGATTACCTCCTCCTGGTTCTTATCATCTTTATGCACTTCATGCGGTTCATCTTCGCTATACGACTTCTTCTTTTCATATGAATGTTTTACTTGGTAGAGCAACCAAACAGAAACCAGAACCAAGAGACTTATCTGGAGAGCTTTCTTCAGCTTCAGACCTTTGGACCTCTGATTTCTACTAGAGCTCTGCCTCAACATTGTTAGGCCAAAGAAACCTATAAAATCCTTATTTCACTACCAATCTCTCCACTTAACAGTTGATGATTCCTACAATGAGAAGTAAACAACATACATAAGCATCCTCCTTGGCATTCAAGACATGAGAGGGTAACGGAGGAGATAAAATCCTTGAATCATCAGAGAAAGAAAAAAAGAAGTTCCATGCGTAAATCCTAACAATCATATAACAATTATGCATTTGGTATCTGAACTAACGGTTGAGCTCCAACATCTCCTAATAGGCACATTAGGTAATAACTCTAATCAAGCCAAGTGTAGCTGTGTCTGGACTACCAAAAAAATGTCTACGATAACTGAAAACGGAACAAGAATGAAACCCCTGCTGCATTTTTCTTTCCCAGAAATAGCTCAAATCAAGGTCAAGTACCTAGGAAACAATTAAAAGTTTAAAGCCGACGCTTTCCATGATGGAACCTGCACACAGCCTCCAATGGCACAAGCGAAATTAATGAAAAGACCATTTTATACTGAAAATATATGCAGAAAGTGCTAATCCAGTCCGAGGGTTCTCAGACTCCACTTGAGATAGTCTAATGAGGTGAGGAATCCCCATCACCCGACAGCGTAAACACCGAAACCACCTAACCTATGCTGCAAACAAGATTATTAACAAAAAAAAAATCAAGAGTTCTGCTGGGTGGAGTAATCCACGCGATATTTGAGTTTATTCGCCAACAAATTCCAGGCAAGAAGCCTCAAATCCCAGCTCAACGATCACCACGCACAAGCAAGACCTTACACCCGCAGCAGCACAAACACCAGATATTTTATCACAACAAAATCCATAGCGGATTAAAGGGGCTTGGAGGGAGCACAAGAACCCACAGGACAGGGCCACGACACAAAAAGATTCGAGCTTTGGAATAGGGGGAGTAGCTCACCTCCGGATGCCAGCAGCAGGATGCTGAAGCCGCTTTGGAACAGAGGAGTTCTTGCTTGGGCTTCGCCTCCTCCTTCCCCCAACCCCAAGAAGATTTAAAAGACGAACACCGCAAGGTGGGCAGAGCAAAGATTGGCCAAAAATCAAGATGCTTGTTCACCTAAACCCGCTCCCCTGCTAGTGCAAGGCAGCCGGACCGGATCTAAATACCGACTCCCTAGGCTGCCTGGCTCTCGGAAATGGAAAGCGAGCTCGGCTACAAATGCAGCAGCGGATTCGGGGCTCGTGCGCGAGGCGATTGGGGGATTGGAAATGGCGGTGGTAGGTGCTGGGTAAGGAGAGGTGGATTTATGATGCGATGTGGACTTTGGCGCAGAGGCCGCACAGGGGAGAAGAAGAGAAGGAAATGGCGACGAGCTTTGTGTGTGTGCGTGTTTTTCTGACTGTTTTTTTTAATTGTTTTTTGGTCCTCTGAGACTTGTGTTTGGGGTTGGGGCTTTGGCACTGTGTGGTTGGAGGTTGGGAGCAGCGAGCTTTGGAGGACTCGCCGCACCAAGGCCGGTTCGCCTCGGACCTCAGTGTACTAGATTTTGTTTCCTAGCATTGCATTGGAGACTGGACAAATAAACGAAAGGGAAATGGTTGTATTTTCTGCACGTACGATTACAGCTCGATCGAATAACTTCGGATCGACTTTTTAACATAAAATATCTCCACTTCTACAATCAAAATGGTACGCACAAAGTTGGAAACTAGTACTTCTACTACAACCAACAAGTTGCATGCCTTTTTAATGGTGACAAAATTATGCATCAACAAAATTACTCATAAAACAAGCTAGTCAAATCCGGCTCAAACTGAAAATAAATTGCAATTATTTCATATTTTTAAGAAAACTGAAGTAAATAACAACTTCAATTTTTGTATGAAAATAACTGCAAATAAAGTTGTTTTCATGTAATAGTATAGCTAATCATGTACGTATGAAATAAACTGCAAGGTTATTGTCCTTTTTCTTTTAACATTCTAAAACCTAAACAAATAGGTCCTTCAATCATACACTTCGAATACCTTCTAAGAATGAAATTTTCTAAAACCGTCTGTATGTTGTTATTCGTTAGAATACATGTACGATCATCATTTCCGTGAGAGCTAAAGCGTTAGCATATACTATGTATATTTTTCTACCGAAGAAGAAGCTTAGTCGTCCTTAAGTGCTAAGCAATTGGACACGTACGTGCAGAGGAAACAGGAAAGAAAAGGTGTCTTTTCAGCTTTGGGTTAAGCTCGTCGGGTCCGCCTAGAAGTGGAAAAATGGAAAAATTAAAGGGAGCACGAACGTGTCCCGTGTGCGGTGGCGCGTCCGGTGTACGGATCCACGTCGTTGGGTGCAACCCCCATTGACCTGCACACCGGCAATAGCCCGATGACGTTGCACGTGCAGCGAGGTGGAGTAATAGATCGTGGCTACACAATTAGACTAACTGCACTCGTCATATTCTAAATTTATCATCTAAAAGAAATATTTCATCTTATTTATTGATATTTTTTCTTCTATATTCAGTTTTACTGCATCCGTTCATCCTCTATATTCATTCTCTATATCAATTATTTAATATTTTATTCATCAACTCTAACTATCATATCTCCTTTTCTTTTTTTTTTCTGTATTTTTCTCTCTCTCCCTCTTCGCTCCTGCCTCCCCCACGCGCCACCCGCGTCGCGCGCTCCCGCCGTCGGGCCCTCCTCCCCCCGCGCGCTCCCGCCTCCGAGTCCGCCTCTCCCGCTTGCTCCGGCCGCTAGGCCCGCCTCCCCCACGCGCTCCTGCCATCAGGCCCGCCTCCCCCCACGCGCGGATCCGACCACCGGGGCGCGGATTCGGCGTCCAGGACGCGGATCCGGAGCTCCTCTCGGCGGCGGCTCTCCAGCGACCTCTCCCCTTTCCTCTCTCCGCCACCCGCCCGCGCGCTCCCTTGTCCCTCCCCCGTGCGCCGCCGGGGGCCCGCCTCCCTGCACGCGACGCCGTCGCCGTCGGGGCCCGTCGACCCGGACACGCAGGCGAGGGTCTCCTACCTCGTCCTCGACCTCCCCTCCGACGCCACGTCCCCGACCCCGACGTCCTCAACGCGTCCAGCCTCGGCTCCTCCTCTGCTTCTCTTCCTCCGCCTCCTTCTCTGCTTCGCGGTGCTTCGGCCCCTCCCGCAACGGACAAGTAGCGTTCAACCGCTATCCCGCTTAATTTGACGGAACCGGGGCCGCGCTTGACGTAACGGAGGCTTTCTAATACTCCGGTGTAGCATTTTTTTACACTAAACCAGTACTGAAGTAAGCCTTAAAGATTTCCGGTGCGGACACCCTTATAACAACCACTGTGTTGTTCGGCACGACCGCACACAGGGGTAGGAGACGGTAGGCCTGACCAAAACTTGCATGTCCTTAGAGGCTTGAACTACAAATACTAGAATATCCTGAAAGCACTTTCTATCTCTTTTTTTTTTTCCAAAGGCGCCAAAAGGAAGTTCATTGGGACCATGGCGTGTGTACGTCATTGCTGTTTTATGGCCGCAAAGAGGAGCAGGAGGAGTGAGAAATGAGCTCAGCTCCACGGCTGATGAGTCAAGAGATCGACACCGTTGACCCCCAGCCGGCATGCATGTTGCGGCAAGTTTTGGACACTTTTCTTTTCGACAGTTTTATATTGTGTTTAATGGTGCCGATGGTCGCCACATGTATGGCCGCCGGGGCGGTCAAACTTTCATCCTGGTACGGTAGCATGCATAGGGCGGGTGAGCAGGCGAAAACGCGTCATAGAAAGCTAATCCTGGATGGATTAGAGAGACGGCTCGATCGGTGTGGTGGTGACGCTTTGCTGATTTGAGAGTGATCGATCATCGTGGACAAAGACGCCGGCATGGCCATATTTGTCACTGCACTGCAGGAGATCATGGAGAAGGTACGAGTCGAGATAACGATGAGAGGAAATCATCGGCCGCTGAAAAAGATGGTCAACTGCTCCAAGCCGACCAGATGCTAGAAAGTTAAGAGAAATGTCTTTTGTTTAGACCGCGTCCAATCTCTCGAATGACCAGAAGCACTCACTTGTTTGACTGGGCTGGCGATACTTTAAATCGAGCTCAGCCCATTGTTTTCTTTTCGTTTTGGTACCCATCGCTAGTACTCCCTCCATATTAACAAAATAATTCATTTTAGCTTTTGGTCATTGTTAACAAAACTATTCGTTTTAGTTTTTTAGCGTACAATTAGACGGTTCTGCCCCTGCATGCAATTCGTTTTAGTAATTTATTACTTTCAATAATTTTGAAACACTAAAAATTGTTGGGAGTGCTCCACTCTATCGACTTATTTTATTTGAATTTCTGAATTCAAATTGGTGTGTTTGGCATGGCTCTGCTCTACAGTAGAGCAGCTCCGCTCCAAAACTCTGTTCCGGAGCTGCTCCGGTATACAGCTGGAGTTGTCTGTGTAGGTGTTTGGCAAGATTACTATTAGCAGCTCCAGAAAAGAGAGTTTTGGCTATGGATTGACATTTTTGTCCTTGGTTAGTCTGATTGTATCTTATTTAGAATAATGATTAAAATTTAATTGTTTTTCACCTTATATTGCAAAGATGAATTAGATTTGTCAAAGAAAATAAGTTTCGAACAAGCACCTGATGGACATGTTTCTCATCCATTTCTTTGGCATACCAAAAAATCTCTATCAATGGATATATTTTTTCCTCCTAAACAATAATCAATTTTTCTTTTCTTCTGTATTAATTCCCACCGAATCAACAACTGAAAATCTGAAAAAGAAAAAAAAACAACGGAAAGTGGATTCCTTCGTTCCATCGATCCATTTCAGCAGCCGCGTGAGCCTGATGCAGGATGGCGCGGGACGGAGCAGAGCGGCGCGGACGGAGCAAGACCGCCCGGGGCGGCGCCAGCGACTGGAGGCGGCGGTGCTCTGGTCGAGCCTTCAGACCACAGGCGGCAGTGCTCCGGCTTTGTTCTCGATGCAGATGGCGCGGGACGGAGCATGACGGCACGGGGACAAAGCAAGACGACGCGGGGATGAAGCAGGATCGCGCGGGGTGGCGCCTACGACTGGAGGCGGCTGTGCTGACCTGAGGCGGCGGCTAGGGTTGGAGAGCGCTAAGGGGGCGATTGGGAAGAGAGATGTGAGACGCAGGGACAGGGAAGAAAAGAAAAGGTGAATCGTTTTTCTGTGTAACGAGTGACAGTGGCGGGTAATTTTACCTGAACTTCGAGCTTGATTTAATTGATTTTTGGAGTTGGGTTTGAGGTACTCTGAAGAAATGAACTATAGCTTTATAAAATCTTTAGAGTTGGGCTACTCCGAAATTTTCTGAAGTTGAGGTGTTTGGCTGGTTTTGGCCGCTCCGTACTGGAGCTCGGCTCCAGAGTCATGCCAAACACCCCCTAAAACTCAAGGTTTGGCCAAAAATTGTTGGACCGCGTCCTTTGAAAGATCACCTGAAACCACTAGGGTCTGATGTGTGATGAGCTTCATGCGTGAGAGAGACCTGAAAATTATTAATTGGAGTTGTACCTTGGTGAGACATGAGCTTCGACGACATCCGGATTACTAAGATCAGACTTCTTGGCTCCGAACACTCGTGCTACCTTATTTGATTGCATTGATTTTAAGAGACACAAAAATTTGAAGCGGATTCGAAAAGATGAAAAAAAAACTGTTTCATGTTTGAGCCCGGGCCGATCAAACGACTAACTCACAAGATTGTTCGAAATTCAAAAAAATAAGGAAATAGCCATTCCAAGTTTCCAACTAGCATTTGGAGAAACGGGCTAGGCCGGTCAGCTACTCGAACAAGAAGTAGGCCGACCTTTCGCTTATGGCCTACAAGGAGGGGAGAGCTGTCGAGGCCCATCTCTGCCGGCCCAGAGAGCTACGAGGCGCCACCTGTCAGTGCCTCTCCCCCGACGCCGCGGGCACAAACGCAACGGCCGCACCACCGCGGGCGAACGGTTGTTTCGGCAACGAATCGCGCGCGCCAAACTCCCTCTTCCTCCCGCGCCTCGCCGCCGCCGCCGCCGTACACCTCGGCCGGGGGGCGCGCCGGCGACTGATCGGACCCTGCGTCGCACTGGCACACCCCCTACGCCGCGCGATCGACGATCCCGAGGTACCGCTCTCGTCGAGCCCTGCCTTTATACATTCCCACCACGCTTTGCGGGCATTGCGATCGCAGGTTGCTCGACCCGATCATGCGTGTTCTCGGTTTTTGCGGACTGGATCGCGTAGACTATTTAAGGACCGTAGAATGTGCAGAAACGCATGGAATTTTCGTGCATTTGGGAGCTTTTTTTGGCCGGCGGCCGGGATTTGGCCGGCCGATCTGGCCGATTCTCGCCATCGAAATTCAGAACCGGTTCTCCATTTTTGTCTAATGAAACTTTAACGCTAGGATTTGTTTTTTCTTTTGTGATATGTGGTCTCATTGGTTCAAATACAAGGATGTGGGAAAATTATTTTTTTGAAAGGCAGGACGTGGGAATTAATGAGAATCATTTTATTTGTCAGTTGGGAAATATTGCTATGAACTTGCCATTGCACTCTTGCGTGGCTGGAAGATTGGGGTTATCACGGGATGCAACTGAATAGTCATACTATTAGGATTGGTTTGATCATCAGGATCACTTGAGTTTGTCTGATAACATTGGGTACACTAGCTGGTTTCGTCAGAGAAGTAATTACAGTCACAGGAAAATAGAACGAAGATTCCGTTTACCTTCCCAATTTCAGCGTATGATATACTTTTTTTTATGGTCGTATGATAATAGTGTTGATAAAAATCTGCTTGTTTCTCTTGTCAATTTTGCAGTTCTTTCATGGGTAAATGGTCAGGATCTCCAACCGTTAGAGGCAGGGGATGGAATTTACTGCCCTTCTGACTTCGGCGGGGATAAACATCGGCGTCTGCATTCTGTTCTTGTCCCTCTACTCGATCCTTAGGAAGCAGCCTCACAACTACGGCGTCTACTTTGGAAGGCGGCGCGCTGAAGAGAAGTTTCAGAAGCAGGACGATTACTTCTCGTTTGAGAGGCTACTGCCTACTGCTGGTTGGCTTGTAAAAGCATACTGGTGCACTGAGGAAGAGATTCGGCAAGTTGCTGGCTTGGACTCAGTTGTCTTCCTCCGCCTCTTCATTTTCAGGTTTACCTTATTGCTTGATCAATGAGAGGTGTTCATTTTTCTTACTTCAATTCAATGACACAAATTTCTCCCGCGTTTTCGAGAAAAAGGAAACTGCACTGTGATGTTTTCGATTTCTCCATTTATCCTGTTTGTTGAATGCACTAAATGGATACCTCTCAATAGTTCTAGCACATATACCCCTTATACATTTTCCCCCTATTTCTGTTGACAACTTACAATAGGATATTGTCTGCAGCATTCGTATCTTCTCGATCACATCTCTTGTTTGTTTACTTGGAGTCCTTCCGGTTAATTATCATGGGAAAGAAATGTCACACACACATATTCCGGAAGAGTCACTGAATGTTTTCACAATTGCCAATATCAAAGAAGGATCATCAGTGTAAGATCGTCATCTTCATCTCTTTGGCTGGATTATGCATTGTTCTTGCTATAGCTCTGAAGTTTTATAATTGGATAAAAAGAAAGGAAATTTTGGTTCATTGTAAAACTCTGTAGTTAATGATTATTATCCAATCCTTGTATTTTTCATCTCCCGTTTCTTAATATTTCTTACTTTCTATTCTAGTGTTGAACTTTGTAATTTTGTTGAATCTGTTGTTGCATGATTCTACTGCATTACAGAACTTACACTTCCTGAGACAAATACCTGACGTTCACTTAACAGCATGTTCTGTCAGTACTTTCGTCGTGGTAAATTAGTGATGGATTTGTTTGTTGCTTGTGATTGTGAGATGTGAGTCATTTAGCACCCAGAGCTACTGTATTATTATTTAGTAAGATCTATGGTTCTTTTTGCAGGCTTTGGGTACACTGCGTTGCTTTACATGTCATATCACTCTCAGCTTGTATCCTTCTTTACCATGTACGTAAGCCTCTCTCTGATGAGTTTATCTCAAAATTCTTCCTAGTTCAGACAGAGTACAGCTGATCCTCATGTATAAATGTTATAGGAATACAAGTATATTTCAAGGAAAAGGCTAGCACATATCACTGGGTCATCACCCAATCCTGGTCATTTTTCTGTGCTTGTTCGTTCAATCCCAAAGTCAGACAACGAGCTGCTGGATGATACAATCAGAAACTTCTTTGTTAACTATCATGGTTCAAGTTATTTGTCACATCAAATGATATATAGGAAAGGAAAATTGCAGACATTTGTGGTAAGAATTTACTGGTCAATGATTATGTCGTTCTGCAAATATTTCTGGAGAATGGAAATCATGTTTTCCCTAGCAGAATTTACATGGCCTTTTTCACCGGAGGAACTTACATCATTAATCTAAACAAAAGAAAAAGGATGGCAAATGTGTACTATATTTGTTATCCAAAAAATATGTCAATGTTACTTTTTTACATTTCAGTGTTTGTAGGTTAGTTCTTTAGTCTGACTTTAGTATCTGGCAACTATGCTAGACTTAAGTTAGAAAGATCCAAGTTGATGTCAAATGTCATCTGTGAATGGCCAATATTAAGATTCTTCTTGCTCAGGAATGTAAGTTTCATTCCGTAGGATAATGCAGAGAGGGCTTATAGGAAATTCGTAAGGGTAAAACTTTCTGTATTTGACCGGAATGGAAGGTCAAACTTGTCCAGATGTGGTCTTTGTGGAGTCAGAGCCTCCTCATTTCAGCTTTACCGCAATAAGTTCATCGAAGCCAAGAAGTCTGATCTTAGTAATCCGGATGTCGTCGAAGCTCAAAAGGTATTGTTCGTTTGATCTACTAGTTGTCTCAGCATAAAAAAACATCAGCAATATTTATTGTTGCATTATGGAACAGGAATGCCCAGGTGCTATAGTTTTCTTCAAGACTCGCTATGCAGCTATTGTCGCTTCGCGGATACTTCAATCTTCAAATCCTATGTTATGGGTAACAAATTTGGCTCCTGAGCCACGTGATCTATATTGGTCAAACCTCTGGATCCCCTACAGACAAATCTGGCTTCGGAAGATAGCAACACTTGCAGCTAGTGTTGTCTTCATGTTCGTGTTCATTGTCCCAGTCGCATTTGTTCAAAGCATGATGCAACTGGAACAGCTTCAAAAAATGTTTCCGAGCCTGAATTCCGTAATCAAGAGGTAAGTACAGGAACAAAGCATTATTGCACCTGCTCAAATTTGAAGTCAAAAATGACTGAGATCCTGCCTGATTTTTTTTTTCTTTAGGTCATTTTGCGCCAGGGTTATAACGGGGTACCTACCAAGTGTTGTTTTGTTGCTGTCCTTGTACACTGTCCCTCCATTAATGATGTTATTTTCTTCAATAGAAGGATCAATTTCTCGCAGTGGCAGGAAAAGAAGTGCATGCTGTAAAATCCTGTTTTTCAACATCTGGAATGTCTTCTTTGTAAATGTCCTATCAGGATCCGTACTCAACCAGCTAAATGTCTTTACGAGACCAAAGGATATGCCATCTATGCTAGCTGAACTTGTACCTAAGCAGGTGATGATGTTGACAACTAAATTGTCTGATAGTTTGAAATCACTCTGGTAGGTTCTTGTGCTCACATAACTCTGCTATTTGTTGTCTCGTCAGGCCACATTCTTCATCACATATGTCCTAACATCAGGCTGGGCAAGCCTGTGCTCTGAAATTCTGCAAGTGTACAACTTGGTATATAACTTCTTCAGCAAATTTATATGCTGCTGCCATCAGGATCCGGAATACGTCTACTCCTTCCCATACCACACTGAAGTGCCGAAAGTTCTCCTGTTCAACCTGCTTGGCTTCACCTTCTCCATAATGGCGCCTCTCATACTGCCATTTCTGCTCGTCTACTTCTGCCTCGGCTACTTGGTGTACCGGAATCAAGTAAGCCATTCGGCATTCCTCTCTACTGCTGTCTCTGTTCACTGGTTGCAGACTACAGACTGAATCACCCCTGTTCATCCTCTGATCCCAAAACAAAATGATCTGTGCACAGATCCTGAACGTGTACTACCCGAAGTACGAGATGGGAGGAAAGCTGTGGCCGATCATGCACAACACCACGGTGTTCTCCCTGGTCCTGACGCAGATCATAGCGCTCGGCGTGTTCACCATAAAGCACTCCCCCGTGGCCATGGGCTTCACCATCCTGCTCCTCGTGGGCACAGTCCTCTTCAACGAGTACTGCAGGCACCGTTTCGCCCGCATCTTCGACGCCTACTCGGCCCAGGTCCATAAAATCAGAGAAGAACCTTCTGTAAAAATAGGGACAGGTGCTCCTGAACATTATCTGAAGTTTTGGCTGGTAAATGCAGGACCTGATAGAGCTTGACAGGGACGACGAGCAGTCCGGGAGGATGCAGGAGATCCACGAGCACCTCCTGGACGCTTACTTACAGTCGGCGCCGGCGGACGGCTCTGCCCGGGGCCAGGTCCCGGTCGAGCTGATCATGGAGGACCCGGCGCAGGAGGCATCTGAGTCGAGCCAGGAGCTCTGCGATACAGTGCAGGAGGTGTCCGACTCTATCCAGGAACACGCCGTCGAAGACAAGTCGCATTCCGTGTAGATTTATTTATTATTATCATGTTCCTGGAAATGTACGCGGTTGGTTAGGTCGAGTAGCTGGTTGTGCTGGGATGGTTTGCTTTCGATAGGCACTGTGCAGAGAAAACGCCCGTTTGTCATACCTCGTGTATATACTAGCAAAGTTGGCTTCGTCGCGCTCATATGTCTTTGTGTATTTGTCGCGCTCATATGTCTGTGTGTATTTCTCTATTACGGATAACGTAAAAGTTTATTCTCTCATAGTTGTAGTAGGTATGAACCTTTTTTAAGTCATGTTTTCAAGGAATCACAAAAAAAAACATAGCATTATCACCTTATTTCTAGTACAATATGTCATATAGTTATGTATAGTTAAAAATTTTGTTGTGTGAGCGTTTAAAATATAAACAGTGGATAGTTAAAAATTTTGTTGTATGGTGTTCAAAATATAAACAGAGAATTATATAACATATAAAGAAGAAAAGTAATTCTTTTGTTAGGTGTTCGCATATGTATGTCACTTACAAATGGAACCATCAAATTCTATAAGGATTGGATGGACCTAGCTAAATTTCAGTCATGTGTAGCAACCGAGTACACCTAGCAAAAGTTCACTCCCATTGCTTCTTACTCGTTATCTCCGTAGCTGCCTCTTCCTATCCCATCAGTTCTCTCTCTCTCTCTTAAAAAAATAGTTCTCTCTCTTGCGCATGAGGATTAAAATCTTCTCTCTCTACGCATGAGGAAAATCTAATTAATGTTTGATCTTCTCCAATTCTCAAAGCAGTCGTCCCCATTATGCAATCTCAAAACAGTATATCTAGTTTTCTTAATTTATCATCAGTTCACAAACGTCAACATCATAAGAAAGGAAGATTTTTCTTCTCCTGTTAGATGTTGCCTATTGCTCTATCTTGTCCGTAACAGAGCACAGGAAGGTCGGGTGGGCAGGAAGATTAGCCAGATTGGTCTCAACATTTTTCAATCCATGAAGGCGATTTCAATTATCTATGTCAAAGGTCAGAGGTCATCCCTAAATACGGTACTGTCGTAGTTGCTCCATCTGCTTGCTGGCCGTGAGTTGAAGGGTCAGTTTGCTAGGCTTCCCATCAAACTATTCACAAGCAATCGAGGTTAGTCAGTTTCCGTTCCCACGCCGTCCTCTTTTCTTCGACTTCCACTGACACCAACAAGAATGCAACGCCAAGATTCATCAACAATGCTGGTCGTGTGGATCAGGCTGTCAGGTGGAGCAGCAAGGAGACAGCATAAAAAAGCCCACACACGGGCCGACTCTTTAGTGAGCGGCAGAGAAGCAACCACGATGCCCTGCAGCCTCGACACAGTAAAAGAGCAACACGGCAGGCTACAAACATATCCACGATAGTCAAAATCACAAGAGGGCAGCAATTCTATCCCCTGTATGCTTACTAGATAATTTGGCGCGCTCCGCTGCGCCGATAAAATGGCTCATTTGGCCACCGTATTCTTTTTTTTCAGTTGGAGATGCGCCGGGCTGCCACGAATGCTTCCAAAGCCTATCAGGCTTCCTAAGCCTATCAGTTATGGCAACGCTCTCCATACTTTGTACCTTCAGTTTGACATAATCTGATAGTAAGTGAAGCCACATTTGTTTCAGTTGGGTTGGTCGGTCTGCAAACTGTTGGGATTTTTATCTGGGTTATTAAACGTGCGCACCAGTTTCAATTTGTTTAGCACATGCATCAAATAAGAGAAAGGTGCTCTTATCCCCTCGAATCGTCTCTCGCTCATCATATCATATCCCATTCACGGTAGAGAAAAAAATTGATCTGCTCCAATGTGGAAGTGATTTTTTAACTGTTCTTACGTTCGCTTGGGGGCCACAGACAAAGCTCTCTGTCTGCTGCTGACTGGCAAGGTGAGGTAAAATGTGACGCGTGGAGAAACTCCATCCACGCGTTACCCTGCCTGACTGAGAAGTATTATTGTCTCCACTAAAGCGGCATCCACGAGTTTGGGGGAGAAGTATGTATATATACTCTCTTGCTGAAAAACCTGGTCTACGCTTCTCTCTTGCTTAGATCTGGTACTAAGTTCACCAAAAAAAAAAACCTACTCGTCGCCATGCGCATCATCCTTTTCCGTGCAACAAAGTTTCATCAACAGCAACCTCACGAGATCTCCCACCAATCAGCCACCTCGCTCCCCTTCTTCTCACTCTATAATCACTCCTATGGCCACTTCACGAAACTGCAATTCCTTCATATTCACTTCCCCGGCATCGGATTTGTCAGCATCCAAGCATCACGCCTCACCAACTTCTATCTTCCTCAAAATCGATCTTCTCATTTCCTGGATACTGCCGGCCTAAGTTCTGCAAAATCTTCACAACCAAGTTGTCTCGTCCAGTCGTCTTGTCCTCCACTGTGCATCTTAGCAACCCGGCTTCTTTTTCACCGCCTCATGTGAATCCAGTACAGGGAGCTTGAATGGGCTCGTGGTTATCGGCGGTCGTCGTGGGGTGTACAACGTGCCAAGGAAATCAGGACCAGACACGGGCCAAGCTGGGTTTGAGCAGTTGGCAGGGCGACCTCCAGTCTAGAAGTGCGGTGAGATGAGTTGTGGCCCATGGCCCGATGATGTCAATCGACCCACTGAAGGAGGGAGGCTCAGACGACGTGTTACTTCACGAGAGTGGCCACGATAGGCTAACCTCACGTGTCAGCTTCTAAAATTAGCCACACCAGCCAAAATAACGAGGGAGCCGCTAGGCTTTGACGGCTCTACTTACTACTACTAATACTAATATGACTGACGGAACTTCGACAGATTTCTAGCATATCTGATGGGACTCCGAATCAGTTTTTTACATATACTTGTTATTGTTGGTTAGCTCAAGCTAGCCGGTGACAACAAATACGGAACGGAGCATTACGTATTATATGACCATTTTTTCTTTTTGCGAAGTTCATTTTGTTCAGGCCTTATTGATGCAACAATGTGCAGCTACTGTGCACTTTTAACAGTACCCTCTTCTCCCTCTGGTACACAATATAAATATTTGAAACATTCAAATATTTATTCATAATGTAAGTATTTTTAGGGATAGACAAAATCTGGTGGTTTGATGGATAGACGGGAAATTGATGATGTAGTATAAAATCAGAGGTATATATGATATTTCTTATGTTAACTAAATTTATATTTGAATCTTAGTAATGTTTATATTGTGAAACGAAGAAAGTATACAAACAAGATGTGAATAAAAGGGGTACAGTTTGCCGTGACACAATGTGAATTGCAAAATCTTCTGTAGAGAGGCAGTAAGGATGACTTAACTGTCGACTTTTCCACCAACCTTAAAAAACCCTGAGAACCATCTCCATATCATTTTGCATTTCTCAACAAATACAATCTGTTTGGCTATTCTAAGGGATTCCTTTTTTCTGGGTAAAGAGGAACTTGACATTTTAAATTCTTGGGTTCAGGAATTCTTCTATAACTTAAATGACTCAATAAAAACTTTTTTTATTCTTTTAGTTACGGATTTTTTTGTTGGATTTCACTCCACCCGCGTTTGGAACTCTCCAACTCTACCTTATGTAAAGTTGCCAGAGCCGGGGAGTGCTTCACGGTGCGCCCGTGCGCGTTCGTGGAACACTGGCACACTACCGCTCGCCCGTGCATGTTACCACCGAGCGCCACGATTCAGCAGGAACGGCTGCACACGTGTGGCAGCCACGCCAAAGAACCTGTGTGTGATTCCGTTGAGCTGTTGGTGGAATTCTGACTGCGAGCAGATAAAAATGGATGACATCTACGTGCAGCCTTAGTTTTATAAGCTAACTAGTTTTTCCAAATGATCCCAATTTTAAAAATTACAATTCATCTTCGTGAACTAAAGGGGTCAGAGGGTTATCCGCCTTCAGACATAGTTTTGCCGTACATTTTTAACTCAGTTGAAATGTTGCTTACCTAGTGATAGCATAAATAACTGGACAAGCAAAATTAATTTATTAAGCATTAACAGTTAGAAAATGTGAACCGACAATTTACAGTCAGCGCAGCTTTATCGCAACTACTGATGCCAAACTCTACAACGGATTATCTCCTTGACAAGTACATCTATACGCACAGTGGATGCTACACATTATCAACACGGGCCATGGTTTTACGACGGCTTTTCATCCCTCGCCGGAGCTATAGTTTGGCCGTCGCTTGTAATCTTTCTCAGCTAGACTCAGCAGGAAGTCAGTGAACACGTGCTCATATCCAGGCATTTTGCCATACCCTGTGAACGCAAAATTAGTTGCAAGTATGATCAGAAGGAAAAAAAAATATGTAAAATTGGAAACATCAACCTATGGTTTTATGGCTAGTTGTTAGTAAAATCAAAGAATCTACCGCAATGAATACAGAATCAATGGTGCAAGGATGATCAGTCCTAACTTCGACGTGCCTGGTTCTAGCCAGTCTTTAACCCCCAACTGTAATTGATATTCTATATACACACGATAGAACGATAAAAAAAAAGGTCATAAGCATGCATCATTTACTCGTTCAGTGCTTACATCCTTCAGTATCCCTGGTAACTGTGCTGGTACAGGTATCACCAATATTGGAATTTCATAGGAACGTCAAGTAAAGTAATTCACTGAATTATTTCGACTTTAGCTAAAGGAATAAGATTTTGACAACTACGGAGATTCTTTAAGCAATGTTCAGAATGTACAAGCAGAATTTACTTAATTAACAGAACTAAGACTGGAATGTTCAAAGACAAATTGGAAATTCAGATAGCATACCAGGAAAATAGTTCATGTCGATGACATAAAACCGATCTCTTGTTCCGTGCTCTCTGATCATGTCAATGTTAAATAACCTAAGACCCTGCAAATAAATTGAAAGGATAATCACAATGGGATTAACGCACACATAATATGGAAAATAGGGGGCGACAATAATTCATACCAGTCGTCGACGCAGCTCCCGTGCCAACATCTCAAGCAGGGGTCTTGGAGGAAGTTCTGATCACGTATGTAAGACATCAGTTTACAGTCATGTCTTAATATCAATTAAAACAAGGGGATAAACCAGGAGATGGAAGCATACCAGCAACATGAGGGTCAAGATCCGCATCATCAGCACTAGCTGCAGCACACGAGACCCTCGGAAACCGAAACACCCCAGCATTATTCGAGACATCACCTTCGTCAACATTAGGAAGTGAAAATCGACGTACAACCCTTATTGTGTCTCCGACAATGTAGACTTTAAACATGACACCACCTATAAATGTCAAAACCCAAAATAAAATATTGGAATCTCAGTCTCTTCAAAACGAAGAACGTACGTGGGTCAGTGAATGTACCATGGTTAACAAATTCCTGAAGAACCAAGGGGGGCTCAAGCTTGGTTAACGAAGTTGGATCATAAGCAAGAGATAGCTCATGGGACTTCGCCACCAAGGGTTTCGCCACTGCACAATGAACAAGGTTAAAATTGAGTAGAGTCAATAATAAATAATTCCAATAAGAAGATATCCTCATGTTATTTTAAAATTAGTGATAACATATCCATACATAGTTTCTGTTCTTATGTAATCAGATAAAATATGCTGCAAGGTTCACCCATGAACCAAAAAACCTCTATTTACAGAAGACCCTAGAAGTCTTGAAATAAGCAGGCCCTAGTGTCATACAGAGGGCAATACTAAGGATAACGTGTGCCAATGTGCCATACAAACTCCTTTGCCTTTTTGTATGCTTTAGTTTAGAAGAATAGAGTATCTACTCTAATATGAAATAAGGATAATTTGTTGTTGGAAGACAAACAGGTTAAACTCAGGCTTTCCGTAATTATTTAGTCACTTAAAGGTAAAAACAGGTAAGAGATGGACAGTATTATCATTTAAGTAATTGTCACAAATACATTGAAATAAAATAGTTGGCCCATGTTATGTTCTGGAGACCACATGGATGTCGCTGTATGATGAAGCACTTATATGTGACGGGGCACTGTTTTCTTTCCTTTTTGAACTCTTTCTTCCTTTACGTATACAAGACAACTCATACATAGCAGGAACGGGTATATTACAAAATGTTAAAAAGTACGACAGTTACAAGATACAAATAGCTAATGAGCAAACCTACCTAATGGAAGGGATAGCCCAGCCCTCGTAACTGCAGCTGGAATCGAGGAGGGATCTGTATTGACAAATAACTGCTTAGGAACACCTACTTTACCTGCAAAAGACAACTGCCCCACAATGATGAAATCAGGCTTTGGAAAGGTTCAAAGAACCAATTATCCATATCCACCCTCCTAAACAAAGAATATGTTCTACCTATCATGGCAGTTATGCATAATCACTCATTTTCCACTGTCAGTGGCACAGTTTTTTTTTCCCCCGTTAAATCAGTAGGGATAGGGAAGACTCCGACTGCGGTCAGTGATGCAGTGGAGCCTCACATAGCGCTGGCACATCCGTGGAAAACCAGGGTTTGCAATTTTTGCAGTGGTAATAAAAGAATTGCCCCAAAACAATAGAGGGATGTGAAAACGAGGACTAATATTTGTCAAAAATGATGACAGGAAAAAAAATTAATTAAAGAAAGGTTGCATGCTTTTGCTCTCATATGTAAGTGGAAAGTAACTACACTACCTAATTCCACCTAAAAGGACTCTCATCTACCAGCGGTGCTAAAAAACCAATGCATATATACAACATTTCCAGCCAGCTTTTATTCTGACCAGTGGCGAAGCTAGCATTCCAGGGACCTGAGTGCCACTTCAACATACACATGCCGATTTCAGCTGTTGGGCAGGAAATACCTAAATACCAGTACAGATCGACCCTCAACAGATATTTGCCCTGCTGCTAGCTGAAATGGCTCAGATTTTGATACTTTCTGGGGTATGACCAGTTGAGGATGGAAATTAAACCAAGGCAATAGCCAATAGCTGAGAGTGTATATTGGACATTTTACCTTCTTTTGAACAGAAGTATATTCCTTATTTCATACGAAGTAAATTTGTTTCTATATCATTAAAGTGCCAATGTATTTTTCCTAAACAAAAGAGGATCAAGGTGCAGTATTACAATGTAAAACCAAAAGGTTAGAAAAGGTAACTAAGGGAGGCATATAGAAGTTACCGTAACAATCCGAGAGGTCCAAATCAGAAACTTCTTGAAGCATTGACTGGCGATCAAGCAAATGTGCTATCGCACCAGGTGGATCAAGAACAGTAACTTCTGGGTGAGTCTCACGATATTCCTATCAATATAAAAAAAATATAGTTGACAAAAAGTTGAAACTTAAGAAGAAAAAATGGTGCCAATGTTTTTAAAAACATACGTTGTGTCTCCAAAGAGAAATTGTAACAATGGTTTAAGCACATTTTGGATTACTGACCTCCAGCAATTGCTGCCACCCCTTCCCAGTCAACTGTTGAAAATCAATAACAATGTATTAGTTGTCATATCGCAAAAACCTGAACAAGCAACAGTGCAGCAAACTTAAGAAATTCAGAATATTACATATTATCTAACCTTATGAAGAACAATGTCAAATGGGCCTTGATCTGACAGTGGACGTTTATGATCAATAGCAACAAACTGAATGCCTTTTTTCCTGCAGTGTGTTTCCAACAGATGAGAAACATGGCTGACATTATGGACAGCAGTGTAAAGTCGAGGACACAACTTAAACAGAAGAGTAAATAGTGTAGAAAAGTTGTCAGATAGGAGAAAAATTAGCAGCCAACACAATCATTCAAACTGTCAATTATGACATGGTCTAAATAATCAACAACTTCAAAGCATTCTCCTACTGTATGTCATGCCTTTTCAAGTTCTTCTATCCAGCAAGAGCCTATTCCAAGTGCAAGCATTATTCACGGAAGTGTTCAAAGAAAATCTTCATCAACTCCCCAGGGAATCAGAGTCATTTATCTGTTGGGACGTGTTCAATTCCACATGGCCATGGTGCAATTACTCTTGTACAGTCATACTTTCCGAACTCTCGTACTTTTGGACCTCCATTCTTGTTGGAATGGAGGTAGCATAATCTCGATTTGGAAAAAAATGGGTACAGTGCAAAAGCAGAAGGCATAATTTCAGTGATCATGTGGGACCAGTTCTGCACTGTTACCTGTTGATTTCTGCACTGTCTGAAATATTGAAAATGATTCAGCTTCGCAGACTGTCATGATATAATAGACAGTATAAAGATGGATATTTTGTTACCATTAGAATCTATTATTGGCCTAGCTGGAGATACAATGCTAAGGACATCTAATCGACCATGTGGATCAGCTCGAGCATAAAAGGTAATGCACATGCATATCACGTGGATACTAAAGTATTCCCCTAATATTAGCATCCAGAAATTATTTTATTCCAAAATAGAACAGTGTCCTCATTCAAGTAATGCGCTGGAAGAGACATATTCCTAACAGCAACAGAAAGTTCCAGATACAGTTAATATCACACAACAGAATTACGTAAGTGATCAAGTGGGAACAAAAAATTGGCATCCTAACATGATAAGGTACAGGTAATAAAATGGCATTTTGTTTTTGGATCGAAGAAGTTTTATACCCACTCTACACCCGCTTACAAATCAGGCCCCAACAGTCAAGCACACACATAATCAACTCTGAACTTTACTTTCACCAGATTGCGATCATTAGATAGGTCCAGAAAGGGTAGCTATCAGAAGATAGTATAATATTATGATACTACCATGCGACATGGAATGCACCAATGTCGCTTTCCTATCCCCTAAAGAAATAGCAGAAACATGGCGATTTGTGAGGGATATAGAGCTCTTTTTTTTTCGAGCAAATCCTTAAGAGCTTGTTATTATACTAGTCAGTGCGGAGGATTATTTAAGGAAAATGAAGCGACTCCATCCACTGGAAGTGAATAGACGCTATAAGATTCTCTAAGATTGTTTAATAATTTTCAGATACCTACAACTACAGGAAAAACAAAGATTGCACGAACGTCCAGGAAAAAAATAATATCAATGCAGGGATTCCGTCAGACTTTTAAATCTCAAGAAGCTTTTCACCTGCTGAACCAAAAACATTTCATTTTTGCAAGCTAAAGATAATCCCTCTAATAACTCAGAGAAAAAAATTGCTACGATGTTCATTTCCGCACAGAATCTGAAGAGAAAAAAAAACTGCGATATGGATATTTTGCCTCCAGAATATACTCAAGACAGGGATAGGGGTCGATAAACCAGGTAGTGCTAAAACAGTACTGTACTATCATAAAGGGGGAGACAGGGCAAGGTTTGGTCCTCATCTTTCCGGGAAAGTGTCCAGAAGGATCATGCCTGGACTTTCCATTGATCCACCAACTCCAAGCTAAAGGGGAAAATTCACGGCTCCATTTATCGATCCAATTCAGCCAATCCAAAAACAAGCAAAGCCACACCAAACGGCTGGCCCCCAATGCACGCGATTCTAACCCCATCGAAACGCCCCCAAACACAACTTTCCGTCCCGATCCCGTCTCGCCTAAACCGAACCGTAAAGCGACAATCAAATCCCGAAGCGGTTTCCCGGCGCAGTACCTGGCGAGCCCCCGGAGCTTGGGCTGGAGGAAGCTCTTGGCCTTCTTCGACGTGAGCGCGTACCCCACCACGAGCTCCCTCGCGGGCGCCGGAGCGACCACCGCCTCGTCCCTCTCCACCGCCACTGCCGGGTCCCCCTCCCCCTCGGGTCCCACGGACCCACCAGACACCATGGCGAATGCCCACGGGCGCCGAACCAACCCGGGGCGGCAGGAGCGCGTGAGAGGACGGCCGTTCGGGGCGAGGCGGCCGGCGGCGAGATCGGGAATGCGGGGAGCGTTGCCGGAGACCTAAGCCTCGGGGGAGACAGGTGGTGTGCACGGGCAGGGCGGGGCGGGCGGCGAGTGGAGAGGGGAGCGAGAGAGGGGAGAGAGGTGGGGGCGCCTGCGTATTTGTAGGCGGAGGACGGGACCAACTTTGCCTCTGGGACCCTTAACCCAGGTATCCGCCAGATTACGGTTTTGCCCCTGCTCTCCACTGTTTCTTACACCTGAGCCTCTACTCTTTATTTTCAAAAATTATCTCTGATTCTTGCCTAAATCGGGAAATCAAAAGGAGTACTAAGTACAGCTGATCGATTAATAACAAATACGTACAAATTTACAAGTAACCACTCGTGGTTAGCTGATCAAACTAATGACACTGCGCCAGATAGCTAAGTACTACACTTGAGCAAGCACGACACGCTACACATACATTCTCTCCCAAATTGCTGATAACCATAATTAGCTTATTACTATATTCACTGATGCGTTTGGTGGTAGACAGCTCAGGCGTCATCCATCTGCGTACTACACGGTAGACAGAAACGAACGGGAGGTACTGTACGTCACACGTTGGCACGGTGCACGTAGGCTGCGGGACCGGACAACGGAATGACACGTACGAACGTATCCGTGCGGATGTATCTGCAAGAGTCCACCCGAAACCAGAAAACCAGCACCCTGAATACGAGTGGAAACAAAATTCACTTCGTTAAACTATGGCAAAAGAACAAATTGCAGTACACATTCCTGAAAACATCCGAATTCTGAACCTGCCGGCCGGCTCACCGGAAAAAAAACAGAACAGATCGAACAATCCGAATGCTTCGTGCAAGAAAGGGCGTGCTATCATGCATCGAGTCACGTAAAGACTCCAAAAGATTTTGCTTTTTGAAGCATTTTGCTGTTATGTGGGCGGTGGTGCTTGCTGTGGCCGGCAGTCCGCCCGGCGCCGGCTCCCGGCGGCCACTTTTCTCATGCTGATGTCGCTGGACGCAGTTCCATTGGAAACAGCAAGTGCCAGTTAACTAATCCTGTGTTTTTTTATCTCCTATCCTCAACTAATCCCGTGCTGATTAGCTGACTGAAAGTGTGATGAAGACTGAATACTCATGTCGTCCTAAATGTACTGAACTTATCACATCGTTATGTCTTTATCAAGTCCACCTTTGGACTTCCTCAGTGAACCAAGTCCTCTTTATTTACCCCTTTTGTGGAAGAATGTCTTCCATCAAGTCACCATAAAACAAGCCTACTACTTAGGGTTAGGGAGCAGATTGTTTCAGTCTCTTGCTAGTTGCTTATATGGATTCATGATTAAGAACTGCACTGAGCTTTGTGTCGGAAACCCAACCATACTGAACTCGTTTAGAGAACCGTTGAGTTGACATGCTCGGATGCCCTTCACGTTTGGAATATCCTTTTGGGTTTCACGCTCGATGTACTCCAACTAGTGTGAGGCAGAAGAATTCGTCGAAGAACGGCAAGGAAGCTGCCATTGGATATTCCAGAGTCACTGGCCTTGATTCATGGCGAACGTTGAAACTCGCGAACCCATATCTGCTGCTGCTGCCATCGTAGCCCTGTTGCACGATGTCCATTTTCTTGGCATTTTGTTTGTTCATCCGGGACTGAAAAAAAAAATCTGATCACTGGAACTACTCCCAAGTGGATGAGTGGCGCCGCTCTGCTCTGTTGCTGTTGGCTGGTAGGAGTGTATCAGTTGGTGTAGTCAGTTCTGGGTGTAGTACAGCATCACATATTTACATTGTGATGTGCGTGTGACGTGAGTGTTTGCCATCACTGCATGAAATTTGTATGCACAAATGTGGAGTTGTTGAGTTAGAGCAATCAATGAGTTTAGGTCCTACAACCTCTATTTTAAAATATAATTATTTGTTGACTTTCAGATACTACGTTTTATTTAAAAAAAGTTATAAAAATATTATTTATTTTATTATAAATTATTTTATTAATAGATATACTTTAAATATGATTTATTTATTTTCATAATTAATAAAAAATATTTACATAAGACAAATAATTAAAATAGTATCTAAAAGTCAATCAATACTTACATTTTAGAACAGAGGTAGTACTTGGATGGTGGGCTCATAAAATTGCCTGAGCCAAGTAGCAACCCAAGCGTACGGATATAGCTGAGCATCCGGACCGCGCGTAACGGCCCGGCTAGGCATGTCGGGCCGATCGGGCCGGGCCTAAGCGTGCTCCGGGCCTGGTGGCCAACCCGTGGCACGGCCTAGAGTCGCTTGAGCCACCGCGTGCCAGACCGTTTGGCCCGGCGAGCACGGCGGCATGGTAGCCCAGTGGGCACGGTGGCACGCAGAGAGGAGACCACGGCGGCGCGTGACGCGAGGAGCGACGAGCGGCGGTGCGCGACGCAAGGAGGAGAGGCGAGCACGGTGGCACGCGGAGAGGAGAGCGGTGGCATGTGACGCGAGGAGGAGAGGCGAGTGGCGGCACGTGACGTGAGGAGGAGAGGCGAGCGACGGCGCGCTGAGAGGAGAGCGGTGGCGCGCGGAGAAAAGAGCGTCGGTGCATGACGCGAGGAGAGGCAGATGCCCGCGCCACCGACGAGGGGAGGAGAGGGGACGGGGACGTCAGCGAGGGGAGTGGAGGCGGACGACAACGCAGGAGCCGCCGGATGCGGGAGCAGACGACAGGCAGCGGAGGGGCGCACGACGCGGGGGGAGGGAGCGGACGCGGTTGGGAGGGAGCCGGCTAAGGTTAGACTAGAAATATTGGTGGCCTGAAATACTAGTGGGCTGAAATGCTAGTGGGCCACCTCATCCTTTCGGGTTATTATCGGGCCGCCACCTTTATCGGGTCGTGTTGTGGGCCATGCTGCAGGTTTGAGGGTCGGCCCAAGGCACGACCCGCACCGTGTTCCGGGCTGGCACGAGCCCGATTGTTTCCGGGCCGGGCCATTTTTGGGTCGTGCCTTTCGTATCGGGCTGCTGGGCCACTCTTTCGGCCCAATCCGGATGCTCAGCTATACTTACGGAGCAGACTGTAAGCACTAGGCTGGAAACAAACCAGCCCTTGAAGCATAAATAAAGATCCTTCTTCTCTGATTTTTCATTCTGTCCAGCGTAACATGAAAACCGTTTTGAAGAAGCAAGTAATTAGGATTGCGCAAGGAGTTATGGAGATGGGAAGACGAGTGTCCAACATGACATGACTGACTTTGAGTATACCATTCGAGTTTCAGATGGAAAATATCTATTTTCTCGTCTTCAACGTGCATGAAAACGAGGCGAATCACAGCGCTGTTCCTGGCCCATTACGTCACAAACGTTACCCCTGCTATTACGGATAGAATTCTGTGGAAAAAGGGAGAAAGCAACTGATACTTACTCCTGACAGCGTTTCAGTTGTTCTTATGTTGATCCAGGACGGCCTTTTCGAGATTCGAAATCGTATCGTCGTTGTCCGCAGACAAAGGCGGCGACAAGAGTGTGTATGAAGCGAGGTTGACCTAACGAATACCTCAAGAACGACATGTCAAAAAGCACAACTTGCAACCCTTTGACATTTTAAATAGCACTAAAACGCATATGGCAATATGAGCGATGCCCACATCGTACCACCACTCCACTCCCTCTGCTAGCATGATTGATTATAAACCATTGATCATAAACCAATGGTCATACCAGCAGAAAGAATCTCTTGATATTTCCTGAAAGGTCAGCATCTCGAGAAACATACAAGCGTACAAGGACGGAGTGTAAATACAGTGTTGTACTTTGCGGTAGTTCATTCTCAGTTCACACATCTCAAGTCATGGGGCACAGGTACAGGAACATCTTTTTCGTGGCGATTGTCTATGCATCACATAGACAGCAACTGGTCTGTCTAACATGCAGGGGATATCTTTCGAAGAGAAAAAAAACGTGCAGCGGATATGATCGACAGTCTGAGGCCACGTCGATCGCTCTTTACGCGCACGTAAATTAAATTTTAAGTTAAAATAAAATAAACGACGGCGATAACTACAAGCAGAGGGTTAGCCGCTTGCGTGGCAGGTCAGGGGATGAGGCTACAGCTTGCTTAGCGTGGCAGCAACAAGCAACAAAGTTGATGAGACGAAGAAATCATTCTACGCACTCAGGCTCGCGCGAGAAGCAATTTTGAAATATCATATTTAGAATTGAGAGAAGACACAGGTCTAAAGCAGCAGAAGTCATCACAATCGCAAATACTCGAAAGTAGACAAAGCGGTGCTTCATCAGCGAATTTGTCAGGGCACAACACCAAGAACAAAACAAACATGAATTGAGTGGCAGCTGTACTCCGCAACAGAAAAGCAAGATAAAAGAGAAGAACCACGCACAAAAAAGAAACAAAACAAAGGGGCAGCAATCTAGACAAACATAACGATGTTGATAACCCAGTAGCAAAGCGGGGAATTAAACATGTCTACAACTTCAGGGGTTGTAACCACACAATGACAAATAGTTCAAACTGACACGACACGATAGCGCCCTCGGGCAGATCACAGGATAGCAGCGGCACACAGGCCTGACACAACAGCAGGAAGCGGTAGATTCATCTAGTACTCGTCACCCTCATCACCTTCCTCACCCTCGTCGAACTCAGCGCCGACCTCCTCGTAGTCCTTCTCAAGGGCAGCAAGGTCCTCACGCGCCTCGGAGAACTCACCCTCCTCCATACCCTCACCCACGTACCAGTGGACGAAGGCGCGCTTGGCGTACATGAGGTCGAACTTGTGGTCGATGCGGGAGAACACCTCGACGACACTGGTGGAGTTGGAGATCATGCACACGGCCCTCTGCACCTTGGCCAGGTCGCCGCCGGGGACGACGCTGGGTGGCTGGTAGTTGATACCGCACTTGAAGCCAGTGGGGCACCAGTCCACGAACTGGATGGTGCGCTTGGTCTTGATGGTGGCAACGGCGGCGTTCACGTCCTTGGGCACCACATCACCACGGTACATGAGGCAGCAGGCCATGTACTTGCCGTGGCGGGGGTCGCACTTGGCCATCATGGAGGAAGGCTCGAACGCGCTGTTGGTGATCTCAGCCACGGACAGCTGCTCGTGGTAGGCCTTCTCCGCGGAGATCACTGGAGCGTAGGATGAAAGCATGAAGTGGATCCTCGGGTAGGGCACCAAGTTGGTCTGGAACTCGTTCACATCCACGTTCAGAGCACCATCGAACCTCAGAGAGGCTGTCAGTGATGAAATGACCTGTAACATCATAAGAAACAAACACATGTTACGGCATCAAACAATAATTGATGAAATTAAGAAGATTCACAGATACGCAGAAACAAGCTACGGTACCTGAGAAACAAGCCTGTTCAGGTTGGTGTAGGTTGGGCGCTCAATGTCCAGGGAGCGGCGGCAGATGTCGTAGATGGCCTCGTTGTCAAGCAGCACAGCCACATCGGTGTGCTCAAGGAGGGAGTGGGTGGACAGCACACTGTTGTATGGCTCAACCACCGAGGTGGAGACCTGAGGAGACGGGTAGACAGTGAACCCGAGCTTGGACTTCTTGCCGTAGTCAACAGACAGGCGCTCAAGGAGGAGGGAACCAAGACCAGAGCCCGTTCCTCCACCGACAGCGTTGAAGACAAGGAAGCCCTGGAGACCAGTACAGTTGTCGGCAAGCTTCCTGATGCGGTCAAGGCACAGGTCAACAATCTCCTTGCCAACTGCAAGATAAGCAAACAACACGTTAGCTAGTTGCCTTTCAAGGAACACATTATACCTACAAGAAATATCAATTCAAGCATCATAGATAACTTACTGGTGTAGTGACCACGGGCAAAGTTGTTGGCAGCATCCTCCTTGCCACTGATGAGCTGCTCAGGGTGAAACAGCTGGCGGTAGGTGCCAGTCCTGACCTCATCGATCACAGTGGGCTCAAGGTCAACAAACACGGCACGGGGCACATGCTTGCCGGCGCCAGTCTCACTGAAGAAGGTGTTGAAAGCATCATCACCTCCTCCAATGGTCTTGTCACCGGGCATCTGACCGTCAGCCTAAAGAAAAGGAAAACGACGGATTAGAGATGCAACCAATCGCTGTAAACGTTGGATACCGCAATCGCACATCTATACGAAACAAGATCACACAATTTATCAAAGTCCACTGTATTACCTAGGTGGCCATCTTAACAGATTTCAAATATTGAAATAAGCCACACCCAAATTTTAAATCTACATGTCGAGGCATATTTGAATGATTTCATCATATATATTGAACTTTTCTTCCAACGAAATAAGAAATAATACAGAGCTTCCATTTATTCCAGACTAAATAACTCGAGAAGTAAATTTAAGACTACTACATCTCACGTAACAAAAACATTATTGTTCTTTTAGATCTAAACATATCAGAGACAATAGTAGATTTCGAAACTATAAGACCTTGACAGATTAGCATTTAACATAAGCAGATTCGTGAAATAGAATCCTACATTGTTTAGATCTACTGCAACTGAAAGCCGATCCGCAGAATAAACCTACTGCAGTTGTCAGATCCGAAATGACCATTTCGGTTAATTACAATTTAATTAAAAATCCAGCAATCAGATCTACATCTACGAAGACATACATGCATGATTCCATAAGATCTGCCTACAATGCCGAGCATCAACGGATCTGAGCAGCCACGAACCTTAGGCAGATCTACGACTAAATCCCCATACAATTCATCCCCAAACGTCAGATCTAGCAAATTATACAGGCGTGATACCCGAAATGGAACAAATCAACCACAGATCTAGAACTACAGCACGAAACGGAAACGGGAAAACGGACGGATCGATACCTGGATGCCATGCTCGAGGCAGTAGAGCTCCCAGCAAGCGTTTCCGACCTGGATACCGGCCTGGCCGATGTGGATCGAGATGCACTCCCTCATGGTGTCGGGCGGGTGAGGCGGCGGCGACGGGAAATGGGAGGAGGGAGAAAGCTTGGAGTCGCGGAGAGAGGCGAGTACGAAGACGCCTGTCTCTGCGGTGCTCTGCTTAGGGTTCCCGCTCCCCCCACTCGGCTGATTTTATAGAGCGGGACAGCCTGGATCTTGAGTGCAGGCGAAGGGATGGGCGCTTTTGCGCTGAGACCCCTGTGGTTGTATAGTTTACACTCTACGGCCGTCGTGTCAGGGGGCAACGGTCGGATGGTTTGCAGCGAGTTGTGAATCGACAGAAATTTAGGAGGGAATCGCGAAACGTGGAAGCTTTTTGGGTCACATGACCTAGGGCAAACCCATAAGTACTATCGTCACCGACGTATGGGCCAGCGTCTGTTTTTGGAGAGGTTGAGAAACGTAAGGCGTGTGGGTGAGATCCAGTTGTGTTGCTCTAGGAAAAGCCAGTTTGGTGGCCAGTTCCCCTCATGTTCGGTGCGGAGGGAAACGCTGAGAGAGGAGATGTCTCTCTGAAAGGCGGGTCGTGTTACGCGGGACCCGCTGGTAGGTGAAAGAGGTGGGACGCGCCGCTGGGGGACTTGATTTGGACGGGTAGTTTCCGGGTGCGTCGGCGGACGTGTTGATGTTTTCGAATTTAGATTTTGAAACTGAGAGAGCGGGAGAACAGTTGTTCCGTTCATCCGTTGTTTCAGTTGCTCGGATCTTCTGCCGTATCTCTCAGCCGGTGGTTATGGGCTTACGGCTTCTCTTTGTGGGTATGGGCATTCATGCGTCTTCGGCCCATGGACCATGTGCTATGGCCTATGTTGTTCGATCAAAAGTTGATAACGGCGAGGGATTGAAATTGATAGTGTACTTTTTTTAGTGTACGTATTTATTTTCTACTTGATGGATGGTGAAGTTTCAAAAATGGAATCTGTACAAAATTCCTTCACTGACAACTGATCGAGCACTAGGACGCTGAGAATCGCTCACAGATTTGTACTGCACGAGCAAAATGAGACAAACCTAGTTTTACCTGTTTCATGATCCACTTGTTCCTACCTCATATTTGATTTCTCAACTATTTACCTTTCTTTTCTAATTGGCTTTCTCTCCCACATTATGTTCAAAAGTGGACGGTACTGACTCGCCATCTCAAATTCATTGTTGTTCGCAAAGCCATCCGCCAGTCATTATAGCATATAAGGACCTCCACAATGATTGTTGTACGTTATCTTTATCTTTATTATAGTGAAACATGTCAAGCAAGAAAGGATTTCAGCTCTGACACCATAGCTATAAAACAAGACAAGACATTGAGTTACCTATGGCATCAACATCGAACTACAACAAAGCGGTGCGTACTACGTCATCCTCTCTTTGCCTTTTCCAAATCACACATATAACAAGGAAATTAACAACAATATAGACCCCAAACACTAACAACACTAAATGTACACATAGCGTTGGCTTATCTCCTGTGGACCTCATACACTGAGAGCACTTGACGCTGGGTAGAACCAACGTGGAGGCCCTAAGCAAAGGATATGGTCTCCTCTCTCCTTTTCTATCTGCTACCTTTGGTGGAGGCGAGCTCCATCAAGAACATCAACAGTGGCATCATAATTTTTTGTTTCTGTTGTATGTGTAAAACTGTAATGGGTGCACTAATAGGCTACACATCACCATTTTGAGTAGATTAATTTTGAATCCTACAAAATTTCATAAAAAACATATGTATCATTACACTTGCATATTATAGGAGTATATTCGTCATTCAACTATCGCCCCTTGTTGCAAGAATCGGATTACAGTGTACAAGCCAAACGACTTACACAAAGTGTTTTCTTTTAATTTCACTAGAGAAACATTTCAGAGAAGAGTATGAATCTAGATGTTTCGTACAGAAACTAAAAACCATACAAAACGTACAAACTTGATTCTCAATTCTTTTCATGCCTCCAGTGATAGGTCTTATTTAACCTAGCTCTTAAACCGGGGGTTTCTTCTACAATATATAGTGCATTTTCACATCGAGGAGTTTTTCTCATTAGAAAATATGTCAAATTTCCAATTCTTTTGCTAAATCGTCAAGGATTAGTTATTGAGCAAGCGTCCAGAAGCTATAGCATGCTGAATGGAAAGTGACATGATTCAAATATTTTGTTTTGTTAGTGTCGATCTTGAGGATGATGAAATTGACTTTTATATCACCGTGAGAAACAAAATTTGAGGAAGTGTTGGCCAGTGGTGGCTTACCTATTACTACTCACATTACCTATCTAATATGTTTGTACTCCATGGACAAGTGGAAGAGCAGGGTTACTAGATAAATGAGTCGGTCACCTGTGAAAACTCATCCTCCCGTGCTAGCGCAAAAATTTGGGATTGAAAGATTTTGCTCAAAGAACATAACTTTTCCTGTTCATCTTGAATGAACCTGAAATCCACGCATGACATGCTTGACTGCACGCAATGAAGCATATAATAAACACAATGAAATAGGTAACGGCATGACATGCTTGACTGCACGCAATGAAGCATATAACAAACACAATGAAATAGGTACTCACACGTTAGTTAAGCTATTTCTAATGAAAGTTTTATTTTTATTAAACGATGTGCTACATAAGCAAATCTACAAAGAGAGAGAAAGAGAGTGCAGGAGTTTTAGCTCGATGAAACTGGATATTCATGATTTTCTAAATTAAACACCATAAAACTGGCATTTGAGATGAGTGATTTTATTTCATCGCTTAGACAACCAGTGAAACAAAATGAAAGTAAATGTCATAAAACATCAAAATAAAACTATGTATTAGAGGAGTGAGTTCATTTATGGTTTCAAGACACTAAAAATGACATGATATTGTTCAAAAGATTATTATGAACTTTTTTTTTGAGGAACGCTTAGAATGAAACTTATAGTAGCCTTATAATGCACGTCGAAAAAAAGCCATGAGCAATTCCAGGAACGAAACGGGGGCCTTCCGTAATATACCTGGCCACCGAACTGGGCCCAACACTGCAAGCCTAATGGTCCAGACGGTCAAAGAAAAAATGGGCCTAACGTTCACGCCTCCGTTAATACCAAAAACGGAATCACACCGTCCGCAGTTCCGCCGCACCGCACTCCGTGAGAAGGCTCTCGCAATCGCAAAACCCCCAAAGTCCAAACCCTTTCCTCCGTCTGCGGCAATGGCGGCGCCGGCGGGCGACGGCGATTCTTCCTCCCCTGGCTACGTCCTCAGCGCGACCCTCACCGGCCACCGCCGCGCCGTATCCACGGTCAAGTTCTCCCCGGATGGCCGCCTCCTCGCCTCCGCGTCCGCCGACAAGCTCCTCCGCGTTTGGTCCTCCTCCGATCTCTCCCCCGTCGCCGAGCTAGCCGGCCACGGCGAGGGAGTCTCCGACCTCTCCTTCTCCCCCGACGGCCGCCTTCTCGCCTCCGCCTCCGATGACCGCACCATCCGCATCTGGGACCTCGCCGCCGGCGGCGGGGCCCGCCTCGTCAAGACGCTCACCGGCCACACCAACTACGCCTTCTGCGTGGCCTTCAGCCCCCACGGGAACGTGCTTGCCTCGGGATCCTTCGACGAAACGGTGCGCGTGTGGGAGGTGAAGTCCGGGAAGTGCCTCCGCGTGCTGCCGGCCCACTCCGAGCCCGTCACTGCCGTCGATTTCAATCGCGAGGGCACCATGATCGTGTCGGGGAGCTACGACGGCCTCTGCCGTGTCTGGGACTCGGCCACGGGCCACTGCGTCAAGACCCTCATCGACGATGAGAGCCCGCCCGTGTCCTTTGCCAAGTTCTCCCCCAACGGCAAGTTCGTGCTTGCGGCAACCCTTGATAGCACCTTGGTGAGTTTTGTGAAATTGGTTTCTGTTTCTAGTTCCTTACATTCTACTGTTGTCTTGTAGTTCCAGCTTACTTGCAATTTGCTGAAATGAGACACTGATTGTTCTGTTCGTAGTTAGATTGCAAAATTTGAGCCTTATTGGTTATTGGCAGCAATTCCCATAGACCCAAATGGATACTGTGCTTTGAGCAGGCAAGGGGAACCAAACGATTAGAGTCTAAGGGCCACATAACTCTGGCATGTTCACAGGGAACTACAATGACCGATCCTGTTAAGTAGCCCACTCTGGCATGTTTACAGGGAACTATAATGATCCATCCTGTTAAGTAGCCCTGTCAGCGCTGTTTTTGCCTGGGTTAAACATTGATATTTATCAACTTCAAATAATCAAAGCTCTGCTTGCTGTCGTATGTTTTACGGTTCCAAGATAATTTTGACTAAAGTATGCTGTCATGAAGTAGTTGTCTTACATTACATCTAGCTGTGGAGTATATTTGTTGTATGGTTGATCTAGGAGGCGGAGCAGAATGTATGTTGGTCCACTAAAAGACGACATGTCCAGGAGCTAAGTGTAGTAGAGATGCGTATGTTATGAACTTACGATGGATTTGTAGTCACACAAGAAGAGATCGTGTTCGAAACAATGACATACGAGAGAGATTAGGGGTAGCACCAGTTGAGGAGCTAGCCATGGATAGGAGAGCATGGAAGTTAGCAATTCACGTGCCAGGATCTTGATTCTTTGTTTTCCCCTTTTCTTTGGTTTTGTTTTATATCGCCCTTTTCGCACCTCTTCTCTTCTTTTCCTTATCCAGTTTTATTTCCTCACTTTTCTCTCTTTTATTTTTTTCCTTTATTACTCTTTTCCCACCTCTCTTCTTCTTTGCCGTTTTTCTTGTGTTTGTTTGTTCTACTCTTGTGCTTGGGTTCTTCGGGGTTTCATCTCTAGCCTATCCCAACATGTTTGGGATTAAAGGCTTAGTTGTTGATGTTGGTTGATCTGGGAGGCAGGGAGGACATGTTTCTTCATTGATCCCTGAGGCAACCTTGTGCACATGGGTAGTCAGATAAGAAAAGGTGAATAAATGGTGACTTGACTATCGTGTATGTAATCCACCGAAGTCATTTTCTGCTGATGGACGTAATGCCCCCCCTCCCCCACTATTATTTTATATAATCATGACATGCACTTGGGGTTGCAGCAATATACTCAAAAAATGATGCAACAGTTTAGATATTTATGGTCACCATATTTTGTGTAAACCCTGGCCAAAAGGTCACTTGAACGACTTCTAATAATTTTAAATTGTTTACAGTTGTCCATTGCGTTCATGTCTGCGGCAATAAATGAAAGCGTCTTTACTTTTTGTGTTCTTTCTACATTTAGGCAAGCTAGAAAATGTCAGATAAGTGTTATGTTGTTGAATTCATTTAGTCCAATGTATGTTTTCCTGGAGCCTATGGTCATGCTAGATAGCAGAGTGTGTGTGCTTTCCTTTTTGTTTTTTTTTTCTTTAAAATACATCTGCAGTTTTTTTGTCCTCTTAACCTTTTCCTCTTTTGATTGTTCTTTTTGTCATGACTTATTTGTAATATGAGGGAGCAATTAGGTGGCCTTTAGAGAGTAAACTTATTTTGCCAGCACATTGTTAATTGTTGCACAGTATAACGTGGCGATGATGTCGGGCTGTTGGGCTAATGAACTGTTATTTCCTTTGGCTTCATGCTTGCCATTTATACTTACAAACGGGTGCTTTCATATGATTCTTTACATGTAATTGAAGTACTGAACATGTTATGTTTACAATTGCACATGGTCAGTTGAGTTTTATCCTCTAGAGTTAATAATCGTTAGTAATTTTTCAGTTTGGTTGGTCAGCCCTTTATCAAGTATGGCAATATTTGAAATGTGTTGTTTAGTTATTTTTAAGAATTTTGGTGAAAATTGATTTTAATATTTCTGTAAGAATTCTTAAAATGTTAAACGTTTAATCTGGTCTGAGTATTGCATTAATCCAGAGGGCTGAATCTGATTGTGGTAATTGCGCAAATATATTCCTGCTTTTTCCTTTTTAGTAAAAGGGCGTACCCAGTGCCGAAAGCTCCCACACATCATGTGATATGTGGTAGGGAATTTCTAGGGAGCTTTCGCCTTGCTTATTTTGCAAGGAGTCTGATTCAAATCCAGGATCTCCAGGACAAATGCGAGGATCGGAAAACTGGGCTGGACCCACCTTTCAATTTTTCCTTTTTCAGCCTGATATATATTTTTATATGGTGCTGCCGTTCCTTGCGTATTTTGCTAGGAGGCTGATTCGAACCCATGACCTCCAGGACATAGGCATAGAGGGACTTACCACTGCGCTAGACCCGCACTTCTATTATTTTACCTTTTCAGTCTGATATATAATTATGTATGGCGGCGAGGAAGTATGATGGGGTTAGGTTGCTTCCACTTGCCTTGCTGCCTTAATGACCTTGCATGAAGCCAAAATTGTTGATGTAAAATGTAGCAGTTAAATGAATTTTCTATTTAAATAATTACCTCTTGCATTTTTTGCAATATTTTTAGGGTCCATAAAAGCCAAGAATCTTACAGCACATATACTAACCATGGCATGCAAAGCATTCCCATTAGTTACAACTGTCTTATGGATTACATGGGCTCAGTGATTCTGACATGGCAGCATTCAGGGTTCAATACACTAAAACAGATGGAAATATATGACGAAGGTTAACTAAAATCGGTTGTCATCTCGTAAACATTCCTATGACGTGCTACACTTGGATGTCATTTATAAAGCACAGTACCTAGCTATATCCACCATATATCACACTAACTCAGCAGACGACAAATTATGGGTTCAGATGCTGTGAAGAGTGCCTTGACCCAGTATCACCACCCCGGCAGACCCAACCTTGATCCACTACATTCCTTGAATGGAGTTCATAAGCATCACGGTCATCGTAATTATCTTTTTATTTCTTCCACTGACTTTCTTTTGCAATACGTGTTATAGGTCTCTTACCCAAGGCACTACTCCATTCTTTAAATGATGTCGTTTAGGACAGCTGAATTACACTAGCTGCAGTTCTATTTTGGCTGTCGGAACGACAGTATTTTCAGAATAGAGGAGTATGTATTTGTTTTGAACTGTTTGTCTTTTAAACTATTCCATGTGTATTCAGAATCATATTGTTCATTTTAGGTTGCTACAGCTGCTCATTCTCAATGCTTTTGGGCTCCAAATTGTTGATACATACTATATTTACATGTGAATGTACTCACAACTATTTTTAGCTCCCCATTAAAAATAAACATCAATCTCCCTTGTTTGGACAAGTACCTTGCAGTTTACTTCAATTAAGATGTCTGCTTATGCATTGTTTATTTTTTGCAGAGACTCTGGAATTTCTCAGCTGGAAAGTTTCTGAAGACCTATACTGGCCATGTTAACACAAAGTACTGTATCCCAGCAGCGTTTTCAATTACAAATGGAAAATACATCGTCAGTGGCTCGGAAGACAAATGTGTCTATCTGTGGGATCTGCAGTCAAGAAAGAGATTGCAGAAACTGGAAGGTCATACTGATACTGTCATTTCAGTTTCATGCCATCCCAAGGAAAACATGATTGCATCAGGAGCACTTGACAACGACAAGACAGTGAAAGTTTGGGTCCAAAAGGAAGAAGAATAACAAGATTCCTGATTGTGCTTTTATGTACGTTAGTTGTCATGTGGCTTGGCCTGACTGATGGTGGCAAGGTTTTTGCTTCCCGAGAAACTGACTTCTGCAGTGGAAAACCTGATGTTTCTCTGGGATATTTCTCTGGGATGTGTAACTGAGTGTTGTGTTGTATGGTCAGCATGCCATGGATGATTCAAGTAAGCTCAAGTATTATGTAGAGATATTCCCGGGGTAACTGTAAGAAAGAACAAATAGAACAATGCTTGACTTAAACTGTTGTCTTTCCAAGTTCCTTATCTCTTGATGCGATTCATCTAAGCCATATCTTTTGAAAAGTTTATTCTGGTACAGGTAGTTTTTTCATTGGAGGAGTCATGGTTCATTGGCTTTTATTTGGAACTGAGCCGCATTGGGTGCAAAGGGAAAATTTTGTAGGAGCTGGTCATAGGTTGAAACTTAGATAGTTGCATTCAAAAGTCAAAACTGAAACTTAGAAATCCAACTCGATGTTTGAGTTGGGATTTACTGAATCTTATCTGTGGAACTGTCATATCAGTTGTTTATGTAGATTTGTGTGGATTGAAAAGCGTTGTCGGTGACTCAGTGTCATTTGGCAGGTTGGTCATTTTATCATTAGTATGTCGGATCAGTTTTGCTTCTGATTGTGCAATCAGATTACAATTATTTTGTATCATTAGTATGTTCAGATTCAGAGGTGTAAATCTGACTGAAATTTATGGTCTAACATTTTTCCTTTTTGTAATACTAGCACACTATTCTTGTATGACCAGATTGAGCGTGTTCAGCTGATCAAGCAATTTCCTCTTCTTCAGTAGGCGCATGAATTCCATTCGGTTACATTTTCCTCTATGAAGTAACCTACATGCTGGGACTGCACCACTGCAATTAGGCAACTACCTGATAATTAATTGACAACATAATTTTTTGGTGTTGATTTGCAAATAGATGAAAACATTGCAATACAGATTTCGTGGATTGCCCATAACCTTGCAGTTCTCATAATATATGGTCTATACTTGTTTTAGTCAAGCAACTCCTGTCGCCAGGTGCTATTCTGTTTTCTCTGCAGTGTTGCCGAATGCCATCTGTTCAGTCCATGTATTTTTGTCAATATTTTGACTTTGTGTTCTTGCTTTGGTTTATAAGTTCAGAAGATATATCCTCATCGTTTAACTTTGAAGTTTGAAATTAAGGCATCCACAGATGAAGCTTCACCTGTGAATATGACACTGAAATGCGTGTATACATGATGTATTCGTCACTCGTCAGTGTTGTGTTTGGACTAGGAGTGAGTTCGTGTTACGTATTCCTTCGGTCTCGCGGGTCCCGACTCTGGCCAAGTGCTCCCGAGCCACGGTCTACGGCACCGCACCGTCCGGAAAGGCGCGACGACGCAGCCTCACGCGCTTTGTGTATGCGCGTGCACAGCACAATGGCGTTTGCCTTCGTGCCATAGCCGCGCCAGTACTGATGACGCCGTCGCCTGAGATCAGAGAGGGTCACTTGCCAAGCCGCCACCATTCGACATCAGAGGACCTCAGCACGTTAATCCGGATTGACAGAAGTCGTTAAGATGTCCCAAATTAGCAGAACAAATGAAGCCGTCGGGATTACCGAGCATTGGGCATGATCTGGTGGAGCATATGTCAACAACCTAATTTGGAAGTCGTCCTTGATAGCAAGCTCATCTCGAACAACTAAGGGCGAGAGAGAGAATGAATTGTCGAGTTAATAATTTTCTGCTACTAATCGATTATTATCTTCTATTAAGCCAAGAAAATGAATTCATGCTCACAGAAGAAGGATTCTGCAATTCCTGGTGTACTCTGTTTACTCCCCATGTAGACTCACTCTCACCCCTTTCTTGCTTCAAACAACTTAGTTGTAACCCACTATTTGGGTCATTTTTGGGCCTACTGATGCAATGAAATTTCAGGTGCCCCCCCCCCCCCTCCCAATAAAAAACAGATTTGCTAGTTTTCAGTTAACTGAAAATTTGCTTTCCTTTCAGTCAGATTTTTTAGCCGTAGGATGGCGATCGAGCGGTTGATGGAGGACGATCTGACTTTCTGTGCGCGTGGGAATCTGGCGGGCTCGTTTGCCATTTCTTAGCGGGTCGCAACTGTTTTGGTCCATTTTGTTGCTATTGGGTTTGAAAGCGGACCCGTTTTTTGTTTTCTTCCAGTTCACCTCCTGAGCCTCACACTCGTCCTCCGCTCGCCGTCATCTCCTCCTCGTCGCCCCTCCAAATCCCCGCGGCACCGAGCTTCATCTTGTGCGCTTCCTCCGCACGTCGTCTTCTGCGTTGTCCCCGGCGGCCGCGCCGTGGTGTCGGCTACATCTTCGCCTCTCTCGCAGCGCTCGCCCGTGTAAGACCAGACCCAGGTGTATTGTTGCTTCTCGCCACTCTCCATTTTGTAGGTTCCGCATTTGAAGATCCATTTTCAGCGATGCTTTATTTGCGATCCATAACGTCAGATGTTGCCATGGCAATTTGTGTTTCAGTCACTGTGATTCTTCAGGTTTTTTCCATTAGGGTTTGGAATCTGGGCCTTGTCTCGATCCCCGCTGAAATACCTGATTTACATTAAAACGTTGATGGATGTGGGGATTCGCGCAGTTGACTTTGGAGTTGGTTCGGGTCCCCCCACCCTTGAGCTAGCTTGTTCGACTTAGCTAGAATTAGAACCCATGGTCATCTTGTTAACATTTTTGTTTGCAGATTCTCACACGAATTAAGCTATGGCTAATTTCTAACACCTTTTTGCAGGCATCTTCATGCAAATAGTAGCCAAGAAGTCAGTTTTTGTAAAGAAATTATGGTAATTTTTGTAGCTGTTTTTCGATGAGTTGTTTGATGGACATTTGAAGATACTTTTTAGTGAAATAAGTGCTTTAGCGGTGATCGAAATGTGGGATATTGCTACACTAATTTGTATTTTTGTCGTTGTGGCGATCTCTGAATTTTTTTTTTTTTTTTTTTTTTGGGATTTAGTGCTAGTGTTTAGTGTAGGTGAATAGGGTACACATACATGGGAATCGTGTAGTGATTTATGTTCAAACTGAAGGTAGGTTAATTGTTAGAGACCTTGCTGGCTTCTGCCTGGAATATTGTAGCTTGCGATTCAGTTAATCTGATCTTTTTAAGTTTATTTGGGTAACTCAACTTTATGTTTTTCTTCTACGCCATTTTTTGTTGTATTATAATGTGTTAAGGTCAGTATTTGTCCTGTTATCTGTTTTGTTTTTGGTACTTAATTTACATTAACAAATTACAGTCACTGAACACAACTATTCCAGCATAGGCAATTGTAGTAAATAAGGTGTAGCTTTTATACTATTTTTATCTATTGGGTAGTTAATCTGTATTAACAAGCTATTTTCAGTGAATACAAATATTTTCAAGATATGCAATTATAGTAAGCTTAGCTTATTTTCATCTCAATTGCGTTTGATTCACTTGTAAAATATGGTTATATTCTTTTTTGTATTGATTTGCTGTCAATTTAGCCGTAAGTTTATTGGTTACTCCCTCCGTTCACATTTACATGTCATTCTAAGGTTTTTAACTTTTCTCCAATTACATGTCATTCTCGCTTCCCAATGCACCTTTCTCTCTTCCCAATACAATATTCTCTCTTTCCACTACATCTCTATCTCTATCTCTCTCCTTCTCGTTTTCAGTGCACCCATATTTTTACTTCTCCTTATTTCCCGTGCCCAACTCCAAAACGACATCTAAATGTGAACGGAGGGAGTATGTTTGAAACTTTTGTTTTTTTTTAACATCCACAAGTGGTCTTGTATTTTTTAGTATATAATCTATTATATGTACAATCACTATTTTTCCTGGGGCCTCATCCAGTTGTAATTTTAAATAATTAATTGCTTTGAACTTATCTTAGTTACGTACACCCATCTGGAACGTTGTTTAGCTGTAAATTAATTCCTTGTATTTAAGCTTCTTTATTTTTAATGCAGGCCTGTCTGGTAACACTGGTGGAGATGAAGGAGGCGCCCTTGGATGATGCTATTGAATCAGATGGTGACGACGATGATTTTGTTTCTGAAGATGATGGCAATTCCTCAATTTTTCTAGGTTTTGTTTCCTAATGTGTGTGTTAATTTTTGTAGGAAGTGAGAAGCCACATTGTAGCCATGGACAGTCACAGTGACAAGTTATTTTTTATGTTCAGGAAATTTGTACATACAATATCTATGTTGTGCTACATTTATTAATTTTTTTATGCTCTTTGTTAAGCTTGCAGCACTGTTAGGTGGGTTTTGTCCACTGATAGTAGAAGGAGAGGACATCTAAGCATAGTCATGGCTTGCATGTGTCGGATAAACTCTTACATCCCTGCTATTTTTTACTATTCATGTGATTCATGTCAAGTACTTACAATGTAGTTTACAGATATTTGTTTTTAACATCCCTCAATGCCATGTAATTTTAGCTCTTCCCTCTTAGGAATTTATTGCATATTCCATTTTACATCCCGACAATTTAGATACAAAGCATTTCCACGGTTTTTAAACAATTGTCTAGTGCTTAGAATTTTTTCTTTCTACAGAGTAAATATCATTTTGTTAAAAAAAATACACTTCTAACCTATTTTGTAATTTGTGTCCATCTATATGATAATATCTAATACCACTGGGTAGTAAATATGATAACCTACACTGAACAATATGTAAATTTTCAGTCACATGAGACAGACAGATTAGAACTGAATACTTGAACTCCTCTAACTGATGTTAAGAATGCTGGTTACTATGATTTTTAGCTTATTCTGCCTTTTGAGTTTCTTCTTGTCTAATTTTTTTTAGTCTAAAGTAGTATAGTTATTACTCCATATGTATATTATAACATATAGTACATAGTAAATTTATTTGATACGACCATTTTTTTGGCACGAGATGGAGTCAGGTTACAAACATTCTTGGTTTTGTTATGTATACATGAAACGTTCTTCCATCCTAGAGCAGCCATTGCTCCTTTTAAACATTTTATCTGCAAAAGTAATGAAGACTCTGGATTTAAAATTGTCATCATTTTCTCTCTTTTTGAAATGAACTTTTTCTTAGTTTTCATCCCATTTATGTCTATACAAACCTTTTTTTGATATTTGTATTATATAATTGGACATTGATTAACTTCCCAACTTATTTTTCTGACCATACTTTACCTCATGAAATTTCCTGCTTTTCTTAACTATGATTTTTTATATTTTTCACTCTGTAATGACAATTAGGGTTTTGTATACTGAGAATTCTTAATGTTTGACAAATTTTTGTACCATAAAGATTTTTTTTTATACCGGTTTGGTGTACATTTGGGGTGCACTTCCAAATTTATGTTGGCTATTGCTAGTAGTTCACTGCACCAATAACATAATTGATGTTCTTAGTATAGTTTTAGCATTGGTTGTTTATAATTTATCAAGCTTTATAAATTTCTGATTTTAGTAATTATGTTATGGAATAAGTTGTCCACTTGCAATTATTTCAGTGTTGTTTTCAGGCAATATTAGTGTTTTGTGTAAGCAAGCTATTTTCACCAACCGATCCCCATTAACTGAGCTTTGGTTACTTATTTTGTCGACCCAGTATAAATCTGTTTTATTCAAGGGACTTCTGCACGTTTAATTTGGAAATAAAAGAATCTAGTATTCCATTGGATGCACATGTCACAAATATATATTGGCTGTTGCTAGCAAGTCTTAAGTTGTTCACTATGTGCCCCTAGTTTGATGTTCATTTCTCCAAATCCGTATGCAGGATGATGAGATAACTTTGATAGTCATCATCGTTGACTTACTGTATCAGGTACTATATTTTTTGAGGTCACTTTGAAGATTAGGTGTGATGGTATTAGGGACACTGTCTTGAACAAAGGCCTTATAGTTCATTCTTCTGCCAACTACTCTGACTTAAAAAAAAATAGTAAATTGATTGCTGACCAGTTGGTTGAGTACAATGGAGTTGGCATGTACAGTTGTACACTTGTTCATCATGCTTTGGAAGCTTCCCTTGAGGTCACAGTTTTGAAGGGCTCACCTGATTCTTAGCAGTAAATTAACTATATGGACTACATTTTTTCGAAATATGGTGAGCTCTGTGGTCCATGAAAATTTCTAGGAATTGTCTTGCAAGTTTCATCTTCTGAGGGAACTCAATGAGGTGAAAACTGAAGAGGAGCTGCAACACTCTTTTTTTTCAGGTTAGCTGCTCATATTGATTCTTTTTTTCAGGCCTAACTTGAGAATCTGCTCTGGTACTTCTTGTTCTTGTGGATACTTACAGAATCATGTTCTACGAGATATGTTATTCTAATAGTCTATTATTTTTTCTATAAATAGTTGATCCTGTTCATGTTAGACACCTTCAGTTCCTAAACATTCCATCAGATATTTCGTGCTACGCCTTGCCTTCTTGTAGACCTAGTATAAGGATGGAGATGAGATATATTATATTTATTATCAGTTTAAATATAATCTTTTAGTTTATCAGTACTAGAATCACACCTTGATGTTGCTATGTAATATATTTGTTATTTTGTAATGATTTTCATCTATGTATAACCTGAAAAATTAATTCTGCATTTTCCCTTTACTCTGGATGCATCCCTAGTTGGACCCCCCATGTTCTAGTTCTCATTTTTGTGATCTGTGTACTCACAAATTCATCCTTTATGGAACTGGGTTGGGCATTCTTTTTATTTTTTGGTGGCACATGGCATTTCAGTCTAGTTCTGTTCTTGATGATAAATCTGATGTTTGATTTGGGCAGGTTCTTGATATAGGTCAGCAAATGAAGTTTGCAATGTTCAGATTGACTATAGATATCTTACTATTTTTTGAAATATGTGATCTTTGCCTGTTTCTGAATGAGCGACAAGCCGACAAGTTCTAATGTACAACAACTAGAGATTTTTCTTGTTGATTTGATCTAAAGAGTAATTATTGAGCTGCATGGCCTTTATTTCTTTGTTGTATAAATTTTGTTTTCAGTCCCAGCTTTGCTACCTAGTCTATTATTTTACCTTGTCTTAGTGTGTTACTAGCTACCTTTATGGCTAGTGGCATCAACCTTCTTGAGATAAGTCCAGTTAACATGCTTAGTGACTTTCAAATTTGTTTCAACCATTTTGTTGTATCACGGTGTTCGTTCTTTTATTCAAAATTTATAGGCACCAATATAAATATTATGCGCTAGAGCTTCTGTAATTTAAATGTAACTATATCATAACCTTTGTTTTTTCTGTTTCACTATTTTTTAATATAAATGAACTTTATTCTAGCAGTCAAGCCTAGTGGTAGCTAATATAAAGCTACAACGTACATGTACACTGCATTAGCAGTTTAGTAAATCCATCCTGAGTTAGGGGTCGCTCTCTAAATTTATGAGACGTGTTTTAGAATTTTGTAGAATTTTGTTTTGGTTGTGTCAAACGACACGAATTTTATAATTACAGCATCATATTGTAATTCCTTTGACTCAACTATGTTTTTTTAAGAAACAAGCAAATAAAATTTAACTAGAAAATCATTAGCCTTTTACTGTTGCCAAAATGCACAAGCACATCAACAGCTTCTATTCAACCAACCCATTTAACGGGTTTGTCTAGTTGAGGCAGGCCCGGTTAGACTCAAAAGTCAAAACAAGAGCCTACAGCGCATTAAGCCCACAAAACAAAACAACTGGACGGAGTTAGACTCAAAAGTCAAAACAAAAGCCTATAGCGCATTAAGCCCACGAAACAAAACAACTGGACGGACCAACATAACATAAACAGGTTTCAAAATTTTATGGACAACCCGGCCCAGTAAACACAGACGGGTCTGCTTTAATTTCCTGCAGACCCGGTCCACAAACTCATGTTGGTCCGATGTTGGGCACACTGGTTGGTTGGATTTCACCTCTTCCGTTGGATCTGTATCTGACGGTCACAAAATTTGACTGAAGGAAGTGCAATATTTCAGTCACCTAATAAGGAGACAGATTCATAAAAAAAAGAAAAGAAAGAAAATGAATTCATGCTCACAGAATTATAAAATACGCAGTCAATATGGACAGACAAACATTCAGAAAGTAATGGCCACGACCAGATAGAAGGCAATGCGAATTAATAAGTCACCGACAATTTGATAGATAGATATGCAGACTAAAGAGGTTATTTCAGTGGCATTTAGTTGAAGCTTACATCTGAAAATGAAAGATAACTTGGGAAGGCATTCAAGCTTATTAGTGAAAACCATTCATAGCCAGAATGCCACCGGATTCTTGAGCACGGATTCTGTAGCTGATTCCGGCACTCTGCAGTACTACCAATCTTACGTGCTCCATTCCTACTAAACTTGACAGAAAACGTTGTCAATCGATACAGATGAATTCGGCGGGGCGCAGCTCTCTCTTCCAGCCCGTCGTTGTTATTTGAGCCATCATCATCGTCCAACCCGATGCAGTGCACTAGGCAGAATTTCCTTCCCAAGTAAAGGAGGGTTGCACCCAAGTACCTCGGTCAGAGTCGTCATTCACGGTAAAAAGCCTCTTCTTGCTCAGCTTCACATCAGAGCCGAAGGCGCTGCAGGAGTAGAGGTGTCCTAGGGTGTCTGGGTCCCCGGAGAGCCCGACGAAAGCGCGCAGCCGAACATCAAAATGGCCACACCCGGCGAACGGCAGCCTCCAGTTGCCGAGCAGGTTCCAACTGCACGGATACGTCGTGTTGAGGGCGTAGGTGGCTGCGGTGTCACCATTATTTGTTACGGTGCTGAATAGTATCTGTCCATCATCAGGATGCACGCCGTAGGAAGTCACGTCCTGCCTCTCAAAGGGCGGCGGGTCCTGGAGCTTGAACCAAGTCCACACAACGTTGTGGCCGCCGAGCTGTTCCATTGGCGGCCAAAAGAGCACCTCTAAGCAGGGACCAGTGTCCAGAGCAAAGAACATCCCATGAGATGGGATGTAGATGGGATCAACCGGGTTGGCCGTGGGCCTAGGGCCCCAGAATAAGCCTCGCATGCCGACGTCGTAGATGGGGAAGAAGGACTCGGGCTTCATGTGCTGCGTGTCACTTTGGATCCTGGGATGCATAGCCATGATCCTGGCGCCAAAAGGCGTACGCGAAGTACTTGGGCGACCCATGTGGCGCCTCCGGCTACGAGAGCGGATTACGACCGGTGGAACGCGCGGGATCCCGGCGCCTCCTTCTTCGTCAGTTGAGAAGACAGCCTGCTGAAGCGGACGACGATCCCCAGCAGTGTGCCAAGAATCAGAGTCGGTCAAGTCTACCTTGCGGATGCTGTATCCCCAGGACCAGTCATCAAAGGCAAGGTAAAGGTACTTCATCCAAGGCTCCGTCGCAAGCTGACGTCACGGCTACCCGACCGACGACGTTTTGGCATCCTTCGATCTCGTCACTTTCTTCTTCTTCTTATCTAGTCACCACCCTGCAGAGTCCACAGATCTGATCCCTTGTATCAAAAAGCAAAATAGTCTCCCAATCGAATCCCCACTCGAGGGCGCGCCGGCGCTAGGGTTTCGGGAGTCGGGACGAGGATGGCTCAGCGCGGGGGAACGGGGGAAGTGGCTCGGGCGTTGGGAGACTGCCAGACTGGTCGCCGTCGCGGCCTTGTGGGCTGCTGCCTCTGCGCCTTGCTAGCTGGGCTGCGCTGCGGCCTGCTACGGCTGGAAAAATGCTAACGGGCCGACCCACTTTCCAGGCCCGTGCCATTATCAAACCGCTACGCCGCCGCCTTCCCCGTCTCGCAGCGCCGCCGCCTCTTCTTCCTCGGTCGCCTCATCAGCCTCTTCTTCGTCGATCGCGCTTGCCGGGATTTGTGTTGTCCATCGGCGGATCATCTTCGACCTAAGTGGTGTGTACATGTGATTTCCTCGTCTTTTTCTTTGTTGCGCTCGATTCAGATTAGGATATAGTCGCCACAAAAAAATGCAGGTTAGGATATTAGGAATTGTTTGGCTTGCCGCCGCGCTCACAACAATTATTCAATGATATCTTACAGGAGGCCCAGCTGTGTGCGCTTGTAGGTGCTCGGAAGCTGCGTGCATTGCTGTAGTAGCAAAATTATAGAGGTAGTCATAATTTCAGTCCATGTGCGAATGTAAGCTCTAAAAAGGCCATTTTTGGTTATGTACCGGATCCGTTTTTTTTTCTTAATATAAAGACACACAGTTCTCTTACGTGTTCGAGAAAAAAAAAGAGTTTCTGCTTGTTGGAGTAGGATTAGGGCTGCCTATTTTGTTTTATTATTGATTATTATTGGATGCATCAGATCTGCCGAGTGTACACAAGCGAGTAACGATTGAGTCACCCACCCCTTCCTTTCTTTTCGTCACAGGGTTGTAAGTTTCTAATAACAAGAAGAAAAGCGACGACAAGGATCGATGTCAAAGCACGGCCGTGCGGCAAAGCGTCGGAGGCAGCACCTTTACCTTATCTTTGATGACTGGTTGTGGGGCCTCAGCGTCCGCAAGGTAGACTTGTCGGCCAACTCTGATTCCGATGGCACCAACGAGCAAGTTTTGCCTGATGGTGATGCTGTCATCTGCTTGGAGGCTCCGCATGAGTTTGCGCGAGATGTCACTGCTGCCATTGGTCGAAGGCTCGTTGTCATGCCTCTTAACATCGACCGTTCCAAACTTCACCATGTGCAGTTTGCTTTAGGTCCTTGGCTGTTAGGCCTGGGAAAACAACCCACTGTCTTCGACGTCCGCAGACTGGGCGTTACCTTCGGCCCTCAACCCACGGTGCCACTGGTCAACCCAATCTACATTCCCACTGTTGACAGGCTCTTCGTTCTGTGCCCCAATTCCTTTCAGGTGCTCAACCCGCCTTCATCAGTGGAGGAAGCGGATGGCCCTTCCTAAAAGGGTTCATGGTGCAAGCTAGCGATGCACCCCTTCTCTTCTCTGGCCAATATATCTCCTCCTACGTTGTGCACCCCAATGGAACAATCTTTGTCAGCGCCGAGAATCTTGACACCTCCACCTTTGTAACCTACACGTTTGACACTGCTCGCTCTGAATCTGCTGAATCGAAGAAAAGAGTTGACTGGGGACTTCCGTTCAACGGCCACACTAGATACATCTGTGCCTGTGATTTACCAGATGAGTCACAAGACATTGGTGGGGGATGCCCTATTGTAAGGTCACCAAGGAAGTGCTGTTTAGCGAGGAGCGACATGAGTGGAATGTTGGAGCAACTCTTGTTTCTATGGGAAGCGGCTTCTGCCTCGTGCAGTGTGTCTCTCTCTATGGGGCAGAGAGATCGCTTGATATGACCAGGCTATTAGGGTGTGTTTGGTTACCTGGCCCGACCCTTGGCTAGACCCAGTAAATACAACCTCCTAGTGTTTGTATTCCGAGTTCCGAGTGACCACATTTTCTCTCAGTTATGACAATGAAGACCTGACGACTGGCAACGGTCACCGGCTTCGATACTACAATGTTCCTGAAGAGGCTACTGGATATTCCCTGATGAAGCCCTTGGCATTCTGGTTGTGATGAGGACTAAAAATGTGGCGTTATGTGGTATTGTGGCTGTATGGGGCTCTACTGTCTGAATTTGGTTTTTATGGGCTCTTAATAAATATATGCAGTGTTGTACCAGTATTAGAAACTGTTGCTTGTTTGGCTCTTATATGCAGCTTTCTAAAACTCAGTTTCTTTGAAGTTGGTCAGCACGAGTGAACGGTTACAATGTGCAAAAAAAGGCAACTAGATCATTTTGTACTTTCTATTTATTATTGTTTAATTTTTTGTTGTGGAATTCATCTCAAAGCAGGCATGCCTGAAATATGTATGCTACACTCAAAATCTCAACAGCAATACATGCGTGAGGTCGTTACACCAATCTACCTACAAATTCATGGAAGAATGTTTGGGATTTACAATACTACGTAGACTTAATAAATGCCTGCTAGCGCTGCGTAGATTGTTTGTGAACCTGTTTGATGAGCTCCCCGCCACGATCTAGCTTGCATTTTGTGTTTTCTTTTGTGATTAATGATACTACGGCATGAATCTACTCAGATCAGGCGTAGAATGTTTGTGAACCTGCCTGAGCTCCCCGCCACTATCCAGAGCTTGCATTATGTGTGTTTTCTTTTGTGATTGATAGTATGCATGGGCGGACCTCCCTTGATTCAAGGGCATTCAGTTGAATGCTCAAAAAATTAACAAAGCAACAAAGTGTTTGTAATAGTATTTGACACATATACACATATATGCAACTAATTATAGTCAAAACGTGTCTTTTAAAGTGTACAAAACATAGAAAATGAGGATCAAGACCATAGATTCACATTCTTTTTTCTGAAAATTTCTTAACTACATGAGCTATGAATAATTTTCCATGATGTGTAGTATGTTTGAATGCCCAGGTCATGAATCTTGGGTCCACCACTGATAGTATGGCATGAATCTACTCAGATCAGGTGAGCTGTCCACGTCATGTTCTTCTGATCCAATTTCGTGCCATGGCACCAGAAATCGGAAGGGGGTTAATCTGCGACACGGACTCGTTCCTCAGCAAGCTCTGTAGGCTCGCCAGACGATGAAAAACATGTATACGGAGAAATGAATGAGTATTTCCTTTGATCATAAGATGAGATCCATAAAACTATAATTTGTCATTACCTTTCTCCCATAATATCCATACTAGTTAGTACTACTCTGCTCCAAAATCATTATCACCGTTGATTTTTTAGTTATATTTGACAATTCATTTTATTTAAAATATTAGTTCAAATATACAAAATTATTATTAATTATATTTTAACTCTTTAGTCATAAAACAAATTACAAGAAGATATATGATAATTTCTATTTTTTGAATAAGGTCATGTTTGGATCGTTTCAGGTTTTAAGAAACTGGTTTTTAGAAACTAAAAGGCTCCAAACAGGTCAGTTTTTATGTCAGTTTCTATAAATAGATTATAAGTTTCTAAAAACCTATAATCTGACTCAATCCAGTTAATGTTAGTTTTTGCCTCTTTCAATATAATTAACAATAGAAAACTAGTTTATAGATTATAAAAACTAAGATCCAAACATCTCCATCCAGTTTTTATCTAAAACCAGTTTCTAGAAACTGAAAATAAAAACTAACCTAAGACAAATGATTAAAGTTAAAAAATACCTTAAAAAGTCAACAACGACAATAATTTTAGACCAGAGGAGTAATACTAATTTAAATATACTTTATACTGTTTAATACAAAAGATTAAAGTAGTATATATTTTGTAGACCAATCACCCTCCTTTATTAAGAATCAGAATTACGGAGTGATACAAACACCTTCTGTTGGTGACATAAACCAAACATGCATGTCTACAGAGGAGAAAACACCATTTCTAGCTGCGCACCGTGCATCTACATTTGAAGATCCGTTCTCGTGAACAGACTCCGTGGTTTCAAATTCTTCGGCCGTGGCTTTGATCTGGATGACATGCCCATAGGCACCCATTCCAGCCTCCCAGAGACTTCTAACAAAGTCCAAACTGTCACATGTCACTCTGAACTTTTGCAATCCCAGATCAGAAGCTAGCGCGAGTGATTCCCTGCAGGCTTCCATTGTTTCAGGCGCGGTGATGCGCTGTATGACCAATGCCGACGCACCTAGCAGGATGACATTGTTGACGGTCCTTAAGTGCTAAATATAACTGTCATTTGCTTGCATAAAAACTACAAAATAAATAACCAACTAGTGGTAGGAGTTTATTACTAACAAATTCCACAAGTTTTGGTGATTATGTGTATGCAGGTGATTTACCACGAAGTATTAATAAAACACAAGTAATTAAGGGAGAAAACACACCTTCAGCCAATCAAGAGAGAGCACATGGATTGAAGGGCCCATTTTCAGTACTACACCGAAGAAACACATAAAACGATCCCGACATCTGGGATGAGGACCCACCTGGCAGCCACCCTGAGGAAGCACAAGCCAGGAGGGCCCAACCATAGGTTGGCTGACCCCCCTAGGTCGGCCGACCCAGGCCTGCGCCCTTTTCTCCTGGGCTTGCACGTGGAGGCTCCTGGTTGATCCTTGAAGGCGGTGGACAGGGTCTTTCTTGACGGTTACTCCCTTTTGCCGACTTATAGAGGTTATAAATAGGAGGGTGTGACTTCACACTCACACACACAAGAAGAGAAACACTTGAGCTCCACTCAAAAAGACGAAGCACTACCTCTTTAGTGCTTAGAGAATAGGGAGAGAGTGAGGGGTAGTTCGGGGAAGTGCCGGCCTGTTGGCACTCTTTCCTAATCTTGTACCTCGATGGAGTCTTGCCATTTCAAGTAAGTCTTCAGAATTCTTCTATGGTATTGTTCCTTTGATTCAATAAAATCTGCTCTTTACATGCTTACGGGTTCATCGTTCGTAATTGAATGCTTTAGTCTTTGATCAAGATTAGAGTAGTAATTTGTAGCATAGGCGTGGTGTCTAGGCTATATATTACCTTTGATTGCTACGTGCTCCACGGATTGAAGAGGTAGACGGCAGGTGGTGACAGTCCTGTCCGTCCTTAGTAACCCTCCATGTTTGGGTACGTCGTAGAGCTGTAGGCCGGAACAACCTGGCAGACCATGGGAAAGCCGGCGCACTAAGTAAGCATTAGAGTTCGACCTTACCTTATCCTTGGTCCAATCCATCCTAGAATCCTCTCTATCACCTATCATATTCTTGTTGTCTCTGGATGAGTCCAATTCTTTGATAGTCCACACATGTTCTCCGTGGATTTTGATACCCTTGGAATACTCCTGGGTGAAAGCTACTTCGACAGTCGTACGCTTGCGGTTTATTACCATGAGTGACCGCTGGAGTCAACAAGCTTTCTGGCACTGTTGCCGGGGAACGGTTGCTGAATTATCTTTGAACCTAGTTCGTCCTTGTATATCTTTTTTATTTTATTTTATTTCGTTCCTATTTCCAACTTCTACGAAGGAGCCACAACCTTTATACCAATTCTCTGCTCCGAAGGGCGAGTTTTGTGAGCCACCTCCCTCTGTGAACGCAATTCGTGCATCTGGCTATGAACTCCGTCCTGGCTTTATAGCATGGTTCGGGAGCAATCCTTCTCCAGGCTTGACCATGAAAACCCATACCACCATCTGCGGGAGTTTGAGCAATTGAGCTCGTGTCTGATGATTTCGGGCATGACACAAGAAACCTTAAAGTAAAAATTATTTCCTTTTTCTCTCACAGAGAAAGCTAAACAATGGTACACTCATACCGTAGGAAGTGTGAACAGTGATTGGATAGAACTAAGAGACAAATTTTGTCTTGCTTTCTTTCCTTTATCCCGTATCGTGTCTCTATGAAGGGAAATCCTCTGCTTTCAGCAGCATGAGAAGGAATCCATAGGTGAAGGAATCCATAGGTGCAGCCTGGGCCTGATTTTCGATCTTAATTCAGTTCAGCCCAGAATTTTCTATGCCCGACCACGTGTTTTTACAACACTTTTGTCTGTGTCTTAACAAGGAGTCTGCCCTATATCTTGATATCTCCGCTGGAGGTTTGTTTGCACACAAGACCATGATAAAATGTAAAGACCTTCTAGATCGTATTCTAGAAAACACTTCCTTCATCGAGGACCTTCCTGAACCACCAAAGGATGACGTCAAGACTAGCTGCGGGGAAACCTCTTTAGCCGAACCCAAGTCTTCACCTTGTTTATCCCAAGCTTCCGCTATGGAGCCCTTGCCCGAACCACGAACACCAAGGAAGGAAGAAATTCCGCCTTTGGAGTTCACTTTTGAATTCGCGAATAATCTATTTGATGACTATGGGAATACCTCGAATTACTACTATGAGAAGAAGCCTTTGGTACCTTCTTCCCTCCCCGATCCCCTCGAAGAACACTTCCTAAAGGAGAGCGTGAAGGAGTTAACCTCCATTCTAAGTGATGAATGATTGAGGAAAGTTGAGAATTCTCCTAATATCCTTCGGATTAGTTCACCCCCTTCAACTATTCATCTTCAAATAAGGAGGACCGATGTAGATTCTCTTTATAATCCCACGGTCAGAGCAAACATAATGTCTGATTCCCTTGCTTTCGCCCTGCTAGGCGATGAACCTTTAGCCCCAACCAATAAATGCTTCAAGAGCCAGTCTGGTGCTATCCTAGAAGGATATGGGATTATATGAAACGTGACCGTTAGGCACGGAGATGTCGAGGCCATCCTAGATTTCCATGTTTACGAAGTTTATGACTTTGATCTTTTGATCGGACATCCTTTAGAGAAACTTCTCTTAGATGTTCCTCCACTAGGAAACCTCGATATAAAACTCGGGAGAGACACTCTTTCAGTTCTGTTTGTTCGAGCGAAAAATTCTTTAGTGGAACCTCATCCTGAGTGTGAGCCAGTTGAAGAGGTGATGGCCATTCTCCCCTTTGACTCTCCTGATTCTATCCTTGAGCAAGGCGCGAAGAATTTTGTAGAGGAGGAGGATGAAATACAAGAAATCTTTAAACTCCCCAAAGAAATCTTACCATCACGGCCTGCAGTTGAGCTTAAACCTTTGCCCCCAGGCCTACGCTACTCTTTCCTAAATGACCACATAGAGGACCCTGTCATCATAAGTAACAAACTGTTTGATGAAGAAACCAATAGACTCATAGCCGTCTTAGAAAAGCATCGCTCTGTCCTTGGCTACTCAATCCAAGACCTTAAAGGGATTAGTCCCGCTCTTTGCACCCATCGCATTCCCCTTGACCCTGAATGCTTGCCTTCTAGGGAGCCCCAAAGGAGGCTAAACAACGCAATGCGAGAGGTAGTAAAGAAGGAGGTCTTGAAACTCCTTCATGCCGGGATTATTTATCCTGTGCCATATAGTGAGTGGGTTAGCCCTGTTCAGGTAGTGCCTAAGAAGGGAGGCATGATGGTAGTTAGGAACAACAAAAATGAGTTGATTCCACAACGAACCGTCACAGGATGGAGGATGTGCATTGATTATAGGAAACTCAACAAGGCAATAAAGAAGGATCATTTTCCGCTCCCCTTTATTGATGAAATGTTGGAGCGGCTTGCTAATCATTCCTTTTTTTGTTTCCTTGATGGGTATTCTGGCTATCATCAAATACCCATCCATCCTGATGATCAAAGTAAGACCACCTTAGTGTCCTTATGGAACTTACGCGTATCGGCGTATGTCTTTTGGGTTATGCTATGCACCCGTATCATTCTAAAGGTGCATTATGTCCATTTTCTCTGACATGATTGAGGAAATTATGGAAGTTTTCATGGATGACTTTTCTGTCTATGGAAAAACTTTTGATCACTGTCTCGAGAATTTGGACAAGGTCCTACAAAGGTGCCAAGAGAAGGACCTAGTGCTTAACTGGGAGAAGTGCCACTTCATGGTCCAAGAGGGCATCGTTCTAGGACACCTTGTGTCTGAGAGGGGGATAGAGGTGGATAAGGCAAAGATAGAAGTTATAGAACAGTTGCCACCTCCAGCTAACGTTAAGGGGATCCGAATCTTTCTGGGTCATGTAGGGTTCTATAGGCGCTTTATAAAAGATTTTTCTCAAATCTCTAGACCCCTCACGAGCCTATTAGCTAAGGATGTTCCCTTTGATTTCGATGATGAGTGCATTAAAGCTTTTAATACCTTTAAGAAGGTGCTCATCTCAGCTCCAATCATCCAACCCCCCCAATTGGACACTGCCGTTGGGGCCGTCCTGGGCCAAACCAAGGATAAGAAGCATCACGCAATAGCCTACGCTAGCAAAACCTTGTCAGGAGCTCAACTTAATTATGCAACAACTAAAAAAGAGCTCCTTGCTATTGTTTTTGCTATCGATAAGTTCAGATCTTATTTAGTTGGAGCAAAGGTTATTATTTACTCTGACCATGCTGCATTAAAATACTTGCTCACTAAAAAAGATGCTAAACCAAGGCTAATTAGATGGATTCTTCTACTCCAAAAATTTGACCTTGAGATCAGAGATAAAAAAGGAGTAGAAAATTCTGTAGCAGATCATTTGTCTCGTATGCAAGTCACTAACATGCAGGAGTTACCCATAAACGACTTCCTACGAGACAACATGCTGCTGAAAGTGACGGACTTCTACCCCTAGTATGCAAATATTATGAACTTCATGGTTTTAGGGTATGTACCACCAGGGGAGAACAAGAAGAAGCTCATATATGAGAGTAGATTGCATTTGTGGAGATGATCCGTACCTCTACAGGGTCTGTGCAGACGGACTATTGAGAAGATATGTGCCAACAACTGAAGCAACCAAGATCATCGAGAAGTGTCATGCAGCTCCATATGGCGGGCACTATGGTGCATTCTGTACATAGGCAAAAATCTGGCAGAGTGGGTTCTTTTGGTCAACTATGTATGAAGACACAAGAGAATTCATTCGAAGATGCTGGAGATGCCAGAAGCATGGAGGCATCACTGCTCGAGATGCAATGCCACTGACATACAACCTTCAAGTAGAACTATTTGATGTCTAGGGCATTGACTTCATGGGACCCTTCCCAAAGTCCTATGATAGTGAGTACATCTTGGTGGCTGTTGACTATGTGTCCAAATGGGTAGAAGCTATGCCTTGTCGAGCTGCCGACGCCAAGCACGCCCGCAAGATGTTCCACGAGGTGATCTTCCCTCATTTTGGAACACCTAGGATGGTGATAAGTGATGGAGGGTCTCATTTTATTGATAAGACCTTTTGAAGCTTTTTGAAGGAGCTTGGAGCACAGCATAATATTGCAACACCATACCATCCTCAGACAAGTGGCCAAGCAGAAACGTCCAACAAGCAAATCAAGAATATTCTGCAGAAGACGGTCCAAGAGATGGGAAAAGGTTGGAAGTTGAAGTTACCTGACGCACTTTGGGCATATAGGACTGCATATAAAACTCCAATTGGCATGTCACCTTATCAGCTTGTCTATGGGAAAACACGCCACTTGCCAGTTGAGTTGGAGCATCGAGCACACTGGGCAATCCGAAAGTGGAACATGAACCTAGATGAAGCTAGACGGCACAGAAAAATGCAGATATCTGAGCTAGAAGAATGGAGAAGGAAATCCTATCATAGTGCCAAGACATATAAAGAAAAGACTAAGAGATGGCACGAACAGAAGATCAAGATAAAAGAATTCAAGCAAGGTGATAAGGTGTTGCTCTTCAATTCTAGAGTGAAGCTTTTCGGGCATGGGAAGCTTAGAAGTAAATGGGAAGGGCCTTTCACCGTCGTTGACGCCGCCGCATACGGAGCAGTCACAATCAAGAACGACGATGGCAACCACTTTAAGGTAAATGGCCAATGCCTAAAAGTTTTCTTAGAACCCGACAAAATTCTAGATGAAGACGTAGATGTTATTGAATTAATTGACTTCAATGCATTACTATAACTCTACTTGCTTCATCTTCGAACTTCCTTAGATATGTGACTCTCCGGCAGTCATACCGGTAGAGTTTTTGCTTCCACTTGTTTGTAGGTTTTGAATAAAGATCCAGGTCAAGGAACAAGTGTGGGGGAGGCTTTCGGGAACATCGACGCACAAACAGAGAAAAACACCTCAACAACGTGCAACAAGACGCAACAAAGACCGAGACGTCAAAGAGTGAGGCCATTTGGCCCAGAAGCAAGTCGATCGACCCCATGGTCGGGCGACCCAATCCTGGCACCTCTCGGCCTCCCCTTTCTTTAGAGCGCTGGTTTGCACGTCCTATCCCTCATCCTCCCTAATTTTTGAGTTGAATATACGTTAGCATAATTATTAAAATCAACTCAAAATATATATAAAAAAATTCAAATCTTGTGTATCTCCATGATCATGCTTCAATTTGGTTGACTTGCATGCTCCTTATTCCTAATTCATATACCCGTTGTTCATGAAAAATATATTAGGAAAGCATGTCACCTAGGTTGTTGACTTATGAGATATGGTTTGACAGATGAAATCTTGCTCTTATGCTTATGTACTTGGGAATTTTGTAAGAAGATGCCTACTCCTCAATGACGTAATTTTCCTACCAAAGCCATATGATGATTTGCTTGAGAAATTTTATACATATGCTACTTGTAGTTTCATTGAACTTTGTCAGATTGTTTTGACCCCAGTATGAAACTAGTTATGTTTTATTGATTAAGATCATGTGCACACCCACCATCATATTGCTAAACTTTCACAATGGGAGATAGCACTATCATCTTCCACTGCTATTCCATAAACCACTCTATTTTTTTTTCGTGATCTCTCTAAATATTTATGCAAAAGAGGCATGTCCTAAAAAAAGGGAAAGAAGAAAGAAAGAGAAAAAGAGGTAGCCATGTTCTCTACAATGAATCAACCAAAGGAGGGAGAGGTCATTTCAAATAGGAGTATCCATTATCCATCATCCATTCCATCCATAGGTGTGTGCACATGTTTGGTCATAATTCATAACTTGATTTCTCTGTGGATCCGGTCTTTGACTTAGTAATATATGAGACTCCAGTATGCCTTCTTTTATCCCTTACCCTGAGCTCCACATAAGCCAAAATAAATTAGAGGTAGGATGAAAAAGGCAAAGTCAAGTGCCTTGGTCAGGAAAATACACATTGAGTGCCTTGAGAAAATCATTTGAGGAGTATGGCTATGCTTTATTTGAAAAAAATCTTTTCGAAAACCCAACTTACATAGCAGAAGGAGACAAGTAATCTGAAGTCAAGACTGTTCCATTCGTCAATCCGCCAAGGTAACATGATAGACACCCACATATTCATGGATACAGGTATGATATGGAATAATTTGCACGCTAGTATTGTACCATGGGAAGTTATGATTATACTTAGTCTTTTGTTCTTTACTCGAGGACGAGCAAAGGCTAAGTGTGGGGGAGCTTGTTGACGGTCCTTAAGTGCTAAATATGACCGTCATTTGCTTGCATAAAAACTATAAAATAAATAACCAACTAGTGATAGGAGTTTATTACTAACAAATTCCACAAGTTTTAGTGATTATGTGTATGCAGGTGATTTACCACAGAGTATTAATAAAACACAAGTAATTAAGGGAGAAAACACACCTTCAGTCAATCAAGAGAGAGCACATGGATTGAAGGGCCTATTTTCAGTACTACACCGAAGAAACACACAAAACGACCCTCACATCTAGGATGAGGACCTACCTGGCAGCCACCCTGAGGAAGCACAAGCCAGGAGGGCCCAGCCACAGGTCGGCCGACCCAGGCCTGCGCCCTTTTCTCCTGGGCTTGCACGTGGAGGCTCCTGGTTGATCCCTGTTGGTCGTATCTACGCACCCACTTATATACCGCAAGAGGACGGTGTACAGTTGTAGCTCTTTTTCTCTTAGAGTATTCCAAGGTTATCGAATCCATAGGGAACGAGCGAAACTAATATTATTAAAGGGTTACTAACAGATTGCAATGAGTTGGTTGGTGTGAATGATGACGGTGAGAAAGAGAAAGGTGAATGTTATTGAAGAGGCAATAGAATAATGAAGGATTCTCTCCTTAGGATTGGTTCACTAGCATGCAACCTCATTCTTATCAACTCAAGTGATGACTCTAATATTTTACAAGATATAGTGGTTTCGTTCACCCCGGCTGTCACTACAGAGGTTATTAGCTTCCCACTGGTTTCTTGCACTATATAATGGGCAAAAGTGTATTGGCCGATACACTAATGAAAGAGAGAGATAGATGTGCAATAAAATTCATCACATAGATTAAATTCATCGAGAGAGTATCAACAAGTATGAGAGTTACATGACCAGATCCCCGCACCAGAGAAGAGAATATGAGACTACTCACTCATCCTTCCGCTAGACATAACAGAGGGGTGAGAAATAGCGCTGGAACGCGCACGAGCCGATCGGCGCAAGCGTCGCGCCGATCGGCGTGACCTCCCTTCTGGTGGATCTCGTCGGTGTTGACGAACCTCCGTCGCCAATATCCTGGAACCCTACTTTTAATAACTGGATCTCGCGATTGCCGTCTCTCCTTGTGGCCCCCGGCTCTTTGATAGTTATCTTCCTTTTATACTCGACGGGATTAGGTCAACTTTCGCCGACTCTAACTCATACTGGGCTGGGCCTTCGTCTTTCCTGGACCGGATCATGTTTTAGTCATCTTTTCCTCCTGCGCCGATCGGCGCATGGGCCGCGCCGATCGGCACAAGCCGTGCCTTCTCTTGTTTCTTCTCCGAGTCGGTTCCTCTGTCTTCCACAGCTGCCATGTGAGCCTTTTCCTTCGAGATAAAGTCTTACTGCACGTCGAGATCATGAAGTTCCATAAATCTTCTAGGCAAATATCTTCAAGTGTCATGCGCAGATAAACTTCCATAAACATGTGGAATGAGCCTCAGTCACTTCTGCGGGCCAAAACACCCTTGCGCCGATCGGCTCATGGACTGCGTCGATCAGCACACTGGGCTTCTTCAGTGCTTTTTGTCGGTTCTGGACTCCTGTCCTCTCCAGCATCACTTTAATCGCCAATTTTATCTGTTTCTACAATAAAGCTCCAAAACAACGCATATACAAATATATAGACAATATCATAGGTAAATGACCTAAATTAGTATAAATTATGCTCTAATTGGAGTAATATTCGCATATAAAAGGGGCATTTGGGAAGTGCAATCCCTGAAGACGGTGGGCAGGGTCTTTCTTGACAGTTACTCTCCTTTGCCGACTTATAGAGGTTATAAATAGGAGGGTGTGGCTTCACACTCACACACACAAGAAGAGAAATACTTGAGCTCCACTCAAAAAGGCGAAGCACTACCTCCTTAGTGCTTAGAGAATAGGGAGAGAGTGAGGGGTAGTTCGGGGAAGTGCCGGCCTGTCGGCACTCTTCCCTAATCTTGTACCTCGACGGAGTCTTGTCATTTCAAGTAAGTCTTCAGAATTCTTCTATGGTATTGTTCCTTTAATTCAATAAGATCTGCTCTTTACATGCTTACGGGTTTATCGTTCGTAGTTGAATGCTTTAGTCTTTGATTAAGAGTAGAGTAGTAATTCGTAGCATAGGCGTGGTGTCTAGGCTATATATTACCTTTGATTGCCGCGTGCTCCACGGATTGAAGAGGTAGACGGTAGGTGGTGACAGTCCTGTCCGTCCTTAGTAACCCTCCACATTCGGGTACGTCGTAGAGCTGTAGGCCGGAACGTCCTGGGAGGTCAGGGGGAAGCCGACGTTCGAAGTAAGCATTAGAGTTCGACCTTACCTTGTCCTTGGTCCAATCCATCCTAGAATCCTCTCTATCCTCGCCTACCATATTCTTGTTGACCCTGGACAAGCCCGATTCTTTGAAAGTCCACACACGTTCTCCGTGGATTTCGATACCCTTGGAATACTCCTAGGTGAAAGCTACTTCGACAGCCATACGCTTACGGTTTATTACCATGAGTGACCGCTAGAGTCAACAGACATGCCCTATATTTTAGTGCTGTCATGTAAATCCTTCGATGGTTAAATATGATGATGAAATATAAGTTAAATATAAAAACTAATTATATAATTGGATATTAATTTACGAGACAAATCTATTAAACTTAATTAAGTCATTATTAAAAGATATTTACTATAACATTATATTATCTAATTATAGTCTAATTAGGTTTAATAGATTCATCTCATCATTTAGTAAGTGGGTTATGAGCTGAGTTTTATCATTAATCTATATTTAATTCTTCTAATTAGTATCTCAATATTTGATGAGACAAATGTAAAAAAGGTTGAAGGCTAACTACTAATTTGATCCTTTTTTCAACTTTACTCATTTGACCCTTCTTTGCTCATTTGATCCAATTTGTTAAAAAAGTAGGGTCAAATGAGCAAAGTTCAGAATCAAATGAGCAATTCAATGTCGAAAAATAGGGTCAAATGAGCAAAGTTGAAAAAAATAAGATCAAATCAGTAGTTAGACTTTAAAATAGGATCAAACGAGCAATTATCTCATCTAAAAATTAGTGAGCAGGAAACCAACACACATTGGCAAGGTTGAATTAAGCTTGTTACCTTGTAACTGAACAAGGACATCAGCAATTCAGCATAATTACTGATAAATTTGACTTAATCTTTTCTCTAACATGTAATAAATCTTTAACCTAACGTGCAAACATGCGAACCTTTTATCATTCAACACAGCTGTTTATGTAAAAAAAGGAAAAAAAGGATTAATCACGGGCAATTAAAGCTGAATTGATCGACTTGGAGAAGAAGAAAGGCCCTCGTAAGTTTCTGGAAGCCCGGGGAAGCGCGATCAATAATAAACACGAGTAAAAATCCCTCAGCCTTAACAAACGAGGCAGGGCAAGCACACAGCACGGCCACCCCGCCCGCAAGCCGCGATTCTGCTTTTACGCGGAGAGAAGAAGAGTGGTATGGCGGCGATGCGATCCGCGTTGGCAATGCTTTCCTGCCGCAGCTTCAGTTCCTCTGGATCGTCGGCAGCCGCGGCCATGGGCGGAAGGGGTCTGGAGATCCACCATGTATTCCGCCCCGCGTCCTTGGGGGGGATTCGTCAGGTCTGAGTCTGAATTCAATTTCCATCATGCATCCTATCTCCAAGTTTTTCCCAATCTTTTTCCTTATTATAATAGCACTGAATTTAGCAGCGTTTGGTTCAAGAACACGCTGGTATCGTAATCCATGTAACCAAAACCTGACATTGTTCGGTTTCCAGTCTGTAATGGAAACGGAAAATGTTAACTGCCTCTGTTCAGGGAGGTGGGAGTCAGATTTGCATTGCCTGGCATCGAATTACAGACTACGTACCTTACACTTTTTTTGTTATCTTCTGCATCTGGTCGCGATACAAAATTCTGAACCAAACGCTTCCTTATCTACTTGTATGTGATGTTCCGTTTTAACAACTTTTTGCAGACTTTGTTCTGAGGTTTCATGTCTGTCAGCTTCAGAAAATGGGAACTGATTTCAGATTTTGTGCGTGGTTGGTGCCATTGCCACAGTCCAAGGTATATTATTCCTGTAGTTTTATGGCCCATAGCTTACACCTGTAAGGCTGTAACCTGTTTGCAAACTGTATTCGGTGGAGTACTCCAGGTGCATCCATTCCAGTTGACACTTAACACATTTGTCTGACAACTCCATCACTAGCCGTGGGAATTGAGTTGTGTATGCCATTTTATGAGAAGTAACAGTAACTCTGTTGTAGCCCTAATCGCTGTGTATAGTTTTTATATTTTTGGATTCCACATAGTTAAGGGTAGAATTGTCATGCACATTTGTACAGATTACAGAGACTGCTCTCATTTCTTCTTTTCTTTTGGGTTTAGATGCCTCAGCTCGCCGCTGGCGACGGTTTCCCGGTCATGGTGCGGCTGATGTCCACATCCTCCACCAATGCCTCGAAGGCGAAGAAGGAGGCGACCAAGGGTAGAGGAGAGAAGGAGGTGGTGGTCAACAGCTACTGGGGGATCGAGCAGTCCAACAAGCTGTTGCGGGAAGACGGCACCGAGTGGAAGTGGACTTGCTTCAGGGTACGTTCCTGCACCAATTCGTGTGTTGATTTGGATTCAGTTGTTTTGCCATTGCGGTTCGTCCCGGCAAAGCATGGATGTGAAAGGCGTTTTTAGTTGATTTGCAGCGCTAATTTGAGCGTGGTTAATCGTCTTTGTTTTTGCAGCCATGGGAGACGTACACGGCGGACACGTCGATCGATCTGACCAAGCACCACAAGCCCAAGACTATGCTCGACAAGATCGCCTACTGGACCGTCAAGTCAATGCGCTTCCCCACCGACATCTTCTTCCAGGTTCGTCCATGCGCCAAATAGCCTTTGCCGTTCAAATTTGGACGATTAATTCTCTCTTTTTTGTTGTTTTGCTAGATTTTACTAGGCGTGGCGGTAAAGCATAGAGCACCTAGATTTTTTTGCCCTCATTTCCTGCTTTATGGGAGGGTTCCCTTCATTTGCAACGTGGATCACATCTGTTACTTCCTCCGGATTTAAATTGTTGATACAATTGACTTTTTAGTTAAGTTTGACCATTTATCTTATTTAAAAATTTTAAAAAATATTAGATGTTTTGGTATAATTTCTTTTATCACTAAAGAAAGTTAAAACCTACCTTATAATTTTGTATATTTGAACAAATATTTTAAATAAGACGAATAATCAAACGTAGCTACAAAAGTCAATTGCATCAACAATTAAAATCCGAAGGGAGTATTTAATAATGAGTTTTGACAGGATTGATTTTATATCAACCTCCCAGTAACAGTTTGGTACTGGTTTTGGATGGTGACAAGTGGACATGAACATCAGTAAACGATTTATATTTTTATTCAGTAGAAGACAGGCTTATGTGATACAACAAGAGCTACTATAGAAAATATGTGTTAATTTGAACAAATATTTTCATTTATAATAATTCCATCATTACACCTTTATAAAAAATGTGTTAGTTTGGCAAATCTTCGTATACCCAGGATAATGAGCCTACTATAGAAAACATGTATATAACCGCGAGTCCACGATTATATGACTAGCTGTATACATTTTTTACTCGATCCAAAATTTTTTAGGATCCCTCTTTTACAATGATTTTTTTAAAAAAATTTCAAATTCTGAAAAAAAAAGAACAAGTGTACTCATAGCATATGAGCATCTTTACAGTAGACCATGATCATATGAAATTGAAGTATCATAATGTAGATATAACCGTTTATTTGAGATGGTATTAACTATAATTACTTGGTAATGTAGAAAAAAATTCCTTAACAGAATAAAAACGATATGAGAGTAAATACATGACGTTTGTTTCATCTTAGAAAATATAAATATTATAAGTTTGTGATCGGTGTGTAATTTTTATATTATTCGTTACTCATAATACTGGTAGGTCGAAAAGGTATCATGATTTAAATCTAACCCATTGGATAGGGTAAATGAATGGTGTGCATTTATTCAGATCTACATTAAAAATCCTCTATAGCATGTAGATATGCTATGAATATACCCAAAAAATAGCTGAACTTACAAAAGAAATTGCATTAGTTAGATATTCATATGAATTTGTTAAGAAGAATTAGAACTTTCCTGAAAAAAAAAACTTATTGAAGGGGTTAACCACTTTGATAATGTTTATAAGTAATGCCATTTTTTTGTATCAAGATTACTGCACAAATTTGTCTTCTTGACCTCTCTTCAAGTTGGCTTTAGATGAGGAGTGCGTTGCGTTTCATTTTTAGTAGGATTTTGTGCTTTGATCACTGTAAGTAAGCTGACACTGCGAATCGGACTGGATGCAGAGGAGGTACGGCTGCCGTGCGATGATGCTGGAGACCGTGGCCGCAGTGCCGGGCATGGTGGGCGGCATGCTCCTCCACCTGCGCTCGCTGCGCCGCTTCGAGCAGAGCGGCGGCTGGATCCGCGCGCTGATGGAGGAGGCCGAGAACGAGCGCATGCACCTCATGACCTTCATGGAGGTGGCCAAGCCCAGGTGGTACGAGCGCGCGCTGGTCCTCGCCGTCCAGGGCGTCTTCTTCAACGCCTACTTCCTCGGCTACATCCTCTCCCCCAAGTTCGCGCACCGCGTCGTGGGCTACCTCGAGGAGGAGGCCATCCACTCGTACACCGAGTACCTCAAGGACCTGGAGTCCGGCAAGATCGAAAACGTCCCAGCCCCAGCCATCGCCATCGACTACTGGCGCCTCCCCGCCAACGCCACGCTCAAGGACGTGGTCACCGTCGTGCGCGCCGACGAGGCTCACCACCGTGACGTCAACCATTTCGCTTCTGTATGCATGAACTCTTCCGATGTACTAATTGGTTTTGACGCATTATAAAAAGAAACTAGTAATTGGTTCTTATGTGTGTTGTTCATGGCGTGCAGGACATCCATTACCAGGGCATGCAGCTGCGGGAGTCCCCTGCGCCGATCGGATACCACTAAGTCTTCGTTATGCTGAATTTTGCATCGAAAATTAAAAGCGAGCCTGCCAATTAGCTGTATAGGATTTGGTAATCGCCGTAGTAGCTACTGAGTACTGCACAATAAGGAGTCTGCTTACGTGCTACCATCGCTATGAGATTTCTGAACCATTTCGATATAATGTGAGACCTGTTTCTTGTACGGATTACCGCCTTGAGCCTATGTCACATTGCGACAAGTATTCCTCCGTGCGTTTGGGGAACCCTGTGGCCAGGAACTAATTGCTTGATTGCAGTTCATTCCTGTTGATTTGCTTATGTGTTACTCCTACCTCACTATAAATATGCACGTGCAAAATGCTCTGTTCGTCTGTTCTTCATGGTGCATTTGATGTTTCTTCACACTTAGGTTAGTCGTTTTTCTGGAAAAACAAATAGAACAATGCTTGTCTAGTTGACTTAAACTGTTGTCTTTCCAAGTTTTCTGATCTCTCGATGCGATTCATCCAGATCATATTGCAACTATCTTTTGAGAAGTTCATATGCTGCTACAGGTAGCAGGTAGCTTTGGTCATCGGAGTACTCTAGCTGACAAGTCATGGTTCATTTGTTTTTATTTGGAAAACTGAGGCATACAGGATTCATGGTCGAGAGTTCATCGAAATCTGGCAAACTAAGAAAACGTTATGTTGGTGACGCACTGGTAGGGTGGACAATTTATCTTCTGCTGTCGCCGCTATTTTTTTTGGATACTAATAATTTTTTTTATCAACGCATATAATGTTTCTCCTTTTTTTAGAACCATATAATCTTTCTCCTAGATTAGCAAGGCCTGTCATCCTGGTGAATTATTAGTGTGGTTGAGTTGGGCTTACATACGAGTGTGGGCTACTTGCTTTTCCTGCATTAGTAAGGCCTGCCATCCTGATGAATTATTATTGGGCTCATTATCTGACTCCAATTTGTGTGGCTATCTTTATTCAAAACGCATGTTCGCTTCATTTTCTGAACATAAGTGTATCATCCTCGTATTCATTTGCTTAGAATTACAGATTTTGCTTGTATTCATTTGCCTCTGATCCCTCATAACATTATTGACTCATTTTATTCTTGCAACTCATTATGGTTCATGAATGAAAAATCATGATCGCATACAAACAACTTTCAAAGAGTTGGGACAGTCTGTTCTAAATTCCATTTATTCCATAACAATTTTGGAGCTTTGACGTACATGTTTACCACTAATATGCAGATTTGCCCTGTGGTGAAGAAGCCGTCTGCAACTTGGCATGGTTGAATCACTTGTTCCCTTGTAAAAAGTGAACCAGGACATCATCCAATTTACTTACAATTTACAAGGAACAGGACTGTTCTGTCCGTGAAACCTGTAAATTGCACCCAAAGCCGTGATGCATTAATCAACCTTGTTCGGTTGTTGTGAAATTAAATCCACATATATTAGTTCTAAGGTATGGATTAAGTAAAATCACATGTGTCACTCAATATGTCAAAACCAATTAGTTGATCAGAAGAAACAAGTACATGGGAAGACTGAGTTTTGTTCTATCATTGGAGGCATAAAAAAGATCATACCGAGTTTCATACCTCGCTAGGCCGAACCGAATGTTCATTCCATACCAGATCAAAATTTAAATCATACCTAATTGTGGACGTGAAAATCACACGCGTGACCTAAGAGATCTGCTTAGCTCCAGTGCAGGATCAATATAGAAACCGAGGCGCGCCAGTCAATTTTTCCTATAAATCGACAAAGAGACAAACGGTCAAATTCTACGGGTCACCGGCCTAGGACAGGTCGATGAAGAAAGCCGATAATCACTGTTCGTGAAACCAGCTGATGCTATTGTAAAAATAAAATATAAGAGAATATAAACTAATCGGCTATTATATTGGCTTATTGACAAATTTAATTAAACATGCAATTATAAATCATTAATACCGATAAGAAATTAGAATAATAAGCCAGAGTTGATAAATCCACAGTATTCGTACAATAACTGGTCAGGTTGATATAATAGACTTAAAGTCGATAAGCGGAGTCGATAGATCTACAATAAAGGTGCATAAACTCGCTCTATCAATAAAAGTAAGTCGATGGGCTAGAGTCGATAGAAGTATAATAATCATGTACGGAACTCGGCCCGTTGATAGGTGCTAAGTCGATAGATCTGGTAGCTGGTATTGCAAATATGTCTTAAACTCATAGATCTAATTCTATTTAAATAAACGGGGGCAATCGACTTTTAATATACAACAATAAAATAGGCAAAATACCAAAAAGTCGATCGAACCGTGATAACTTGTTGGCTAAACGTCCCGACAGAACTCTATCGACTCTGCCTATAAGCAGATTGAATCTAACCTTATCAGCCCAGCAAGAAATCAAAGTCGATGTAGCCTTGTTGATTCAAACAGAACAAAATTAATCGAGATAGTGTTCAAACACGGCAAATAAATCTAGATTTAATTTAATTATAGACAAGATCAATCAAGTGACTCGAATAATAGATCTAAAATCCAACTTATAAAACCTATAAAAATCGCATAAGATCGAACCTAACTGAGACAGTAATGCAATTTAAGTCGATAATACAAATCAAATAAAGACCTAATTACCGGATAACTAGCAATTTCAAAGATAACAACTAGAATATCAACTTAATGAGAAAGTACTACTTGAAGTCGATAAATTACCGAGGGTGACTAATCCAAGTCTCTCGCCGAGATCAGAGCCGATGCAGCACGCGCGAGACAAGGATGTCATCGAGAAAAAGTTTGACGATGCGCCGAGTTGTATTGAACGAAAGTGTTATTTTTTTTATGTACAGACCATATTATATATTTATAACCCCATGTAATGGATTCTGACCCGACTCGGTCAGGAATCTTAAACCAACCGACTAAGTCTATTTCTAAATTAAATTTAAACAAAAAATAAATGAAGATAAAACAACCCTAACGGGTCCACTTTATTTCCTTTGGCCGTTGAATTCTGTTGACTCCGGCCGATTCTGACTCCACACGGCTGATCATTGGAACCGGTCAAATTTCAGTGCCACTAATGTTCAACAACTAAATCAGCCAGAACCTGACCCTTAACAACTTTAGCAGATTCATCTGTCAAGTCATATTCAGCCAATGCTACCATTCATTTACCAATTCTGCCTTCTAAAATCGGAGCCGATAACATATATTTGATGACATCGTATTTGCATACCACCACACACTCAGCCAATAACAGATAATGCCTCAACTTCACACATGAGAAATATAAACACAAACATAATTTTTCAATCTCAGTGTACCTAGTTTCAGCATCAATCAATTTTCAGCTTAAATAAAACACAACCCTCTATTTACCATCCTGTTTTTGAATTAAAGTTGATCCAATCGACTTTTTGTCAGCCGCAAAGCTTGAAAGGCAATCCTTCTCTTAGTGGCACCAGCACAGGAGGTGAAACCAAATATTTCTTGATGTCCTTCAGAGCTTTTTGATGTTCTTGCTCCTATACAAACCTTTGATCTGCCTTTAACTTTAATAACAGGGTGAATACATCAAGCTTCCCTGATAAATTTTTGAAATAAATCTTTTAATGAAATTCACTTTGCCGATCAATGATTGAAGTTCTGTCTTGTTGATTGGCGGCACGATGTCACTGATAGCCTTCATGCTCTTTGGTCCAATCTTAATTCCTCTTTCGTTCACAAGAAAACCCAGAAACTGACCAGCCGATACACCAAAAGCACACCTTTTCGGATTCATCTTCAAGCGATACCTTCTGGTTCTCTCGAGTACTGCCCGCAAATCGGCTATATGATCTTCTATTCTTTTAGATTTAACTATCACATCATCAATATAAATCTCTACTAGCCTGCCGATCAAATCATGGAATATATAACTCATGGCCCTTTGATATGTGGCTCTAGCATTCTTCAAACCAAATGTCATGACAACCCATTTATACAAACCAAGAGCCCCGGGACACCTGAAACGGTCTTTGATATATCCTCTTATGCCATGAAAATCTGATTATAACCAGCATTACCATCTATAAAACCGATAATCTTATGCCCTGCTGCTACATCAACCAGAAGATCCGCTATCGGCATCGGGTAGTCATCTTTTGGGGTGGCCCTATTCAACGGGCAAAAGTCAATACACACTCTCAACTTGCCACACTTCATGAAAACAAGCACAATATTCGAAACCCACTCTGAATATCGGCAAAGCCTAACAAACTTAACATCATATCACCTGGTAATCTTAGCCTTGACATCATCATAAATCTTTGGATCGATTCTCCTTGGAGGTTGCTTATAAGGCCGATATCTAGGTTTGATAGGCAGCTGATGTTCAATGATAGATCGACTCAGGCCGGGCATCTCAGAATAATCCCAAGCAAAACAATCCCGGTACTCTTTTAATAATTTTATTAATTCAACTTTAAAATCTTCATCCAATTTTTTACTGATAAATGTCGGCCTTGGTTTATCGCCATCTGCTATAGCGACTTCTTGTAGCTCATCGGCCGACATGAATCCTTTTCCCAACTTCCCATCTTCTACAAACTCCATTGGGGTGCCTGTCAGAGAAACAGTTTAGAATTTGACTGGTCCACTACCTCAAGACCTTGTATAGTGATCTTAACGTAATCCCCATCCCAAATCTTGCCAGACCAACACTCCATATCATCCGCATGCCATGGTACTAAATCGGCCGATGCAACATTGACGGTTTCATCGGCCGGGATTACCTCTACTTGATCACCAATCCACTGGGCCAGAGACTGGTGCATTGTTGATAGAACACAACAGTTTGCATGTATCTAATCATGACCCAACAGAAGGTTGTAGGTTACCTTTCCATCAATGACAAACAAAGTAACCGATAAAGTTTTACTGCCGATATTTAGCTCCACATTTAAGACTCCCTTGGCTGCTGCACTACGACCACCATAATCCCTCAAAATCAAATTAGTATTACTTAAATCATCTTTAGTTTTCTCCAATTTTCTGACAGTGATGATCGACATAATATTCACTGCAGCACCTCTATCGACCATTATCTTTCCCATCGGCATCCCATTGATGAACCCCTTGAGGTACAACGCCTTCAAGTGCCAATGTTTAGATTCGTCTGGCCTATCAGACACTGCTTTTTATACATTAAATACCAACTATGGTGTATCCCCTTCATCAGCAATCAATTCTTCTCCTGATGCCATAAATTCTTGAGGCAACATCATTACCATGCCCACTGTAGCATTTGGTACCTGTACTTGCGATTTCACTTTTGGCCTCCAGACCTTCTTTGATGGCTGATCATCATCTTCATCATAATAATATTTACCAGCCCTTATTTGCCTGTAACGCATTCTCTAAACCCTGCGCTTCTGACTCTTAGAGAAAATGGCAACCATATTGACATTTATAGGGAACGGATGCCCATCAATCTTCATGGTTCCCTTTGTAAATTTAATCTTTCCGTGTTCAATCGCCGATTGAGTCTCTCTTCTGAATACCTTGCATTGATTAGTGTAATGAGACGACGAATTGTGCCACTTGCAGTACTTTCTTTTCTTCAATTCCTCAGTAGGTGGGATCACGTGATTAGGTGGAAACTGGATGTGCCTCTCCTACAACAGCATATCAAATATCTTATCGACCTTGGTGATATCGAAGTCATACTTTTCTTCTCGTCCTTTCTGCTTCACCCATGGACACGATAACACATTCTTGTTTCTGATCCACTCAGCCATATCGACTTCTTCGGCATCTTTATCAGACTCAGACTCATAATCATTATAATTGACTTGAATCGGCCTTGACCGTGTCCCTCGAGTTAGGTTCTCCTGGATAGATACCTTCTGTACCAACTGGGACAAGCTCTCAAACTCGGTCGAAGGAAACTTCTCCCTCAAAGGTGCAACAAGGCCATTGAATGCTATTTCTGCCACTTGAGTATTAGTCAATTGCAAGCTAAAACATTTACTGCGCACACCTTTGAACCTCTGCATATAATCATGCACAGACTACCCAGCTTTCGGCCTCACAGAAATCAGATCACACAACCTCATTTCTCTTGTTTTAGCAAAGAAGTATTTATGAAATTTCTGTTCGAGATCGGGCCAAGTAATAATGGAATTAGGAGGCAATGATGCGAACCACGAAAAAGCCAAACCGGACAATGATAACGGAAACAACCTGATCTTTAATGCTTCGGAAGCTCCTGCCTCTCCATATTGCACTGAAACTGACTAATATGCTCAACAGTGGTACTATTGTGTTTTCTAGTAAACTTAGTAAATTCGGGTGGCCTGTATCGACTCGGTATAGAAACCAAGTCATAGCTAGGAGGATAAGAGAGTCGATACATATAAGTTTATTGTTTTGGCTTTAATCCAAATTGCTCTCTCATTACTTCAGCAATCTTCACTGCCCAGTCATCGGTCGAAATATTGGTATTTGGAGTAGTCAATGCACGACCAGATGCTGGCACTTGCGGGGTTGTTTGTGAACCAAAATTGACAACAATGTGCTGGCCTGCCAACTCCCCAAGCAATGCAGATGATGACGGCATTCCGAACAGACTTGATTCTATGTTCGGAGTTGTACAATATGTGACATTCGGCTCTGACGTCTCCTGCTTGTAGAATTATGTCTGTGTCTGTGGAGTAGTTCTTTGCAATATTATCGTGCGAGATGTTCTCTCCACTATATCACTATTTGCATTCTTCGAGGGTAGAGTAGCTTCAGAAGTTGACGGCCCCGAACCCGTAACAGGATGTGTTGTGCTCGCCTTTGATTGTTGTGAACTAGGTGCTTCAATTGTAGGCCGAGAAATATTCCCGGATGTTCGAAAATACATTGGCCCACGTACTAGATCATCATATATACAACCTTCAACAGTGTGAATAATCAAAGCCCTTAGAGTATTGACGAACACAGGTGACTGGTTAATCAATGCATGGTGAATAGCTGAATGTATCATGTTGTTCAATGTAGCTTCATCAATCACCTCTATTGGCTTATTAGCAGTTGATTTCTGTATGATCTTGCAATGCTTAGTTTTGCTAAATGTGCTTAACAGAATGCTTTCATACTCCGGAATCCTCTGATCAATTTGTGTCTTTATTTCATCGCTCAGATCATCCTTGTTAACAGGCATTATGTTCTCTATCCTCAGATCTGTGCCAACATCATGTTTTGGTGGAGGATTATCAGAAAGCTTAGGATCCTTTGACATTCCAAGTTCAGACATGTTATGAAGTCAAAGTTCTTGGTCCCACCGAATATGCCAAAAAGCATGTTGACGTGAAAATCACACGCGTGATCTGGGAGATCTGCTTAGCTCTAGTGCAGGCTCAATACGAAAACCGGGACGTGCCAGTCGATTTTCCCTGCATATCGACAAAGAGACAAACAGTCAAATTTCACGGATCACCGGCCAAAGACAGGCCGATGAAGAAAGCCGATAATCACTGTTCGTGAAACCAGCCGATGCTACTATGGAATAAAATATAAGAGAATATAAACTAATCGACTGATTATATCAGCTTATCGACAAATTTAATTAAACATGTAATTAGAAATCATTAATACCGATAATAAATTAGAACAATAGGCCAGAGTCGATAAATTTACAGAATTCGTAGTCAGGTTGATACAATAGCCTTAAAGTCGATAGAGCGGAGTCGATAAATCTACAATAAAGATGCATAAACTCGCTCTGTCGATGAAAGTAAGTCGATGATCTAGAGTCGATAGAAGTATAATAATCATGTGCAGAATTCCGCCTGTTGATAGGTGCTAAGTCGATAGATCTGATAGCTGGTATTATAAATATGCCTTAAATTCACAGATCTAATTCTGTTTAAATAAAAGGGGGCAATCGACTTCTAATATACAATAATAAAATAGGCAAAATACCAGGAAGTCGATCGAACCGTGATAACCTGTCGGCTAAACGTCCCGACAGAACTCTATCGACTCTACCTATAAGAAGATCGAATCTAGCCTTATCAGCCCAGCAAGAAATCGAAGTCGATGCAACCTTACTGATTTGAACAGATCGAACTTAATCGAGATAGTGTTCAAACATGACAAATTAAGCTAGATTTAATTTAATTATAGACAGGATCGATCGAGTGACTCGAATAAACCCGGCTTATAAAATCTACAGAAATCGCATAAGATGAGACAGTAATGTAATTTAAGTCGATAATACAAACCAAACAAATTCCTAATTACCGGATAACTAGCAATTTCAAAAATAACAACTAGAATATCAACTTAATGAGAAAATACTAACTGAAGTCAATAAAATTACTGAGGGTGACTAATCCGAGTCTCTCGCGGAGATCGGAGCCGATGCAGCCCGCGCGAGACGAGGATGTCGTCGAGAAAAAGTTTGACGATGCGACGAGTTGTATTGAATGAAAGTGTTATTTTTTTTATATACAGACCCTATTACATATTTATAACCCCATGCAAGGGATTCTGACCCGACTCAGTCAGTACTCTTAAACAAACCGACTAAGGCTATTTTTAAATTAAATTTAAACAAAAAATAGATGAAGATAAAACAACCGTTGAATTCTGTTGACTCAAGCCGATTTTGACTCCACGTGGCTGATCATTGGGACCGGTTAAATTTCGGTGCTAACAATGTTCAACAACTAATTCAGCCAGAACCTGACCCTTAACAACTTTAGCAGATTCATATGTCAAGTCATATTCAGCCAATCCTAACATCTATTTACCAATTCTGCCTTTCAAAATCGGAGCCGATAACATATATTTGATGACATCAGATTTGTATACCACCACACACTCAGTCAATAACAGATAATGCCTCAACTTCACACATGAGAAATATAAACACAAACATAATTTTTCAATCTCAGTGTACCTAGTTTTAGCATCGATCAATCTTCGGCTTAAATAAACATAACCCTCTATTTACCATCTTGATCTTGAATGAAAGTTGATCCAATCGACTTTTTGTCAGCCACAAAGCTTGAAAGGCAATTCTTCCCTTGGTGGCACCAGCACAGGAGGTGAAACCAAATATTTTTTGATGTCCTGCAGAGCTTTCTGATGTTCTTGCTTCCATACAAACCTTTGATCCGCCTTTAACTTTAATAACAGGGTGAATACATCAAGCTTTCCTGATAAATTCAAAATAAATCTTCTAATGAAATTCACTTTGCCGATCAATGATTGAAGTTCTGTCTTGTTGATCGGCGGCACGATGTCATTGATAGCCTTCATGCTCTTTGGCCCAATCTTAATTTCTCTTTTGTTCACGAGAAAACCTAGAAACTGACCAGCCGATACACCAAAGCACACTTTTTCAGATTCATCTTCAAGCCATACCTTCTGATTCTCTCGAGTACTGCCCGTAAATCGGCTATATAATCTTCTATTCTTTTAGATTTAACTATCACATCATCAATATAAATCACCGAAGTCGATGAAATTACCGAGGATAACTAATCCAAGTCTTTACCAAGATCGGAGCCGATGCATCGAGTTGTATTGAACGAAAGTGTTATTTTTTTATATACAGATCCTATTACCTATTTATAACCCCATGCAAGATATTCTGACCCGACTCGATCAGGACTCTTAAACAAACCGACTAAGTCTGTTTCTAAATTAAATTTAAATAAAAAATAGACGAAGATAAAACAATCCTAACGGGCCCACTTTATTTCCTTCGGCCATTGAATTCTGCTGACTCCGGCCGATTCTGACTCCACGCAGCTGATCACTGGGACCGATCAAATTTTGATGCCAACACTAATCAATCCATATGGTTTAAACTGTAATCCTTGTCGTTTCAATCCTATACAAACAAGGTGAAAGGACCATACCATGTCATGGTTGTGTTTACGGATTTGGAGGATTAAGTTTTGTTCTATACGTTGAGAGCATAAAAAAGATCGGAATGAGCTGAGTTTTATACCGTGCCAGACCGAACCGAACACCTGTTTCGTGCCAGACCAAATTTTAAACCATATTTGATCCATCCATATGGTATATATGGGCTACAATCCATACGGTTTCAAGCCTAAACGTACAATGCCTTAGATTAGTATGAGTATCATTCTCAAATGGATTCTTTTGATATTGATTCCTTGTATATAATCACTATCCGAACCTACTTCGTTTGGCTAATCCGTGTTGATTTATTTTCTAGTCTTTTTCATCACGTTTTTATTTCTGCTTGTACTTGCTACGGATTCTTTTGTTTGTTCTGCTATGATTAATTATGTTATTTATTTGAAGGGTACGACCTGTCATTCTTCGTGAGCTGGATATGACCTGTCACGTAGTTCAGCGAGACATTCCAGGTTTTGTCCTGACATGTGGTGATAATTAATCCTTTCTAAGCATGCCTTTTTATCTTTACAAGCAATGTTGATTGGAATTGCTGATCTAATCATCAGCTAGCTAACCATGTGTTACACACAGACACACCCAAAGGCCAAAACCAGTAATCAACGCTTATCCTGTGTCGTCACTCGAAGAGACTCACTGAAGTTTTTCTATTGCCATGTGTGCCAAAATTGAAACGACCTTGTGCATGTATAAAATTGCTTGTATTGCCTCTTTTGCGTGTTTAGGTAGATGGATAACGATTTTGTGCCTTGTGATAATATTTGATCCTTCATGGCTTTTAAAATTGTTATCTGCCACAGGAAGTGGCGCATGTGGGTTAGATAAATAGAAGTTTTATGATACATATTATTATTAGTAAATTACTAGTGATACTAATATTTTAATAATTAGTAATAATATCTGATTACCACCAATAATTACTAATAAATATAGTTCGTAACTACTGATTGTACATTCAGTAATTACTAATGATATTATGTATGGTAAAAGTTCTCTAGACAAACCTTCAAAATAGATCTAGTGTTGGATGTATGTGATTATTCTGAAACTTGGACAATTGAATTAAGTGGGATATAGTGCCATGAAACTTGGACAATGCAACTAAAAGTATAAGAAACTCTTATGGTATATAGTGCCATGAAAAAAGTGTGATTTTATAGCTGATGTGAAAGGTTCCTGCATCACTTCAACAGAATTCCTATCCCGAGCAGCTATTTGATGAATAAACACAAAGAGAGACAAGGACAGTTCAAATTTCTTCATGTAAAGCTTTTGCTGGTATTGGTGAACAAGTTGGGTTCTTGTTCACGGGGATATTCATGAGATATACCATTACTAGTAGCTAGCTTTGAAGAAGCATAAACCGAATCATGTATGGCTGGATCCTTACATCATTTCATTGTTAATTTACTGTTCACAAATAGCATCTCTCGGCTCCAGATGTGCTGGGAGTAAACCATGGCAAGTGTGCCATTATCTGCTAGCTCAGCATAAGGAGCTAGCACTATACTCCTTCCGTTCCAAAATTGTTATTGTCATTGACTTTTTTCGTTACCTTTGACTATTCGTCTTATTTAAAATATTTATTTAAATATAAAATATTATAAATTATACTTAAATTTTATCTAGTGATAAGTCAAATCATTAGAAAATATATTGTATTTTTTAAAATTTTTTGAATAAGACAAATGATTAAAGGTAGTGAAAAAAGTCAATAATAACAATAATTTTAAAACGGAGGGAGTACTATAATATGCTCCTGCTGATCCATCACATCTTCTTAGCCCATTTGTTGATGAACCTTTCTCGCCTTCCGTCAAGAGGACCGGTCACGCATATTTCAGTACTTCTGCGTTAGTGACACCGATGCCTTCCAATTAAGAGTGGAAACGCACGTGCTTAGAACTTGAAAGTAATTGGCATGCTTTTTGCCAATGATTGAGGGCGCCAACAGTGACGAACAGACATGGCCGTCCATGCATCATCGTCCTCAGGTGTCCTGTTTTGTGATTGACGAGCACAGCCGTCACACATCAGAAGTGGAAGTTGGGGTCCCTATCACCCAACTAACCACTGGAAATCCATGCCGTTTTTGATGTGATTCTACTTGGGACACGCCCTTCCATGTGTGAGCGACCAAGATCTGGTCGTCACTATTCACCTGCTAAATGGGCTCTGATATCTCCATGTGCATACGCACGAGGGGCCAATGCAATGACAGCTAGGCCAGCGCATTTCTTGCCACCCTAACCAAGATCAAATAGTCACTTTGTACTACTGGACCAGGTTAATTCCAAGTGTTAGCCCGATCTTGCAGGTTATTTCCTGGATGCAATGCAAGCAGATGCAGGGATAGACCATCCCTTTGTGTCCATGCATCTGCACGGTCATTTAAGGAATTTGAGGACTGTCAGACTGACATTATCTCAACTTGTCGTTGCGAGATCGTCAAAACTTGCACATGCACAGACAAGCAGCTGGTAACCATCTCTAATGATTTTTTTTCCATGTCAGGCGTCTGACACTCTCACGCTCTTGCTTTTGATTCTGAACCGAGCCTGGTAAATTGCTCAAATCCCTCGTAGATCAAAGACACGTAGATCCCTGCGTTACATTTCGAGGTGTCGATCGCGCATGCAGTTTGTGAAAGTTGTGCGTAGGTACCGAACCGTCCCCAAAGCCGACATGATTTTTTGACCCATCGAGCTTGCCGACATATCGACGGATTGACAGTATTCAGAAAACTCCAGCGCAAAGTATTTGTCATCAGTGCATTATCTGGTTCTCTGGACAGGTTTGAAACAAGTGGAATTAGCCCCCAAAAAAGTACAATGTCGAGCATGAGGTTTCCCTTATTTTGATGTACATTGGCCATCTTCTTGCTTGTCTAGTTGTCTTTGTGCCACCGGCTCTTCGCTTGACATTTGCGACCCACATCGCTGCTAGTCCACCCACTCTGCGATCTGCATAGCGTAACAGGAAAACCAGAACGAATACTGATATGTGATATCTCCTCAGTTTTTTATGCTTAATATCAAGAAAAGATATATAGCACATCACCTTCAGACTTATCTTGTAGCAGAAAATGAAGATTGTGCTGCACGCATCAATCGTCAGCATTTTCCTGGAAGCGTCACTTGCGTACCATCCTAAACTGACAGTATCTCGATCATCTGCCCCTTCTAATGGCAAATCTTATTCAGGCTTAAGTTGAAAAGTGATTGTGTGATGAATACCCTGTACTCATATGGTTATAAGCTGATGACTCATCGATTCTCTTGGCACATGGATCAGTAGGAATACTTTGGGCATCTGTTGCCCACAGTTTGGATGCGAGTGCTTAACCTCCCATCCATCCTCAGGAAGAACAAAATTATTTAGGCAATCGGGACTATGTTCGGAGTGACGCAAAAGGTTGACATGAAGATGACTAGAGAAAATAAATTTAGTCGTTTCTGTGTTGCCGTTCTTGAACCAGAATTAATTCCAAAAAAAATGGATGTGATCATAGGAAATAGATACTTCCAGCTTATTTTTGAGGTTGAGCATCATCAACCGTATGAGAGCATTTCTAACCTTCTTCCAAATAATGCTAATGGAGAGGACTGGGACGATGAAGCAAACCTGGATGAGGACATGGTGGATGCAGATAAATGTGGTTCTGCCCCACATGCCTGGGGTAATGAGAGTGTTAATTTGGTTTCCGAAGTCGAGGGGAAAGGAAAAGGGGTGGTTGATATGAAAGAGGGTGAGGGTCATATGGATCATGACTGGGATAATGATTACCTCTTAGTGGAAGAGGAAGAGGAGACTGAAATGAGGAGGTTTGTTAATGTGCGAGAGAACGAACAGATCAATGTGATCAAGGCTTCCAATTTCGCTATGAATGCTGATAATGTTGTCTCCCCTTTAGGAACCTATGTGGTGCCTACTATTCTACCTTCCTCTGCAGATCTTATTTCTGCAAAGTCGACTAGTACCCATTTGAGCGGGCGTAGCCTGTCCTCTGAGGTCGCTAAAGGCAATGCCAAGTCTGCGCCGGTTTATAAAGAGGCCAAGTACTCTTCCAAGAATGTGATGAATAAAGCTCTGGACCCGCCCACAACACCTGCGCTCCAGGTGGGAGCTGCCAGCAGTCTAGCAAAAACAGCAACAAAGCTAGCTGCAGGCACTCATGTTGATCCTGTTGTTGCATCTAGTGGTAAAGCTAACCAGGCGGCTGCGGTGAATGTCAATAAAGGTGTTGCTGACCCGGTAGCTGCTATGCGGCCTTTGACTCCCTCAACTCTGAAGGGAGGAGCAGCAGGTAATCCTATGAAGATGCAGGCTCTCGGGATGCCCCTGTCGCAGGGGCACAAACTGTTCAAGTGGGCCCCGATGTTGCTTTTGCGGGTGGCGCTTTTGCTGCATCCGCTGCTCCTATCCAGGTACCAAAGAAGGTGGTTGCCTCGGGTGGTGGCTCAGTTCCTGCTCTGCTAGGTGGAACACCGCCTGCACCACGCAACTCGGGGGTGTTGGCGGACGATGCCATCTTAACCAAGCTGGGCAGTGGGATGTCGCTGTACTTGGTCCCGTCATCGGACATAGCTTCGGCGACTCCTGTGAGGTGCAGCAAGCGAGGAGCTGCTGATCCTGACACGGATTCTATGGTGAAAGCAAAGAAGGTGACTGCACGCCGCAATCTTGACCTTTCTGGTGAGTCTTTTGATCAACTCGTAGGATTTATTTGGGATCTTCTAGTGGGGCTGCACGTCTTGCAGTAGCTCGCCTTAGACAAGTAGAGAGGAATAGGGTCAAGGTAAAGGGGCAGTCCAAAAATTCAGTAGATGGAACACTAGAAGATGATTGTGATTTTTATTTTCCTTCCCCATTAGTTCGCCTATGTGGTGGTCTGACAGAAAAACTCATGGATCAACAAGAGAGTCTGGGTGACACTCTTTTTGATTTTCCAATCAAAGTTGCTAAGCTGAGTAGGAAAAAAGGTTGTAAGATTTCGAAACCTTCACTTAAGAAAAAAATTGTTTTCCAATGAAAGTTTTTTTCTGGAACAGCCATGGGCTTTGAGATTTAGCGAAGCATAGATTTTTATTTGATACTGCTAGTGAACATTAGATTTTATCTCGATCTTAGAAACAGGCAGAAATAGTTTCTCAACTGAATGTCTTGAGAACTTCTATGCGGGGGCAGACTTTTTCTGGCATTGGACACCTCCGAGGGGCATGTCGGGAGGTATTCTCCTTGGGGTAAACCTTTCAAACTTTGTGGTCGATAGCGTTAAGACAAGAGACTTTTTTTTATCAAGTTCCACTTAACTAATAAATTAGATGGCTTTAAATGGGCTCTAATGATCGTCTATGGGGCGGCACAGGATGAGTTCAAAGATGAGTTCCTTGCAGAGCTTGTTAGAGCGTGTGAGGATGAAATTCTACCATTATTAGTTGTAGGTGATTTTAATATCATTCACAATGCTTCTGAGAAAAATAACCATAGGTTTCAAAGCCACTGGCCTAACCTCTTCAATGCGATCATAGATTCTCTCAACTTAAAAGAATTAGAACTCATGGGAAGGCGATTTACTTGGACCAACTATGCAGAGGTTCCAACTTACGAGAAGCTAGACCGTATCTTAGTGAGCACGGAATGAGAAGTTAAATTTCCTGTAGCTTTGGTCCAGGCTCTAACCAGAGAGATTTCGGATCATACCCCGTTATTGTTGGATTTAGGCCATCAAACCCATAGTAGTAATTCGAGAATCTTTAGATTTGAGCATGGTTGGTTTCTTGCAGAGGGCTTCTCTGAGCGCCATACCTCAGCGACACGCTCATAGAATAGAGGTTCCTCAGCTTTAGTTAAATAGCAAAGTAAAATTAGAAGAGTTAGGCGCTATCTTAGAGGATGGGTGAAGCACCGTGTGTTTCAGAATAGATCACGCAAACATGAATTGTTACATCAATTAGATGAACTAGATAAAAAAGCAGAAATTTGTGTCCTATCCACACTAGAAAATGAGCTAAGGGCAAATCTCAAGTTCCAACTTTCCAGATTATTACGGGAAGAGGAAATGTATTGGCTTCAACGATCCAAAGAAACTAAATTATTGCTAGGAGATGATAATACAAAATATTTCCAGCTGGTAGCAAATGGGAGACGTAGGTAAACACACATTTTTCAGCTGGAACAAGAGGAAGACACTATAGTAGGTAATAAAAACCTTAAAAACTATATAACTAATTATTACAAAAATCTCTTTGGTCCTCACAATGCAAATGTGTTTTCGTTACACGAGAACCTACGAGAAGATATCCCACAAGTGACACAATAGGAGAATAAGTTTCTCACTGCTGAGTTCACTGAGAAGGAAATTAAAGATGCAGTGTTTTGAATGGAACACAATAAATCTCCCGGCCCAGACGGATTCCCAATAGAATTCTATCAATTTTTTTAGGAAATAGTTAAAGACGATCTGGCTAGTATTTTTTAATGCCTTCCACAAGGGTGAGTTGCCCATCCATAGTCTAAATTTTGGAATAATCACACTGCTCCCTACGAAAAGTGATGCTATGTGCATCCAACAATTTCATCCTATTTGTTTATTAAATATGAGTTTTAAGATTTTTACCAATGTCTTAAATAACAGGCTAAACAAAGTGATAGATAGGCTGGTGTGCCCTTCTCAATTAGCATTTATACTGGGGAGGTTTATTCTAGATGGGGTTGTCACTCTATATGAAAACTTACATGAACTTCATAGGAAGAAGTCTAGCACGGTTGTTTTTAAACTCGACTTTGAAAAAGCCTATGATAGGGTGAATTGGCCTTTCATTCAACAAGCTCTAAGAATCAAGGGGTTCTCACCTACGTGGTGTGACTGGATTCATAGGGTAATGTCGAAGGGCAGTGTGGCAGTTAAGGTTAATGATGATCTAGGCCATTACTTCCAAACTAGAAAAGGGGTAAGGCAAGGAGACCCCCTCTTCCCGTTGTTGTTTAATTTAGCGGTAGATGTTCTTCCCATCCTAATTAATCGGGCCAAATCATTTGGTCAGATTAATGGAGTCGTCCCACACCTCGTGGAGGATGGTTTGTCCATTCTCCAATATACAGATGATACCATCCTTGTGCTAGATCATAATCTAGAGGAGGCCAGAAATTTAAAAATTTTGTTAATTGTATTTGAACAATTATCTGGTCTCAAAGTTAATTTTCATAAGAGTGAGATGTTCTGTTATGGTGATGCGTTGGAAGATCAAATTGCGTATTCATAGATATTTGGCTATGAGCTTGGTGCTCTTCCTTTCAGATATTTAGGCATTCCTATGCATCATAGAAGACTGGCAAAATCGGATTGGAAACATATTGAGGAGAGATTTCAGAAACGCCTTAGTTGTTGGAAGAGCAAATTGTTGTCTATTGGGGGACGTCTCACCCTTATGAACTCGGTACTTAGTAGCCTTCCAATTTATGTTCTCTTTTTTCAAGGTCCCAAAAGGGGTTCTAAAAAACTAGACTACTTTAGGTCTAGGTTTTTCTGGCAAAACGTGGGACATAAAAAGAAATATCGCCTAACCAAGTGGGGGGTTTTGTGCAATCCGAAGGACCACGGCGGGTTAGGAATTCTAAACCTAGAAATTCAAAATAGGTGTTTGTTAAGCAAATGGCTTTTCAAACTACTAAATTCTGAGGGAGTTTGGCAAATGATCCTTCATCGTAAATACTTGAGAAATAAAACTTTGTCTCAGGTTGAGCAGGTCCCTGGTGACTCCCACTTCTGGCAGTGTTTGATGGGAGTCAAGAAAGATTTCTTTAGGTTTGGCTCACTTAAATTAGGGAATGACGCTAACATAAGATTTTGGGAGGACATTTGAATAGGTGGGGAAAGCTTCACGGATAGGTTCCCTAGGCTATATAACATAGTGAGAAGAAAGAATGCTACTCTAGCATCAGTCTTGACATCAAACCCACTCAATGTCTCTTTTAGGCGTTCTTTAGAGGGAGCCAATCTTATACAGTGGCATCAGTTAGTTGCAGCAGTGGTAAATATTAATTTGTCTAATCTTATGGATACTTTTTCTTGGACCTTGCGTCAAGATGGAAATTTCTCTGTGAAATCCATGTACCAAGCTCTTTTGACAATACAGGCTTTACCATTCACTTTGAATATTTGAAAAATCAAAGTACCACTTAAAATATAAGTTTTTATGTGGTATTTATTTAAAGGGGTCACTCTGACAAAGGACAATTTGGCTAGAAGGAATTGGCATGGTAGTACCAAATATTGTTTTTGTAATCTAAGTGAGAATATTCAATATTTGATTTTTGACTGTCCTCTAGCTAAATTTGTTTGACACGTTTTTCACATTTATTTTAACATTGCTCCCCCGCGAGATTCTCAGCATATGTTCGCTGATTGGTTAGGAGATACTGTGTTTAAAAGAAAGAAACTAATCTAGAGTGGCTTAGCGGGTCTTTATTGGGCAATTTGGCTATGTCGTAACGATGTCGTGTTTGACAAATCAAGTATACCATCATACTTACAGGTTATATTCAGGGGAACATATTGGACACATTTTTGGTCCCTATTACAAAAGGTGGAGGATCGCCAATTGCTGAAGATGGCTTGCACATCTCTTGAAGTTGCAGCTATGGAGACCTTCGTTAATAATGGATGGCAATTCAGCAACAGGATCACCTTCTAGTCTTTTTTTTTCATAACTATTTAGATGGATTCAAACTTTATTTTTATTATTTCGTGGTAATACACAATGAGGCCTTTGAATTTGTAATGATGGACAGCCCCATGTATCGATTGATACAGTAGCTGAAATATTTTTAATATATTCCCGTTTCTAAAAAAAAGTGCGCCGTTGATCGCCATGAGGGCATGTGGGACAATTTGATGTACCCTGCAGCCTTTTAGCTGTTGCAATGCTCCCCATTTGGGATCCACAGATCAGATCAGACTTAGCTTAACCCTAGAAATTATATTCTCATAATGAGATGTTTCATATGGGGTCTGTCCTCAACTAGGGCTGCGTGCAAACATGGCAACTACAAGCAACTTGGTTCAGACAGTTCAAGGAAGCAAATTGCACTGATAAACAAAACGACCTCACAAAGTCGGCTCGCCAAGCTGAACTTGCAAGGAATGCATTTGTCATGATTGAAGTCCTTCGAGTGTTTAAGGAGGAGCGACACCTATGATGCCTTGCTGGGGCTAAGAGACTGTGATCTCTTGGCCAAGAGCAGGAGGGCGGGTTGGCGTTACCGCCTCACTAGAGGAATAGGATTTTGGATTTCGGTCAGGTCTCATCCATCAGTGTGTTTGCATAGGGTCAAACCTCTATCTATTGTATCCCAACCCCTCTCGGCTCGGCCCGGAGTGGAGGTGGTGCAGATTTGTAAGGGGCCGGCTCTTTTTCTCTTTAATATAAAGATACGAAGCTCTCCTTCGTATTCGAGAAAAAAAAGTGAGTCGTGACTCAAGCGTGGCCATCATGACATCTATTTTTCTCAACTGAATACGTATTTATCTATAGGCTTAGTGATTATCAATTTCCTTGCTAGTACTAGTGTCTTAGAATTATACTTCCGGTTACTGAGGACTGGACCAACAACATACACTCATCTTGAACAATTTGACGAACTCCAACTCCAACAAATGACGATGCTCCAGCTGTACGTGATAACGATTAGAAAATCTGGCGCCCACGTGGCCTAATAGAAAATGGTCCAAGACCTGTTGTAACCACTTGAAACGCGCAGGGTGGAATCGTGATCAATTGCCTTGATGGTGCAGCATATAATCAAGCTAATATGAGGTTGTCCTGGGGCAATATATATCTAACGGCAAGTGGGTGCCACTGCCACGCTCTCCATCCCAGAAATTGGATAATGCAAGCTGCCATTTTGAAGTACAAGTATGCTGCTTATATATCTTAGTGCATATATTAGATTGCAATTTGGAGTAAATGATATGTTACATACAGTGCAATCATGCTTTAAGCGCACATGCCTTGTCTATTCATCACATTGTGACAGCCTTCTCGGTTTGTCACCTTATGGTCAGCAGCCAGATTGCATTCGGCCATCCTGGAAAATGAGGCCATACTCCTTTTCTTTTGCATAGCGGATGTGCTTTCATATCGGCCTTAGAACCATATGATCCAAATAAGTATTGATCAATTCTCTAGAATGACGTTAATAAAGGATATATGTGCTCCTTAATTCTTTTTAGTCATACAGTGGATCTACACAACCGTCCTTCGTATTAGGCTAAGGGGCGAAAACTTCTAATCGGATTGTGAGGATCTAAAGGATAAACGCGCAATTTTATCTATATTCAAGCCGTCCGAAGAAAAAAATTCCGTGTCCTGCTTATCTATAATACTTGAGTGTGTTACAAGGATGATGTTCTTGTGCTACAACTTGCCTGCTCTCTAAGGGCTGAGACCTCCCGTTTTAAAGGTCAATGGAGATGCTCACACTTATTGAACCGAGTGGGTAGCAGAATAAATGCCAACTAGAAACATACTTCCTCCATTCTTAAATTATTGTTGTCATTGATTTTTTTAATGAACTTTAATCATTCGTTTTATTCAAAAAAGTTAATTAATATTATATATGTTGTCATAGTTTGTTTTATTATAAAAGAAAATTAAAACATAATTTAAAATTTTACATAATTAAAATAATATTTTAAATAAAACGAATAGTTAAAGTTGAATAAAAAAGTCAATAGTGATAACAATTTAAGAACCGAGAGAGTAATGCTTTATAAGACACGCACTACACACTTTAGCGATCTGCACGTCCCTCATGCTACTCTACTCCGATCCTCCTGTTGGTTACACAGGCTAGGGAGGGATGAGATACTTCAGTTGAACTCGTTCCATTAAGGACCTCCACACTGGTCGCAGCTATAATTTTTTTTTAACAGATGCATAGAGATGGACACAAAATCAGTGAGCGCTAACACACTGTTCAAGATTTTTTGTGGCCCTGCACATATTGTTTGTTTATGTTGAGTAGAGCGTGACTGAAGTGGAAGAAATACAGGAGTCCCCACAAAACGCGTCGGATGGCGCTAAGTTCACCGCTAGAGCAGCTTTAGCCTTGCTATACATAGATGTCACATACGCAGCTAACTCTCCTCTCTTTCCTGCTCCACGTACGAATTCAGAACCACGTGGCCTGCAGAGCTAGCTGCACTGAACCAGTGTGGAGACCCTTAGTGTCTCTTCATCTCCCGTCACATGCCCCTATTGGCTTTCCCTCATAGAGTTGTGCAGCCTCGTCAGCCTCTGTAATACAACCTACAGATGGTGGACAACCTCGAATTGATTATGCAGACAAACATAAAAACAACTCATACAATCCACAGACAGAGAGTATGTCTATAAGCTGTTTAATGCTTTGCATATAGTCATAATCAAACAACAAATAAGATTGGAGCACGCCATCGCCTGGAGGAGACGAGGCCGTACAACGAAGCTGTGACTGTCTCCTCCGCCTCGGAGCACGAGCGCGGAGCGTCGTCTCGTGAAACGACGAGACTCCCGTCTCTGGGCTAAGACAGGGGGAATTTTGCAAAAATAACAGCATGAAAACGGTGGAAGGACAGCCGTTGTACGTGCCCTAATGATGGTGCTTCCTTGAAGACCATCATATAAGGTTCAAAGGAGGCCCCCTTAATGGTCACGTCCCCAGCCTTCCACGTGGTAACATTCTATCTATCTATTGAGGGAGCCATCCTAGTAGGTCCTTTATTCCGCCCATAACGACATGTGACTCGAGAGGCGCTCGATGACATGGTCCTTTTTTCTTTGTTATGTCCGGTGGGGAGTTGTTCCCTCTAGTCGAGGTCACGGTTATTTTTTCTTTGAGATCCATCAAAGGGATGACATTTTTTCATAGTTCACACTAACTATAGCGGTTAATGGGAATATGGGTTCCTTGTATAGCAACACAAAGTATTTGAAAGTGAAGGCAAGTGTAGCAATATGTGCAGCTTTTTGTCTTCTTCGTAAAAGGAACACATGTTATTAAAAGGAGTAATTAGCTAAAGAGTTTTCATTTTCTTCTTCATGCCACAAAAATATAGGTTTGTGTGTTATGGGATTTTCAGCACGAGAAGTGGTTTTTTGGCAATTAGTACCAGTTGAATGGTCACGATGTTAGCAATCTAATGTCCAGTTTAATTTGCAAAACAAAAAAATCTAATGTCTGATTTCATTTTTGTCCTTCTCAGACCCCTAGTGAGGCTCTTGAGAGCCATGAAAGATGCTCCCTTTCTAAAATACGAAAAGTTTCATTCGCACGCGTGCGCGGGTTGGTGTCCGCACGATGTAACAGGCAACAGCACTGTTGCACATGGATAGACACCAGTGATAATGAGGTCCACAAATTCTTTTTACAGAAAAAATTGTTTCATAGCACCGTGAACGAACTTTGTGTTCTTAACTAGTATAAAAATATCCTTTGAATGAATGAACAGAACTTGATGGAGTTTTAGATTTTGAAAAGGGTTATAACTTTGGATTATGGAAATTTGCAGAGCCGTGTTCATTTGGTGGTATTATTGGAGACTGCTGTTTTTTCAGTGCTATGAAACAAATTTTTTTCCAAAAACTTTTCTTATAAATAGGTGAATCTTTTTTTAAAAAGTCGTGGGGCTCTTCTGAGGAGCTGAGTTGCGCTCCTAGCGCGCGCGTGTGGATTAGAAGTGACCTCTAAATTGTCTCACGTACGTTTACAAACCGATCGAGTGACATTACTAATTACTATCACCACAGTTTGTTGCTTTGATTACTCGACAAAAAAAAAATGTTTGCATTGACGTTACAATTGCTGCACGGGTGTCGATAGCATATTCCGCCCGAGCATGTGTGCATCCATACAACAAAATTCTCCCAGAAAATCTTGGCCATGTGATCACACATCCAACTCCGATCCGAGCAATTATTTAACTGTACCAGATCGGCCTCTCTTAGGAAGACGACAGGACTCAGGCGGCCAGCGTCTCTCCCAGCACAGCGCCAAAAGGGCGCGGTGCAGTGCAAGGTAGCAAAAGCCCAACGTAAGATCGGCTGGTTGGTGTTGGAGATTTGGCTCCAGACAGCGAATCCCCGGAAGCCAATTTCTTGGAAGACATGACCAACTGCAGGTTCCTTGGACTGTACATAAATAAAAGCCTTAGAAATACATTGGGTGTTCCACTTGGGATTCTGTACTGAAAAATGCTCTTCAGTAATTGCTCAGAGATAAAAAAAATATAGAATACCGTAACGAATATCAATTTCAAGTACTGAAACTTTCCATCAGATTTGTCAGCCTTTTTTTTTTTTGGCTGATGCCTGCAATATGCCTTCTTTCAGTTGATATTGATGGTACAGAAACAAGATTTACCGCTGGAGCTGTTGCTTGTTCGATTGGTGACGATTTGACGTACCGAAACTAGCAACATGAAGAGAAAAGGGAGTCACCGAATCAGCATGCTGCAGTATCCAAAAACAACACACACGTCCCCGTCTACCATCTTTCCCTTTCATAGAAGTCAATTGAACTTCCAGAGACAATCCCACTTGAGGCGCCTAGCTACTCGACTGATGCAAATGACGTTGATGCTTTAATTCTTCAAGAACCAATCCCACACAATCCTATAGAAATTCTCTCGCATAATACGACTGCAACGTCGAGGAAAAGAGAAGATTGTAACAGCGCCGGCCGTTGGAGCCGACTCGGCAGGTTAATGTTCATCAACGCTCTAAATTTACGCACTATTTTTTTTTATTTTTGACGATAGAGGGCAAGTGCTCTGCAGATTCATTATAGAAGGAGCAAAAGAGTGCAGATACAGGAACAGGCAGCTTATGCTGCAGTTTAAAGTCTGGAAAGGAAAATAGAGAGATTCTTTTTTTTTAAAAAAAAATGAAGTTCAGGGAGACTTTAGAGGTGATGCAACCATGAACGAACCATGAACGTGTAAAATAAGTTCTATTATTTCTGACCGGAGCCCATGTTCGTCACTACGAACCATGAACGAACGCAAGAACTGTGACCCGGTCTGAAGCCGAAGGACCGCGGCTGCGTGCCGGATCACCCCTGACGCCGCGCGCGAGTCCGCCCAGGAATCCGGGAGAGCGACGCCGGCGTGTGAACGACTGAACTGGACCCGGGCTATCCTGTAGCCGCAATGCCAGAGAACACGTCCAGAGCTCTGCTTGATCAGCCAACCCCGTCCAAAGTCCGCTGCTCCGCGCTGGTCGAGATTTGGAGCAGCCAGTCAACCAACACGTTGTACGTACGGGGACTGGTAAACTCGGCAAACGTACATGAACGCAGCCAATGACATGATGATTTAAGTTTTTTTTAATCTATATCCGCTCTGCGATCAAGTAAACTGCTCAATGCCTTCGGCACATGAAGTGAGGGCCTATGTCCCCTCCATATTTCACAGGCGTGCCAGCTAAGAAATTCGCACGGGATTATCTTATAATATACATGTCATAAAATCCATTATTTTGATTAGTGATATTTAAAGATAACATTTTTGAACAAAGTCTTGTTAAATTTCGTTAGCGTAAATACTGATTTATTTAGCATTGTCTTTTACTTTGTTTTAGACTAAAGCGGAGTATGTTAGATCTATTGGTGCCTGCAACACCCCTCTTGTCCAGTAGACTATAACATTAAACTTGTGAAAGATCAAGTTCTCAATTTTTGTCTACTTCTATCACTTTTTAATGTATGTTTTTTTAAATGTCGGTAGTATATACTTTGTTTTTTTGTCTGCTAAGTGCTTTCAGCAAAATAATTCTAAATTGTTAAATCCAAACACTATGACTTGAAGCCTCGGGGTGTTTGCCGTACCCAGTCGTGCCACCCTCCGTATGGATAAGAGGACACATGAGGATAAACAATAAACACTTGATCAAGTGAGTCTTTGTTGTATATGTGAGCGTTTGTAAAGCTCATTTTCTGCGAATGCTTGTTGCCCTGGTTGAGATTGAGACTGGCTAGTATCTTTTTGACTCACTTGATGCCTGTTTTGCCTTGGATGGGAGTACTTATATATATGGTGGTAGCTTTTCTCATGATAAGCAAATTTGATTCTATTTGAGCTAGTCAATCTTTCTGCTTAGCTTGTCTAGCTCTTGAAGCTTGTGTCTTGCTATCTGTTTTTGATCTCTGCATGATTGTGAGCTATTACTTTTACACTTCATGGCTCTATGGATATGATTAGCAAGGTAAAATATTTGTTTGCATAATTGTTAAAGCTCCTTAGGTTTGCATTTTCATTCATTGCATGTTTATTCTTTTGCTTCTTTGATGAGTTCATTGCCAAAGGGGGAGAAAGTAGTGGGTCATGCACAAATAATGCTAAGAAACTTAAAATGATCCATTTTGTATTACATGAGACCGACCACAAGTTGAGGGTGAGCATATCATGTCCTTGAGCGTTGTCTTGCGCTTTTCACACTCTTTGTGTCTCAAGTGGCTTTCTTTATCAACTCTTAGTTTTGTGATCCCGCTTATGCTAGATGGCTACTTTTCACCTTTTCTTTGGGTTTGGCCATTTGGATGTGCTTATTCGGTTTTTCATTTCAATCTCTAATCTTTATGCATTTAGTGTTGTCAATATACTCATCAAGGGGGAGATTGAGAAACCATGTGGATATGTGCCATGGTTTGTAATATGTGATGAGTAATTGACTTGAGCGTGTTGGTGTTTGAGTTGAAATGCGGGGATTTGAGGATTACATGGGTTTGTGCATGTTGATGTTTTCACTAACCCGAGTTGGTGGAGGTGTTGGAGAAGTTGCGAAAGATTGGAAGTGTGTTTGCTTGTCTCATGATGTGTAGGTCACTGGAGTCGACTTGGGGGTCAACGACGAGAGGATCGGGCACAAGTAGGAGACTTGAGGCCAGATGATCAGGAGGTCGGGTGGAGTCAAGGGTGATACATACCGTACACATGGAAAGGCAAGAAGCACAGACGGTTTCACGGCTGAGCCTCAAATCCGTGGTGGTGATGAAGACGGCGTGTTAACGAAGTCAAGGCGAGCAGGATGCCGGTGCAAGTGACAAGGGGTCCCGATGGACAGAGACCGGGAGAAACTTGCCGGTGGTCAGGATCGCGGGGCGAGGTGACACGCGTCGACATCGAGAAGTCGCGCTTTGAGAAACGTGCAAGACGGTTTTCCGGTTTGGGCCTCAAAACCGGTGGCGGTGATTGGAGGTGCACGTGACACCATCATGGAGCTTGCTTCGAGGCGAAGCGAAGTCGTGAAGGACCAGAGAGCGTTCGGGCGATGAGGAGAGAGATGGATAAGTTTGCCCCTGGTGGTAGGTGGCAGTGTTAGGTAGGTCAAGGGTAGAGTGGTCATGTGGACAACCCCTAGGCTTATATAAGGAGAGGTAGGGCTGGTGGAAGAGGTGTCTCTCTTTTATTAGCATTGTGTTAGGTGTTCATCCAAAGTGCTAAGAGAGGTCTTCATGTTATAGTGGAGAGTAGTGGATGTGTGAGAGACATGTCTTGCTCTTCCAAATAGTGGGAGGAAGAGGGTGACTTCCTAGCCTTGTATCCATGGATCTTGTAAGCACCTTTCTATGATATGAGAATTATTTTCGTACTCAAGATCTCCCTCTCTTTCTAAATCCCGAATTTCTCTTTTTCTCTATTTTCGGAGCTATTTTCGTGGGAATTTTTGGTCTCCATTTTGGATGAGTTTTTGGGTCGGATTTCTTGAGAAACTTGTTGCTATGATGAGCTAGGACAATCCTATATGGATCCTTGACTGAACTAATAGCTCTAGCACCTTCGATTTGAAGGATTTCCTCAAGTTTCCTCTTTTTGATGTTCTTGGTACAAGATCTGAAATTCGTGATGATTCCTTGAGCCAATCGATTTGATCTTCCAGGATTAGGGTCATGATGTGTTGAGGATTCACTGATCCAAAAATCGCATTATTTGGAGTTCGTTTGATTAGTTTTTAACCAAGTTTTTGCCTAATTTCGAAACCTTTTCCGGTTCTGTCAGGGTCGATCGCCACTGCCGACGACCGGGACCGGCACTGCCAGTGGGTCATCCGAACCCCACACCAGCACTGCCGATGCATTCTGTCTGCTGCTTTTAAGACTCCCTCACCGGCACTACCGATGGGTCTTACCGGCACTGCCGATGGTAGTCCAGTGTCACACTATCTTGAGTGTTTTGAGTTCTCCTTTGTTTCCGCTATGCTCTGCTGCTATAGTTGATCATTCCTAGGCTTAGCACATCACAAGTTGGTGTGTGTAGCCTTGGTGATCGGTTTAGAGGTTGGCTCGGATGGTAATCGGGACATAGGCCAAGTTCTTGTGGAGAATTTTAATTGGCTCCCATTTATCCCCCCCCCCCCCTCTGGTCGCCTTCTCGGTCCTTTAATTGGTATCAAAGCCGGTTTGATCACCAGTTAACCTTCACCGGCTTTGTGATCTGAAGGTGATATGGAGAAGCGTGCGGTCAAGCTTTGGATGTTCGATGGAGAGGATTTTCCCTACTGGAAGTCACGGACCAAGGCTTATCTCTTAAGCCAAGGACGTGCAATTTGGGAGATCGTGGAGCAGGACTATGCCATACCGGACGACCTCAACACCACGCCAGTAGGTGAGTTAACCAGGTATAAAAACAACTCTAAAGCTGTCAATATCCTGCTTTCTGCTCTAGGTAGGAATGAACATGACCGTGTTGCTCATCTTGACACTGCACACGCCATTTGGGCAAAGCTGTGCATGTACCATGAGGGTACCAATCAAGTCAAGTTTATGGGTAAGGATTCTTATAATAGACAGTACCAAATCTTTGCACAAAAATCTGGCGAGTCACTAGATGACACTTTTTTGTAGGTTTGAGGCCATTGTGTGCAACTTGCGGTCTTGTGGTAACCTTGTGTACAATGATAATGATAGAGCTAAGCAACTGCTATATTCACTTGGGGGGTTAAGATTGCTGCACTAGAAGAAACTGCTGATTTCAATACCCTGGACTGTGAGCAGTTATATAGCAAGCTAAAATCTCATGAACTGTCTAGGAAGTCTCGTCCTAATCTTACTAATCCTGCTTCTAGCATAGCTTTGCTTTCTAGCTCTCAGAAGGGTAGTCACAGTGGTGCTTCTTATGGAACTAACTCCTCACTTGACAAGTTTTCTTTGGAGTTTGCTCTTTCTTCTCTTGTTGTAGCTTCCAATGAATAGATGGAGTGCATTCCTGACGAGGAGCTGTCCTTGCTCACAACAAAGTTTTCAGGAAGTTCTACAACAACCGCAGGGAGAGAAGAGGAGGTGGTTTAAGAACCTGCTTCGAGTGTGGTGATCCGGGACACTTCATTGCTGAATGTCTCAAGAAGAAGAAGAAGAAGGCCGGGTACCACGACAACAACACTGAAGATTTCAAGTAGAAGAAGAACCGCTTCTACAAGAAAGGCAAGAACTCCAATAAGTTTGCCAAGGCCATTGCACGTGCCTGCGTTGCCGCCTTGAGCGATGTCGACCTCACATCATGCAATGGCCTTACAAGCTCTGAGGATGAGGTTGAGAAGCCACGAGTCAAGAGGAAGGACGACTTCACCGGGCTTTGCTTCATGTCAAAGAATGACCATGACACCGACTCTGGCTCCGACTCCGACACAAGCAAGGTACCTCCCACTCTTGATGAGCTCTCTTCTAAACTTGATCATTTGCGCGATGTTCTGCTCATGCAAGATGATAAGCTTCGCAACGCTGTTCGTGAGAATAGAGAACTTAAGTCTAAAGTGGAGAGTGTTGAGTATGAGATCACTTCGCTTAGGTCTAAGCTTGCTAGAGATGACATTGTTGCTGAGTGTGAGTCTTGTCAAGTTGTGATGAATGATCTCGCACAGAGGGAAAGTGTGCATACTCAAGTTGCCAGTCAGCTTGAGAGTGCCCTTAAAGAGCTTGATGAATTCAAGGCTAGACCAACTCTCTTGGGTGCATGTCAGAAGTGCCCCAAGCTCACTAGTGAGTTCGAAGCTCAAACCCTCAAAGTCAAAGAGCTCGAGTCCAAGGTGTTAAATAGGACTCGCTCTAAAGTTCTCCCATCACCATGTGAAGTGTGTGTTTCTTTTAAGGACAAGCTTGTAATCACTAGGGAGGAAAACAAAGTCCTAGTCCAAGAAAATGACTATCTTGTTTCTAGGCTCCAAAGAACCCTAGTGAGTGAGGAGAAGATTGCGAGTGACTTTGCAAGAGTCAAAGAAAGTGCTAATAGGTCAACCTACAACTTGGGCTTGGGATTTGAGAGGTGTGACAAAGAGAGTGAAAATGTGGGTAAGTTTGTGCTTAGCTCTAGCTATAAGGATGAGGAACAAACCATCAAACCCACTGACACATATTATCCACCTAACCCCAATCCTTCCTTCAACCCAAAGCAAGCTGAGAAGCCAAAACCCAAACCCACTGTGCAAGCTAAGCCTAAATATGAGAGTGTATACATTTGCATGTTCTGTGGTCGTAAGGGTCACTTGGATGAGTATTGTTATAGGCGTAAGAGGATTGAGAGGATGCAAGCTGAGTTAACCAGGAATGTGCATCATGATGATTTTGATGGTTTTCAGTCTCGCTCTTTTTCTCATGCCTATCGTGGACACGGTCATTCCTCATATGGCTTTGATTCACGAAACAGAGGCTTTGCACAGCAGCGCTTTGGCGCCCTATGTTTTCCCCATCGTGGTGAGCGTCGCCCCCGTGGATTTGGTTTTCACACATATGATTTCTATCCTCACAACCACAGGTTTGAGTCAAGACGTTTTGACAGGCCACGTTTTCCCCATCGTGGTTCTCGTCCCATACGTTCGAATGATAATGTGCAAAGAACTGTGATGACTACTACCGATCGTATGGTGAAGTGTTGGATTCCCAAATGCTTTTTGACTAACCCCAGCACTGAGCCATCGACTTTTCCTTCTTGTTCCTTGTAGGCAGCAGGTGGACACCTGGAGAACAAGTGGCTAATGGACTCCGGGTGTTCGCGCCACATGACCGGAGATGCAAAGTGGTTCTCCAGCCTCACTCCCTTGAAGCGACGGGAGTATGTGACCTTTGGAGATGACAAGAGAGGGAGAGTGAAGGCAAGAGGCGCGGTAAAGGTAAATGAAAAATTCACTCTCAAGGATGTTGGTTTGGTTGAGCGTCTCAAGTACAATCTCCTCTCTGTCTCTCAGTTGCTTGATGTTGGTTTGGAAGTGCGCTTTAAGAAAAATGGTTCTTGTGTTCTTGATTCGAATGGCTCTTTGGTTTGTGGGGTATCTAGCATTGGGAAGGTTTTTCAAGCTGATTTTGTTGTCTCTCCTGGTTCTCACAAGTACTTGTTTGCTCAGTCTTCTTCTGAGCTCTGGAAATGGCATAGGATACTAGGTCACATGAGCTTTGACTTGCTTTGTCGCTTGAGTGACCTAGGTTTGATCCAAGGATTGCCTAAGCTCAAGTTTGATAAGGATTTGGTTTGTGCTCCTTGTCGTCATTGAAAAATGATTGCCGCTTCTCATCCACCAATTAATTTGGTGATGACTGAACACCCTAGAGAGTTGCTTCACATGGACACTATTGGTCCTTTTCGGGTTCGTTCGACGGCTGGGAAGTGGTATGTTCTTGTGATTGTTGATGACTATTCTCGCTACTCTTAGGTTTACTTTCTTGAGAGCAAGTATGAAGTGTTTCATCACTTTTGGAGCTTAGCTTTGAGGTTGTTCAAGGAACTTCCTGGTGCATTACGAGCAATTCGCAGTGATAATGGCACCGAATTCAAGAACTTCTCCTTTGATGCTTTCTGTCTAGAGCATGGTATTGAGCATCAGTTTTCAGCACCCCGTGTCCCTCAGCAAAATGGTGTGGTTGAAAGAAAGAACAGAACCTTCGTGGAAATGGCCCGGACGATGCTCGATGAGCATAGGACTCCGAGGCGGTTCTGGGCTGAGGCCATTAGCACTGCTTGCTATGTTTCCAATCGGATTTTCTTACGCTCAATTTTTAATGTGACTTCCTATAAGCTACGCTTTGGGAGGAAGCCATCAGTTTCTTATTTACGTGCCTTTGGTTGCAAGTGCTTTCTTCTCAAGCATGGCAATCTTGATAAGTTTGAGTCGAGATTTTCCGATGGCATCTTTCTTGGCTACACCCCTCATGGCCATTCCTACAGAGCTCTGAATTTGGAGACTAACACCATCGTAGAATCCTGCGATGTAACCTTTGATGAATCAAACTCTTGTGCAAGCAATATGATTGAGACTGCAGGTAACAAGGAGATGGAGGAGAGTATCTTTGTAGAAGAGGACCTACAGAGCTTGGATGATGACGATGATGAGTCATTCCATCCCACATCCGAGCTTGTTCCTGCTGCTTCCACCACTCCAGCAGAGGGTCTAGAAGCTTCTACATCGACCTCAGCAGTTCTCGAGCCAGCTCCAGCCGTGGTTGAGGGGGAGGTACGCTCTGAGAGAGAGGCTCCTCACCACATTCAACGTTGACATCCACCTCAACAGATGATCGGAAATCTCTATGAGAGGACAACAAGGTCAAGGTCTGCACATCTCGCCTGCTTTACTAATTCCCTCTTTGTTGCCACTTTTGAACTTCGGGATTTTGGACACGCATTATCTGATGAACATTGGATTAATGTCATGCATAAGGAGTTGGAAAACTTTGAGAGAAACAAAGTGTGGACCCTAGTAGAACCTCCTGTTGGTCTCAATGTCATAGGAACCAAGTGGGTTTTCAAAAAGAAGCATGGGGAAGATGGTGAGGTTGTTAGAAACAAGGCTAGACTTGTTGCCCAAGGTTTCAGTCAAGTGGAGGGCTTAGACTATGGGGAAACCTTTGCTCCTGTTGCACGCGTAGAAGCCATTAGGATCTTTCTTGCATTCGCTGCCTCTAAGAGCATTAGACTCTACCAAATGGATGTCAAGAGTGCTTTCCAAAATGGTTTCATAGAGGAAGAGGTTTATGTGAGACAACCACCTAGCTTTAAGCATCACAAATATCCAAACCATGTGTACAAGCTTCAAAAGGCTTTGTACGGGCTAAAGCAAGCATCTAGATTATGGTATGCTAGGCTTAAGACTTTCTTGCTAGAGCGCGGGTATGTCATGGGGTGTGTTGAAAAAACCTTGTTCACTCTAAAGTATGGCAATGACTTTCTAATGGTTCATATTTACGTGGATGATATCATCTTTGGAGGTTCCTCTCATGCTCTTGTGTCCAGATTTCAGTCAGCTATGGAAAGTGAATTTCAGATGTCGATGATGGGCGAGCTCAACTTCTTTCTTGGACTTCAAATCAAGTAGTGCAAGAAAGGCACCTTCATATATAAAGCCAAGTACACAAAGAATCTCCTGAAGAAGTTAGACATGGTCAATGTGAAGCTGTTGTCAACACCAATGTCCACAACAATGACACTTGACCTTGATAAAGACTGTGAAGCGATGGACCAAAGGGAGTACATGTTGGTCGTACCTACGCACCTACTTATATACCGTAAGAAGACGGTGTATGATTGTAGCACTTTTTCTCTTGATTTTAGTATTCTAAGGTCAAATCCACTACGACCTTAGGGATAATTAAACAAAGTTAACAGTAAAATATCTAGTCAAAGCTACTGTCGAATTTAGGTTGTATGAGGGGGAGACTGGCCAGCGCAAAGGTGCGCCAGACAGTAAATCTGTTGTTGCGCTGATCGGCGCAGGAGTTGAGCCGATCGGCACACTAGTGAATCTAAACCAAAGTGCGCCAGATGCCTTGTAAGCCTATGTTGTTAAGTGAGTAATCAGATATCTACTAGTGAGATCGTAACCAGAAAGTCTAATTAAATAGCATCATAATGGGTAGTTACATAGATCAATGAAAAGATATAATGAATCAGACCACCCTGCTTTTCGAGTGGCTCTCGATTTATCGCTGCCGAGAGGAAACCCTTAATCGCGCGAGTATCTTACCCTACTCAACTATCCAATATTGCTGTGCAGGCTTAGTGCTATCACCGCTAAACCACACTACTAGCATCATCAAGCAACCATAATCAATATAATGTCCGAATACTATCCTAATCACCATGATCAAGATAATATCAACTTACTTAGCCTAGAACTAAGCAATTGGAATAAGCACATGCATGATTATAGAATCAAGACAGACAAATCATAAAAACCATCATCAACATATTCAATCATCCTTGAGATACATAGAGTAAGATTCATCCCCGTCGAGATGCCCTACCTTGATGGATCAACTCTTAACACCAATGGTTCTTGAAACTCAACTAGAGATCTATTCTAACGGGGCAAGCCCCGGTGGCTCTAACTCATGGATCTGTTGTCCCTCTGTCGCCTCCTCTCTCTGCGGCCAGGATTTACAAGTATTTATAGGAGTTCTACTCGTAAAGGACTCGGTTTCTAGCAAATAAGACGGTTGCGTCGATCGGCGTAGGATTGCACCGATCGGCGCAAGCCGTGTCTTCTCTGGTTTCTTCTCCGAGTCGTTTCCTCTATCTTCCACAGCTGTCATGTGGGCCTTTTCCTTCGAGATAAAGTCTTGTACTGCACGTCGAGATCTTGAAGTTCCATAAATCTTCTAGACAAATATCTTCAAGTGTCTTGCGCAGATAAACTTCCATAAATATGTGGAATGGGCCTCGGTCACTTCTGTGGGCCAAAACATCCCAGCGCCGACCGGCTCATGGACTGCACCGATCGGCGCACTGGGCTTCTTCAATGCTTTTCGTCGGTTCTGGATTTCTGTCCTCTCCAGCATCACTTTAATCACCAATTTTACCTATTTCTGCAATAAAGCTCCAAAACAACGCATATACAAATATATAGACAATATCATAGGTAAATGGCCTAAATTAGTATTAATTATGCTCTAATTGGGATAATATTCACATATAAAAGGGGCACTTGGGAAGTGCCAACAGTTCCCCCACACTTAAACCTTTGCTCGTCCCGAGTAAAGTAAAAGAAAGAAAAATTGAAAAACATACTCTTTCTATCATAAAAGATATCTCAAATCAGCAAATGTTGAGCATTATTCTATTGTGGTGTATTTCATATTGGTATTCAGCAAAATAGTTCAAATATGGGCATAAAGCTTAAAGTTTCTCCCCAAAGCAACAGATCATGTCCAACTCACAAATTATAAATTTTTCACACATGTAAATTACTTAAAAGATTGTTGTGAACATAGAGAATCTATCTTCCACATAATCCAACACAACAACTCATCTTTCAAATCACTCAATCTATATCCTACAACATAATGATCAAATAATATTGGTATAAGGCTTATATGAGTAGCTAGGTGTGGTAATTCAAGGATTGTAAATATAAATCAATAATATATTGTAAAGTTAGGAGATTATTCTTCATTGGAATTATAGAAACTTATCAAGATGGCCATTAAGAAAGAAAGATTTAAGAAAGGACTCACACTTTGGATATGTGGACATGTGCATAGCAAAAATTTGATCTTGGAAGATTGCACATGGTTAGAATGATTCATGGCTATATTAGAATGAATTTCGAGAATAAGCATGTCATATACCATCCCCCCACACTTAAAATTTTGCTAGTCCCTTAGCAAACAGCAGAGCTTTTCTCTTTTTTTTTTCTTTTTTTTTCACTTCTTGTTTCTCCCCTTTTTTTATTTCGCTCTCTGCTGTGTCGATCGGTTCAGGATGCGCTGATCGGTTCTTAACCCAATTCACCAATATTTGTTGGTATTTTATTCGTCTGGCTTCAATATTTATTGAAGAATTAAATATAGCCAGAAATATAGGATGTGGTCAAGGAATGATACTCAACAAGATATTTTGGGTTTATGGTACTGTACTCAGCGGAATTGAATTTTTGCATGAGTAATTCAAGGCTAGAAAAAGATACACAAATAATTGCCATCTTAGTAAAGTTCATACCAAAAAGAACTAAATCCTAACCGAACTCAACCATCAATTTAATGTTTATCTACATATTAAAGGTTCATGAGTATTGCTCAAAATATGGCATTGGTAGGTAAGGATCTTGAAAACAATAAATTCCAAAGTTCACAACATGAAAATTTATTTATGGAAAGATTGGTACTAAGTTATTATCACAAACTGGACAACACAAATGAAGCACATGGGTACTCAAAATTGCTCCACATAAGACATATTTGCCGAATAATCATTAAGTGTAAGTTTAAAATTTTATTCAATGCTCAACATTATTTGGTCTTCATCAACATTTTTCAAGAAAGAATAAATAATTCAATTCTCCTAAAAGAGCATAACCGCCACCATTATATTAAGATCGAAACTCGAATACATGGTGATGATTTTTGCACACTCTTGCATGAAAATAAAACTACTACTAACACACTTGCATGAAAATAAAACAACTACTAACTACTACTAACACACTTGCATGAAAGTAAGCTACTACTAACTACTACTAACACACTTGCATGAAAGTAAGCACACCCGATACATGGTTTTCCAACCCGCTCACACACATATAAGCAAATAAACAAAAAGATTGCAAAAGATAAAAGAAAACGCAAACCAGGAAACCATACTCGTGCCAACTCCTAGGCACTCTAGTCATCCGAAAGTGGAGACGGTGGCTGATCGAAACCATAGCACCGTGCTTTGAGTCGCTCGAACTCCTCCACCATCGCATCGTGGTTGTCCCTCCATTGGGACTGGCTTCCTCCACGCGCTCGATGTAGTGCATGTTGTTGTCGAGGTACCCCTGTATGGGCACGAAAAAGTCTGCACCGGGCACAGGAGGCACCACAGGTACACGCCCTTGGTACCTGTAGTCGATACCCGTGCTGAAGTAGGGAGAGCCGACCGGTGCGTCGCCTGCGCCGATCGGCACAGAGGGCTGTGAATCGCCCGCTGCGTCGCTCCACCCTGACTGGTACTGCTGAGGCTCCTGGCGTGACCCCTAGAAGTCCCACTCGGTGCCAGCTACTGTAGATATGTCCGGTTGTCGAACCCGCCCACGACGGTCCTTGAGAACTCGGCCCCCCTCCAGGAGACCTTTCTCAAGCCAATTTCCTCCCTCCAGCTTGTGAGGGAGGAAAACTCCTAGCTCCGCACACGGGAGCTTGACGTTGGTGCCACCGACATGGAAGCCGGCGCAAACACTTCCCGTGACAATATTGCCACGAGTCATATTCTCGCCGATCTCCATCGCGCACTCCCACTTGTCATCGCGCCTTCCCGGTCCGTCGCCGTCGCAAACGAGGGCTGCTAGGCGTTGAAGATAGGTCCCGAAGGCCAACTTCTTGCTTGCCTTGCCCCTCTTGCGAGCCAACCCGGCACCATCACCAACATGAGGTTGCAATGGGACGGACAAACGATGGCGTTGTAGAGCCACCGCAAGTCCGTATCGGTGACGTTGCTGGAGTCGACCTTGTCGGCCTATGCGCGCCTCCAACCACCAATGGAAGACTTGAATGGTCGGGTTGCGGATGTTACCGCGCTTCATCTCTTCTATGAACGAGAGCCACCTCCAAAAGGAATCCAACTCCCCATGTCCCAAGATGCCGGCGATGTCGGCGTTGGCATCGAAGCCGAAGGCTTGAGCCGCCGCCTCCATGGTCACCGTGTAGCTAATGTCGCGGACGCAAAAGTTGACGGCCTCGTTGCCATGTTCGACGGTGCCAAGACTCATTGTAGAGGCAATCTTGGTGATGACGTCGTGGTTGTAGTCCATGGGAAGAAGGTGGAAGTCCACCCAACCTTAATTGTTGAGCATCCTGCGTATGTCCTCCCACAGGCCGATCGAGGTGAGGAAGGTCTCGTCCAAGTCGAAGTTGGGGATGAACCTTCCCCTCACCGCGAGGTAGTGCCGCTGTTCCTTCGTGCTCAGGAGGGTGAAGCCCACCTCCACCGTGCGCGGCATGAATGTCGGCTGTGGTGGTGACGTGGGAACCCTACGGCTTGCTGCTGTTTGGCTCCTCGTAGCACGCCCTGTTGGAAGGGACGCGCCGGAGACGGAGTGTCGGGCGCGGATCTCGTATGTCGCCGCCGTCGAGCCGGTAGATGTTCCACCCACTGACATGTCATCGCGAGCGCCGGAGCCCCCCCCCCCCTCGCTGAGGAGTAACCGCTCGACTCGCCGCTGCCGTCAGAACTGCTTCCCCGGCGCAACCTCTTGCCCAACTTGCCCAACATACCGCAAGAGGACGGTGTACGATTGTAGCACTTTTTCCCTTGAATTGAGTATTCCAAGGTTTATCGAATCCACTGGGACCTTAGGGATAATTAAAAAAAGTTAATAGTAAAAGATCTAGTCAAAGCTACTGTCGAATTTAGGTTGCGTGAGGGGGAGACCGGCCAGCGCAAAGGTGCGCCAAACAGTAAATCTATCGTTGCGCCGATTGGCGCAAGAGTTGAGCCGATCGGCACACTAGTGAATCTAAGCCAAAGTGCGCCAGATGCCTTGTAAGCCTATGCTGTTAAGTGAGTAACCAGATATCTACTAGTGAGATTGTAACCAAAAAGTCTAATTAAATAGCATCATAATGGGTAATTACATAGATCAATGAATACCTATAATGAATAAGACCACCCTGCTTTCTGAGCGGCTCCCGATTTATCGCTACCGAGAGGAAACCCTTAATCGCGTGAGTATCTTACCCTACTCAACTATACAATAGTGCTGCGCAGGCTTAGTGCTGTCACCGCTAAACCACACTACTAGCATCATCAAGCAACCATAATCAATACAATATCCGAATACTATCCTAATCACCATGATCAAGATAATATCAACTTACTTAGCCTAGAACTAAGCAATTGGAATAAGCACATGCATGATTATAGAATCAAGACAGACAAATCACCAAAACCATCATCCACATATTCAATCATCCTTGAGATACATAGAGTAAGATTCATCCCCGTCGAGATGGCCTACCTTGACGGATCAACTCTTAACACCAATGGTTCTTGAAACTCAACTAGAGATCTATTCTAATGGAGCAAGCCCCGGTGGCTCTAACTCACGGATCTGTTGTCCCTCTGTCGCCTCCTCTCTCTATGGCCAGGGTTTATAAGTATTTATAGGGGTTCTACTCGTAAAGGACTCGGTTTCTAGCAAATAAGGCGGTTGCGCCGATCGGTGCAGGATTGCGCCGATCGGCGCAAGCCGTGTCTTCTCTGGTTTCTTCTCCGACTCGGTTCCTCTGTCTTCCACAGCTGCCATGTGGGCCTTTTTCTTCGAGATAAAGTCTTGTACTGCACGTCGAGATCTTGAAGTTCTATAAATCTTCTAGGCAAATATCTTCAAGTGTCTTGCGCAGATAAACTTCCATAAACATGTGGAATGGGCCTCGGTCACTTTTGTGGGCCAAAACACCCTAGCGCTGACCAGCTCATGGACTGCACCGATCGACGCACTGGGCTTCTTTAGTGCTTTTTGTCGGTTCTGGATTCCTGTCCTCTCCAGCATCACTTTAATCATCAATTTTACCTGTTTCTGCAATAAAGCTCCAAAACAACGCATATACAAATATATAAACAATATTATAGGTAAATGGCCTAAATTAGTATTAATTATGCTCTAATTGGGGTAATATTCACATATAAAATGGGCACTTGGGAAGTGCCAATAGTACAGGAGCATGATTGGCTCCCTATTATACCTGATGGTAACAAGACTCGACATACACTTTACAGTGTGTCTTTGTGCTCGCTTCCAGGCTTCCCCAAGGGTGCCTCATCGCAAGGCTGTCAAGCGCATTTTTAGATATCTCAAATACACCCTTGAGTTCGGTCTTTGGTACTCTGCATCTTCATCTCTTGATCTTATTGGGTATTCGGATGCGGACTTTGCTGGATGTAGAATTGATAGGAAGAGCACTTCTGGTACTTGTCATTTGTTGGTTTTCTCGTAAGCAGTCAAGTGTAGCCCAATCCACCACAGAGGCTGAGTATGTTGCAACTGCTAGCTGCTGTTCACAAATCCTATGGATTGTGTCCACTATGAGAGACTATGGGTTAACCTTTAAAGGTGTTACACTCATGTGTGATAACTCCAGTGCCATATGCTTAGCCAAGAACCCAGTCCTACATGGTAAGATCCAACACATAAATGTGAGATTCCACTTCCTGAGAGATAATGTTCAAAAGAGAGATGTTAAGGTCAAATATATCGACACCAAAAATCAATTAGCTGATATCCTTACCAAGCCCCTAGATGCTTCGAGATTTGCTTTTCTTCGGGGGGACCTTGGTGTTTTCCATCCTTATGGCATCATTTGAGGGGGAGTTGGTGTTCTCTTGTATATATGTATCTTATCTTTTTGCATTGCATCTCATATGTAATATATGCATTGGTAGATGACCTTTGATTCTTATGCTTTCTTGCATTTCTCTTTGCTATGATTGAGCTTGAGCTAAGTTGTGTGGATGTGATAGTAATCTCTCATGCTTAGATTTTCTAGATGGCTTGCTATAGACTTTTGAGCAACTTGCTAATCTTAAAGGTAAATTGAGCTTCTTGTGAACCTTATGAACTAATCTTGTTAAGACTTGCTCACCATGTGTATAATTGCTTTTATCCCTGTCAAAACTTGTGTTGAGGCTAGTCTAGAGGATGTCTTGGCTTTGGCACCTTGTGTTTGCGAAATTGAAGGCTTTACAAATGTTTAGCTCATAATGGAACATTGTGGGAACCTGTGTTCCTTTTGCCGCAAAGGCATGCTCTTTTGTCTTGTGGATAAATCAAAAAAAATCTGCTAAGTGCTTTGAGAAAAATAATTCTAAATTGCTAAATCCAAACACTATGACTTGAAGCCTCGGGGTGTTTGCCGTACCCAGTCGTGCGACCCTCCGTATGGATAAGAGGACACATGAGGATAAACAATAAACACTTGATCAAGTGAGTCTCTGTTGTATATGTTAGCGTTTGTAAAGCTCATTTTCTACGAATGCTTGTTGCCCTGGTTGAGATTGAGACTGGCTAGTATCTTTTTGACTCACTTGATGCCTGTTTTGCCTTGGATGGGAGTACTTATATATATGGTGGCAGCTTTTCTCATGATAAGCAAATTTGATTCTATTTGAGCTAGTCAATCTTTCTGCTTAGCTTGTCTAGCTCTTGAAGCTTGTGTCTTGCTATCTGTTTTTGATCTCTGCATGATTGTGAGCTATTGCTTTTACACTTCATGGCTCTATGGATATGATTAGCAAGGTAAAATGTTTGTTTTCATAATTGTTAAAGCTCCTTAGGTTTGCATTTTCATTCATTGCATGTCTATTCTTTTGCTTCTTTGATGAGTTCATTGCCAAAGGGGGAGAAAGTTGTGGGTCATGCACAAATAATGCTAAGAAACTTAAAATGATCTATTTTGCATTACATGAGATCTACCACAAGTTGAGGGTGAGCATATCATATCCTTGAGCGTTGTCTTGCGCTTTTCATACTCTTTGCGTCTCAAGTGGCTCTCTTTGTCAACTCTTGGTTTTGTGATTCCGCTTATGCTAGATGGTTACTTTTCACCTTTTCTTTGGGTTTGGCCATTTGGATGTGCTTATTCGATTTTTCATTTTAATCTCTAATCTTTATGCATTTGGTGTTGTCAATGTACTCATCAAGGGGGAGATTGAGAAACCATGTGGATATGTGCCATGGTTTGTAATATGTGATGAGTAATTGACTTGAACGTGTTAGTATTTGAGTTGAAATGCGGGGATTTGAGGATTGCATGGGTTTGTGCATGTTGATGTTTTCACTAACCCGAGTTGGTGGAGGTGTTGGAGAAGTTGCGGGAGATTGGAAGTGTGTTTGCTTGTGTTATGATGTGTAGGTCACTGGAGTCGACTTGGCGGTCAACGACGAGAGGATCGGGCACAAGTAGGAGACTTGGGGCCAGATGATCCGGAGGTCGGGTGAAGTCAAGGGTGATCCATACCGTACACATGAAGAGGCAAGAAGCACGGACGGTTTCGCGGTTGAGCCTCAAAACCATGGTGGTGATGAAGACGACGTGTTGACCAAGTCAAGGCGAGCGGGATGCCGGTGCAAGTGACAAGGGGTCCCGATGGACAGGGATCGGGAGAGACTTGCCGGTGGTCAGGATCGTGGGGCGAGGTGACACGCGTCGACATCGAGAAGTCACGCTTTGAGAAGCGTGCAAGGCGGTTTTCTGGTTTTGACCTCAAAACCGGTGGCGGTGATTGGAGGTGCACGTGGCACCATCACGAAGCTTGCTTCGAGGCGAAGCGAAATCGTGAAGGGCCCGTGGGCGTTCGGACGACGAGGAGAGAGATGGACAAGTTTGCCCCTGGTGGTAGGTGGTAGTGTTAGGTAGGTCAAATGTAGAGTGGTCATGTGGACAACCCCTAGGCCTATATAAGGGGAGGTAGGGCTGGTGGAAGAGGTGCCTCTCTTTCATTAGCCTTGTGTTAGGTGTTCATCCAAAGTGCTAGAAGAGGTCTTCATGTTATAGTGGAGAGTAGTGGGTGTGTGAGAGACATCTCTTGCTCTTCCAAATAGTGGGAGGAAGAGGGTGGCTTTCTAGCTTTGTATCCATGGATCTTGTACGCACCTTTCTATGATATGAGAATTATTTTCGTGCTCAAGATCTCCCTCTCTCACTAAATCCCAAATTTCTCTTTTTCTCTATTTTCAGAGCTATTTTCGTGGGAATTTTTTGTCTCTTTTTTGGATGAGTTTTTGGGTCGGATTTCTTGAGAAACTTGTTGCTATGATGAGCTAGAACAATCCTATATGGATCCTTGACTGAACCAATAGCTCTAGCACCTTTGATTTGAAGGATTTCTCAAGTTTCCTCTTTTTGGTGTTCTTGGCACAAGATCTAAAATTCGTGATGATTCCTTGAGCCAATCAATTTGATCTTCCAGGAGTAGGGTCATGATGTGTTGAGGATTCACTGGTCCCAAAATCGCATTATTTGGAGTTTGTTTGATTAGTTTTTGACTAAGTTTTTTCCTAATCCCGAAACCTTTTCCGGTTCTATCGGGATCGATCGGCACTGCCGATGACCGGGACCGACACTGCCGGTGGGTCATCCGAACCCCGCACCGGCACTGCCGATGCCAGACCAGCACTGCTGATGCATTCTGTCTGCTGCTTTTGAGACTCCCTCACCGGCACTGCCGATGGGTCTTACCGGTACTACCGATGGTGCCAATCGGCACTGCCGATGGTAGTCTAGTGTCGCACTATCTTGAGTATTTTAAGTTCTCCTTTGTTTCCGTTGTACTCTGCTGCTGTAGTTGATCATTTCTAGGGTTAGCACATCACAAGTTGGTGTGTGTAGCCTTGGTGATCGGTTTAGAGGTTGGCTCGGGTGGTAATCGGGACATAGCCCAAGTTCTCGTGGAGAATTTTAATTGGCTCCCATTCAACCCCCCTCTGATTGTCTTCTCGGTCCTTCAAGTTTCTCTGGTATAACTCCCTACATTCATGATATAAGTATTTCTATATTTGATCAAAGTCAATCTTTTTCAACATTGATCACTAATAACAAAAAATTTATAAAGATTCACTATATAAAATGATTTTCTTAGATTCATCATCGTATAAGCTATCATAATATATAACTTTTTATATTTAAAATAATTTAGTTTTATTGATACTTTTAGTTATTACTTGTAAATCTAGAATTATCGATATATAAGAGGCGGAGAAAGTAATGAGCAAACATGATGTCATTCTTGGTCTTTTGTTATGTGTAGTGATGACCCACACGAATGCACACCACGCCACAGGGGGCAAGCCTCGGCCATATGATTTGAAAGCTCTCCCGTTTCACACTTCTGATGGAACCTTCTGTTTGTTCTGTAGCAGATCGTTCTTCTCGAGCTGGACATGCCATACCTGGTCACGGAATCGAACGAGAGTTCGCCGAGAAATTTTTGGCCTTGTCCCTGCTGCGTGGTGACGTTCATTGCCTTTTACCCTTACAAGCAAATGTTGATTGGTGTCGCTGAGCTAACGATGCGCGTTATAATCAACGGCTCAACGCCTATCTGGCGCTATTCAAAGAGCCGCTCAAAAGTTATTCTATTGCCATGTGCCACAATGAGAAATGAGCTCGTGCACATACAGAAACGTCTGTACCTTTTTTGTTGCGTGTTTTGGTTGAAGGATTGAGAATTATCTCTCATTAATTTCTGACCCATCAGGCCATCACATCTGGAAAGTTTCCTCTTAAAAACAATCTGGATAAGAAGTCGTTGTAAGTCAGAGAAAGAGATTGTTCTGCGACCAAGTATATGTTCATTAGCAAATAGTACTCAGTAAGGAGTAGTACCCACGACTTGTTTTGGAGTTGTTGGACAGATGGGATTGTTCGAACTATTACTAAAACTTTGCAAACTCTCATATAATGTGGATCATCTGTAAATGAAAATGAGGAAGTGCTCAAGCTCCATTTGGAACCACATAAAAGATTCCTGCACATTTAATAGAATGCGTATATTTTGTGTCAGACACAGACTTTTCTTTTTTGCGGAAAATTTTTGTGTCTGCCTTGATTCGTCTGCCTTTGCCATTTGGGTAAACCTAAATTAAAGAAAAAAGGACGACAATACAAAGTTCACTTCTTCAGGTGCAGACCTTGCTGTTGTTCTGCAAGTTGGGGGCTTGCTCACGGGCATATTCGTGAGATGCGGAGGGCCATGTGTGGCCGTTCAGAGCCTCGTCCAAGAGAGCAAGTGCCGCAAAGTAGCTTGCGCTTCATCAACATAATGCACAACTTGTCGGTCCTTCCAGCAATATTTTTCATCTACTGCTGCGCTGATGCTTGGGATTCAGGTAACGTAACCAACTAACCGCTGTGCACAGTGCGTCACCTGCGTGAAATTTCCTCTTATTTGCAACCCTTGCCGATGCGCGAGCCATTTTTAACGTTTCCATCGGCCTGGCAACTCGCGTACACGTGACGGCTTCTCGGCTGGCCGTCGTCTGAGACGTTAACGAGGTTCCACTGGCCTGCCACCTCTATCATGCGTCTCGGGTTGCATGTTTTTTCAGAGGATGCGATGCGAGTCCAATCAACAACGAGGATATATATGCCACGGAAATACGGGATCGTGTTTCCTGCTCAATGTATTAAATCTCCTTATCATTTATAAGCCGAGCAAGATGTTTGGCCTGTAAACGTTTTTGAAAGGGCAATTTGGCCTGTAAACTACTCTTAGTAGTAGTATAGTATTATACTCCCTCCCAGTTCAAGAACAAACAAAACCAGAGAGGGAGTAGAAGGAAAGGCAAGCCCATTATCAACGAACCTCTCTAGCTGTGCCTGAACGGAACCGTATGGGTACAAAGAAATGTACAGGTGGACCATGAACAAATTAAAGGAACCCACTTTGTGGTGTAATAAGATCAAAGACGGATGCTACTTTACTTAATTTCTTGTCAGTGTTTAAATACTTGGCACCCCGATCCGATAGTATCTCTGGACATATATAGATGTAGGATTGATATCTGGGGCCTGCCTGCTCCAGAATCGTATCGTATCCGGCCGGCGTCCTCCCCATATCGTATTCGACCCGATCAAATCTTCGCTTGTCAGTGTCTATCGTCCGTGTGCACGCACGCATGGACAGCGCCCATGTACTGTCACAGTTGCTACACACACATATGGGGTAGACACGGCGGCGAAGGGTGTGTACAGGTGCAACGTTGCAGCTTAGCCGTAGACGTTGGATGCAATCTAATTAAGGTAGCTGCGGCTTAGTTACTAGCATGGCTGCGTGGGGTATGCCATCCCCCGGTTTGATACGATGTTGTTGTACAGCTGCTGCTTGCATGCATGGGGCTCCAATCCCTTTGCTACTAGTTGCAACAGCCACTTGTGAGAAGATCAGCTGCAGGGGCAGGGGCAGGGCGCCGGTGCCATGCCTTTGTGTTTGTTCATGCATGGCCATTCAAGCCAGCAGTATGTACCTGCATCAGCCACCACTGTCCATTTTCATTTTTCCCATACATCTCACCAAGGACTGCGCTTGCCGATTCATCACACCAAGGTCCATTGCAAACACCGTCAAAAAGTTGCGAGATAAGGTGGTACACGAACGCACTACACCTGCTGAATTAAAAAAAAAAAAAGAGGAAAAGTAGACCTGATTTCTAACCCACACGTCGCCTGATGATCGATCAATTGTGTTCCAGGCTATGAGCCTTTTTGTCCAAAAGTTCTGCACGTCGGCGTGCGGTGCGTACGTACCGACCGTTTTGCGCAACGCCGAACGAGATACTTATTTCTTTTTTTTTTGAACCGGTTGATGGAGCCTCTGCAACCTATCGACTGTGACTGACCATGATTGAAATTGTTCAGAGCAAAGTACCGAACAGTCATGTGGTTTTCTGGCTAGGATTGAAATAAGTAGCCATTGTCACCATCACTCTACAGAAATGTTCTACCGGAGTTCAGAAAAATTAAAAGTCAGGACCGAAGCTTTTGTGTAGTAAAACTAGCTAAGTGTCTGATTCAAATTAGCAATTAGAGGGGAAATAAGTGTGCATGAACCCTTGTTAGCTGCTATCCTGCAGCACATTTTGAAGAATTTGAGAAAGATGCAACTGACAAACAAAATTTACAAATTCAAAATTGCCCATATACAAAGATCATATGTATATCCCAATGTATCATCTGCCTTGCCCTTTTGATGAACACAAGTGTTCAAACAGCAAACCCAATAGTGGGGGCCGACCATATTCTTATATCCATTCTTGGGCGTTGGTTATTATCTTCAGGCGTCTTGCACCAGAAGATAATTAAAACCATAACCAACATTCTTCTATCTCGTTGCCGCAATTGCACCTTCTCTTCTACCGGTATCGCAGCGTCACAAATAAAACCAGAACCAAGACCACACTACATGTGTAAATCCTTTTTTTTAGGACTTTTACTGTCTAAAATACTAGTCAATAGTTTTTTTAAAATACTAACCAATAGTTTGAGGATAGTTTCATAGTTAGACTATTAATTAATAAATTTATATTTATTTTTATGATAGAATCCTAATTCTACCAAATCATTAATACTTCATATCATCTTTAACAAAATAAAAACATTAATTATTAATCAGATTATTAGTTTATTTTTTTCATGATAAAAAAATAAATATTATAAATCTACCACTCTTATTTTTTATGATTTTACCCTCAAAATATATTGGTCAGTAGTTGTTATTTTAAATTATTCAATCTATACTGCTGAATCAAACTACTGGCCAACAGTTATTTTAGACGGTAAAACTCATTTTTATCCTGCCCAAAAAAATGGTATCTAGCGGGGGCTTAGCTTCGTGCTTAACCGACAGCATTTTACTGAGGACTTCAATTGAAGCACCCGTTACGAGCCATCCGAAACTAACAGAATCTAGCTCTGTTTCCGGCACATGGATCAGTGCGCCAGTAATCACCATGAGGGCCAAGTTGATCTACACCCCTGCGACCCTGTTGGCTAGCTGTTGCCATGCTCCCCACTTGCCATCCACAGATCACACTTATTAGGGACTTAACCCTAGATATACTCCAATAATGAGGTGTTCGTGTGGTGTCTATGTCAACTAGGGCTGCATGCAAACATGGGAACAACTCAATTTCTGCAGGCAACTTGGTCACACCACAGTACCACACCAAGCAGCCAGATTGTGATCATAAACAAAGCGACCTGTGACAAGACGGCTCGCAAAGCTGAACTTGCAAGGAATCCAGTTAGCTGACACAGACGTGCATCAAAATCGAGAACCGAGCGTATCTATTTTGACAGCGGATGAATATATATAGTTTCTACCTGTAGGTTTATATATGTTCTTATCTGCTGGATAATAATTCCTTCTTGTTAATAGTTGCGAGGGCGAGGATTTGACTAATAGACTGCGTACGGTACACATCTTGAAGCTAAGGTTTCTGACACTCCAACGATCGATGATATGATGCTCCCGCAGTCCCGCTGCATGTAACTATAAGAAATTCAGGCACCCACGTATGTGCCTCATATTTTTTTATCGAACACCTAGAAAAACTGCGTGTTTTTATATTAAAAAAAAGAACGTATGTGCTTCATAGAACAAGGTTATGTTGTTTATCAGCGCTTTGGCGGTCTGCAAGATCTGTTATAATCTCTTGGACTCTCAGGGGAATCTTCATCAAGAGCCTTGATGGTGGAGCTTTATCTCGGTTTTCCCGGGAATTATATTATACATATACAATGGCAGCACGCGTATTGTAGTGGCAAGTGGGCCAGTTGAACGCCATGCATGTTGGCATGTTGCATGTCCTAAGCTAGCTTGTAAGTACAAAAGCACGCAAAGTACAATCATGCTGCTTACTCTATTACTGCAAGTATTTAACTGCATGCACTTAGAGTAAGTGTCATGTTACATACAGTGTAATCGATGCTTTAAATGCCGTACTCATGTATGTTTGGAGATGCCTCATGCTTTGTCTATGTATATCCACCTTTTCATGGCCGCCTTCTGTCTGTCATGTAGTGTATCCCCCAGGCCCCAGAACAGCTCCCAGCTTGTTGTGACCTTAGCGTTTCTCTTCAAACTGCAAGCATGTGTCACGGTTCACGGATCAACTTCAAAGGAAAGCTAAGCACCGGAAAGCGCAGGAATCTTGCTTGGATACTCTCTTAAATTGTTGCCTACATCGCCAAATCTAATCGAACGGCCGATTATTTCTCCTCGGGTGATCTGACAGTCCATAACGGACTTCATCTAATCTATCACATTGTTAGCATCGTTTCGAGAAAGGACTTCGATTGGCACCTCTGGGTTCTCTCTTCTCAGTTCATTCCCATCCGTGTGCGCCACCTAATTGTCGCTCAAGTAAAAAAAAAAACGAAGCGTACGTGGGTGCATTATACTGACTTATTTTCCTCTTCCGTGTACTCATGTGAGGTACTCAAGCATCATGGATTATATATTGATTAAACTAAAAGATCTGCATGATCCGGTCAATTAACAACTAAGGAGGATTAGCGCTGCAAACCTCCCTTTTCCTGGCTGTCCGAACTGGATTCGTATCCTCTGCCATACCTCATCCTATGGCAAACTTTGCCATACTCCACTGTAGCCACTGATCACGGAATCCACGCTGGCCGGAAAAATAGCATAGGCCTTCTGCTAATGCCGTTTGCATGCGCCATCAGTTTCCGTGCTTAAGCAGTTGTTCTGTTTGGAGGGAGATTAATTCAGATGCACGTGCAAAAGATGTATCATCCTACTAGTTAAATATTTGGATTTTTTTCATAACACCAATTTAAATATTCAGTATAATTGAGTGTCAATTATCTGTACCACAACGGTGAAATGTAAGGATTCACAAGTTACAGACTAATTAGTTGTTTTTTAGTTCTGCCTTGAATCTGAATTAATCTTCCTCCAAAAATCAAACACAGCAAACAACCGCTTAAGCACGGAAACTGACGGCGCATGCAAACGGCATTAGCTGAAGGCCTATGCTATTTTCCTGGCCAGCGTGGATTCTATGATCGGTGGCTATGATGAAGTATGCAGTTTGCCATAGGATGAGGTATGACAGAGGATACGAATCCGAACGTCTGAACTACTCTAACCCATAATTACATAATCTAATTAAGTATCCATCAAAGAAAGGGAATTAAGGGTACAGCTCAATCACGTCAAGCAAAAGTGTGTCGTTGTATATATACATGTATAGATACAACTAATTCATAATTATTGTCCCGAGATCATGGCAGAAATAATAGCGAACTGTTTCTTCAAAAAAAAGGGGGGGGGGGGGGGGGGGGGGGGGCGGGGGGTAATAGCAAACTGGCCAACCATCTATTATTGTTGGATTTAGAGATTTGACTGGAATTCCAGCTGCCAGTTGTTGTTTGCACTTCGCCACAAAACATTGCTTTTTATGCATTCATGGTCTTTATGCATTGTTTTTAGCATCTACTACAAGATTTTAACTTGCATTTTGAAAAAAAAAACTTGTTGTTCATGTCTCGTTTGAACACGATAAGATTCAGCTGACTTGAGGCTAAAATGCATATACAAGAAAACTAGTGATTGGAATCACTATATGTGAAAGTGCCACTAAAGAAATGCATTGGAATTAATTGATATGAAAATTAGTATTAGAAATTTAGAATGACCCTTTATGGAATATTTCGTAGTTGTTATAACAGACATTGCTAAGCTTTCTTGCTGCCTTTATAGTTTCAAGGAAACAAAAGGAAAAAAAAAATCTACCACCAAATCGTTATTCTTATGTCATCCAAGGTATCATTAGGATAAGAAAGCTGCAATTGGTTGGTGACGCATCAGGATTTTGCTTCAATCGTTCTTGATACACTCGAAATACTAAATGTTTGCATGTTGTTTCCAATACTTAGAACTACAATAATGTGGGAGAGGTTTCAAAGTGAAAGTGCCTAAAATACTATCCAAGATATAATGAGTTTCAATTAGACTTATGGGGCACACATATTCTATTAGTTAATATAACGCCACTGCCACTAATCCATCCAGGGGGGAAAATGCCAAAATTTCCATAGTGGATATACTTTTTTTGTATCTTCCTCAGAACAATATGATCTGAACATCAATCCTAGAACGGCGTTTGTAAAGGAAAATGTTGCCATGATTTTTTAAGCCAATCAAGCATTCCAGACATCTTTTCTTTTTTTCTCAAGTAGGAACAAGCATGAGAGTTAGCTACCTTTCATTACAAAAAGAATCCAGAGTCATCATCATAAAAGAGAAGGTATTTTGCGCGTCGGGCAGTCTTCCGAGGTCAGTTGTCGCACTTTGGCAAATAATATTTCGATTTAGTGGTACAAGTTTGTGATGATATAAGACATATGATCAATGTCATTAGTTGTTCATTCGAAAGAAAAAATGGGCATTAGTTGTTTCCTTCTTCTGTCATAAGCTAGACAAAACTGCCCCAAAGATGGGTTCTTGTGCTCTAATATTTCCGTCATCGTCTGCCCACGCGTGCCTTGATTTCGGCCTGAAAGAAGCACAGGCAGAGTGATAACAGGATTTGGTGGCGCGATCAGTCAGTCCGTAAAATTCTGTTTTTTGACCGAGCGCGCTCGACATGCAGAGGAGGAGAGCAGCAAGCGGAGCGACCCGGTCTAAAGCTGAAGCCAAGACACGGGAATAGAAGACGGCCGCGTGCGGATGAGGCGCTGAGCTGGCTCCTCCTCCGATCCCACACGTGACGCGTCGTGAACATGGATGCCCGTCCTGCCCCATGATTCCGGGAGCGTGTGAACCCGTGTCGAGACCCTCCTCGTAGCCGCAAAGCCAGGATCGAGAGAAAAACGTGCGACACGCCAGACCGGCACCATCCCCCAGCTCACACGCTGCCGCGGCGGCTGGTCAAGCCACTCCACCCCCAAACCCGTAGTAACGCTCTCTGCCTCCAAAATTCTTTTTTTTTTTCTGGAACACGCAGGAGAGTGCCTCCAAGATTCTCGCAGAACGTGTGGCCACGGACTCGGTCGCATGCAGCTGCTCCCCGATCTGCTTTCGGCCGTGTCGGCCGATGGAGCCGGCGGAGATGAAAGTGCTCGCTCGATCGTCTTGTGTTACTGTTACGGCACGTCCACGTATCAAAATATCCGGTATAACTCAACTTGGCTATGTGACGGACCTGTCACGGGAAAAATAGGAAGTTGAGAAAGGGACAGTCACCACTAAACGAGCTGCTAGCAATAAGTCAGCAACAGAAGAAAAATGGGAGTGACATAGCCAGGAGGATCTACACGCCAATTGGCTAGTAAATTAGTAGGCGTCCTGCTTCTAGATGAACTAGACTTTTGGTCGTACCACCTATCATTGGCTGGAAGAAGACTTTGCATCCTTGAACGGGATCCTTTTTTTTTTTTTTTTTGTGTGTGTGTGTGTGTGTGTGTGTGTGTGTGTGTGTGTGTGTGTGTGTGTGTGTGTGTGTGTGTGAATAGTTGAAGAGGATCCTGGCTCAAGGTAAGCGCTACTTTAGCAAGCGAGTACCAGAACCGAAAGACAAGTGAAAATAATAAATCTAATCAAATTTCAGAATTGAGCGTGTTGAGATTATATTCCAGTCGTAATAATAGTGTTCGTTCATATGTGGAAGCACAAACTAACGGTATCAAATTATTCGCCTTTACACACGATTCCTTTACTATTCGGTCTCTTGTCAGTCATAAACTATATATATTATACTCATATGATAATCGAACTTCATAATTCTGAGTTCGTCCACTCCATACCAGCCCCCTCTGACTTGACCGTTCATGTCACTTTTCCTTCTCCCCCCTTACTGTTCGTTGATATTCGTGCTTGAAACGTCCATGAACCTTCCTCAATTCTCTTGGCATACCCAAAACGTGATTTAATGGACTCACCCATGTGGCTATGCACGAACTTTTTCCTAGGATGCCCGTACTGATACTGATTTATTAAAAGAAGTATACAATATACTAGTAAGACATAAGAAACTAGATAAAACACACACCACCTCCTCTCGGTGAGCAAGCTCAGCTATCTAGTAACCCCGACGACATAGCGATTCATGCAGAGCAACCATTACATTTTGCTTGATCCATGGTCAACACTCAACAACAAAGCTTAAGGGTGATTTGGTCAGATCATAAACCAATTTTTGAGAGTGGCCAGCGATCAGCTTTCTCTCTATGTAGTACCCTCGTCATCACCAGCTCACTTCTTTTCGCATAGAAGCCAATGCCAGGCAATCTGGGTGTGTTGTTTATTACGGGGATCCCGATTTGTGTACATCTTTGCCATGTGCAAGCCATGGAAAGAGCAGCAACAAACAAGCAAGTACCAATGCCCAAGCCTCAAGGTTCCATTCAGGCAAGTGGGGATAACCTCAACGTGTAAAGGTGGAAGGCTCACACAAGACTGCATAGAGGTGGTTGGATCTGCAATGGATGCAGTGAGGCATCAGGCATGGGGTAACATTCATGGAAACTAAAGTCGGAGGTATGGGGAGTTCTTATCACGAAGCTGCCGCCATTTCTGCTCTGCTGTGTCACGGATAAGCTGAAGCACCCACTGGACAAGTAGAGTTTCCAGCATGCAGCTGTCAAGCGGCTTGTAGCTTGCTGGCAGCATCAAACTATTCTATCCTCAATGTAATAATGGAGCATTTAAATGTGTGCGGGAGTTAAATCTATATATTGGGGTCCTGTTACAAATTAATACTATAAACTATAGACTGGGTCTCTTGTTAATGTTTACTATTTTTCTAGAATGCCTAGGAATTACAACTAGGTATCTTTCTATTAAATAAGAAAATACTATTTTAAAAATAAACCACATTACAATGCTTGCATCTGGCGAACACTCGCCTTGACTCTCCTACTGCAAGTAGTCATAGTAGATGCTTTTTTTTTTAATCTGAATTCAGTTTGAAAATCTAGGTAATGCTAAGAATTTCATGGATACCACTAAAAGTAATTCAATTGAACCATAAGAATTAGCATCTCCTAATTCAGTAAATATGAAATCAAAGCGTTAGGAAACTATAGATAGCAACTTTCCTCGTTCTAATAAATGGTACAGTAGTACATTACGACAAACATCATTAGATCATTTTTCTAGCTAACAAAGTTGCCCTTAATCTCATCAGTTATAGACCAGAGTAAGCATAGAGTTTTAATACAGTATGGATCCTCTATTGCATAACAATTTAGTTATAAGTGAGTCGAGGATCCTCTACAACCAGGGCCGGAGCTAGGGAGGAGCCCCCCCCCCACCCCCCCTGCTTATATAATTTTCATGTGTACACAAGAAATTGTCATGTAATTTAGATAAAAATTAATCTTGACTCCTCTTATAAACTCTAGTTCACGTCTTCCCCTCTCCCCCCCCCCCTCCCCCCACCACATGCTTGTATAATCTTCATGTGTACACAAGAAATTGTCATATAAGTTAGACAAAAAATAATCTTGACTCCCCTTATAAATTATAATTCACGTCTTGCCCCCCCCCCCTCCTTTCCCGTATGGTTAAATCCTATCTTCTCCCCTGTCTACAACTACAAATGCACAAAAGAAAATTAAACTCCACATCTACGGTTGGATCGTGAACCAACGCCTCGATGTAAAGATGGATTCCATATTTAGGTATACACAGCAACCAATAGCCAGAATTGTCAAAAAAAAAAAAACGATGGGCCAACAAGGTAAAGTAACTATTCTGTCCACGTAACTCTTACGATCTTACCCAAAAGTTCGGAGCTGGATCGTACAGCTCCTTTTAAATTCTGCAACTATCCCTCCCTCCCTCCCACGAAATGGCCCTGCACACCAAGCTACGGTTGGGAGTCCACCCATGCACATCTTGACAAAAATAATATTGAGCAAATCCCGAACAAATCTCTTGAATAATCCATCGCTAGATCATTAATTATCCCAGCTTGCTCGGCCATTATTAAGTTTACTTGCACTGGCCCCATGTGAGTTGGGCCCAAGTCATAATCCACCAACGCATCTGCTTTCTGGCAAACTACAGGTTACACTTGCAATAGAAAATATTCCGAGCACACTAATTAGCTTCCACAAATCATATCTTGCTTCCTGGTAAACGATTTAGTCCCGGAGCTGTGTGCAGCTTTCGCTTCGGCTGAGTGCTGAGTAGACAGAATATAAATGTCAGCCGGCCGGTTTAGACTCTAAACTCTAAAGCACGCTTGTAAGGATCAACCGATCAAGCTGCTAGTGCGAAGTCTTGTTGTCAAGATATTACAGTGGAGTGGATGTTGATGGAAAAATATCTCCATAAAGTTGGGAAGTAAAGCACTCGAAGACATTGAACACAAATTATTTTGTACCCTTATCTCATAATACGTACATTGCATTTCAGAAAAAAAAAAAAAATTTGCGATGAACATTTCAGAAAAAAAAACTGAATAACACAACTCACGTTTGATGATTGCCACAAATATAGAAAAAAAAAACTTTAGAGCACGATATGGTTCTAGCAACTGATGATTGTCACAAATATAGAAGAAGATTTGTGTCTCCAATTTTTTTTCCTTCATGCCGTAATGCACATTTTTTTTCAAAATGAAAGCTACTTCTCAAAACTTGTCGAGAAGTATAATATGAAGTAGCCCAATTCCATGGAGCGGAAAACAACGACTACAAGAAACGACAAATCAATACACTACTCGTACCAATTTTCATACGATCCCCCCGGCGATCTCCACTTACATCACGATGAGGTAGCCCGATCAAATAAACATCTCTTACTTGCTACAATAGAAGGTAGAGAGGAAGAGAGGGATCAATAAACTATGTCTCGTTCATACAAGTGGAAACCAGGGTGGGGAATAGTTAAGCCGTCATTGGCACAGTTTAATTGCTGCTTAATTGAAGCAGGGAAGGGAGGGAGGGAGGGAGGGAGGAAGGAGAGAAGCGGTCGAGTAGTTCACACCCGAAAGCCCAACCAAGCGGCCTTAAAATATTCTCCTCCACGCGACCCCAGAGGTTTATATAAGGCGCCGCAGCTGGCCTCGCTCTCAGTGTCTCACCCCCCGAATTCGTCGAAAGGAACGGGACCTGGCCTCGATCGCCTGACCCCTCTCTCCAATCTCCATAGGTTGGTCTCATCATGCTCCCATCTCAGTCCACTCCTTATGCATGCCACACACCACATAGAACAAATTGAAACACGCACACTCACAGAATCTGCTCCTCCTTGCATCTTGTGCCGCTCCAGCTGAATGAAGCTATACATTCACTGCGCAATGTTGCGCCCTTGTTGATCGATCTCTAGCTAACTGTTGTGTTTGTGCTGATCAGGACTTGTTGCTCTCCAAGCAGCTAGCACCCAGGTAGTGACTAGCAGTCCTTTTGTTTGGTTTGGAAGAAAAGGCGTCCCCCAATCCCAAGCATCAACAATCTTCAGATGGCAACACAGTGGTTCTCGAACATGGTGAGTCACAGAACCAGCATCCATTCCTTTGCTGATCAGCGTCAACACTGCAAGGGTGTGTGCTCATAGTACCGATGCAGGTGATGGACGAGCCGAGCTTCTTCCACCAGTGGCAGTCGGACGCGCTGCTGGAGCAGTACACGGAGCAGCAGATCGCCGTGGCGTTCGGCCATCAGGGCGAGGTGGACCAGGCCGTGGCGGCGTCGCTGACGATGCCGGCGAGGACGACGACGCAGCAGCAGCAGCAGTACGCGGCGGCGACGCCGGCGGAGCTGCACCAGCGCCCACGCAAGGCGGCCAAGGTCAACACGAGCTGGGACTCGTGCATCACGGAGCAGGGCTCCCCCGCCGACTCCTCCTCGCCCACCATCCTCTCCTTCTCCGGCGGCCACACCAGGGCGGAGGCGCAGCAGGTGCCGGCCGCCGCCGCGTTCTACGGCGCGGCGGCGCCGCCGGTGAAGGCGCCCAAGCAGGAGGTGGTCGATGCCGCCGCGTTCCAGGCGCGCCCCGTCAAGCGCAGCTACGACGTGATGGTCGCCGCCGAGGCGCAGGCGCCGATTCCGTCCAGGCCCGCGTCCCAGAACCAGGACCACATCCTCGCTGAACGCAAGCGCCGCGAGAAGCTCAGCCAGCGATTCATCGCCCTCTCCAAGATCGTTCCTGGCCTCAAAAAGGTACACACACAAACATCCGATGAACCTGCTTGTACATGAACTCCGATGAACTGAACTGAACTGATTTCCTCGCAGATGGACAAGGCGTCGGTGCTGGGCGACGCGATCAAGTACGTGAAGCAGCTGCAGGATCAAGTGAAGGGCCTGGAGGACGAGGCTCGCCGGCGGCCGGTGGAGGCGGCGGTGCTGGTGAAGAAGTCGCAGCTGTCGGCGGACGACGACGACGGCTCCTCCTGTGACGAGAACTTCGTGGGCGGCGACGGCGCAGCGCTGCCGGAGATCGAGGCCCGGGTGGCGGACCGCACCGTGCTCGTCAAGATCCACTGCGAGAACCGCAAGGGCGCGCTCATCACCGCGCTCACCCAGGTCGAGGGATTCGGGCTCACCATCATGAACACCAATGTGCTGCCATTCACATCATCCTCGCTCGACATCACAATCATGGCCACGGTCAGTCTCACCTTTCTCTCTCTCTCTCTCTCTCTCTCTCTCTCTCTCTCAGCAACTTTATTACCTTCTCACTTCTCAGACGCACGCACGCCATGTTGATTGATGTGCTAATTCCTCCGGTGATGTGATGATGTTCCTGCAGGCTGGTGACGAGTTCTGCTTGTCTGTCAAGGATATCGTCAAGAAGCTAAACCAAGCGTTCAAATCCTTTTTCTGAAGGATTTAGCGACAGATCAAGCTTAATCTAGGCCAAAAATTTTCCCATTAGCTTCGAGGATTCGAAACTGATGGTTAGCGTCTTGTTAGGTCCTTCCCCGCCACGCTTCTGAACAGAGCTTGCTTGCAGTCCCTCCACAGCGTTCCCCCACAAAGAAGGTCATTTCCACTGGTTTTTGCTGCATGGGTGCAGTGCAGATTATTAGCTACCAACCGACCCCTCTTCTGTTTTCTCTCCCTCCGTTTTTTCGCACGGTGTGATCCACTGGTGGTCACTCCGTGTTCTTGGGAGGGAGTAGAGTGTAAAAAGGAAGAGGGACGGAGATCTGCCTTTTTTTTTCTAGGGCTTGTTACCTTGGGGAGTTTTACCTTTACGAAAAACTAATTTTTCATTGCTCCCCTTTGCCGGTGTTGCCCTTTCACCTTGTATTTTTCCATGAGAGGACGGTATTTTCAAACCCAAATAAGCACCTATACCTACCTTTGCCGACCTATCAGTCTTTATCACACTGCACCCAGAAAGCTTCAATTGTGGACAAAATGCGCCTTCTTTTTTCAGCTATGAGGGGGACTTTGCAAGCCTTGATTCAGAAGTTCAGTAGGGGTAGTGCCTGCCTCTATAATTTTTTGAGGGTCCTACAGGTTGGCCACAGCCTGATGTACGAACCCTTTGCTTGTAGTCTTTCACATGTGGGTTTTTGTTGTTGTTACAGGATCAAGATGTGCTAGTTTGTACTCTCTTTGTTTACTTGCATACAAGCATAAAAGATAAATAAATGTGCTCGGTTACTATGTTACCTTTCATCATGGCTCTCCAGTTGGTTAAATGTCTTTTCAGATATTTATGTTTTCTTAATGTTGAAAAACTTGACAATTTGTTCATCGACTGCGACTGTAATCGCTATCTACGCATATCTGTCCTCGTCGACTTATCCTAACAACAAATCAATGTATAAGTTATGTGCCGCCGTTTCTACTATTGCCTGATGACTATGAAGTTGAATTTGAAACATCTTCAAACACCACAAAAAGATGCTTTCATTCCCATGTGAACTTCCTTACAATTTCAGCTAAACAAATGTTGCAATCTCATTTTCTTTAAACGCCCCATCCAGTACACCACACCTAAGTGCCTTGACAACTAAGCTGCATATCTCCTCATCTAATCACTAGTCAACTGAAGCCTACCTTGCTCTGGTGGTCACAAGACTTATTTGTCAACCAAAGCATCTGATCTACTGTCACTCCATCGATTATGTTAAACCCAAGGCAACCACTAATCCGAGCAAGTGGGGGCTCGATCGGCCCAACGAATAAACTTGTCTCTTATTGAAATTTTACTTCCATGATTGAGGTCGCATGGCAAGATTCAGATCATTTTCAGGCCAATGGGATTGAAATTGGGTTATCTGACTGATTGAAAGCTTAGGCTGGGATTTCCTGCAGTAGGTTATATCAACGGTCACTCTCAAACCCCCATCACTGAGTGTGATGTTGTCCCCTGGAATTAGCTGCTGCGCACCGGCCAAAGAAAAGTCCTGAAACCCCATATTATGTGGCCGGTGGTGGCCAACATAATTTTCCTGCAGAAAAGTAGTCCAAGATTGCTGTTCGAAACTCGCTCGATGAAAGGATGAATTGGTGGTTCGGTTGCTGTGGAGAAGAAAAAAAGAAGGAAACTGGTATCATACTGGGATCCCTGGTCAAAGAAAAATTTTGTAGGCAGAGAGCGGCGAGGTTCCGATCCAGTCAGGTGTTTGCGCGTACTCATGCGGAGGTTGGCAACACCTTTCGTTGAGGCGACGAGCTGAAAATCAATCAGAATACTTGGAGAACGGCGCCAGGGTGTTTCAGACGTGTAGTGGCTTTTGTTTTCAGTACACAAGGCAGAGTCAAGGGTCTAGGACTGGAGCCGTATTTCTTGCAATTCGGTAGCACGTCTCCATGCTGAAATAGCGTCGACCTGAAATCCTTTCGGTGTTGTGGCCAACATCTGTTGTCTTGAGAATTTCGTAACTGTGAACCTCATATGTGTACTGTACATGGGGCCAGCACAGAGTTGAGCCCACATGTCAGCAACTGTTAGTCTGTTACTGCTAATGCACAACTGCAGACGATCTGAACGCCTGTACATGTGCTGCTTTACGTGACCTCTTCTCGTTCTGTTTGTTCGTAGGTTGGACTTCGGAAAGAGCTCCGTCATGCTTGTTTCTGTTTCAGATTGTCGTCTGACGATCACCCTAATCTACTGCACTAACATGTTTAGTGAGAGGAGAGGGTATTCAGATATAGAGATGACGTGATCTCATGAACAGTTTCTACAGGCAGATATGTCATTTATTAAATATTGATTTATAATGTGCAGCGGAGTATTGCGCAAGGATTTCCGGACGGGTCCCAAACGGCGTCAATACAGTATTCACAGAAATCAGCAGCAAGATAATATAAATATTTTGGAAAAAACTTGAAAATTAAGAGGTGAAAATTTCACACAAATACTATTTATGCGCCACCGCCACTAATACAACTCGAAAAGAGAAAGCACTGGCAGTTTATCTCGATTGCAAGTACATATAGCTCTTAAGGATTTAGTGCTCCGGGTGATATTTCCACCAAATATATCTATCGAAGAAGGGGGTTTTCTTTTTTCAAGTTAGCTGAATAATAAGAACGAAAGTACATTGGACAGACACTGCATTGCGCTAGCGCCTGTGGCTCTACAAACATTCTCCCACAAACAAGCAGCTATGAGGGATTGAGATCCTCAGCTACGAGACTACAAGTTAGTATATGTTAGTTCCTCGTTTACATTACGACTTTACACAGTGATATCCATCAAGATATCTGCAACTCCTGCATCTGTGATGATGCAATGGAGCTTGTGCAACAACCCCGCAATTCACTCATCTTCCACAGTATCTTCAACTTCATCAGGCAATTCTATATCATCATCATCTGGTACATATCCTGGCTGCGAGCTTGACTCATTTCTGTCAATTCCAACCCCTATAGACCCAAAGTTGAGAAATCACAAACTATTAACAATCTAGAGGCACAAGTGACAGTGTCAACTATCTACAGAGAAAATCATTGGGACTGGCCACAGCCAAAGTTGTCAGTTCTTGTCTTTGTATTGTGTATATGAAACTCCATGCTAAAAAAACAGAAATGATACCAACGATTTCTGAGAGACATACCCTTAGAGGAGTCCAGCAAATTTGGTAGTTCCAGAAGTTGGAGAAAAGATTCAGTTTGTGGATTCCTGCAGGGAACTGTGTACAACACAGTAGAAGTACTTTGAGCACAATCCAGAAAATATCGATACTAAAGGAATAGATCTGAACTGGATGTCAAGTACGATCTTCTTTATTAAATATTTCAAAGAAATCAGGATGAAAATTCAGATGGAGTTAGCAAATTGTTAAAATCAAATATATCTGTGCCAGTTTTGGCCTTCGATACATAAGCAATCAGGTTCAAAGGACATTTGCAACGTAAAAAATTTAAGGTCTGGTCAGTAAACACTTTATGTACAAGCTGGCTTATTTTTGACTTGACGTTATTTTAGGGTACAACTATGCCTCATAATTAAGATGTGAATCAAACTTACCTGGTATAGTACGATTAGAGATTTGATGGGAAGGATCGAAAGATGGCACAGTTTGGACGAAATCAAAAGGCTTAGCTCCTCTAGTACTCAACTTGCTCCTAACCCATTTTCGATCATCTTGAATGTCAAGCTGCTCATCCCTGTAAAACAACTGAACAGGTTCAGATTTAGCACTGACAACATATACAGCTCCAGAATAACTGAGTTAAAGTGGAAGTTGGCTACTACAAACAATTTTCAGAGTATGAACTGCATGCAAACAAACAAAGACGCTATATAACTGACCGCATTGTAAAGCGCATCGGGGTTAAGGGGAAAATGCTGTTGAATTTTCTTGTTATTGCAAGCCATTCTTCATCATATTGGATTTCATATGGTCCGGAATTGGATGGAATGTCTATAACCTGAAATGGAATAGCATGACCTGAGACAAACATGTACAGCAAGGCTTTGTATATTCATATATTCATAAAAGACCACAATTATCCTGAATAGAAATAAGCACACCTGCAAAAAGTTGCGTCCAGGAAGGCATTTATCAAGCGCAAGAAATTTCGTCGTAGGTCCACCCTCTCCGTGTTGGATAATAGCAGGAAATTTGCAGTGAAGGTGTGCAGCAAACCAGAGAGGGGGTTTTAGTTTGTCCAGTAATTCAGCTGCAGGTCTGCTGCCTAGTGTTCTATTCATAACCTAAAAACATAAATAAACATCAACAATGGTATGATTTTCAAATGCAGCAACATTTCAGAGTGTATATGAATATGAGTTAGAGAACAGTGACATATGTATTTTTTAAGAAAGTGGATTGGCCCTAAAAACTGTGCATGCAAAATCAAATCAAGGAAACCCAAGTACAGTACTACACAGGCCTAGGTAGTGCACAACATACAACTGGCTTTCCAGATAAGAATACTTTTCTAGACCCGGAATAAATGTAGAGTATATAGCAAAGTAGAACAAAAGAAGATGCACATTTCAAGCCAGAACTCTGTAGAGGCACCAACAAGAGGGTAGATTGCAGAGTTATGCCTAGTAAAGGAAGTCAAGGCATGAAGTCTGAAGGGAGCCCCTAGCACATAGTAACAGAAGTGAAGAACCAAGATTTTCAACAGAACAAGACATAAGTTGGCCCAGGCTTCACATAGTGGATCTCGGCAACATTTAGCTCCCAGAATATGATCAGATGCTCACATACTCTGGAACTCGAACTATCACTTGTTAATGTAACTTTCTTGGACATGCCTCAAAATGCAGTATGCATCGTTATAAGTTAGAATTTCTCACACACAAAGATTATAATCTATCTTGAGACATCCTCACGTTGTTATAGGTTATAGGGAAAATAACGATGCTATGACACGCCCATTTTTTTTTAACATCAGGCAATCTCTTAAGCTAGCTAGCTTACGCAAAGTGACTCTTCACTCTAGTGAGCTTCTGCCAGTCTCCATACTCATCAGTAATGCCCAGAGCCCAATCATGAGTCAAGAAATTAACATAAGGCAATCTCTTGAGCTAAGTTAGCTTACCTCATCTTCAAAGTGAGGTTTCATTCTAATGAGCTTCTGCCAGTCTCCATACTCAGTAATGCCCAGAGGCCAATCATGAGACAAGAAAATATCTAGAGGCTCCTTGACATGCATGAGCTTGAGAACATCATAATGCCTTACATGGTACACAGAGCGTATAGTATGCTTGTCATACGGAGGCCTCTCGTAGTGTCCTGAAGAGGTAACAATAAGTTTGGAGTGCTTAACGTGTAATGACAGTTAAGAGCCCAAAGTAAAGTGAAGAAAACTTGCCTTTGTAATAATCCTGTTGCTTATGTATTCCAGATAGTCCACCAATTCGAATGTTTCCAAACTTAACAACACCAGCAAACCCCAAAAAGTAGATGTTAGGTGCTGCCCATCCTCCATAGTACCTAAATAGTAATAAGACCACAGTGAAACAGGCGTACATTTTTTTTAATATAAGAAAAGAAATAAAACAACAATAAATACATGATACAATGATGTTATCTAGCCAATAACCAGAGGATGTTAATCTCCTTGCAATTGATTTCTATACATATTCACAAATAGATGCAAAGGAAATCCCTAGTTTTAAAATAACTTCCTATTCTAGTTAGTTCCTTTCAAAGTAAATGTAGATATGTTAAAAAAAAAAAAAAAAGCCCAATGCAAGAATCCAACTAAGAACCAGAAATTAGTATTCCAAAAGTTGAAAAGGCCAAAGACTCACAATTCCCACAGATAATTGGATGCTTCATGATTTCCACCGATGAAGATAGTTGGGTAAGGAGCAACTGCTTGTCCAGAGTAGTACTTCCAAAATGATTTCATGCCAAGGTACTTATGTGGGACGTTAAGACACTGCAAGTCACTCTCATTCCTAACAGCCTGGAGAAATAGTGTAATGTCAACTTGTGAGACATAGTAACATCTCGAGAACTACTATGAAACCTCAGGCGAGCAAAAGTTCATTCAAAAGGATACGACAACAGTCTAGGCAAGCTCTTCCCGCGTATCATGTCAATACTGCATTAGTTAGTACCAAGGGCAGCCCTGGCCAACAATCAAGGGTGGGGAGGAGCGCACCTGGAAATCACCGCAGCAGAGGAGGAGATCGATCTTGATGCCCTCTGCCTCCTCGAGCCGGCGCATCGTGTCGTAGACCTTGTCCAGATCCCCGTGCATACATCCCTCCACCGCGATCTGCAAGGGAGCGCGCACGGTGAGGCATTACGTCGAACATGTCGCCCGCGGACAGGAACAGCATCAGAACCGCGAACGCGAAGCGGCCGGCGCGGAGCGCGGAGGGAACTGAGAAGGGCTAGGGTAGCGGGCACTCACCTTCATGGCGTGCGGACCGGAGCTTGAGGAAGGAGGAATCCGGCGAGCAGCCGGAGCAAGGTGCGGAGCGCCGTGTGGGGAACCGGGCAGGAGAGGAAGGCGGAAGCCGCCGCCGCCGTGGGAGATGGGTTTTGAGGGGTGGGCCTGTGAACCCCGCGGCCGACTCGGTTCGGTTATGGATCGTGTTTGGGCCTCGGTGTAGTAGAGTACTACTAGTTGGGTCCGAAACTGGTCTCCGGATGAGACTAGGCCCAGAACCGCAAAAGGAGCGTTGACAAGTCAAATATGTGTTGCTGACGTGGTAACAAACGGATATACTATTTGACATTGCGAGAGAACAGAGGTCGTCCCCGTCAGGATTAATAACTGATGATCCATACTCATGATCCAATATTTTGCTTAAAAGGATAAGCAATAATCCAGATTACTACTAGATAATTACACGGAAGCAGTAGTTAACATCAAGGTTTATCTACATGCCACATTATTATTACAGAGAAGAGAAATACATATGCAGCCTGCCCTTGCTTCGATTCGGCTCGCCGCACGCATCTCTTCGATCGCCGATCGTAACTATAATTACATATATCTAAAAAATCCTCTAAGTAACGATAAGAAATCAACAAGCTGGATCCGGGACGTTCAAGAGGACCAGCAGCTGAGGCGCAGCGCCTCCTCGAACTTCTCGTCCAGTTCCGCCGCCGCTGCCGCCGCGGGCTTCTCCTCGACGGCGTCGCGCTTGCACCCGACGACCTTCCCCTCAGGCCGCCGGGCGAAGGCGGCGAGTGAGAAAACGCTGCCCAAGCTGAACCGGACGCTGCTGCCACCGAGAGGACTCGCTTCCTCCTTCCGCGGCGCCTCTGCCGCCGGGCCGTGGAGCTGGTGGTAGCTCAGGAACAACATCGATGCGCTCGGGGCCATCGCTTCTCTGCTCCGATGATGTTTGACTGTTTGTACAACGGCAGGCTGAAGAAACACTACGATTTGTTTGTACTTGGCCAGGATCGAGCCGAGAAATTTATACGGGTGCAGGCTGGCGGGACGGACGAACAGATACGGTGGGTGTGCAGGTGGCGTGCCGGTGTTTTTGGGAAACCGGTGGGCTATCTGAGGCGGCCTCGGAGTTTTGGGCCTCCGGGTTGGTAGGACGTGTCAGTACTCGAGTCGCAATCTGTGGGAAGTCTCGCCTGTTTTTGGCTGAACCATCCGGTTCGCAGTGGGCCCACCTCACCATGTGTATTAGAGTAACTTTAACCCTTCCTCTTTAATCTTATTACTTAAAAAAAATTAAAAGGCATTCTTCCTATCTATTTTCTGAATTATACGTGATGATGTTATAATAGTTCATCTATTCCCTTATCTAAAAGAGGATGGGAAAGAGAAAAAATGATAGTGTTCACCGTTTAGTTGATGGATAGGTAATCTCTTTCATAGAAGAGATGGTAAACTGAATTTAGGTGATCATCTAATTAAGGGGATGAGAAAAAAAAACTAATAAAACAAGTTTTTTCTATCTTTATTTTTTATATGATAAATTTTTATATTTAGATAATAGAAAAGAGGAAAGGTTAGAGTTGCTCTTAGTGCGTCGAAGCAGGAAACGGAGGGGAGCTACTGCACGTGACCACGTCCTGTGCCGCTGTGCCGGCACACGCTGGAAGCTATTCCTGGGGGCCGAACCTCGTTTCTCCGGCTGCCGGCGTCGCGCGGAACCCAGGCGGGCGCGTTCTGTTCTACTGCCCACAGGGACGCACGGTGACCGGGATTGTGTACGAGAAACGAAAGAGACAGCCGGATCGCTCGATCGCTGAACCGTTGAATGTGGGCACTGGGCACGAGCTTGGGCGCGCCAGGCCGTGGGAAGGCATCACCGGCGCCATCACCGGCGCGTGCCGAGCACAAGCCTGACGTGAGCACAGGCACAAAAGACCGTACACATTCGAAGAAAAGCGACGACGAGCGTATCCGGAAGAGGTGGGCCTTTTTATATACTACTCCCTCCGTTCAGCTTTTGTTGTCGTTTCGGACAACAAATTTATACTACCCACAAGTCAAATTTTGTGATCCGAACGTCAACAAATTAGGAACAGAGTCCATAAGAAATTTGCAATGGCCTAAAGTGCAAGGTAGATATGGCATGCCAGTAATGTCCCAACCATAATGTAAAGACAGCAATTTGAAGAGCTACAATTTCAATAAGGCCATCGGACCGTACAATCCTAAGTCCTGTATGATTAGCAAAATTTCAGTGGGGCTAATTACATGTTCATCGCTAATCTACAAAGAAAAAACAATAACCTAGTACTGTCTACAGGTATAGTATAGTAGTATGGATCCCTCCAAAATATTCAGTGGGGTATGCAGCTCCTCTACACTAGCACTCTTCCTTCTGCATCTGATAACTCATGCCCCCTCCCAGTTATATGTTTATAGAAAATGTACATACGAAGCATACACATTAGTGACTACACCAGTTCTCTATCACCTGCTAGGATACTTTGCTGGTTGCTTCTGCAGCCAGCATCACATAGAAAACATCCAACCACCATAGCTTATAACTAACATCCAACCACCATAGCTTATAACTCAGAAAAAATACAAGAATGATACAACATCCAGTGCTTCCAGGCCACCTGCACTTCATAAGAAACCAACTTGCAGCATTGGCCCTCCAGCTTCTTCAAAATGTAGCTCCAGCAGATCCTAGTAATTCAACTGGGAAACTCCGAGATGACTGCTGCTCATAACAGCCTCAGAATTATCCAGAGTTCAGTGGCATCAGTGCCACACATCTAGGTCAGGAACCATAGTGGGAAAAAGGTACAGGGGAATACAGTATCCAGTTCCCAGCCACAAAAGAACTATGTAAGTTTACACGTACAGGTATAAGTTAAACAGTAAAACAATACATCAATTCTAACTTCCAGTTGTAAGAGGGAAAAACATGGCCAAGTGCAAAGCATCTGCCATGAGATGCGTCGAATCGTCTTCAAGTGAATATTCTGTTGCAGTTGGACTAACTCCCAGTCCATCTCCTCTTTCGAGCTGGCCGCTCTGGCTTCACTTCCATATCAGCAGCAACAGATTCATTTTGGGGAGGCTGCACTTCAGTATCCACCTTTTTGCTCTGAGGTGCCTCCTTCTCCCCAGGCATGGGAAGTTTGAAACGTTCACTTCGTCTCTTCAGCCTCTCAACTGTGTCTAGATGTCGGTCACGCTCCTCAGCCATCTTCTCAGATGTCTGCCCAGTTTCAGCACCGCCCTTGATGTCTGAATTGCCAACTGTGGCATCAGATTTGCCTACCTCGTTGGCTGAGGTTTGAACATCAGCTTTGATGGGCAGAAATGTCTCTGTAGTTTCATTTTCAACATTATTATATTCTATCTCTTTGTGGCTTGTCCATCGCTCCAGCTTAGAGCGACCCCTTCTTGAATCCTCATTGTTTTCATCATCTGACATTGTGTCTGCTTCCACTTGTTTCATTGATGAAGTATCATGTTGAGGATTCTGGCTCTTCTTGGATGTGGCATGGTTTCTGCTGTTCTCATGCTTGCTCGCTTCTCTTGTCTCAGCCTATACAAAATTATATTTTCCGTTACAGTTGAAGGGGTGAATAAGCTGAGCAGAGAATATCCAAGAAAATATTTGTAACTAAACCAAAGAATTTGTTTTGTAAAAAGTATGGTACTCATCACTTAAACCAGAGTCATGCCTGTCCTCATTTAGTACAAAATAATTTTCACATAAATGAATCCAAAGAAATTCACACATGTATAGCCAACCACCGAGTAAAAAAGAAATTAATGGACTGACTACAACAAAATCAGAGCTATGAACAGAACTTGGGATAAATGCTTTTTGAATTTGCAGTGTGTTTATGTATGATGTGGGCATGATTAATAATTACCCAACAAATCAAGATAAGCATAGCTTACAGACATGCATGAATCACATACATGCTTGTGTCAACAGCCTTCGTACCACATTCAACTGCATCAGAAACAAAATGTGACCAAATAGAGAAAGGCACCACTCAACAGGTTTTCAATATTCTGTCAGTTTGACCTCACAAGGGTAAAACCATCACTGAAGCACTAAAAACACTGGATACCCACAAATTATAGAAAAGAAGTTCATCAATATGGGTATGATCCAATTCCCAAAGCTACCCATCATGTCATAGTTGTATGACCTATTTCTACATGATGATATTGGTTCCTGGGGCAACAATTCTCCACTTCATTAGGCATCAAATGTGTTTGCTAAACTAAACTTTTAGCACCCCTCAACTTCCATCCTAAAGTACAAAGAAATAAAACTGGGATATGCACCAACATTTTTGTAAAGTTTCAAGAATGTTCCCTATCTGACGCTAGCACGGAACCACAAAATAAAATTCTTAGGATGCCCTTGAAATTGCTGTTTTGTTATCAGTTCCATAGACTAACATGATAATTTATTAATCAGATGCATGAAAGAGCGTAAAATTAGTTGGTCTATTGGCTAGACAATATATGAAAAATGTTAAGCTGCAATCCTGTCACAAAAAAATGTTCTTGTTCATGGGGCAGATGCTTTTAGCATTGGAGGTCTGGTCTTACATGTCACTGGAACTGGATAATGGTATAGCTGAAAAATGCACCTAGAGTGATGGTCTAGATGGAATTATTGAATAACATTTATGCAGCACTTAATTTGCCACACCAAAAATAGCCTCTCAACAGGAGGTAACCTAGTGACTAGTGGGCAATGTCCTAGTATAATGGCAGCATTGCACCCTCACAAGTTATCAACTGCAACAAACAAACTCAAGAATTTAATCAGCTTGGGTTACCATTTATGCACGTTCCTAAATAGTGTAGCAGCTAATAATGTATTATTTGATCAACCTTACTGGAAAAACTATAAATACAAGCTTCATAGGCTTCATATGAATTAATTACTTTACAGTGGAGTCTCTTAGTGTATATATTACTGGCTTATAATGACCTTACCCAATATTACTGGTTGTAAATTAATATCATTACATTTGGGTGACTGCCATGACTCAACTATATTAGCAATCCTGAATGCTAGTAAACAGCCAGTAAATGCTAGCTAAGGTAACGTCTTACCCCTTTGATGAACACTGAATAAAACATATGGAGGGAATAGGCCACATACCGCGTATTGTTTTGTGGCATATGGAGTGACTCATGGTTCAAAAGCGAATCCAACACACGGAAACAGCACCTGAGTCACTCAATCTTGTCGAACTAACGAATAATGAAGAAAGCAGGAGAAGAAGAGATATTAGGATAGTAAAATGGTTTGTTTGGGATCGATCTATGCTTACTACATTGCATCCATGGCATTATCCTTTGGCTGCTGCGCTAACAGAAATGCATTGCATTGTGTCAATTACAATCAGTCTTCTTTCATCTCCAATTCATTTGTTGATGAGGAAGGGCAGGAAGCAGCAGCTAGCAGACCTATGGGAGAAGAGTAGGAACAGGTTGGGAAGGATGGCAACGTGGCAGCTGAGGGTTTGGGCATCAGGGTAGGGAAGAGGTAAGGTTTATGAAGAGATCATGGACAGATGGGGCCAGGCAAACAGCCTCTCATGTCATCTCTACTTTTTCCCTCATTATTATTTTAATGTGGAACATGGATCTTCTGTGTTCTCCTGCGGTACCTCAGATTGCACATGATATATGCACTATCTTCAATAAACCCTATTCCAGATTAGTGAATCAAAGAGTAGTTCTTTGCGAATCAGACTCTGGTAATTTGCCCTATACCTACTAGCACACTGGTTTTTGGCTGTCTTTATGTTTACCATAGAATATTGGCATGCAAGCCAGGCAATATATCCTACAAAAGGTCATTGTTCTGTTTTGAGAACTGAAAATATGGCATGGTCATTTGAGATGCGGTGCAAAGCATGAACACTGTGAGTCTGTAAATATCTAACAGATGTAACTACCAAATTAATGCATTAGACAAGAAAACAGGACCCTAGCATACTGGGATACTTAGCATATTTGACTGAAAATAAATAGTCGGTGCAAACAGTTTTATCTAGTGGCCTGATTACTGGAAAACTCAACACATAAACATGCACCTAAGATGATAAACATCTCAAAAAGAAATCAGAGGACCTGGAGGCTTCAAGAGTCATCCTGCTGTCAGTACCAATATTTATCACTAAACAGTCATGCGTGAAAACATTTCACACCAGTTCTTTTGCAACAGTAATCAGGATTAAATTTGAGCATCAAAACAAAATAATGTCCCAAATGTTTCCAGTATATCTATCTCAACTTCCCAACAGTCAGTAGGTGGCCTACCACCTGAATTTCCAATGCCTAAAACACTTTCAACAACAATTTCATACCTTGCCACTGCGATGGTTTTCATGGTCTTCACGTCTCCTTTTATTAGATCTGTGAAGATCGTGCTCATTAGGCTCAGAACTTCTACCCTTTCTTGTGCTCTCCCTGTGCCTATCTCTACCCACATGGCGAGCATCAGAACCGCCAGGTAGACGATTATTGTTCTGTTTTTCTTGCCTAGAGTTCCTCTCAGTGTTGTTTTCACGTGGATGTACATCAGAACGCCCTTTATTCTGCATGCTGTTTTCTTCTGCACCCTGACCTCTCAAAGGTTCATTTTTCCTTGTGCGTTCTTGGGAATCTTTGCTTAAAACTGAAGATCTAGGTTCCTCCTTCTTCCTGGCACCACTGACCAACTTATCATCCGTATTACGTCCACCCCTACCAGTTCCTCTATCCTCTTCTCTCTGAAGAGTTAATGTGTTTTCTTGCTTTGGTCTCTGTCTGCCATCTCTTTCTCTCTGTCTCCAGCTGTCATCTTTGGGTTTGGCGTGATGACGATCATCAAACTTCTCCCGCATCCTGCCAGTATCATCTCTTCTTTTTTGCTCATTTCCATCATCCCTATCTCTCTTTCTTCGGTTATGGTCATCCCTTGCTCTATTACCATGCATAGTATCCTCACTTTCAGTCTTCATTCTCCTCAAGTTCTCATCATCCTTATTTCTCTTGATATGAGAATCATCCAAGCCTTCACGGCGATTCAAAATCATATCACTGCGCTCTCTTTGTCGAGTGCCCCTCCAGTCACCATCATCCAAGCGTTTCCGTGAATGAAGATCTTCATCTCTATCATTCCTATCAATGGGTCTCGCTTTATTCCTATGCCTTTCACCAACTTCAGCATTGTATTCCAGCCTCATATCTTCTTCTTTAGCTCGTCTGCTGTGAACATTATCTTCTCTCCTCGGCCAAATTTCTGTATCTCTTACCCTATCATAACTTCTACCCCGTATGTCAACTCGATCCCTGTTTGCATAAGGTTGGTGGATATCTTCTCTGCCTCTAGAGGGCAAATGAGATCTTTCTGCATCTAGTTTTACATCTCGGTAATACTCATCTTTCCGACGAAGGTTATGTTCTTCTGTGTCACGATGTCTTCTTACATCATTTACTCGCTTTGAGCACCTATCTTGAAGAACTTCTTCGCCTGATTCAAGTCGTTTCTGCTGGTCTTTACTGCTACCAGATCTCCCTTTACTATTGTCACTATTACGCGCCCTTAATTCATCTTGCTCGCTACTATTTTGTCCTGTGGGTTGCTCAACCATAGAAATAGATTTCTGCTTTTTATCAGAGTGAACCAAGTTATCAACCTCATTTGTCTCGCTTGGCGTGTTAGGGTCTGAGGTAGCATCATCACCCTCCACTTCAACACTATCAACCAATGCAATCCTATCATCATTATCATCAAAGTGGTCTTCTGTGCTCAGCTTATCTGCTGCATCATCAACACCAAGAGGTGACCCTTCTGAGTCACCCTTAGTTTCTGAGCGTTCAACAGGGTTCTCTCTCCGGGAATCATGGCGTCCCTTTGAGGATATTTGCCGAGGTAACACTTCATTCGAACTTTCAATTTCTCGACTAGAGCTTTGACCCAGTGAGCTTCCTTTCAATGACCTGACATAAGTTTCAGGGAAACGCATTATTACATATATACTTTCAACATACATGAAAGAATGAAGACAGCAATATGAAATACTATTTATGAGATAAACTTCACCAAATGCCATGGTGAAGACAACAATGTAAAATACAAATACATCAGCCACATGGAAATGGTATATAAAAGTATTTCGAAATGGTATTAATACATGCCATCAGAAAATCTTCAACTTATTACATAAAAAAAATTGTTATCACAAAATTAGAAACAACTAATGGGTCAGGGTAAAGTTTGCAATCTCGATGTCTTAAACAATTAGTAAATGAAATACTAAAAGTAGCCTCCATAATATTCTATACAGTATCAAGCAATTTGTTATTTAGCTTTTATGTTAACACTTTACGCAAAGAATATCTGGTGTTTAGTGTTTATTTCTCCTTTATTTAGTTTTTCTTTTCACACTTTTCTCAGAAAGCATCAGTTAGTGACTTCCCAACTTCTATGTAAAGAACATTTTCTATCAGCAGTAAACAGTGTATTCTTAGAATTAGTAACTGGCAGAAATTATTGGACCAAAAGAATAATGGTATAGGTTCTTGTGCAGCAGATAGACTATTTTCTACCCCCTGCTAGACTGAAAAATTGAAAAGCAGTTGACCCAGACGAGCTCAATCTTTGACTCCAGATATTTGAAGTGCACGACAATTAGTTTGCAGCAGTAGTTAGATGGGTAATCACTGTGCAGTAAATATGTTTTGTGGGTGAGAAGATTTCATTTATGATCTGGTTAAGTACAGTGAACAATATGTGTAGTATCCATGGAATTTACACTGAAGGAATCACATGAAAAATGAAGCCAAAAAAAAAATGCATTAGCCAGCGCATGAATAAGTTAAACAACATGGCCTACCTTACTCCACGAGGAGAACCTCTTGTTTTGTAGCTAGGAGGGGAGCGCGCATGGACATCCATGGGCAACATATCACTTTCAGATGATACTGGCAGCCGTCTTCTATGTTCTGTCTTCTCAAGATTTGAATTTAGACCAGCATCGTTCATTTTATCTGACGGATAAGGTTTGCCCTCCTCAGGACCATGGGTCCCTTTATTTTCATCTTGAGAATCCTTCTCAGTTTGGTCCACGGTGTCATCAAATGTTTGATCCTGGCCCTGGCATACAATCTACAAAACGATGTAATGTTAACTGTGGCTCGTACAAAAATCAACATGTAGTCCAAAGAGCACAAGTTGCTCCCACATAGAAACACAGGCCAAACCCTGGAAAGAGTTTTACCTCGATAACAGAATCCGACTCCCGCATTCGAGGTATGCGTGTATCAATAGATGGAAGCCGTTCTCCATAACCAGTTTCAACTTGTATAGGTCTCCCTGTCATCTGAAGAGCAAACTCACATCACTACACAATAAAACATGATGTGAAGGGGGGAGGGGGGAGTATAAAAATGTTCTATAAAGAAGTGAAACATTTAACACTCATGCATGTGTAAGGGAGAATTTTTTGTAGAATCTGTAAGAGTTCTGCAGGATCAAGTCCATACCTGCCAGTAATTAAAATGAGAATTGACTCCTAATGGATGGTTGTTAATGATATGAGTTCAAAACAAGGGGAAGGATTTATTGTGCAAAAGGCTAAAACATCAATTTGTGGCATATGGAGTAATGGACAATGGACAGCATGATATGTGCATGCTTGGAAGTAACCATCCCTATCCCTTCCAATGCTTCCATCAAACCATAGCATGAGAAAGCACAAGAAGGAATAAATCAGGAAAAAAACATAGATTCGAAAGAAAACATAAATCAGATAAAAAATTCTGCAATTGGAATGCCTAACGCTGCCCCCAGCCGACGAGAAAGAAGTTTCGCTGAGTGGTGGCGCAAGGCAGAGAGAAGAGCTGGTCGGGGCAAAAAGAAGGGCGCTAACAGCGCCATCATCCTGGGTGCCTGGACACTATGGAAGGTCAGAAACAGATGCGTATTCGATGGTGTTTCTCCAAATATGCAATTTGCTCTGAGAATGTTCAGAGACGAAGCTCATTGGTGGGGCCTGGCAGGAGCTAAGAAACTCCAGGAACTACCCACAGGTCGATTAGGAGTGGGAGTTTAGTCTTCCTCTTGTGGTCTTGTGTGCTTTTAAGTTTTTAAAAGGTGATCATGTAATCTGTGGCGGTGTGTTACTCCTCCAACCTCCGGTGGGAGGCAAGGAGCCGGTGTTGTACCTCTTTCTTTCTCTCTATTAAATATAATGATACGCAGCTCTCCTGCGTATTTGAGAAAAAAAAAGATAAAAAATTCAGAGGAGGGAACTCTGTACCACTGGTGCCCGCACGTTTGCAGGACCTCTTCCTTGCACATTGAAATCTGCATGACCGTTATCAGTTTTATTGCGATTGTCAGCGGATATCTCGGGATGAGCAGTAGCAGCAGCTAATTCTGGTGGCAAATCTGGATCATAGTCCTGAATGCAAAATAATAAAAGCATTACTGATATCGTCACTACTGATAGAGCAGGATGATGTTTACTGTAATAGGATCATAAGAAACCTGTTCTGAGCGACCACTCTCATACACCCTTATTCTAGATTGCATTGTAGATTCTAGTCGCAATTGATCCTGGTGATATAAATATCATAGTTAAATGAATGAATACAAGAAAACAACAGTATACACAGCAAATGCGGAACACAAACTCACCAGCTGCTTGCAAAATTCTTTCCATTTCTCTTCATCAAGCCCAAAGTTAAAAAAGTCTGAAATATCAGCACCAGGGTATTTCCATGGCTTCTCCTCGAATGTATCTGTGTCGATATCAAATATCGTCCTGACTCAAACAACAACGAGTCCAACAATGAATGGGCATGAATTTGGAATTTCCAAGGTAAATAAATAAATAAATGAATTTAGTCTAAAGAGGATTGCTCTGTTGAAAATCAGAATGAAAACCATCCTTTTACAAATACAAACTCAAAACTTAAGGATTATTCAATCTTCAGAGGATAATAACCACTACTACAACACTATATCATGTAACATGATCTGCGAGTCCAGCTCCATATTACAGAGCAAGTGTACTCTTTTCATTGACTCCTTATGCTAGTCTGAATGGGATACACTCATTGCAGCTCATGGAGGACTTGGTTCCAACTGCAGTTTATCTCACTTGTGTCATTGGATGTCCAAGTACTCTCACGATTAGTGCTATAAGCTTCCTATTATGGTCTTAGGCCCTACAAGATATTTTTTTGCATCTACAGCAGAATTATGATTAAAGATGGGATAATAAATAAGACAAGTACAGAAGAATCAAACGTAGAGGGATATTGTGTACTCCAAAATGGTAATTTCGTTATTAGCATATATAGCAGTCAACTTACTTGTGCGGAGGAAGTGTAAAATCTAGTCCACCAAAACCACGCCCTGAACCACCCCATGGAGTCATTCCATAGCTTGAATGAAAACCTTTATTCATGCCCCTACCACCAGCAGGCCTCCACTCACCTCTTCCTCGACCAGAGAAAGGGCCTGGGGGGCCAGGAGGACGGAACTGACCAGGAGCGCCAGGAGCACCACCACCAGGAGCCCCAGGTCGTACATACTGCAACAGGAAGACGGATCAACAAAATGAACATAAGAACCTTGAAGAAATAATGAATACTAAAAAAATGGGAGAACAATAATTCAAGCAGTAAAAATTCTCAGTATTCAATAAAAAGAATGTAAAAACTTAAAGAACTAAATGTTATTCATCCCAAAAACTAATGAATAGATCTTGCCCCATCAAACAAATTTTAAGCAGTCAAATTTCATTTGTTCACCAACATGCAAGTCATGGGACTGTCAATTAACAGATTTTATTAAATAGTATTATAAATATTAAAGTGACACTTATGTGTGCATAAAGATTTTTGTTTCCCCTGCATGAGACAAGTGATAAGTTCATGGAACACCACACGAATAGAATACATCCGTATCACATGCATGCGCCCTTCAGAAATGCAAAAATTAAGTTCAGAAAATTGCCTACTCGATAACTCAAAGCCGCAAAACTAAGATAGTATCCAGACATGTTTAAGTCATAAATTGGATTTCACTATATTAGATTTTAACATATGCAAAGATAGCCATGAATAGTCCATTGGTAACAAGCTCCTCCGCAGCGAAATGCCCCCAACTTGCTCTGCGACTGTGGCTCTTGTTGGGTTTCATTTTTAGCCTACCTCAACATGCTCAAGAAATGTTGCTGCTGCCATTTAACAGTTTAAGCTACATTTGAATCATTTAACTCTTATACTTGCATGTAAATGGTCATGTAAGGTGTAACCTCTGACCTATATCTGATGACCAGAAGTTTTGAGGCTCATTGTGGTTTTATTCAGCTGTGGCTGATTCTTTTAGGTCGGCAGTGTCATATTTCTGTTGGTAGCAAGGAAATTGAAACATATGCATCAGCAGCAAACCACCAATTTGTGTACCTAAAGTAGAAAACTAACTCAGCTAGCTAACTCTAATAAAGCTACAACCAAGATGACTAACTTTTGCACATGCAGCATTGGAGCAGAGTAAGTTATATACAGCCAACAAGTAGCATTCTATAACAATACTAAAGCTTTGGCTTGATGGCAACTTGGCAAAAGTAGCTCCAGCATATTGACTTCACTTTGAGTTAGATTATATCCAAAAGTGCCCATCTCTTGTCAGACAATGGTAATGTTGGTGAACTGAATGAGCAACGTCTCTCTATATGTGAAATGGTGGCATCATAATTCAAGGCTCTGTCCAGATCACATCTGCGTCTGGAGACTGAAATTTGGTTGCTGATTTGCGATTGAGCTCTTGATGGTTTTTTGGGGTTTCATCTTTAGCCTACCCCAAGTTGCTTGGTTGTGCTGTCTGTATTTGTGACTGAGTAACCAACAGCATTAACAACTCCCCACCTAGATGAAGAACTGTAAGCAGCCACAGAAACGACCCGTTCCAAGGGCTGAACATTCAAAATGCTGTATGTAAGGATCCGATAGAAATGCATGATCATTGGATTCTTTCTTCCTTTCATTATATGTTAAAAATGCATTTACAGTTACATTGTTGAATGATAAGCAAGAACGCAGGATATCATTGAAAGAAACTAAACTAGAAAAGAAATTTACACGTAGCATAGTACAACATAAAGCATAGTGAGTTGCAACCGGGTTTACGCCGTCTCCCTCTGCAGGGGTGGCCCGAGCGCATCGCATGGCTTCTTGGCCCAAATAACTGACCTTGAACATAGAATGGTGCTGTGGGTGGAACCCCTGGCCGCCGCCACTGTACCCGATCCTCCCGCCAGGTGCCACGGCAGCCTTACCAGGCTCACCGCCGTCCTTCCGTTCCCCCTCCGCCCCCGTCGCTGTTGGGTCTTCTCCCCAATCCTGCTCCTCCATACCGGGGATGTGAGGGCCATCCGCCACAATGACGAGGTCGTCACCTTCCTCGTCATCACCTTCATCCTCCCCGAGGCCCCGGCGGCCGTCGGTCTCGTTGAGCACGATCTGGATGTCGTCCTCGCTGTCGCTGTCCCACTCGTCGCTGCCGGCCGCACCAGCTGCCGCGGACGACGAGAGCCCCGGGATAGCCGGCCCGGAGTCGCCAACGCCTCCCCCCATGAGCGGATCAAGATCATCCGCAGTGGGTACCGGCTTTGCAGGCGCAGCAGCAGCTTCACGCTTCACGGGTGGCGCGGGCGCAGGTGCGGCGCCATCCTCATCCTCGTCGGCCCAGTCGCCGGTCGGGTCGACCCCCGGGATGGGGTCGTTCCCTCCTAAAAGCCAGTCGTCGTCGTCGTTCTCCACTGCCGCCGCCGCCGCCGCAGCTGCTGGGGTAGGGTTAGGGTTTGGAGCCGGGCGGGATACGGATTCGGCAGGCGTGGGGTTGGAGGGCACGGCGGCGGGGGCAGACGATGGAATGATGATGTCGGTGTAGAGGTCGCCGAAGTCGTCTTCGTCCTCCATGGCGGCGGCAGGATCCGGGGAGGCGGCGGGATGGAGCAGGAGGAGGAGGACGATTCCTTGAAGCTCACCTCAGAGTTGCCTATTAGAAGGGCTCTCGCCTCTCGGTATCGGTTCAGTGATTTTCCCCTTCGGACTCGTCAAACCTAGAATTAGAACATGGTGATGGTGTTGACGCCAAAAACCGATGGTGGATCCTCAGCGTGCAAACATGCTGGGAGATCTGCTTAGTTCTAGTATAGGTTTGATGGCGCACGATAGATGGTGCGTGGCATGTTAGTCAGTTTAACCATTTAACTGATAAGGTATATGTGTGTGAGTCGACGGACAACAGCCTCCAGACGGAGACATAGTTGAAATAATCAGGATTAACCGGCCGATTAACCCAGTTAACCGGAAAACCGGTCTGGACCGGTTACCTCGGTCAGCCGATTAACCCCCGGTTATAATTTAAATTTTTTTAAAAATTTAAAAAATTCAAATCGGACAAAACTGACGTAACCGACCGTTAATCGGAATAACAAACTGGTTAACCGGTGAAACCGCTCAAAAACCGATATTTTTAAATTTAAAAATATATATTTAAAATATATCATTAAAACCGATCTAACCGACCCGTTAACCAGAACAACTGGTCGGTTAACCAGTATAACCGGTCAGTTAACCGCCCGTTGACCATGTGCCAACCAAAATGCCTTTTATCCGGCTAACCGACCGGTTATACCGGTTAACCGATGAACCAGGCTCAGCCGGTTTTACCGGCCTAGTCGGTTTTGTGAATACTGGGCGGAGAGTCGATGAAGATTAAGTCAATGCAGGCGGAGAGTCGATGAAGGCACAGTCGATCCGGGCAGAGTTGATGCAGGTCAAGTACATGATTAAACATCGGCTTTATATTGATAATACAAAGCATAAATCTACTTAGTCAATGCATACTAGATTAATCATAATAAATAATATTATATCAGTCAGTTAATAGAATCACAATACTCAACCGATACAATACTTTGACAGAAACTATATGATGACTCGTTGAATAGCCAGATAGAACTAGTGCAATATATGAAGTCGATGAAACAGAGCCGATAAAAGAATAAAACATGTGAATATCTATCGACTGCTGCTAGTAACAAGATAACTCGTCGACTAAACACTCCGATGATACCCCAAACAGACCCTCGTGACGAGATCGTTCTTGTATTATTGTCCAACTAGAAGATCGGACTTAACCGAGACAGTTCTAGATATTCCAGAAGATCGGGCTGAGCCGAGACAATTTTTGAAACAAACGAATGCCCACACAATACTAGATCTAATCGCTAAAATCTATTCAGAGGTGACTCGAATATACAGATCAGACTAGATTGAATCACTAGAATTAACTATGATAGATCAGTTTTCTCGACACAGTATGCAGCTAATCCTAACAAAACAACTTAGAAAGATCTAGTGTACCGGAAAACTAGCAACCACGACGAACTGAACAGAAGATCGGTCCGCGCCGAGACAGTCATGGGCAGGTCGTCGCGATCACCGAGATGGCGAGTCCTCCACCATGTCGTCGAGGTCGAACTAGTCGATGCAGCCTGCTTCATGACGACGAACCCGCCGGGGTGATGAGTCCTACATCTATCGCGGAGAACCCGCTCTTAGATGAAAAACCCGTCAGGGTGTACTTGTTTCCAGAGTTGACGATGCACCGAAGTTGTATATTGATCCAGAGATATCTTTTACAATTACGAGTGCCCTTTATATTTATAGGAACTTGCGGTACAAGGAAAAAACAAAGCTAAACAGACTATTACTAATAACTCGTAACCTTAAAAGTCTAATAAAAGATTCTGGCCACGTGCTAATCTGATACGCATTGTCTTTATCCAATAATGCCTTCCTTCTTGTATATATTCCTTTCCATAGTTGCCATTCTGAACATTACTTTAAATGAAATTCCACATATGCAAGGTAGGCCGAATATCATCGAGTATCCAAACTGAACCTTCACTTCTTTTCTTTTTTAATCCCTTTCCTTAATCCCTTTGGCGGTATCTGCATAAACTTACCCACGTGTACCATACACCTCCAAGCTCGTATCTTTGTATCGATCTACTTCAAAGTTCTTCATGTTCATATCCTGCACCGACTTACTACCAACCATATTACAAAATCTGGTGTCAACACATATCCACCGAGTTTCAGAATATAATATATGTTCCAAAAATTCTCTTCTTGTAATATTTTGCTCAAAGCCTCAAACTCTGCAGATATTTCTTTCATGCACTCATTGCCGACACCTTTGATATTTCTCGAACTCAATCGGCTCAAAGTTGTTATTGCTTAACTGTCCTAGCCGATTAGCGATGGAGGTAAAGTCCTTTCCGATGTACTCATCAGCGATACCCAGCCATGATTCATCATTGATTTTCAAAACAAGTTGAACACAAAGCCGTCCGATTGCCAGACCAAACAATGCATGAACAACTCTTGAAATAGCTCTCATCCTAGCTTCATACAAAGGCACCAACTTTAAATCTTGAGCGCTCACAGTTTAGAGCTGATCAGGCTTCGAGCAGGAAGCAATCAGAGCGACAACGATGAGTTGCAGGCGACACACTTGATGAAAACTTAAATTATTCTTTCAATGAGCCCATGCTTCAACTGGCAAGTAACGGCGACCCCCCGATCGAATCAACTACTGAGAAACCTTATCGCCTCTGGCTACTTGTGTAGAACATTTGTTTTGATGAGAACTTCATGATTCCGAACCTTATGTTGCACTCGGCCGATGCCTGCTGCTAGCGTCCTTGATGATTAGCATCGGCCAGGCTGTTCATGCTACTGCAACTAAGCACTGATAGCTTGCTTCGAACTCAAAGTTTGATGGTTCGTAGTAATCTTGCAGCTTGCCACCGGTCAATTGATGATGTGATGTCCTGTCTCCTGATCATAAGACCCTTTTCAATAATGACCTGGTGCGTTCGGCCAAATATTTATCTTCAGGACCAGGTTTATCCGTTTCTACTAAACAACAGCTCTGCGTTGACCCATGCAAGGCGAACACCCCTTTATTATCACGTCTGACCACAAGTGGATTATCTCGATTTTTCAAATGATGTTTGATCAGAACCTCCCATTTATTTCTAGCATTTCATAATAATCATTCATCGTTAACCATGTACCAGAATCAATGACAAATGAAAAATCCAAAATGTCGATGCTCTCGACGCCGTGCATCAAATGCTCAGAGCCGGCCGATGGAGAGAGAGAATCCTGAAGAGTGAAGACCATGTATCTCTATGAAGAAGAAAGCCGATGACAGACAACCTGTAAGTGGATGGAAAAAAACCAACATGTGGAAAGCAAGATATTGATTATTTTAACTCTTCCGGTTATTGGCAACCCCATCTTTCATCAACTCTACCGGCATCATTGGCTTCTATCAGTAATAGAATAATTCGGCAGCAACACTAATCCTGAAGATATGGTACGAACGACTTTGTACACCGATGCTCCCTCCATGTATGTCACTGATGGCCTTCAAAATTACTTAACCGGTAAAATATTTGCTGCACTTTGAGTACCTTCCGCCGCAAAGAAGTCGTAGTACTGTGATCCCACATGATTCCATCCACGAGACACCTACATGCAGCTCCCACTGACTTCAAACTCCGCATATATTGCTCACATTATTGCATATGTGCCCCTCATGCTATACTCGCACCTCAATCGGTTGTCTTCATATAATGTATCGCTTTAATTTGAATCACCTGTCCCCTGAGACTTCTTCCAAATTCTAGCCAATGGTGAGAGAAAAGCCATCACAACATAATTCCACCAGCCTGAGATCGTGTAACCCTGATAAAGATTAAGTAACTTCTTGGCAACCTCATACTTCATAAACCAAATAACTTCATGTGACTACATGACTTCAGCTTTTCATGGCAAAACGTTAAATATCACACATAGAAAGCCATGCAAATCCATGATAGTGTGCTAGCAGCCAAGGAACCCATCACAAATCAGGTAGCTGCATCACACCTCGATCCAGTACTCATCAACAGAAACTCCCAAATTTCTTCACGAGAAATAATCACACCAACTGGCTTCCATTCTGATCGCCGATGTCATCTATGTCTTATGAATTAGAATAATTATGATCATCGGCTTCTCCCTACTCATTAGCCACTGCATTATCTGAAAGAAAACCCAGGCCGGTAAGGAGTATCGACGTAAAAAATTCTTAGTCCCTAGGTGTTGTGACCAGTACTGTCTCATTGCCGGCTTGCCGCACTGAGCTCGACATCGTCTCGGCCACCTGGTTAGTCCAAGATTTTCTAGTCTTCGTATATCACCATGCATCGGTTTTTCAGATGTACGTTTCCATTACCAGCACTTTTCAACAGCCGATGCACTAACAAATCCCCATTTTCCAAATTGACAACTTGTCCTTTTCTGATCTTCTTAGGAAAATATTGCGGCGTGACTGACATCTTAAACATCACGTAATTCCACCAGCTTGAATACTCATCGGTTGTCGAAAAGTATGTCAACTGACTGCTACAAGATCTGACTCCCCGAGTACTTTATCGGCCTGTCCTTTGCTCCTCAAAACAATTTATCATCACTGGTCCGATACTTGACTCAGAATTCGATTGAATACTGCTGGTCATCACATGTTGTCCGTTGAGCTTTGCTGCACCTCCTGTAGTCACGCATATGGAGAAAAAGCCAAAACCTGACTCCTTGATTAACCATCAGCCTCCGACTTGGTTTTGCATATCGCTTGGTATATCAGACCCTCCACTTCCTCATTCAACACTTGATTAGCTTCCATACCGCACCAGTAAATATCCATTAACACATAGCTTTAATTATGAGTGCCAATGCCCTCCGAGTCCACGATCAGCATTCGCTTGTGGGGTAATCAACATTGGCATCTCCCTTGTCAGCTACTACCAGCTATCTTCATATGCATCTTTTATATTGTGAACTACCATACTAAAAATACTTACACTATTGTCACGCCTGAATGGATCAGACTTAACCGAGATAGCACCAATGCGCAGGGTGACAATATAAGACTTCAATAGCACAATGATTCACCTTGAACTCGATCTGTGATGAAGAAACTCGCCAAGCCATGATTTTAACCAGAGTAAATAAACAAGGCACACATATGCTCGTATCTCATTGGTAATACCAAACATCCAACATCGGCGAATGCTCAACAGAGATGACGCTGACGCCAGTCATGTTAGTAACAAACGGTCACCGGCGGTCATACATACCATGGATGCCCACAGCCAATGTTCTTAACCAATATCATAATCATCATCCTTGTGGTCAACGTCAATCTGCCCATTAGTTTTCTACGTGCAATTTAAAGCTAACTCTAAATCCACTTTCATTGTCATCATGGGCTGCATCAATGCTAGACTATTCCACCGACCATTAGCAGTGTAACTCCTCTTCAGCTTCTTGCTCATAGTCCACCGGACTGCCTAAACCTCACATTCTTTCCATGTTGACACTCAGGGCAAAATCTTAGAAAGAAAGAAACACTAGTCGATACCAATCTTCTGATTTTGGCCAATGAAAAAGTACAACCTTGGACGTATCAGCATAATATGATCTAGCTCCATTGACTCCTTCTCAAATTGCACCATTTTATCATCGGCTCGAATATAATTTCTGATATTCTCTATTCAGTCGATGGGCGAGGTAAATAAAAGCAACACCACTGACCGATGGTAGAAAGCAAAGTATACCAGCCAATGAAATGACTAATAAAGACATATACCAGCCGATGATGGAGAAAATATGGGCAACATATAAATCAACCGATAACAAAAATAAAATATGATACCGGTCGTCTCCAATAAGATGTGTCCATTCGCCGGCTTGGCTACCTGGGACAAAAATAAAGTTGATGCCGCATCTTGTCGATCATCTCCATGAATGCTCCCCATCGGTGTTTCCTTTCCCCAGGCAATTTCTGCAATTAGACTGATATGAAATCCAAATATAAAATCCAAGAATGAATCTGTTCAATTAATCGTCCCAGTAGATCCCTCCTTCAGATCACAAAGCGTTAACCTCCAATTCTGTGTTAATAAGCCGGAGTGACCATAGTAGCACCATCAATCAACACGTAGCGCTGGCAACTTAAAATATTGTCTCCTGGGAACAAATTCCTCATCTCTTTGCACCACGTTACAGTACCATGCTATTTCCATTGCCTATGCTCCCGAGTCCGATTAGAATTGTTTTTTAATATATCGCTTCGGTCATTGACTTCTTTACTCTTCATCGGCCACAGCTTTTAAATCTAAACGGTCCTTTGATCTGAGCTGCACAAGCATAGTTTCTGAAAATCCACAATGGTTTTCTCTACGAGACGCTTCTGATCTTCAGTTAGCTTCATGAGAACAACCAGAATCACATCATTGGAAGTTTGATCTTAGGTCACGATCATCAGGTTGTATGAATCAGCTCCACTGTGGTCGTTAGAAAGATATATCGATCGAGTACCAATAATCTTGCTCCACCTCATGCAGTCAGCTTCTTTCAATATATTATTCCTTAAACCGGATTTGCCATCAACTTCAAGCATTGGCAACAAATCTACTAGTAACAGCAGATCTCATAAGATTTAACTGAAGCTCTTTCCACGCACTCATCATCTCTTTTTTGTTAACTAAATCTGCTGCCGAGATCAAGTATTGCTGTATAGATTCCTCACATCGGTTTTGCCCCCCGAGCCAAACATAAGCCAATGCTGAGGTTGTCTGAAGCTAGTGGTCATGACATCACTTCGAGTCTCACAAGATATTGAAAATAAATCTGACTTCTAATCTGGTGATGAAAAATATGAATTCTTCTGATACTCATCAAATAATGAACATGAGTCCCACCGAGCGTGCCAAAAGTGTGTTGACGCCAAAAATCAACAGTCGATCCTCAGCGTGCAAATACGAGGCCTGAGAGATCTGTTTAGCTCCAGTGCAGGTCCGATGGCGCGCTGTAGACGGTGCACGGCATGCCAGTTAGTTTGACCATTCAACTAACAAGGTGAGCGCCTGCGAGTCGACGGACGATAGCCTCCAGGCGAAGAGTTGATCAAGATTACGTCGATGCAGGCACAGAGTCGATGCAGACACAGTCGATCAGGGCAGAGTCGATGCAAGCCAAGTACATGATTAATCATCGGCTTTATATTGATAATACAAAGCATAAATCTACTAGCCAATACATACTAGACTAATCATAACAAATAATATTATATCGACCAGTTAATAGAATCACAATACTCAGTCGATACAATACTTTGACAGAAACTATATGATGACTCGTTGAATAGCCAGATAGAACTAGTGCAATATACGAAGTCGATGAACCAGAGCCGAGAAAAGAATAAAACATATGAATATCTATCGATTGCTGCTAGTAACAAGATAACTCGTCAGCTAAACACTTCGACGATACCCCAAACAGACCCTCGCGACGAGATCGTTCTTGTATGGTTGTCCAACTAGAAGATCGGACTTAACCGAAACAGTTCTAGATATCCCAGAAGATCGGACTGAGCCGAGACAGTTCTTGGAATGAACGAACGCCCACACAGTACTAGATCTAATCGCTAAAATCTATTCAGAGGTGACTCGAATATACAGATCAGACTAGATTGAATCACCAGAATTAACTATGATAGATCGGTTTTTCCGAGACAGTATATAGCTAATCCTAGCAAAACAACCTAGAAAGATCTAGTATACCGGATAACTAGCAACCACGATGAACTGACCAAAAGATCGGTCCGTGCCGAGACAGTCCTGTACAGGTCGCCGTGATCACCGGGATGGTGAGTCCTCCACCATATCGCCGAGGTCGAACTAGTTGATGTAGTCTGCTTCATGACGACGAACCCGTCGGGATGACGAGTCCTACATCTATCGCGGAGAGCCCGCTCTAGACGAAGAACCTGTCAGGGTGTACTTGTTTCCAGGGTTGACGATGCGCCGAAGTTGTATATTGATCTAGAGATATCTTTTACAATTACGAGTGTCCTTTATATTTATAGGGACGGCTCGTCTTGCGGTACAAGGAAAAAACAAAGCTAAACGGACTATTACTAATAACTCGTAACCTTAAAAGTCTAATAAGGCCACGTGCTAATCCGATACGCATTGTCTTTATCCATTAATGCCTTCCTTCTCGTATATATTCCTTTCCATAGTTGCCATTCTGGACATTACTTTAAATGAAATTCCACATATGCAAGGCAGGCCGAATATCATCGAGTATCCAAACTAAACCTTCACTTCTTTCCTTTTTTAATCCCTTTCCTTAATCCCTTTGGCGGTATCTGCAGAAACTTACTCACGTGTACCATACACCTCCAAGCACAAGCATGTATCTTCTCTGGAAGCTATATCGATTTACGTTAAAGTTCTTCATGTTCATATCCTACACCGACTTACTATCAGGCATATTACAAAATCTGGTGTCAACACATGGCTTACTCGCTACTTTTGGCCATATTTTGAATTCGAGATTCTTATTACCCTAATCCTCCTATGAAAGTCTGATGGTTTGTTTTTAAAATTCGTGCACTCCAAGTAAAGCTATCTAAGCAAGTTTAAATTTGTTCAGGCACGGTAATGCTTCCATGCAAAAAAAAAAAAATGGTCATCTTTTCCCTATGACCAACTAGAAACATGGTTTTGCTTGAATGTTTTGGATTCAGATTCAGACCAGAATCATCAGAATGTATATGCAGTGGTGTTTTCTGGAGGCCAGAGTGATACGAATAATAGAGATGTTAGAAATATTTTTTTATAACATTATAATAGGAAGAGGCTAGGTAAAAAAGAGTGCTGCTCCTTCCACTTCCAACCATTTCCAATATCACAGTGTCTTCTAGAAAGGAGTACAAGTAATTATCGAAACTATTTCACAGAAGATTTTGATTCATCATTAGATAAATGTTTTATTTCTAGGACAGTCCAGATACCTAACCCCGAGTGAAGTTCATGTGTTCCAGACAAAACTCTTACTTTGAAAACAACACTAACACAAGTGTGAAAAACCTTAATGCACGGTATTTTCATAAGTTTAATATATATGATATGAAAGTGAAAGCATAATATTTCTTATATAAAAATATTCATACTCGAGACCTTAGTTTAGGAGGGTAAAAAAAAGGCAAAATTTGCTATAAAGCACTCTTCAATGGTGGTATTTGCTATAAAGCACTCTTTAATGTTAGTTTTGCTAGAAAGCACTCTTTAATTATGTCTATTTGCTAAAACACATTTTAGATAATATAATAATCATTTAAGAGATAAAGAAACATTTAAATGATCAAAATAACCTTTCTCTAATTTAAACTCGTGTACAACTCTTTTTTAGCTTATAACTTCGTCAATCCATAACTACCATTATTTTATTAAATAAAAGACAATTAAATAGTAGAATAAATATTTGTCACATCAATTTCAAATTCATATCTAAAGTGTGCTTTTAGCAAATAACCATCATTAAATAGTGCATTCTAGCAAAACTAACTTTTCGCAAATTCATATGATGGTTATTTGCTAAAAGCACACTTAGTTTTAGCAAAACTAACTTTTCGCAAATTCATATGATGGTTATTTGCTAAAAGCACACTTAAGATATGAATTTGAAATTAATGTGACAAATATTTATTCTACTATTTAATTGTCTTTTATTTAATAAAATAGTGGTAGTTATGGATTGATGAAGTCATAAGCTGAAACGAAGCTGCACACAAGTTTAAATTAGAGAAAGGGTATTTTGATCATTTGAATGTTTCTCTATCTCTTAAATGATTATTATATTATCTAAAGTGTGTTTTAGCAAACAGACATAATTGAAGAGTGCTTTCTATTAAAATCAACATTGAAGAGTGCTCTAGAGCAAATACCACCACTGAAGAGTACTTTGTAGCAAATTTTGCCAAAAAAAAAAGAGTCAGCGTAAAAAATATTCTTATCAAATGCACTCCGCGTGTCAAAACTAGACAACTGTATGGATTGAAACAGGAATATAAAAAACATTCATACTGGAGACCTTAGTTTAGAAGGGTAAAAAAAAAGGATCAGCGTCAAAAAAAAAAAAACTCTTATCAAATGCACTCCGCGTGTCAAAACTGGACGACTTTGTGTGTTGGAACAGGATCGTTCGTGTAACGTTCAGTAACTCTTGCAACCCTATGGATGCGTGTTCGTTCAGCGCTCCATCAACCTGTAACGTGCAATCTGTACGTTTTCAGTGACAATTAATGACATCACAATCAATCAGTTTGTTGTTTAAAAAAACAATCAGTCAGTTCACGTTGGCGGATGCAAATGGCAAAAGTCTTCCGTGACTTAAAACTGTTCGCGCAGCTTTATCATCGTCATTGTCACAGCTCACAGCTCGTACATACGGAAAGACACGGACAACGATCTCGCTGAGCATAAATATCTGGTTTAAGAAACCTTGTGACCAAAATGATCAAATATAGACAGAGTGATCCAAGAAAAAGACAAAACAAAGCAGCAAGTAGAAAGTGGCACATGATCACCCGCTGAAACCAACAGAGGTTGAACTCGTCGATCAGCCTCTACTTGCAGAATCGCATATAGTGCATAAAAGCATTGTAATTATTCGGCATGAGTCGTGTTTTACAACATCTTTTTGACAGGCTGAAGAAACTCCAAATGCATATGCTAATCCATGCGTCACTTCTACCATGCCCTCAGGCGTGGCCTCGGTTCTTCAAGGTACGACAGGCCCTTCCCCTTGTACTTCTCATGGAATTTACAGATCCGAACAGCGCCGGCGAACTGGTGCACCCTGTCCCTGTCGATGCCGGCGCAGCAGATGATGTTGGGCTTGAAGCAGAAGACGCGGACGCCGGGCGGAGCAGAGAACTGCACCTCGTGGCTGTAGCCTGTAGCCCTGCTTCAGGAACAGCTCGCGGCCTTCGTGCTCTGTCCTGGCTTTGTATCCTATTCCGACCAGCTTCAGGAAACGGAAGAACTTGGCTTCCATTGCAGGGATTTGACGAACTGCCTAGTGCAGCAGTGCCTAGTCACTCTGAAAAAGGAAGGGTTGAGGTTTCACCAGGAAAAGAAAAAAAATGTTCCTGTAAACATGATAAGAGACCAAACTAAGGGGTCTCTTATCCTGTAAACATGAATCTTCTTCAAACGGTTTATTAGTAGGCTTCTCTGTTCGTGCATTTGGATATCACAGAGGGATAGACGTGCTATTTATGAGATGACCCCTTAATCTCATCGCACGTGATTGAAATATGCAAACTCCATATTTTTACTGAAGTACTCCTTCTATTCTAAAATTGTTGTCGCACTTTTTTCGTTACTTTTGACCATTCGTCTTATTCAAAATATTTGTTTAAATATAAAAAATTATTAGTTATATTTAAATTTTATCTAGTGATAAAACAAATCATGAGAAAATATATGATAATTTTTTAAAATTTTTAAATAAGACGAATGATTAAAGTTACTAAAAAAAGTCAATAACGATAAAAACCGAGGGAGTATTAAAGAACCAGAGAAGAAAGCAACTAAGAAGCACCACTCACTTTTCACTTCTACCAGAGATTCCCTTTTTTCCTTTTTTCAGAGAAGATGAACTTTCAGGACAACTGGATATCACAAACGAGCATCTTCTTGCAGTTGTCATTTGCATAAACTTTTATGTATTCATGTACCTCACATGTCACATGGACGAATTGTTAGATACAAATTAGCAAAATCTTATCATAATGTTCCAAAGAATAATCTTTTCATCTCACGAGCTAAGTTTAAAATTTTGAAAAGAACCTTATTATTGCCTTTCTTCACTAAGAAAACAGATCATCCATTGTAATAAAATCATCAAGGCAAAGACACGGCTACACTGAACGTGCCTTTCTGAAACAGTATACTAAATTATATATAATCACTCAGGAAGCGTGATCTCGATACCGACATTTCATCCAATGGTAACACATCCGGTTTATGGCCGATGAGATCTCACATCTTCCATATTCTCCAGAAAAAGTAAAAAACATAGAACATCCTAATTGGACTAAACCCAAGATCGTTGGAAAAATTAACTGCACCAGCACCTGGTTCCCAAAGTTCCAATGGCGATGGCGTCCAACTGAAGATCAATCTCGCGAGCGCACTCTTCAAAAAATAAATATACAAAAATGCTAGGGTTCCTTACCAATTGAAAGGGGTCGGAGGACGCCGCCGACGGCTGCGAGGGACTGGCGCGCTTCGGTGGGCAGACGACGATGGTCGATGCTCTTCCATTGCCGGCCGATCTTTTTGGGTCGAGAACGAACGGCACATGATTTATGCAAAGAAGTTATTCTTTTTATTCCAAAAACATGTATAGAAATGTGTAATGATTTATCTAATGTAATAATGTGTCATATGAGCTTTTTTTTTTTAAGAATGTACACTTTCCGTGCCTGATGTCTCTCGCAAAATCCGTTCCAAGGCTTGGTGCAGGATTAAGCCAAAAAAACAGTCCCTGCTCCACTGCTAAGCACCATAGTTAATCTAAACTAATAAAGGAGTTACTGCAATACATGTTTTCACCATAGAAATGTTATACCCATCAATCTGGGTCTTTGGATCTAAATAGGACTATTTAATCTAACCACACGTTTATAAGATGAAGAAAAAAGTTACAACATTTGACATCCTCTATATTCTTGTGTCAACCAAACTTTTTTCACTCAATATTTTCTAGCCCCCGCGTGTACCCGCCCGCCTTTCCCGCGGTTGTATCTCCTGAATGGCTCGCCTTCCATAATTAACCTCTCAGTCGTCGCGTCCTCCGTCCCCATCGCCATCGAACAACCCTAGGCCCCTCCCCTACTGCAACCATCAGTTTTCCAATCGTTGGTGAGCGCCAAAGGCCGGTGGCATCAACTCCCTGATGTGGACCGATGCTAAGGTCATGGCCCGCGTGAGTGAGATCGCCAAAGGTCGACGGTGGTGGCGATTGCGGGGACCGTGCAGGTGCCCGTGGCGGCAAGGATGGCTGGCTACAACGACTGCCGCATCAGCGAACGAATAGTATCGCCGTTCGACTTGTGCCCTAGCTCACGCGTGAGGCGGGCCACCTAAGCTGTGCAAGCCACCGCCATGGCGCCATGCGGATGCGCCGCCTGCGGCCCTCCACCTTGATGTGTCAGTCGCGTTACCGACACGGTTGAGGGTCGACGACGATTTGGATGAACTCCATCACCACGCGCTCCGGCTTTAGCAGCACGGAAGCCTGCGCCTTAGACGAGGCTAACATCGCGCCCATCATCCCTATGCCCTCCGCCACAGTGCCATTGCCGGCCGCATGGTAAAGCGCCATCCGTGGTCCGAAGCCCGCGACTCCAGGATGGATCGGATTGGGGGCGAGACATGGAAGACCATTAACTCCGCACCCCGGCGCACCCGGTCACCATCGACTCCCACTTCATCGAGCACCTTCGCGATCAACAGGTACTTCTACGTCGCCATTACCTCGCGAATTTATTTACCACAGGTACATGCGGCCGTGGAGATAATCCGATGGCCGCATGTGCTCCATATTCTCATTGGGATGCGGTGAAATGTGCTTTGCTGGCGGATGTGGTCCCCATGAAGTCAACAATGCCCTCAAACCATCAGACGAAACTTCCCGGTTCCTTTGTCCAAATAATCCACACCAGTTACCGCTTCCCCGTTTGGATTGCGTGACTCACTGCTTCTGCCTCATTGTAGCACAGTTCCCTTGTCCAAGTCACTCACGCCAGCAAACAGTTCCCTCCCCCCGTTTGCTTTGACCTGCCCAGGCTCACGGCGAGCCCGCCACCGCCGCCGCCACGGCTTGCCGGAAACGCCGGGGTGGCCGCCTCGCTCATCCCAGCTACACTCATTCCTGGCGGCGGAGTTTCATCTCCCATGCCTAGGTCCGTGCTCCTGACATCCAGATCTCCTCAGCCATGGCCGCCCATACCTCCATCCCCACACCCAACGCTGGGGACCTTGGTCCCAACATTCAGATCTCTGCAGCCACGACCGGTGCCCACACCTCCATCCCCACTATCGCACTCTGCATCCCCACACCCAATGCCGGGAGCCAAGGTCCCAACATTCAGATCTCCTCTGCCATGGCCAGCGCCCACACCTCCATCTCCACTGCTGCACTCCACATTCCCACACCCAACGCCTGGAGCCTTGGTACATTCAGTTATCCTCTTCCATGACCGGCGCCCACACCTCCAGCGCACAACCGCGTTGGAATGGGAGCCCTCGGAGCCACACTAGGTGAGCCCGAAATCCGCGACTGGCCTGTCATTTGTTGGAATTATATGGGCTTGGCCCATTAATATTCACAATAATTCCTAAAAAATCTCAAAAGCCCATTCATGAGTGGTGGGAGTGTAATGGTTTAGTTCTATATTGCTAATGGAGTTGGAGGGAGTCCAACTTATAAGGTTGGTTGCTCTAGCATCTCTTGCAAGTGTGTGGATAAGAAGAAGGAAGAACACACGCGCTCGCTCGCTCGCCTTGCCTCGTCGGGCCGGGCGAGGCGGGGCGGGGTGGGGCGGGGCGTGGGCATGGGCATGGGCGATGGGCACGGCCATGCATCACCTGCGTGAATGGTCCGTCAAAATTCGGTCCCTTGCCTTGCGGGACGCGACTTTCTTTTACACTTTTTTTTTTGCTGTGTGTTCCATATATTTCCATATATTTGGTTATGAAAACCGACGTATTAATATGGTAACCGACTCGGTTGCGGGACGTCCAATCCTAGCGGTTCCTCCCTATAAATACGTACGGGTATCGCCGCAAATCATGTCACGCAATCGTCTAGGGTTTTGCCTCTCGCTACTGTTACGCCACCAAGACTTCTCCATCCCGATCGTCGGCGTGCACCGGCGAACGGGAGAGCAGGTCTCCGGAACCATCGTCCTCTGCGATCTTGCACCGGGAGAGGGCGAATAAGGTTTTTGGGAAGCGCTCTATGCGACTGCTCGATCGCTTTCTCGTCTTCGTCAAGCTCGTCACCACAGCTCGTCTTCCTCGTCATCGAGTCGGTCTCACCTGCCGTCGCCAACAACGTGACAGTGCTGCACGTCATCGCTGCCTCCCTACCCAGTCTAGAAGGAAACGTACGTACTCTCATCTCAAACCATGTCTTCCATACTAGCTTTCATGATCTGTTTATCTATGATGGATGTGAGTTGTAAATGGGTGTTCAAGAAAAAGCTTAAGCCTGATGGTACTATTGACAAGTATAAGGCTCGGTTTGTGGCTAAGGGTTATAGTCAGAAAGAAGACGAAGACTTTTTTGACACTTATTCACCTATTGCTAGATTGATCACTATTCATGTATTACTTGCTCTGGCTGCCTCACATGGTCTTATCGTTCATCAGATGGACGTTAAGACAGCTTTCCTTAGTGAAGAGTTGGATGAGGAAATCTATATGGATCAGCCAGATGGATTTGTTATAAAGGGTCAAAAAGACAAGGTGTGTAAGTTGTTGAAGTATTTGTATGGTCTGAAACAAGCTCCTAAGCAGTGGCATGAGAAATTTGATTCAACACTTCTAGCAGCAGGCTTTTCAGTCAATAAGGCTGATAAATGTGTGTACTACCGTTATGGTGGGGATCAGGAAGTTATACCGTGCTTGTATGTTGATGACATACTCATCTTTGGAATAAATCTTGACGTGATCAATAAGGTCAAGATTTTTCTATGCCAAAGCTTTGATATGAAAGATCTGGGTGAGGCTGATGTTATTTTGAACATCAAGCTAATCAAAGGAGAGAATGGGATTACTCTTACGCAATCTCATTATGTTGAGAAGCTCTTGAACCATTTTAGTTACAAGGATAGCAAGCCTTCTCCAACATCTTATGATCCCAGCTTGATCCTTCGAAAGAAAAGAGAATTGGCAGAAACCAATTAAGATATTCTCAGATTATTGGATCACTTATGTATTTAGCTAGTGCTAATAGGTCTGACATCTCGTTTGCTGTGAGAAAACTGAGCCGGTTTACTTCTTGCCCGGGAGATGATCATTGGCGTGCGCTTGAGCGGGTAATGCACTATTTAGTTGGTACTATGGATTATGAAATTTATTATTCTGGATATCGAGCAGTACTAGAAGGATATAGTGATTCCAATTGAATATTTGATGCTGATGAGTTGTATGTCACGAGTGGATATGTATTTACTATTGGTAGTTCTGCTGTTTCATGGAGATTATGCAAACAGACCATTTTGACGAGGTCTACCATAGAAGCAGAGCTTACCGCACTAGATACAGCTACAGTTGAGGCCGATTGGCTACGTGAGCTCTTGATGGACTTGCCTATTCTCGAGAAACCTGTGCCGGCAATCCTCATGAATTTGTGACAATCAAACTGTGATAGTCAAAGTGAACAATTCTAAGGAAAAATATGAAGTTATCAAGACATATTAAGAGACGTTTGAAGTCTGTCAGGAAAACGAGAAACTCCGGAGTCATATCAGTAGAATATATTTTAACTGGTGAGAACCTGACAGATCAATTCACCAAGGGGCTGTCACGTAATGTGATAGACAGTGCATCGAAGAAGATGGGTATGATACCCATATGTGCTATTCTATAATAGTAACCCAACCTATGTGATCGGAGATTGCGTGAAGTAGGACCTGGGAAGAACAAGCTATTGGCTAGCATGAGAGTAACCTTTTATAACCCAATTGAGAAGCGATGCATTACTCTTGATATCTGTATGACAGGTTGTTTGTTGCCTTAATATATTCAGTTGGCTTTAAATAACGAAGATGTTGTCCTACAGAACATTCTTGAATGAATACACCTATATGAGTCCGATTGTTGTATGGTCGCAATCTGTGAGATTTGGGTGATCTCTATTAAGCTCATGAAAGACCAAGGGAGTATAACCTATATGCTCCATCCGCGGAGAAGCCTATTGGAGGTCTAGTATCAGTTATGATAGTAAGTGAAACTTGTTTGCATAAAATTTACAATTTAAGATATAATCCATTGTTCAAGTTGTGAATGAGTGTAGCTTATTGTTCTAGATGGAAGTTCAACTTAACAGTCTCTATTGAAAATACTGGTATATTAAACAACAGTGGGGTGAGGCAAAGTCTAACTGGGACTTTGAGATCTGGTGAGGGATTGTTGGAATTATATGGGCTTGACCCATTAATATTCACAATAATTCCTGAAAAATCTCAAAGGCCCACTCATGAGTGGTGGAAGTGTAAAAGTTTAATCCCACATTGCTAGTGGAGGTGGGGGGAGTCCAACTTATAAGGTTGGTTGCTCTAGCATCTCTTGCAAGTGTATGGATAAGAAGAAGGAAGAATACACGCGCGCGCTCGCTCGCCTCGTCAGGCCGGGTCGGGCGCGGGGCGGGACGTGGGCGATGGGCGCGGCCGCGCATCACCTGCGTGAATGGTCCGCTGAAATTTGATCTCTTGCCTTACGGGGGCGCGGCTTCCTTTTGCACTTTCTTTTTACTGCGTGTTCCATATATTTCCATATATTTGGTTATGGAAACCGACGTATTAATATGGTAACCGACTCGGTTGCGGGATGTCCAACCTTAGCGGTTCCTCTCTATAAATACGTACGGGTATCACCGCAAATCATATCACGTAATCACCTAGGGTTTTGCCTCTCGCTACTGTTGCGCCGCCAAGACTTCTCCATCCCGATCGTCGGCGTGCACCGGCGAACGGGAGAGCAGGTCTCCGAAACCGTCGTCCTTTGCGATCCTGCACCGGGAGAGAGCGAATAAGGTTTTTGGAAAGCGATCGAGCAGTCCTCGTCTTCGTCAAGCTCGTCATCACGGCTTGTCTTACTCGTCGTCGAGTCGGTCTCACCCGCCGTCGCCAACAACGTGATGGTGCTACACGTTGTCGCCGTCTCCTCTACCCAGTCCAGAAGGAAACGTACGTATTCTCATCTCATACCATGTCTTCCAAACTAGCTTTCGTGATCTGTTTATCTATGATGGATGTTGCTAGTATGGTAGATGTTATTCTTTTGTCTGACCTTATAGACCTATCTAGATCTTGCGTAGACTTATCTATGATTTATTTCTAGATTAATCTAAAACTAAAAGTGCTAATTTATCCAACATCATTCCCCTTCTGGAAGCGGCCTCCATTGCCATTGTTTATTCGTTGGTTTGGTGCAGCTGTCCCAAGCGACTAGCATGGTGATGGTCGGTGGGTAGGTGATGGAGGAGTTTGAGAGTCTTTTCCTCAACAAGAGACGAGGTTTGCCTTGAGATTGAATTTTGATGTTTTGACTTGAGATTCTTTTCGCCGGGGTGGAGACTGGACGGATTCAGTGCTCTCTTCTTGTGTAAGGTGACCAGTTTTGGGGCATGGGAACTAGATCTCCCGTGACTTATGGTCACGGAGCAAAACAGCCACTCTTTAAAACCTGTATTGAAACTCTTGAGATTGTGTATTTACCTTTTGAATTACAAGCATCATGCCTGCTGTTTAAATACCATAGTACTACTGTTTAGCAATACAGTTCTGAATCTCGTGTTTTACAAAAAAAAATGTACTGGTTAGGTTAGATACTACCTAGAGATATGGATACCATTGAGGAAGCAACAAGAAATTCCTAGAATATTACCGTACCTTGCAGGAAATCCTAGATGATTGGTACTTCTTGACTTTTATATCTTTTGAATTGGAGATAGCGTTCGGTGATTGCATTTCCTAAGAATTGGTACCTTTCAGTTATATCCCAAGAGTTATCATATGGGGTATCTTTCCTAAATTGTGCAGTACCTTTCATTCATAGTGAGTTCATGAAATGTGGGTACTCTAATTTTTAACACATTATTAAATATCTTGCTGGTTGTTTGTTCCAGTCTTTACTACTTGGCTTTGGGATGGGCTCTTTCAATTCATTGTGGATGCGGCCTTCTGTTCCGGAGCGTGTAATCCACAAAGCAACTGAAGTTCTGTTGCAGTCTATGAGTTACAAGATTGACTCTGTAATTGCTGAGCACATGGACAGTGGTTTAATTCCACAACAATATTGGAACCAAGACGAATAGGGTGGATACTCTGGAGGTGCAGAGGAAGACCGTGGAGCAACACGTAAAAGAAAAGGTATCTTGCTGAATTCATGAAAAAGCAACTACTGCAGTATATTTTGTTATAATATATTTGGTGTGTCAGCTATGTTCATATACATCTCTTCACACATATAACAGTTTGTTATATATGCTTGTTACATGCATCTGGACTCTGGCAGTTAGCATCTTACACCACACGCTCTTCATGAATTTGTCTATTATACACACATGTATAAGTTTCCTTTTGTTTTAAATAAACAACTCCTACCTGAATTATGAATGTGCACTGTGACATTATCTTAGCATCTTTACATGGAGTGAACTGGTACCACACGCTCTTCATGAATTTGTCTATTATTTACACACATGTATGAGTTTCCTTTTGTTTTAAATAAATAACTCCTACCTGCATTGTGAATGTGCACCAACAGTTATGTTAGCATCTTTACATGTAGTGAACTGGTACCACACACTCTTCATGAACTTGTCTATTATTTATACGTATCTAAATGTTTATTTTTTGTTTTAATGAACCACATGCTTGAATGTTTTTTGTAGGAAGAGGTGGGAAAAGGGTGCCACACAACCTGATTGTAGGGGGTGCCAAGGGACATGGGTGCTATTGAAAAAGCAGCGAGGAACTCACAGACAAGAACAACTGAACATATATTGAAAAGGCAGAGAGACTCACAGACGAGCAACTTGCATTCAAGTTGGGTTTGGAGTGCGGTATGGATCTAGTGCAGACGCTATATCAAATAAAAAAGCAAAAAAAGTTTCGAGTGGGTTTTCAATGAGTTTTTGACTTATGGGTGGCAAGGCTCAAGTTACTATACTCACAGGTGACCTCAGACCATCAATTTTCATTTCATCTCGATCCATTTTATTTCAGATTATTAACACTTAATTACATTGCCTCCATCACTTTTTGCAGCTCAGTGCAAGGCGATGACAAAGGCTATCAAGAAAGTCATGTCAGATTCCAACCATCTTCAGTGCAAGTGGAATGTCCTGAAGTCTGCGCCGGAAGATCAATGAAATGTTAACAACGCAGAACACTACAGCATTAAGGCACTTTTTAGGAAAGACTTTCAGTACGTGATCAATGGAATGTTAACACTGGAGAACAAAATGCTGGAGACAACAAGGCTGGAACCAAAAAGACAAGTGGAGAACTTTGTTTGGGTTTCATTTAGCACTTTTAATTTGATCTGAAACAACATGTGGTTGTAATTCAAGTTCTTTTGGACCCGTTTGTATCTGTTCATCTTTTAACAAAACTATTGTTGGACCACTTTTCATCAGTGTATCAGAACATGTTTCTAATCATTATATTTGCTACATAAGATGTGTCATGAATTTGTTGCACACAGTGACGGTACTTTTCAGGGACGTTTAAAGTGCTGGTACTTTTCGGGTGTGTATATACAACCCAGGGACTTTTAAAGTGCTGGTACTTTTTGGCTGTATATGCTCAACCAGTGTATGCGTACTTTTCAGCAAGAGAAAGTACCGGTTATTGTGCATGTTTTGTGACAGTACCCATAAGAACATGGTCATTTTACTAAACAACTTGGCACAACTAATTGCTTGTTTATATGAGATTCAGAGGAATCATGATCCCAAGGTTTCACGTTTACATTTGAGACATCTATCTACGCCTCAAACGTACCAGTACACTGAACTATAAACTAAAGGTACTGGTGCAATATATTGCACTGTTGTACTGATTCGATTCAAGTGCAACTGGCAACAAAACAGTGTGTACTTTTCACCGTTAATTAGAGCATGAGCTGTCCGCTTGTTTTTTGCAAGTCCTAGCTACAAAGTTAGTTTCAGCCCAGAGGAAACTAAACAATAATTATGACAAGATTATTGTGCTTTTCAGCCAAGACGACGTCTCTTTGACCTTTCAGAAGCTGCTTCTGCAGACCTTGTGGTACGTAACGTTCACTTCCATCCATGGTTTTAGTAGAAAGCACATGGTGTCGGAACGGGATTATCATAGATGCTGGAATTGTACATCTGCTTCCCAAAGCTGTGTTGCACGAGACGCATGACTCTCTGTTCGATTCACTCCCAAAGTAGTCCGACATGGCTGGTGTGTTTCAAAGCAGCAAGTGTGTGGAATGGCTCAGTTTGAGGGAGAGTAATGAAGCAGATCATATAGGGGTGCCATCCAAAAGTTTCCCCAAAAACTTTTTATTCAAATGTTTGAATTCAAACTGAAGGCAGTACACTATACATATGGTACCTGTATAGACTCCTACGAGCTACTTAGATGTCTTAAATGCATGACACGGCTTGCGCCAGCTGCTCTGGACTTTTCAACAACTTATGTGTACCTCAAAAGTACAGTACCTCTCATTCAGCCTGGTGACACATCATGGAACCTTTTGATCGTGTCTTGCTAACTAAATTTTGGTACCCAGGTTGAAGCGTTTGAGTGGTGCACTTTTCTACCCAATCATGCACTGGAAATATATTTTTAATTAACCACTCCTAGAATGCTATGTAACTAGCGGCCCAAAAAAAATCCAGGACTATTACAGATGCAAGCAGTAAGATCTTCTCATAACAAGTAGCAAGTATCGATTAAAAAGCAAATTACGCAATCGGTTCTGACGACATGTCGTCTAAATGGTTCTGATAACAAAATAAAAGTAGCTACATCCTCCTACAATATTTGAAGTCTAGTCATTGATGGTATGGATTAGTATGCCCTCCATCTTTCGTTTCAAACTGTCTGGTATTACGTGCCTCATTCCCTTCCATACACATCATTTTCACAAAAGATTATGCTTTCGAATTCTTCATAGCCACCTATTGGAAAAAATGATCCATCACTCCTATAGTGTTCTTCTAATAGAAAATGTACAATTATATAATATTTTTTGGCTTACCCTTGTGAAGTTCCGTAGCCCATCTCCATCAAATTCTCTTATGGCAAGTAGTGTGACCAATCCACTTTCATCCCTGCAACAACATTAATGATCATATTATCATCACCATTCAACTCACCCCATTCCAGTTTAATAACTACTATCCACTCAACTTGATGCATCTTTTATAGATGTTCTAACATATTCAGTTTTCCACTCAGTCCATTCCAGTCTAAAGAATATAATCTATTATATGGTGTGCATCATAGGATGGCATCTGATTTACTCTTTGCGGAAACTGGTGTTATCAATATATTGCCCCCTGATGTATTTTTTTTTATCCACAGATGTGTGTGCACCTTTCTTAAATTCAGATCCGACAGAAACTACATGGTCACCGGTACCTGCAGTGGAACAACTTCAGTTAAAAGCAAATAACAATATTTTCCAAGGTTTTATGGACAAGTACACAAAGAATACATGTTGTTGATAACTAGACAAAGTTAATTCCTTTCAAATGACAATAATTTCACTGTGTCTGGTGGCGTTGTGTATCTTATTTTTAAGAAACAGGGAACATTTGAGTTTCATTTGGGCTTTGGTCGTTCGCTGAAATTTGCTGGGTTCAGAAACTGGGAACATTTGAGTTACTATAGTAGCAGCTGAAAAGTTCTTGACCATTTCAAATGTTCTGATTTTTATGTTTTGTATGATCAGTTGGCTACTATAGAATACTGTAGTAGGAACGTTCTGAAATATCGTTAGCCCTCACATTAGCCGTTGTTCTTCCAGCACAATGGCTTCATTGTGTTCAAAATAGGCACGCTTGAACTATTCTTCCTTTTGTACTTGCAGTCTAAAAATGAAATGAAATATGTTAGCTCTCAGATTCCCATTTGGAGTTGTTTCCTCTTCTATCATAGCCATAAAGGGAATGGAATAAGACCAAAGTAAATGAAAAAAATACCAGGACAATAATTGCTTACAAAAAATGCAGTACCTAAACAACAGAAATGGTGGCACCAATAAATTATATACAAAAGCTATCAGTTTGCACAATATCAATATTTATATGCCTCCATATTGCGACAAGTATAAGAAGAGGTACCCTGAAAGTGCAGCATGGATCATTAACAAATTAAAAAACAAATACTAGTGGAGAGTGCAAGCATTTAGAAAATACAAAGTATTTTCTACTGCTCATGAGATCCAAAAGTTTGAGGATTGTTGTACCAAAGACACGTTGCTGAAAAGCTTTATAGAATTTTCTAGATTAAACATAATTGAGTACATCATGCTCTAAAAACTAGTACACAACTGTGGTGTGAAGTGAGTGTCCAAGAATCTGAACATTTAGTTGAAACTAGAAACAAATATTGATAGTGAAGATAAATCTGCGCAAGAGAATACTAGGAATTAAATATAAGTAGAATAATACATCAAGTGGATGAAGTGAAAATTTGAGTTACTAGCTTTGACCTCCATCTCTAGACCTCACTACCTCATCCAAAAGTTCTTCGACCTCATTCTCTACATGTCTCCTTTGGCAAAAAAAATGGTATGTCAACCTCCCATACTAGACTGTAGTTTCAGTATTCAGTGACTTAGAAGGTACCTCATCCAAAATGATGCCAGCGCTAAAAAGTCAGATGTTTGAGAATAGTTATACTAATAAAGGCGCCTCTAGTACAAGGTCCAGCTATCAGAAAATAGGGGGAAAAAATCTAGACAGCATACGTGTTATGCTTACTAACACTTCAGTCATATATTGGTGTTGTTATTAATCCTCACTCATGAATCAAGAACACAGTAAGCCGTGTTGCTGAAAAACTTGCAGCACTTTTTGGACTTGATCTCTGTTTATTAATTGATGTGTGAACTGCAAAGCAATTTGCCTTGCGTCTTTGTAAGAAACAACAAAGAAAAGTACTTCCATTTTGCAGTTGGTGACAAGAAGTCAAGAACCATATGGCCTTTTGTTTTCTGGTTGGCATGGCTCAGCCGCCGGCTTGTATTTGTTATACTGAGCATCAAAATTTATTTTGATTGATGTTTCAGCTTTCAGAAAATAATTTTTCTTTTTCTAGAAAAAAATAGAACAGAAAGTAACATCATATCAGAAAAACCAAGGAAGAACGCAAACTGCTCAAAGACTGTTGCAGGAACTAAGTGTCACCTCTTTTCCCGAGGTCGAGTATGCTCTCATGGCACCCTTCGTTCTCCCCTACCCCTCGTTTCTCTCCAACAAACAAGGCAGCTCTTCATGCTTCTATCGCCTCGTTTCTCTCCTACAAACAAACGATAAGTATGCTCTCATAGCACTTGTGCAAATGAACAGAACAAGCAAGAAGAACACTGCAGAGTAAAAGCACCGGAATGGAGGCTCTCAGAAGTTTTAACAGCACACAAATCTCACCTCATATGTCGAGCTCAAATGTCGATCCTCCTCCCCCGCGCGCTCCGTGACCACGCCGGCCACGATGCCCAGCAGCTGCCAGGACCCGTACCTCCCGCGCGCCATGAGCCCGTCCAGCTTCTCCAAAAAGTCGGCGATGGCCCACCCGCGGGGCTTCTCAGGGGCACTGGGGCAGCTTCTTGGTGCGCTTCCACCAGACCTCGAAGTTGGGCAGCTCCTCCTGCTTCAGCGCCGTTCGCGGCCAGCGGTCCTGGAGAGGCAGAAAACGAGGACGGCGACGCTATGGATGCGGATCTTGGTACTTTTTGAGTGTAGGAGATGGATCCGGTGTTCTGATGTTTTTGCGGCTAGGGTTCTGAAGGGAGGAATAGTAAACATTTCGTATAAAAAAAATCCCAGTGGGATCATGGGCAAGAGGTAGGCAGGCGGGGGCGGGGGAAATTTTCCAGGGGGAGCACCATTGACCAATAGGGCCCACAGCTGCAGACTGCTTTCCAGAAAGGAACTTTTGACCTGCATGTACGCGTATACCAAGAAAGGAGGATGCACAGCGGCCGTTGGATAGGCTCCGCGGCCACATGTACCTGTGGTTTTTTCACTCTCCCATACCTCTTTTCTTTATGTTTTTCTCACCATATCGCACGCCCGTAGCTCCGCCTCCCTTCCCCACCGACGTGTCCATTCGCATCGAATTTGTTCTGGTTCCTTGGTTTTGCAGTGTCACGTGGCTGTTGGATTCTTCGGATTCTTTGACTAGAGATGCAATTGAGTTCGTTTAAAGATGTTGTGACGCAACTGTGTGTTTTGATTAAGAAATATACGTTATGGGTGCATCCTGGTTTGCTTGTTTTGTGTCCTTTGGACGGTATCGCGCCTACATTGTGTGTAGATTAACACATCTACATTGCTATAAACACGCAAATCATTTGGACTGCATGGTGGGTGCATCCTGGTTCTTGAATATTCCTCTTTATATCTCTTTATTCGGTCCAATTGTATCAATGTGTTTTTTTATAATTCATTATAATTCAACTATCTTTTTGTCATTTTTGATTCATCAGCTACATAATGCACGTATTGAGATGGAATTCTTAAGCTATACATATGTCATATGTCATGTCAGATCATACCATGTTTGCTTATCATGGTTCGTATTTTGTTAGAATTTCCTGAGTGATATCAAAATATGAAATGTTTTGTGTTCTTTTTCACTTATTCAAAGTTTAATTGCCTCTATTTCTTTTTATGAAGCAGAGAGTTTTGTCGCCAGATTTCTATGAAGAAAGAACTGTCAAGCAACAAGACATTTAATAGGGTGTGTGCCATAAACGTGTGGCTCCTTTTCCACGGCCTTGTAGTGACCTACCACCGTGTCCCGTGGACACATTGCTCCCTTTATGACAGATATGACATAGGACTCAAGAGCAGATTCTACCTAGATGAAAACGTAAGAAACATGATCAAATAAAATAAAACTTTGCAAGAATCTTGATTTGATTCTATCCACTGTTATATATTTCTCACTGCATCGCACATAGTCAGTCATTGACCGCTAATGATGGAACTACAGGTTATTTTCCTTATGATCCTAAATTTGCATATGATGATTTTGACTTGATTTTCACATATTCAAAGTTTTTGAAACTTCCCAATTCTTCTGGAACCTTAGATTTTTATTGGCAGTAATTTAACATAAGATGCTTACAATATGATAAAATTTAAGTTTTGCTATTAGAAAGTCAGTCAATATAATTCATTACTATCCTTCACTTACATCTACTAACGTCGATATGCATGAACTAGGTATCAGCAGAGGAGATATCACATAAGCAGTGCATTAAGAAGCTTTTGCTATTCATTTTAGTCAAATTTTATATTAGTTTGGGGTTACAGTATTTTTTATCTTGTTTGTGCATTGTAGAGCACCATGTCAATAAGGGAGCTGAAACCTGAAGTTAAAACCGATCAAGTGTGGTGGCTCTGCCATATGCAGCGGAAGCCAGTGCTGGACAGAGCAGGGGATGTGGATGGCGGGGAAGAGTATATGGGAACACTATAATATGAGGTGTTCAACTGTATATAGAAGAAGCATCAAAATCCACACGGTTGGCTGCACCTCCACAGGATCTCATGCCTCAAGGTTAAGGAACGGGTGGCTGGTTGGGCAAAAGGCTGGGATCTTTGTGTCAGTGGCCACAGTAGGAGGCAGTATGGACTCTAGGCTTCAACGCGGCTAAATTCAAGGACAAGCGAACAACTGTCCTATACCCAACACTGCGTTTAACTTGATTTCTCTTGTTGTATTTATGTATTGCCCCCTTGAATTTAGCCATGGAAAATTTGTGTGCAATTGTATTGTTGCATGGCAGATTAGGGAAATGTGAAGAGAGATGGAGACATTGCATTTCCTTTTATCAAAGTTGCATCAAAGAAAAACACATCATCTCATTGACGGTTCTCTCAACCGATGGTTTAAAGATAAATGCTCAGGTAATAATTTAATTATGATTGTGAGTCAGATTGATGATAATATGAGATTGGTTCTATCGCATACTGTTTTTTATTCATTAATTTTTCTTACACCATGCTCTGAAGATGACGAGTTAGCCAATTTACTCACAAAGCATATTTAATTTTGATTACAAGGCCAGTCCATTCCTTATTGGTCATTTTAAAATTTCAGGTACAATATCAATAGCTATTCATTATTCTTTTCTTTTTTGTTAGTACAATAGTTTTATATTACAATTCATTTACTATTGAATATTGTTTAATCTTTAGTGTTCTTCCTATTCTTCTTCAATCTCACAGTTGACTATGAAACTGGTTCCTTTTCTGCCCATATCAAAATAATCCGGTGTATAAAAAAGGTATGGATTGCATGATTGTTATTGTAGTAAGTGATGATGTAAAAGGTTGTTCTTGCTGCATAACTACAATGGTTTCTGATTATTTATGCAACTACTGTTGATCATAGATTATTTTAGTTATTTTCTTGGGGTCGATATGGTATATCCTGATGATTTACGTGTATTTGGACTATGGAGTGTGCCTTGGTTGTATTTGAGTGTAGTGAAGCTATGCGCAACTAGGCGCTTACTTCACTCGGACTATTCAAGTACTTGATGCTGGGCATCAAGGTAATTATTTTCCTGCATTCATATATATGTTATATTCCTTCCCATTGTTATGTACTGATAGTCTTATGGCAAACTTGAGCCTTGATGCATGTTTTGTAGTTCACATTGAGATTTTTGTGTCCACTGTAGCCCCCAAAAAATACACTATTCCAAGACATATCATTTTTAAGAATAAGATCGCTCTGGTGCATGTGCCACATTTAAGATTACTTTGAGGCTTAACTTGTTTGCTTCACTTGTCCTAAAAATGCGTTTTATCAAGGAAGTTTATATAAGTTAATATGTGGATTAGGAAAACGGAGCTGGTAGAAGTATAAAGCTGGTATCAATGATTTGCAATGGGAAATATTTTAAGACGTTGGATGGATAGATCTTCATACCCATATATTGTTTATATTTTTTTTTCTTGTTTGGTGTTTCAAAGTGACATGCTTGAGTAATTCTTTCATCTATTTTGTCTATGTAGTGGAATGTACTCAAGAACCAATGAATTCTTAGCCTCTTTCATTTCTTTTATGTTTTGCTTCTTTTGTATGACAGGACCAGTAGGGAGCAATAGAGGAGTAGGAAGAATGGAAATGGTATGTAAAAATATCCCATTTAACTGCAAACAAACTTTGTTTTGTTCAATTTAGAGGAAGATCATGATCGGAGGTCTCAACAGGGACAAAAACAACTTCATTGTGATGTTGTCTATATTTTCTATATTCATTTTTTCTAAATATTATTTGCTGACATTCAAGCGTACAAACACATGTGTAAGTAGTATTGTGAACTCCTAAAACTTTTTAAAAATGTACAAGAGGATTTGAACTATACGAGCTCAATGAGCTAAGTTTTACTCCCTCTGTCATTTCATAAGGGGATTGAAGCAACTAATTTGGTAGGTGAGAAATTGGTGGGTAATATTATATGTGAAGCTAATCAGGGCTGATGGGTCGGTGGTGCTTTGTAGCAGCCCACTACAATAGCGGCAACTAGGATTAGAGTTAGTATAGCATCGATTGTAGGATTAGTGAGCAAGTGTAGACTTTTTGTTGTTTATAGATTATCATATAGTTAAACTATAGCAGCGTTTCGTTGGATGTGGAATAAAAACATTTTCTCTGCCATAATTGTGTCCAAGTTACATAATGATTATGGTTTAGACTTGTGCTGCCTACTTGGATTTATGTTTGGTTGTAATCTTGTTTGATCTAGACTGGTGCTACCCATTGGATCTGTTTGGTTGTAATCTTTTTTTTTTATCGTTCTTATGAAATGTGTAACTCATGTCAAAGGAAGTGATTCGAAGTGAAGCCGTGCTTGAGTATGGTGCTGCTATTCTAGATCGAGGCATGGGCCATCATCAATTGCGACATGTGTGAATATGGTACGTCGAGAAGCCAGGAGCTATGCCCAGCTGGCTACACAATTCCTTCGGTAGCATCAATCCAGTAGTTAAAGATTGTCGGACAATTATCAGAATTCTAGATTCAGGTGATTACTTTTTTAGATACATGACTGAATCATATATATTTTTGTTTTGTATATTTGAACTTTTATAATCAAATTAGTTATTTGAACCATATGAAGTATCGGCATTATTGATTAGGCTACGAACACAAGGCCAATGTTGTTGATGATAAAATGCTTAGAATAATATCCTGGCATGCAATTTGTATTTTGTGAATGAACATTATGAGCTAATAGCTATTGACAAGATATGACATCTTATATATAGGAAAAAACAATTGCAGATAATGTAATCCTCAATCATTTTTATTTTTATTTGCATTACAAAATTAGCTGACTTTTCAATGGTTGAAGAAATGCCATAGCATCAAGAAAGTGGTAAAATTTATGAGACTTTGGTTAATTGACACTTCTGATCTTGTTATCCAAGTGCTAATATAGGTGGAAACAACTACTTGCATAATTTTATCAATAAATATTGATCAATTATTGTAGTGCCGTTTGGATTTACTTTCTGAGACCAAGTAGCATTTTTTTCAATATGACCAAGTAGCAATTGGTGTGCTAGCAATAAGCAACTTGTTATCATATTTTATTTTGCACCTATGTTATGTTTATTGTATGAGAGTGCAATCTGAGTATGCTGAATGATTTACATTATTTGTATGTAGTCTGAAATCATGGCTCATATATTGCATGATATATGTGTAGACAGTCTCCAAGGCAGCACCCATACCACACCTACATTTTACAATCCACACTTCCAGAAGACTTTGTTCATCCTTTGTATGATCATCGCACATTATTTTTTTCTAACAAACAATAGAATTCTATGGTTACACATTAAAATATTGAGGAGATTATGAATATTGCAGCTAGATCGGGTAGGGGGTGTAAGGTAGCCCGTGGTGGGGTGAAAAACAATCACACAAGTAGACTGGATTGGATAGGTATGTCACGACGTCGGGTCAGGTTTTAATCACGTGGACTTGAGAATAAACTTTTAGTTATGAGAAGATTTGCGTAGATGATTGCAGAGTGACACATAAATCACAAGTAACTCGATCTTTATATTATAGCTAGATTGAGTTAGTTGTCATTTTTTCTCTTTTATGGGATAAAAGCAGTCTTTTCGATCATTCCAAATGTGTCCTAATCGACATGTGCAAGAGTGGAAGAAATCAATCCATCTAATTATAATATATATTTTTTATAATTATAAAAAAGATTAATCATTCATATAAATATAAAATTTCAATAAAAACCATACCATTTTAAGAAGCCAGAACTTTTAAAACATGTAATATATGTTTATCATATATATAATAACTTTCGAAATGTACTTTAAATATGACATATCTGTTATTTTTAATTTTTCTATCTATAATATTATAAAAATTTTCTCAACATATATTTCATGAATAAACTTTCGCCCGTGCGTGTCGCATATGCATAGTAACTAGTTCAACTACAGTAGTACACCAGTTTGACTACCACCTACGGAAGAAAATGCAATTTCCTAAAGAAAGGGATAATACACTTTTATTTTACTAACGCTTCTCGACAGAAACCAGGAAAGTACAGTTTTGCTTACAATCGCCTTTGAAAATGTGCAATACAGTGCTAGTACCAAAGAAGCAGTTAGCTTATGATCTGAAGAATGCATATTGCTCCCTTACACCTAAGAGCTCTACCCAGCAACAAATAGTTGCTTATTAAAGGGGTCATCTGGTTGCTACTGGTTCACTCTGCTTCCAGTGACTCTCGAATAAGCTTCTCGGTGAGCTTCCTGGGAAGTCCTCGAATGCTATCCGTCGTACCGACCTGTGTGAACCAGCAAGATACAAATATATCAGAAAAAAAAAAGGCTAAGAGTGCTCCCTTACATGATACTGTTGCTCTACATGCGCAAGTTAAGCAACACAGATGTAACCATCTCGTTTTGTGTCAGAGTGCAAGGAATTACTCACCAGTTCTTTAACGAAAGGCGATACTGATTGATGTGTCAGCCTAAGCCCGCCAGCCACGCAAGTCATGTCGACTTCCTTGATCTAATATTACATCAAATAAGTATGAACTTTTATATACGCTTTTTTGTTACTCTCAGAGTTTGTATGCGGGGTGTTGGGGATTACCACTTTGTCGATGAACTCATCCGGTATGTGCTGAAACTTGATCTGCAGAAAGCAGAGTAGAAGAGACACCGTTTTGATTTGATCGTTCAAGTAGAAAACATGGCTTGATTATTGAGTTTCATAAACATATCATAGTATGTTATTAACGACCTCAGGTATGTCCCATCCTCCTTTTGTAGCCCCCGTGCTCAGGTTGGTCACAAGAACGTAATTCACTGCGAATGCTCGATCATCCGAATAACCTGCCAGTAGGACAATTGAACAAGAACAATAACATTGCTTTCCCTGAAGAGAGAAGTTATTTTACTGTCAAAAGACATAGCTGACATTCAAAAGGAGGGAGAAGCCCGCACCCCTGATAAATTCTCTGGCTTCTTCTGTGTTCCTTGGCCTTTCCCTTATCATTCCTTTGCTGACCACAACCTTTCCAAATTAAAGCTCAGGCTGATCAAACTTTTACAGTTGTAAATCCAAACAAGCACAAAACTGCATTCACCAAAGCTTGATTCTGAACTTATCATACCTGATCAGAAGTGACCAGAAGGGTGGGTCGATCTCTGTCCCGTGCACAATCACCATGAAGCTTCTGCTTGATGGCCTCAGCCTATATACAGTTCAACAAACACAACAACTAATGTCATTGCACATTGAACATCAGGAACAACAGTCAACAGCATCCGAATCCACTGATTGTTTCACAAGTCCGCAGCAACAGCAAGCTGCCGGAGCTTGTATACATGTACCTTAGCTTCAGCCAAGGCCTTGACTAGCTCCTCTGGCGTCTCCCTTCTGATGGCCTTCTCGTCGATGTCAGCTGTCTGATATTAGAGGAACCAAACATAAGTAGCCGAGAAATAGCAAGGAGTTTAGAGACCCAACCATTTTGATATCGCTCTCTAACCATGACGGCGAACTCGTAACCCATGTCAGCCAAGATCTCGCGGCGTGCTAGGGACGACGAACCAAGTATGACCTTCAACAGATGCAGGAGGAGAAGCTAATGTTGAGGAATCAACCGATGCAGAATCCTGATAGAGATAACAGATTGGTACTGGGCAGCTTATAAAGAGAGAGAGAAAAACTCACTTTGAACTTGAAGGAAGGTGAGGAGTTGTTGCAGATAGAAGCCATACTTGTAGGTTGTTAACGACGGAGCCACTGAGTGATGGAGACTATGGGGCTAAGAGAGGTGTTAAATGGTTGTTGTTGCTTCCTTGACTCTCAAGGCATATGCGGTGATTACCGGCACTATATAACACATAACAACTACCCAAGAGTATAATAATTCAAGATTAGGAGAGGATCACCATCATGAAATGTAAACTAATCTCTGAGTGGGTTTCTTTTGACCCTTGAACAATCCACGTGGTTATCTTCAAGTGCAGCGAGTGCATGACATCCTAGCAGGGCCGGCTCTACGTTTTGGAAGGTCCTAGGGCGAACTTTGACATTGGGCCCTTTAAACCTATATATTTTTTTCAAAGCCTATATACTTTTATTTGGAAGGCCTTAATAAATAAATCTATCTATATATGTACTTAACATATAAAATAGGCCGATATAGTAGAAAAGAAATAATAGATATTTAAACATAAGCCAAATAATAAGAGTTGCCCCGAAAAACAAATAATAAGTTAATCATTGCATATTCTTGGTTCTTAATAATTATTTATTGAAAATGCTGAAAAGAAAAATATGATTTATATGATGAATACAATCAAAGTTCTAAAAACTCCATCATAAGAAAATGATTTTCAGAGGATTGAATAGGCAGTCAGAACATTTGATAACAAATCTGCATCTATAACAAACTCAACAATTTGACCTTATGAGGTAACATTTCTTTGGCAACCTATAGAAAGGAAAAATGATAAATATTGGGAATCAAGGAGTTACACTCTGTGCTCGACTTGCATTTGAGTCTTCAATCTGGGATCGGGTGAAAAGTAAGCAAAACTATGATCAGTTGGCTGGGAGATTGAAAACCATGGTACACAAAGAAAAATATAGGGGATTAATTATAGAAAAGGTGGAATGTCGCTTTGTTTTGGATAAGGCGCGCAACATGGCTGGTGTAAGCCTTTTTTATTTTTAGAGAGACAGTGCAGGTTGTGGATCAGTGGATGGGCGATGTCCGATGTGGCTACCAGAGAGAAATGCACATGTGGATTGTGCCATTCTGGGCTGCTACCTGCCTTTCTATTTGAAGTCTGCTGCTACTTATTTACCTTGTTTGGGTTGTGTAAGATACACTGGGTTGAATTGATGAACCAACTACACAAAATTTCAGGCCCCCTACTTGGGCGGGCTCTAGGCCGTCACCCTCATCGCCCTGGCCTAGAGCCGGCCCTGCATCCTAGAGGTTTCTATAAAAAAAATTGACTAGTACTATATTCATTCCAAAATGTAAACATTTATTGACTTTCTGAGATCATATTTGACCATTTATGTTATTCAAATATTTTTAAAATTATCTAAACATATAAGTCATGTTTAAATAATTTGTAATAAAATAAATAATATTCTTATAAATTTTTAAATAAAATGAATGACCAAACATAGTATCTGAAAGTTAATAAATACTTATATTTTAAAACGATGGGAGTATAAAAATGACTGCATAGCCCATTTCGTGGATTAGGCTTATTTGAACACGAGCAAACATTCCGTAGCAGTTCGCTGAGACCAGAGAGAGCTCTTCAAAATTCATCAGAGAAGATCAGAAGTCGTCCGTAGCCTGCCGGTACACTGGGCTTCCTGGGCCCATCCCTTTGACGTGCTTGACGGTTTGACCCGGTCATGCGATCCCTCTGAACTGGTGTTGAGCACACGGGCGCACACCTGACCTGATCGTCAACTGACACCGGGTCCGGCTTGTCATGCCCGTTACGGTGGTCGGTGGGGACGTGACAGGCCCATCATCCCTTACGCCACGTAACAAATTTGAGTTTCTCTCTCCCTAACTTACTTCCAGTTTTCTTTTTTGTTTTTCACGTTGTCTTTCCATACTCCTCTGCAATCCAAATTTTTTTGCGTTGCAACCTGCATGCAAGCATAAGGTTGCAAGTTTGGATCTCTCTATCAACTTCACTGGTGAAAACGATACAAGACCAACAAAAGAACTCATACAGACGCATCGAAATATATTCTGAATTAAGTTAATTCTTATGTCATCAATTAGACATAGCAGATGCATCCGTTACCATTATTGAACCTATTGTAGTGACTGCAATTTGTCTGATCCAAAGAGCCTTGCACCTCTTCTGCCATCGTAGATCACACGATGAAGAAGCCATCTAATCAGCACAAGCCATATTAAGTACAGTTGCTTCCAACGCAAGTTGTCGTGCGGCCGTCGCTGCTGGTAGGAGCAACGTGGGAAAGAAAAAGAAGTCCGGAGGGGAAGTTAATTATGAAAAGATTAACTGAAAATTAAAGTTTGTAATGTGACGTAATATGCGCGACACTGCCATCTAAGGTTTTATGGCATCGGTGCCATAGAAAAAATTATTTTTTTCTATGGTACTGATGTCATAGAATCGTGGGGGTAGCGCCCCTTATATTACGTCACGTAGTAAATTTGAGTCTCTCTCCCTAACTTTCCTTCCAGTTTTCTTTTTTGTTTTTCACGTTGTCTTTCCTGACTCCTCTGCAACCTATTTTTTTTTTTACGCTGCGACCTGCATGCAAGCATAAAGGTTGCAAGTTTAGATCTCTCTATCAACTTCACTAGTGAAAACGATACAAGACCAACAAAAGAACTCATACAGACGCATCGAAATATACTCTGAATTAAGTTAATTCTTATGTCATCAATTAGACATAGCAGATGCATCCGTTACTATTATTGAACCTATTGTAGTGACTGCAATTTGTCTGATCCAAAGAGCCTTGCACCTCTTCTGCCATCGTAGATCACAGGATGAAGAAGCCATCTAATCAGCACAAGCCACATTCAGGAACCTTTATGCTGCCGTCGCTGCTGGTAGGAGCAACGTGGGAAAGAAAAAGAAGTCCGGAGGGAAAGTTAATTATGGAAAGATTAACTGAAAATTAAAGTATGTAACGTGGCGCAATATGAGGGACGCTGCCATCTAAGGTTCTATGGCATCGGTGCCATAGAAAAAATTTCCCGTTCGGTATCAGCCAGCGTGTTATCAGGCCGAGCCCAGGCAAGAATTCGTGGATCAAGACTTCAAGAGGCGGCTGCCACCTGACTGCGACTCTGCGAGTGCGAGGAGGGCAAAGATGTGCAAGTGATTCTTGCACGTTTACTGCTTAATTTTCGGATAATTCGCATGGGTTTTTCTGTTAATGTTGCATATTTTGGGTTTGATCCGTTGTTCCATTCGATTCGGACTAAGTGGCAACCACATGACTGATAGTTTTCTGAAATTCCTACAACACTCTGAAAACTGACGGCGATAATGCAGTCGCAAAGGAACTGCACTCTGTTTTTCTTTTTTTTTTTGAAACTGACCACTTTCATTAACCACTTCTTCTCGGCATATCGCCGGAAACAAGTTCGGTTACAAAGCTCGGTGCCTCGCACCAGAACACATGCTCACCTTGCGGTAGAGCTCTAACACCATGAGCAGCTAGACCGTCTGCTACTCCATTATAAAGTCTTGGACAAATCGAGACACTACAAGAATTAAAGTTAATACACATAGCCTCCCGAATTTTCCTAAACAAACCTCCAATGAGGCTTTGATCCAATTCTGTTGAGCTGAGCGCCTTTTCCAGGATTGTTGCGTCCGTCTCTAGTATAATTCTCGGCATTCCCAGAGCAGCCGCTCGCTCCAGCCCCTGCCAAGCTACAATCGCTTCAGCATGAAGAGCACTAGAAGCTCGGATGATATGTCTAGCTCCCCCTTCTAGGAATTGGCCATCCTGATCCCGTACAACAAAACCCCACCCACCTCTACCTGACGAGGCAAGAAAAGATGCATCGATGTTCAATTTGTATGTTTCTTGCACTGGCGGCTTCCATTGGACAGTACCCCTCATTGTATTTCCCTTTTCAAATTTTATGAGTTTCTGAAAATCATGGTGATGGTATTCAACAGAATGACAAAGCTCCTTAATGGTAATGGCCCTTTCTCCAGAGTTGGCTTTGTTCCTTGCCGTCCACCATCTCCACAAGAACGTGGTAATTTTTGTTTGCACTCTCGACTCTAATTTCCAGACTTGCTGCATCACTTCTCTTCTGGATTGGCAAGATGTCATTTCGTTCCGGATATGGTCGAGGCCCATCACCCACCACCAAGCTTTTGCAGTCTTATACTTGAAGAAAAGGTGCCCATAGTCTTCATCGAAACGTTTGCAGATAGGGCAATGTGATTCTGTTTTTACCTTCCTTCGTTTCAGATTGACTCTATTTGGCAAACTATTATGAGCAAAACGCCATAAGAACATCTTCGCTTTATTTGGAATCTTTAGTTGCCAAATCTTATGCCACTGAAATTCCTCCCTGTTTGATCCTAAGGTGCCATACGAGGTTGTATCTGAACCCGTAGCATTGTCCCTGATCTGCACTGCTAATTTATATGCTAATTTCATTAAAAAGCACCCCGCTGTATCATAATTCCAGGCCGACCAGTCCTGAGAATCTTCTGCAATTGGGATGTTTAGGATAGTGTGTGCATCCTCCGCCCAAAAGATGTCCCTCACCAACTCCTCATCGCATTCACCAGAGATTGGGTTTATCAACTCACTTACTCTTGTTAGCAAAGAAGCTCCTCTTAGGCCAATTGGTCGCCTTGTTGTGCCTCTAGAAATCCATGGATCGGTCCAGATATTGATGCTTGTGCCATCCCCGACTCTCCATATCAAACCTTATTTTAATAAGTCAAGTACTGTCAAGATACTCCTCCATGAATATGAGATACCTTTCCTCGCTTGGCACTGAAGCAAGCTTCCATTCTGAAAATATTTAGCTTTTAAAACTTGTGCACAAAATGACTCAGGGCAGATTAAGAGTCTCCATACCTGCCTTGCCAACATCGCCTTATTGAAGAGATGAAGGTCATGGAAACCCAAGCCGCCCTTCTTCTTTCTCCTGGTTAGTTTCTCCCAGCTCAACCAGTGTATTTTATGCTCCTTATCTTGTAGGCTCCACCAGAACCGGACAATCATACTTCTAAGTTCATCACATAACCCCTTGGTAATATCGAAACATGATATTACGTATGTTGGGATAGCTTGTGCTAGTGGCTTGATCAGGATTTCTTTCCTTGCCTTTGAGAGAAGCTTTTCCTGCCAGCCCTGCACTCTTACCCATATTCTCTGTTTAAGATAAGAGAAAGTATTCTTTCTTGATAACCCCACAGACACAGGGAGATCCAAGTATCTCTCGCTCCTAGTGACTTGGGATATGGCCAAAGTTGCTTTTATCTGGTCTCTCACATTTGAGCTTGTATTAGGACTAAACAAGATGGAGGATTTTTCTTTGTTAATCATCTGTCCTGACACTCTTTCATAGACCTCAAGGATACGCTTCAACTCCGCAACATCACCCTCTATTGCCCTCATCAGCACCAACGAATCATCAACAAAGAACAAATGGTTTCTACTCGGCGCAGCCCCTGCACTCTGTTCCTGAATACAAAGGTTCATAGAAACTGACAACAGGCAAAATAATCAGTTCCGCAGTCCTGCCCAACGAGTCCTCAAAGGTGCATTTTGGACAGAATTCCCAATTCCCAAACCAGATCAAAGGCAGAAACAGGCCATCATTCAAACAGGAAATCTACTGCTACAACGAGGCAACTCAAAGGGCAAGGACGGCAAAGATGTGCAAGTGATTCTTGCACGTTTACTGCTTGATTTTCGGATAATTTTCATCCGTTCTTTTGCTACTGTTGCAGATTTTGCTTGCAGCAGCTACAGTGCAGTGGCATCAGCATTCGATTTCAGACCAAGTAGCAACCACATGACTTTATAGTTTTCTGAAATACCTACAACACTACGAAAACTTATGTCGACAATGCAATCTCAAAGGAACCTGCATTCTGTTCCTGAATACTAGTACAAATGTCCATGGCAACTGGCAACAGACGAAATGCAGTCCAGCCCAACGAATCAAAGGTGCATTTTGCACAGACTTCCCAAACCAGATCAAAAGCAGAAACAGGTCACCGTTCAACAGCCATATAGGAAATCATCATCCAGGAAAAATCGAAGGAAAACAGCACCACAAAAGTAGAGAGAGAACGCAGACACCAAAACCAAAACGTAATCCAACACATCAAACCATCACAAAATGGTCGAGATAACGTTGCAATTCCAGGCAGATTAAGGTTCACATTCTAAGAACTTAAGGTAGCAACACTTCATGTTTCACGGTGAATCACCGGACACGACCACAAACAGCAGAATGACATACTGCGAAACTACTAATTGCTGAAGAGACCACAGAAGTCTCGAAGTTTTCGCCACCGTAGAACGCCCAATAATCATTTACACTTGCTTCCCGAAGACCATCCCCCTTCAGTGAGACTTGGCTGCTGCGGGCTTGTCCACCACCATCGGAGCACCATCCTTGCCCGCCACCTCTGGAGTACTGCCATCCTTGTCCGGCACCACCGGAGTTGGTTCCTTGTTCACAGGCTCAACCTTCTGCTTGCCGAACACCTGAAACACGGCACCAGCAGCAAGATATTAGTCCTTGATGAAGCGCAACATAGCCAGCATAAGACAACAACCGATCAGCTCCCGAAATCCAAGGCCTGAATGAGCGTAACAGGAACGATTAAACAAACACCCAGTAATTTGTGACTAAGCAATTGTTACAATCACTACTACGACCACTACTGTGTCATCAGTAATCTTCAGAGTAAAATTTCACGGAGAGAAATCTGAGCATGTCATAAGACAAGAACCAATAAACTCTTCAAATCCAAGGAACAAGTCTGAACAGTAAGCAACTGTTAAATTTACTACTACAATCACTACTGCCATCAGTAATTAATCTTCAGAGCAGATTTCACACACAGAAGAAATCTGAACAGTAAGGTAACTACTGCAAGCAGATCCTGCACTTGGCAAAGCTGATTCATCAGAGCCTGCACAACAGGTAAAATTCTGCATGCCAGGATTCAGATAAACTCCGCACATATTCTTGCATGCATAACAAATCACAGATGAAAAAGACAACAGTTCATGCAGGCCCTATACCAGCATCATTGCAAACTGACTAATCTTCAATTCGTTAGTAAACTGCCCTCTTCCCCATGGGTGAAAGGCCACAAAATAAGCAGGATACTAGCATCACCAATCACCATCAAAGAACGCACAGCAAAATTGGTCTCGCTAATCGTTGTAGCATACTAGTACCTAAGATTCAGATCGCACGGCAAGAACTTCATACATACACAGGCTTACTAGTACTAAAACAGCGCACTGATACCGAGATATCACCATCACCATGATGCTTGACATAAAACAAAAAAAAAACCATGTATGCTAGAATCCCAGAACGACGGAATCATTCTAACACGGCAACACCTGAACAGGCGAAATCCTCTGCTCCCCATGATCCGTTCACGCCAAAACAGAAAACCCCAAGAGAAACACTGACCATCCAACAGTTCCATCTCCGTACGAAAGAACTCGAAACAGGGAAAACCAGATCAAGAAGAACATCCTATTCCCCAGACGAATTGCGCGGCCAACCAAGAAGAATCATCACACCACACAGCGCGCATCACCGAACAGGGACCGGAAGAGAGCGGGGAGGAGAAGGGTGCGGGGAGCGAGAGGGCTTACCGAGCTGCTCTTCTGGGAAACGTACTCGCCGGCGGCGCGGACGCGGTTCGTGATGCAGATCCAGTGCGTCTTCGCGGGCGTGTCCTTGAACTGGGTGAAGTAGTCCTTGGCGGTCTCCAGGAACGTCGCCTCCTCGCCCACCGTCTTTTTGTAGCACACCCCCTGCGGCTCCTTCTCCGGCGCGGGCAGCACCGCATCCTCTGGCGCGCACGCCGCCTTTTTCGCGCAGTCCTCCTCCGGCCCGCACACCGCCGCCTTCGTCACGCCGCCCTCCTTCCTCGTCACGGTCGCCATCACCCCAACGGAACGGAAGGACCCTCGCGCTCGCTCGGACGGAGACCCCGAGAAGTGGAGGAGGGAGATGGAGAGGCAAGTGGAGGAACGGAACCAAAGCTTTTCTGTTCCTGGCAATGGTGCCGTTGCCTCTGCTTTATAGCCGGGAGGGTGGCGTTGCCTTGGAGAGAAAGAAGAGAGCGCAGGGGAAGAGCAGAGCAAGCAGGGCAGGAAACGTGGCTTCGCGTTCGCGTGCGGACCTGTTTCGCTGACATGTAGGCCAACAACCTCGCGCACGGCATGGGTGTGGGGCCACGAAGCTCCGGGTTCTGCGGGGCACAGCTGGTGTTCGCAGCCATAGTCACTGATTTGTGGGTCCATGCTTTGCACCCTACAGTACGGCTGGAGCAGGCTTTTGGTTCCTTCTTGGGCGCCAAGAAGAGGGGGGTATTACCGCGGTAGTTGGACGAGATTTTACCGCGGAGGCGCGAGGCTTTTACCGCGCGTGGGCTCGGGAGGCTTCTGCCTGTTTCGTCGTTTTCCTTCTTTGTTGAGACGCTTACCCGGGCCCGCATGCAACGGATGATGGGCCCATCGCTTTGACGTTACGGGCATGAGAGCATCTCCAATGTAGAGTTAAATAAAAGGTATTTCATCCGTTTTAAAATATTTGATATTTTAGTTAATTTTATTTGTTTTAAAATATTTGTTATTCTTATTTTTTAATATAACTTTCTCTCTTTATAATACATCTATATTTCTATCTTTTTTTTTGTTTTTTATGTATCTATTTTTTATATTTTTTTAATTCCCGTGTTCAGAGCTAAAATGTCATGTATTTTGAGACGGAGAGCTAATTCTTATAGAGAATTAAAGAGGAGCGAGTTTCATGTTTAAGTCTCTCATTTTTTTTAGAGGCTAACGTTTGAATAAGAGTTAGTTGTTTTCTCTTTTTTTTGTTAAATAAATAATTCTAAAAGATCGCTTAAGAGTAAGTATAATAAGGATGAGTCAGCCGGCGGAGAGACTTGCCACATCAGAAGAGAGCAGGCGCTTGGCTAGTCGTCGGCGTGAAGCGGGCTAAATCTCTCAATCCAAGAAAATAACTGGTCCCAACCAATAGCAATGTGTAAGAACTAAACGCGTACCGAGGGGGAAGGGGGGGGGGATGAATCGATAAGCCACTCACGAATCCAAATAGTTTAATTTACACTACTAGAGCCTACCAATTGTTACAACCTAACAATTCTAGTAGGTCAAGACCCTACACATGTTAGTGTTCATGATGATATCAAGCGCGGAATCCAAACACACTAGCCTATGCAAACCACAGTTCAACCTAGTTACTAGAGCACACAAATGCGGAATAGTAAAGAGGGGTCAAGGAATGCTCATGATTTTTTCTTGAGGTCTCGGAAGAATGGCGCCTTTCCCTACTCCTTGTTGGACCACTTCCACCGGAGTACCGGTCCCTCCCGCCACCAATGTGGAGTTCTCGCTCACGAGCTCGCAAGCACTCCCGGAGTGAAGACACGGTGCGCGTCACCGCTGCCACCACGGCACAAGCTCGCCTTCCTCGAGAACTTGCCGGACTTCCCGAGCCGACACGGGCGCTCACTAGCGATGACCCTTTTACCGGCGGGCTCAAACCATATACAAACGTATGATGGCCTTCACAACCAATTACAATAGGCTCAATCACCGACATCTAACCGGTCTAGATCTCACCATAGATCATGAGTAACAACCTAGATCATACCCTCAAGTACATCCTAGCCTTAGATGTGCATCAATACTCAAGTTACTCTCACTAGCACTCTCAAGATATGCAATATCTTCTCCTAGTGCTCTGCTCTTTGCCTCTTGGCTCTCACCAAATGCTCTAATAAATTTCACTGGCTAAGAGTGGTCTCCAAGACCCCACCAACGAAGTTATATAGGCTTCCAACCTCAAACTAGTCGTTGCTCCACAAAATCAGCTTCCTGGGCATACTGACCGGACAGTTCGGTCACTGCAGTCTTCCGCTCCAACGGCTCTGCCCTTCTGCTGACTCCTACTGACCGGACCGTCCGGTCAGACTTTCTCTCTCCAGTCCAGAAACATTTCCTGCACAGCTTCCTCTGTGCCCAAGCCTCAACCCTACTGACCGGACCGTCCGATCACTAGACCGTACCGTCCGGTCTCTAGGGCCTCTAGACCTGACAGATTCCTCGCTCCTCGCTGAAAGTCCCAGACAATTCCTCCTAGTGACCGTACAGTGCGGTCTCCACTAACCCCTCTGTCCGGTCACTACGTCCAGAAGCTGAAACTCCTCGTTCTCGCTTGACTTCGTTTTCCGGCTTCTCCAAACAGCTCGTTGGCTTTTCCACTGTCACCTAGTGTCTGTGATTAGTATCCACGCATATCACCAACTAGTGTTACCTAAGAGACATGACCTAGACCCCCTTGATAGTCTGGTTTTTTCTATGGACTCAAAGCCCTAACAACTAGACAAGTGTTCCCAACACTTGCTCCATAGTTTGTCCTTAGCTTTGATCCATCTCCATCAACCCTTGTACTCCATCAAGTTTACAAGCCTCCATGCTTGTGGTCATTGCCATCAATCCCAAAGGTAGCCATCATCCATATGATTTAGTAGGATTTAGAGATCATTCCTGCATAGACAACACTCGTGTAGATATTAGCCCATAATTTCATAGTTGTCATCTATCACCAAAACATTCATACCTTGGGGATCCAATCATCAATGGTCATGAAGCTTACACAATGACTACATGCAAGCATTAAATAATAAATAATAGATTGATTAGCTCACTATATTAGCCCATAATTTCATAGTTGTCATCTATCACCAAAACATTCATACCTTGGGGATCCAATCATCAATGGTCATGAAGCTTACACAATGACTACATGCAAGCATTAAATAATAAATAATAGATTGATTAGCTCACTTTAGTAGTCAACTCATTATACCGCTGTCCTAGCATGGTTGAAATAACCGGGGTTAACTGACGGGTTAACCGGAAAACAGGTCCGGGCCGATTACCCCGGTCGGTCGGTTAACTCTCGCTTATAATTAAAAAAAATTTAAAATTTAAAAAAATTCAAATCAGATGAAACCGATGTAACCGATCGGTTAACCAGTGAAATCGCATAAAAACCGATATTTTGAAATTTAAAAATATATATTCAACATATATCACTAAAACCGATCTAACCGACCATTTAACCGTGATAACCGGCTGATTAACCGGTGTAATCGACCGGTTAATCGGCTGTCGACCGTGCGCCAACCAAAACGACTTTTATCCGGCTAATCGATCGGTTATACCTATTAACCGGTTAATCGGTGAACCGGGCTCGGTCGGTTATACCGGCCTAGTCGATTATGTGAACCTTGTGCCCTAGGATGCATTCTTTGAGTGACATGGCGCTGGGATTTTGTCGGCTACTAACGATGTTATTAACCTTGCTCTAAAAGCAACCATTAGAGATGCATGGTAATAAGAACACGTAAACATCATCATGGCATCATACACATGCATATAGGATAAAAAAGAAGAACAAGCTTTGCATATGAAAATAAACCAAGTGAGATCAAGATGAGTCAAACACAAGCGAATGAAAAACCATGATCTATCAAAATCCATGAAGATCGAATAACTCCATCAAAATAAGAGCCAAATGTATCTAACTCCCAACACCAATGTACACGTATGCTCCCCCTAGATACATCCTAACTTGATCGCATAGGATCACACTCCCACTCCCCCTAGACCTATGACTACTTCTCCCCCTTTGGCAACAAGCACCAAAAAGCGAGAAAAGTGAACATCTAAGCACTCGTGGTCAGAGGAAGTGGTGCAGGAACATCCTCTGAAGGGTCTGCTCCTGGCTGCTCCTGTGCTAGATCCTGCTGTGCTCCCTGAGCCTGTGCCGCCTGAACATCCAGCTGCTCAAAGAACTCAAGGTTTACAGGTGACTCAGACCCTCTGTCCTGCTCTACTGGTGGGACTGTGGATGTCTCCTCGGCAACAGTCGCCTGAAGAAGAGGAAGGTCATCCACACCCCCCTGAGTGAAACCTCGGCGGACCATACCCTCTTCTACCTGAGGTATGAGCGTGCTGACTATAGTAGTGGAAGGTGGAGCTATAGCTGACTCTGGGGCTGTCTGGGAGTCTGCATGAGTGGTGTTCACTATCTCTGAGAACATACTCCTGACTGATAGCTGCTGGGAGGTGGAAGGTCCTGCCATCTGTGAAGTAGAAGAGTGTGTCGATGAAGTGAACAACGCGGACACTGAGAAGGCAGACACGGGAGAGAACTGAGCTGGTGAGTGAGTCTGTCCTGCTCCCCCTGTTAGTAACACCCCTGAGTGTGACAACCTGTTGGACTGGGCTGTCATCATGGCAGTGAAGGGACCTGGCTGTGTGTGCAGCGTCTGAAACTATGGAAGTGCTGAGGGTCCTGGCTGCTGACTGGCCTGCCTCTGAGTGAACTCAGCCATTTGGGTCATTAGTGTCATCTGCTATCTCTGAAGCTCTGCCTGTCCTTTGATGACCTCCATCATCTGACGTCTGTCCTCAGCTATGCTCTAAATGAACTCACTCAGACGTCCTACAAGTGCTGCAACAGTGATAGCGTCTTCTAACTGTGACCCTACAGGCTAGGGAGGTGCTCCTGTACTGGCTAACTCAGGAATCACCGTCTCTAGATGAGCTGCCTGCTCATGCGTGACTGACGGTGACTCCCGCTCCTCCTCTCCTGTTTGCTGGCTCGAGGCTGACTGTGATCCCCTAGGGACTCGAGGTGAGTAGCTGGTGGTCACCTCAGGGAACGCCTAGTACTGCTCCTCCGTCACTAGTCCCATCCTCCTCAAAATATAGCAGATGTAAGGAGCATAGACTAAGTGACGTCCTCCTACCCTCTCAGAGATAACCTTCCCCATCTCACCAATCAGCAAATCAGCCAAGCCAAACGATTGTCTCCTTAGTATAGCTGCAACTGCCCACTAGTGTAGAAGTGTGAACTCCTCTTTGTATCCAGACCTGGGAATGATAGTCCTGGTGATTATCGCTCTGACCATCTTAGCCTCTGCAGTGAGTCTCGCGGGCCTCTCTTAAAACCTAGGGTGTGCGGTGGTGGAAAGGCAATCGATGCCATGTCGTCCGGAGGTAGCTTCCCTCCCTGTGGTCGACGGGGTGGAGCGAGGGTCCCATAGGCACTCCTGTATAGCTGGAAATCTGAAGCAAGAAGTCCGAAGCTGGCTATGAGATCCCCCCTGGTCACATGTTGTGGCTGCCCTCTGAACAAGAACCAGATCTCTGAGCGGTCTCTGGCTACCCACAGTGTAGCATAGAACTCTTGGACAATATCCTTCTTGTACCTTTATGGAGCAGTAACTAGCTCTGCTAGCCCTGGCAAGTATGTGAAGTACTGCTCCATGTCTATGCCGGTGGCCTTGCTCTTGGCCGGTTACAACATGTAGTGCTGCGGCACAAACAATCCAGCCTTGCCCTTCCTGGCAAGGTAGCGTCTTAGTCCGTCTTCAATCCTCCTCTGTAGGCCTATCCAGTACCTCTCTCCTGCAGCAGGGTCCCTAGGGACTGGAACCCACTACTCAAAGGAAACAAGACGTAGCGACTTAAGGTCCTTTGCAAGAACCTTAAGAATGTCTGTCTCTCCAGCTGCCTATACCAGTCTCTGCAGCGTCCTCGTGCACACTGCACAGGTGCACCTCGAGTCTCCTGCCTGGTGAGCAGTCCTCTGCTACTGTGGCTATGCTAGCCACTCAGCCTCCTCTAGCTCCTCAGACTCGTACTCAGAGCTCTCCTCTGACTCTGACTCCTCCTGCTGCTTGGAGGATACCTACTCCGCAGGTCTCGATGACCTCTCCCGACGAGAAGTCGGAGTACCCTACAACCATGATGGCAACCTGATCCCTGTGTATAGCTCTGGCCCTGTGGTCCTCTGTCTGGTGCTCCTCCTGTGACCCCGGTCGTCTGTCTGAGTACCTGTGATCAACAGTGATCCAGGTGTCCTACGTGACTACTCCATGGCCTCTAGGTGCTATGCAACCTTCCTGGCTCTCTCTGACTATGGGTCTAGTCTAGTCCTCTTCTTGCTCTTCGGCTTCTCTGGCATCTTACCCTTGTGCGTATCCTATCCAGAACCTGCCATCCCTACTGACTGGAACTATCACTGCACGCACGTAGGTATAGATAGGATAAGCATAGAACCTATATAAATCTACAAGCATAGCACCGATAGGTAAGAATGCGTAATAGAAATCCTAGCACTGAGATGAAGGGCATGATCACTAGAAAAATATGCAAAGTAACAACAGTGATCATCGACTATATGTGGCTAGTGCAAGTCATCTAGTGTGCAGTCAAATAATAGGCAATAAATCTAACTGCAGACTAAACAAGAGACAAACACTAGACATGCAATTAACATATAAGCATGGAATTAATTGCAGCTAGGTTGAGCTAATTAATCCTAATTAATGCAACTAATCATGAGCAATTAATCTAATTGCACCAATTAAGAATAAATGCTAAAAAATCAGGGTATGATGGATGAATGGAGGATAGGCACAATACCCGGGGGGGGGGGGGGGGGGGCAGAGAAGTCGAACACCGAGGAACGCTTGCGACCGATCGCCGAAAAATTTGGAGCTTTTGGCTTGCCGGCAATGAAGGTGGAGGAAGGGGAGCAAAGCCTTGCCCTAGTGCTTGCTGTGGAACTCAGCTAGGGGGTCCCTGGGCGTGCGCGTGCGAGAGGGAGGGCAAAGGGCGACGGTTAGCTCGGCAGCAGCGGCGGAGGCGCACGGCACGCAGCGGTGAAGCTGGTGGCGGTGGCAGCTCTGGATATGGCGACGCGGCGGCAGGCAGCTGCGCACAGGTGCGGCGAGGGTCGGCACTGGAGAGGGTGAGGCGTGGCACATCGATGACTTGATGACGAGATGGAGGCAGCGCGACGGCTCAGCGTCGGCGAGGAAGCGGAGGCAGCGCTCTCGTCTTGGACTTAGCGTTGGGAGGAAGGAACAGGGACGGAGACAAAAGTCTTCCTCGACTTTGACCTAGGTCAAAACGACTAAACGACCGAGATCACTCTAAGGGCGCAATCAACGGTCCAGATCTGGAATTGTAAAGCGCGATCAACTTAGGTGACCGGACGGTCCGCTCTCTACACCGTACGGTCCGGTCACTTAAGGGATTTTGGAAACCTAGGTTCTGGATGAACAGAATGTCATGCAGACCGGACGGTACGGTCTTCACAAGATATTACATCCGGTCTCTATTTCCAAACCCCCGAAGCTACTATGCATTGCTGCATAGACCGGACGGTACGGTCCAAAGATCATACTATATGGTCACTATAGGAATTTCGCTAAAACAAGGAACTTCATCATTTTCCAAGTGCCCTCACTTAACACCCAAATAAACACTACACTTGGAGCGTGAAGGTAACTCTCAAACACTCTTTTTCAAATAGTGGCTCTTTATGGCCTTATAATTTTCACAAATGCCAAGTGAAAAATGGAGCAAATAGGAACCAAGGCAAATAAGAACCAAATAGGTATGTATGAGCCTTAGTTTATGAACAGCGCAAGTGGGTTTAACCTCGGAGTTCATAAGAGCTTGCTCAATGGGCCTGAAGCACAATCCTTTCCTTTGATCACACTTGCGGAGATGTAATCTCATATAGATCATGAGACATAAATATCTCCAAGTATGACAAGCCTCTTTTGTGTTTCCTATATAATGCATGCAACAAGCATTTTACATATGCAATGAAAGTAAACATGCCATATGAATGCAAGCAATATTAAACAAGACACAAAGGAAATCTAACAATGTCAAATTTGAACCCCTCTCAAGATTACTAACTATAAGTCATACCCTTGCCTTGAGAGAAGCCAAACCACCATCTCAAGCACTCCCCCTTGCTTATAGCTATCTTGAGTAGGTTAGACATTGACTAATTTTTATGTGTTTTTCTTTTAGTTATTTATAGATGCATAGATGCAAAACATACTAGTCACAAAGGAGTCCTAATTACCATGCAATGCAAGAGAAGGAAAAACACACTACAACTACCAAGAACTAACACGGTTACCTTCCTTATGAGTAGATATATCGTTGAGGTCCATGTCACTTATGGTGGACTTCACTTGATCTTCAAGTAACCTCCCGGTCCACCACAACCACCATCTTCTAGGTCTTGTTCTTGGGCACCCACTTGTCCTTCGTTGATCTCTCAAGATCAACAATGCACTTAGGCACCCATATGCTCTTGACCTTTCTCTTCTTGTTTGGTGGTTCCAAAGCCTTTGCATTCACCTTTCCATCCTTGTTCCTAAAAAGCTTGAAATATGTGTGCTCATGGAACAAGTTAGCGTTAAGCAAAACATTGGAACTTCTCACCATAGGACAATCCTTGATGGTGTGGCCATCCTTGCAACACCTCTCGCAATAGTAGTCGTCGGTCAGTAGGGGCTTGATCCATGCGGGGATGGAGTCACTTGTCCCGATGACGTCGATGGCGGCGGGATATGAGCCAAGTCCCCAGCGGGAGACATTGTTCATAAGGTTTTTCCCAAGAATCTCCTTGTGGATGGCTCTACCACGTGTGAGCCTCTCGAAGCCATCCATCACCATCTTCCTCTCTTCCTTGAGCTTGTGATATTCCTCCAAAACAAATGGCTCAAGAGAAGAAACCTCGACTGAGGTGGTTAGTTCATCACACATAGTAGAAGCGTCACACTTGGATGAACTAGAGGAGGGAGAGGCAAGTTTATCAACATTGATGGCCTCAAAAGCAAGTTCAAGGGCCTCGTACTTCTCATGTAGCTCTACATGATCATCCTTGAGTTTGTCATAACTCTTGTTTAGGGCCTCATGAGATGTGACAAGGTTCTTGATCTCACTCTCAAGCTCACCAACACGGTCCTTAGCCAACTTACATTCTTTTCTTACCATATCCAACATTTTGGATTTCTTGACGGTGATGTCGCGGGTTTGCTCAAACATACTCCAAAGCTCGGCGCAGGAGAGCTCCTCATCATCGCTGTCATCACTGCTCTCATCCTCACTGTCCCTAAGTTGGCTCGCGGCCATGAGGCACGTGGGAGGTCGAGGAAGAGATCGTGATGATGTGGTCTTGATCATGGCTAGGCTGGCCACTTCATCGTCATTTGAGGAAGAGGACTCATCACTTGAGTTGTCACTTGTCCACTCCCTAACAAGTGCCTTGCGTGAGAACTTCTTCTTGTGGTCTTGAGCTTTGCCTTTGTCTTTGCTCTTGTCCTTGTTGAAGTACTTCTTCTTCTTTTGCTTGGCTTTGGTGTCTTCTTCTTCTTCTTCTTCATCATCACTTGAGTCTTGAGACTTGAAGGCTTCTTTCTTTGGCTTGGGGCAATCTTGAACAAAGTGGTTCTTTGACCCATAGTTAAAGCACTTGCCCCTGAACTTGGAAGCAAACTTGTTCTTGAAGCTCCTCATCTTCTTCATGAGAAGAGCCAAGTCCTCACTCAAGTCATCATCATCATCATCATCATCATCATCATCTTCAATTTCTGCCTTCTTTTTGCTCTTTTGCTCTTGATAGGCTCTTGCTTCTGGGCTTGAAGAGCAAGGTTGGACGGTTGAGGATCATCCAAATCCAGCTGGTAGATCTCGAAGGCAGTGATCTTGCCAATTACATCCTTCATGGTCTTGGTCTTGAGATCACCTTGCAAGGTGTACGGTGATGATGGACTCATAATTGGGGTCTTTAAATAGCCTCAGTAATCTTCTGATCACTTTGACAGACTTAAGCTTGAAGTCATCCCCAAGAGCATTGATCTTCTCCACTAGTACATAAAAGCAAGAAGAAACAGTGTTAGCTCTCTCATGTGGCAATCTAGTGAAGTTATCATACTTGTTCTTCAGCACATAGTATCTTTTCTCTTTAACATCAGTGGTACCCTTATGGAGACCCTGAATCTCAGTCCAGATACCATGCGATGTGGAACTTGCATCCAACCTAGCAAAGATATCCTTAGATATGCATGCAAACAGAGCATTCTTGGCCTTAGCGTTGCACTTAATAAAATCAGGCTCAAGCAGGTTCACATCCGCATCAGACTCATGAGTCACTATTCATATCTCTGAATCAAGGGACTCTAGGTAGGCTTGCATATGAGCCTTCCAATACCCGTAGTCCTCCCCATTGAATATGGGAACACTCCCCACCTGTCCCAACATCCTTACTCAAGGCGGTGAAGCCTCAAAGATGAGTACTTGTCTCTGATACCACTTGTTAAGTACCGAAGGCGTACCGAGAGGGGGGGGGGGTTGAATCGGTAAGCCGCTCACGAATCCAAATACTTTAATTTACACTACTAGAGCCTAGCAATCATTGTAACCTAAAAATTCTACACATGCTAGTGTTCATGATGATAGCAAGCGCGAAAGCCAAACACACTAGCCTATGCAAGCCACAGTTCAACCTAGTTACTAGAGCACACAAATGCGGAATAGTAAAGAGGGGTCAAGAAATGCTCATCATTTTTTCCCGAGGTCTCAGAAGGATGGCGCCTTCCCCTACTCCTCGTTGGACCACTCCTGCCGAAGTCCTGGTCCCTCCCGCCACCAATATGGAGTTCTTGCCCATGAGCCCGCAATCACTCCAGGAGTGAAGACACAGTGCGCGTCACCGCTGCCACCAAGACACAAGCTCGCCTCCCTCGAGAACTTGCCAGACTTCCCGAGCCGACACGAGCGATCACTAGCGATGCCCCTTTCATCGGCGGGCTCAAACCGTGTATAATTATGTGACAGCCTTCACAACTAATCATGATAGGCTCGATCACCGACACCTAACCGGTCTAGGTCTCACCATAGAACAAGAGTAACAACCTAGATTACACCCTCAAGGACACCCTAGCCTTAGATGTGCATCAATGTTCAAGTTACTCTTACTAGCACTCTCAGGATATGCAATATCTTCTCCTAATGCTCTCCTCTTTGCCTCTAAGCTCTCACCAAATGCTCCAAGCAATTTCACTAGCCAAGAGTGGTCTCCAAGACCCAGCAACGGAGTTATATAGTATTCCAACCTCAAACTAGCCGTTGCTCCACGAAATCAGCTTTCTAGGCATACTGACTGGACAGTCTGGTCACTGCAATCTTCAGCTCCAACGGCTCTGCCCTTCTGCTGACTCCTACTGACCGGACCATTCAGTTAGACTTTCTCTCTCCAGTCCAGAAACATTTCCTACGTAGCTTCCTCTCTGCCCAAGCCTCAACCCTATTGACCGGACCGTCCGGTCACTAGACTGTACTGTCCGGTCCATGGGGCCTCCAGACCTGACAGATTCCTCGCTCCTTGCTGAAAGTCCCAAACAATTCCTCCTAGTTACCGTACAGTCCTGTCTCCACTAACCCCTTTGTCCGATCACTACGTCCAGAAGCTGAAACTTCTCGTCCTCGCTTGACTTCGTTTTCTGGCTTCTCCGAATAGCTCCTTGGCTTCTCCATTGTCACCTAGTGTGTGTGATTTTTCTAAGCATCCATGCACATCACCAACTAGTGTGACCTAAGAGACATGACATAGACCCCCTTGATAGTCCAGCTTTTCCTATAGATTCAAAGCTCCAATAACTAGACAAGTATTCCCAACACTTGCTCCATAGCCTGTCCTTAGCTTTGATCCATCTCCATCAATCCTTGGACTCCATCAAGCTCACAAGCCTCCATGCTTGCGGTCATTGTCATCAATCGCCAAGGCAGCCATCATCCATATGATTTGTAGTAGGGTTTAGAGATGATTCATATATAGACAACACTCGTGTAGATATTAGCCCACAATTTTATAGTTGTCATCTATCACCAAAACATTCATACCTTGGGGATCCAATCATCAATGGTCATGAAGGTTACATAATAACCACATGCAAACATTAAATAATAAATAATAGATTGATTAGCTCACTTTAGTAGCCAGCTCATTATACCGCTGCCCTAGCATGGTTGAAATAACCGGGGTTAACCGGCCGGTTAACTGGAAAACAGGTCCGGGCCGGTTAACTCCTGGTTATAATTTAAAATTTTTTAAAATTTAAAAAAATTTGAATTAGACGAAACCGATGTAACCGACCAGTTAACCAGTGAAACCGCATAAAAACCGATATTTTGAAATTTAAAAATATATATTCAACATATATCACTAAATCTGATCTAACCGATTGGTTAACCATGATAACCGGCCGGTTAACCGGTGTAATCAACTGGTTAATCGGCTGTCGACCGTGCACCAACCAAAATGACTTTTATTTGGCTAAGCGATCAGTTATACCTATTAACCGGTGAACCAGGCTCGGCCAGTTATACCAGCCCAGTCGATTATGTGAACCTTGTGCCCTAGGATGCATTCTTTGAGTGACATGGCGCTGAGATTTCGTCGGCTACCGACGATGTTATGAACCTTGCTCTAAAAGCAATCATTAGAAATGCCAATGGTGAAACTAAGTATAGCTACCCTGGTACACTGGCACCAGGGTAAATTGAAATTTTAACACTAAATATCATAGATATTACTATGAACCATCACCTTAAATTACTATAATGTACCATCTTTTGCTTCGATCTAACTTCACCATTAGGAGATGCTTTGACAATCCAGATCCGGTATTAGTGGCATGGGCGGAGCTAGAGGGTGGACAGGGGGGGCATCCACCTAGAGATTTATCCGAGCGAGCACGAAACCTGGCAGCCTACGAGCACAAAGCAACGACTAAGTGCAGGGTTTAGGGACCGATCAGCAACTAGCGAGTGACCAGGCAGGCAGCGGCTCGATGTGGCACAGCTGTTGCTCTGATTCCTCTGTGTGTCCGCATCCATGTTGTTGCATTAGAAAGCCTCGAGCGGTCAAGCCCTCAAGATGTTAATCCGCTCACTATTTTTTTTAATTTATTAACCCACCTTGATTGCTCTCCTACACTGCAACAGAAGACCACTAGTCTTGTGTACATGAATTTAAGATAAATAAATAGGACTAGAAATATGTGTAAGCTTCATGACCATTGATGGGATCCCCAAGGTATGAATGTTTTGATGATAGATGACAACTATGAAATTGTGGGCTAATATCTACACGAGTGTTATTTATGTAGGAACCATCTCTAAACTCTACTATAAATCATATGGATGATGGTTGTCTTGGCGATTCATGACAATGATCATAAGCATGGAGGCTTGGTGAGCTTGATGGAGTCCAAGGGTTGATGGAGATAAATCAAAGCTGAGGACAAGCTATGGAGCATGTGTTGGGAACACTTGTCTAGTTGTTAGGGCTTTGAGTTCATAGAAAAAACCGAACTATCAAGGGGGTCTAGGTCATTTCTCTTAGGTCATGTCTAGTCAGTAATGTGCAAGGTTGCTCAGTGAAATCACAGGCACTAGAGGACAGTGACGTAGCCAAGGAGCTGTTCGGAGAAGCCGGGAAATGAAGTCAAGCGAGGACGAGGAGTTTCAGCTTCTGGACATAGTGACCGGACAGTGGGGTCAATGGTGACCGGACTGTACGGTCACTAGGTGAAGTTGTCTGGGATTTACAACGAAGAAGCGAGAAACTGCCAGAGTTGAGGTTGTAGAGACCGAACGGTCTGGTCTACAGACCGGACGGTCCGGTCTGTACAAATGACTCTGGGCAACAAGGAAGCGAGCGCTGCAAATATTTGTCCTTGAGGGTGTGATCTAGGTTGTTACTCTTGGTCTATGGTGAGATCTAGACCGATTAGGTGTCGGTGATCGAGCCTATCGTGATCGGTTGTGAAGGTCGTCACACGTTTGTACATGGTTTGAGCCCGATGGTGAAAGGGGCATCACTAGTGAGCGCCCGTGCCGGCTCTGAGAGTCCGACAAGTTCTCGAGGGAGACGAGCTTGTGCCTTGATGGCAGCGGTGACGTAACTGTGTCTTCACTCTGGTAGTGATTGCGGGCTCGTATGCGAGAACTCCACTTGGTGGCGGAAGGGACCGGGACTCTGACGGGAGTGGTCCAACGAGAAGTAGGAGAAGGCATCATCCTTCCGAGACCTCGGGAAAAATATATGTGCATTCCTTGACCTCCTCTTTACTATTTCGCATTTGAGTGCTCTAGTTGATAGGGTAACTTATGGCTTGCATAGACTAGTGTGTTTAGCTTCCGTACTTTGTTTCGCATCATGAACACTAGCATGCATAGGGTCTTGGTCTACTAGAATTGTTTAGGTTTCAACGCTTGTCAGGTTCTAGTGGTGTGAAATTGAAGTATTTTGATTCGTGGCCGGCTACCGATTCACCCCTCCCCCCCTCTCGGTAGCCCTTCGGTCCTTTCAATACGTCATTGAGTCTTATGTGATTTCACAAATATCAATTGCTTTGTGTACATGAATCCTAGTAATAGTATAAAAATGACTCTTCATTATGTTTTTATGTAACTTGTTAAAAGATCATTTTTACCAATGAGTTTTTCTCAACAATAAATTGAAAACCTAGATGAGGAAGACAATCTTTTAGATAATTAATTGTTTTCTCATTTGTATATAAAGGAACTTGATATAATTTCAACTTTTCTGGTCATTGAAGGCATAGTTTTAGCTATGTCTGATAAGACACTAGTACAGAAACGCAGCCCAAAATTCACTCATGATGGTGTAACTTCCTTTTCAACTTAAATTATAATCATGTAATATTATTTAGAAAAAAAATTATTCTTACAAGACATTTTAAATATTTTATAGTTTTATTATAAGTTGGCATTTTTAGATTAAACTTATAATGTAGATTTATTATTATTATTTTTATTTTGACCCACCCTAAGTTCGAATCCTAGCTCCGCCACTGATCAAGGCGATCAGGTGTGCATTGTGTGGGGTCGCAACTTCGCAAGACCGGGTCAAGCACGTCAAAGCGATGGGCGCAGGAAGCCCAGTATGCCGGCAGGCTACAGACGCTGTTCTGATCTTCTCTGGTGAGTTTGAGGATTGGAAAAATACAGTGGGAAGCTCCGGTCTCACCGAACTGCTCCCCTGCCCCTGCCCCAACGTAATTGCCCCGGTCAGATTCATGGTGATGCGATCAATGTGTTACTTTACCACACAAAACTGTAAACTTCTTTGCTAGATCCTTTAGGTAGCTGCCTGGCTTGTGTTGGTAATTTTGTTTCCTTGTATTTATTTGAGTTTTAGGACAATGCATATGTTAAGAAATTTGATCATGATTCAATCACAAAACCTCGGAAGACCACCACACAAGGGAGAATGTTGGGAATGTGATATGTAAGTCAAATATATTAATTATTTAAAACAAATAATAAGAAAAATTAACACGTTGAAAAATTGGCTAACTAACTCCTAACTCTAGGTGTCACCATCAGAGGTCCTAAAAAAAACTCTAAGAGCTAGCTGTCTTCTCCTTTCTTTTCTTTAAATAAATAATTTTAAAAGGTAGCTTAAAAACAACCATTAGAGATGCTATGACAAGCCAGATCCGGTATCAGTTGGCGATCAGGTGTGCACCGTGTGGGGTCGCAACTTGGCAAGACCAGGTCAAGCACATCAAAGTGATTGGGCCCAGGAAGCCCAGTGTGCCGGCAGGCTACGGACGCTGTTCTGATCTTCTCTGATGAATTTGAGGATTGGAAAGATACAGCGGGAAGGAAGCTCCGGTCTCACAGAACTGCTCCCCTTGCCCTGCCCCTGCCCCTGCCTCAACGTAATTACCCTGGTCGGATTCACGGTGATGCGATCAATGTGTTACTTTACCACTCAAAAATGTAATCTTCTCCACTAGATCTTCTAGGTAGCTCTCTGGCTTGTGTGGTAATTTTGTTTTCTTGTATTTATTTAAGTTTTAGGACAATGCATATGTTGAGAAATTTGATCATGATTCATCACAAAACATCTAAAGATCACCGCACAAGGGAGAATGTTGGGAATGTGATATGTAAGTCAAATATATTAATTATTAAAAACAAATAATAAGAAAAATTAACATGTTGGAAAATTGGCTAACTGACTCCTAATCTTAGACCTGTGCTTTGGTGTGGTGACAAGCGAGGAGATTTTTTTTTTAAGTTTTAGGACAATGCATATGTTGAGAAATTTGATCATGATTCAATCACAAAACCTGAAGATCACTGCACAAGGGAGAATGTTGGAAATGTTATATGTAAGTCAAATATATTAATTATTAAAAATAAATAATAAGAAAAATTAACACGTTGGAAAATTGGCTTACTGACTCCTAATCTTAGACCTGTGTTTTGGTGTGATGACAAGCGAGGTTATTTTTTTTATCCTAACCCGTAAATTCACTCCGACCACGAGTCAAATCTGAGACTTTAGGGGTGCTACTAAACTACCTTAATCATTAATCACTAGGCTAGATCGCACCATATATTGACTCGTGTGACTGTTTCACCCACATTCCCGATTAAAACGAACGCCGGATCGATCGCTATTCTCCAACTCCAGCACCACAACTACATCGAGCTCCCCACCCTCTCTAATGGCCGACGAACTCGCTACAGTCAGTTAACGCTTTCGCCTATTGCTTAGGTTTAGGGGATCACCTAAATCTAACACAACTGTCCACGGCAAAATGGCAACAGGCGAAATAATCAGTTCCACAGTCCAGCCCAACGAATCAAAGGTGCATTTTGGACGACAGACTTCCCAAACCAGATCAAGGGCAGAAACAGATCATCATTCAACAGCTATATAGAAAATCATCATCACAGGAGAAATCGAAGGAATACAACACCACAAAAGCAGAGAGATTTCCGGTTCAAAAAAAAAAAAAGCAGAGAGATAACACAGGCACCAAAAACAAAAGGTAATCCAACACATCAAACCATCACAAAATGGTCGAGATAAAACGTTGCAATTCCAGGCAGATTAAGGTTCACATTCTAAGAACTTGAGGAGGTAGCAACACTTCATGTTTCACGGTGAATCACCGGACACGACCACGAACAGCAGAATGACATGCTATGAAGCTACTAAATGCTGGAGAGACCACAGAAGTCTCGAAGATTTCGCCACCGTAGAACACCCAAGGCTCATTTACATTTGCTTCCGCAGACCACCCCCCCCCCCCCCTTCAGTGAGACTTAAGCTGCTGCGGGCTTGTCCACCACCACCGGAGCACCATCCTTGTCCGCCACCTCCGGAGTTGGTTCCTTGACCACAGGCTCAACCTTCCGCTTGCCGAACACCTGAACACACGGCACAAGCATCAAGATATTAGTCCTTGATGAAGCGCAACATAGCCAGCATAAGACAACAACCGATCAGCCCTCCAAATCCAAGGCTTGTCTGAATGAACTAACAAGAACAATACAAACCTAGTGATTCGTGACCAAGCAATTATTAGAATTACTACTACGACTGTCATCATTAATCTTTAGATAAAATTTCATGAGTGAAAGAAGTCAGAATGCCATATGCAGCATAAGAACAAATCTGAATGAACATAGCAAGAACGATTAAACATAAACACATTAGTGTGCCATCAGTAATGAATCTTCAGATGATATTTCACAAAGATAATATCCAATTAACTCTTGAACTCCATGGAACAGGTCTGAATGAACGAAACAAGAATGATTTAACATACACCCAGTAATTCGTGACTAAGCAACTGCTGTATTTACTACTAGGATCACTACCATTCACGTAGGCTCTATACAAGCACTAAGTGCAAATTAACTAATCACCATCAAAGAATGCACAGCAAAAATGGTGTCGCTAGTCGTTGCCATACTAGTATCTGGGATTCAAAACGCACGGCAAGCATATTCCTACACAGGCTTGCTAAAACACTGCATAGCCACGGGACACGGAGATACCACAGTCACCATGTATGCCGAAGCCCAGAAGGACAGAATAATTCTAACACTGGAACATGCAAAATCATCTGCTCCCCATGATCCGTTCTTCCAAAAACAGAAAACCCCAAGAGGAAACAACACGCTGACCATCCGAAAGTACCATCTGCACACGAAAAAAATAAGCAACACAAAACAACCAAAACAGCCTATCCTTCAGACAAGTTGCCTCAAGAAGAATTCACAAACGCCGACACGCAAGCAACACCGAACAGGGACAATGAGGAGAGGAGACAGGGGAAGATGCGTTACCGAGCTGTGCTTCTCCGGTGCAGATAGCGCGGTCTGCACCGCCTCCTCCGGAGCAATATGCTTTTCTGCCACCTCTGGAGTACTTCCATCCTTGTCCGGCACTTCTGGAGCTAGTTCCTTGACCACAGGTTCATCCTTCTGCTCATCGAACACCTGAAACACGGCACAAGCATATTAGACCTCAAAGCACATCATGTGCAACATAAGATAAGATAACAATAAATTCTCTCAAAATCCAAGGCCTGAGTCTGAATGAACATTGCAGGAAATATTGAACAAGAACCTTTGATTTAGACTCAGACTTGAAGCATGCAGCTTGTTTGCCACACAGAGATTTTTTGAAAGGAAGGAAATCTGTTCCACCCATGCATGGTACCAAAGCTTTCGGCACTTCAATACCATCTTCCCTCTGGTAGTTCTCCAAAATACAGCAAATCGTCTTCTCGGAGTCGGTCAGCGTACAGTTCAGCATATGAACATATTTTTTGCTCTGTTCATCCTGCAGTATCAACGGTATGGAAAGTGAGGAAGAGTGGTGAAACGTTAATCAGAGTCTAATCAAATCAGAAAAACCTTGTCTTGGTCGTAGCCTATCTCAAACATTCTCGCCAAGTAATCTTTACAGTTTTCACAGGAAACAAGTTTCCTGTAGGTTTTTGATGCAGGGAACCATGCTTCTAAAGCATATTCCTTAGCAGCAGCAGGAGTAAGAGCGCTTGACATAACAGAGACAACACGGTATGGTAGGCCAAGCTGTGAAATGAAAGAAAAGTTCCATATAAGGCATGTGTCCATGATATATAAGTTTATACAGTGATGTTAAGGTTCACCGAAGAAACCATGACAAACCTCTTTATAAAAATCCTCTGAGTTTGTAATTATCTCCTCAAACATTTCCCACGAATCATTGCCATCTGGGCTTCTAATACAGAACTGTGAAATGTCTTGAATATCATTCATTGTTCTCGAAGTACTAGAATCCTCTTTCCAACTTGAAATTCCTGCATATCTGATGAATGGACATAATTTATTTATGAACAAATTACATCACTCTTTCCAATCCTAGCACACTTAACTAAAAACTGGAGTAACTACAACATACCTCTGGGGTAGATCATCCGAACAGAATTGACCAGCTATAATATTCTGTGTGACCAGTGGTTGCTCAGATGTGGTTATCAGCCCATCACCTAGTAACTAAAATGAAACACATTTTTTTAGATTAATAATGTGGTGTTGTTAAATCTACGAAATGCGGAATTGGTGAGATCAATAGATTTACATTCTCAGTATTTCTTATAAAAGGACATGTTTGAAGAGCTTTGAAGCCACGTTTCTTCAAGAACATAGCCCCAAAAGAAATTAATCCATAGCACAAAGGGATAACATCTGGCACGAAAGAGACACCCTTCTTGAACTCTACTGCATTCAGTAATACACACAATTCCCAGTACTTCTTCAAGTTTGGCTCCAACCTCTTCTCACCCCACTCTCGTAAAACAACATTCGTTTCCTGTTAAAATTAAGACCAGCTTCTTGTCAATTTTTAGCAAGCACAACACTAAAGCCTTGTAATCCCAAGCAAGATGACCAATCACATACTAAATTAGAAGCTCACCTCAAGAATTACACGATCCGGAGCTTCTAGAGTTGGTTCCTTGACCACAGGCTCAACCTTCTGCTTGCTGAACACCTGAAACACAGCACAAGCAACATGATATTAGACCTTGGAGCGCACCATATGCAGAGCATAAGACAACAACCGATCAGCTCTTGAAATCCAAGGCATGTCTAAATGAACTAACATGAACAACACAAATCTAGTAATTCTTGACCAAGCAGTTATTAGAACTACTACTACGAATGTCATCAACATCTTCAGAGTGAAATTTCATGAATGAAGTCTAAGAATGTCATATGCAGCATAATAACATAGACACACTACTGAATCATCAGTAATTAATCTTTACAGCAGATTTCACGAAGAGAAGAAATCTGAACAGTGAGGTAACTAAGCAGATGCTGAACTTGGCAAAAGTGATCCAGTAGAGCCTGAATAACAGGGAAAATTCTGCACGCCAGGATTGAGAACGAATCTGCAGTTCCGCATATATTCTTGCATGCATAACAAATCATGAGGACAAAGAAAACTGTTTCGCAAGCTCATTGCACTTCAAACTGACTATAATATTTACTTTGTGACGTAAACCCCTCTGCCCTATGGATGAACGACCAACAAATAACCAGGACGCATACTAGTAGTATCCGGGATTCAGAACGCATGGCAAGAACAGTGCACAGATACGGAGATGCCACCAATCAACATCACCATGTATGCCAGATGCCAAGAATTACGGAAAATTTTATGCGAAATCCTCTACTCCCCGTGATCCGTTCAGGCCAAGGCAGAAAACGCCAAAAGAAACAACACGCTGATCATCCAAAAGTTCTATCCCCGTGCGAAAGAACTCGCAACAGTCACAACCAAGAACAAGAAGAACATCCTATTCTCCACACGAGTTGCGCGGCCAACCAAGAAGAATCATTAACTCATCACACCACACAACGCGCATCACCGAACAGCGACCGGAGGAGAGAGGAGAGGATAAGGGTGGGGGAGGCGAGAAGCCTTACCGAGCTGCTCTTTTGGGAGTCGCTGGCGGCACGGACGCGGTTCGTGATGCAGTCATCGGCAGTGTCCAGGAACGTCGCCTCCTCGCCCACCGTCTTCTTGAAGTTGAAGCACTTCACCTGTGGCTTCTCCGGCACGGGCGCCTCCTCCGGACCACCATCCTTGTCCGCCACTTCTGGATTTAGTTCCTTGACCTGAAACGCGGCACAAGCAGCAAGATATTAATCGCTCATCATAGTCAGCATAACACAACAACCGATCAGCTCTCGAAATCCAAAGCACAAATCTGAATGAAGGTAACAGAAACAATTGAACAAACAATCAGTAATTTGTGGCCAAGTAATTGGTCGAATCACTACTACGACCACTCTGTGTGACTGTCTCGTCAGTAATCTGTTAATGTCTAATCTGCCTAGTCTAGCATCCAGTGAGGTAATCAAGCATGGAGCGATGGGAAATGCGGGGTTGTGGTTACGGGATCCAGAGAGAGAACAGAGGTACTGGGTTGTGAGGAAGCGGACCGGGGTGTCATCGAGGAATCGATAGTCGGAGAGGAAGAAGACCTGTTGGCGGCGTCGTCCCGATCATGTCGTCGACGACGAAGATCTCGTCGAGAGCGTCGGCGAGATGTCGGGGAAGCGGTGACGGCGGTCGCTGGTGTCGAAGGTATTCGGGTCTCCATCGGCACTAGCCCGGTACGGCGGGGACGTAGGACTTTGTAGCGGCAGCGGAAGGGGACCTTTCCGTCACTGGTTGCGCCTAACCTTGAAATCGGGTTAGAGTTTCTGTAGGGTGACCTGTAGCTTCGGTCAACTTCGTGAACCAAGCCCCGGCTCCACCCCTCCTTTTTATGGCGCAGTGTGACAGAGGGGCCACCAACCAGAGGTGGGTTGAGAGCGCCCCCGATCAGGGCGCGATCTGGGCTGTTGGGCCCAACTGGAGATCTACTAATATTCTTTCCCTATATCTCTTTTATCATTATTTTATATTTTCTATTTAATCACAGATTTACATATAGAGCATGTCTTATCGTCACAGCTAAACGCCGATAGATTTAACAGCTACTATACACATCCCCATTCAGAAAACAGATACTTTTCTTTGGACCCTAAGTCCAAAATCATAAGGCTTCTCTTAATCCCATGTCGGCTACGTTTAGAAAAGCATTCGTGAGTGGATCCGCAAGGATTCTTTCAGTCCTTATATGCTCGAGACTTATAGTGTGATTCTAAACTTTATCTTTCACAATATATTACTTTATATTAATATGTTTGACGATACTACTAGACTGATTGTTGTGAGCATACATTACTGCTGGTTCATTATTGCAGTATAACTTTAATGGTCTCTCAATATTATCAACCACTCTCAATCCGGGTATAAATTTCTTTAGCCAGTTGACCTGTCCCGTGGTCTCATAACATGCTATAAACTTGACATGCATGGTAGACCCTACCGTGATAGTCTGTTTGGAGCTTTTCCATGAAATAGCTCCTCCTGCTAGGGTAAACATATATCCCGATGTGGATTTCGTATTATCTGTGGCAAAATCGGAATCAGAATACCCCGCCACTTGGAATGAATCTGATCTTCAGTATACCAACATGAGGCCTTTCGTTCCTTGCAAATATTACAAGACTTTCTTTATCAACTTCGAGTGCTCAGGGCCTAGATTACTCTGAAATCTGCCAAGTAACCCGGTGACAAATGCCAAGTCAGGGCATGTACATACTTGCGCATACTGCAAGCATCCCACAGCCGAAGCATATGGTTTCATTTTCATATCATCGAGCTCGTACTTATTCTTGGATTTTTGCCAATCCCCAAATCTTTCGCCCTTGACTATAGGAGCAGGTGTGGCACTACATTTGTGCATGTTGAATTTTTTCAACACCTTTTCTATATACGTCTTTTGAGACAGTCCCAATGCATATTTTCTTCTATCTCGATGAATCTCAATGCTCAAAATATAATGCTTCACCAAGATCTTTCATATCGAAGTTTGTGGACAAGAATTTCTTTATCTCTTGTAGTAGACTGATATCACTACTGGCTAGTAGAATATCATCCACATATAAAACTAGAAAAATGAATTTTCCATTCTTCAACTTTGCATAGATGCAATTGTCCTCAATATTTTCTTTAAATCCATATTTTTTTATTGTTCTATCAAACTTCAAGTGTCACTGTCTTGAATCTTGCTTTAATTCATAAATGGATCTTTTTAAATGACATCCCATCTTTTCTTTTTCTTCCACAACAAAACGTTTCGATTGTGCCATGTAAACTCTTTCTTCTAAATTTCCGTTTAGAAATGCCGGTTTTACATTCATTTGATGTAATTCTAAGTCATAATGCGCCACTAGTGCCATTATAATTCTGAAAGAATCTTTACAAGAGACTGGAGAAAATATCTCATTGTAATCAATTCCTTGTCTTTGCGTAAAGCTTTTAGCCAGAAGTCGTGTCTTAAACTTTTCTATATTCCCTCTAGAGTCATATTTAATCTTGTAGACCTATTTACAGCCTACTGTTTTGGCTCCTTTAGAAATTTCTTCTAAGTCCCAAACTTCATTGAGGCTCATTGATTTCATTTCATCTTTCATGGCCTCCAACTATTTATATGAGTGGGCACTTCTTATAGCTTCTTCATATGAGGTGGGTCATCCTCCATATGATATTCTTCTGTGTTATACAGTTCATAGTCAGCTGGTATTGCTAACTTTCTAGCTCTTTGAGACCTCCTAGGGGCCTCTTCATTTGGCACATTCTCTGGTTGAGGCTCTTGTGAAGCCTGTTCTTCTGGCACATCATCTGTGTAAGGCTGCTGGTGCTCCCCTTCACCCGTGGCAGGTTTCTCTATTACCACAGGTGGAGTGACAACAGGTATTAGCGCTGTAACGTCAGGCGTCACAGGCTCAACATCAACAGGCAGTAAGAAGAAAGGTTCTTGACTCATAAAATTGGGTACATTTAACCGCTTCTCCTCAAGATCGATCTCTCGAGCTACCATGCTCCCCTTAATCATTTCGTCCTCTAAGAAGAAAGCATGTCTTGTTTCTACAAACTTCGTGTATCTATCTGAGAAGTAGAAATGGAAACGTTTGGAACTTTCTGGGTAGCCAATAAAATGGCAACTCACTGTCTTGAGATCCAACTTTCCAAGACTTGGGTTGAAGATCTTAGCCTCTACAGGACTCCCCCACATCCGGAGGTGTTCTAGCGAAGGCACTCTTCCAGTCCACAATTCATACGGTATTTTGGGCACCAATTTACTTGGAACTCTATCGAGAATATGAATAGCGGTTTTTAAAGCCTCTATCCATAAACTCATTGGTAGTGTGGAGTGACTCATCATGCTGCGCACCATATCCATCAAGGTACGGTTACGCCTTTCTGCTATTCCATTTTGCTGTGGTTCGCCCAGTGTTGAATACTTGGCGACTATACCATTTTATTATAAGAACCTAGCAAAAGGTCCTGGGACGTGTCCATAAGGCGTATGCCTCCTGTAGTACTCCCCACCACAGTCGGATCTTTCAACTTTAATCTTTAAATCATATTGATTTTCTACTTCTGTTTTAAATATCTTGAATTTATCCAATGCTTCTGATCTTTGTTTGATTGGATAAATATAACCATAACAGAAGTAATCATCTGTGAATGTTATAAATGAGTCATAACCATCCACACTCTTGACAGAAAAAGGACCACAAATATCCATATGAATGATCTCTAATATTCCTGCGCTTCTTTTTACGTCTTTCTTGATTTTCTTTACGTATTTTCCTTTAATGCATTCAATGCATTGTTCTAAATCTGTGAACTCCAATAAAGGAAGAATATCATTTTTTACATGTCTCTCAATTCTTCCCCTCCAAATATGGCCTAAGCGACAGTGCCATAATTTCGATGAGACGCTTGGAGTTCTCTGTTTTTTCTTGTTAACTTTAGTCAATAAGGACGTAGGGACATTCATATCATATATATTATCATTCACATCATGTATCGCATTTACATTATCACCAAGTGATAATAAATAAAGCTTATCTTATAAAGACACAAAGCCAATACATTTATTATTAAACAAGAGTTCACATTTGCCATTACCAAAATGACAATCATAACCATCATAATCAAGATGCGATATATTTATTAAGTTTCTCCGTAACGAATGTACATAAAAAACATCATGAAGCCTAAGAATAAAACCATCTCTAAGCTTTAGATGAAGATCTCCTACAACTTCAACTTTGGCTTGTACTCTATTAGCCACTCTTATCGAATCTTCATCTTTTCCCATGATTCTCGTCGTACGGAACCACTGTAAACAATTTGCAACATGAATAGTCGCTCCTGAATCAATTCACCATGTGGATCTAGAATAATTAACATACAAAGATTCACTTACAAATGTAATAATGTTCTCACCATTTCTTTACATGAACGACTTTAGCCAGTCAGGACAATTCTTCTTGTAGTGTCCTTTCTGGTTGCAGTAGAGGCATGTGTCCTTGTTCACTACAACCTATCCCTGTTAAGGCCTATGCTGCTGCTTACCCATAGACTTAAAGTAAAAGACCGGTTTCTTTGACTGCTTGCCCCTGTTCTTGTTGTCTTTTACATAGTGGACAGAACCACCATGCTTGTTCTTGAATCTGTCCTCCGCTTGGACACTGTTGGCAATAAGCTGCTCAAAGATCCATTCTCTGAGTTCATATTGTAGTTGGAAACAAAGTTGTCAAACTCCTTTGGTAAGGAGAGCAACACAAAGTGAACCAAGAGATCTTCTTGAATCATTAGATTCATAGTCTTTAGCTTTACAGCCAAACTGCTCATCTTCAGAATGTGCTCCCTTATGCCACGACCAGTGTACTGTTCATTCACCACCTGTCTTATCATCTGTGTGGCATAAGTGTTGAAAGACCCAGTAAACTGGTTCTCCACCCTCTGGAGATAGTCCTTTACTGTGTCTTCATTCTGGATTGAGCCCATGATAGCGGGTTCAATCGTGTTCTTGATAAGTGCCAAGCACTTCTTGTTGTAAGAACCCATCTTCTATGCTCAAGTTGAACTCGAGCTCTATTGGGAGCATTATCCCTCTGTCTCTGTTGCCAAGCAGCATATGTTTCTTCTGTGCCCCTAACAAGCTCAGGAGACTATGTGGGACATGAGGTAGTCACCACCCAGTCCATCTCATCCATAAAAAAGGCAAGGTCAATCTTTCTCTTTCGATCTCATAGTTGTCCCCTTTCAACATTGGGATCTGTGGAAGAAAGGCCATTATGGTGGCTCCTAAAATTAACCATGAAAAGTAAGAACCAAAATAACATATAAATTCTATCATGTATGCATTAAACCTACATCACCGTTGGGCAGAAAATAGGCATAATATATAAACCATCATTAATATGATATTGCAATTAACAACATTGGTCAGAAAATTACAATGACATATAATCTAAAAATTAATGCTCCTAAAATTAAATTCTCCCGTTGGTTCAAAATTTAATTTTAGAAAACATCAATTTTGTCAATAATCATTAATTCTATAATCTTGCAGCGAAAACATAGCACAAAACATATATGAACAGTAGCAAAGCAAACTTATTTACTCTCTGCAAAAATTATCTCCTTGGTTCAAAAATTTACAGAGGTAAAAATTCATCAAAATTCATGCAAAAGCATTCATAATTGACTGAAAACAGACAAAACATATTTTAACAAAGGCCATGTTCATTTCTTGACCCACTCATGCATTTCTTGGCCCATTCAGGCGCGCGCGCGTAGCGCTGGGCACAGCAGGCCTTGCGGCCCAGCCCGCGGGAGCATGCAAAAGTGCCAGCCCAGCCCGCGCGAGCCGCTCTCGCTCCCGCCTCGCCCTCAGTCAGAGCGTCCTTCTCGGTCGGTCAAAACAGACGCACGGCAGGCATCGCCGAACCCTAGCCCCCATTCTTCTTCGTTCCCCTCTGCTCTCCACTCTCTCGCGCTCACCGACGGCGCAACCACGCCCGTCGACGAGGTCGTGACGGCAGACGGCAAGAAAAAGGGAGGACCTCGGAGGGGTGTCTTGGGGGGCGCCACCGCGAGGGCCTTGGCCGGTGTGCGCGTTCGTCGGTGAGCGAGCGCGCCACCGTCGAGGGTCATTGTGACCGCTCCCATGATCTTACGACACCGGCGAGCTGACGACAACACATCGGCGGCAAGGAGGTCCAGGTAGGCCTAGAACTCTACCACGTGCCTCTGATCTCTTGGGTCTGTAACCCTAACCGGATTCGTGGCCGTGTGGGATTTGGGTTTCTTTTCTGTTTTCTTTGGTCGATCCAACAAAAAATCGACCTCTCTCTCATCTAGATCTAGACTTAGGATGGCTCTGATACCAATGTTAAGGTGTAATCTGCCTAGTCTAACATCCAGTGAGGTAATCAAGCATGTAGCGATGGGAAGTGCGGGTTGTGGTTACGGGATCTAGAGAGAGAGGGAGAGAGAAGAGAGGTACCTGGGTGGTGAAGAAGCGGAGCGGACGCCATCGAGGAATCGATGGCCGGAGAGGAAGAAAACCCGTTGGCGGCGTCGGTCCCGACCATGTCGTTGACGACGAAGATCTCGTCGAGGGCGTCGGTGAGGTGTCGGGGAAACGATGACGGCGGTCACTGGTGTTGAAGGCCTTCCGGTCTCCACCGGCACTGACCCGGTACGGCGGGGATGTAGGGCTTCGTGGCGGCAGCAGAAGGGGACCTTCTCATCACTTGCTGCGCCTAACATTAAGATCGGGTTAGGGTTTCTGTAGGGTGAACTGTAGCTTCGGTCAACCTCGTGAACCGAGCCCCGGCTCCATCTCTCCTTTTTATGGCGCAGTGTGACAGGGGGCCCACCAACCAGAGGTGGGTTGGGAGCGCCCCCGATCAGGGCGTGATCTGGGCTGTTGGGCCGTTGTGTCCAACTGGAGATTTACTAACATAATATTCAGAGTAATTTTATAAGAAGGAAGGAAATCAGAGCATGCCATATTTAGCATAAGACAAACAACCAATCAAAACCCTTGAATTCCAAGGAATAAGTCTGAATAAACATAACAAGAATGATTGAACATACACACACTAACTTGTGACAAAACAATAGTTAGATTTAATACTACGATCACTACTATGTCATCAGTAATTAATCCTCAGTGCAGATTTCACAAAGAGAAGAAACCTGAACAGTGAGGTAGCTAAGCAGATGCTACTCTTGGCAAATCTGATTCAACAGATCTTGCACAGGAAGGAAAATTCTGCATGCCAGGATTCAGATCAACTCCGCACATACATGCATAACAAATCACAAATGAAAAACAAAACAGTTCATGCAGGCCCTATGCCAGTACTGCAAACTGACTAATCTTCAATTCGTTATAAAAACAACCCTCTTCCACCATGGGTGAAATTCCACAAATAAGCAGGACACTAACATCACCAATCACCATCAAAGAACGCACAGCAAAATTGGTCACGAATAATCGTTGCTATACTAGTACCTGGCATTCAGAACGCACGGCGAGAACCTTCATACATACACATGCTTGTTAAAAGTCACAACAGAGCACAGATACGGACATACACAATCACCATGTATGCCAAAAGCCCAGAACGACGGAATAATTTCAACACCTGAACAGGCGAAATCCTCTGCTCCCCATGATCCGTTCAGGCCAAAACAGAAAACCCCAAGAGAAAACAACACGCTGATCATCCAACAGTTCCATATCCGTACGAAAGAACCCGCAACAGACACAACCAGAACAAGAAGAACATACTATTCCCCACACGAGTTGCGCAGCCAACCAAAACGAATCATCACACCCACACAGCGTGCATCACCGAACAGCGACCGGAATAAAACAGAGAGGAGATGGGTGGGGGAGGCGAGAGGCCTTACCGAGCTGCTCTTCTGGTAGACGTACTCGCCGGCGGCGCGGACGCGGTTCGTGATGCCGTGCGTCTTCGCGGGCGTATCCTTGAACTCGGTGAAGTAGTCCTTGGCGGTCTCCAGGAACGTCGCCTCCTCGCTCACCGTCTTCTTGTCGCATTTCCCCTGCGGCTCCTTCTCCGGTGCGGGCAGCACCGCCTCCTCCGGAGCGCACGCCGCCTCCTTCACGCAGTCCTCAGGCCCGCATACTGGCGCCTTCGTCACGCTGTCCTCCTTCCCCGTGACGGCCACCATCACCCCAATGGAACGGAAGACCCTTTGCGCTCGCACGGACGGAGGTCCCGAGAAGTGGAGAGGCAAGTGGAGGAACGGAGCCAAAGAGAGGCAAGTTTTTCTGTTCCGTGCAATGGTGCGACTGCCGTGGCCTCTGCTTTATAGCCGGGCGGGTGGCGTTGCCTTGGAAAGAAAGGAGAGCGCAGGGAGGAGCAGAGCAGACGGGCAGGAAACATGGGTTCGCGAGCGGAGTTGTTTCTCTGACATGTGGGCAAACGACCTTAAGCACGGCATGGATGTGAGGCCGGCGATGCTCCGGGTTCTGCGGGGCACAGCTGGTGCTCTCGGCCACAGACACTGATTGGTGGGTCCATGCTCTGCTCCCTAGTCTACGGCGAGAGCAGCTTTTGGTTCCTACTTGGAGGGGTTACCCTGCGTGGGAGTGAGTACAGATCGTCCGCAATTGTGCATTAATATTAACAGTGGCTAACATGAGGACCTCAGACTAGCTGACCCACATGTCAGCCTCTGTTAATGCTAGTGCACAACTGCAGAGGATTTGGTTTCAACATGGGATCGAGAGGCTTCAGCCTGCGTCGTCGTTTTTTCTCCTTTGTTGAGACGCGCTTGTACCCGGATCCGCATGCAGTTTGACCAGGTCCGCAAGCAAGGGATGACAGGACTACCACGTCCCCACCATTTCCGGCATGTCAGTGGGGGATGTGCACCGTGACACCGTGTGCTCAGCAACAATACTAGGAGTCATGAATTTTTTATTAATAATTCACTTTTTTATTTATTAATATTAATAATCGATGATTTTCAAGAATTGTAAAGTTACTGCACTGTCGCCAACATGGCAGCAGGATTTTTTTTGGATTTTTCTTTCCTTGAGAGATAAACCTATCTGACTGTCAATTAGAAATACTTGTAACTTTAAAAAATTTATATTCCCGCCGTTCTAAAATTATTGTCGTCATTGATTTTTTTCGTTACCTTTAACCATTCGTCTTATTCAAAATATATTGAAAATTATCATAATTTTTTGTGATTAGATTCATTACTAGATAAACTTAAAATATAATTAATAATTTTGTGTATTTAAGATAATTTTTTGAATAAGACGAATGGTCAAAGTTCACTAAAAAAGTCAATGGCGATAATAATTTTGGAATGGAGAGAGTATTGATTTTTATAGACGTAGAGTGAACATAGAGGCTATAAGCTTCATATCCATTAGAATATTGTCAACTAAAAATATGAATGTTTTGATGATTAGATGACAATCATGAAATACAGTTAATATTTATACACTACAAGAAATCATTCGTTCAATGATAAAAAAAAAGTCACAAAGTTTGTTACCAACGCGTGTTAGTGTCAGTGTTTCGTATCATCGACTAGTAAATTTTCGTGTATTACACGTTTAAGGTCGGATGGTTTACAAGAGTATACAAGTATTATACTGGTCCGAGAATAACTCCTACATCCAGTTTCGAACTACTCGTGTTACTTGTGTGAGTGATATTGGGGGTTACAATAATGGTGAGAGAGTAAGTGAGCTTCCAAGTCTCTAGTGAGTGTGAATGTGGGTGTGCTCCTTGGGTGAGTGTGGAGAGTGGAGAAGACTTAGCCGTGAAAGAAGGAGCCTCCCCTTCTATATTTCAAGGGGTCGGCTGGTTACACACACACACACAGGTTTGTGCATGTCTTGGGCAAAGTCGATGCCGTCATTGTCCCCTACGTGTCCCGTTATCTGCACATTCTGTCACTACGTATAGCTTTCATGTTGCGTCGATGCACGCCATCGGCTCCCATCAATCGGTGGTGTCCCATCGGCTCCATGGCTAGCGTCGAACGCATGGCGTGCTTCTCATGTTGGCTAACCCCGTAAGGCATGGAAAGCGCATCATGACATTGCACGTTATCCTGCTTGCACAACAATGATCGTGATTTGGGAAGGTGCATACGGTGACAGAGCCGTACATCTGTCGTGGTATTTAAGGCGCGTCAGTGGGTGGCTGCTCGTCGTCGTTGACCTTCCACCCCTTCCAACCCCCGCAGCCCGCGGTCACGCGAGGCAAGTGGGATCTGACCCGTCTCTAGGGGTCGACCATTGTGTCGCTTAGTGTTTGACAAATAGCCGTTGGAGTGAGTTCTGTTCACTCCCTGTCACGTCCATCTTTATCATCCATCACTCCCGGGCACGACAACATTAAGCCACCTCACCAGTAGCTAGAACAAGATGGACCACTTACATGGGTTGGCAGCACAATGCCTGTTAGGGGTGGACGAAAAACTAAAAGCTCGTGCCTCAACTTGACTCACGACAAGCTAGGTTGAGCTCGACTCGACTCGACTCGTTTTGCTAACGAACCGAACCGAGCTTATAATTTGGCTCATTAAATTTGCAAGACGAGTTGCGTTGGCTTGTGTGCGGCTCACGAGCTCAACAAGCTCTCAAAGGATCACAAAAAAAAAGATCAATCATGATAAAATATAAGGTATTATGCTAATGTTTAATTATTTTAAGAAATATTTCAAATTAAATTATATTTGGAAGCAATTTTTATTAACTATATGCCACAGTTTTAGCTATTTTGTAATTAAATATTTTATCTTATTAGAATCTAGTGCATGAGTTATAATGTGTTCCTAACTCATGAGCCTATTGAGCCACCTCGACCTAACTATCGAGCCGAGCCGAGCCGAGCCGAGCAAAGTTTTAAGCTCGGTTATCTAACGAGTCAAGCCGAGCCAATTTTCTAACGAGTTAACACGAGCTGAGCTAAGCCATCTCGACATCCACCCCTAGTGCCCATGTCAATGACACTTTGCGCGTCATCATGATTGGCATAGGACCCGTGTCCTTATTCTATTCCATGCCTTGTCGCTTGACGCCGCTGTAAGCTTTATGACCATTGATGATTGGATCTCCGAGGTATGAATGTTTTGGTGATTAATGACAAATATAAAATTATGAGCTAATATCTATATGAGTATTGTCTATGCAGGAATTATCTCTTAACTCTGCTATAAATCTTATTGATGATGATTGTCTTAGCAATTGATGACAATGACCACAAGTATGGAGCTTGATGAGCTTGATAGAGTCCAAGGGTTGATGGAGATGGATCAAGGCTAAAAACAAGCTATGGAGCAAGTGTTTGGAACACTTATCTAGTTGTTAGGGCTTTGAGTCCATAGGAAAAATCGAATTATCAAAGGAGTCTAGGTCATGTCTCTTTAGATCATGCTAGTCGGTGATGTGTGTGGATGCTCAGGAAAATCACAGGCACTAGGTCACAGTGAAGAAGCCAAAGAGCTGTTGGAATAAGCTGAGAAACGAATTTAAGCGAGAACGAGAAACTTCAGCTTCTGGACAGAGTGATTGGATAGAGGGGTCAGTGAAGACCGGACTGTACGATCATCAGAGGAGAAGGCAGATCAGATAGAAGACTTTGCGAGGAATCTGTTTGTGCCGAGACCATATAGACCGGATGGTACGGTCTACAGACCGGACGATCCGGTCTATGTGGGTGAAGTGCAGAATCGAGAGGACGTATTTTAGAAGTTATCTGAAATCAGCGAGTAGGAAGAGACCGGACGGTCCGGTCAGTGGGAGATCTTCTGAGCACAGTCAAGCCAACGGCTCTGGGAGTCGTTCCAGTAATGACCGGACGGTCCGGTTAGGCAGTGATCGGACAATCCGGTCAATGTGTCTAGAAAGATGATCTCGGGAGCAACGACTAGTTTAAGATTGGAAGCTTATATAACTTCGTTGCTGGGGTCTTGAAGACCTCTCTTGGCCAGTGGAATAGCTGGGAGCATTTGGTGTGAGCCAAGAGGAAAAGAGAAGAGCACTAGGAGAGAATATTGGATATCTTGAGAGTGCTAGTGAGAGGAACTTGAGCATCTATCCACATCTAGGGCTAGGGTGTCCTTGAGGGTGTGATCTAGACTGTTACTTTTGTTCTATGGTGAGACCTAGACCGGTTAGGTGTCGGTAATCGAGCATATTGTGATTGATTGTGAAGGTCATCACATGTTTGTACCCGGTTTGAGCCCGCCGTTGAAAGAGGCATCGCTAGTGAGCGCTCGTGTCGGCTCGGGGAGTCCGGCAAGTTCTCGAGGGAGGCGAGCTTGTGCCTTGGTGACAGTGGTGACATGACTGTGTCTTCACTCTGAGAGTGATTATGTACTTGTGTGCGAGAACTCTACTTGATGGCAGGAGGGACCGGCACTCCGATAGCGGGAGTGGTCCAACGAGGATTAGGGGAAGGTGCCACCCTTCCAAGACCTCGAGAAAAAATCACGAGCATTCCTTGATCCCCTCTTTACTATTCCGTAATTGTGTGCTATAGTGAGTAGGTTGAATTAGGTCTTGCATAGGCTAGTGTGTTTAGCTTCCGCATTTGCACTCATCACGAACACTAGCATGTGTAGAGTCTTGGCCTACTAGAACTGTTAGGTTGCAACAATTGCCGAATTTTATTGGTATGAAATTGAAGTATTCAAAATCGTGATCGGCTTACCTATCCCCCCCCCCCCCCCACGCTCTCGGTACGCATTCGGTCCTTACAAGAGAGGAGCACTAATAGCAGATATTGGATATCTTGAGAGTGCTAGATAGAGTAACATAACCATTTATTCACATCTAAGGCTAGGGTGTTCTTGAGAGTGTGGTCTAGGCTGTTACTCTTGGTCTATGGTGAGACCTAAACCGGTTAGGCGTCGGTGATGAGCGTATCGTGATCGATTGTGAAGGCCATCACATGTTTCTATATGGTTTGAGCTTGTTGTTGAAAGGAGTATCGATAATGAGCGTCCGTGTTGGCTCGAGGAGTCTCACAAGTTCTCGAGGGAGGTGAGATTTTGTGCCTTTGGTGACAGCGGTGACGCAACCGTGTCTTCACTCTGGGATTGATTGCAGGCTCATGTACAAGAACTCTACTTGGTGGTGAGAGTGGTCCAACGAGGACTAGGGGAAGGCATCATCCTTCCGATACCTCAGAAAAAAATCATGAGCATTCATTGACCCTTCTCAGACTATTCCGTAATTGTGTGCTCTAGTTGATAGGTTGACTTGAGGCTTGCATAGGCTAGTGTGACTTAGTTTCCGCATCTCTTGCATCATGAACACTAGCATGTGTTGGATCTTGGTCTATTAGAATTGTTAGGTTGCAACAATTGTTAGGATCGAACAACGAAGTTGAAGTATTTGTTGATTATGGTCGGCTTATCGATTCATCCCTCCCATCTTGGTACGCCTTCGATCTTTACAAAAACTGATGTAAATCAAGTGATGATGGTGCAAAAGGACAGGAATAAAAAGCGCAAGCCCGAGGTAAGAGTTGGGATGAGATCTCAAACTTAAAACCTAAGGCTATAGTAGCTCCTTATAAGGCAAGAGTGACATCAGGAGATCCTTATCATTATTGCAATAAGATTGTCCATTGAAAAAGGAACTGCATGCTTTACCTGGAAGACCTCAAGAAGAAGAAGTCTATTGATGCTTTTACATCAGGTATCAATGTTGTTGAAATTATTTTTACTACTCATCCCAATGATTCATGAGTATTTGATACTGGATTGATGATTCGTACTTGAAAATCGTTGCAGGGGACTAAAGGGACAAAGAAGTGTGAAAGAGGCGAGGTGGATGCTCATGTAGGCAATGGTGCAAAAGTTGCTGCGTTAGCCATTAAGATTTATTCACTTTCATTATCATCGAGATTAGTTTTGAAATTGAATATTTTTTATCATTGAAAAAAAATATATCTTTATTATGTTTAGAGTAAATTGATGGTTATGAGATCACAATAAAAAAATACTAACTCTTTAGAATCCAAGAGGTCAAACTAGAACTCTCTGTATTATAAGATGATGAATACATTTTTTATGTGATACAAGCTGAGAATGATGTAGAAATATTCTTTTTGTTGTTGTACTTATAAATTGGTTGTCAGTTAATTGTTCGAGAACTATAATAACATTGTTCATAAATTGAAGCGCCCCGGGTATTCCCGGTGCTAAACACTTTATTATACCAGTCCCTAGATCAGTCGCTGATACAACAAGTCTTACAACAGGTGATATTACAAGCCTTATTCATGAAGTGGTCGAGATACAAGTGACCGGACGACATAAGCTACAAACATGAGAATTGCTACGATGACCCAAACAAGCACATCTATAAGCATGGCGCAAGCAGCTAGGCGGTGACACTAGTCCACAGGCAACTCGGGTGCGGACGAAACCAAAGCTTAAGCGTCTTCCTCACCGTCGGCATCAACGTAATCAGGGTCTTCCTCTGTAACCAACAAGCAAGGGTGAGTACAGAAGGACTCAACAAGCCTCAACCCTTGCCTTACCATCAAGGGATAAAATATGCATTTGACAGTAGCAAGGATTAAGCCATAAGGTTAACATTGCGAAAAGCGATACACATGCAGGGGCTCATTTTATAAAAGCCTTTGTAAAATCATTAGATTATATTTATATTAAGTTGTTCAAATTTTAATGTTGCCGGATTCCTCGTCCACAGCAACCTTCGGTGATAGGCCGGACCTATTCCAGAAAACACTTACACATCAAGGAATACTACCCATGCTAGTGATGAGACCGAACCATAGTCCTGTCCGTGACCGTGGACGCGGCTATTCGAATAGATTTCACTTTGCATAGGGTGTACGCTGTACCCACACGCTGAGTACAGCAACATACCATGGCTGAAGCCCGTGGTAGTACTGACTCACAGAGCCATTACCCATCACAACATCATCTTGACTAATCGCCCATGGGAGTAACCAGGAGTTCATGACCTTTAAGCTAGGTCTCCAACCGGGCTGCCAAGTCTGCACCACTGCACCTGCTCCTGGGCTCCCACTGCTCTCTACCCTCAGACGATTAACAGACTAGCTGGCGGGGATTAGGCTAAGCCATGCCTCATACATGGTCATGTGGTCACACTGGAAAATGACTAGGTAGGATGTCACATCAACTTGGTCCTAAATCGAGCCAAGGCCATCATCTTCACAATGAACCTACCACAAAGGTAGCGTTCATCTCCCAACACCAATCCCTGTAACCTGCCACACAGGCAGCGCTCACCAACAATACCACCTCGGCTCTAACCCACATTTATTCATATTCTTTTCTTTAGTTCATCACCACCCAACTATCTCTATATCCTAGCACATCACCAAGACACACATTTTATTTGTAAAAACTACTAGTGAAAGTAAGATTAAGTGATAAGACAGTCCTAAGCATTCATCTAAACAAGGCAATCATTTAGGCACATAATAGCTACTGCCTAAATGGGTCCTATGTTTAACAGGGAATAAATAGGTGGGATAAATATGGCTAAGTAGTCTTTGTTATACTACACAATGGTTTTACAAACCAGTCAAGCATTTTATGCAATAAAACGGCTACTACGGGACATTTATAAAACCAGGATCAATATGATCAAAGGGAAATGGACTGAGACTTGCCTTCGTTGATGTCCTCAATGGGGTCCTGCTCAAACTCCTGGTTCTCTGGTTCCTCCTCCTCCTCTTCGTACTCTCCATTCGCTAATTACGCGCGTACCGATAAACAACAAACAACACAAATAAATACAAACAACAAAGCAACCTAAATGTGAAAAAATATTAAGAGGGTCAGGATGGGTAGGGAATGATTTTAGATGAATTTAGGAGAAAGAATCAGGTCAAACGGAGTTCGGATGGGGAAGATATGGATTTTTCTTTAAGAGCTTTGGGTTAATTTCGGAAAATAAAAACAGAAGGGGATAACAGGTCGCGCTGGGCTGCTGGTGGCGTTTGGTTTAGGGTCTGGGTGGCTCTCGTGGGCTGTAGCCTTGCTAGGCCCATCACGGAGGGGTTCTTGTGTCTTAATACAAAGCGCTTGGGATGGGGATCGAAACAGGGACAGACGTGCTCCTCTGTTCTCGTCCGTCATGGATGAGCTCGGGAGGTCAAATCAGAGCAGGGAGAAGGGGAGGGGATGGCCGGGTGATGGGGGAATCGGTTTGCTAGACTACTACGCATCCATCTGAGGTGAGATCTCGGGGAGAGCCTATAGGGACAATGGCTGACTGGGTGGAGAAGAGGCCATGACAGGTGGAGCTCAGAAGAGAGAGGAAAATGGATTGGAGGCTGGCTGGTGCTTACCTTGACGACGGCTCGCCGGGGCTGAGGTGAGGTGAAGTTCACAGGGTGCCTTTCATAGGCGAAGGAGGGAGGAGGCTTGCTCGGCTCCGGTGGAATGAGACAACGGCAATGCTGTACTCGGGTCGTCGTCGCTGTACTGTATGACAGGTAGGCGCGCGGAGCTGGGCGGGCGTGCGCGGGGAGACGGAGGAGGCAGGGGGCGTGCGATGGCAGCTCAGTGGTGGCGCTGAAGGGACGGCAACATTGACAGGTTGTGCTTCGATGCGACGAGAGCTGGCAGGGTGGAGTGGTCGGTACGGGGAGGCGTGGGCAGGAGGGAGCAGACGATGGGATTGCTCTGGCAGTGGCTCAGTGAGGAATCGGGTGCGTACAGAGAAGTGGTGTAGGGGCTGAGCGCCATTAACACGTAGCAGCGAGGAGGACTGGGGATGTGCGTCGTGTTGCTGGGCACAGATGCGGAGGCGGGTGTAGCAGAGGCGACCGAGCGGGAGGTGCTTGATGACTCGCTGGTCTAGGACAGGCGAGTGGGTTGGCAGGTGGGCACGGCTCAGCGTGGAGTGCGGCTTTGGGCGACGAGATGGCTCAGGTAGAGGAGGTCGGAAAGGATGCGGTACGCGTGATTGGAGGAGCGGGGTCGTCGTGCGGCGCGTGCGTGAGGAGGGAGAAAGGCGGAGAGAGGGAGTGAGTAGGGATTGGACTAGTGTGGTAGTTGGGCTCCCTAGGGAAGGAGAGTAAAGCATACGAGGTCAAGGTTGCACAGATTCGATGGGGCGAGCTTGGTTTAGATCAGATGAATTTAGGAAGGAGGCAAGGAGAGAAATAGATGAGAAAATAGTTCAATTGACTTTAGCAAGTTCAATTTAATTTATCAATTTATGTTAAAAGTTTTACGAGTTAATTTTCGGGATGTTACATAAATTTTGGAGTAACATATTAATTTAGGTTAACTTTTTAATACATGTCCAATAAATAAATTTGAAATAATTTATATGATCATAGTTTTTATATTATATAATTAAAAATAATATATATTTTAAATTACGCCATCGTAATTAATCAAGTTATACATCTCATTCTTAAAAAAAAGATAAAGTTTACTTTACTCTCTTTAAATATGATCAAAGTCTGGATAACTGCTAAACTATTATTTGATTTATGTTATCCTCATAATTTATTAAAATATATCATTTTACACCTTTGAGTGGTATTTTAATCATGACTTGCTGATATGGATTGATATTTGAGTTGAGATTGTCCTCTTAACCTTCACACATGTGTCGTATAATATGCCAGAGGACTAAATGAGTCACATAATGCTATTTATCTTCATACTTTTATGTGCAGCATAATGAAAAATACAATTGAGCTACAACTATAGAGAGTTGATGGTAGACGAAATGACGACACCCAGTGACATGTTTGAGCGAGGGTAATGTGGGCTCATCAGTGACCTTGAGCTCCTAATAACTAAACACCTCGAGAGATGTACAGAACAGAAAAAAAGATAACATATTATATAAATAAGAGTGCACATATCATAACTTGGTTATACATCATATTAATTCATTTCTCATGTTAGACAAGACATGTGTAAGATTAAGAGGGACAATCTCAATTCTATCCTTATCTATATCAGCAATTCGGAATTAGAAAGTTAAAGGTGTAAAACGGTCGAATTTCACGAATAACGGGATAAAACAAACCAAAAAATAGTTTAGAAGTTACTTAAAAAGAGTAAAATAAATTTTATCTTAAAAAACGTTAAAAAAGTCGAAGAAAAGCCAGGCTTGATGGGCTATGATTTACCTCGGGATACAGCCCGGTTCCGATCCGTATTCAGGTTGGCGGGCCGCGTACGTCGAAGGACTAGATAATAGACGCCAAACACATCCTCGTCTCCTCGACTCCACCCACCCCGCCAAACCTAGCGCCCCCCGACCCTCCGTTCTAGTTCTCGGCTGCGGCTCGCCACCCAGGCGAGTAGGCGACGATGCTCGACATCAATCTCTTCCGTACCGAGCTCGATGATCTCGGACAGAGGCTCGTCAAAGAGTCGCAGCGCTGCCGTTTCGCCCCCATCGAGCTCGTCGACGAGGTCGAAGCCACCGACAAGGAGTGGCGCCACAGTAAGATATCGTATTTTCCTCTAAAAAACACAAGACCCAACCGCGAATCTCTGACCGCAAGGACTCTGATCATTGCAGGCCAGTTCGAACTGGAAAAAATTCGGCAGGCTCTCAACTTCGCAAGCAAGATTTTCGGTGCACTCAAGGTTCTACATTTGCTTTTGATTAGATTTTCTCTGCTCTTGTCAGTTTTTTTTTCGCTACCAGCCCCGGCATTATCCGCTGCCTGCGGATGGGCCTGTAGCCCAGTGGCAAACGACGCTTGGAGCGTCTTTGCCGGCGGCGGCGGGGGTTCGAAACTCCGTCCCGCACCTGCCTCCTGAAGGCCACGCCTGTCCTGAGTCCTGTCGTCGTATTCTTCTCATAGAAATACCAAAACTATCACCTTTCCCGAGCGTGAGGACCCATCTTTTTCCTAGCTATCTACCAGATGCGTGCAGTTTTCCTGAAACATCCCCTCTACGATCTCTCTAGGTCTAGTAACACATTTTGGTGGAAGAACCAATCTACTCCCCCCGTTTCTTTCTTGATGACAACAGGACAAGAAATTCATGTATTCTCATGCACTATGGGGGCACAACAGCGCTGTGCTGTTTGCTGCGCGACTTGCTGTGGATCTTCAGCTCTAGGAGTTTATTTCTTCCCTGCTGCTCTGCACAGGGAGCATGCTCGACTCTTTTATGGTTGTATCCTTCGGACTGTTTCCAAGGGCCTATATGTATCTTGCGTTTTGCTTTTAAGGGCTTTTGTGTAGCATCTAAACCGGAGTAATGAAGAATGTTCTGACCCGGACGGTCGTATTTACTTCAAAAAGAATTACCTTATACCAAGAAATTACCCATTCCTTTTTTTTTCGAGAAACTATTTTTTGGCGTGTTCTTTTGATTTGATGTCACTACTGTGTTTTATGCAGCTGCTAGAGAAGGAAAAAAATGAATTCAAGCAGTTGGATGCTAGGGAAACTGTCTTGGAGGAGAGGATGGCTGCCAAAGACGCCAAGGTGCAGGCGATCAAGAGCACCATTAAGGTCTTGCTGAAGCTGGAGCACACTTTCCAGGAGGTCTGGGAAACTATCATGGCTGCGGACAAGCTCAAGGTTGCACTTTTGTTTTATACTGATTAGTGAAGCTTACATTAATATCTTTCATGCTGGCTGTCGTGATAACTGTTTTGATGCACAGAGTGGGCCTGAAATGCAAATAAAGGAGCTTGTGCAGGACAAGAATATGTTTGTTTCCAAGGAAGATATGCAAGAAGAGTTTGATGCCATGTTCAGGTTTGTTAGCAATGATTTGCTCATGATCAAGAAGATTTTGTCAGCCCAAGAAGCCAAGGTGCTGCAGGTCAAGAGCATGCTTGATACCAAGCTCATGACTGTTGGTAACATATTGCATAAATCTGTGCCTGTTGACAAAGACGAGGTGAGCTTCTAATTTAGTATGTGATGGTTACAAAGATAATCAAGGCAATATAATTCTTCTTGCTGAAGAAACAGTTCCTTTCTGTAATTGTTGGACAACATTGTCATAGAAGATTAGCTCATTCAATCTCTATTTCTAACCCTAGAACCCCTACTTGTTTATTGTTACAATTATTGTTCCGTTTTTTGTATTAGAAAAAAAAGAATGCATTACTGCCATTTGTTCATACTGCTTGTGATTGTTATCCTTTCTATTTTTATTCAGTTCTAGAAATTGAACAATGTCCATCTTGCTTATGATTACAATGCTTTGCTGTTGCTAGAAATTAAACAAGGTCCATCTTTGTTTGACTTGATTGAGCTTTGCAGGGAAATAATGTTCTTATTCGAGACTGGGGAGAGAGGAGGTGGGAAGAAAGCTTGATGAATCATGTAGACCTGTGCAAATTACTAAATATTGTTGACATGAAGAAGGGTATGCTCAAAATACTCCTTAAATGATATCCCACAGACTAAACATGTTTGACCTGCTTGCTCATTTTTTCCTTGCCTTACTACTATGGCTATAGAGGATTTATGGTCTTCATTGCATGACTCAGACTCATGGTGACTAGTGTGTTGGTTTCTCTCTTTTTAATATGTTTCCTACTGTATTTGCAGGTGCTCATGTGGCTGGTGGAAGGGGTTTCTTTTTAAGAGGGGACGGTGTCTTCTTGAACCAGGCTTTGATAAATTATGGCTTGTTTTTCTTGAGGAAACGGGGCTTTGAGGCCATGCAACCTCCCTTTTTCATGAGAAATGAAACTATGGGGAAATGTGCCCACTTAGCCCAATATGATGAGGAGCTTTACAAAGTAATGCTATCTCATTAACTTCCACAGTTTGAAAATATAACAACAACACGTTATTTATCTCATAAGAATTATTTGCATTCCAGGTAACAGGTGATGGGGATGAAAAATATCTTATAGCCACATCTGAGCAGCCATTGTGCGCTTATCAAGTAGGTGATCGATTCCATCCGGATGAACTGCCACAGAGGTATGTCGTAGTTACTCCATCATTAGTTGATATGCCAAGGAGAATTGAGGATTGGAAAGAGTGCAGTAATTTGTTTGTAAATAAATTATGTCCATTCAGATATGCAGGTTACTCCACTTGCTTCCGTTAAGAAGCTGGTTCACATGGCAGAGACACAGCTGGCATCTTCAGAGTTCACCAATTTGAAAAGGTTGAACAATTCTGTCTTACAAGCCCAGAGGGCAATGATTCGTGGGAAATGTTTGAGGAGATGATTACAAATTCAGAAGATTTCTATAAGGAGGTTGTCATTTCTACCCCTGTGAACCTCACAATCACCGTATTTTTTTTATAACCTGGACCCATGCCTTATTACAGATACTTCTCTTTTGTTTCCATTTTGCAGCTTGGCCTACCATACCGCGTTGTCTCTATTGTTTCTGGTGCTCTTAATGATGCTGCAGCTAAAAAGTATGATTTAGAAGCGTGGTTCCCTGCATCAAAAACCTACAGGGAACTAGTGTCCTGTACAAATTGCACCGACTATCAGGCGAGAAGGCTTGGGGTCAGCTACGGACAAAAGAAGGTATTTCTGATTTGATTAGACTCTGGTTCATGTTTCAGCACTCTTCCTCACTTTCCATACCGTTGATACTGGCAGGATGAACGGAGCAAGAAATTTGTTGATATGCTGAACTGTACGCTGACTGCCACTGAGAGGACCATTTGCTGTATTTTGGAGAACTACCAGAGGGATGATGGTGTTGAAGTGCCGAAGGTTCTGCAACCATACATGGGTGGAATAAAATTCCTTCCTTTCAAAAGACCTCTGGATGGCAAACAAGCTGCTTGCTTCAAGTCAAACAAGTCTAAATCAAAGGTCCTGTTAAATTCATTTCTTGTTAAGGTTCTGTTAATTTCATTTTCTTGTTAAGATCCTGTTAAATTCATGCATCTGCTTGCTTTCATAGTTCCTGTTAAGTTCATTCAGACTTGGGCCTTGGATTTTGAGAGCTGGTTCGTTGTTGCCTTATTGTGCTGCATATATTATGTGCTCTTCATCAAGCTAAGTCTGTGCCATGGTTCAGGTGTTTGGCAAACAGAAGGTTGAGCCTGTGGTCAAGGAACCAACTCTAGAAGCGGCAGACAAGGATACTCCGGAGGTGGTGAACAAGGATGGTGCTCCGGTGGTGGACAAGCCCACAGCAGCTAAGTCTCACTGAAGGGGGCTTCTGAAGTTCTGATGGTTTTTCAGGAAGCAAGTGTAAATGATACTTGGGTGTCTGATTCTTTGAGACTTCTGTGGTCTCTTCAGCAACTAACTAGTTCGTAGTATGTAGTTATGTTCGTGGTCGTGGTTTGGGCATGGTTGGTTTGATTAACCGTGAAAGATGAACTATTGTTACCTCGAAGTTCTTAGAATGTGAAACTTAACGTGCCTGAAATTACTGTTATCATGACCATTTTGTGACAGTTTGATATGGTGCATTACCTGTGTTTGGTGTCGTGTTATCACTTTCCTTTGGTGGATTACTTCTATGTATGCCTTCGATTTTTTCTCGTGACGAGGGATTTCCGATATGACTTTCTGCTTGCTTGATCTGGTTTTTGGGTGGTCCGACCAAAATTCGTTGGGATTGCAACGCTGATTCTGCCGCCTGTTTACCAATTGCCATACACCTTTGTATTCTGTAGTTCAGGTCCGTTGAGTTTAGTATAGCAAACAGTTTTTTTTCAAAGTAGTAAAAAAATCAGAAAAGTATGTCACGGGGTTGCCACTTGATCATGCAAAATCTGCAATATTAACTGCAAAAAACCTATACAACATCGTCCGAAAATTAGATAAGGCTAAACCTGCACGAATCACCTGCACATCCCCCCCTCCTTGAGTCAGTTGTAAAGGTGGTCTTGATCTGTGTGTTACTAAAAAATTTATCTGCACTCTGATGTCATCCACCTAAACTTTTTTAATCTCTACGCCATTCCGTCCGTATTCCGTCCATTTTCACCGTTAGCCGCTCCTGACGATTGGGACCAGGCCTGGAAATGTCCAAAATAACCTTGGCCATTTTTTTTACTCACAGGCACATATATAGGCTCCAAATAAAATAACAGCAACCACAAAACTAGTAATATGAGCTCACGGAGACCACAAAAAATTTGAAATCCGAAATTCGAAATCAAATTTCAAATTCAAAATTCAAATTCGAAATTCGAAATCAAATTTAAAATTCAAATTCGAAATCAAATTTCAAATTCGATTTTTTTTTCAAATTTCGAATTTCGAATTTTTGAATTTGAAATTTAACTTTTTATTTCGAAATTTCGAATTTCGAATTTGAAGTTTGATTTCGAATTTTGAATTTGAATTTTGAATTCAAATTTGAAATTTGATTTCGAATTTTAAATTTTTTGTGGTCTCCGTGAGCTCATATTACTTGTTTTGTGGTTTCTGTTATTTTATTTGGAGCCTATATATGTGTCATGACTTAAAATATAACGTCAAGGGTATTTTGGACATTTTCAAGCCCGGTCCCACTCGTCAGGAGCTGCTAATGCTAAAAAATGGACGGAATACAGGCGGAATGTCGTAGAGGTTAATGAAGTTTAGGTAGATGACACCAGAATACAAACAAACTTTTTAGTGACACACAGGTCAGGACCATCTTTTTAATGACATACAGGTAAAAGGCTCTAAAGATAACGTAGATGATCATGTTGAAAAAATTCTTTAAAAAATTGGCTCTGAGCAAATAAAAAATTATTAAAAAATATTTTTAGTAGCACTCTAAAAATTATTTTTTGGGATAAATTTTCTTGTCTCTTGTAATAGTTCTCTCTAAAGATAGATAAAAAATCTTTTGGCTAGGCCACGTTAGCATCTAAAACCACAACAATATTAATTCTCTTAGAAATATAAGTATTAAAGTCCTCAATTTTTCTTTGTTTCTAGCTACAAATAAAATGAGTTTAGGGCAAATACAATAGTGTTGTCTCATAGGTCATCTCATACATGACACATAATCTTAATACAGGTTATGAGATGACTTATATAATGGTTGATCTTATTAATTGTCTTCTATTACTTCTTAGTAATTTATAAATATAAAAAAGAATATTTATACAATAAAAGACCACTACAACTCATATAATAGTGTTAGAGCTATCTCACACTCCTAAATTTTAGCGCATTAGATGGTTGCTACGTGAAATAATCAACTCTTTCTCTCATCAACCTTTTTCTTTTGCACATCATAAAAAATACTACATGCCAACACATGGAATACCTTATGAGACGTGTAGCATTGTAACTGTACTTAGAAAAAGAAAAAATTTGTGAGTTATTTTAGATAGTTGTTAAAGATTGTTTTTTGTATTAAATCTTATTAATTTAATTTAATTAAGTCTCTACGCTGGCTGGTATTACCTTACGCCCGACCCAAATCCGATGACGGCAAATTCCAGCCCTACTTCTGGATCCTTCTCGGTCCCCATGCTCCAAAAAAAGAAAAAGAAAACCGAGTCGTTTGGTTTGCCACCCACCTATATCCAGGCATCCGAGCCCCCCGGAACAGCACGTTTCTGACCCCGACCCGATATGGCACGGAGGCCCGTGTGGGCAATGCTACTGAAGATGCATCTAGGATCCCCTAGTAGGTTTTGGTGTACGATGACGGAAGATTAAAATTGTACTAACAATGTTCATGAAGTAAATGTGTAGATAATCAAAATTCTTGTCTAAACCACATTTATAAGATGGCTATTACTCCCAAAAAGAAGAAAAGAAAAATTGACTTAAATGCCTTGAAGAGTAGTTTTTATTTTAATTGATTCATAGACATGCCGAACTATAAAGGGGGTAAACCAATCTTGCTAAGAAGGAAAATTTGTATGCGCAAGCCTACCAAAAAGTTTTGTGAGTGTTTAGCAAATCAATGCAAAAAAGAATCAATCCTTTTTGAGCCAAACAGAGAGTCATGAAAGTTCCGTCATTGCCAAGCTTCTAACCTCAGCCAACTCGAGAGTTACGGAAGTTTCGTGGGCTCCCCTACAGAAGTTCCGTCGTCCTCTGGTCTCTCTGTGTTGCAAACCCGAGAGCGACGGAAGTTCCGTGATGACCATCACGGGAGTTCCGTTGTTTCTGGCTCAGTTGAAATCCAGCCGTGCAACGACTCTCTTTGAACTGATGGAAGTTCCGTGGGTAACCACGGAAGTTCCGTCAGACATAGAAAAACTATGTAACGGCTAGTTTTTGGAGAGCCTCTATATATAGTCTCTCCTTTCCCCTGTGGGAAGGGTTGGACTCCTTGAAAATTCACTCTCATTTCAGCTAGAGCTCTCCCCTCTCACTCCTAGACTTATTCTTGAGATTCCAAGCAAGTGAGAGAGATCCAACCACAAAAAGATTGAATCCATCCACTCAAAAACTTGAGCACATCTTTCCCTCCCCATCAAGCTTTGATTTGCTTGTTACTCTTGGAGACTTGGTCTCCTAGACGGCTAGGTGTCGCTCTTAAGCTTTCAACTTGTTATGGTGAGACGGGGACGTTTGTGAAGGTGTGATTTGCCTCCGGAGGAAAAGAATCAAGTGGAGAAAGAAATCTGGGCACGATATTTGTGATTGCTTGGCGAGGAAAAGGGTTGAGAGAGACCCGGCCACTTTGTGTGGCTCCTCAACAAGGACGTAGGAACTACATAGTGTGGTTGCCGAACCTCAGGTTAATTCCTTGTGTCTCTCTTTACATTTCCGTATTTTTTTCATATTATTGTGCTCGATTCACTTGTTGATTGTGTTGCTAGCTATTCTTCAAAGAACCCAAACTGTGCATTGTTGTAGCTTCACCTTTATCAAGTATTGTATCTCTACTTGTTTAGTTATCCACATTTAAATAAGTTTTAGAGAAAGGATTGGTGAAGTTCTGTCATTTGATAGAACTTCCGTGATGACGGAAGTTCCATCATTTCTGACGGAAGTTCCGTTGTTCCTGGCATTTGATCAAAACTTAGTGTTTTTTCAGGATTATTTTAGGTTGCCTATTCACCCCTCCCCCCTCTAGGCAAGTTTTAGTAGGTATCAGAGCCAAAATCTTCTATAAGGCTTAAAAGTTATGCCATTTAACTATGCCGATGTGACAAATATTCATGGCAGTGGAAGTGGAAGGTTGCCTTATTTTGAGGGCAAAGATTTCAGTTGGTACAAGCACCGGATGAAGATGTACCTCATGTCTATTGGTCCATCAATTTGGGAAATTGTGGAGAAGGATTCACCTTGGAGGACAAGGACAATCCTACAACCATGCACCAACTCAACATACATCGTAATGCTCAAGCGGTGTCGACCATTCTCTCTTCCTTGAACCCTAAGGAATATTCAAGAGTAGCCGGAATTGAGAATGCCCATAGAATATGGAAGAAGCTAGTATGTGCCCATGAGGGAGTAGATGTTGTGAAGGAGTCAAGGCTCCAAGGTCTTAAGAATCAATTCAATTTCTTTGTGATGAACAAGGCAGAAGAGCCTCAACAAACTCATGACAGGCTCATAGACATTATGAATGAGAGAAGAGCATATGGGGACAACATCAAAGATGAAGAAGTCAACTAGAAGCTTCTCATGGCTCTTAGAATGTGGAACTCAACTCTATGCACCATCATTGAAGAAAAGGATGCATTTGTGAACTTCACAACCGATGAAGTGATTGGAAGAATCAATACCCACAAGAGTCGTGATGATGAGGGCAAAAGAGTGAATGTGCTCATTGGTGATGAGGGCTCAAGAAAGAAGAACATAGCTCTCAAGGCAAATGATGACGAAGATGATGACAATGATGATGATGAAGAATACAATGAAGAGTTTGCCTTATTTTTAAAAAATTTGGCAAATACATGATCAAGAACGGCTTCACCAAGAGAAGCTTTGATAAGGCCAAAGCTAGAACAACAAGTAGAAGATGCTATGAGTGTCATGAACAAGGACACATGATTGCCGATTGTCCTAGGCTAAATGGCAAGGGCAAGAAAAATGAAAAGTACAACAATAAGACCAAGCTCAACAAGAAGCCATACAACAAGGGGCAAGCTCACATTGGCCATGAATACATCTCCGATGATGATGAAGAAGATGATGAGGGTGGCATTGCCAACATTGCCATTGGTCTACCTCCGGCCAAGAAGTCTCTCTTAAACAACCTCACCGATGATGAGGATGATGCTCCCTGATACTTCATGGCCAAGGAAAGCAAGGTAGCTCCTCACACCGATTTCAATCCCTCTTATTGTAGTGATGAAGAGGAGGACTTGGTCCCCTCTATGCATGAAATGGTTAAAATGCTAGATAAGCTACAAGGGGGGTTGGACAATCAAGAAAGAATCATTGATAGATAAGAAGAGTTGCTTGATGAAGAAAGAAACAAGAACCTTGAGCTCACCAAGCAACTTGAGCAAGAGAAGGAGAAGAACAAGACCTTGACTAAGGACCTTGCAAAGGTAAATGAGTCAAGTGAATCATGCACCTCAACGAGCAAGAAGTATCAAGAAAGGTGCAACTCCTTGCTAAAGGAGAACAAGGCCTTAGTAAAGGCCATTGAAGATCTCAAGACAAGCTCTCGCTCAATGATGAAGAAGCTTGAATCCTCTCAAGCTTCAACAAGCAAGGGTTATGGAAGGTGCCACAACACTGATGTTGATATGATTGCCAAGCAAGATGCAATCATTGAAAAGCTATCCAATCAAGTCAAGGAACTTGAAAAGAAGGCTCAAATAGAAACCACAAGAAAGATTGTTGGTGATCCAAAGCCTCTCATGACAAAAGAGGATTAGGGTACAACAATAATGCACCCAAAAAGGGCTACAACAAGAGACCCAACTTTATACCCGAAGGCAAGGAAAAGCCAGTAGCACAAGAGAAGACCATCAAGCCAAAGAATGCCTCCCAAGTCAACAAGAACAACAAGACCTCTACCATATCCTTTTATGATTTTGATGCCTCTTACGTGCTAACCCGTAATGCTTATGGTAGAGTGGTTGCTAAGTTTATTGGGCCACACGATGCAAAGTGGAAGACTTGTGTGTGGGTGTCCAAAGTATTTGTATCTAGTGTTAAGGGACCCAAACCAACTTGGATGTATAAAACACATGCTTGATGTTCTTTGTAGGAATACTCCTCCGGTGGCGCGACATGGGTACTTGATAGTGGGTGCTCAAATCATATGACCAGAGAGAGATCAATGTTCTCCACACTTGATCATGACAATCTACCAAGTGGAGGCATGTCATTTGGAAATGACAACAAGGGAAAGGTAATTGGTTGTGAACGGATTGCCATCACCCATGACCTTTCAATTGATAATGCTTATCTTGTAAATGGTCTAGGATACAGCTTGATGTCCGTTTCACAACTTTGTGAGATGGGCTATAGTTGTCTCTTTGACGATGATGGCGTGACCGTTTTTAGGAAGAAGGATTCCTCAATAGCTTTCAAAGGGTATTTAGAGCACAAGATCTATCTTGTTGATTTTATCAACAAAGAGGGATCTAACCTAACTGCATGCTTGGTAGCTAAAACCACCTTGGGTTGGTGTCGGTGTTTAGATCACTGACTAGTAGAATTTGTTCACAGGGGTGCGCGCTTCGGGTTCGACGATGGCTAAGCAAGAGGACACAGGGGTTTATACTTGTTCGAGGAAGCCCCCTACATCCAGTTCTCGGGCCTGCTCGTGTTACTTGCTCCGGCGAGAGAGTACAACAGTGGTGAGGGAGGAGGGTTCTCCAAGTCTCGGGTGCGAGCGCTGTGCATGTGTGTGATTACTGTTGTTGTGGCTATGTTGTGGTTCTTGCTTCCCTCCCTTGAAAGAGGCACAGGCCTACCCTTTTATATTTCAAGGGGAAAGGACCCACGTTACAGAGAGAGAGAGAGAGAGAGAGAGAGAGAGAGAGACAAATATTCTACACGTGATGAGTTGGTGGAGGCGTGTCGGAGAAGGCAAAGCCCTTGGTCGGCGACGTGGTCTTCGGTCTTTACAGGCCCCATTGTCCCGGTCTCACGTCAGAGGGGGCAGTACTGCGTCCGAGCGTGCCCCCGTTCTCTGTCGTCGAGTTGAGTCAGCCCTTGTTCCTATAGTTGGCGTGTTCCGCCGTGCGCGGGTAGGTGCAGCATGGGCTTTGTCACGTCATTCAAGCAAGGTTCAATCTAGCTGCCCCTCAAGCCGTCCTCCATCATCAGCATTAGGTGTGTCATTGCACGATGGCAGCGCAACGAGCCTTGCCATGCCTGCCACCGTCAGCGGGCGCTAGTGCTGATGAGGGGGGCAGGTATATGGAGGGATTTGACTCCTTGATACTGTGTACACGTAGTGGGCATGGCATTTAAGTCCGGGTGGTTGGCAGTTCTCGACCGTTAGCTCGCTTGACCCACTCCGTCGGTGGTCGTTGTGTCGGGTTGCGTCTGTCCGGACCTGCTTGGAGTTGGAATCCGTCTCGTCTGGACAAGGCAATCTAGCTTCCCCACTCTGCCACTCCTGGCTTGGTCAGAGTTTCCTCACCCCGTCCTGTCCGAGCTCGGGTCCCACCGATGGGAGTTGACAGAGGTGGAGTTTGTCTAACAATTGCGGGGGGGGGGGGGGGGGGGGAGGGGGGGATACTGTCATCATGACAGTAGCGGCAGCGGAGCGTCCCCTGCCTTGCCCCGGAGTGGATAGGCTTGGGCGAGTGGCTGAGTCATCTGCTTGGAAGGGCAAGCCGTGCTCGCGCTCCGTCAGGCGGAGCGATCTGTCCTCTGCCCCTTTCGAGGGGACGAGCAGGGCGTAGCGAATCCCTGACCCCTATTGAAAGGTCGAGCGGGACACGACCGGCCCTCGACCACTCGGGGTTCGAACGAGTGGGGGTAGTGGCACGGTTTTTTCGGCTAAGGCCTGACTACTGCGGGGATGCTCCTCGTGGGGGCCCACGTCGATGGTGCCTTGGTGGCGATTCTGCGGGCCCTTCTGAGTCTGACGCATGTGAGCCCTTAGGAGGTGCCATGTGACACACCAATCTTTACCCTCGACAGCGGTCCCCAAGTCCTCGAGCGAGTCGGAGAGTCATTCGGGGTTTTTGACGCGGGTGCGGGCAGAAGGCATGAAGTCTTCTATGGGTTGCCTGGTTTTCGTGAGAGAGGTGCGCGCGAGCACACTCGACGGGTGTAGCCCCCGAGCCAGAGGGGGAGTTTGGTTGAAACTCGTGCTTTAGCTTAACACGTTGTGGGAAGGTTAGGTCGTTCGTCCGTTGGAGTGCACGCAAGCGCACCCATCGGGTGTAGCCCCGAACCAAAGGAGGAGTCCGGACGGACTCATTCTTTGGCTGTTTGTATCTAAAACGATCACAGGGGTGCCATGGGACCTGTGTTCCTCGGTCTTCATCCCCTGGGCCGAGCAGACGGCGCAGGGTGTCATGGATGATGGTTTGCCTAAAAAGGCGAACCATGGCGCTGTCGGCATCAAAGGTCTCTTGCCTCCTTTTAGCGTGCAGCGCGTAGGGTCATCTTTCGGTAGGGCTCAGATCTGCTGCGCATAAGGGGAATCTGAGGCCGGCGCCTTGCTCTAAGGCGGGTTCCTTTTTATTTCTTATGGTGCGCTGCGTGTGACACCGTTGGTGGCGCCAGGTCTTTGTTCCCGTGTGGCGTGCAAGATCCCCTCGTGAACTCACATCGGGTTTAGTGCCCGCGCAAGGAATCCAAGGCTTGGGCCTAGCTTGGCTATTTAAGGACACAACCGGGCAATGTTCTGCTTCATCCCCACACCTAGCTTGACACTCCGAGCCCTGAGATACCTGGGACGAGACCAACTCTCGCTTAGTGGTCCATTGTTCTCATGGCTGCGGGGTGCGACGATGTCCCTAGTGATGAGGACGGGGATGAAAACCCGCCGATAGTAAGTCCTCGGCCGCCCCGGTGCGGCGGCCCTATTGGTTGTGGGAAGGTCGGCTCAACTTCTACTACGTCCTCCTCTTGTTGGGGCGAGATGGAGATAAAGGGGCCTTCGCATGGGAGGTCATCATGGCTTATTAGGTCCCCTCGCGTTCGTCCTTGGCAGCGTCGGTAGGAGCGAGGTCAAGAAGAGGTGCCGGACCGGACTCCCAACCAGTATGGGGGTCCTCGGTCTCAAGAGGCGGCTCTAGCAATAGCCATACAACGTGGCCTGGCTGCTCGCCTTCTTCGTTGGGGGAAAAGGCCGGCCTCAAATGAGGGCGTCTTTCTCTGACGACGAAGCATTACAGGCGCTTTACCTTGCATGTACCTGCCGAGGTGCGGGTACCGCTTTTTCATTGTAGTAGACCCCTCGGGTCGATCTTTTCCTTTCTTCCCCTTTTTTTCTCGAGTCGTTGATACTCTCTTTGTAAAAAGAAGAGAGGGAGTCTGTAAGAGTCGGCCTTAAACAATCTTGTAAGTAAAGAATAATGGGTGTGACCCTATTGTTGGGTCTTGTTTGGCGATTCTGGCCCTCGCGTCCCTGTTCAATGCAGACGGATCGGTCGAGTGGTCATTTTGACTTTTTTCGTTTTCTCCTTCCGCACCCCGTTCGTGAGACGGAGGATAGAGTCGGGCCACGTTTTCGCCTCGGATGTTGAAACATGGTTGCTCGATGAGCTACAATCAGGTTCGTTCGAGTGAGATCTCCGGTTCCCCATCGACAGGGTCCCAGCAAACCAGCTGGTGGTCGACCTCATAAATCCGTCTTTCCAGCTCGACTCGTTGTCATAACCGTTCGATAGGTTGTGATGGCTAGCTACCTCTCTTTTGGAAGATACCAACGGACGAGTTGGAGCGGGACTCAAAATGCAACTCTGTGATGCCCTCGACCCCTCGGGGGTCAGGGTATTGACTGCTAAGTGTGCCCATCGCTCATGCCCCTCGCTCTTTTCAAGCTCTAGGCATCTGTCAAACCTGCTGGTGGGGCCAACCTTAATACCTTGGTAAAGAATAACGAATGTGACCCCGTCGTTGGGTCTCGTTTGGCGATGTTGGCCCTTGCGTCCCCGCTCGATGCAGATGGATCGGTCGAGCGGCCGTGTCTTGTTCGTGAGATGGAGGATAGAGCCGGGCCACGCTTTTGCCTCGGTGGCTGAAACATGGTTGCTCGATGAGCTGCTATCGGGTTCGTTTGAGTGAGATCTCTGCTTCCCCGTCGACGGGGTCCCAGTGAACCAGCTGGTGGTCGAACTCATGAATCCGTCTTTCCGTCTCGATTGGTTGTCACAACCATTCGATAGGTCGCGATGGCTAGCTGCCTCTCTTTGGCGAGATACCAAAAGTCGAGTCGGAGCAGGACTCAAACGCTACTCCGCGATGCCCATCTCTCGTGCCCCTCACTCTGTTAGTGATCTAGGCGGCTGTAGAACCCGCTCATGGGGCCAGCCTTAAAACCATGGCGCCATCGGGGCAGTTTTCAGCCCCTTATCCCGTCTTACCTGCACCGCTCATCCCTTGCCGGGGTCGAGCGGCTCGCCTCGCGCCTCCGTCCCGCTCGTTTCTGTTCACCAGCCGAGTCCTCCTGGGTCGATCGTGTTTGTTGGGGGCGAGGCCTGACTAGTGGGGCCCGCGTGTGTTCCCTGCTCCATAATTCAAGGTGCGGCATAGGGCCTAAATTTGCTCCGCACTGCCAGCTCCCACTACCCGAGTAAACAAGAGGGGCTGAGTGGTTTACCTGACATCTACGTCGTGGTGGTTCCAAGCGTGGCGCGTATCCATTCCATCTTTCTTGGTGTGGCAGTCGAAGGGGTCGTTTCTCGTACTGATGGCAGTAGAGGCAGGCCCACGGTGCGTGGAGCCATTCGCGAAAGCCGAGAAATTTTTGGCATAGTGGGAAAAGTGGAGTTATGGAGGAGTGTGGGATACCGCATCCGCGCGCCGTGCGGGATGAGTGGTTGAGAGGTTTATCACCTGGCGGGTTGTGGGCGGATTTTCCATGGTCAGTTTCGGTCGCGCTCCTGGCTCATCCTGCAATTTAAGCCTTTGACGCTGCATCCTCTCTTCTTTCTTTCACCTTCCTTGTTTCCTTGCCCTTTCCTCTCCTTCGTCTCCTGCGATCTCCCCTGCTATAGCCTCACCGTCGTGATGTCGGTGTTCACTCAGTCCACGGTGACGAATAAGGAGTTGGAAGGACTCGTCCAAGCCGGGCTTCTCGCGCCCCTCACCGGAGCGAGGGAATGGGTGGTGCCGGGGAACGAGATGTGGCCGGAGCCCCCAAGGGGCTACATGGTGTCATTCGTCCCTTTCCACGAGCGCGGGCTTGGGTGGCCGGCGCATGACTTCCTCCGAGCGCTGCTCTACCACTACAAGGTGGAGTTGCAGCATTTGAATCCCAAAGGGATCCAGCACATCTCGGCCTTCATGGCCTTGTGCGATGGATTTCTTGGGATGATGCCTAACTTCGACCTGTGGTGCCACTTTTTCCTTGTATCCTGCATCCGGCACAGCATTGGAGGCGAGAGCTTTCCGTGCACCATCGGGTGCGCAGGCATCTGTCTTCGAGGCGAGCGCACGGGGGAGTACCTTTTGATGCCCACCCCAACCACCCACTCGGGGTGGCACAAGAGGTGGTTCTACTTGCGCAATGACGAGATCCATCCCCTCCCCGAGTTCACCGGCCGCGACATCGCCGAGGCTCGGGAGAGTTGGCACTGGGAGAAGAGGAAGAGCGGGAAGAAGTGGATCGAGAGCACGCTCGGCACCATCACTCATCTCAAGGAGTCCAGACTCGACAGCGCCGGCGTCGTCGGGTGGTATCACAAGCGGCAGTTCGCGCTGCTGTGTCATCGCCAGCTCCCCATGTTCCCCGTCAGCGCTGACAATCATGAGGTGCTGGACAACATGATGGAAGAGGAATTGTTGTCTGGCGATGAGGTGGTGAAGCGGGTGAGGGCGGCCCTAGGACCCAGCACGCAGGCCTGGCCTACTCCGAATGGGCCGGTGATGCGTCTCGACCTTCGAGCGGTCGATGTGGTGAGAATTCCTGTTCCTCTGTTGGTGTACTATTCTCCGCCCCCCACTTTCGTTATTGTGACCGCATTTGGCCTTTGGCTTCTTTTCTCCTTTTTTTTTGTAGTCCCAGTGGGTGTGCTTCGTCCAGACCGCTTCCCTTCGGCTGCCTAAGGGGAGGGCCGAGAGGACCGCCAACCGCTTTAGAGACGTGGAACGGCGAGGTGCCAAGCGGGAGGCACAGAAGAGGAAGGACGCCGACATCTAGGCCAAGCGTGAGAAGGAAAAAAGGTCACGGTAGCTGCAGGCGCTACGGGAGAAGGAGCGGAGGGGTGAGAATCCGAACACTCCGTCAACTGAGTCGATGGAGGAGGAGGAGGTGGCTAAGGACTCCTCCGATGACCAGGAGGCCCTGAGCGGGTTCGAGGATGTCGTTAGTGATAATGGCGGTGGCGACGACGACGGTGTTGATGGTGATGGTGGCGGCGGCGACGTCGATGATGATGACGATGATGCCGACGACGATGATGATGCCAGCGACGACAACAATGATGACGATGACAATGCCGATGATGATGATGATGACGATGATGATGATGATGATGACAACAGTGGCGATGCCGGGCTGGCAGCTAGCCTTGGCTACACGCCCTTGGCGCGCCCGACTCTAGGGATGGGATCGTCCCTGATCTCGCCATCCCCGGATGGGTCAGGATCGACGGAGGAGCCCCGTTCACCAGCGCCGAGCGGGAATGTCTTTGGCGCTCGGACCCCAGCGGCGGTCTCCTCTATCAAGGGTGTGGTCCAGTCGGCGGAGCTGGAGCAGGAGGTTGAGCCTGTGCGTGTCGAGACGAGCCGGCGAGTGGTGACACGCCGCTCGTGAAGCGACGTGCCTTGGGACAAGATCCTTGCCAGCCTAAGCTATCTCTCATGAAGCAGCTCAAGGTGGGCGCAGCAGGGGAGGCACGGACACGAGACACCGCGGTGGCCGTAGCAGAGGAGGCGCGGGCGCGTGACGCCGCGGCGGCCACTGCAGCGGAGGCGCGGGCGCATGATGCCGTGGCGACCGCTGTGAAGGAGGCGCGGGCGTGTGACGCTGCAGCGGCCGCTGCAGTTGAGGCGGCCTCTAGGGTGATCACGCCCGCAGCGGAGGTCGAGGACGTTAGAAGTGGCACTTCGGAGGGCGACTCGTCGACCGCGATCCCCACTGTCGTTGGCGCGAGAGCTGTCACGAGCGCCAGTGATCACGGAGTCCCGCCTCTGTCGATGGAAGAGCGTGCGCTGGCGGAGGGCGGGCTTAAGTCGATGGAGGATTCGTGCAGCCCCGCTGAGCTTCAGGTCCTTGCTGCGTGCCGGGCGTTGGGGCTCAAGTGCGACGCCTCGGCCGCGGCATCCCTTTAGGCCTTGGCTGGCGCCCGTTAGGAGCTGGAGGAGGAGCGTCGACTCTAGGAGGATCTCGGCACGAGGCTGGTCAAATTGGAAGCCACTTTGGAGCAGGTTGGGTGTTAACTCGTCAAAGCGGAGCGCGACCTCGCCCTCGCTCGAGAGGAACGGGATGGGGCCGTGGCACAGGCTGCGTCTAGCATCGCGGAGGTCGACAGGCTAGGGTCGTGTTGCACAGGAGAAGCTGCGCCACGAGGAGGCGGACAAGGCGGCTCAGGACTCCGTCGCGGTCGCTGTCGGCTACCTGTCACAGCTACAGGCCTCTCACAAGAGGGAAGAAGGTAGACTTTTCATGACCCTTGTCTCATGTGCTGTCTCTTTTCAGTTTGTTGACTTTTAGTGGGTGTTACACAGACCTCGGGTCAAATCTGGTGGCGGTCATGGACTCCCTTCGTCAGGAGGTCGAGGAGAAGGGCACGTTTCGCACTCTGATGGGTCAAGCGGCGGGCACTTCAGGTGGATCTCTCTCTCGACGCTGCTCCCACCGAACAAGTCGGGAGGCCGATGGAGGCAGGACATGAGTGGATCAAGCAGGGCATGCATCTCGGTATGCGTACCGCCTTCAGCGTGTTCGCCACCCACTTTGACCTGGTCAAAGCTGAGTTTGAGGCCCTGAGCGCAAGCCACGTTGAAGGGCACACCCCCGTGCAGATGGAGGCAATCCACATCCGCACCGCCCCCCACGCCGATGTCATGGCTCGCACGCACGAGGAGGAGGTGCTCCCTAAAGCTGAGGAGGAAATATAGTTAGTTTTTGCTTTAGTTATTTTAGTTGTTTTGGTGGGTCATCATGCCCATGTAATAGCTTAAGTTTGAACAAGTGTCTGTGGTGGCCTTAAACAGTCTTAATTTCGATTGATTAAACTATTTTGTGTTCTTAGCCTGTTGCCTTCCCTGTTTTGGCTCGCAAAGTTTGAGCCCCCGGGTGCTTCGGAAGTTTAATCTTGCCGGTGATCGTTGTTATCGTGGCTGCTGGGGCAAGCACGACGTTGCATCGTCCGACCGGCTCGACTACGAACCCCTTCACTCATGGCCTACTTTGTTTGCCAGTATGGAGAGGCTCGAGGCCAGGAAAAAAAGGAAAAAAGCAAGAAAAGCGAAGAAAGTTTTTAAGGTGAAACAGAGGCGTACCATATGGGCCCGCAGTGTCCTTCTAGCCCCCGAGCAACGCTCGACCCCTTGAGAGGGGTCGGGTGTCGCTTAGGAGTGAGCAAGGCGTGCAAGGATCATAGGAAACAGAAAGCTAGGGATAGAATTTACGTAGCTGTGAGATATTCCACGCGCTCTTGAGCTCGTCGCCCTCCACCGTCTTCAACTTGTATGTGCCAGATCAAAGGACTCGAAGGACGATGTATGGTCCTTCCCAAGGTGGTGAGAGCTTGAGTCGACCCCTGTTGTCTTGAACCCTGCATAGAACAAGGTCGTCCACGAGGAGGTCTCTATCTCTCACGTTTTGGTCATGATAGCGGCAGAACGCTTGTTGATACTTGGCTGAATGGAGGAGCGTGACGTCTCGCGCCTCATCAATTTGATCCATTGCATACTGGAGCGCTACTTCGTTGCCTTGCTCATCATACGCGCGCACTCACGGCGCGCCATAGTCCAGGTCGGTGGGGAGGAGAGCCTCCGACCCGTAGACCATGAAGAAAGGCGTGAAGCCTGTTGCACGACTCTGGGTCGGACGTAGGCTCCACAGCACGGCGTGGATTTTAGCCATCCATCGACCGCTGAACTACTTCAGGTGGTTGAAAATGACGGTCGGGTCAAAGATTCGGGGCTTCAACCCTTGGAGTATCATGCCATTCTCTTTCTCGACCTGACCGATCATCTTAGGGTGAGCGACGGCGGCCTAGTCGATGCGGATGTGATAATCATCGTAGAACTTTAGGAATTTCTTTCCCATGAACTGTGTTCCGTTATCCGTGATTATGGAGTTTGGGACCCTGAATCGATGGATGATGTCGAGGAAGAATTCGACCGCTTCATCGGATCGAATATTGACCAGGGGGTGTGCTTTGATCCACTTCGTAAACTTGTCGACCGCGACAAGTAAGTGGGTGTAGCCCATGGGCGCTTTTTTGAGCGGTCCCACCGGATCCAATCCCCAGACTGTGAAAGGCCACGTGATGGGGATCGTTTGAAGGGCCTGAGTCGGCAGATGTGTATGTCGGGCGTAATACTGGTAGCCTTTGTAGGTTTTGACTATGCGGGTCATGTCGCCCATGGAAGTCGGCCAGTAGAAGCCTTGGAGAAAGGCGTTGCCTACGAAGGTTCGAGGTGCGACGTGATGACCACAGAGCGCCCCGTGGATATCGATGAGCAGCTTGATGCCCTCGTTGGTGAATCTAGTGCTGCATAACTTTGGTGACGCTGTGCTTGTAGAGTTCTCGTCGGTGGGAAGTGTGCCCCGAGCCAAGAACTCGATGTACAAAACTCTCTAGTCGGGTGGGAGCCTAGCTCGCTCGACCAGGGGGTCGGTACGCTCGACCCCCGGGTTGTCCGATAGGTCGTCCGGCTCACACGAGTCGCTTGGCCAATCGATCTCCATCACGTCCGCTAGCTCCAAGGCCACCGGAGGCGATTCTTCAGCCCTCGAGTCGGGTTCAGCGGAATCACTCGACCCCTCCTTGGACCCTGTGGGCTCCTTGGGTCGAACCAAAGGTTGGCGCTGGTCATTCGTGAAGACCCCCGAAGGGATCTGCTCCCGACCAGACGCCATTTGGGCTAACGTGTCAGCCGCCTCGTTGAGGCATCTCGGGATGTGCTTGAGTTCTAACCCATTAAATTTATTCTCAAGCTTGCGGACTTCCTGGCAGTAGAGTGCCATGGCGTCAGTCCAGCAGCTAGACTCTTTCATGATCTGGTCGACCATGAGTTGGGAGTCGCCCTGGATTTCTAGCCGCTGGATTCCGAGCTCGATGATAATCTTGAGTCCGTTGACAAGCGCTTCGTACTTGGCAACGTTGTTTGATGCGGGGAAATGTAAACGAATCGCATATTTCATATGTACCCCGAGTGGAGAGATGAAGACGAGGCCGATGCCTGCCCTTGTCCGCATCAGCGATCCATGAAAGTACATAACCTAGTATTCCTTATCGACGAGAGCGGGCAGGAGTTGCGCCTTGATTCACTCCGCCATGAAGTCGACAAGGACCTTGGACTTGATGGCTGCTTGGGGCTTGTACGTGATGTCGTGTCCCATCAACTCGAGCGCCCACCTGGCCACCTTGCCCGCCGAGTCCCTGTTCTGTATAATCTCTCGGAGAGGAAAGGAACTCACAATATGAATCAGGTGGGAGTCGAAGTAGTGCCAAAGCTTGCGCCTTGCCACCATCACCGCGTAGAGGATCATGAGGATCTGGGGGTACCTGGTCTTCGAGTCGGATAGGACTTCGCTGACGTAGTAGACAGGGTGTTGGACTTTGAGGGTGTGTCCCTCTCTTTCTCGCTCGACAATGAGCGTCGAGCTTGGGACTTGAGTCGTCGCAGCTATGTACAGCAGCAGCACCTCTCCCAGGACCGGGGGTGTTAGCTAGAGTGCGCCGCTCAAAATGCACTTGACGTCGTCGAGGGCGGACTGTGCCTTGGGGGTCCACTCGAACTGGTCGGACTTCTTCAAAAGCCTATACAGCGGAAGCACCCTCTCGCCGAGGCGTGAGATGAAGCGACCAAACGCCACCAGACAGCCCGTGAGCCGCTATAGCCCTTTCAGATTCTAGACCAGTCCCATTCACTCGATCGCGGAGATTTTCTCGAGCTTGGCCTCGATACCTCTTTGGGAGACGACGAACCCGAGGAGCATGCCCCTTGGGACCCCAAAAATGCACTTCTCGGGGCTGAGTTTGACGTTGTTTGCGCGCAGTTTGGCAAAGCCGAGCTCGAGGTCGGCGATGAGGGTGCCCGCCTTTTTGGACTTGACGATGATGTCGTCCACATAGGCTTCAACCGTGTGGCCGATCAAATGATCGAAACACCGTTGCATGCAACGCTAAAACATCGCACCAGCGTTCTTGAGCTCAAAAGGGATCGTTACGTAGTAGTTAGAGTCGAACAGCGAGATGAAAGATGTCGCGAGTTGGCTGGATTCTTTCATTGCAATCTAGTGGTACCCCGAGTAGGCATCTAGGAAGTAGAGAGTCTCGCATCCCGCCGTTGAGTCAACTATCTAGTCTATGCACGGCAAAGGAAAAGGCTCCTTCGGACATGCCTTGTTCAGGCTTGTATAGTCAACGCACATTCTCCATTTCCCATTCTTTTTTCGTACAAGAACAGGATTAGCTTACCATTCGGGATGGTACACCTCCTTAATGAACCCGGCCGCCTGCAGCTTCGCGATCTCCGCTTTGATTGCCTTGCGCTTCTCCTCGTCGAAGCGGCGCAGACGTTGCTTCACCGGCTTGGAGCCTGGCCTGATGTTCAAGGAGTGCTCGGTGACTTCCCTCAGTATGCTAGGCATGCCCGAGGGCCTCCACGCGAAAACATCAGTGTTAGCACGGAGAAAGTCGACGAGCGCACCTTCCTATTTGGGGGTAAGGGACGCCCCCACTTTCACCATCCTCTCCTTGTCACCCTCGGGGTCGATCTGCACTTCGCTGGTGTCCTCCGTGAGCTTGAACGAGGCGTTCTGATGACTAGAGTTGGGAGCCCCCTTTCGAGGTGGGTGCGGATAGCCTCGAGCTCCCCGGCGGAGGCCACCATCACCGCCGCAAGATCGCCGTTCTCTGTCTCGCATTGGAAGACGCGCTGGAGGGACGCGCTAACGGTGATGACCCCTTTTGGGCCCGGCATCTTGAGCTTCAAGTAGGTGTAGTTGGATACGGCCCTGAATTTGGTGTAGCACGGACGTCCCAAGAGAGCGTGATATACTCACGACAAGTCGACAACCACAAAGATGAGAGTCTCGGTCCGGAAGTTGGATGGAGTCCTGAATGTGACAGGCAGGCTGATCCGCCCGAGGGGCCTGGCTTGTCACCCCGACACGATTCCGTGGAAGGGTGCGCCGGCCGGCTGAAGGCACGATCGGTCGACCCCGAGCAGGTCGAGCGTGTTGGCGTACAAAATATTGATGCAGCTACCCCCTTCCATCATCACCTTGGTGAGGCGGACCTCGGCGATGATGGTGTCGACCACGAGCGGGTATCAATCCGGTCACGGTACGTGTGTGAGGTGATCCGACCGATCAAATGTGATTGGCTAATCTGACCACTTGAGGAAAGTCGGCGTGGCGGGTTCTGCTGCAAAAGCCGCGCGGTGCGTCGACTCTCTTGGGACTTGGGCCCCGTGAAAATCATATGGCAGGCTCTGGGGTTGGGGAACACTGGTCCCTCTGGCTCGTGATCTCCGTCCGCAGGGTCCTCGACCCCTAGTTCCGATGCCTTCCCTGGGTCCCCCTTCTTCGCCTCCTCCCGGAAGAATTTCTTCATCATAGAGCAGTCCTTAAGGAGGTTCTTGACAGGGAACCCGTGGTTCGGACATGGACTGTACCACTTTTTTTCGAAGTGGTTTGGCGCCTCCCCCACTGTCGGCCTCGACGGCTTGCGCTCGGCGGCGGCCACGACGGGGTCGCGCCCTTCTCGCGACTTGTTTTTCTTTTTCTTCGGGCGGTCGAAGGCGCCGTTTCTGGCTCCTTCCTCCCGCTTGACCTTGCCCTTGCTCTCCGGCATACGCTGGAGGACCGCTCCCATGCACTCTTCGCTGGATGCGAAGCTTGTGGCGATGTCTAGGAGCTCGCAGGCCGTGCGCGGACCCCTTCAGCCTAGCTCATGGATGAGCTGCTCCGATGTTGTGCCTAAGATGAAGGCTCCAACAATATCCGCGTCGCCCACGTTGGGTAGCTCGTTGCACTTCTTGCTGAAGCTCTGGATGTAGTCTCGGAGGGACTCGCCAGCTTTCTGCCGGTAGTTCTTGAGGTCCCAGGGGTTGCCCGGCCAGACGTAGGTCCCCTGGTAGTTTCTAACGAAAATATCCCTCAAGTCGCCCCAGTCGTAGATTTGACCCTTGGGGTGGTGCTCAAGCCAAGCACGGGCCGAGTCGGGGAGATACAGCGGGAGATTGCGGCTGATGGCGAGGTCATTGTGGGCCCCCCTAGCTTGACACGCGAGGCGGTAATCCTCAAGCCAAAGGTCAGGGTCTGTCTCGCCCGCATACTTGGTGACGGTCACAGGCACCCGGAAGCATGAAGGGAACTTGGCGGTGCGGATTCATGAGCTGAAGACCCGCGGCCCAGGAGGGCTCGGGCTCTAGCTCCGCTCCTCATCGATGTCGTCGTACCAGCCTCCACGGCGCGGTTGACGGCCTCTTTCCTGGTTCCGCCGCTCTCTCTCACGGCGATGCGCCTTGATAGTGTGACACGCGTTGCGGTGGGGTCCGACTCGGTCGTCGACCGAGGCTTTCTTAGGTGCACGTCCAGCCGGGGCTAGCTATTGAACCAAATGCTATTGCGAACCGGCGGTGCTGCCCCCTCCCACACGTCTGGACGTGGAGATCTGTTGGCTAGATTGAGCGGCGCGCCGTTGTAAGCTCGCCGCTTGGAGCTCGGCGGCCTTGGTTAGAAGAGCCGCGACTTCTCGCTGAGCCTGCTATGTTTTGTCCCACGCGAGCAAACTATGGGGACACTTGATCATCGGCGACGATGCGCTAAAGGACGTCGCGGGCCATGCCGGGACGGGCTAGCTAGCGCCGAGTCTCTTCCTTTTCGTGCTCGAGCTGGCATCGAGTCTCTTCTAGCTCCACCCGCCTTGCCCTCAACCATTGTTGAAGGTCGTCCGGGCGGGGCTGGGTCTGCGGGTTCCCAGTCGTAGTGACGGGAATGTTGACGAGGGTTTCCCCTCCTCTGTACCCGCCATCGGGTTTGCGTGGGCGGGGGTCCCGGGATTCGCCACTGCTCCGGCGGCCAAGGTCCCGGCACCCCCCCCCCCCCCCCCCGTAGCTGAGGCGGGTGCAAGACGCACCATATTGCACCCTCGCGGGGTGCCGCAGCTTTCCGAGTAGCTTCCGGACTCGGAGCTAAAGTCTCCCGCTGACCCCATGTCGAGGAGGTCGAAGAGAGACTCGTCCGGATGCTCGATCATGCCGACAAACCTAGAGCCCGCAAAGTCGGGAACCGCGAGTTGCGCGGTCGTGCTTTGGAAACACCCCGCGGCATTCCGTAAGCCGCATGCGTAGCCCTCCGAAGGGGTTCTGGTGAGCCCGCTCGGGTGGAGGGGCTCTTCTCTGAGAAGTTGCCCGTGGATGTTCGCCAACGCGAACGTGAAGTGTCGGAGGTCTTTCAGAGCGGGCGTAGGGCCCAGGTAACGCTCCAGATGGAGCCATAGCTGGTCGCTGTAATGGGCCGATGCCACGGAGCAGTCAGTGGCGTGCGGCCAGGCTGGTTCGAGTCAAACCGCGCGCATCGCCTCGTCGGCAATTGCGACGGCCATCGTGATAGGGTCCGGGAGTGACTCGTCGACGAGTCGTCGTGTCTTGTCTTTTATGACTACGGAGTTGAGCATGTCGTTCGTGTCCTCTAGCCACCACGGACGCGTCGTCACGGGGGCAGGTGTCTGGACTGGGGGCGGCGAAGACATCGGAATGCTAACGCATAGCAGCTTCCGGTCTACAGTAGCAACAAACTCTAGGCTCCCGAAGAACATGCTGCTACCGAGATCCCAGAAGGTGGAGGAAGTGGCCATCCGAACCGGGAAGTGGTAAAGCGAAACGCGCAAAGTCCCCTTCCTAGCGCACCAACTGTCGGCGTTTAGATAACCGACCAGTAGAATTTGTTCACAGAGGTGTGCGCTTCAGGTTCGACGATGGCTATGCAAGAGGACACGGGGGATTATATTGGTTCGAGGAAACCCCTACATCCAGTTCTCGGGTCAGCTCGTGTTACTTGCTCTGGTGAGGTAATAAAACGGTGGTGAGGGAGAAGGGTGCTCCAAGTCTAGGGTGCGAGCGGTGTGCGTGTGTGTGATTGCTGTTGTTGTGGCTATGTTGTGGTTCTTGCTTCTCGCCCTTGAAAGAGGTGCAGGACTCCCCTTTTATATTTCAAGGGGAAAGGACCCATGTTAGAGAGAGAGAGAGAGAGAGAAAGATTCTACACATGATGAGTTGGTGGAGGCGTGTCGAAGAAGGCGAAGCCTTTAATCGGCGGCGTGATCTTTGGTCTTTGCGGGCCCTATCGTCCTGGTCTCCATCGTCGAGTCAGAGGGGCAGTACTACATCCGAGCGTGCCCCTGTTCTCCATCATTGAGTCGAGTCCCCCCTTGTTCCTATAGTCAGCGTGTTCTGGCATGCGCGGGGAGGTGCAGCATGGGCTTTGTCACGTCATTCAAGCAAGGTTCAATCTAGCTGTCCCTCAAGCCATCCTGCACCATCACCATTAGGTGTGTCATCGCACGATGGCAGCGTAGCGATCCTTGTCACGCCTACCACCATCAGCGGGCGCTGGTGCTAATGAGGGGGGCAGGTATTTGGATGGATTTGACTCCTTGATACTGTGTACGCGTAGTGGGCATGGCATTTAAGGCTAGGTGGTTGGTAGTTGTTGACCGTTGGCTCGCTTGACCCCCTTCGGCGGGGGTCGTTGTGTCAGGTTGCGTCTGTCCGGACTTGCTTAGAGTTGGAATCTGTCCCATCTAGACGAGGCAATCGAGCTTCTCCACTCTGCCACTCCTGGCTTGATCAGCGTTTCCTCACCCCGTCCTGTCCGGGCTCGGGTCCCACCAATGGGAGTTGACGGAGGTGGAGTTTGTCTAACGATTGTGGGGGACGGCATACAACGGAGGGTCCCCCCTGCCCCAGAGTGGATAGGCTTGGGCGAGTGGCTAAGTCATCTGCTTGGAAGGGCGAGCCGTACCCGCGCTCCGTCAGGCGGAGCGATCTGCCCTCTGCCCCTTTCGAGGGTTCGAGTGGGGCGTAGCGAATCCCTGACCCCCATTGAGGGGTCGAGCGGGACACGACCGGCCCTCGACCATTCGAGGGTCGAGCAAGTCGGGGTAGTGGCACGGCTTTTGCGGCTAAGGTGTGACTGCTACGGGGACGCTCCTCGTGGGGGCCCACACCAGTGGTGCCTTGGTGGCGATCCTACGGGCCCTTTTGAGTCTGACGCGTGTGAGCCCTTAGGAGGTGCCACGTGGCACCTTGATCTTTACCCTCGACAGTTGGCTATGGCATCGCCGGCTAGCTCATGTTGGGACGAGGAACCTTTCTAAACTCCTAAAAGGTGGTCACAATGTTTCATATTTTCGTGTTTTTCGGAGCAAATGTTTTATTCTTAACAAGAAACCTAAAGCCTTTAAGTTTGCTCCTAAGACACATGAAGGTTTTCTTCTTGGATATGGAACTAACGTCTATGCATATCGAGTCTTTAACAAAGACACCGGGGTTGTTGAAATCACCCGGGATGTGTAATTTGATGAATCTAATGGCTCTCAATTAGAGCAAGTTAATCCAAGTGATGTAGGTGATGAACCTCCTTGTGATGCAATAAGGAACATGGCAATAGGTGATATAAGACCACAAGACCCAAACTCAAGTCAAGATGAACCATCCCCTTCGAGACAAGATGACTCATCTCCACAAGAGCCACATGATGAACAAGATCAAGGAAGTAACCAAGATCATGGTGATGATCATGGTCAAGGCAACAACCAAGATTAAGCACAAGATGGTGGAGAAAGAGACACTCAAGATGACAACAATCAAGAAGAAGAAGATGCATCTAAGACAATTCATCCACAAGTCCGACAAAGCATTCAAAAGGATCACCCCGTTGACAACATTCTTGGTGACATCCAAAAGGGGGTAACTACTAGATCCCGAATGGCTATGTTTTGTCATCATTACACATTTGTTTCCTCTATGGAACCTCTTAGGATGGAACAAGCACTTCAAGACTCGGATTGGGTGATGGCCATGCAAGAAGAGTTGAACAGCTTTGAAAGAAACAAGGTGTGGTCATTGGGGGAAAGACCCAAGCAAAATGTTGTTGATACAAAATGGGTTTTCTGCAATAAACAAGATGAGTATGGTGTGGTGGTGAGAAACAAAGCAAGAATTGTTGCTAAAGGCTACTCACAAGTTGAAGGTTTGGACTTTGGTGAAACTTATGCGCCTGTAGCTAGGCTTGAGTCAATTTGTATATTACTTGCCTATGCTACTCACCATGGTTTTAAGCTTTTTCAAATGGACGTGAAAAGTGCATTTCTTAACGGCCCCATTCAAGAAGAGGTGTATGTACAACAACCTCCGGGGTTTGAAGACCCAATGAAACCAAACCACGTATACAAGCTTCACAAAGCTCTCTACGGCCTCAAACAAGCTCCTCGAGCTTGGTATGAACACCTCAAGGGATACTTGATCAACAAGGGCTTCACAATTGGCAAGACCGATCCTACTCTCTTCACAAGAAAAGTTGATAATGATATTTTTGTGTGCCAAATATATGTCGATGACATTATATTTGGTTCTACTAATCAATCTTTTTGTGATGAGTTTGCAAAGATTATGACTAGGAAATTTGAGAAGTCCATAGTGGGAGAATTAAAGTTCTTTCTAGGTTTTCAAGTCAAGCAACTTGAAGAAGGAACATTCATAAGTCAAACCAAGTACACTCAAGACATACTCAAGAAGTTTGACATGGAGAATGCAAAACCAAACAAGACTTCCATGAAAACAAATGGACATCTCGGGCTAGATATAAACGGAAGCCCATGGATCAAAAGGTATATCGATCCATGATTGGCTCTTTGCTTCATCTTTGTGCATATAGGCCCAATATCATGCTTAGTGTGTGCATGTGTGTAAGATTTCAAAGTGCTCCTAAGGAAAGTCACTTAGTGGCTGTAAAAAGAATCTTGAGATATTTAGTTCATACGCCAAAACTAGGATTGTGGTATCCAAAGGGCTCCAAGTTCAAGCTAGTCGGTTATTCCGATGGCGACTATGCCAGATGTAAGGTGGATAGGAAGAGTACCTCCGAGACGTGCCAATTCTTGGGTAGGTCCCTTGTGTCATGGTCTTCCAAGAAACAAAATTCTGTTGCCCTGTCCACAGCCGAAGCGGAGTATGTCGCAGCCGGAAGTTGTTGTGCTCAACTATTTTGGATGCAGCAAACTCTAAAGGACATTGGATACACTATGACAAAAGTTCCACTCCTATGTCATAATGAGAGTGCCGTCATGATTACATATAACCCCATTGATCATAATAGGACTAAGCATATAGATATCCGGCACCACTTCTTGAGAGATCATTCAATCAAAGGGGATATTGAGATTACCTATGTTAGAACTGATAAACAACTAGCGGATATATTTACCAAACCTTCAAGGAATAAACATGAGCCTCAATCATTTGCAAAACACATTTGCAAATATTAGCACCATGTCAAGGAGATTATGCATATGCAAGATTGAGCTTCTCAAAAAATGGTAGAAATCAACTGATCATCTAGACCCCTCTTAATAGTATGGCAAATTATTCTAGCAACCCGGTCTTTCTTCACTAATCACCAAGACCGGATAAAGAAAATTCCTATCGTTTATACCTTTTCCTTGCGTGAATATCCACTTCGGGTCTAGCATGATGTCCATCAACATATGAAGTGTTCATGATTTTGTTTTCCATCAAATGAGTGATGCGGATAATTCATAAATTCACATAGGCTTTCATGGATCATCGCGTCAAGCCTTCACTAGCTCTTCACCATTGCCTATGGTCCTTTGGCGCCAAGCCTCTTGCTTGCCCTTCACCCTTGCATGGTCCCTCGCAGCCAAGTCTTGCTCAACTTTCACCACCTTTCCACGTAATGATATTTTATATCCATCACCATCAATATGCTCACTATCATTTTGATGACCAAATTGATATTTTCACTTTCTCAAGTCTTGATTCTTTTCTTGTGTTAATGGTCACTCATCTTCAAATTATCAATGAATAATCTCAATTTCAAATTTTTTCACATCACCACATTGGGACCTTCAACTCTTAATATTCAGTCACCTTCCATGATGTGTCTTGAGTGCTTCAAGTAAGAGTGATAATCATTTCACCATTATCTTCATTAATTCATATCATGATCTCTTGTCAAGCATCTTCATCAATTATAATGTGTTGATTCTCAACATGTGACCTCTCAACACTTGATATCAATGTTTTAGCTTGATTTCATAGCTTCACCTTTTAGCTTGATGTTGGAACCTAATCAAACACATGAAAGCTCACAAACTCATAGAAAATGTTAGTTCTAATAATCATTGTCATCTATCACCAAAACTCATCATTAAGTCAAGGCTATAGACCTAGACTTTTCAATCTCCGCCTTTTTGGTGATTGATGACAACACCCTCATATAAAATATAATTGATAATATTTATCTCTAGAATCACTAGAGGGGTTAGTTTCATCAAATGAAACACTAGCCATAAAGTGAGCACTCCTTATTATAAGCGTGTGCATAGAAATAGATATGAGATATAAAATATAGATAACCATATGCACACTTTCCTTTTGTACCATCCTTTTCTCCATTTTCATTCTTTCCTCGATCCCTATTTTGTAATTCTTTCATTCTTCTCTCCCTTTGGCATCAAGCACCAAAAAAGGGCAAAAGAAGACAACTTGCATGTATATGAAATTTAGAGCTTGGGATCATAGGTGCTCCATAATCCAAATGATATATTAGAAATAAATGCAAGTGATATCATACCTTCAAGTCATTGAATCAACTTATTGGTTCATTGAGACTATATATTCAAATAAAAACTTAGCAAACTTATTAGTCTCATAACGCATAGTGCAACTCCCCCTCAAACCATGCATGGTAGAATATTCAACATATGCATGTGCATTAATTATGTAACAATTAAGAGAGAAATTTGCATTATATATTTTAGTCCAAGAAGGCAACTATATTATAAAGATTTTTCACAAAGTGCAAATTATATAAAGGCATACTTTCATGAACCAAAGAAATATACATTAGTAGATCACAAAGAGCTACACAACCAACAAACAACACAATAAATATGAGTAATAGATAAGTAGGTATAGAAACGACTCATGTACTCACAATGCTATGAAAATGATATCCTTGAAGATGAAACCACATGAGCTTGATCGTTTTTCAAAGATTCTCATTATAACTCATGGTTATAGGATATTCTCACCATTCTTCATTCCTTTCATAATCAATATGGATATAAGGCTCTGATGAGGACATCACTCCTATGGATACACACAACACTCCTCCAAATCTGGACTTGCAAGGTCCAATGACTAGAGCTCGTGCACGACGACTAAATTTAGAGGTGAGCTCGTTCCTACGTTCTTCGCTATATGTTACTTTTGAGAATGGTTTGCTACCTAATAATTATTTTATGATTATAAACCATGGAGAGGACCAGGAGATGATGGGAGAAGGAGTTGGGAACGTGGAGGACCAGCAAGGGCTTGGAAGCCAAAGTGGAGGCCCAATCAAAACCGACTTCGAGTCTATTTCGGGGCCCAGGACCAGTCTGTACTAAAACAGTCGCCCAGGACGCATACGGACTCGGATTTGGACGTTCTATATATGCACGGAAAGATAAGTAGAAGACCTTTCCAATGCCGCCAGTCTCATGTCAAAATTCATCCGGAGTCATCAGGAATCGTCAAAATAAGAGAGAGTCCAGAATCTGTGTCGGTGCTGCGTCGCCTATTTTTGGCCTTTGGGCTTTGTATCTAGTTGAGCCCAATTAGGGGCGCATCCAGAGGGTCTTGCACGACCCTAGGGTCTTTATATACAGCCGCCGCCGCACCATTAGGGTTTGGGTTTTGCTTAGATCAATTCTGTTCATAAACAGTTTCGCCGTTCATCGGTTTGTGAGACCCCAACTTCGAGAGTTTAATCATACATCTGCAATTGTGTTGTATTCTTCATTGTTCTTGCTTGTGTTCTTGATTCGCAGGCAGGGATTAGCCTTCTCGGCAAGGTCAATCGTCTTCGGACGGTTGATAACCAGAGGAGACGTCGTGCTGCGATTGCGGGGTTTAGAACGTGCTGTTCTGAAGCTGGATCGAATTGTGTGTCGCCTCCGACCAAATCAACTTACCAAGAACCTTTCGGAAGATCGGGAACCCTTGTTCACATCAGGCTCCCCCCTTAATCCAATGACCATCACTTCTCTGTTATGAGACTAAACCAAAGAATGAGCTTGCAAAGATGTTAGTCTCAATTTCACAAAACAAAGGATAAACCCTCCAAGATTTGTGCATACAAATATTTAAAATGCTTATGCGAGGCATGCACTTGCCATTGATAACAATTAAGGAGACTATCCTGCATTTGGAGTATTCATAGCCATACAAGCATATGATAGAGAATAATATGCATATGTCATACATAATATTATTTAAGACTTCATGCATGTCAAGATATGTTTAGAAGCACACATACATTTGAGCATCATGTCATCAAAGGATATAAATGCACATAGCAGATTTTCAACAAGTCATGATAAGATATGTGAACTTGGAGACACATGACATGTGAGACGACTTACAAGGATATGAATAAATAAGGTATAAGTCGAGTAAGGGAACATATCATGATAAAAGATAAAGATTTAAGACAACATGATATGACACACTTTCAATACCATAATATGTGAGATATCGTAATCATAAAGATAGGAAAATCAATCTAATACTAAACAATGCGGGATTAAGATTCACACATAAAGAACATGATATCCAATACTGTCACAAAACTCATGTAATCCTATGCATATATACATATAGAAGCATTAAGACAAGTTCAAGGAACTAAATATAAATCATTTTGAATTTAAGAGAAAGATTTGGGTATAGGATGGTCAAGAAATACCACACATATAACATTGATACTTGACGATTGGCTTTATTTGTCAACTTTCTTCATTTGTGAGCCAATTCTCCACATCTTCTCAAGTGCCATAGATTCATAATGAGAGCCCAATACTTTGGAGTCCTTCAAGATGTTCACGATGCATGTGGACTTCCAAATAAGTTGATTTACTTCATGGCTTGCTTTGTTGATCTCATAGGCAGCCATCTTCATAGTATGCTTCCCGAGCATATATTGCATTTGTTCTTATTGTCTTTCATATGATTTTGGTACACTTATTTTTCTTGGTCTTCATCAGCCACAAAGGCAAGTTTGCTAGAACAAAGAAAGGATACAAACGACTACCAAGAAACTCGATAGATATGTTAGTCTTATGTACCAACAAAGATATAGCATAGGCTCCCCCCTAAAATTGTGCATACAAGTAATAGAAATAATTATGAATGTAAGCACATACCCAAAAACATCCAAGGGAAACATAGCCTATGTATTGGGTCATGGCAGAATAAATATACTTGAGGCAGAAACAATTTGCCATAAGCCATGTGAAATAAAGCACATGTAGATTGTTCAAGAAAACATAACAAGTTACATACCAATATACCATATGAGAAGAGACTATATCCTTTGCGAATTTTTATTTTCATGCATGAGCAAATGTTAGCATATAGGATAATGAAACGATTTAAACATGACAAGCATGAACACGTAAATTTAGCATCTAGTATCACAAAAGAGCATTATCTTATAGATCAAATAATAGTGCCAAGACATTAGAATAGAGCAACATAGAAACAAATATAAGTGAAATCAAGTCACTCTACATTTATTAAAAAAACAAGAAATTTGCATATGAGCATGATCACCTTAAATGTGTTGCAATTAGAAAACTTGGATTCTCTTTATATAAAAACCGTTAAGAATGTATACCAACCTTCCAAATCCTTCACAAAGATCAACTTAATAGCATATATGATGTACCCATAAAATGTTGAAAAAGTTTCCAATAATAATTTTTTTATGCATGACTAGAAAATTTGATTTCCACTTCATTGACATCTTATCATATTGAGCTTGCATAAATAGGACTTTTGTTATCTCCATCATGAATAGAGCAAGTCATGTTTGCTCCCTCCGCAAGCTTCTTCTTAGTAGACCCACCATATAGTATTGAGCATTCCAAAACCATCATCTCTAGCTCATTCCCATGTCTACCAATATCTTGACATGGTTTGACATTGCTTCTAATCTCTTTCTTTATGTCCTTGACCTTTTGTATTCATGCTTGAGATTCTCGATATCCTTGCATGGTTAGTCTTAACAATAATATTTTCACAAGCTTCAAAATCCTTCTTGGTGATCAATCCTTTCGGTGACACATTAGAATAGATGGTATCCATATACAATCTTCAATTTATATTCCAATAATCCTGAATTTTTCCCATGTGTGACCGGAACCTTGGATTTCCTTCTCAAAAATATCATCATTCATATTGAGTACTTGCATTGACAAGATTGACTATTATCTTTATAATATAGCAACGTCATGTATATACGAGACAACCACAAGATTCTCCATGATAGACAAATCACCTTGCCATGCCCTTGGAAGCCTCTCCAACTATATATTCAATTAATCCAATGTCCAAATCTGAATCTCCGTACTCATACCATCAAGATGAGACCAATGAAATCCATATGTAAAGATGGAGGATGTGCTCGCAAATGTGACTCATCCAGAAAATTTTTGATATTTCCAAAATGTTTGTTGCTGATATTTTATCTCTTCACAATGATTATTATCCACATTTATGATAACAAATCATGTGCTCATGTGAAATAGAGAAAAACGATGATAATAAATAGCATTAAAAGCACATATGCATCAAAATTTGAGTGAAGCATGAAAATCATGGATTATCACTTCTCTTGAGAATATATGAGTATAAAACACCTTTATGGACCAATATATGGAGAATATTTGGTTCATGAGCAAAACTCACTTGATGCCACAATAGAACCAATTTCAGCAAAAAGGTTTTCAAGATGAACTCCAAAATCAATTTCCTTTCAAATGGTTGGTCATGAGAAAATGTTTTGAATAGGAAAGATGTTCAAAATACCCAACTCTATAGTTTTGTAAAAGGACTTTGGTCAACAATACTTTTGCAAAGATTTTAATAATTTGACAAGTTTGGGTGTAAAACAAGAATCTATTTTCTTCTTTTGAGTTTAAAAACCTCATTTTGTTTCAAATCACTTGGAAAACATTTGGAAAGAGAAAAGAAAGTATTTTCAACATATGTTACAATTTCTCTTGAAGAATTGCACCAAATATGACTTTTTATTTAAGAAGGAGTTTTCTAGACTATTATGGCATCAAAATAACCTTATCACATTTAGGGGCTGCAAAGTATATGAAAACACATAGTACTCCCTAAAAGAATATTGATCAATAAATTTCAGAGAATCATACGAATGGAGCATGCTAAAACATATATGCAGTATATGAACAAATAAGGCACAATTTGTACAAGACTAGAGACCGACATACTATAATGTATAGACTTGTTACCGAGATGGAATTGGTTGAAGATATGGATCAACATACTCATACTTGGCATCCTTTGATGAATAATGACAAATACCAATTTCAAAGGATCTTGACATATAATTTTGCAAGATCAACAATATCAAGTGAGCCAAGTCTTCAATGCATCTCCAAGTACCTACTAAAGCAAGTCAAGCACTTTGTGGTACCCAAACCATGTTGGGTCCTTGAATGTTAGTCACAAGAGATTTTGGCACCCAAATAGCCTTTGCATTAGCATTGCACATACCAATAACATTAGCAATAACATCACCATTCCTATCCTTTCGAAGCAAATATTGATCATTGAAAATAATAGGTTTAGGAGTGTTACCATTTGGGCAATTTTTGCCAATAATCCCTTTATCTCTACAATTGTAGCAAGTCATATTTTTTCTTGTAGACACTTTTTCTTGCATCTTGTTGTGATTTCTTGGTGTAGGATGTTCATGTTTCTTGTTAGGACATGTCTCAATTTTGTGTCCTTTCTCAGTGCAACCAAAACATCTCATTATGCCACTCTTCTTTTCTTTCTTCTTTCTCGTCTCTTTTAACTTTGTGGGAAAACCCAACCCACTCTTACCATCCATTCCTCTTTGATAATTCAACATATTATCAAGAGCCTTCTTTGAATTATAGCACCCATCTAATTTTTCTTTCAATCTCTTGACCACTTCATTTAGCTCTTTGTTCTTTTCTAAAAGGTTAGTATCACAAAGCATAGAGGAAGAACAAATATCGATATTTGAAGAACAAGGCATATAAGGCAATTTATTGCAAGAAGTAGTGGACATGTCAACCTTACATTCATTAGATAAATTTGATTCACATGGTATGATATCATATAAATCACAAGTCAATCCTAATTGCAATTTGACATTTTCAGATGCATTAGAAGCAAGAGAATCATAAGCTTCTTTGAGCTTCTCATGAGTTTCACTAAGATTCTCATCAGACAATTTTAATTTCTCATGAGACTCTTTTAGATCCTCATGAGACCGCTTTAGCTCCTCACACAAGTTTGTCAAAGAAGTATTTTCTTTCTTCAAATTATTTGTTTTTATTTCTCTTGTTCTATGTATTTTGTCATAGCACACAACATCTCAACAAGCTCATCATAAGTATACTCATGATCATCATCATCACCTTCATCATCACTTTTACTAGCATCATTGTCATCATTATGAATTTCAAATTTTGAGTTACCTTTGGCCACTAGGCAATGTGGTGATGTCGATGGTGGTGACATGTTATCAATATAAGACATTGATGGAGAATGATCATGAGAGCATGCGATAGAACATCCATCTTCAATTTCATCAATGGAATAATCACTTGTCAACTTTTCTTCATATTTCTCTTGAAGTCGAACCCACATATCATGAACGCTCTTCAATTTGTATATCTCATAGAAAACATCTGCACTCAAGGCACTAAATAAAACATTAGTAGCTTGAGCCTCAAGACGAAGGCATTTCCTTTGCTCTTGCGTTGGAGCATCATCATCCAAGGTGTTAGAAAAACCAACATCAACAATCCACCATATCTTTGGATTTATGGCACGAAAACAACAAGATATAAAAGTTTTCCAATAGGAATAATTTGTACATTCAAAGATAGGAACACCATCAGATTTTTCTATACAACTAGTCGCCATCCTTCACTCTTGGGATGGTTAAATCCACTAAAATGAGAGACCTTTGCTCTGATACCACTTGTAGGATCTACGATACCAGCTAGAGGAGGGTGAATAGGCGGTTTCAATTCTAATTGCTACTCGATCAAAAATAATTGCAGAATTTAAAACAATTGATCGTGAGCAATATAAATAGAGATATTCTTTTTATTGATACAAGAGAAGCACATCACTCTAACGCCTAACTCAAGTTTTGCAATCCGAGGGTGAGATGAGAGCAAAACAATTCTAGTAAGGTAAATAGCATGAATAAGAGAAGCACAAGTAAAAGACTAAATAGATATCACAAATAAACAAGTAACTTAAGCTCTATGTAAATAAGATTGCAAGAATATATAGAGCATAAAGTAAAAGATCATAAATAGACAAACCACAAGGGAGACACCAAATTTTTACCGTGGTCTCGATGACTTTCCGGTCACCCCTAATCCACGTTGAGGTGGATTCAAGCCTTTGATTTGCTTCTCTATCAAGTATGCACTTCTCCAACAAGAAGGGCTCACACAAGAGCAACTTGATCTTAAGCCAAACCAATCCTTTGAACCTATCCAAACCTCAATTCCACTAGAGTTGCCCTTCACCACTCTGGCGAGGTGAGCACAAGACCTCTCACAAGAATACCGGGCCACCTTCACAATCTTCTTGAAGGGCTCACGGTTTTCATGCCACCGAGCCGTCTAGGAGGCGGCAACCTCCAAGAGTAACAAGCCAAGACACATTTGACTCCCACCAATTTGCTCAAAGCTCAATCAACAATGCAAATGCACTTGAATCTTTCCTCTCACCCTCTATTCAATGCAACACATGCACAAATATGTGGGAGGACTCTTCTCTAGCTCAAGGATGTTCAATGGGGTGTCTAGCTCCCACCCAAGCCACAGAAAATAGGGTATATATAGGCTACACCAACAAAACTAGTCATTACCATTGGACAGCCCGAGAAGCTCTGTTTTCACGGTCAGACCGCCGTCAAACCACGATCAGACCGCCATTCAAACCAACGGCTAGAAAACTAGCCGTTACAGCTATTTTTCGACCTCTGGTGGTCAGACCGTGAGCTCCTGGCGGTCAGACCGCCACAAGCACTCTCGAGACCAAACTCTCTGGACATGGGCGGTCAGACCGCGTAGTCCAGGCGGTCGGACCGCCACCCCTTTTCAGCACGACCAACCTTCACAGAAACAGCAGTAATTGACTCTTAAGTTCGATTTTCATGATCTTGGATATTCTGGAAAGATAATTCAGAGGGATACACATTCCTACTGATTGCTTGACCCCAAACATAATGGAGCAAAGACAAAATATTGTCCAAAAATCAACCTTCATGGAATAAACATGAGCCTCAATTATTTGCAAAACACATTTGCAAATATAAGCATCATATCAAGGAGATTATGCATATGCAAGATTGAGCTTCTACACACATTGTAGAAATCAAGTGATCATCTAGACCCTCTTAATAGTACGGCAAATTATTTTAGCAACCCGGTCTTTCTCCACTAATCACCAAGACCGGAAAAAGAAAATTCCTATCGTTTATACCTTTGCCTTGCGTGAATATCCACTTCGGGTCTAGCATGATGTCCATCAACATATGAAGTGTTCATGATTTTGTTTTGCGTCAAATGTGTGATGCGGATAATTCATAGCTTCACATGGGCTTTCATGGTTCATCGCGTCAAGCCTTCACTAGCTCTTCACCATTGCCTATGGTCCTTCGGCGCCAAGCCTCTTTCTTGCCCTTCACCCTTGCATGGTCCCTCGCAGCCAAGTCTTGCTCAACCTTCAACACCTTTCCATATAATGATATTTTATATCCATCACCAATAATATGCTCACTATCATTTTGATGACCAAATTGATATTTTCACTTTCTCAAGTCTTGATTCTTTTCTTGTATTAATGGTCACTCATCTTCAAATTATCAATGAATAATCTCAATTTCAATTATTTTCACATCACCACATTGGGACCTTCAACTCTTAATATTCAGTCGCCTTCCATGATGTGTCTTGAGTGCTTCAAGCAAGAGTGATAATCATTTCACCATTATCTTCATTAACTCATATCATGATCTCTTGTCAAACATCTTCATCAATTATAATGTGTTGATTCTCAATATGTGACCTCTCAACACTTGATATCAATGTTTTAGCTCGATTTCATAGCTTCACCTTTTAGCTTGATGTTGGAACCTAATCATACACATGAAAGCTCACAAACTCATAGAAAAGGTTAGTTCCAATAATCATTGTCATCTATCACCAAAACTCATCATTAAGTCAAGACTATAGACCTAGACGTTTCACACTAGAGAGATCATCACAAATGAACTTGTGATGAAGGACATGGCTTTCATGTATTATGAGACGTGTCCAAATGTGTTTGGAACAACTAATGGCCTTCATAATTACTACTTCATGCTCAATCGGATGCTTAGAGTGACCATCGCACCCAAGGGAGGATATGCTACTGCTATAGTGGAGGCTCAAGGAACATTCTTGCTAGGTTTAATCCTCAGGCAAGACCCTTCTGTGTCATGGACTTCATCACAAATGAAATCCACTTAGCTTCCATTGACACTAGAAGGAGCCTTCCTTATGCTCCCAATCTCATGAGGATGATTGAAGCTAAAACTGGGCTTATATTTGAGAAGGAATGCAAGCATGTTCTTCTCCGACCTAGGGTGCAACATGAGCTTCGCCCAGTTGATCCTACTCCCCCAGGAGTGTCTTCCTCTAGGAGAGCTAGTCTCGCCCGTGCTCATGCCAAGACAGCGGCTGAGAGAGATGCAGCAGCAACAGCAGGGGCCTCTTCCTCAGCCCAAGACCGGCAGCGCCGTCCATCTTCTCCAGTTCTTGCCTTCCTCAAAGGCATCTTCAATGTCTGTTGCTTCAATGCTAAAGAGAACTGGGAGAACAAGCGGAGAATCAAGAAGCAAGTGAGGTGCTACAAGAGGGACCAGCGAGCTCAAGGACATGATGTATTTCTCGATGGCTCCGAGAGTGTGAGCCCGATGGTGAGCCACCGGTCTTTGTTGACCCTCTTGCAGGCTATGATTGGAATGATCTATTTGTGGGGCCATCTACAGCTCCTCCACCTCATGAACCTCAAGAGAAATATGAAGATGAGGATGAGGGATCTGAGGAAGAAGTTGAGTAATTTCATTTCTTCTCTCTCTCTCTCTTTCCTTCTTTTTGGTGCGTTGATGCCAAAGGGGGAGAGAAGCGATGAAAAAGGATGATAGTTGTGTGCTTATCTCGTTTGTAATAGGATAGTGATGAACCTATGGACAAGTACCTTTGTATTTGCTCTGTGTGAAAAGTGAACCTTTATTGTAATAACTCTATTATTTTATGTCATGTGTGGTGCTTGCGTTATTGCTCTTTGTTGTTGTTTGTGTCTAGTGTGTTGACATCTTATCGCTCTATCACTTTGTTGCATACTTGAACACCCTTAGGCACCCCACTCATTACAAAATATAGGGGGAGCTCCTTCACATATTTGTGTGACTCATGCATATCTTTAGGGGGAGCTCCGCTATATTTTGCTCTTTGTCTAGTTTGATTATCTCCTTCATATCCTTTTTAATCTATTGTATAAATCACCAAAAAGAGGAAGATTGAAGATGCATCTAGGATCCCTTAGTGGGTTTTGGTGTACGATGATGGAAGATTAAAATTGTACTAACAATGTTCATGAAGTAAATGTGCAGATAATCAAAATTATTGTCTAAACCCACATTTACAAGATGGCTATTACTCCCAAAAAGAAGAAATAAAAAAATTGACTCAAATGCCTTGAAGAGTAGTTTTTATTTTAATTGAGTCATAGGCATGTCGAACTATAAAGGGGGGTAAATCAATCTTGCTAAGAAGGGAAATTTGTGTGCTCAATCCTACCAAAAAGTTTTGTGAGAGTTTAGCGAACCAATGCCAAAAAGAATCAATCCTTTTTGAGCCAAACAGAGAGTCACGGAAGTTCTGTGATTCATTCCACGGAAGTTCTATCATTGCCAAGCTTCTAATCTCAGCCAACCCGAGAGTTACGGAAGTTCCGTGAGCTCCCCCACGGAAGTTCCATCATTCTCTGGTCTCTCTGTGTTGCAAACCTGGAAGCGATGGAAGTTCCGTGATGACCATCACGGAAGTCCGTCGTCTCTGTCTTAGTTGAAATCCAGCCACACAACGGCTCTTTTTGAACTGACGGAAGTTCCGTGGGTAACCACGGAAGTTCTGTCAGACACAGAAAAGCTGTGTAACGCCTAGTTTTTGGAGAGCCTCTATATATAGTCTCCTCTTTCCCTCGTGGGAAGGGTTGGACTCCTTGAAAATTCACTCTCATTTCAGCTAGAGCTCTCCCCTCTCACTCCTAGACTTGTTCTTGAGATTCCAAGCAAGTGCGAGAGATCCAACCACAAAAAGATTGAATCGATCCACTCAAAAGCTTGAGCACATCTTTCCCTCCTCATCAAGATTTGATATGCTTGTTAATCTTAGAGACTTGGTCTCCTAGACGGCTAGGCGTCGCCCTTGAGCTCCCAACTTGTTATGGTGAGACGGAGACGGGGACATTTGTGAAAGTGTGATTCACCTCCGGAGGAAAAGAATCAAGTGGAGAAAGAAATCCGAGCACGATCTTTGTGATTGCTTGGCGGGAAAAAGGGTTGAGAGAGACCCGACCACTTTGTGTGGCTCCTCAACGAGGACGTAGGAACTACTTAGTGTGATTGCTGAACCTCTGATTAATTTCTTGTGTCTCTCTTTACATTTTTGCATTTCTTTTATATTATTGTGCTCGATTCACTTGTTGATTATGTTGCTAGCTATTCTTCAAAGAACCCTAAGTGTGTATTGCTATAGCTTCATCTTTATCAAATATTGTATCTCTACTTGTTTAGTTATCCGTATTTAAATAAGTTTTAGGGAAAGGGTTGGTGAAGTTCTGTCATTTGATAGAACTTCCGCGGTGACGGAAGTTTCGTCGTTCCTGGCATTTGATCAAAACTTAGTGCTTTTTCAGGATTATTTTTAGATTGCCTATCCCCCCCCCCCCCCCCTCTAGGCAACTTTCAGCTACACCATGCTCCGAGCTTTGAGCTGAGTCCGTGGCACGACCCGATAAGCCATATACTGTGTCGTGCTAGCCCGGTTGGCCCGGTAGCACGACAGCCCGCTGTAGCATGCAATAGCACGGATCGACCAACGAGGGAGTCCGAGTTGGCGAACGGTGGGCGGGGGCGGGGACAAGATGGAGGCAGAGCCCGCCGACCGATGGGAGCATACCTAGGAGGAGGGAGAGGCGGGAGCCGGGGAGGCGAACGGGGAGAGCGGCGGGCCGGTGGTCCAAGCAAGAGCCGGGGCGACGGCCAACGGATGAGGCGATGCGCGCCAAGGGCAGAGGTGGCGGGGAGTGCCGAAGCGGGAGCCGAGGAGGCAGACGGGGAGAGCGGCGAGGAGCGCCGGAGCAGGAGCCGAGGAGGCGGGCAGGGAGAGCGGCGAGGAGCGGGAGCGGGAGCCGGGGTGGACCGCTCCCGCCGCTCTTCCCCAGCTGGGGGGGGGGGCGCGGCCTGCTAGGCTAGGGAGAGGTGCGGCCTGCTAGAGGAAGGGGGAAGACACGGTCTGCTGGAGGAGGGGGGATGCGGCCTGCTTGGCTAGGGGGAGGCACGACCTACCGGACCAATTCCGTTTCTAGGCCGGAGTGCATGCCGTGTTACGGACGTGAAGGTCGGCCTGTAGCACGACCCACACCGTGTCATGGACCAGACCAGGCCCGGTTTGTTCCATACGAGACCTTTTTTTTTTTAAGCAGACTTTATGCCGGACCCATTTTTCGGGACCGGATGGCCCTGATATACACCAACCGTGCAAGAAATAAACGAGGCAAAAATCAGGAGGGGCGTGATCCCGACACGGCCGCTCCCCACCCATTCCGATCGCCAATTCGCCCTACGCCGCCGCCTGGAACCCTCTCCCCTCCCCAGCTAAGCCCTTTGTCCTCCTCCTTGCTACCGTCGCGGCGGACCAGCTACAGAGCGCCGCCCCTGTGCTCCAGCGCGCGCCGCCTCCTGCGCGCCCCCCTCCTGCTGCACACGCCACCTCCTGCGCGCCCCCCTCCTGCTGCACACGCCACCTCTGCGCCGTCATCCGGGTAAGGATCTTTCTCTTCTCTTTGTGAACCCTGGGTGGTTAGCCTCATCTCCTGTTAAATCCTGATATCTTGCCATCGTTAATTCGAAAGCATCTGAGGGAACACCGGAGAACGACGGGTACATCAAAAATTGATCCCAAAAAAATGCCTGTAGAATAGAGATTGTACTATTGTAGTTAGTTCATTACTCTTCTCCACAGTCGAGTGTAGAACATGTAATTAATCATTATAGGTTATTCCAAGTGATGGCCATACTAACCAACGGAAGATGTGCTGTTTTCCAAAGCCACGTTCTTTCAATGGTATATCCATCTCGTTCTGTGGATTGGGAGAAGTTCTCATCGGGTAAGGTTTGGGCCGTCGGGGTGGATGGGGAAGTGTTCGTCTCTAGGGTCGGATTCGAGACGGGGCGCTGCTGCAGGCGCTGGAGGTACAATTCCTTTCTTGCGTGGGCGCTCACTAGCTGTTCGTCGAAATTCCCACGGAGGGATGGGATGGAACTCGGGGAAGGATTTCCTCTACTTTGGTTATGACATTCCGTGGTGCTTTTGGATTCGAAGTTCAAACACAGTACTAGCTTTGTGTCTCAGATTGGTAACGAACAATGGATGAAACTGCACTAAGAAATTTCTGAAATGCTTTCTAGTTTGATACAAACATAAGGCTCACGGCATACGTTTTTACTGGAACACTGCTCTTGTGGTTTGACTCAATGTTCATGTTCTCACATGATCAAACTACTTGGCTGATGCTGGGCGGCCAACTTAGCACCTGTCTACTTACTTTTAGTCGTTAACTCATTATGGTGCTACTCTTGCTGTTCTATGACAGATGCCTCACAGTTAGTCATTTAGAAGTTAGTGATGACCAAGCTTCTTTTGTACCTTCCTTCTACTAGCATTGGAAACTTTATATAGGTCGTGTCCTGTGGGTGTGTTTTTTACTTGATGTTTTACTATGCATCTACCTCAACCGTGTCATATTACATAATGAAATTTATCCAGATCATTCAGTTCCTATGTCAGTGCAGTCAATTGTACTTTTTTCATTATAATATTGTAAACTAGTGGCTATCACAGCAATCCAATTTGTGTATCAGTTTTTCAGTACTTATCTCTATCCATTACTTATAATATCTGATGCCCCTTCGGATAGTTTGCAGTTCCTTGTTAGTTATATTCTTATTTTTGGGCTCCTTTTTCGGTTGCATTCTCACTTGGTTGATCTTGGGATCTTTGGCATCATGGTTGATTCTCGTGGTACTTAAATAAACCAGGTTGTATGTTTCCTGAATGGCTGCATTTCTATTTATTTGATGACAATTATTTATCATTTAAGTCCACTGCAAATGTGAAATCAGTACAAAGTATGGCCTTCCATGGCTCTCTTTTGCTGCAAATTTTGCATGAAAATTTACACCTGTCATTTTTGTTTCAGATATAAGATGGACTCAGGCAGTACTCAACCTTCAGGTTCAGCAGCCCCGTCTGTTCCCCAAAACCCTGCAATGACTTCGTGCAGGAAGAAGAAATCTGAGGAGGCTACATTCCTTGAAGATGTGAAAGACCACATTGATGAGTTCATTCATGCCTCCATGGATGAGCATAAGACCTGCTTCAAGAAGACCATTCAGAAGGTCAGCTGCACCAGCACACTGAAATTTGTGCTTTCTCAGTGATTCTGCTGTTGCCATACATTTGGTGCTCAACCCGTGTGTTTCTCATGTATTGTGCAGATGTTTGGCATGTCGAAGGTTGTTGCAGAGCGATCCGCGGAAAAAGCTAAGGAAGCTGAAGTTGAAAGTGCATTGCCGCTTCAGACCAGTGTTTCACAGTAGAAGGCAATGGTGTCAGCAAGGGTTTCAGTTGTAGCTTGTGTAAGTTCGTATGAGGAGTTCAGTGTTATATTCTATTCGTTTTCTGTATGAATGCTACTATCTTTCACTGCATAAATGGATTGTAACAATAAGAGCACAAGTTGAGATTTGAATACCGCTGCTGGGTTTGTGCTGATTGTGCCTTAGCACACTGGATCATACTGAATGCGCAAGCTAATAAAATGCATATGCATCATCAAACTATTTAACTATTGGTAGTACCTGCTCCCTTTGGATTGACTTTTTAATTATGTTTGTCGTCTTATTCAAAATATAAGTTCAAATATGTAAAATTATAAGTTTTGGTTCAATTTTAATAAAATGAATTATAAAAAATATATATGATATTTTGAAAAATATTTGAAATAAAATGAATGGTGTAAATTCAAAGAAAACGAGGACGATAATAATATAAGAACCGAGGGAGTATTATTTTTTCCTTCCTTCACCAGATTTGTCTGGGCCAGCAACTTGAGTTCAGCTATTGAGCCCACGGAATGTCCATGCGCTGCATTTTCAGACGTCTGTTCCCTCGGCGCTATCGACTGAAGGATTGTTGTTCATTCCGCAACCGTGGCGATATACTTGGTGTCAAAACCTCGAATTATCGTGTCATCTCCAAAAGGCAAAAGAAAACAAAAGGGAAAAGCAACAAATCACCCTGTCGAATTCCATGACACTTCTTCAACTCCTACGATCGCCTTGGAGCGTAACGTGAGGCACGCATCCACCCAGTGAGCCACCGAAGCAACTGGACTGGACGACCCTGTCCGTGTGCCTCGTTACCTCGGCAACCAAACCAGTCGCCACTTGCCAACTCATCACCGGTCGTGCGGCCTGCTACGTGCTAATGGCGCCATCCGGCTCAGGCCCACCAACAGTGACACGTCGACCTCTCCTCACGTATCGTTGTCCCCCGGTGTGGCCTGGCCTGGCTCGGCACCGCCCGCCCTTCGCTGTCCACGCGCTGCATCCCTCCCAACCTGCCGGAGACGGAAACGGACGCCGCGCGCGTCCCTTTCGGCTTCCCTGCCTCGCCGGTCTCCGAGTTCGCACCTCGTAATCACAGGCGTTGCTTTTCCCCTCCGATCTCCCTCCTCTCGTTTTTCCCGCGGAGCCATCGGCGTCAACAGGGGTCGGTGGTGGCGCCGCAGTGAGGCTTTGCTTGCTTGCGCTGACTCGCCGCCGGGCCGGCCGTGTCGCCGTCAGAAGCTCGCGCCCGGTTGCGGCGCAGGCACACTCGGACGCCGACGCGTGTACCGGATCCATCGATCGCGTTCATGCTACACTCTCATCCGTCCTGAATTGGACTTGCAAGTTTAAAAAGAGTATAGTGGTGGATCGTAGATGACCGTGTCAGAAATGCAGACCACAGAGCATGTGTGGGCGGTCAAACAGTAGGTGGAGTGACGATGAGCTTGGATTGGATTGTGCCTCGAGATGGACGCGTGTAATCTGTGGATACCTCAAGTGATCCACAATCAAATCAGGTCCTCGGACACTGTTCATGGAGCACGGGAAATTACAGGCTGCACATTGGACTTGCAAGTTTAAAAAGAGTTAAAAAAAAAATACTACTAACTGGCAAACTGTCAGAGCTGAGAGACACTAGTCCGTACTAACTTCTCCTCCCGACTTCAGAACAGAGGATAACTAACTAGTCCGTACTCCGTAGTGCAAACTGAAAACCTAAGTCTGTAGTCAATACAATCGACTTCGAACCAACCCAAATTCGTCATTTATAAAAATTAACAGAGAATCATAGAAAAGGATAAGAAGTTTTGACATGTCAAAATGCTGGTCATAGGAAAGGAATCATATTGTTTATCATTCACATGTCAAAATGCTGGTTGTAATCATGTAGTACTACGTCGATCACGTCGCCATCTCCCCGTTTGAAAACCCAGCCGGTTTTGACAAAAACAGGTTCCACGCCGTTTCGGTAACCAATGAGAGTGACCACAAGTCGGCGACAACGTTGGAGGATTTACCTTGATCCATCCAACAAATACCTGCAGCTCTATCCACAAAAGAATTCGCGCGTATTATATGCTTTGAAAGATCACAGGATGCGACCTGATGTACTGCAGTCGCCTCATCATTTGGGGTTCCTTGTGCCGACCTCTTGACCACCATTTTCCACATGCACACGCCACGGCCGGGACGAGTCTACCGAATCTGGCACCAATTAGTGTCGCGTTCTGATCGTTCAATCACTGTTTTTTTTTTAGTTTATCCCGTAGGACTTTTACCATGAACTTTTGGTACGTCCTGATGCGCGCTACAGGCTACAGGTATTTACAGCCTGTAAGTGCGTTCATCAATGTGTATAATAACTGTATGTCGCCTGTACTGTTCCACCGATCCATAGTACAGCACACCTCCTGCTGTACACCATAGTACTAATACCGAATAGTTATACCGATGTACCTTATGTGGATACTGTAGTCCATACCACGGACAAATGTACCGTGGGACCCGCTCCATATATACGCACAACGAGTTGATGGCAGAAGGACCCTGAGAAATTGCTAACGGTACAAACTACTTACTCCAGTGTAGCAGCCGCAGTACACTTCTCTAGTTCTCTTGCTTGTACAGCTCCGTATAACAGTAGACATTGTAATGTGATTTTTATTCGCTGCGCGTATTCTCTCATCTGCACGTCTCCTCGCGTCGCATGGCTCCGATGCGTGCTCTGGATCAGCCTGCGAGCTGGGCGCCCCGGCACGTGCCTGGCATGTGCAATAACCTCAACCGGGCACCCGTCAGCACCGCACCAACCCGGATTTTGTACAGTGCGCCCTCTGCTCCATCATCAACTTGAGTGGAAGAAAGAAGCAGGCAGTGCAGTATCATTCTCCCATGTACAATTGATCATTTGCGGCAAAATGAACTGGCAAAGTTCAGATGTTAGCTCCACAAAATTAGACAGTGGTGGGTGTACTACTTTCTTTAAGGAAGGTACTACCTGCTTGGGTCACTCGTCAGCAAGACAATAAAAGTCTCGTGGTGGAAAAAATAGCAGAGGAATCTGGAGACTTGCTTTAAATTATCTCCGGCTGCTTTGCAGCCTCGAATCATAAAGATAGCACAAGGTCCCGGTAACAATAGATGCGTCACCCACTAAATTGAGCTCCAACAGATAGGTTCCGGTTTTAGTAACTACCTCTCCTATCTCAAAAACAAAAATACCACCCCGTAAATCCATTTCCAGGTATTGCCAAAATGGTTCTACTTCGAATCTGCCAAGGTGATATAGTATAGATCATCAAGTCATTTGACGGCAAGTGCGGTTTCAAAAAAAAAAAAAAAAAAAAAAAAGGAGGTGTACTAGCAGTACTACCAGATAACCAGAACTGCCAAAACCAAATCATGAGCTCGGTTACGTCTGGACGAGGAATTTTCAGTCAAAACCCAGCGACCAAATCCAAAAATGGTCCATGGCTTTCACCCACAAAATAAAGACCGAGTTGATGTCGCCTGCGGCGTTCTCAGCTGAAGAGCCTGGTCCAGGATATGAATGTGTAGTGAAGCTGAGTTAGCACGAACGTCTCCAGTGTTTGGTCTAGCGTGTCCAGGTAGGGAGGCCGCCAATTATAGCTGCACAATCAGATTCAGATCCTTTATTTTCACTGCTCGACATGACACATGAAGCTGGTATCAGAAAAAAAAAATAAAGACATGACACATGAAGCTGATAATACCACCGGCCCGTACTGTACCGGCCTAATTGATTGTCCCGTTCTGTTCGTAGTAGTGCTACCTGCACTGCCCGGGGCTTCAATGCCATATTTAGGGCGAATCTGGTGGACAAATTCATAATTGTGTGCATCAACACGGCCCTAATTCTGTTCCGGATCATCAAACATCCTTGCAGAGAATTTACTCGAAGGCGCATGCAGTAATTCGAATCCTCCACAGTTCGGATGGAACTCGAGGCTTTCGCAGTGTTTTGTTTTTGGAGAAATGTTTTTTCTACGTTTTTTGTTATCGGTGAAGCAAATGCTGAGCGTGCGCAAATTACAAGACAGAATCTTAATCGTTTTGGATCCGCTCCGGAAGTAGGTTCGCCCCCTGACATGGCCAGTGGCCACGCACGCATGCTGCACGCACCATTGGTACGATATGTCAAGCCCATGGCCTGGATGCAGTAGCCAGTACTAGTTCACAGAACTGGCCAGCATCATCGGCCCGTCCTCATCTTCAATCCTTGGAGGCTTGGATGCACCGGCGAAGCAAGCGTGGTCTCCGACTACTCTCGCTAGAGAGGGTAGTAGTGAGCTGGTGAACGTGCAGTTTAAGGTCTTTGGAGGCGCGATAGCTACAGAGGGCAGTGAACTGGTGATCGTGACATGATTACCGTACTTGCGTTTGGTCACATGATTACCCGATCGGAGAGGAGGTACTAGCGAAAACCGAGACCTTAATCTTGGACATAATCCCAAGATTAACGCCGTAAGTACTGTACATGTTGTTTCTCCCCAATAGGCAATAGGAGTACAAGAACAGCCATTTAAAGCAGAGACTGCAGAAAAGACCTTAATCTTGGTGGAATTCGATCGCGCTGTGCGGTCGCGGCTCCAGGCTTGTTGCTGTTGTCTGTTCTGTTTGCCTCTGGCGCGTACTTACCGGCCGGGCCGAGCATTCAAGCGGCGGCGGGCCGCGTACGTCCGCCGGACGGGACAAGATCGACGTGACGGACGGCGCCATTAACGCCTCCTTTGAAGCGTAACGTCCTCATCTCTCCCCTGCCGGCCTTGCTCCCCGGGTCAAAGGAGCCACGCCACGGTGAATAAAACAGTAGCACGCATGTGACGCGTAGACTTGCTGCTGCCTTCGTTTCTCCGGTTCGAAGGAACCCATCGGAACATGGCTGCACACACCGGCGCGTCGATCCTGGCGACGAGTGGAAAAGTTGCCAGTGCGGTGGAGTGTCCTGGTGCGTAACGTAAACAGTTGCCAAACACGAAGTAAGAACAACAACGCCGTTTATACATTGGAAACCACGGCACACCAGCGCCTGCTACATTTTTTTTTTCCACGGACCACTCGTGTTTACGCCACGCATGTTCTCCCCATCGCATTTGAGGACTACTCTACATCCCGTGGCCCGGACTACAGCTGACTTGTGTTATTGTTTTTTTTTCAAAACAGTAAAACTAAACCCATCGTGCGTAAAGATGCACCCACCGCAAGCACGAAAATAGCAGCATTCATGCCGGCCGAGACGAATCAGCCCTCCCAGAAATGACATTTGCCGGCTCCCTTCCTGTGCTGGCTACTTTGCCTACTCGGCTTTAGCTGCAAGCCGCAGCTCCCATTTGGGGTAACCTTGCAGACCACAACTCGCGTTCCCAGTTGCGACCCAGCGATGTGTTCGCCGTCGCTGTGGATCGACACGCCATGATTTTCACTGTACTGGTAGTAGTACTCCTACGGTACTCCCAGCAACAGCGATCATACCAGCTCTGCTTTTGTCTCGTTTGGGGCCCTGCAGTATCCATTTCTGTTGCGAGCTCGGAAGAGGCAGGTCTTTTGCAGGCAGCGCTACGATTATTGAGCTGCATCCAATCATTTGTGCACGCCATCAGAATTATCAGAAGTTGTTTTAGAATTGGCCAGTCGGTTATCATTTGAAGTTTCCTGTGCGGCCATGCATATGTTTTCCGAAGGATATTATTTGCATTGAGAGCTGTCCTCCTGAATTGGTTAAAAAATCATTGATCAAAGCATAAAGTATCAGTGCAGCCTTTGTTAGCGTCTTAGCGATCGCATAACAAAAGATGGCCAGGTCAGACCTGTAATGCTCGTTGTCAATTCTATCGTCTGAAATGACGTGCCGAACAGTTCTTTTGACTACGTTTTGTATTTGTCCAAAGAAAGAGTTAAATTAAAAGTGAACCAAAAAGTAGTAGAGTATTGAACTAAAGAAATTGGTCACATTAAAGTTTGGTGTTCATGTCCGACTGTTTCGTGAACATGTTCATCGACTATGGTTTATGATGATGGGGCTTGTAGCAGTATTGTTTGGGCCGGCCGTTTTTTTTTTTTCATAATCTCATCTTCATTCTTCTTGCGATTCATATTCGTATTTTTTTAAATAATCTCATCTTCATTCTTCTTGCCGTTTCAAGAGAATATTCTCATATTGCGAAATGTACTCTCATTCGTTCTCGCTGACGCTATCGTTCCCTCCTATCTGTCAACCGCAGAATGTCCACGCAATTTTTTCTCTAACTCTAATGCATGTGTGCAAATAGAAAATCTGAAGTAGACTTATTACATCCAGCTTGACTATCTGCACCATATCGCTTCCTTTTCAAAAGCTCTACTCCCTTGATACAGTAGTACTTCCTGCCATTGGCTGTGCATTACTTTCCCATTGGTGGAACCGATCAACGGCTGGTTGCACACGGACGAGTAGGAGAATAATGGGAGTGTGAATTATTGTTGGTCTCCGTTGACAATGTCCATTAGATCAGAGCTCCCATTGACTTGGATAGTTGGATATGTTTGTTCTTAGGTAGAATGTCAACTGTTGCCTTTTTAAATTAAGGCAAAGAGCTTCGTCAGTCGAAACTAAACAAAATATCAGCGAATTTTGTCTGACGTTTCAAAATCATGCCACAAGTAACTTTGATTTTTGCTGGATATACCAGACCCTAATTTTGAGATGGGAAATATTTGTGCTGAGAAGAAAGGTCTATCTAGAAAAGTAGTAATTTCACAACAGAGCAGTTCATTTTTTTACGGAAGTAATGGAAATTGCACTTGACTGTGGCCGTACGATTTCAAACGGGTTGAGAATGATTAATTTGATCAGCACAAGAGTGAGTGGCTTGCATAACTATGATTGATAGATCCGGCTAAGAGGGCTGACGTACATTCATATAGGGGAAAGACCATCTTTCTCGGTACTATAGAGTGGCTTGCATAACTATTATGCTTGATAGTAGTATGTTTTGCTGATGATGAAGGATGCAAACGGCAAGCATTGACCCTACAAACAATTTAACATTCCATCAAGTACATATAGTACCACTAATCTAGTAGCTAGTACAGTACCACAACTAAGCACTAGCAGTGATTTTGTTACCGTGGTGGAGCGCGCTGTGCGCTGCTCTGGAGCACAACGTCTGGCTACCTAGCTTGCCCTATGTACACGGCTATACACCATTACCACCTCAAATTCTCCTATCCTGAATTCCTGATGCGCGTAATAAAACTGGCACATGTCTACACAACAGCAACAGGTAAGCTACTACAGTCAGACGGCACATCCGGGTCCACTATACGCTATAGAAAAATCGCAAGTCTCCTTTTCGTCTCACAAAATAGTAGTAGTACTACAGTACACTACCACTTGGCATGGCACCAGCAGGAAGGTAGCACACAGTTGGAGTTAATTTAAGCTTAATTAGGTAAACCTCATCGCTAATAATAGAGCGGTCGACTGATCACGACTCGTGATCAAGCGCATTCGATGCATGCATATGCATCATCGATCGACCGATCGATCGGTCTGAGATTCTGAGACGACAGAGGCAGTTGCGGGTTGCGACGTGTAGAAATCATCATCAGCGCGCGCAGTCGTAGTTGGTGGGAGTACAGGTACAGAGGTAGGGATGGGCGACAGCGACGGACGTCCCCCGCACCTAACGAACTCCACTTTTCCGGCCTATTATCGTCGAGCTAGCTGGACGGAGCTCCCTCACTCGCTTTACAACAGTCTCTGCTGGGTTTTGAATATATAATTCTTTTTTTTTTTTGCGAAAGTGAATAGTATATAATTCGGATGTACTAGTAGTATGGCTGGTGAGGAATTGCTGCGCCCACCTCCGGCACATGCGGTGTATCTGCTGCTGCCCTTGTAGAGATTGATGTGGAATTGGACGCGCCCTTGCAGATCTCAGTTCGGACGGTGGGAATCGAATCTGGGTGATACGTGCTACGTATTTTCACGAAAGGGAAAACGGTGAAAAGCAGTATGTTTGTGTGTGTCACGTTGCGGGGAATAAAGGTGCACGTATCTGAAAGGAGAAAAGCGCACACGATCTCTGAAAGAAAATACTATACACAGGTTTAGATTGTGAACAGATCACACGGGACACGAGACAGGTGCAGCCGCGTCATCGGAAGGAATGAATTTAAAACTGCAACTCTGTTTGGGAGCACGCGCATGTGTGTACCGGTCCCGGACAGAAAAACACAAGCCAGGAAGGAGATGCATCCAAGGAGAAGAAGAAGAAAAAGAGACGGCGGCTGCGAGTCGAGGCGAACACGGAACCCGGCGCGGAAGACGCAGTCAAGTCAAAGGACGGGCGCGGGAAAAGTCCAAGGGCGCAGGCAGAGCGCGGCGCAGGGCCGTGTGTGCGTGCGAAGCGAACAGACAGACGCGCAGCACGGATGGTTCCATTCCATTCCATCCGCGAGTCCACGCTTGGGTCGGCTACAGCGTCCCGCCGCAGGGGTGGTCGGTCGCGCGCGCTCCTCCACCAGGTGGGGGATGACTCCACGTCTGCAACGTCCCGCCTATTCTTCACCATAGCCTCATACCAGGGGCAAACACGGATCAAGTGGCATGGTGCGTGCGTGATTCAGGACAGTCCACAGCGAACCGCCCAATTACTTTGAGTTGGCCACGAAACCTGTTCCGGCGCGCCGTCAAACCCTCAACCTCAGGTATGTATGATTAACGCTCTTTCCCTAGTGCTGGAATGGTCACGCGCCAGTTGGTACATCACATAAAAAGGAAAGGAGGAACGCTTTGATGCAGCTAGTTAATGGTCCAGCCAAATGGGCAATCATGTACTACTACTACTAATCTTTTGCTAATAACTGTACAGCATCTGCTAACATTAACATTGTTCCAATTTCACCACACACGCAGCCGCTCCAGAGGTTTGACCCCAAAGTACCCGGCAGCAGCAGGAGGAGGTTCCCTCGTTGACCCTCACCCGTCTCGTCTCCTGTAGCCGCATCTCTTGTGCGTCCCATCAAAAACCCCACCAAACCCCCGGCCACTAAACGCCCGCACCCACCCGACCAACCCACGCCGCACCACCTCACCACTGCACTGCCGTTGCGTTTCGTTTGCACCGCGCCGATCCGTCACAGCCGGAGAGCCACTCTCACAGGCAGGCGCCGCGGAGGAGACCAAACCAAAACCAAACCCTTCCATTTCAGAGCCTACCCGAGAGATTCAAAATCATAAAACAGCTTCCTTAAGCAAAACAAAACCCCGCAATAGAGGCACCCACCAGCTTCCTCCTCCTCCTTCCCCTCCGCCTCCTACTCCGTCTCCCTCTCTCTCTCTCTCGTCCCCGGCTCCGGCCGCCGCCTCCACGCAACAAGGACTGCTTGCTCGCCGGGCGCCGCCCGTCGTGGCCGCGCGAGATCGAGACGCCGAGGTACGTGCGGAATTCGGGTGTTGCTCTGCTCGTTCGAATCGGAGGAGGAGGAGCAGTAATAATTGGGAGGCAGTTGGCGGAGCGTAACTTTGGGCATTAATGGCTAGGGGTAGTAGTGGTGGCGAGGCAGCCTCAAGAAGGAAGCGCGCCCTCCTGTAGTTTTTACCTCCCTGCGCTCGCTTGCTCGCTCACTCCGCGTCTGCCCCGCCTCGCCTTTATTATTGCGTTTTAATTTCCCTCCGAATTCCAGCTCCTCCGATTCCATCGACACCTGTAACGCGGCATGGGGCGCCTCGGCGGCGGCGGCGTCGAACCAAGCACGGCGCGGAGGTGATGACTCGCGCCGCGCGCGGGCTCCCCCTCCGGGCGCTGCCGCTGCTGCTGCTCCTCTCGCTGGCGGCGGCGCCCAGGCCGGTGGTGGCGCAGACGCAGCAGCCTCCCTCTATCCTCGCGTCGCGCGCGGATCTCGCCGCGCTCTACGCGCTGCGTGGCTCGCTCGGCCTGCGGGCGCGGGACTGGCCGCGCAAGGCGGACCCGTGCGCGGCCTGGGCGGGCGTCGGCTGCCGCGGCGGCCGCGTCGTCTCCCTCACGCTCGCCGGCCTCCGCCGCACGCGCCTGGGCCGCCTCGCCCCGCGCTTCGCCGTCGACGGCCTGCGCAACCTCACGCGCCTCGAGGACTTCAACGCCTCCGGGTTCGCCCTGCCGGGGCCCATCCCGGCGTGGCTCGGCGCGGGCCTCGCGCCCACCTTCCGCTCCCTCGACATCTCCGCCTGCGACGTCTCCGGGGAGATCCCCGCCTCGGCGCTCGCGGGGCTCGACAACCTCGCCACGCTCAACCTCGCGGGGAACCGGCTGTCGGGGCCGCTCCCGGCTGCCGCGCTCGCCAACCTCACGCGGCTCAGCGTCCTCAACCTGTCCGGCAATGCGTTCTCCGGCGCGCTGCCTGACGCGGTCTGGTCGCTCCCGGGGCTCGCCGTTCTCGACGTGTCCCGGGCCAACCTCACCGGCGCGTTGCCCACGGCGGGGCTTGCGCTGCCTGCCAATGCGCAGGTGGTGGATCTGTCTGGGAACCTCTTGTACGGCGCCGTGCCGGACTCGTTCGGCCGGCTGTTTAGCCGGGTGGCGCTGGCCAATATCTCCGGGAACTACTTCGACGGCAAGCTCGGTGCGTCTGATGGTGGTGGGAATGTGTCGTCTGAGTTGAATTGCTTTCAAGACTTTCCGGGGCAGCGGAGCCAGGCCGATTGCCAGCAGTTCTATGCTACGCGTGGGTTGCCTTATGATGGACCGGTTGCCCCACCGGCGCCTTCACCTTCTGCACCAGCGAGGAAGAAGAAGCACAAGAATTTGAAGTACATACTGATCGGGGCCATTGTTGGAGGCGTCCTGCTGATAGCCTTGGTTGCGGCCCTAGTGTTTTGCTTTGTGTGCTCTGGGAGGAGGAGGAGGAGAACCGGCACTGACCAGAGGGAAAGTGGGGCACCAAATGCACAGGCGGGGGTGTCAGGTACCAGCGCGGCTGCTGTTGGTGGTGGCTCACAGCCTTCTGCATTGTCCGCAAACATGGCGAAGGTTGGTGATTCGTTTGCGTATGATCAACTTGCCAGCATCACCTCTGGATTCAGCGAGGAGAGGCTTATCAAGCACGGGCATTCAGGTGATCTCTACCATGGTGTGCTCCAAGATGGAACTGCCGTGGTGGTGAAGAGGGTCACTTCTCGGGTGGCTAAGAAGGATGCATATCTGGCAGAGTTGGATTTGTTTGCAAAGGGATGCCATGAAAGGCTGGTTCCGCTTATGGGGCATTGTCTTGATCATGAAGAAGAAAAGGCTCTTGTGTACAGATTTGTCCGAAATGGTGACTTATCAAGTGCACTGCACAGAAAGCCAAGAGAGGATGAGGAGGGGATGCAATCTTTGGATTGGATAAAGAGGTTGAAGATTGCAACAGGGGTGGCTGAGGCTCTTTGCTATCTGCACCATGAGTGTAATCCACCAATGGTTCACAGGTATAAACTTCTGTGTGATTTTGCAGATTTTATATGCTTTAGCAATAATCTGTTCTAAGATGGTAAATTCGTAGTTCTATTGTGCCTTTTGATCATCTATCTCAGATCAACATTTCTTTTTTATCATCATTACATTGTGTTTAACAGTTGCCTGACAGTTTCCATCAGGTTGTTGATACTGTTTTTTTTTTTAGCATTTACCACCATCACATAGAATAAAAATTGGTAACAGCTAGAAATACTCTCGACATATGCCATATCTTGTCTGAAATCCACAATACCAAAAGTCCCATGGGGGCAGTGATGTTATTTAGTTGAGACAATAGCATACATGGGATCTACTAACTTCTGTTAGTCAGGATATCATGTTATGATGGGGTCAATGCTACTATTTGAGCCATGCTGTAGATCATGACAGATACTGATTTTGTTTTTTTGCTGCTTTGTCAGTTTTTATGGCAACACAATGGATTCTGTTTACGCAGATGCTTCTTTTCAACCTAAATAAATATGACCCGCTGTAAATATTTGTAACTGTGGATCTTATTTTATCTGTTCTGTGGCACAGGGATGTGCAAGCCAGTAGTATCCTCCTTGATGATAAATTTGAAGTACGCCTTGGTAGCTTGAGTGAGGTGTGTCCTCAAGAAGGGGAAGGCCATCAAAACGTTATAACAAAGCTGTTAAGATTTTCTTCGTAAGTCTGCTATTTCATCTCTGCATGGCTTATCTTTCTTATTCCCATTCTTGTTTCTAAGTTTGGAACTTCATTAGCATTCACTATTGCATCATCATGTTCATTTCAATGGTAGTTTCCCAGTTTTTGAATTTTTTTTTTGTTACAGTTTCTTCTAATTTTAAATTAACAAGTGAATATTTGGCAAAGTTAAATAGTGTGAGGTCAACATTAGTTCCTGTCAATCACTAGCTGACCCTATTGCACATAATGATCTTCTTGGCCAGTTATCTGAATCTGAATGACACCAATAAGTGAGATAGAACTATAGTCTATAGTTATGGTTCAATTTATAGAAACCTATGTTTTATTTGGTTGTCATACGATTGATTACACCCTTATAGCAAATTCATTTTCTTACCTTGAAGTTAAATCATTTCTGACCTTTTGATACTGTATATTTTGTGGGATTGCAGGACGGCAGATCAAGGCTCTTCTGGTGAGTTCATGCTCTGCTTTCAAGCATTTTCAGTCTAGAGCATTTGGCATGAATCCTCAGTCTTCGATGAATATGAAAAGATTCCAGTGTTCTGTTGTTTGTGATAGATGCTTTGAACATCATATATTGACCTACCTTTCGGTTAATTGCTCAATTGACCCATTCTATCTTATATAAACAGGCTCTCCATCTGCAACCTGCTCATACGATGTTTATTGTTTTGGGAAAGTTTTAATGGAGCTGGTGACAGGAAGACTTGGAATGAGTGCATCAAATGATGCTGCTACAAGCGAATGGCTTGATAATAGTTTGCGGTATATCAATATTTATGAGAAGGAGCTCATGAGCAAGATCATTGATCCAACCCTTATCATTGATGAGGACCACCTGGAGGAAGTCTGGGCAATGGCAATTGTTGCCAAGTCTTGCTTGAATCCTAGGTCATCTAAACGTCCACCAATGAAGTACATCCTTAAAGCACTAGAGAATCCCTTGAAGGTCGTGAGGGAAGATAATGGTTCTAGCTCAGCCAGGTTGAGAGCTACATCTTCACGAGGTTCATGGAATGCTGCATTGTTTGGAAGTTGGCGGCATAGCTCCTCCGATATAGGTCCTTCAAGGGATGACAACATTCTGAAACGCTCAGAGACAATAAAATCGTCTGGGGGGAGTAATGGAGATCATTCTTCCTCCCGCCGGAGGCAATCTAAGGAGATCTTCCCTGAGCCATCTGACTCTCGTGATACCGAGGATTAAGGGATCATGGAATAATGCAACTTTCCTAGCGGTCATCTTGGTGGAGAATGTCCATGAATGGTTCTGTTGAAGCTCCGTGGTAAGCTTCTGTCATGTGAAGTGTGAATTCTCGTCTTGTCAACAACTCCACAGTGGTACACTGGCTCCATGGTAACTATTTTTTGGGGGCAAAGAAGTATTAGATGAAAGTGGTGGTATGGTATGGACATTCGCGTTCAGTCGGTGGTTAGTTAAAATTCTCACTTTCGGAATATCCGGATCCTCTCTTCTGGTTTTCTTTCCTTTCCCCTCTCATTTTTCACCTCCCGATAAAAGAAAGAATGGCGAGATGATTCTTTTTCTTTTGTAATTGATTGCTTCATTGTTGATCATAGTAGAAATGTTAAAAAATGTTCGTTTCATTGATGCCTGAAAGCTTCTAGTCCATTCAGAACCTTCTTCATTTACCATTCGAGTATGGTTGTCTTCGTTTCCCCAGAGCTAATTTGTACGTCGTGTTACTGAATACTGAGTGAGGACATCTGGTACCTCGCTAGGTGGGCCAGATGCCTGAATAAAAGGCCGAAACGTGATTGCGACCTTTCAGAAAAGGCCGAAACTGCATGTGTCCGTTTGTGACAAGCTCGCGCTATGCCGGCCCAGCCCAAAAATAGTCGCTGGAAGTATTATAATAAGCAGCGCCTGTAGCTCAGTGGATAGAGCGTTTGTTTCCTAAACAAAAAGTCGAAGGTTCGATCCCTTCCTGGCGCAGATTACCTTTTCTTTTTTTGCTGTGCAAACTATTTTGTTCCATTTATAGTTTATAAAAACTTTGTCCCTATTGCTAATTAACTCTCCATTTCGGTGTGTTGTTTGTCAGTTCTCTAGTTTGGTTTGAGTTTTTGAGTTTGCGGAGTTTACCCGCATGTTTTCTCCCCACCAACCAGTTGACCTTCTGGCATTTGATCAAGTGACCTTTGTAAAAAGACTCTACTACTTCCATTGTGGCACCATGTTGATTCTGTAGCACCGACCAGGTAATTAGTACTGGCTGGATAGTGGATACACAATAAAAGAAGCTATACACAGGATGCAGAGTTTGTTCTTGCAAGGGGCACATCATGCAGTTATACATGATGATTTTAGGGGACAGCAGAAAGCTTTCAAATAATTGAAAATCCGATTCATTTAGTGAAAAAGAAACAAACATAGGTAAGAGAATAAATACATGATAAATCAGTAATTTTGTGCTATTTCTTATCCTTGCATCAGTTATTGATACATCACTTATTAGGTCATGTTTTGAAGTACAGAAACTGGTGTAGCATTTTATTCTAGTGGGAACTATATCTTTGGAGACGAGACTGTTTGGTTACAGGAACAAATTCAAGTATGGATGAGTAACACCTTAACTTGTTAGTCCCTCATCTGTGAACATTCCATTAGTCCTCAACTTATCTACTTCCACTATTCAATCTAGTACAAAGAACTCTCGTCATAGCAGGTCCATACTCCTTAGCTGGCTTTGGCAGCAATCAGAGATGATCTTGGTGTAACCTCGTCCTCACGAACCAATGTCCCAGTGTTGGCATTGTTAACATGGTCACTTTTTGCATCGGCAGCCCAAAAACTCATTGTTTTGATGTCATCATTCATCATCAGCTCAGAATACTCGTCATGGTTGTACACCACGCTGCTCTTGCCCCCAAATTCAACAGGAAGGACTTCTGGATCGATGTACTTGTGCATGACCTTCATGCTGCCCTCATCCTTCAGGTACACGAAGTTCACCTTCTCGATGGATCTCGGGTCAAGGAAAATTTTAAGAACCTGAAAAAATATAGCAACATTTATGTCCTAAAGTAGAAAAAAGCATATTGTTCATGATCACAAGTATTCAATTTATAAACGCGTATATACATTATATTCATGAAAGGTGAAGACTTAAACCCTATACCTTCCAAAAAGCCTCAAATACTTTTGGGGCATTAAACAGAAATGCAATGGCCAGCCTCTCAGGGTAATGATTTTGCAGGATATTTGCACTTTCTCTGGCAGTCTTTATTGGCGTGGCATTTGCCATCGTCCATCCTGTGAAGTCTATCAGCCATACCATTTTCTCTTGACCTTCAGACAGGTTAAGAATTGCATTCTCCAAAATGTATACAAGAAACCGTATCTGCCCTTCATGAGAAGTTGTGTTCTGCAATTTGAAGTTAATATACAGGTGGATTGTGAGCTGATGAAGCTAGAATAAACTGAAGGTTCTCAACAAGAAGGAAAAAAAACATCACTAAGGATAACACTAAATAAGACTTTCTTGCCTGCTTTGCAGGTTTCATAACAACGACAGTTCTTCCCTCTCTATCTCGAAAACTTGCCCTGTACATTTTGCCCGTTTCTGCTTCGATGGAAACATCAGGCTAGAAGGCAGTAACCAGTAAATATTGTGTTTAGATACTTGACCAGGATTATCAGAAGACAAGGAAAAAAAGGGAGCAGATTTACCCAGCTTATATCCTCTGGCCTGTATGCTTCCCTCCACTTAATACTTTCTTCCAACATTTTTCTCGACTTGGTAACATTCCAGCTGCGGGCTTCTAGATATCTTGTCAAACATGCTTCACTGCAGTACTTCTCACTGCGGCAAGACAAAGGCCCAAGTGCAGCTTTCAGTTCCTTTATCTGCAAATAACTCATAAAAGGACAATATTGGATAAATATCAATAAGAAAAATAAAATCGTTTGTCAAGACTGCATGTTTTCTACACGGATAAAGGCCCAATGCAATTCTCTGTGATGACTGATGAGAACATATGATCATTTCTCAATACCTAGATTGTTGAATTGAGGCTCTGTGTGAATTGATAGCACACTAACATAAAAAGGCACCCATAAGTAAGCCCCGCAAGCTTTGATGCACAAGGATACCACTATGACAGCCTTGTTTAGCAGCAAACAAGGCTGTCATAGTGGTAACAGAAACCAAAGGCACATACCCCTAGAACGATTTAGGCTTTGGCCTAAAACAAAATTTCAAACTAGGTCCATGCAAAACCTCAACTGTTAACAAAGAAATTGGCATACCATACATCTTCTATAGTTCTTTTTTAGGAAACTTATATCCTCTGTATTTTTATAACAAACTAACCACCTTTTCCATGGAAGCATGTGAAGAACAAATTTTAATAGAAAGTTCTCCATAACATCAGTGTTTGAGAGTAATAACTATGCTATGCTTATCCAGTAGTTTGGGAGCTCAAGGTCAAAATGTAACAAAATTTCTTCATAACACATGAACTGGGGGCATAAATCATCCTGCTCACAGCAAAGGGGCTATATTTCAAAGAGAAGTCGGCATGTTTACAAAGCCACAGCTTTTAGGCTCACAACAGCAACGGCTAGATTCACTTTTACAGTTTATGCCAGTCATCTGTGCAACAGTGTACATTAGATGTAATGTAAGGCTTTGATAAATGGAAACTATAAAACTGTATAATTGATTTTCCTGAGTGGGATGTATCTTTGGCCAGTTTGTAAATCCGTAATTCGGAGCAATATATTGTGCATGCTAATAGTTCGAAAAACTTTATTATGATGAAAGACATTTTTTAAATTACCTTTGCTTCTCGCTGCTCAGCATCATTTGAATTGAAATGAGAGCCATGCTTTCTCCTGAACATGATTTCTTCTGAGCAATTATGGTTAACCTAAATTGGACAAGAGTATTGTTAAAAAAACAATGAAACAAGACAAAATAATGAAACATCAGTTCGATCTTAAAATACAGCTTACTACATAAATGTTAGTGCACCAGTTATGCCAACGTGCACTGTGACATCTGAAGGAAATTTTCTTGTTCATATTTCTGATAAAAAAATTCTTGTTCATATAGACATGAAAAATAAAAGCTTTGTTGTTGTTGTTGTTGTTGACATAAGCATTAGAAAGAACATCTCTGTGTACTGTACTACTGATTCCTACAAAGAGTAATATAGATCACATGCTTATGGGCCCCAGTTCTGGATTCGCAAATAATATGCCGACATATCCATTTTTCAATCCAGTAAGTAAGAACAGCATGGGCAGCTGATAACTTTGCTCTATACTAATTCTGTAGGCACTTGTTGGTTGAGGATTGGAATATGAAAGAGCAAGTACAGGCAGTGAGCCCACACTTACATCTGGTATGTCCCCTGCCGGCCTAGACTCATGCAAGTTCTATTGATGATAACGACGTACATGTACAGCTAAATGCCAAACACAATTACGATTATTATCTAGTATTTGTTAGGACTAACCTAGACAACAGCCCTATCCAGTTTCTTCAGTTTTCTGTACTTCACAGTTAAAGAGAAAAGGATGTGCAGAGTAGCTCTTAAAGAGCCCTGACGGTCTAGGCATATATGGCTTGATAGAGCCAATGACCTATATTGGACATGAAATCTGCACCAAGAAAATACATATTAGAGGAGAAATAACAGATCTAGCATGAAAACAATATACAAGAAAGAACATCCGCGTTCAACAGGCATGCATCAAAGATCTCGGATTTTCCTCTGCATATCTTTTCCCTGAAATGGTGATGTTTGTCATAACCATGCTGCTAAGGATAAAATATAAGCAAAGAACAGAACAGATAGGACGGTAGAACAGGGACTTTATGGGGATGATTACAACGGAACAAAGACAAGATTTCCCAGGAATCCAAGGGAGAACAAGAAAGCAGCCTTTTACTATCAGAACATAAGATTTCCATCAATTAGTAATTTACTAGCGATTAGCGAACAACAAATTTACAAGAACATGAAACATAAATCAGATCAAGAAAGGCATCCATACCAAGGTATTTGCGCACAACCTCAGCAAACCAGACCAGGAAGCTGCGTATTGCGCAATGGCGGCCAGGGTGACCAGGGCCGGCGCCGGAAGAAGAATTACGAAGCGCGACGCTAGAGTTGGAACAGAATTTTCTTCCCTCCCTCCTCGCTGTCCTATCCTCCTGTTCTTTCGGGCGCAGGTACGCGTACACTTGGACTGAGATGAAGAGAGGGGTGTTGTTATTCTGTGGCCAGTTTCTCCATTTGTAAATCATCGATCGCCTTCGTGGAGGTCAGGGCGAATAGTTAATGCCGCCACTGAGGTCATTGTCCGGACGGGTGGGAAGTTTTATTCGCACAATGCGGACGGGTGGGAGGTAGATCAGGGTCGGCTGCAGGAAAATCGACGGCTGAGATTTGCCTCAGATCTCAGAGCTGGAGATTACATGAGTACATGACCTCCAACAAACAAAAGGCTAGGGAGAGGGGACTATAAAGCGATGAGGCTACTTTGCAAGGATTCAAGGTTGTTTGGAAACTTCGAAATATTTAGGCCAACACATTTCAGGTATAAGTGGACGGAAAATGACAGTGCTAGAATTTCAAGGCTCAAGCTTCAGTGTGTTTTGATTCTAAGGCTGACCAGATAGAGGAAAGAGTGCTCGCCAGATCGGGGAGGCGCAAAAGAAGAGGGTCGCAGGTGTGGTTCTACCGGAGGGGAAGTGTGCAAGATAGAGAGAGTGCTCATTTCGTTGTAGGAGTTTGAGATTGATGTGTTTACTGTCTACCCAATTCAAATGAATTATAAAATTATTGTCCTTCGTCGGCTTAAAAATAGCATGACATACCTTACGGGGAACGTGCGTGGTGTTGATGAACAACAATGTGATCTACTAAGCTGAGTCAACATTTTATCCTAGGAAACCTATTTCTCTCAATAAAATAGTTCACTTTTCCCATTTTTTGCTATATACAAACATTGTACACGTTGACATCCTTGGCATGCATTAGCTATCAACTACTCTGAAATTCACTATATCCATCCTTCTATTCAATTCTCTGCTCTGCATTGGGTTTTCGTCATATTTTTCTACACTATCTCTTAAATGGTTAGCCTGAGCTTATGCAACCGCATATTCATATCGCATCCTTAGTTACATGGACATGACCACCAGAAGTCCAGAAACACGTACGTTATGTGGTTCGTGTAATTATGGATGTCTTGACTTGGATCACAACAGTGCTTCGGATCTCTAAAAACACTTGCTGTGTAGATTGGGCAATCGCATTCACCATTCACGCATCACTAGACGATTTGACAATTGCGAGCATGTACTGTACGAGCTAGTCTCGGCACTGTGGGCCTGTTTGCTTTGCGTCCTCAGAATTTTGATTTTGCCTAAGCCAGCCAGCAACCTCAGGCGCTGAGAAGCCGGCGCCAGGACTCGAACCAACACGCCCACTGTGTGAGGCTACTCTCAATGAAGATTTTATTTTGTTGTTTCTAAGAGTGACATGTCATAAAAATAATTTGAAACTACAAATAAAATAATCTCTCCAATACATGGTATCATTTGGATGTTTTATTGCATTTAATTTAATGTTTTTTTATAGGACTTGCTAATTTTCAGCTGGTTAATTTTCAGTCACCTCCTTGAGTCATTAGATCTAGATCCAATGGTTTATAATTATTATACATATAATTCTATAAAAAAAAATTAAAAATACAAAGTAGCAAATTATTGACTGAAAGCTTTCAGCTGATTGAAAGCTAGAAAATATGTTCTTTTATTGGTTGTCTATCTTTACCATACTTAAAAAACGGACTTGGTGGTGAATGATGGTGGTGGTGGTGGTGCGTCTTGGCTCCTCTATACCGTGCTGACTGGTGGGGCCCAGCTTCATACCCGCCCCCATGAGTCCACGATGCATGATTTAATGTTCTAGAAAATAGCAGTTTGTTCAGTCTCTAGGGATCACCTATTAAGAAATTAGGCAAAGCATTTGAGTGAAAAAAACATGTTGCTAATAGCAATATATTTATCATAAGAACGTTTCGATCTTGTTTATCATTTGTGAGCCATACAGCAATATATAGACCACACTAATCTATCCTCTGATAAAGATGTTTTAGTTCAGTTAACTATAACTTTACCAGTATGTTTAAACCTGCTAGCATGTTCGAGAAAGGAGAAAGCTCAATAGGTAACCTCGTCATAGAAGAGATATCATATAACTTTTTCCCTTATTATGCGTTAAAGTAATTTCTATTCTAATTGTTTCATAGTGAAAGCGGCCTCGTGAAGAAGCTTGCGATACCACCTTTCCAATACAAGGGTTAACAAACCCTGAACTTATGTTTACCCAGCGTGATTTGTTGATAGCTTTTTGTTAATCCGTAGCGAACCACGGGCATCCAACTAGTAGGATCAAATAAAACTCCTCTCCTTCAGTGCTAGTATCATAGTAGTGTTTAAAATCTAGAAAACTATATATACCCAATTTCATTTAAATGAAATTTCTTCTCTCTCTCTTCTGATAACTTCTTTATCATATTATCAAAATTATTTATGTGACACCTTATTTATTAAAAATAAAACTCCCATTAAAGTAGCCTGAGCCCTCGTTGCAGTTGCATCATTATGCCGTGTGAGCCCACCAATCAGCAGCTCCGGGTTATGGAGCACGGGCTCAGCATCACCTCCCATGACGTCAGCATTAATGCCTTGACAGCGCTAACACATAGTACTCCTTCAATATCAGGATAGAAGTTTTAACACGCAAATACTCCTTTAATATCAGGTCAAACCAACTGATGTCTCTGTGAGCGAGCATTTAGACTTCAAATTAAAGTGCAGTGGCAACCAATGACGTAGAAGGAAATGTCAAACCGACTGATGCCAAATAGCATCCGACAATAAAAGGTACAAACAAATGTGCACTGTTTTAAACAGATTTGCCATAAGATCATAATGTCATTTAAATTCAGCCACTAATTTACACTGCTTTAAGCAAATTATATCCACAGAACAAGCAACCCCCACGCTCCACAATCCGAGGCACATTTCTCGTGAGTCGCGACCAGAGATTTTGCCGGCCTATTCTCCACGCGCAAGCCAGTTCCGCGATGATCAGCCGACGGAGGTCGACACGAAGGAAAGCGCACCCAGCAACGGCCAACGGCTAACGGCATGTTGGTGGCGACAGATGATTCGAGTACAATCAAGGACTAGGCAGGACACCTTGTGGACCATTTCTTGTGTAGTTTATTTATTTTTGTAGATGTGAAGATTCTGTTAGTCCTCGGTTTATATATTCCCTCCATTAACTCTAATACGAATAACTCCTATAATAGAAAGGTTCATACTCCCTTCAGCTCGCTTTAGCAGCAACCAGCGAGGACTGGTGTGTAACCTCGGGATCCACGGTCCCGTTGATGTCACCGTTATCGTGGTAAGTTTCTGCATCAACAGCCCTAAAGCTTGCTGTTTTGATGTCATCTTTCATCATCAACTTGGAGTAGTCCTCGTGGTTGTACACCACACTGCTCTTCCCCCCAAATTCTACAGGAAGGACTTCAGGATCGATGTACCTGTGCATCAGTTTCATGCCCTCCTCATCCTTTTCGTACACAAAATTCACCTTCTCTAGTGACTTTGGATCAAGGAAAATCTTGATAACCTGAAAAAATTGAAAAGGATATTTTGGGTCAGTTTTGTAAAATTTTATGAACAAAAGCATATGCATACAAAAACTTTATGAACGCAGGGGCTTAGACACGCCTTACCTTATAGAAAGTTTCAAATATTTTAGGGGCATTAAACAAAAAGGCAATGGCAAGTCTCTCAGGATAGTGATTTTGCAGAATACTTGTACTTTCTCTGGAAGTCTTCATGGGCGAGGCATGTGCCATTGTCCATCCAGTGAAGTCTATCAGCCATACCATTTTCTCTTGACCTTCAGGCAGGCTGAGGATTGCATTCTCCAAAACATATACAAGATGCCGTATCTGCCCTTCATGGGAAGAAGTATTCTGAAATTTGAGAACAGTAATGAATTTTCAGGTCATAGCTAAAAAGGCCCAAGATTCTTAGGAAGAATGGAAAAATAGCAACAAGTCTTGCCTGTCTTGTTGGCTTCATGATAACAACAGTTCTCCCCTCTCTATCTCGAAAGCTCGCCCTATACAATTTGCCTGTCTCTGCTTCAACAGAAACATCAGGCTAAAGGGCAACAAACAAGGTATTTAGAGCAAGAATAAGAGAGCAAAGTAGCTCGAGCAATACATCCAAGGACAAAACAGAAACAACAGATTTACCCAGCGAATATCCTCCGGCCTGTAAGCTGCCCTCCACTTGAGGCTTTCTTCCAACATTTTTCTCGACTTGGTAACACTCCAGTTACGTGCTTCTAGATATCTTGCCAAGCATGCTTCACTGCAATACTTCTCACCACGGGCAGATAAAGGCCCAAGTGCAGCTCTAAGTTCATTTATCTGTCCAGAAGAGATTGTTGCATTAGAATTTTATAGATGACAGTACCTACATGTCACACGTCCAAAAAAAAAAAGAGTAGCATATCTCAATACAGAAGGCAAAACAATTGTCAAGAACATGCAGACTTCAGTATTTAGATTTTTGAATGGTACCATTTCAGCAAATGAGTTTATCTTAGGCATAACACAATAGGTGAACAGAACACTGATCTTCTAATCAGACACATACTACCCCAGTAATTCACTATTGATTTTATGGTCAACCAAAAAACCATGATACAGTAATAGAGTGGACAATGGACGTTCCATTTTTTACAACATAATCCTTATTCATTTCCATCTAAAGGTAATAAGATGGTATCATTTGCAAGGAAGCATGTGAAGCACATACTTTAGCAGGTCCAACACAATTTGAACTCCTGTATGCATCAGTTGTTGAAAGTGGAAAATTATGTTGTCAGCCAGGACCTTGTATGTGCACGAGTCCAAGAGCCTATGCCATACTAAAAATAAAGTTCAAGCAACTAAAATTTCGTCAAAACACATGAAATTGGAATAAATATTTGGTTCATGGCATAAACAGCAGCTTTCAGGCTTCTAGCAACCATTGCTAGATTCAGGTCTTTAGCATGTTTTTATTTCTGTTTGTCCAGTAGTAAAGTTATAAGACTGATACTGGGTTTTTTTCAGGGATCGAAACAACAAAAACTATGTAAAAGTATATAAAAAGGTACATCTGCATCTTTTACTGTTTGGCAGTCAGTATATCATGCATTTTCCACAAAGTTATGAGTCATGATGAGATGAGATACAAGTTCCATGATTACCTTTGCTTCTCGCTGCTCAGAATCATTTGAGTTGAAATGAGAGGCATGCTTTCTCCTAAACATGTTTTGTTCCACTCTCAGCGATGCTCAACCCTGAAATGGATTATGCATACTGTTAAATACAGTAAATAGCTCAACAAAATACAGAAACTTCATCCCAAAACCCAGCTCAAGAGTATATACATGGTAGTAATAGCAATGTGCAAGGTAAGACCCTTGAACTGAATTTCCCTTTCAGAAGAACTATATGTTTTCCTTTTAAAAGGAAAGATAACCAAGCATAGATCACAACCGAGATTTGGACCCCATTTCTGAATATGCACATAAATACACTGACATGTCTCAGTTTTTCTATACAAAACAACGGCATGGGCCTCTTCCCCTTTAGCTGATGGCTGCTAACTGTTAAGCATTTACTCTATTATTATTATTATTATTTGTAGGCCAACGCCTTACAATGACAAGAAAGGTAGTAGCGTTCTAACCCATCAGACATGCAAAAGGCAAGAAATTTAATTGGCATACAAGTGGAATGTGGAAATGATCGTTATAAGTACAAGTAGCACCCACTTAACTCCCTGTTTGCTGATAGTAACGTGCATGGACAGGTAAAATGTGAAACTCAATTATACTTATTAATTAGCACGATTTAAATAGCAATTCCTAACGAAATTAAAAAGGAAAGGATGTTGCCCTTGCTCTTATCATCTGCCTGCATACGCGATACGCCAATGAACTCGTAAAGGAGATGGAAAACTAGATCTGGCATAACATCATGATATGGACGTACTTATTCATTCCACAGATTACAGGTAAGCAACACGGTCGACTATTTTTTCTACAAGCTCAACACAGGTGACATCCCACTGAATCAACCACATTCGTTCTTTTAAAGAAGAAAAAGGAATCTACAACAAGAAGAACGGGAAATCAGATCGAGAAAAGCATCCATACCAGCCTACAGGAGTACGCACTACTACTCAACAAGCGCTGCAGCAGTTGCGACCAGGAAGCTGTGAGTCGCGCAATGGCGGCAATGCTGAGCAGGACCGGCGCCGAGGGGAGAACACGAAGCGGAACGCTGGAGTTGACTGGAATTTTCCTCCCTCCGTCTTCGCTATCCTCTCCTCCTGCCGTCTCGGGGCGCAGGAATCAATGCAACGCACTAGCACCTCCGAAATGGAATCACGCACATGTCATTGTTCCGAGTGTTTATTGCTGGCATCAAGATTTCCACGGATCTGGCTTTGTGGAGTCGACAGTGGAGGTGCAAGAAAGGTGGCTCTGAGGTCGCTGACTTTACGAAATGAACGGGTCTGATGTAAGATCAGGTTCGATGTTGTGAAACCGATGGATGAGATGTGTATGGATTTGACGGTATAGGAGTCTGGGAACGGAGACTGGAAAACAGTTGCATGATAATTGCATGATGCGTCATCTGCGACTAAAGAATTTTGAATTTTTTTAAAGAATTTTCCATGTACACAGTTGCCTTGTGACAAACTATTACTAGCCAAGTACTCTCTCTGAGAGAGAGAGTCCAGATTCATAATATTTTTAATAAATATGAATATATTAAATATATAATATATTCAGATTTATTAAAAATATTATGAATCTAGACTAAATTTTTAAATGTTTATGTTTTAGGATGGATGGAACAAGATTGAAATAACCTGATTAACTGGTTGACTTGGTTTAGTAAAAAACCAATCAGTTAATCGGCCGGTTAACTGAATTGCTACAGTACCAAATTTGATTTCGTCTAACCGATCGGTTAGCGTGTCCGGAACCGATTTTTCAGTTAACCGGGTTAACTGTTCGGTTATTCTAACCCTGGTAGAGAGTAGCCAGGTTTAATTGGTGTCAATAGAATAACTCAAAAGTGAATTAAAAGTCCCAATCGTCTCGACATTTCGTTAATATGGTTAGCTCGCAAAAAGAAAAATTATTTTCGAGAAACACTGTAGTAGAAAATTGCGCAAGCAACAGAGCCCGTGCCTGCTACTCTTTGTAGCAATCGGAAATCTCACCTGGCCCCCGCCTCCTGCCGTCGGTTGGTCGCGCCCGCCCCGTTGCTCGGCTGGGCTCACCCGACCGCTGCCGTGCCCGCCATGGCGTCGGGTACAGAGTAGGTGGTTGTTCGGTTATACTCAGCTAGAAAAGTGAAAGGAAGAAGAAAGAAAAGCCTAAACAACATTGGATCAGTAAAAAAGAGTGACCAAACAAATGATAAAAAAGAGATAATTGTATAAATCACCTTATAAGTTTTTTGAAGTTTGAGATTCTCACTCATAAGTGTTTTTGTTGTAAATTTCCACCCCTATGATATTTTGTTACAAGAAATATCCCAGTTGATACATGATTAATTGATTTTATATGTTTTCATCAATATAAATTTAAAAATAAATTAAATTAAATAAGTTTAATATTATTATAGATTTTTTATGAGTCTAATTCATCTTATTTTTGTGAGAACAATATCCAATTCCTGAATTTTGTGGGACATCGTTCATACTGTAAAATATCAAATTTTTTATATACTTTCTAATAATATATGAAGATTTATACTTTCAAAATTTTATATATTTAATAAGAACATCATTCACTGCTCCAAATGAACAAAACATATTGAGTGAATTAAAGCATGTGTAAATTAGGGTGGTTTTTATAATAAAATTAAGTGGGTGGGTGGGGATATGCAATAAAATAAGTTACAGATTAGAATCTCAAACTCCATGTAACTTATATGATGATTTCTGCAATTAATCACGAACTCGGTTATTTCAGAGCAATTTCATTCGACATCAGTTTTGCAGTTAACCGTGCTAAGCCATAAGACCCATTAGAGCATCTTCAAAAGTTTTCCCACAAATAGAACCTAAAGGAGTATTTTTAGTAACAGCCTAAAAATTATCGAGGGTAATTTTTTTTGTCTTCTTCAACATTTCTCTCTAAAAATAGATCCACGTCAGCATGTGGGCCACAACGACATTAATTCTCTTAAAAATACAAAGGATTGGAGCTCCTAACTTTCGTCTTGTTTCTAGCTACAAATAAGATGAATTAAGGAAAAAGATAAATTTATGAGTTATTTTAAATAGCTGTTGAAGATTGATTTTTAAATTAAACCTTATTAATTTAATTTAAAAAGATTTTATGAGGCTCATAGTATGTATTATAATACTACTTGAAAGAAAAAAGGAGTACGAATCAAATCCGAATGTTGACTTAAACGAAAAACTTCATAATTCTATAGATAATCAAAGAGCATGAAAATAGGTAATCATCCTCAGAACAAATCATTGGTGTCCACTGTATCATACTTTTTACCGTCGCCAAACAGAACTAGATGAGATCGCCGCCAGTTAGGTAAAAATGAGCGCGTCAAGCATCTTCGGTCGAATCTTTTGACCCCGTGGATATTATACAAACATTTTTTTAGTATGAGAAAAGAGTAATATCTTTGTTATTCCATTTATTTTTGTTTAGATGTGAAGATTCTGTTAGTCCTCACTCCTCAGCTTATCTATTCCCTTCATTAATTCTATACGAGTAACTCCTACCACAGAATGTTTGATACTCTCTTCAGCTCGCTTTAGCAGCAACCAGGGTCGACTGGTGTGTAACCTCGGGGACCACAGTCCCGTTGATGTCATGATTAGCGTGATCAGTTTTTGCATCAACAGCCCAAAAGCTTGCTGTTTTAATGTCATCTTTCATCATCAACTTGGAGTATTCCTCGTGGTTGTACACCACATCGTTCTTCCCCCCAAACTCTACAGGAAGGACTTCTGGGTCGATGTACCTGTGCATCAGCTTCATGCTCTCCTCATCCTTCGAGTACACAAAGTTCACCTTCTCGAGTGATTTCGGGTCAAGAAAAACCTTCACAACCTGAAGGAATTCCCAACATTTATTAAGTTAATAAATAAATGATATTTCAGGTCAATTTCGTTCTGAATCATTGTGAATAAAAGCATATGCATACAAAAGGTCCATGAACGCAGACGATTGTGAGTCTTTTTTTTTAGGGACAGACAGTTGAGAGTCTTTATTACCTTATAAAAGGTCTCAAATATTTTCGGGGGATTAAATAAAAAACCAATGGCCAGCCTCTCAGGATACTGATTTTGCAGAATACTTGTACTTTCTCTGGCAGTCTTCATGGGCGTGGCATGTGCCATTGTCCATCCTGTGAAGTCTATCAGCCATACCATTTTCTCTTGACCTTCAGGCAGGTCCAGGACTGCATTCTCCAAAACATATACAAGAAACCGTATCTGCCCTTCATGTGAAGTTGTATTCTGAAATTTTAGAATAATTATGAATTTTAAGATAACATAGCTGGAGGCTAAAGATTTTGAGGAAGCGAAATGGGAAAAAAATGGCAAGAAGTATTGCCTCTTTTGTAGGTTTCATGATGACAACAGTTCTCCCCTCTTTATCTCGAAAATTCGCTCTGTACATTTTGCCTGTTTCTGCTTCAACAGAAACATCAGGCTGAAGGGCAGAAAATATGGTGTTTAGATTCAGAGAAAACTTGAGAAAATACATGCAAGGACAAAAAAGAAACAATAGATTTACCCAGCGAATATCCTCCGGCCTGTAAGCTGCCCTCCACTTGAGACTTGCTTCCAACATTTTTCTTGACTTGGTAACATTCCAATTACGCGCTTCTAGATATCTCGCCAAGCATGCTTCACTGCAATACTTCTCACCACGGGCAGATAAAGGCCCAAGTGCATCTCTCAGTTCATTTATCTGTCCATAAGAGATTGTTGCATTAGAATTTGACAAGAAAACAGTAGCTACATCTTATGCGTCTAAAAAAGTAGTGATATCTCAATACAGAAACTAAAACATTTGTCAAGGCTGTATGTCCAATGCAGACAAAGGCCCAAGGGCAATTCACTGTGTCAAGAACATGCAGATTTCAGCATTTTGTATTTAGACTGTTGAGTGGTACCCATAAGTAGACCCCAGCAGGCTCTGTTGCACAAGGCCTGTGTGGTGGTTTATTTTCAGCAACCGATTTTTTTTTACGGCATAACACAATAGTTGGACATAACAATTTTCTTCTCATCAGACTCATTCTACTATAGTAATTCACTATAGATTTTGTGCAAAACTAAATTTAAATAGCAGGTCCGTAGTAAAATGTCAATGTTAACCAGAAAAACTGCAAAAGAGTGGACAATCTGTATTTACAACATATTTTATTCATTTCCATCAGAATGTAATAAGCTGAAAATCTTTCGCAAAGAAGCATGTGAAGCACAAAATTTAGCAGGTCTCAAACAATTTAAGTTCCTGCAAATATCTGCGTAAAAAATGAAAAATTCTGTAGTCGACCAGGATCTTGTATGTGCATGAGTTTGAGAGCCTATGCCACGATAAAAATAAAGTTCAAGCAACTAAACTTTCGTCAAACAAACATGAAGTTGGGATAAATATTTAGCTCACTCAATAGACAACAGCTTTCAGGCTGGTAGCAACCATTGCTAGATTCAGGTTTTCAGCATGTTCTGATTTCCATTTGTCGAACAGTGCATATATATGTAAAATATAAACCTGATACCGGGTCTTTTCAGGGATAGCAACAATGAGATGTTATATATTAAAATAAAAAGGTTATATCTGCATACCACATTCTAATAGTTCCACAAATTTATGAGTCATGATGAGATACAAGTTCCATGATTACCTTTGCTTCTCGCTTCTCGGAGTCATTTGAGTTGAATTGAGAGACATGCTTTCTCCTAAACATGATTCGTTCCACTCTCAGTGATACTCAAACCTGAAATGGATTATGTATACTGTTACGACATTAAACAGTACAAAACAAAACATATAAAGTTAATGGCAAAAGAAAGCTCAAAAGTATATAAACAGTAGTAACACCGATGTGCAGAGCAGGACCCTTGAATCGAATCTGTTTTGTTCATATGTATAATATAACTGAGTATTTACATATTTATGCTAAGTATTTTTCTATTTATGCTGTAGGCCAACACCTTGACAATGACAAGAAAGATAACCCTCTAACGGATCTGACAAGCAAAAAGACAACTAATTCAATTGGCATACAAGTGGGATGTGGAAATGATAAAAGTACAGGCATCACCTACTTATATACGGTACCCCTTAACTCCCGGTTTGCAATTTCCTGTTTGCTGACAGTAACGTGCATGGACAGCTAAAATGTGAAACTCAATTATAACAGTTAATTACCACGATTAAAAATAGTAGTTCCTAACTTCAAGTTAAGAATGACTGAATGATGTTGCCCTTGCTCCTAAACCGAGATGAAAAACTAGATATAGCATAAAAACATGACACGGGCGTAGATATTCATTCTACAGGTTACAGGTAGGCTACAAGATTCATGATCTTCCTACAAGCTCTTGGGTGAACCTGCACATCTCGGTTTTTCCATGGTAGAATGGCGGTAAGAGCAGTATAAAGAGAGAACTGAAAAAGGCAGGGCTCAAGCGGAATACAGACTTTGAGTGGATAATTACAACGAAACAAACCTAGATTTCCCGAGAACACATCGGAACCAAGAAAAAGCAGCTTCGTATTCCCAGAGCACAAATAAAAAGCCTGTTCGGGTAGGAAGTGGCATCCCACCGAATGAACCGCAGCCGTTCGTCGAAAAAGGAAAAAGAGAATCTATCGCCCGACACCCGAGTAAGTCAGTAATCTAGGCCAACAACAATTTTACAACAAGAACGGGAAATCAGATCGAGGAAAGCATCCATACCAGGGGAACGCAAGAAGCCAAGGAGCAGCAGCTGCGATCAGGAAGCTGCGAGTCGCGCAATGGCGGCAAGGCTGACCAGGGCCGGCGCTGGTGGGGAGAAGGAAAACGAAGTTGAACGGTGGAGTTGGAGCGGAATTTTCCTCCCTCTCCGTGTCTTGGCCGTCCTCTCGGGGCGCAGGAATCAACGCAACGCGCCGGCCCTCCGAAATGGAATCACGCACTTGTCGTTGTTCCGAGAGAGACGGGCGGGGTGTTCGTTTACAACTGGCTTCTAGATTTGTACCGATCGATTCGTTGGAGAGGTCGCTGACTTTACGAAATGGACGTGCGTGATGTTAGATCAGGTGAGATTGCCATGAGACCGGCGACTGAGATTTTGAGTTTGACTCTGTAGCAGGTTAGCAGCCCTTTGGCGTCAGAACATGGAAAACGCGCGAATGCTGCGTCATGTGCGACTTATGACGCGTAACGATAAGGAGAAAAATCAGCTTTTAAATTTAGCGAATCGCTCGACCGACTAGTATTCATTATTTCTTTTTGATGCTCATCTAAAACTATGTGATAAGCAAGATAGCAAGAAAAAAAATCCATATATTTTGAAAATTGTTCGATATCTCGCTAGGCAGGTGCGCATTGAAAGGTTGGGAGCGAGTGCGAGTGATATTCCCCATCAGACGAACGGGTGGAGAGAAAAAAAAAAAAACTGAACAACACTTGCTGCACCGTCTTAACGGCCCGAGCCGCACCGCATCACATTTCTCGTGACCGTAGATTCCGTGGATCCAGTCCGTCACGTATCTGCCTCCCTACCCAACCCACCGAAACAAAAAGGCCCGGCCCGGCCTTCGCAATCCCCGCCAAATCGAGCCAGCCCACGAAAACCAAACAGCGACCAGGAATCCGCTAGCGAGATGCAAACCGAGCAGCGAGCAAGCGCGGCGGCCGCGCGGCGCCCGACACCGCCGCCGCCGCTCCACCTCGTGTTCGTGCCGTTCCTCGCGCGCAGCCACTTCGCCCCGCTCGCCGCCAAGGCCGCCGCCGCCAACCGCGGCGAAGACCTCACCACGGCGTCGATCCTCACGACGCCGCACTTCGCGTCCCTCGCGGCGCCCTCCGTGCCCGTCCACGTGGCGCCGCTCCGCTCCCCGGTCGCGCACGACGACTTCTCCCTCCTCCCGACAACCGACCCTTCCGCCGCGCAGGCCTTCTTCGCCGCCGCGGAGGCCGCGCTGGCCCCGGCCCTCGCCTCCCTCCTCCGCGCGCACAACAACAACGCCGGCCACGTGGCCGTGGTCTCGGACGCCGTGCTGTACTGGGCCCCGCGCGTGGCGCGGGACCACGGCGTCCCGCACGTCACGTTCCACACCGTCGGCGCGTTCGCGGCGTCCGCCATGGTCGCTGTCCACCTCCACCGCCGCCGCCTGCAACTGCAACCACCCGAGGCGGACGGCTTCCCGTCGGCGGTCAAGCTCCGCCCCGCGCAGGTCAACGAGGAGGCCCTGGCCCACCTCCCGCTGTTCCGCGCCGCCGAGGCCGAGAGCTGCGCCGTCGCGTTCAACAGCTTCGCCGCGCTCGAGGCGGACTACGCCGCGTACTACGAGACCCAGCTCGCTGGGAGCGCAAAGAAGGTGTTCCTCGTGGGCCCCACGCGCCAGCTGGCCGTCTCTCCTCCTCCTCCTCCTCCTCCTCCTCCGCGCGGCGTCACGGGGCGTGATCCGATCCTGCAGTGGCTCGACGCCCGGCCCGCGAGGTCGGTCGTGTACGCGTGCTTCGGCAGCACGTGCGCCATGGCCGCGGCCCAGCTCCGCGAGCTTGCCGCGGGGCTGCGCGCCTCGGGCCACCCGTTCCTCTGGGTGATCCCCTCGCCAGAGGAGGAGGAGGAGGAGGAGGAGGAGGAGGAGCGCGCGTCGAGCCACGGGATGGTGGTGGCCGGGCGGTGGGCCCCGCAGGCGGAGGTCCTGGCCCACCGCGCGGTGGGCGGGTTCCTCACGCACTGCGGCTGGAACTCGGTGCTGGAAGCCCTATGCTTCGGCGTGCCGCTCGTCACGTGGCCGCTCCGCGCCGAGCAGTTCCTCAACGAGGCGTTCCTGGTGGAGGCTGCCCGCGTGGGCGTGCGCGTGCGGGAGGTGGTCACCGAGGCGGAACGGGACGCCGCCGTCGTGCCGGGCGAGGCCGTGGCGCGCGCCGTGGGGAGGCTCATGGGCGGCGGCGAGGAGGACGTGGCGAGGCGGGCGAGGGCGAGGGAGCTTGGCGACGCGGCGCGCGCGGCCGTGGCGGAGGGCGGGTCGTCGCGGGAGGAATGGGCGAGGCTGGTGGACGAGCTCAGGGCGTTCTACGGACGTACAACAAGTGGCGCGCACCGCTGATGAGACGACGGTCACCGACTCCTCGTGCGTTCGGGTTGTTTCGAAAAAATGTCATGTTCCAACCTGCGATACGCATGCTAACGTAACTTGAATTCCAACACTGCGATTTACTACTTTATGTAATTCTTTCTGTGCGTGTTTCATTTGCTGATCAAGGGATTGTCGAATTTTAAAGTGTGTGAAATTCCACACGGTTTATACTGATCATCAAGGGATTGTCGTCGACTTTTGTATCTCTCTCAGCTGTTATCGAGAGGAACATCGTCGATTCATATAGAAGCGCCGGGGAAGTTCTAGAAAGTTTGAAAGTCCTCTCTCCTCTGGGCGTCGGTTGAAGCCTACTCTAGCTTTTTTTTTTCCTTGTGGATAGCGTGTAAGATCAGCGAAGACCTGGTAAACTGGTACACGTGCTGCGCCCGTGTATCGACGCCGAGTCGCCGCGTAAGTCTGTGCTCGATCCACAATTTGCCTTTTCCCAGTGATGAACTACTACTAGAAGTTTGCGTGGTTTCAGCAGGGGCGAGGCATCTGAAAGGGACCACGGTCAGCATGTGAGGCTTGATCTGGAAACCGAGAAGCGCGAGATCGATTGTCCAAGATCCAATGTTGGAACGATTTGAACACCTCAAGGCTGCTGTTTCTAGCAATTTGGTCTCACATCACATGTCGCGGTTGATTCGAAAACGAAATTCTAGAGGAAAATAACAGTACGGTCAGATGTGGCGATTTGACTGGATTTTTAGTGCCTGGACCGAGACGCTAATCCTGCTCGAGGAAGTGACAGTCATCATGGCTTCTCCTACCAACGCGGCTTACGAATTTGTGTACTCTTGGTTGGGGCAACGAGATACAAATTGCAAATTTTGCAGCGCCCTCAAAATCCATGGACGACGGTAACCAGCGTCATCCATTGAACCTTACGCCGTTACCGGTGCACGTCGGGACCCCGGCGGCACGCAACCGAGCGGAGCGCGTTGCACGACGGCGCCACGACTCCCCCCTCAACCGGCCGAGCCGTCAAGTCAACAGCACGGCTCTTCAAATCAACGAGCCGGACTCGAGGAATTCCCGTCAAACTTTTCCTCCGAATATTTCATTCCCTATTGCGGTTTTATGCTTCATTGTGCGTGTTTCCCCGTACGCCATCGTTTTCCCAGGAACTACCCTCCATTCCTCCCGACGAGAGCGAGCGAGATAGACAAGTTTTTTTGCATGGTTTGTGGCGCCAAAAGCTCCTTAAATATGGACACCCTGGATCACTCGGACTATGAGGAGGAGGAGCAGAGCCGGTACGCCAGCAAGTTCGGCAATCGGCGGGCGAAGCGGAGGTCCGGCAGCAACCAACCCCTGCTGCTCATGGACTGCGTGGGCGGCAGCGACAACGGCGACGCGTCGGAGGAGACCGTGCCGCTCCCCGACTACGAGCGGCTCTCCCAGTCCGCTCGCCACCCCGACGACCCTACCGACTCCAAGGACCCGCCGCCGCCTCCGTTGACGCCAGTTCAGCAGCAGCAGACGCCGGCCAAGAGGGAGGCGGCGTCCCCACCGCAGCCGCCGCCGCTGCCACCGCCAACGACGCAGCAGCAGCAGAAGCCGGCGGCGTGGCGGCTGCTCGATTACGTGCGGTCCAGGCACAGGGCGGCCGGCGGCGGCCCGGGCGGCGGGTGCGGCGCCTCGGACGGCGACTCCAAGAGCTCCGACGACGGCGAGAGGGAGGGCGAGGACGGCGGCGAGGAAGGGAAGAATAAGGACAAGAAGAAGAAGAAGCGCTCGTCGTGGCTGCCGGACCCCGACCGCCGGTGGCCGGTGCAGGGCTTCTACTAGCGCCAGCTCGGGTCTTCCCTTCTCGTCGTCGGTACAATTCATGACGTGTCTCTGACTCGTGCCTTCGTCTAGTTCTCCTTTGTTTCATTTTTCCTCTTCTTTTCGTTGTGGTCGTGCAATGTCAATGCACGGAGATCAGGGACGATGGTTAACCTTGACGCGCTTTCTGCACTCCCTAGTCCAGGTTAACCCTTTTGGGCTTGTACCAAGTGTAATAATCCTCTAGATATCCAAGATGATCATCTTCCCTCCACTCCACGCCTTCCTAATTGCGATTGCTGTGCCGCAAGTTTCAGAAACTTGTCAGCTGTCTGCTTCACAACTAATTTCACAGCCAGCTGAGGTGCTCTAGGACATTGCATTGCAATCCACAAAACACTTTTTGATTGAAGTTCGTTAATGTACACGACAACAGAACAGAGTTATTTGTAGACAGCAGAAACGACAATGTACAGAAACTGAGACGCAAGCACTGAACTAAATCCAGAAGATTTAGGGAGGCCTACAATTAGTTACAGATGAGAATGCACAGTGAAACATGCACTGGTTGGACAAACACTAACAGCAGGCCATGTCTCAATTTTCCACGTCTTGAGGTTGAGGAGCCCGGCCAGCACGCCGGAACCATGTCCTGAAGGCGGAGACCAGATGTGGACAGTCGTCAACATTGCGAGTCGAGAACCCAAGACATTGTTGCAGCAGCTCCTGAGCTTCTGGGACAGGAAGAGTGGAGATAATCTGAAGAAATGCCTCCTCGAGCTCCTTGCAGTTTGATGATTTGTGGAAATGCATCGGTTGAACTATGTCACGGCAGACATTTAGGACAGGAAGCCAGCTTTTAACAAGCTTCATCCTCACCTGAAAACAAGACAGATCATTTAGGAGCTTAAACACAGTGAGATATGACTTCAGATCCAAATTCAATGAAATAGAATTGATCGATAACTTTATAGAAAGCTTGCAACATTCAGATGCAACCAAAGGACTGCCGCCGCCTGTCAGTTTTACTCCTCTGTTCTCGTTTTCTTGTTGTTAGGACAAACTTCTTAGTGCAAATTTGAACTGACTTGCTTGTCCTAACGACAAGAAAAAGAAGACTGGAGGGAGTAGTAGATATCAGCTACATTGCCTAGGTCACACAGAGGAAAAAGGTACACTAAAATCTGTGCGGCCATGACGCTATATACCTTTAGATCTTAGACTGTCCGCACTGGGTACGCTACTCCCACCCTGCAGTACGGGGTAGCGGAAAAACGCCCGCACCGCAGCCCGCTACCCCGTACGCTATCTCAGCGGAGGGCTTGGGATACGCTACTCCCAGCGTGTTTCCCGTCCACCCGCTATCGCTCCACGTCGGACGGGGCCTGCTATCGGAGCGCCTGCCGCCCAACCACCCCCGTCCCTCCCGCCAGCGCCCGGACCGCACCACCCCCCGTCAGCCGCGGCAGCCCCTGCCTCACCTCGCTGGCCCAGCCCCTGCCTCGCCTTGCGCTAGGTGCGGGGAAGAAGATGAGAAAGGGGGAGGGGGTGCCGCCGCCACTCGCCTGTTTTGCTGCTGTTTCGTCAGGAGGCGGAAGAGGAGAGAGAAGGGGAGAGAAAAAAGTGAGAATAAAATAGAGTAGTTGGAGATGATTGAATATAATAATATGTAGTAGTTGTTATAGAAGAAAGGGTTAATTGCAAAAACCACCCCATAAGCTACATGCAGTTTGAGATTCCCACTCATAAATCATTTTGTTGCATATCCCCACCCACCCACTCAATTTTGTTGCAAACACCACCCCAATTTGCACATGCTTAATTCATTCAATATGTTTTTGATCATTTGGAGCAGTCAATGATGTTCTTATCAAATATATAAAATTTGAAAAGCGTAAATCTTCATATTTTTTCAAAAAAAATAAATAAGAGAAATGATAATTTAAAATTTGAACAATGACCATATAATTTGAGGTTTGGATACGTTTCTCATAAAAATAAGATGAATTAGACTGATGAAAAGTCTGTAAAAATACTAAACTTAATTTAGTTTGTTTTTGAATTTATATTGGTGAAACATATGAAATAAATTAAACATGTGGGTGGTTTTTGCAACAAAATATAATAGGGGGTGAGGATTTGCAACAAAAACTCTTATGGGTGGGAATCTCAAACTACAAGTAACTTATGGTGTGGTTTATACAATTATCCCTAGAGGAAAGGATAGAGTATGACGGATGCAGTAAAAGTTGGTACAGAGGAAAGAATCTTGCTTGGCTAGGATAGAATATTCTTTTTAGAGGATGAATTTAGAGTACCACGAGTGCGGTCAGTCTTAGTATCTGTTCAACAGAGATTACAACAGTTGTGCTAAATTTCTAGATGCTGGACTCTTGCAAGTATACTACAATTTGGTACATGATAATAAAAGAAATAGCCCTGTTCCATATTGACTCATTTCAAGTTATAACACTAGTGAAGGACCACTCCCTAGTTCGTATCATTTTTCTTTTTCTGGCAGATTACAATAGCAAGAATCTCTCTTTCTTTGTTTCTCTGCCAGATTATACCCCCCAGACTCAAGTTTCGACATCGAGTAATTTGGCATATTTATGAATCCTGTATTGAGAAAAGACCAATAATGGTTTTACCACTAGAAGAACAAACAAATCCCCAAGAATCACTAGTGGGACACATTATTGTTTTTATAATACTGAAAAAAATGGTGCTTGCGTTTTTAGAAGTTAGATTTGTCAGAAAAAAAAACTGAACACAGACATGAGTATTTTTTTTTCAAACATGAGTCCAGATAGATCACCTACAAGAATTTCAACCTATTGTTCTTACAGCTGTGCAATCACATCCCATCAATCCATTAAACACAGACATGAGTTTTTTTTTTCAAACATGAGCCCAGATTGATCACCTACAAGTACTCCAACCTATTGTTCTTACAGCTGTGCAATCACATCCCACAATCCATTAATGCACGGAATAAACACAATTAAAGCCTCCTAAAGAGAATATGAAATGGTGAGGTTGCGATCATGCAAAAGTCCCAGCACAGAATATGGTACAAATGTATCACAACAGAGATATCCACATAGCATATGATAGAAAATCCTTTGCCATCACAAAAGTGCAAAGCTTGAAACAAGATGAAAAACACCTCATCATGTTGACTCCAGCATACAAAAAAGATTTGGGCATGGAACAAAATAATTTTAAAGAAGCAAGACATTAGCCAGCCACAGCATGAATTGGAAATAACTAACCAACTAATTTGAGCGTCTGGTTTTGTTCATTTAACCTACTAATTGCTTTATTTCAACAAGTTTGTGTTGACAGTTACTCGCTCGATTTCTTCATTTAAGCACTTGTTCAGTAAGTCAAAAACAATGTTATGATGCCATATCATTTTAGCGCTTGCCCAAAACAATTTCATGTTTCCGTCTATTAATTGTGGCTATGAACAATGAGGCATGTAAAAGATTTTGCAATAGCAAAATTGTATTGGTTAGCAGCAGACTAACCTGCCGAGGTACCAAAGTCTCCCCGTTGACAACTGAATTGGCGAGCCTGAGTGTGCATCTGGTCACAAGCACTGGAAGGCCTGGTGTCATGTTCCTCCACATGTCTGCATCATTTAACAACTTCTGCAAATCAGTAGCCAGGGGAACCTGATCGCTCCACAGCTTCACTGCGTTATCAGCCACCCTCAGATCAACCATCCTCTCAATAAGCCAGTACAGATGCTTCACATGGTGCACCGCAGACTGCAAGTTCAGCCTCTGTATTGCCTCGCGCTCATCATTGTCAACCGAGACCCTGAAGTCCGGGCTCGCGTACTTCCCCATGAGCTCCTTGACAGTCTCCAGGCGCGACAGGAACGCCTCGTCGAGCACTTTGTGGACGCAGTCCCGAGACGGGTAGTCCTTGAGGAGCATCGCGACGAACGCCTTGGTGGCCGCGTGGGCAGGGTGGCCATGGATGGCATAGTTGATCAGGCCGTGAAGCATCGCCTCGGACGAAGACCTGGCTGCCTCCCCGGCAGCGGAAGCGGAAGCCGTGGTCGTGGGAAGAGGAGAGATTCTGGCAAGGAGGTCGGCAGCCTCATCGGCGGGGAGGAGCGGCGCGAGGTCTAGGACGCGAGCCTCCTCCTCCTCAGACCAGGGAACCGCCTCGAGGAAGCGGACGCAGGCCTCGACACAGGCGTCGAAGAGGAGCTGGAGCGCAACGGGGAGGAGGTCGAGCGCATCACCTGGGGAGCGGATGGCGCCGGCGAAGTCGAGCGTGTGAAGGAGACGCAGTACCTCGACGTGGGCGTGGAAGGGCCGCTGGCAGGAGGACGATGCCGGCACCTCGAGGGTGAGGCGGCCGCCCGCAGCGGAGGGGGCAGGGGACCAGCGGTCGGAGAGCAAGGCAGCGAAGTAGCGGGAGCGGAGGAGGGACGCCGAGGAGACGTGCAGGTCGAGGAATGAGTCAAGGTCCGAGGCAGCGGCGTGGTCGCAATCGCCGTCGGATTCGGGGTTGTCTGGGCAGGAATGGTCGAGGTGCAGGCGGAGGAGTATGTCCGCGTTAGGGAAGGAGAGCGAGACGGGGGACGATGCGGAGGAGGGAGGCGGAGGAGACGGCGGCGAGGAGAAGGCGGCGAGCCGGGAGCTGCTCGCCGAGCGCTGGCGCTTGCGGAGGGACATCGCCGCCGGTGATCGGTGTCGGGATTTGGGGGAAATTTTTCTCGCTTCGGGATGGGAAGGTGGTGGAGTGCGTCGGTTGCGCTCTTAAAGGAGGGCCCAGGGGAATGGATCAGGATTAGGACGATTGGTCCAAGGGATAATGAAACCTGATGAAGGCAATAAAACAAAAGTTTTTCCTAAAACCAAATTTTTATCTTGACCTGTATTCGCATTATTTGGAGTCATATTTATATCATTACGCAGTGCCCATGAGCCATCCATTTTTGTGTGATGAGTAAGGAACCGAGTCTCACGGCCCCGCCACCATAACCATGGGACAGTTGCATTATGATCATAGTTTTAGAGACTAATGAACCGAATCTCACATCTGTAATTCCAAATTTGCATTTCCATCATGACGTTTACCACAAAGTTATGCCAAAGTTAGTTGCTCTTATGAATGAGGTCCCACTTACTTATCATATTCATTCTTTTATTTTATTCCTCAAATTTTAAGTTTTAATTTTATTTCTTGATAAATACTTCCAAAACTTTTTTACCAAAATGTCAACCACCATTATTTTTTTCCTGAAGTTACTCTTTGAAACTCATATAAATTGTCCTTCCTTCGTTAAATATTTTTTGTTACATTTAGCCATTAATTGATCTTATTTAAAAAAATAAAGTAATATATATTATTATTATTATTACATTAATAAATAAAACATAAATTATAATTTTATATGTTTGATATTATATTTTAAATAAGAGGAAAGCCTAAAAATTTAAAGGTGATAATAATATAAAAATAAAGAAAATAATAAATATTACAAAATTTGTTAGAAGAGTCCTTTTATAAAATCTTACATGCCAATTTATGAACTAGGGGCATATGACCCCAATACTTAAAGCATGTATATCTCTACTTCTTATTATTTGTAGTGGAAAATATTCGTGCCATTAAAATTCTGCCGTATGTCCACTTTTTTACGTAAAGTCCAGCTCGTCTCTTATTCGTTTTTGTCATATGCACATCGGATTTCCGATGGCCGGTGCACACGTTCGAGTTCGACTCCCGCACGTCTCCTCACAACGCTCGATTCCAAGACGCTAACGGCTCAGCTCTCTCGCACATCGCGCCCGCTTGGCTCTGCGTGATTAGATTGCTGATCCTGATTTATGACCATTGGTTTCACAATGCAAGGAACACCTTATGCCCATATAATAGAATGTCCATGGTCCTGATCATGATGCCACTGGTAACAGAAGCTGCCAAGAACACTAACTAGAAGCCTTTAGTCCCAAAACCCACAATGTAGGTAAGATACGTCGCAACCAAATCATCCTAGACGAGTTAGGGCAAGAGAACACCGAGGGAAGCCCTCTACTGCCAAGCCTACGAGTTATCCGGCCGATGACTGTGATTTACCACGTCTAGAGTTAGTTTCTGTTTGCACGGTGTCAGGGGCCAAAACCAGGGGTGCCACGTGGCACCGCTCGGAGGCCCATTAACATCCAAAACAACGGATCCACCGAAGCACCGTTGAGATGTCACCTGCGTGGGCCCCACGAAGGGAATCCCCGTGCCAGCTGAGTCTCGAGAGCAAAAGTCGTACCACCCCCGATTCACTTGACCCTCAGGGAGTCGAGGGTCGGCCGCGCTCCGCCCGACCCCCACCCGGGGTCGAGGGCCCGCAACGTCTCGCTCGATCCCTCCGAGGGGTCAAAGCGAAACTGGTCCGCCCGCCGGGGTTCGGATGCAACTCGTTCTTCCGGGCCGGTGACTCGGCCGCTCGTCCAATCCCATTATCTTTAGGATAAGGACAGACGGACCACCTTCATCGCGGCTCCAACAACCGTGAACGGGTCCTAGGACATCCGGATAAAGTCTGCCTCCGTCAACACCCATCAGTGAGACCCGCACCAAGACGGGACGGTCTGGCGAATCACTGACCGAGCCAAGAGTGGCGGGGTGGAGAAACTCAATTGTTCCGCTGGGACAGGACGGATTCCAACTCCAAGCAGGCCCAAGCAAGCACAACCAGACGGTCAAGCGGGGCGATGGTCAATAACTACCAATCGTTCCGCCTTAAATGCCAAACCTAGCCCGAACGAACAGTATCAAGGAGTCAAATCATTCTGATACCTGCTCCTCTCATCATCACTAACGTCCGCTTACAATGACAGAGATGGGAAGGGCTCTTTGTACTGCTACCGCCCAATAACACCCCTAATAGCGGCGATGCAGGACGGTCTGATGGACAGGTAGATTGAACCTTGCTTGAGCAATATGACAACGCATATGCTGCACCACCCCACGTATGGCGGAACACGCCGTCTACAGGAACAAGGAGGCTCGACCTAACGACGGAAAACGGAGGCACGTCCGGACACAGTGCCCTTTGACGCAAGACCAGGATGACGGGGCCCACAAGGACTGAAGGCTACGTTACCGACCGAAGTCCTTGTCTTCCTCAGCACGGCTTCATCAACTCCATATAGCTTGGTCGCGACAGCTGAATCTTCGTTCTCCTGCGATTTAGCACGTCCATCTCACATTAGCACATGATGCAATTGGGAGACAACAGACAAGCACTGACGGAGTCAAATTGCTATCAACCTCAGCTCTATGGTGCTATTTTTAATATGGCTTTTTTTTTTTTTTTGCTAGCGTCTGGAGGAGTGTTGTTTTGTTTGTGCCTTGCTTTCTTGAAGGCCGTCCTTAAACCTTTGGTGTAGGAGAAGAGGAAGCGGAAAACATCCACAATTTACGTTTCTCATTGCCTGTGCTATCGTTGCATATGCATTTTTCTAAGTTTAGGTTTCAAATTTCAATTACTATTATGCATGTTCTCATTCTGAAATTGACAGAGATGCCTTCTATCTTCCTATTATAAGACGCCCTAACATACATACTAATATGCTTTTGTAAAATCTACTTAAACTGTGATTGATAGTAATCTAGTTTACAATAATAATATATATACTTGTGTTATCAACTAAATATATATAGACCTTGCCCTCCCATGACTAAATGTAGCATTTGTCTACATTATATTATATTTCTTTATCACTTATTAATTGAGATGCGTTCGTCCACTTCGTGTCTATAAAATTTTAGATTGAATATAAGTCGGTTTTATACCTTTTATATTAACCACCGACTTTCAAACATCATAATTCCCGCGTCCGGAGTCCAGTGAGACAAACTCAGACTCTATCTCGTAGCTCTCAAAAAGTTCAACAACTTCGGTATTCAATAGATTCACATATTCGAAAGTCTTTATGTCCAAATATACGATGCAAAAATATTTGTTTCGATTCGGACTCGTCTACGCGTGTCTCTTTGCAGGATTTATATCTCATAGCTCCGGAGTACAAATAATACGATACATATACGTTCCGGAAAGCTCTCGACGAGATCTATAACTTTTGTAGTCACACTTTTCTCATTGGAGCATGTTTTGAAGTCCAAAACTGCGACACAATACAATGCTATTTCTGGACTACGTAAATTGATTTTTTCTTTCAGATAAATTTTATAGAAATGTTTAATCATTGGGTCACGACCTTGGGTTTACTTGTTAGTTTCATGTACGTACAGAGGTATCTTATAGGTGCCATAGGCTTATGGGAAACCTGGAGTCGGGCTTCATATCGCTACTTCTCATCTTTGAACCTTTTTAATGTTATTTCGGCTAATTCTATAACATCTCAAACAACACTACATATTAAAATCGTCAATATTAGAGATATAAAAATATATTTATGATAAAAATATGATGTAAAATGATAAAAAAATAATTGCTTCTGTATATAAATGATATACTAAGAAGCATCAATAACAATATAAATATAATTTTTCATGTAAAAATATTAATAATATTATATATGTTAAACAAATATATTATGTAAATAATTTTTTTATTTAAACCATACAGAATGGTTTATTTTTCTTAACCTCATCGCAACGCATCGTGCACTTTACTAGTTTTAAATATATATACAACTATAATTTGTTGTACCTTTTTAAATCCTATAGCAACGCATAGGTACTTTAACACATATATAATTATGATCCAAACTATGTGATATTTTATCATCTCTATTATGATATTAATAAAAAGCTTATAGTTTATCAATTACACAATCCTTCTTCTAGCTATATATAGACTATTAGGTACGCACGTATCAGAGATAGAGAGAGAGAGAGAGGAGTGGACTCATCTTGCATAATAAATTGTCAATCATCGACACTATACTTTGGCTCCTTCTGATGATATGTTTTTATTTGTTCATCGACACTATACTTTGGCTCCTTCTTAGGGATATCAGCGGGGAAAATCCCTGCGGGTAGAACGCTCCCGTCCTGTCCCCGCACGAGGGACCCTGTCCCCGTCTCCGCTTGCAGTGACAAATTTCTCACCATACCCACCTCCGCGCGGGGAGCGGGTACCCGACGGGAAATCTCTGTTTGCGCGCGCCAGTCGTGAAGGCGAAGCTGTGCCAGCCGAACCGTCGCTCTAGTGTTGGCGTGGGAGGAAAAGCTGTCGCATATGATGAGAGGGGAGGTGACATCGCGCCAGTGCTGACCGGGAGAAGGAGCCGCCTCACGCGTTGATCAGAAAGGCGATGTCACGCTGTTCGAGCCGCAATGCCTATGTCGGCCGGGGAGGAGAAGTCGTCACGCGTGTCAGCCGAGGAGGCGATGTCGCGCCTACGTGAGCGCTGAGGAGAGGTGGTTACGTGAGGGACGGAGGGCTGAGGATGAGGAGAGGGAGAGACGGCTGCGTTTTAGAGTTGAGGTCTGCTAGGTCTGTTAGGCTGGATTGAGATCTTGAAGAGAGGCAACTCATTATATTAGGAGTATGCGGGAAAACGAGAACAGAGAAACAGTCCCATACCCGCATCCGCATATCCGACGGGGAAAGGATTTTACACGTTACCCCGCGGCTAACGGTAATGGGTACCCGTTGATACCAAGATGCCTTTTTCTTTAGTGAGATAGCACATACAATTAGTGTATTTTGTTATTTAGACAACATATGCAAGATATAATAAATTATATTAAAAACACTGTATACATGATTTTATCTGTCACGTGATTAAAAATGATGATGTGACATCCTCACTGGAAGTATCCTTAAGCGATAAAACTGATCCAATGTTGGCCGTATAAATATCCACGTTAAGTACCCCAGACAATGAATCACAGCAAAGTGCTCTCACCGTACACAAAACCAAAAGAGTATACATTAATACAACTACTACACTCTTTCATGCCGCTTATTAGCTAAATTTTACACCACGGCGAGGTTCAAAGACAAATCGAAATTAAGCGGATACCGCATCCCAGGAGCGAAGTCTTGGATTTAATCCGAGACCTAAGTAGTCGCGTGCTTGTCGTCCTTGAGGTGGCGCCCTTTCTCCTTCTCGCTCACCTCGCATCCCTGGGACGTGTTGTACTCTGCGGAGGATGACACAGCCACCAAATCCGTCATCGCTCAGCCTGACGACACAATCAAAAAAAAAAAAAAAAAACAGAGCCAAACGATTCAGGCCAGGAGCCCGGGAGACCGGAGCGTGCACGAACCTGGATGCCCGGGGCGGTCCTTGTCGTCGTCCCTGACGTACACCGTGCCGAACCCCTCCTCGTCCGCCCGCGTCGAGTACGCCTCCCCGAACGACTGCGTTATCGGGTCCCTGCACACACCAGAAACAAGGGGTAAAAAAAGTGAATCATCTGCAGCTGACGCGAAGCTTTCCCCTGATGGCCTTGTTGTTACATACAGCACGTACCAGTGGCCCTTGTCGCCGGTGTTCGTGTCCCCGTGGACGGCGTCCTGCTGCTCCTGCTTGGGCTGCTCCATGTGGCTGCCGGCGGCCGACGTCGCGGAGAGGCTCCTCACGCTGGCTGGCGCCGCGACAGCTGTAGCAGCACCACCTCTCGTGACGCCCAACTGCCCGAGCGCGGACCTCGGTACCGTGCCACTGCTGCTAACGCGAGCCGCCGCCCGAAGCGAGTAGGAGGAGTACATGAGAAGCAGGCGGCGTGTCTGCGTTCCACTTCCACGGAGTTCCTTTTGCAGCTTATAAGGAGGTCGTGCCGTGGAGCTGGCGCCTTTGCACCGGCGAGTCGATCGGGCGACACGCAGGGGCGCGCGCCTGGAAGGCTCCAGACTTCCGGTGGAGCGTGGCCCAGTGCGGCTGCGGCACACGTAAGAGTGTGGAGGCGCCTACACTACACGCGTGAAGAGCGGACTCGGCGTTGTGCCGTGCGCCCTTTGGAAGAGCGAGCGGGTCAGAGATACGGATCGTACGTGTCACCGGCCTGTGATTTGTTTAGACGTAGGCTACAGATTACAGCAGAGTCAGGCCGTGGTTTTCGGTGAAACAGTGGAATGGTACTTTTTTTTTTCTTTCTCTAAAAACAATCGCCACAGGTGTTACAAATTTCATCGGGAGAACACACAGAAACCACAAATGTGGACGGCAAAAGCTACACATGTCGACCTAAGACTAGATAGATCGAATATTTTGGTAAACAATCGGCATCGACATTTGATCCAAGCCCGGGTTTGCAAAATACCGGTTACACTTCGGCCTGAATGGCTAATGTAGGCAGTGCTGGAACAGGCTGCAGAGGACCCAATTTACATACAGGCCTAAAAGGGCATTTACAAATACTGATCGCTGGTTTGCAACCTTGCACGTCTGAACTGCAGAAGTAAACGTATGTGAATTTCGCAACCTTGCATATCTGAGATGCGAGGTTCAACATGTGCCCCTACTGAATGGCACCACTGTTTTGTATTGCTTTGGGGGAAGAACCGAGCACACCACGAGACGAGAAGTGGAGCACGAATGTTACACTACCCGGCTGCCTGCCAATGGATCGAGGAACTGAGCATGTTTATAAAGTTCACGTCAATATGCATTGCACGTTTTTGTATTTATAGAGTTCGTTCACATCAATGCGCATCGCTGATTTTTTTTTTTCCTTTCCGAGGGCGAAGTACACACAAAGTACAGTTAGGCTCGTGCACAACTTATTAAACTACTGCAAAAGATTTTACATCACGGCGAGCCGTAGAAGAGGAACCGAAATTAAGCGGCGAAACAACACTCGCCAAGCAAACACATGACTAGAACTAGGAACAAACAGGCATCGTCACTACTCCGACGACCTAAGCCGCGTGCTTGTCGTCCTTGAGGTGGCGCGCCTTCTCCTTCTCCTTCACCTCCGATCCCTGCGACGTGTCGTACTCTGCACAGAATCCACAGCCAGCAAGCTCTTCATCACGACATGTACAGTAAGAAACGACAAAATCAGAGTCCGACCGAGGTCAGCAACGCGTGCACGTTACCTGGATGGCTGGGATGGATCTTCTCGGTGCCGGGGTTCTCGACGGGGTCGTTCCCGCCGTACACGCCGCCGAACCCCTCCTCGTCCGACCGCGTCGAGTACCCTTCCCCGAACGAGTGCGTCATCACGTCCCTGCACACGCCAGAACCGCGGTGATTATGAGCCACTGCAAGCTGCGTGAACCGTGTGCACGCTCAGTCGTTGTACGAAGTTACGAACCCGTGGGCGTCGTGCTGCTTGACGTCGCCGGAGTCCTTGTGCTCCCCCTCCCCGCGGGACGCGTCCTGCCGGGGCACCTGCGGCTGCTGCTGCTGCTTGGGCTGCTCCATCCCCACGCCCTGCTCGCCGGGCAACGGCGCGCTCGCGGCCGACGTCGCCGAGACGCTCCTCCTCCCGCGTGAAGACGGGACCGCAAAGGCAAAGCCTGGCGCCGCGCTTGCACTTGCACTTGCACCACCACTACCACCGCCGGCTCTGAACCGCCCGAGCGCGAACCCGAGTCCCGTGCTGCTAGCCGCCGCCCGAATCGAGTGGGTGTACAACATGAGAATGAGGTAAAATCGCAAGCACGGGCAATGTGTTCCGAGCGTTCGGGGGCGCGGCGGCTCTTATAATCCGCCGCGCCGTACTGTACGTGTGTCCCGTGCCGTGGACCACGCCATCTGTCGTGTCGTCGCGGTGGCGCGTCGCGCCGGGTGACACGTACGGGGATGCGAGAGCGTGGGAGGGGAAGCGTGGCGCCCTGCCCGCGCGTCGGGCGCACACGTTGGAGCGAGAGCGTTTCCACGCGCCGCGCAGGGGAGGGGCGGGCAGGCAAGTTGCATCAGGATGGGGCTGCGGTTTGGCTTTGAGACGCGCGCCGAGGAGGATAGGGACGCGTCGCGTCACCCGATCTTCCCCCCGCGCGAGCCGCGTTGCTTTCAGGGTGGCCAAGTCTCTGGTCCGAGTCCACGGCCGTTTGGAGGTTCCGGGACGCCGACACGACCTGTTCGTCCAGACGGGTTCTGTACTGCACTACAGTGTTTGGTTTAGGCCACGGTTTTGCACACCTGGAGAAGCTGCACGGAGCCGGGAGATCAGGAGACGGCGCACAAAGTCGTCACTGTACCGCACTAGTGTGGCAGAGATTTAATCTACATCGGATTAGAGCTTCGATGAAAACACTAACGAAAATCAGGACGTAAGATACCGAAAGTATTGATCAACTATTGACATGAGGTATTTGCTCACAATTCAGAGGGAGGTGAAAGATTTGCCAGGTGCGAGACCCAAACTGTCATGTCGTGATCAGGGCCCAATTTGTGAGGCTCAAAATGAATCGGAACTGTCCTTGGGCGCTGCTGCAGATTGCGGCCCACCCTTTGTATTTATGCATCCAGGGATCTATCAGGAGGTATGATTGCTCGTCGAATGTACTGAGAAATTGCTACATCACCATTGTGTGAGGCCCTGCACTAATCATCCGAACGCATTACTGACATTATTGGAACGTAGACGGCGGGCTGTCGGTCAGCACATTTCTTTGAATGTTTCATGGTTGCTCTACGAAGGCGATATTTGCGTTGTTCAACTTTTTCCCTCAATTCGTAGGTTTTTTTTTTTACCTGTGACTATATGATCGGGAATGCTACTTTTCAGTCGATTAAAAATAAAAATCATTTCAATCGACGACGCACATAGTGACATACAAGACAATCATTTTATTATTTATTTATTTATAAGATTATATGTATTAATTAGTTTTATATATAGACTATAAAATATATTGTTTTCTTAATTCATTGGATTTAGATCCAAGAATCAAGAGCGCTCCTCAATTTTCAATTAACTGAAAAATAACAATTCCCTTATTTCTATGAAATTATTGCATTCCATAAGGAACCAGCCAATGTTGCTCCCAAGTTTGCTCTTACTAGACTGTTCCTAAACAACCAAGGCCCTCGCTATCATTTCACGCTCAACAGCCACTAGTTCTAAGGCTCAAACTTTTATCTTTGTGATTTTCTAGTATCTCATTTTGTATGAGAGTTTGTAATAATGAACGGTTTCATATATCAATTGATACACCAGTTGGAATTTTAATATATTTACTTTTCTAAAAAAACTTATGCATTCCAAGGCAAGATTGTGTCACGGTGCAACTATAGGCCTCTCTCTATATGCGACCGGTTGTCCAACACTGACCTCTAGCAAGTTTACTGTTTACATAACAACGATCACACCACAAGCCACCCTCTGTTTTACAATAGACAGCTCAGAACTGACAGCTTACCTTCTTGTATCTACACACGAGATGTGATGATTACAGGCCTCTAATGTTTCCTCTCGTGTTTCCAGTTCCCATCTTGTATGGCAATGTCCAGTGTGACATGTCGTCTGCCGACGACTTGAAGTGGGCTCAACCTCAAGCAGGTTAAACAAGTAGAGTACTGGTAAGCAACTGGGATTGGAAGGCAGTCATGTGTCTGTGACAACAAACACCTTTTTGTTTCAGGTTTTCCGGCTGTGCCATATGAAGTGTTGGTTCCTTGGTTAACTTTCAAGCTTTATGTTGAGTTGTAGTAGTATGTAGTATTTTCCAACAATATTGCAGTCAAGTTGAAACTAGGTGAAATGCCCCAGGAGAAGCTTAACAAGGTCCAATCACAACAGAGAAAGTTCAAAGCAAATTAGGAATAATAAAGGAACGCTCTCGATGATCAGCCAAATTAAGGAGACTAAGTACGCAAACAAGTGTTTGGTCCGAATCTTTATTATGATCATTGCATTGCATGCCTTCCTATATAAGAATAAGAAACTAGAGCAAAAAAAAAAAAAAACGCAGGCAGCAAGGCATATATTCCTCTATTACGAAAGGAACAGGAGAACAATGTTTTCTGCTCAAATAAGCATTCATGAAGATAATTAGCAATTCAAGCTCCAGAAGAAAAGGCAAGTATCAAACGCTGCCTTCTGGATCAAGATAAAACGCCAAGTCTCCTAACAAATTGCACGAAAACTGACAGCTTACAACCTGAACAGCAAGGATGTATGGGCAGCACAAGAATAGAATAGGAAGAGCATTACTTCTCTTTCACAAAAATGGTGGCGTACTGGTGTACATCAAAACAAACAGCTGACAACAGGCAATTGCAACTAGTACAAAACAATGAGAGATATCTCTATCTTTGATCAAACGCTAGAGAAACTAGATCAAGTAAAACAATGACTACCATCTTCCTACTGAGTATATCAGAACTGATGTAATGATCTAGTACCACCTTGAAACCACAACAAGAGAAGGAGGAGGCCTCCGGGTACCCACTGAGTATACAGAACAAGGACCAACGGAAAATGGTACTTGGTACAACATTATAACTACGGAAATAAATGGCTTGCAAGTACAGAATTCAAAAGCAACGGCAAAAACTAGATGATAAAACCCTGAAGTAGCCCACAAAAGAACAGCAGAATTAGCAAGGCCCAGATAAATTGTGTGGCCAGAAAAAAAAAAATCTATTTGAGCACTATGACTGTTAAACTCAACAATGAAAATTGGAGCTACAAAGAAGCTACCTAAGCCAACACAGGCTATAGAGCTTTACCACAAATAAGCTTCACTGACAATATCGGTGGAGCCAATGATATTTCTATTTCTATTTCATACCCATACATACCAATTGTCACTAGAAAATCACACTAGCAAGCAATCTACTAGACCTGATATCAATTTCTATACAATTAGCACTAGATTTGCTGTAACTACCCAACCTGTTGTGGTACACCAAAACATGTTAACTCAGCTAAATTTCCCCAATTATACCATCTATTCATTGTCATCATCTTGGGAGGAAACTAAAACAAAAGCTGCAAAATCATTCCTAACCATTTCTTCTCTGACTACGACAATGCCACATATAGCGACACAAATACACACAAAAACCTCACCGCCAAGCAGAAACTGTGAGCAGAGGCCGCTTCTCCCATGCTAGTGATAAGAACGCTGGTTGCTGCTCGACAAGTGAATACTTGTACTTGGAGTCATAGTTCCAAAGCAAGAGATCAGCCTGGCTCATGGCATAATTGCTGAACTGGACTGGTTCAAAGCCGCACCACTCCATCAGGGTCTGCCACTCCTTGCAGCCTGCCATCCGATCAGTCCTCTCTGCACCCTCCTCTGGTCCAATGGCTCTCCGAATGCGCTCACCAAACACGCACCGCTCCACCCGCGCCCTCTCCGGTGAGTCCCGTGCCATGGCCACACCAAGTGACTCGAACACTGACATGTAATAGCACAGAGCATTGGCAAACCGGTCGACAAACCCAGCACGGTTCAGACTGACCTCATACTCCCCGAGTGTGACCACTGATGGATTGAGTGATTTCGCGAGACGGAGGGCTTGCCGCACCGGCTCATCAGAGTCGCCAAGAAGATGGTACAGCTGTAGCATGAAATTAACGGCGACGGTCTCACCAGGCTCCACCGAGAAATCCGATCGATCCAGCTCGTGCACCGGGCGCAGCAATGGGACGAACTCGAAGTCCACCCCAAGAAGCTTGGCGAAGTCACGAAGCCGGGCACTGGTAGCGGCGAGGGACGCCGCAGGCTTCGGCCCCAGGAACGGGGAGGGCACACCGGAGATACGCACCCGGGAGGGCTTCCCCTCGGGGCGAGTGGCGAGCGCCTGGAGCAGCGCCGCCCATTGGATGCCCTGCACGATCCCGAAGTCAACGATGTGGATCTTGGTCGCCGCGCCCGTGGCCTCCAGGATGGCCTGGTTGGCGGTCAGGTGCGCGAATTTGGAGTAGGGGCAGGCGTCATTGAGCGTCTTGTAGCAGAGCGTGAGCTCGTCGGAGGCGAACCCCGCCGTGGACGGGCGCGCCCCGCCGTCGCAGGCAAGGCGGCGGGCGAGCGCGTCCGCGAAGTAGAACGCCACGCGCTCCGCGGGGTCCCCGCCATCGGAGGCGGCGGCGCGCACCTTGACGAGCTCCGCGGCAGCGAGCCCCGGGTCCGCCTCCGCGGTGCGGGAGCAGGCGAGGAGCGACTGGAGGATGGGAGCGGAGCAGGAGGCGTCCAAGGCCCTCGGAGAGGAACACGCTGCTACCGGCGTGGCGGTGGCGGCAGCCTGGGGAAGCGATGCCGGAGCGACGGCCTTGGGCTGGTGGACCGCCGCCTCGACTGGTTCAGCAGCGGGAGCGGAGATTGGGACGGGCGGCGGCGGGGTGGTGAAGATGAGGCGCTCGAGGTCGGAGTCCGCGAACACAGGGGCGTCCGCGATGAGGCTCTCCATCCACCCATCGGAGTCGAAGTCCGCGGCCCCTGGGAGGTCAGAGAACACCGCGTCGGCAGCGGCGGGCGGCGCCCCGACGAAGGCGTCGGCGAAGAAGTGCTCCGAGTGGGGCCACGCGCCGCCGCCGCCGTACGAGGCAGCCGGGATCTGGCCGTGCGGGAGCGCCGGCACCGGCGGCGCCTGGCGCGGCGGCATCGGAATCGGCATCGGCGGCGGCGGCAGGTGGTGGTGCCGCTGGTGGTGCTGCTGTTGTTGTTGCTGCTGCTGCTGGATCACCTGCTGCGCGATGGCCATGAGGTTGCCGCTGTCAGCGCACATGTACGCCATCGTCGTCCTCCTCCCACCGCCGTCGCCGATGGCGGAATCGCGAAATGGTGGCCGAGGAATTCGGCGAAGTGGGTTTTGGAATGAACCGAAGGGGGGGACGGCGGAGGTGAGCGGCAGGGGATTTAAAACAGTAGGGCGTGGGGCACTGCGGTGCACACTCGCATCGGACGGTGCTGGGGAGCAATTACGAGATTACCCTCAGGTGTACAGCATCCTAGAGTGTACTAGTCTCTGGTTTGTAGCAGTAGTCTACTGTAGCTTTGTACCGGGAGTATGTACACCGCTGGCCTGCCCCTCGGTGGTCTCCGCCGCCCTCAACGGTAAAATGGGAGAGAGTGATGAGGGGGTAGGCTGCGCAGAGGGTGAGGGATGGGAACTTGTACTGCGGTGGCCAGGTGTGACATGAGAGGATCTTCTGCGGTGGTTTATTTGCCGTGGTTTCCTGGTTACTTCTATACTTCTAAGTAAAGGACAAAAAAGAAATTCGAACATGAGCTAAAGTAGAACAAATTACTGAAACCATATACTAGCTTGTTCATGTCATCTCTTTTAAAAAATTACTACTACTATACCATCACTAATTTTTAAACAAATGATAGGCTTTTACATAACTTTTGAAGTAGCAAATCATAATATACAATAAAAATATTGTAACATTGTTTAACGGTAAATCATAGTCTATATTGCTTAATAGTGCCTCCAATCCATTGACAGACGTTTGATTAAAGGACGATTTGGCAAAATAATGAAGTGTAAACATTTGTATTTGACATATGTACATTTATTCAGCAACTTTTATCTCTTACGGGTTGTTCTTCTTTCAATAGAAAAAAAAACTTAACTATTCAAATCAGTACATGGTTCATATAATTTTTCTTAGTTTGCAATGTCAAATTGCATGTTTGAATGTTCGGATGAGAAATCTGAATCCACCACTGCTCGTATCCTTCATGTAAAGTGTCATTGATTTTTAGATCGTGTGATTCCAGTTGAAAGTACATTGAAGATGTTTACAGACTAATAAGGGGGGGGGCTATTTTTTTTTTGTTCATGGAAATAGGTCATTGTGCATAATGATTGAGAAAACAGTTGTACATTTATTTCAAAAATAAAACCATTTCGTTTACAAAGTTTGATATGTGACCCCTCTTCCATCTACAGTGAGTCCGTAGATGATCAGATGTGTACACATCTCAACAGCCACCAGACCAACACAAAGGCGCATTACAATTATTTCCTTTCAAGATATCTCTGATCCGCAGACTTGATGTGCCGATCCGCAGGGCCTGGAGTCGCCGTCGTGCCACTCGATCGCGGCTCGGGGGACCAGGACGCTTAAACAGTGAAATGGCGTGGCGCCGATCCAGACTGCAGTCCCGTTTCCAGCTGCCAACCCTTGGACGTTTACAGAAGACCTTCCAAACAAACCATGTGGTGGTCCACGTTGCCACGCCAAAGGCCAAACACAGCGGGCGTTTTCATCCCCGTACACTCATACTGTACACTGTAGCTACCGTTCGCTGCCCCCGCTGGTGTCCGTGACGTCTTCTCCCGTACCGTTCGCTCCGGACCACCCGACGCGGCCTCGCCCCGTCGCCCGCCTCAAGCCGAGGCAACAAGCGCACGCCCTGTCAGGTGGCAGCCAGCCGCTCTCCGCTCGCGTCAGTGCCGTGCCTATGCGGCCTCGGTGATCCGCCCCGTGACGTGACCGTGCGCTTCCGTCGCTGTCCTCCGGGCCCCGCGTACCGCTGCGGCACTGGCGCCCCCGCCTCCGGCTCTGCGCTGCGTGAAGGCCGTACAAGCATGGCTTTGACCGTCCGTCCAGGCTGCCACGTCTGCTGTCTGCTGCGGCAGTCTACTCGCTGCTCGTACTACAGGCCTATGTGGCAGCGGGGCCCGGGGTCTTAAATGCCGGAAGTTAATGCGGCGGAACCGCCAAGCAGACTCGCGCCGGCGACCCTTTTCCAGGTCTGCCTCCTGAATTCCGGACTTGTGATAGGCCAGCTGCTCGATCGTGCAATGCAAAACGTGAACGAGTAATTAAGCTCCGTGTTCTTGTTCCGCTCGTGTGCTAGTGATCATCGCACGTGCAGTTGAATGAATAATCATAGTGCTAATTGTGTGAGCCTTCGATCTGGTGACCTCCTCGGCGTTGTCGAGGAATCGAGGGTAGTAATGCGTTACAGTGAGTCCCCCACGTCCGCGCTGTTCAAGGACAAATCAGTGTCTATATAAGCGTCAGGTAATGGAGGTCCCAGCAGTCCCAGACGTGCTCGCGGGGCCACCACGGCCACACTAGCGAACAACAGCGGTGACGCGCGCACTGTGCAAGACGCAGCCCGGCGACACCAAGTTTGGTGTGGTCTCCTCCGCTCCGGCCCCGACGACTACGCAAATGCGGGGCGGAAGAGAGGCCCCCCTCCCCCCACGGTGACGCGCAACGCACGCGCGGTGCTCCAGATCCAGCGCCGCGCGGGAACGGCGCTCGAAGCGGCCCCTCCCTCCCTCCCTCCCGGCCGGCCGGCGACGTCACCCCCGCTCGTGCCCCAGCCGACGCGCGCGCTCGTTTTCTTGTTTCCCATGTCTCGAGATTTGTCGGCTCCTTTCCGCGCTTTCTTTCGTGGCCGGTCCGCGAATCGATGCGTCCTCCTCCGCTTCATGCCTTCATGTGCACAAGCACAAGCGGGTAGGATAACGTTTACTACATTCAGGATACGATGACACGGTTATTATGTAACAAAACGTATAAAAAGGCTGTAAAAAAAAAACCTCTCTTGCTGACGAGTAAAGATCGACGGAGGAAAAGTCAGCACTATCTTTCTTGCTGGGACACTTTATACTTCGTGCAATAAAAAAAAGTTATTTGTCGACTACTCCATCCGTTCTTAAATTGTTGTCGTTATTGACTCTTTTTAGTTAATTTTAATTATTTATCTTATTCAAAAAAATTTAAATAATACTATATATGTTATTATAGTCAAAGTTAACAACGAATATTTTAAATAAGACGAATAGTCAAAATTAGTTTAAAAAATCAAACGACGAAAATAATTTAACAACGAAGGGAGCAGTACTTTGCTTACATTGTTTTGACGCACATGATTAAGGAAGAAAAAGAAAACGATTGTGGCTACGCAATCATGGTGTCTAGCCGTATCGGAACTGGGGAAATCGCTTATCTAACCACGCACCATAGTATAGGTCTCACTTTACCTTAAACTAATCTCCCGCCCTCGTAACCTAGTCGTTTTTACACGTGCGAGGGTATCACGATGACGTGGTACGGGGTGCCTGAAAATGATCGTGCCGCGACTTTGCGGACCGAATTACGTAAACCGGACATATCAATCCCGGTCAACAGTGGCGGTTTTGTAAGCATTAGCGCTGTCGGGGCGTGAATCTCGAGCGCTCTCAAGCTGGGGACGCGTGCGTACTCCGGCCCTACCATTCTACCGAGGACAAGGAGCTCGCCGAAGGGAAGGAAGGAGCATCATGATTTGGTCTTTTACCAACGTCGCGAGTTTACCGCTCGGTTGATTCGGTTCGTGAACGCGTAGGTTTTGACACGTCCTTCATCGGCCAAGTGTCCAACGTATCACTGCCTTGTGTTCCGGTTCTTTGTGTGCTAGTACTTGCGTGGGTTTTCTTGTTAACTCGCGTTCCCTTTCAGATTTGGCAATGAATGAAAGTTTCACGGATTCTGCTTGGATGCATCGGGAATAACCAGGACCAGCAACAACTCTGGAAAAGTATCCCGATCGAAGAAGAGAGGGAGAGCCGAAACGGGAGCGCACCAACGGATCGAACGAGTCGATCGCCACTTGTGCCAGTCCGCCGGAACGAAGCAAACCCACATCGGCCGAAAGCCCCAAAACGCACCGTGGTCAAACGGGCGCCTTCACACCCGACTCCGTCGAAGCCAGGGAGGGGGGACTGAGCGCGTGTCGCCACCAACCCGGCTGGCGCGACGTCGACGCTCACAAAAAAATCCCCCGGGGCTCCCGCGCGTCGTCGCTGTCCGGGATGTGCGTGCCGCCACTGACTGACTTGACCCCAGCGCGCTTTTGCTTTTTCTCCAACGACCAACTCGCCAGTCGTGTTCAGACCTCGCTCGATCGCCTGCCCGCCGTCGCGCCGGCGTGCGGCTGGCTCGATCAGGCAAAGTTTTAGCACGAGTCAGCTGGTCGTGGCCGAAAGCGGCGAGTGGGCGCGCGCGTGGATTTTTCGGTGGCGCCCGACGGCGACGAGTGATGTGTACCGATGGCGACGGCGCCGCCGTTGTCGCGGACTATGTGGCCACGACCCACAAGTGGTTTGAATTTGAATGGAACACCATCCAGGGAGGCGACGTCGCGTTCCTTCTTGACCACCTGTCGTGCCGTCGGAGGCGCCTCGGAGCACCGCACCGTGACTCTTTTTAACTTTTCCTTCTTTTCTCGCACCACCGTTTCCATTTCTGATGTGTAACGTTGCTGCGTCTTATTGTCCGGGCGTGGACCGCGAAAGCCTATACGAGGGACGACGATGGTCGGTCCTCGCTCGCCGGGTGGGCGCTTGTTGGTTGTCCGGTAGCCCGGCCGGTTTTCAGAAACGTGCGCTCTGCGCGGTTGAAAGGCAGGCTCTCGCGCAAACGGCCAAGGTTTCCAAGGTTGCGTCAGACGTTGGATTGTACTACTACTACCCCGGAGGATTGCTTTGCATTGCTTGCTTGCTTATTCGAGATACTGACTGGTACAGCCCGATCTAGTGATCTGTCCGCCTCGAGCAAGTCACTCCAAGATGCAGTAGTAATCACTCTACTACTCTCACGTGCAGATGCCAATGTGCTCGTAGTCCAGATAGGGCAGCTCTAGTTTAAATCTGGGTTCAGAAATCCGGCGTCCAGATAGCGGCACTACTAGTTATTAGGCTTACTTGTCGTATTCCAGTGTAGTGTGGTATAGCACATATTATTGGTGGAGCCCGAGCAATGGTTAGGTACAAAGCGAGTCGTCGTATGGGTATGACTACGCTGCACTTGATGAAGGCCTCAAATCATGGAGCATATCACGTGTGCTCTAAAAGGTTATAACAATCGGACCATCTTGTTTGTTTGGTCATCGTCCTAGTCATCCTAGCACGTATATAGTACTCAAAGTGCCTTAGACCTATGTTGGCTGGCGACTTTGACAAGAAAGATGAATCTTGACATACCGTGTCATACTGTCATCCCGCACTGAAAAGAATCCCAGACAGAAAAGAGGCCAGCGGCCCATATATTTCGAAAGACGCAATGGACCCGGTTTTCATTGGGCCGAAGAAAAGTTGAGCGTGTCGTGGCATGACCAAGAACTTTGGGCTGAACCCGCAACAGTTGGGCCGGAACCTAAGCAGGTTCCTTATTTTCTGGGCCGGAGCCTGCCATGGGAACTGCATGTCTGCAGATGAGACTGAAATCGGGGCAGACATTAGTCGCGACATTGTTTAGCTTCAGGTGTGAAACTGCAGCACATTTCAAAAAATAGTAAACACCATGGTGTGCAACAAGCGTGGTTGCATCGCTTGTTACCTGCAGAGGAATTCATTTGGCAGAGAAAGCCTTTGCTCACAGCTTACATGAGTCAAATGAAACACGAATTTGCCATAAAAAAGAGAACGCGATTTTCATCAGCGGGGGCTGTTCTTCTTCGCAACCTTTTGGTAGCTTCAAGCCTTCGACTTTCGGCAACGAGCCCAGCTCATCGATTCTAAAAGGCAAAAAGTACCATGTGCGTCACAGACGTAACATTTCGGAGTGTACTAATTTTCTATGTTAAGAGTGTGAAACTGTTCTTGCTCAAATGAAAACTGTGTTCAAATATGAACAGATCGTCAAAATCGTAATACGAAAACAGTAATACTAGAGCACTTCGATTTGAAGCACACGCAAACCCGTGAAAAGTAGTTCGGCTGATTCCACGAAAATGACCGACCACATTATCATCCTCTAAAAAAATTCTTGTCCCCAAAACGAAAAAAAAAAGGCACCGAAAACCGAAGGGCGCAAAGCCATATACCGCCACAGCTGGAAGCGGCGTCCCAGAGACGCGCACGCACGGCGGAGGCACAGGGGCGCGCACAGAAGCGAGAGGGAGCGAGAAATCGAGGACCCGAGGCGGGCTTGATCCAGCCATGGACGCGGCGGCGCTAGTGGAGCGGCTCGAGGCGGCGGTTGCGCGCCTGGAGGCCGCCGTGGCCTCCGGCGTCTCGCTCTCGTCGGCGGCGCCGCGCGACCTCGACGTTCCCGCGGCGTCGGATCCGGCAATCGTGGCTTACGACGAGTTCGTGGCGGAGGCCGTCGGACGCCTCACGGCTGCGGCCGAGAAGATCGGCGGGAAGGTGCTCGACGTCACCAAGGTGCTCGCCGAGGCCTTCACCGTCGCCAAGGACCTGCTCGTCCAGGCCAAGCAGCTCCAGGTACCATACGGGCGTGCTTTCCTCCTCACTCGACCTGGTCGATTAGTGTGTGCTACACGTGTAGATCTCTGGCTGATTTTGCTTACCAGATGCGTGAAAATGCGGTAGAATGGTTCGTTGAGCTGAGATTCGGATGCACATTTAGTGAATTCAGATTTTGTTGATCAAGGGTTGTGGCTTGCTAGGATCAGTATGTCTTAGTGGTTTCTTCGCAAAAATCGGTTGTAGGATCGTTTTCGTACATTCTACAAGTTATGCACAAGCATAGCTGGATCTCGAGAGTGTAATTCTTCTTGTTACATGAATGACTGAAACTTACCTTTTTGTTGTGCAGAAACCTGCATCAATGGCTGATGCGCAGGACTTCTTTAAACCTCTCAATGATGTCATTACAAAAGCAAATGCAATGACAGAAGGAAGGAGGCCGGACTATTTCAATCATTTGAAAAGTGTGTCCGACAGTCTTGCTGCTTTGGCCTGGGTTGCATTCTTAGGAAAGGATTGTGGTCGGTGAACTTGTTCCCTTTGATCAAATCTTGTTACTTCTCTCAAAATTTTAGAAGGTATGTGGCTGATTTCTTTCACTTCGATCTCTCTCTTAAGGCATGAGCTTCCCCACAGCACATGTCGAGGAAAGCTGGCAGATGGCTGAGTTCTACAATAACAAGGTTAGTAGTATGCCTTTTCTGTTGACAATTTGTAGTTATGTCTGCTATCTTGGACATCTACCATGTACACAGTTGCAATTAAATGAACTTGCAGTGCTTCAAGGTTATTCCTTTCAGAAGGTTTTATATTTTGATTACTAGGTCATAATGACAATATATTATGATATCTCCATTTTTCATGATAGCTTTAGCATTCCCTTTTGTTACTAGTAACATAGGGCCCAGTGCTAAACTATATCCTACTAGATATAAATGGAATTGAGAACGGGTTCACAGCCCATTGGCAAGCGGCTCGGCTGTGAGCGCTACCGACCCGGGTTCGATTCCTGGAATCGAACTTGGGTGTCTCACTGAGGCTCGCCCCCAAATAAAAATCATCTGCCCCTCGCGCGTGGCGCCACAAAGAGAGTGTGATGTCTCCATCATCTGCGGAGTCCATACGGCTTCGTCAATCTCTAGAAGAAGATGATGTTAAGCTGTTTGTAGTTCTAGGTCTGGGTGTGATTTGTGTGAGTATGGACATGAACAGACAGCAGAGAGGCTTAAAAACGGAATATATAAATTGAATTTGTTGTCGTAATGCGCCTCAAATGACTGAGTACCGCAATACCGTTGTGGGCAACATTTCTTTAAGAGGAATGGGCTCAGTAATGTGTCTAGTTCATTTAATAAAGCAGGACATGGAACTTTTGCAAGCTGGTAGGACCGGGAGACTACCGATATGGAAAGAAAATAAAAACTCTTGAAGAGAACAATATATTCTCCCAGAATGTTAGGTGCCTTTAGCTTTGTATTCATGTCCTCTCTTCCGGTCGGATCTTGTTGGTGGGCAATATTTCTACTTTCTGGGACAGAATTTTAGGAAAGCAAAGTATTTGCTGCGATAGACGATATGGATTTTTTTATCAAGTGTTTATTCTTGAGAAAATTTACATATATTTCTGCAATAAACACAGTACTAAATATGCCGTTCACATTCAGCAACCCATGTGCAACTCTACATGTGTTTATTCCTTCCATTCTTTATTATTTGACTTCCTATAATCCGAGTCATCATACTTTGCTTGGTTGATATTTAATCATATTTTAAAGTTACCATGACTGTGCATATGAAAGTTTATGTTACTAGATTTGAAATATAATTTATTATTGTATATTGATGTACAATTTTACAAAAGTAATGTCTCCGAGACTAACCAAAATCAATAGTGAACATAAAAGATGATTGCATCTTTTTAAAGGTACAGCTCTAGAACAAATTACTGTTTATTTGAATGTCTCTCCTATAGTCCTATACTCCATTTACTGACTTTTCTTTTGACTAATATGAGTGTTCTTAGCAAACCATCTGAAAGTATTTGTTCTACTATGAAGCAGTTGCATCTTCATACTTTGTTGGTTGATGAAGCATGTACATACTTTCTCCTTGTAGGTCCTTGTGGAGTACAGGAATAAAGACCCTGATCATGTGGAGTGGGCTAAAGCTCTGAAGGATCTTTACATGCCTGGTTTGCGGGATTATGTTAAGAAACATTACCCCCTTGGCCCTGTCTGGGGCCCTGCTGGAGGTGTTTCCCAACCGAAGGCTACTGTTCCAACACCTAAAGCACCTGCGGTTAAAGCTCCCCCTCCACCAGCTCCTCCTTCAGCGCCTCTTTTTAGTACAGAGTCTCCAAAAACTTCGCAGCCTAAGCAAGGGATGTCAGCTGTTTTCCAAGAGATTAGTTCAAAACCTGTGACTGCAGGTAGATGAAAACACATGTTGTTTCTAGCATTTGGGATTTTCATTATTCACATGTCTGAGTAACCGACATGCTAAACCACATTATTGTCGCTTAGGGTTGCGAAAGGTTACTGATGACATGAAGACTAAAAACCGTGCTGATAGAAGCGGAGTTGTCAGCAACACTACCGCAGCTCCTTCTGCAGCACCTGAGAAGATTGAGAAGACTGCTCGTGCAGGATCTTTCTCCTTCAAGTCTGGACCCCCCAAACTGGAACTTCTGATGGGACGCAAGTGAGTTTACCTCTGTTTCTTAGATAGTAGCATACTATGTATCCGAGACATTGAGCAGTTGATCTGCTGTGATACTATGGATTTATGATTGGTAGCCTGTATTAGCACCAACTAGGACGAATCATGTTGAATATTTGGGTGGCATAGTTTTGTTTTCTCTGTTTCCATAGCGAGCGGGCACAAAATGTGCATGAATGGGGCATTGGCCTCTAGGCATACTAAGAACCAGGAACCAGGAACCTGGATGGGGATCTAAAAGCTGTTTGTTTTCTGTACTGTTTAGTCACTCGATTAGATTATTCGCTTGTGTCAACTGTCGAGGATATTAGGATGACAAAAGGTGAAATAAGGACAAATAATTATGATAAAGGATTATGAAGATAGAGTAGAGAGGTGTCTCTTTTAGCGTTCTCCCAATTTACATGACATATCCAGCCTATGCAAAAGCATCCTAGTGTCATTTAAAGGCACGGTGTTCTATGTTTGGACTAAATGGGTTCATCTTGTTTAGTCAGCTTGGGCTTTTGAATTCAGCCAATCACAGCTTGATTGTCCAGCCTGCTCACTAAGATAAAGGCAATCATGCATGTCTAATATCCTAGAATGACTATGGCACCGGTATATTTTTTAATACATCAATGATACAGACTACTCTAACCCACACAAGAATTACAACTTCAGTTACACTTTATTTTATAACCTGTTACCATATGCTCCTCTGCTAATATGTTTCATCCTGTATGACCAATGGCAGATGGGTTGTCGAGAATCAGATCGGTAAGAAGACCCTTGCGATTGATGATTGTGATTCCAAACAATCTGTCTATGTGTATGGATGCAAGGATTCTGTCCTTCAAGTAAATGGTAATATCCATCTTAGTTTGGACATACACTCTTTTTTATGTTTTGGACTTTTGGACCACCAATTTTATACTTTTTGCAGGGAAGGTTAACAATATTACTGTGGACAAATGCACTAAAGTTGGAATTGTTTTTAAGGTTAGTATAAACTCTTCAGTACAAGAGGTCTTCAGATGATTTATTGTATCGTCGTGGCCTATATAAATTTAAGTATCACGTTTCAGGATGTTGTAGCAGCTTTTGAGGTTGTTAACTGTAACGGCGTTGAGGTCCAATGTCAGGTATTCAATGGTTTATAGTTTCTATATTAATGTGTGGAAATGCATTTATCTGGTGTGGGTGTGAAAAGTTTTTCTTGTTGATGTCCCTTACAGCTCTCTGTTGTTGAATATTTTATTTTTCATTATCTGGGATTATTGCACATTGTTTTCTCTGCATTATTCCACACATTTACCTTAATAACTACTATAACATTCGAGTTCATCACCACCATTCTACTCTTAATGTTTGCTTTATTTATCCACATGTGGCACTGAATAAGATCACATTCAATTTCCCCCTTCTGCAAGTACTTCCCGCATCTAAGCTTAACCCACCCGGTCCAACGCTTGATATTTGCCAAGTTCCTATTGTCATTGCCGGTCATCCTCCACTTGATCCTCGCCACCCAGCTTTAGACTTTCCCATTTCTTTTGCCAGTGCTATCATTCCCCTCTTATTTCTCACTCCACATGGCCCACAAGCATTTCGTCCCTTGCTGGCTGCTGGCTGGTTGGGAAGAAGACTGAAGAAGACTAGCAGGAGACATGTTGGGCAGAAGGACAACAGCTGGTTGCGCTATGCATTGCCAAGTGCCGGTCACGGGTGCTGTGTATGGCCACGTGCTGGTATGCTGGCTGATTAACTGAGAAATCTAAGAGAGCATAGATTAGAGAAGCTATACCATTTCCTTTTATGTTTAAATACTGGATTATAATGGAAACCATGTTAATGGTAGCGGGGCTGTGTACTCCAACGGTCCAGCCGCTCCAGGAAATAATGGTGGTTGGAGCTCTTTGGGTTTGTATGGGTGCTAGATTCACTGCTGTAAGGTAGCTTAGAAGGCAGGAATGAGGATTGAGAACATGAAGAGATGAATGCCAAGGACCCATTTTGCAGCCGTCATCCACATCCTAATTATCATTCAATCACTTGGTGAAATTATATTTAACTTTTTGGAATCCGTGGCAATGCATGAGCATTGAGCTAGTCCTTGTAGAGTGGTAACTGTAGCACAGAAAGGGTATGATATGATATGATCATTGCACTAGTCATGAACCCTACTTTCTCAGCCTGCTTATATGCATTAAACTAGCTTCTTGAATTGTGATGCAATCACTTCCTTACTTTTGTGAATCCTTCAAATCTGAGCACTCAAATGCTTTTAGAATCATTGATGGCAAATTATGTTCCTCTGTGTTTAAGTTCATGTTTACAGATATCAACTGGTTGAGATTGTCTAGTAGCTTTCTTTTTCTCTTTAGTATAACTGACATTAACTCACTACTCAAATGCAAGTTTGTTACTCCACAATACTGTTATCAAAAGACAATAACTTGTTTTCTCAGGGCACAGCACCAACAATATCGATCGACAACACATCTGGATGTCAGTTATACTTAAGCAAAGATTCACTGGGAGCTTCGATTACTTCTGCTAAATCTAGTGAAATCAATGTGATGGTTCCAAGCGGTGTCACTGATGGTGATTGGGTAAGATCTGCCTTTTGTATATCACTTGTTACATTTGTATGGATTTTAGTCTCAGATGCGAGATATGGAGTAAAGTTGTCATGACTTCCTAATGGAATAGTAACAGAATAGATGACTAAGATGCTTGCCAGACCTGACTGGACTTTGAAAGTTTGTTTTAGATGATGTCCCTTTTCTCATGTGAATGTGCATAGCATTTAACTGGGCAATGTTATTAACTTTTTTATGCCAAACTTTACTAGCAAGCTTAAATTCTTTTATTCCGGTAACTGTGGTATAAATTGATATACCATATATCTACAAGGAAGTCTATTCTACAACTACAATATATCTCTGAAATTGTAAATGTATGGAACTCTTTGCACCTAACTTCAGCTCTTATGCTACATGTCACAGGTGGAGCATGCTTTGCCTCAGCAGTACATTCACAATTTCAAGGACGGGCAGTTCATCACGTTACCAGTTTCACACTCAGGAGCGTAACTCTGATGACAGCTCTTATTCTGTCTGTGTTTGTTTTACGGTGTCCTTGCCTTGTTTTAAGATGGCGGTATGCTGAGAATCGTTGTTGTAGCAGTTTTTGGTCTCTGTTGGAGCACTAGACATGGTGTGCCATTGTTGTTGTTTCTGCTGTCCCTGCTTAGTGCGTGGTTATGCTTTTGCTTACACATGCGTCATTTTGGTTGTTGTATTTCAGTATTTGTGTGCCAAGCCTACAAAGTACTTATGTATGTGTTTAGCTGTTCATTCTTTGACGGTGTGAATCTTATGATATGGATGTGGATGATTGATTTGTTTGGTACATATTTTTCGGCTGTTTGTTATTGAAACCATGTGATTGTGCCATTGTGGCAATTGGCATGCTCATTCATTTTGATATCGAATCGTGTTGAGCCTCAGGAGCGATGCTCTCTTTCAGTGCGCACGTATTCCGTCCTTTCTGATTGGTTGCTTTCCTATCTAATATAGCAAAAACATGCAAATTCTGATATATATGCTAACGGAATTTTCAGACAGCGCAAATGCAAAGTTTCTTGCATCTGGATTGTACAGCTTTTGGGAGCTTCAATTACTTCAGCTAAATCTAGTGAAATGAATGTAATGGTTAAAAAGCGGTGTCACTGATGGTGATCAGGTGGTATGTCACTTGTTACATCTGTCTTTCTCGTATCCTTTCGGATGTGGTATGTCACTTGTTACATCGCTTCAAGTTTCAACGCCCATTTCTACACGTAGCGCTCAGATTTATCGACGAACCATGCACGGGCCTTTGATCTCCGGGGCCGTTTCTGAGTCTCATCGTCTCGCTGGTTCCAGCGCCTTCCATTGTAAACTAGCCAAGATCGAGGTAGTTTGCATTGATTTCCTCTATGCATTTACTACGCACTATATTATATATGGATCATGAGTACAGTTTTCTATTATGGTCTCGATAAATCGTAAGTGTTTTTTCTAATAGCCTTACAAAATTATAACTGAACTGTCTCGCGGTCTCGATAAATTATAAACTGGACCTATGGCAAAATTCTAGTAAATTGTAAACTAGGACAAGCTTCATTTTAAACCAACATGTGGTACACGAATTTTCTTTTTTCATATATAAATATTTTGGAATCTTAGGATGCGTTTGGATGGGAGAAACGTTTGAGATTTTAACCTGAATCAGTTTCAAATGATTAAAATCTAAAACGTTTCTTATCTGAATCACTATGAAATGTTTTTCAATTTTGAACTAGGAATGAGAATCACCTAAATAGGTGTTTCAAGTGATTCTAGTTCATTTTATGAAACGCTTCCTTGATTTTGGATCAATGGCCGAACGTTTTCACTGATTCTTCTATTTCAGGTTGTGAAATGTTTTTGGTTTGAATTTGAAACGTTTTTTATTTTCAGTAAATCTGAAGTTGTACCAAATCGTACCCTTAAGCATGAGTTCCATGGTCCCAAAAATATAGAAGCTGGCTATTATATGTAGAGGGACAATCGATTTAGTATTTGGTTAAGGCAATCTGTACCCTAATTAATTGTTTAGTCATATACAAAGCACCGAGTAAACGAACCTCAATGGTAAAATACAAAGGCCCTGAGTACACCGTGATGCTTACAGAGCCACTAATTGAACCCCACTAGACGACCACGCGACACCGCCTTGGAGCATCAATCAGCTAGAAAGCATCTATCTGGAGAGAACAATGGCTGCCTCCGACGCCGCTAGCCCGCTACGCTGAAAACGGCCGCCGTTTTCGTCCTGGCCCTATTTGCCGGGCAGCTGCTGCTGATGGCTGCGCCGGTAGCCATCGATGACGACCAGTGTAAGAAATGCGTTGACGATAACGCTCGTGGGATTTGCATCCAGAACCCATGGGACCCCGTTGGCTGCATTGATGCTTGCCTGTCCAGCTGCATGAACAAATCATGAAGAAATCAACGGACCTCATGTCCCCGGCAGACGGCTGATGTGCGTGAAGTGGCTCCGCCATGTTTTCGGCCCACCACGGCGCTGCTCCTACCGAAACAGGAAACTCTGAATGGCGTTAAGCATTTGGAAGCAGCGGGAGATCCCTGCTCTGCTCAGCATGGAAATAAGATAGATGGGCTGACTATCAGGCTATGTTTTAAAGGAATAGTAGGCTGGCTTGCTGGGCCGAACATTTTTGGGTCAAAAGATGTTCTCTGACCTTGTGGCATGATTTAGTGCCCCACTTTTTTTTCATTTTTTTTAAAAATTTTAGTGATGTAGGCTACGCCCTTTTTGGGGGACGGTATGTTTTTTCACGGATGCACGACGAATGCTCTTGGAACAAACTCAAGCGATCGGTGTCACTCACGAGTCACGATTGGTGTCGTTATGCATTGGAACGAACTCATGGCGCAGTTGAGCATACTATACATAAATTCCTTTTGACCAATTACAAAATGATTGTTTATAGGGCATTGCAAAAGAGACCAAGACTGTGTTATAGCAATTGCCAACTGAGGCAAGGTGAAGAGTTATATATGCTTGGAACCTTTGCCCATGAAAATCATGGAGAATGGATCGGATGTTTTGGAGATGTTGCATGATGAGACTCTTTCTGCTGGCGAGGACACGGCGCTGCTCCCACCGAAGCAGGAAACTCTGAATGGCGTTGAGCATTTGGCAGCAGCGGGAGATCCCAGCTCAGCATGGAAATAAGATAGATGAGTTGGCTATCAGACTACGTAATATTAGGAGCACTTTTAATGTAGACTATGATACCAGAAAACTAAAGGTATCATAGATAGATCTGACCATCTATTTTAAATGGCAAATGTTGTAATTATCCACCAAATTTTGGATAATTAATAGTGACATACCTCTAGGGTAATTAGGCTGATAAGCAGAAAAATCGTTTGGTTTGTTTCTTTGAATGAAGGTATGCAGCCGCAAGAAACTTTGGTGTGCGCCATCACTGGTCATTTGCGGCACGTAGTGATTAATCTTGTTAATGGAATCTAGATAGGAGATCATGTGACGCAATTTATAACGCGTATTCTTGAAGCATGCACGGAGGTGAATCAAAAGTTCATTGTCGGCTCGTTTGCTACTTGCTAGCTCCGCCGTCAAAAGATGGCACTATCCAAGATGATATTTTTACGGAATCTTTTTCGTATGCGACAACTAGGATTTCTCATCCAAACCACCTATTTGGTTACAACGTCAATTAAGAATCTAGTTACTGGAAATCTTCCTAGATTCATACAATTAACGGCAAGATTACGAATATAAATAATTCTGAAGCGTATCCAAATTTCATGCAAAAAATGAATCATGTGCGTCTGCCATCGTTCATACTTCTCTGCTCCAAATCAAGTCAGCACTTGATGATGAGCAGGCAAATCGAAAAAGGAAAAAAATCCTGCCTCTTAGCGTTCTGCAGCCAATGGTATCACGGTTCTTCAAATGTTAGATCTGACTGGCCCAGCCATGATGACGATTTGGGGTTCCTACTTAATCGTGGCGGCTAGATGAAACCTCTGGACGGAACTAATAATGATTAATAGAATTCTAAAAAATAACTAATTATAAGTTTTTATTTTTTCTAATAATACCCATATGATACGTATGATATCTTATTATGATACTTATAATTCTTATTAGCTTAGAGGGTATCATGATCAAGATCTCAATCGTTGGATGCAGAAAATGAACACGTGCATTTATCTTAGTCTATTATAAAACAGCTCAATATTAGGCTGGCTTGCTGGGCCGAACATTTTTGGGTCGAAAGATGATATTCTCTGACCTTGTGGCAAGATTTAGTGCCCCACATTTTTTTTACTTTATTGATGTAGGTTACGCCTTTTTGGGGCCCGTATGTATTTTTACGGATGCACGACGAATGCTCTTGAAACAAACTAAGGCGATCGGTGTTACTCACGAGTCACGATTGGTGTTGTTATGCATTGGAACAAACTCAAGTGTTGAGCATATACCATACATTTCTTCTGCCTGATAGCTCTTTAAGGCTTTAACAACGTGAGTGGCAATTAGCATGCTGTGTCCGTTTTATATACAACTGCCGGAATACTTGAAATGTTATAAGCTCATTTCTGCTTTTGGTGGTTAGATCTTGTCGGAACACTTGAACAGGAGCAACGGAATTTCATTGCGAGACGACGCATTCAAGAAAAGAAAAGAAAGAGAAAAAAGGGAAAAAAGAGAAAAAAGGGAAAAGTGCCTCAATACACTTGCCTCTGGTCTATGGCAGAGGAAAAAGTCATAAACAAAAAAAAATGTCATATTAACACCTGCAAAGCTATGAGCCAGAAGCCAGCAATGATAGGTATCGCGGCGAAAGTGCGAGGCGTTTCAGCCGCACTAGTATGAGCACAGGCACTGCCTGTCCCCTTGGCTCCCGGCGCGCACAGAACGGGAAGTCCCGGCGGCGCCGGAGTCACCTGCACCAACAATGGAAGTAACTAAAATTTCAGAAGCAGCGAATTTAACTGAAACCACCAAGCAGACAGACAGCGTCATGACAATACCTGTGATTGCTGCCCTGGCGGCGCTGGGCTCGCCGTCGCAGGCCCCGGGCGCACTGCCGGCGCCGGCGCCACGGCCGGTCCCAACCCGGCGGTGCCGTTCCTGAGCAGCCCCGTCGGGTACGTCTCGGTGAGACTGGTCTGAAACAGCCCGAAGTACTTCTCCGACCCCTTCCCGGGCTTGAGATCCTCATCGTACACCGCGAAGAGGTAGGTCTCGACGGGCTTCCCCGGCGTGCGCGGCGTCCCGGCCCCGGACCGGAGGTGGTCGACGAGGCCGCTGACGTATGCGCGCGCGTTGTCCACCGTGGCCCCAGTCTCGTCGGCGTCGCCCTTGTGCGGCCACCCGGTCTCCGCCACCACCACCTCCACGTCCTTGTACCCCTTGGCGTCCAGCGCGGCGCGCACGGCGTCCACCATCGCGTCGAACATGTTGGTGTAGGTCAGGCCCGCCGACCCGGCGTCGGGCCGGCCCGGGTTGGGCTGGAACAGGCAGAAGGCCAGCGTCTCGGCCCGCGGGTCGCTCAGGTACGCGAAGTAAGGGTACGGGTTGACGAGGAACGGCGACCCCGTCTTGCTGAGGAAGGCCAGCAGCGGGTCCAGCCCGGCGGAGAGGTCGGGCCGGAACGCGCCCGAGGAGGGCGGGTCCGACGCCGCCAGCACGTCCATGGCGTTCACCGTGGAAACCTTGATGCTGGAGTTGGGGGGCAGCGCCGCGTAGAGGTTCTGCATGGCGGGGACGAGCTGCGCGGCGAGCGCCGGGTCGTCGGCGAAGAAGACCTCGTTGCCGACGGAGACGGCCGTGATGGGCGGGTCGGAGGGCACGTGGGCGGCCACCCAGGCGGCCGCCGCGGAAGGGGAGGAGGCCAGGTTGGGGATGTCGCCGTTGGTGGCGCCCAGCAGGAGGGAGATGCCCGTGCCGGCGAAGGCGGAGATCATGGCCGGATCGGTCCCGTAGAGGCGCACCTTGGAGATGGTCGTCGACTTGATGAGACGTGCCGTGGAGGACGGCGGCGGGAGGTTGTCCGCCACGTCGCCGTAGTTGATGCCGATGTAGGGCTGCGGAGCTGCAGCAGAATTAAGCATGTTAAAAAAAAAATACAGAAACGGCGTAATTAAGCATCCAATAAACTGGCGAGCCCGTGTGCCGGTACGCCGTAGGTGTCACCGTGTCAGCACACGTCGCTACATGTCAGCGTCGCATGGTGGCATGGCGACCCGGGAATGTGTCGCGCGCTCATGCAATTGACGGTGGGATCAATTCCTTGCGTGGTCGAGAGAGCTCCAGCGAACGCCAGCGATGCTCTGCTCTACTCTACTCTGGTTTTGTTCCTCTCACTACCGGACAAGGAAGACAACCATTCCGAGTACAGAGAAATAATCAGTGGCTTGTGCTTCACGAGGAGAAAGACGAACGTGAAGAGCAAGAAGAGAATAAGCTAAAGCGCTCGATTTTTCTTTCTGCTGAATTCTTGGAGTTCGAACTTGGAAGCCAAACTATCGCACTGCCAAACGCAACGAAAGGAAGAGACCGCACAAGTGGAAGTTCAGCAAGAACAGAGCTCTGAGAACTGCAAATACGAGTGTAGAGACGTGTACCAGCAAAAGGAAGGCAGACGATCTGCAGCAACAACCCCAAGAGAGCAAGCAGGAGCTGCCTCCTCCCTGCCATCCTCAACTGTCCTGTAGTTCTCTCAGTCACCCAAGAGACACCACCAGGATAGGTGGTATGATCTGGTTATGTCTGTCTCACCCGACTCAGCTCCACTGCTTCTTATCCTACCTGCGGCCTCCACTTCCTCTCTTTTTCCCTGCAGGCTGCAGCAGCCTCCCCCGCCGGTCTCGTTGCTTAGCGAGGAAGAGAAAGAAAGAAGCAACCGGCGCGGGGGCGCTGTCTCTTTTGGGAAGCAATAATAAGGCCGGAAAGGGCTTTGGCTAAAACTGTGGTGGGGGAAAAGCAGAGACCAAAGCGCTAAAGCACCTCCGCTTCTGCTTAAAACAAAGCCTCCACTTCATCGTCATCCCGTCTTTAAAATTCGTGATTCAAGCCGGCCGGTTTGAACTGCACCGGGGGTAGCAGAGACGACGGCGCGAGCTAAGGAACTCGTGTGAGGAGTGACACGTGTGCTTGGCCGCGTCGAAAGCCCTGCCTCAATCATCGTGTTCATCCCATTTCGCGGCAGATTTTTGGGATAAAAGATACTAGTAAATCCGCAGTGAGTAATCATCTTTCGAGGGAACACGATTCGACTCATGCGGGCTTCATGCGATCGTGCCTGGGAGTTGGGACTGTTAGGAAAGAGTATACAAGAGACGAGCACCGCGGTCGTGCTTGCCGAGCCATGTTTGGTCACACTACGTAATGCGGGTCGAGCTGAACTCCTACCTACCACCACCAGTGCAGCAAGTGGAACGAGCGCGATGAGCCACATACATACGCCAAGTCGCCTACGAGTCTAGCTACGACATGGGCACGAACCATTATTGGCTTGCTGTTTGTTTGTTTCACGTGCAATATATATGTGTAATAAGTGAGTGCTAATGTGTTGGCATTTTTCTGTCGTTCTTCTTTCATGGGATGACGTCAGGCGACCGAGACGAGGATTGACACCTGGGAAATGGTTCAACTCCTTTTTGTTTCAAATAAAGGGCGCCATGCCCTAAGCTTAGCCAACAGAGTCCAGAGTTGCCGGGATGCCGGAAAAGGGCTTAGAATCGACGGAATAAAGGTTTTAATCTCAACCTGCTCCGACAGTTATGTCCTAATTCTAAAGATTTCGAAATGAAAAAAATTGACGCGACCAACTCAAACTTTGATCCTTTGTACCACTTTTCTATGCAAGTGCTACCCTGATCATTCGGGATTCATAGCAAATAACAGCAACTAACAACTAAGCAGAACCATTACACAAAAGGTATCATATAATCTTACATTTCCATTTTACCTTCATCGCCTTGTCCTTTTTTAAATTGTTCACCTCTTTCCTGCGGTTACATTGGTTATCTACTATTGGGAGATTATCGAACCTCTTCTTGTATTGAATGTCTCATACTTACACTGAAGTGCGTGACGATATTCATGTATTTCAAATCATGATTCAATATACTCCATAGTGCTTTGATGGAGCACAAAATTGTTAAGAAAACTGCTGTGATGGAATCTATTTTCAATCTATCCATGTACCGATTTTCATGTGACAGAAACTACAACATCAAGCTCTGTGTCATAATCGGGAAGGCTGTCAAGTTCAAACCAATTTCCTCAGCTGTCTAAAACGGTGCACGGTTAACCAAGGAGGGCATTTGCCCTTCCGATCCAAAGATATCTGAAATGTTTATGGATTGGGATCAGATCTAGAAGTGAGAGGACAACAAAGAAATGAAGAACTAGAAGTGAGAGGACAACGAAGAAATGAAGAACTGCAAAATTTGTGGTATGTTTTGCATCATCATTGACCTTAATGGCTGGAAAAATCGAATGTGCGACCAATTTTCTTTTTTCTATCAAGTTTTGAGTGCAAATGCTAGCTACTTCTATTCTGGAAAAATAGAATAATAATCAATGTACGCCTATAAAATGCACTAGAAAAATATACATTAATTCCAACCATCGCATTAGTATTAGAACAAATGTCCAAAGATTTGATTCTAAATAGGTTAAGTAGGAGTAGCATATTGTGGCGCACTCTAAGCCTTTTTTTTCTTATTATAGACAAAAAAAAACGAGCACTAAGCTAAGCCCGGCCACCAATTCACCATCTCCGGCAGCCGCTCGCTCAATATAGTCCGTCATCTCGTTCCTCTCTTTCGTCGCTACCAAACAGGGAAGTTGTTGTGTTTTCATCGAGAACGATGCCACAGAGATACAGAGGGCACGCCCGGATGTTGCCGATGTTTTTTCTCAAATGCACAGAAGAGTTATGTGTCATTGTATTAAGAAGAAAATAGTGTTACAAGTGAAACAAGCATTTATGAAATTACATTCATGCCAGTTGAACTAAGAACAACTCTTCCACAATGAGCTCTATCCTAGCCTTTGCAGCAGCTTGGACACTTTCCAGAACGTAGCTTGTTCCGCTATATTCCGCAGGATTGCACTTGCCGCCGGTTGTGCTTGGTCGAAGACGCAGCGGTTCTGGTGCTTCCAAAGCGACCATGCCACCAAGATGATCAAGGTATTCAGACCGCCTCTCTTCTCCTGTAGTATACGCCGTTGAGAAGACATCCACCACCAGTCCTTGAAGTTGTCATCCGGTCCAGGTGAGGCATGATGCAGGCCAACCCTCTGTAGGGACAAGAACCATACCTCCCTAGCCACAACGCACTGTATAAGGATATGCTGGATGTCCTCATCATATTGATCGCAGAGGGAGCAGCGTTCTGGATGATCCAGCCCTTTTCGCTATCTGCCGTCCAGCACCTGTCCATGATGGCGAGCCACACGAACACCTTGGCTTGGAGAGGGTGTTGACGGTGTTGTGGCCGTCTTGGGTAGCTCTGTTGGGTACGTCTCGATAAGGCTGGTCTCGTGGTCCGAGGTATTTCTCCGACCATAGGTAGGTTACGAATGCGCGTGCGTTCTTCACTATGGCGCTGGCCTCGTCCACGTCGCCCTTGTGTGGCTACCCAGTCCGGCCACCAAGATCTTGAAGTCCTTGTACCGGTGCCCAAACATCGCGTCGAACATGTTGGTGTATGTAATCTCGAAGACGGGCATTGCGCTGGAACCGGCAGAAGGCCCAGAGTCTCCGGTCGCGGGGCGTTATCATACGCGAATTCCAGCCCGAACCCGCGCACACACGGTCTAGTAGAAAGTAGAAACCTCCTTTCAGCTCGATGAGTTGCGCGGGTAACTGGAGAAGGCGGCGCTGTGTCGTCTTCTTTAGCTGAAACACAGTCACCAATATGCATTTCGTCTTTAGCATCCAACCTCAGCAAGCAAGGCCACGCATTGCACACGCACCGCGAGGTGGCGGACCATCCGCTAGAACATCCTCGGGTAGCGGCAGGGCGGCCCATCGGATCTCCTTCCATACAATTTGCGGCCTGTAGATCGGGCATTCGGGCTAATTATGATGATTTAATCCAGCCGATCGGTGACATCCGGGGCACCGTGCCAGTCGTGGTCACGATTCAGTAGTTGCTTCAACTGCACTGGCTTTCACCATAGCTGCTGCTGCTTGGGACTTCAGACCAGATCAGATGTACCGGGCCAGCAGCATCGCACGCCTGCTCATCCCCATTTTTGTACTATTGAGCATGCATGCTAAGCTCGTGGCTTTCCAGAATTAGGCAAGCGGCTCTATTATTTTATTTTCAGTTTCAAACACGACGTCTGGAATTGGAGCATTCTTTGCTGCGTTGGACGTTATGGATCAACAACGTTTCCATCTTACGATCACAGACTGTTGTTTCACGGCACCAATTTTTTTTATTTAAGTATACATGTTCCTGTTATTTCAGAATTAGGCACGGGTGCCAGTAATTTCCATCCGTTAGCATGTTGCTAACGATCCTGGAGGCTGCGGTTCTACAGCGACGATGATTTTTTTTTAGCGATCTGCTTATGGATGGAAATTACTAACACCTGTGCCTAAATCTGGAATAAGAGGGACATGTTTGAAGACGACTCTATTACGGTGACACCAAATTGTCCAACAGGCTAGCATCAAAACTTCTTTGAAGATTTTTGAGTGAAAACTGTCTCTCGCATGTAGCAACATTGCATCTGGTTGTAGGTTTGTATTCCATTGAATACCCAGATATTGCCAACACTGTTGACTGAAGCTGCACTCAAAAAACAAGTGAAACAAAGTCTCCTCCACATCTTGAGCACAATGTACACAGCTATAAGTCTCGAGAGTTCTGTTTTTCCTCCTTAGCAGATTCCTGGTGTTGATCATGTCTCTGAGAAATAACCAGAAGAAGAATTTTATACTGCTTCTGCAGCAAGATTTCCACATCCATTTGAACCAAGAGGGACATGCTTGCTTAAATTAAAAAAAAGTTTGGTCTCATCGTCATTTTAATTTATTTGATTTAGTAATTTAATTAGTTGATTCAAACTACTGTATGGCTGGTTGCAATAAGGTCCAAAAAACTGAATTTAGTTTTGATGAATTCTATTTTCAGGTGATACTTATTATTCAGGATTATTATGACTTAAATTCATGAAAAGTGCAGCAAAGCTAAATAATTCCACAAGTCGTGGAAAGAGTGTTCACTATAATTTTTTTGAATGGATTAAAAGTCATAGAAAGAGTGTATTATATATGGAATGTCACTTGGAAGAACATTAATTAGTGTTTAGCTCTAGCATCAATTGAGTTCTTGGTTAGGTTTACATGTTTGGCTTATTGCAATGAAGAGGCAAATAGTTGCATACGTGGGTGTAGTCTATCCCAATAGCGTTTTGCATCTAAAACATCAACAAACATGACTAGCTTGAAGCAAAACTGGGTCCTAAGGGCATGAGCCCCACAACCACTGTGAGATGGGCAGGGACGCAGGGTGGTTGTTATGGAATCAGTACATAACTTATCTATGTACCAGCTCTCCGACGACAGCACCACCAACGCTAATCTCGAAGTGAGCAAGGCAAGACTCTGTGTCATAATCGCAGATGCTACCAGGTTCAAGCTTGGCTCCACGATCCAAAAGGGCCTCCGACTGACCAAGAAAGAAAATGTCTTCTCGTACTATAGGCCAAGATATTCAAGACCTTTCTGGTGTAGGATTGGAATCATAAGTGGAAGAGCACACAAGATCCTGGAACCTCAAGACACAAAAAATGCCAGCCTAATTATTTGACCTACTTTTTTTAGAAATAAAAATATAATTTAATATTCTAGCCTCTACATCGACCACTCTGCGCGTAACTGTTTATTATTATAACCAAAGACTTCAATATCACTGTTGCCCGTTGGGTCATCACAAAAGGAGTACTAACCAAAACCACCTTAAAAACAAATTTGAAAGCCTATAAGGACATCCATTTGCTGCAAAGAAGTTCATTCCTAACGATTCAAGTGCATGACACCCCCTTGAGATTTGTGGTCGCTCATCCTCTCTCTATAGCAAAGACCATAATCGAATCTAGTGCATCAATGAGCAATCACATCCATGCCTCAGGTCAGTGACAAGTAATGGCAGGTTCCCCGATGACCCAAGTGGCGGCCACGGCGTGGGTGGATGCCGGTCCACGATGTTGTTGTTTGCACCACCGAGGAGGAGAGAGATATGCTTGTGCCATGCCAACAAAAGAAGAGATGACAGCCTGGTCGATCCCACAACACTTCAATTTGGAGATGGTCGTGGACTTGAGGATGTCGAATTGCTTTATGTCCTGTTCAGTGTCTGATCCTAGCCTGTTGTCGGATTTCAGCTAAAGTGTGTAGCTAGTGTCTGTTTTTAAAGTTTTAGTTTTCAGTTATTACTAGGTCATTTGGGCATCTTAATCCTTATTAGCATAATGCCCGCCACAGATTGAAATTATATTTTATTTATTTGAATAAATTAAATCAAAAGGATATTATAACTCTCCTCTAAATCATGATGTCATGTGTCATACAAAAATAAGACTTTTTCTTGAGATAATTAGTGATGAACAATATCGGTTGGTCCTGTGTTTCAAGTTAGGGCCATCATGACCATGTCTCATATTTTGTAATCTCTAGTCACATATAACTATTTGTCTTTGTCTCATTCAAGTTAAATCTTTTTGGCCTGTTGTGCTCATTTTTTTTCTTTCAAAAGCTGAAGGAAGAGTTATATCCAAAGATAGGTAGCATGACTGATTTGTGTGGTTTTACTCCTACAAGTGGTTGTTGTCGTGTTGGCCTTACCATGGAACTAAATTAAAAGTTGCGCTTCTATTTATCAGATGATGTCACGCAACTAATCGGATCTATGTAGGTCGATCCGCAGCTAGCTATAAACAGTGGTGAAGCTACATTAAAGCTATTGGGGCACATGCAGCCACAACAAAAGTGAAAACTAGTGGATATTGACTAATTTTTACTATACATATACTCCTCAATCCATATAATTATGCACCTTCAAACAACAAAACCAATTTTCTTGATATCCCGCTGCCTCGCCTTGACGAGCCTTCCCTGAAGCTAGTAGGCCTCCTCGACAAAGCGCGCTCGAGGAGGGACAAGTCTGCTGCTCGTATCGACCATCTCTGATAAGAGTTGCCTGGCGGCACGAAGAAGTGAGACGACGCAATACGGAGCCAGTTCCCGGTCGAGCTCCGCCTTGACACCGAGACGGTCCAGCACGGGTGCGTGACCCATGTGAGAGTGGCAGCCACCTCCTCGACATCATCAATGCAGCCGACGGAATACTCAAGAGGCAGATCGAGATGCTGCGAGCAAGCACAAGGTAGAGCAGGTCATCGAGGAGGGCGCTGATCTGGTGTACCCTTTCGGTCGCCATCGCGGTTCTCCTCTTGGCCTGGCAGCGCCGGCGCTTGCAGGAACAGTGAAGGTGTCAAGAAGAAGAGGTGAGGAAGAAGACAGGGACAAAATGGTTCATAATGACATGAAAACAACCAATTCTTAGTCTCATGGCAAAAAAAAAAAGACTTATAAAAATAATGGCACGCTGACAAAGGCGCATGAATTAAGTGACAAATAAATAAATACTTCCTTCATATTTCTATTAGATGTCGTTCTGGCTCTATAGCTCATTTTACAAAAAGAAGTCGTTCTCTCAAAAAACAAAAAAATATTGCTGCTGTGAGGAATTGAACCAGAGACCTTATAGGTTAAAGCACTTTTGATACATAGTAGTAACCATTTAAGTGAACACATATTAATAATTGAGCTAGTTTCAAGACATCTTTAATAATGAGAGAGAGAAAAAATACCTTCTAATTAAATACTTATTAATATTATAAATCATGTCTAAAACGACATCTAATAAAAATATAGAAGGAGTATCTGATGATATAGAAGTCAAAGTGTCAAACCCAAACACCAACAAGCTTGACCAAACATGGAGCCCCCCGCGCACAACGACCCAACACCAAGAAGCCCGGAGATCCACACGGCCTAGAAAACTTCCAGCTCGGCCCGTTTTGAGTTCTACGCTGACCGCTGAGCAACTGGAGAAGGCGGGCGGCGCTGCGTCGGTCTCGCACAGAGTCTGTGCCACAGACGCGCACCGCCGGCAGTGCTTAACGCTCTCATGACTCATTTCATCGTTAGCACCCAACCCCAATCCTGCAAGGCCAAATACCAAATCCTCTCGATCCTGATAGCCACCAAGACGAGTTCTCTCGATCCCCGTACCTTCTCAGAGTGCTCGATCGATCTCAAAGATCCATCTCGTGCTATCGTGCTTGCTGGCAGATGGTTGGGTGATGAGCGGCGATGCTGGCAGGGTAGATCTAATCAGAAATTCCCCGCGACAACAATGGCGTAAGCAAGGACAGTTGAATCGACTGAATCGGCGATCACGGCCTCGGCAAGCGCGTCTCCCCGGACACCATCCGCCTGCTCGGTTGGCTGCGAATTGTATGGAAGGAGACCCGATGGGCGGCCTGCCGCTACCCGAGGACGCCCTCGCAGACGTGCTCCGCCGCCTCTCACCGCGCAGCCTCGCCGCCTCGAGGTGCGTGTGCAAGGCATGGCGTGACATCGTTGACGGCCGGAGCCTGCTGCTTCCGGACCTCCTGCCGCACTCGGTGCACGGTATCTTCCTCATGTACCATGACCTTGATTTTCCGGCCTTCCTCTCCCACCCCTCCATGGAGCCCGAGATCTTCGACAAGCTCCACTTCTATCATCTTCACCCCGATTCCTATTCGCGGAGCTTCACCAACATCCTGGACCATTGCAATGGCCTCTTGCTTTACCAAGACTTTTGGGGGGTGTACGTGGTCAATCCTGCCACGCAGCGGCGGGCACAGTTGCCTCCGGAGCCGCGCTTTGGGGGCTCTTTCCTCTCAAATGTGGGGCATCTTTTGTTTGATCCCACGGAGTCACCGCACTATGAGGTCTTGCTTGTTCCTGCCGGTCGTTGGACAGAGGAGGTGGACAGGGAGATGCGGCAGCAGCTGATGGACAAGTCTGAAGAATGGCCAGCATCCATTTGGGTGTTGTGCATGTTCTCATCACGTACATGGCAGTGGGAGGAGAGGGCCTTCGTCCGGGAAGGCGACGACACAATGATGGCTTTTGAAGAGATTGGCGACCCGCTATGGCGGGCCTCCAGCGCTTATTGGCGGGGTGCATTCTTCGTGCAGTGCAATGATGGCTCTGCTATTCTGAGGTATGCACTATATAATTCAGATGTGTAACTGCAATGCAATTGTATCGATTTGTGACTTAGATCCTCATGATTTTTATTCCTCAGTGCTCTTTATATGATATATGATTAGTACGATAATTTGATATGTAAAGATCACCATTCTTTCTCAAACGAGTTGTTACATACATCTGTTTCCCTGTACTGTTCCATTTCAAAGTTGAATCAGTTGCGCTAATTATTAAATGTTTGTCAATGATTTGTCTAGGGCGGTCAAAGGAAGGGGTCTGTTGTGCAACGTTTGACCGCTGGATTTCGGGCAAGCTTCGAGTTTGGATCCTTGATGAATCATGTGGTAAGATGGAATGGGTGTTGAAGTATCGTACGGACATTGAGCACAATATCTCGCGTGTAATGAGCTGTCGTCGAGAAATGGAGGGACCTTGGACTTTACATGATGCTAACAGTGCTATATATTATGGAGAGGATGTTAACAACTATGGAAATGATACCAAGACTTCTGAACACTATGGCGAGGATCTTAATATTGATGAAGATGACAACAACAATTCTGAAGACTGTGCAGACCATGTTAGCAATGATGAGGATGACAACAATGCACTTCTGAAGAGTAAATTTGAATGGGACTCCGACAGAGATAATATTATAGATGATGAGTTTGAAGTTGAACAGAACATCAGTACTCATAACACTTTCCTTGGATTTCATCCGTTCAAAGACGTTGTCTTCTTGAATGTTTCGCTGGACAGAGCAGTGGCTTACCACTTGGATACCTGCACAATTCAGGATTTGGGTGAAGTACGCCCAAGATACTACAATGGTCCTGTGGCAAGCGTGATATCATCATTTGTGTACACACCATGTTTGATAGCAGAGTTCCCTGAAAGCAAATAGGAAGACTAACCTATTTATTTTCAACTGTTGAGTCCGTAAGCATACGGAAAACTCTTGTTGGAGTCCATGTGTTACTGTTATTTTTCGTAGCTTGACAACTTGAACTTGTATGCGTATTGTATTGTTTCCGGACATGTCAGAAGAGCTTTGCTCCATCGAACTTTTTTGTGAACTAAATCAATGTATTAGAACGCATGTTCATTTGTTATTATTCAGCATGGCGTTCATCTCAAAAAACGTATGGTATACTGAATGGTGTAGGAATTCTATGATAGTTTTGATATCAATATGTCACAGTTAGCCTTCCGTAGTTCTACATTCTGAGTTTTACAAGTATGATAGCTTTGTGTGTGTTAGTTACAGATTTTTCTACATTCTGAGTTTTACAAGTATGTTGGCCACCAGTTGGACTATTGTAGAAGGATGGAACTTGTGTATCGATTGCCTCCACAATCAAACAGCTTTGGCTTTTTCACGTTTGCATCTTGATAGCAAAATTACACTACTATTATCATCGTCCACTAGATCACCAGTCAAAACATGGTTTAGCACCTGTTTCCTGATGGTTTATCTCCTCTCCTGTGCACAATTTACTACACTTCACGTTAAAAAAAAAAAACCTCTTATCATATGGGAGGAAGAGCCCCGCACGTTTCCCACCGGCGCTCGGCCTTCTACACAGCAACCTTGCGACCAACGACCTGATCCTATATTTCACGTACACGATACTTTTTTGCCATCGTCAGGTTTTACCGGAGATGTGCACACTACTACGCCACGCGACAACAAGCATGCGGGAAAGCAAGCGAAGCGAGCCGCCTCGTGTCGCCGCATCTTCTGTCTTCCGATCCGATCGGCCCCTGCCTGAACGCGCACCGTTGAAACACACCGCTTCTGCTCTGCTGCCCGACGGAAATGCAGCACCACGAATGATTGAGATGCTCGGTGAGTCAACTAGATTCTAGAGCACTACTATTTTAACGAATAATCAGCCCTAGTGAAAACAGTAACACAAAATGCTTAAAATCTATAAGAGGGGCAAAGCACCCTAGTGGCAAAGTTATGCGATCAGTCATTTCTAAACTACTGATTGAGATGCTCGATGAGTCATCTAGATTCTAGAGCAGTACAATTTTAACGGATAATCAGCCCTAGTGAAAGCAGTAACACAAAAAGTTTAAAATCTACAAGAGAGGCAAAGCACCCTAGTGGCAAAGTTATGCGATTAGTCATTTCTGAACTACTTTGCCATTGCCTGGTAACCAGCTGAATGTAGCCTTGTCAAATTGTCTCAGAACAGAGCAGCAGTCAGACCGCAGCTTACACGTACTACTATACCACAAAATATCACCTAATCTATGGCTGCAGGCGAACGCCCAGTTCAACGGTTTCATGGGCCATATATGCAATATATCGCCTGTTTAGCGGCCAGGAAGCACCTCACTGTCAGCCAGATAACCGAGGTGCCGCGGCAAGCAAAATGAGCACCAAAATACAGCGCCGGCGCTCTCAGCTGGTGAGAGACGAGAGCATTCCACCGCCGCTCTTCGTGGGCACGACGACCTCCCAGCCTGGGCCTTTCAGAGGCATTAGGGGGACAGCATCGGTCGCACCAGGCGGACCGGACAGGTCGCTCCGGTCCATCAGCTTCAATAGGTCGTCATCGCTAATGTCAGTTTGGATCATCCTGTCTTCCGCGGCCTGCTCGTCCCTGAGCAGAGCAAGTAACTCGGCCTCCTGCAATCCCATGAACAAAACAAATCAGGGATGATTGAACAGTGACCACCATGCTTTGGAATGCAACTTGTTTAGTTCCCGTATTGATTCAAGAAAAATTGCTACTCAATCTTCTATGCTTTGGGATAGAACACTTACATCCAAGACATTAGGCTTCGCGCTGTTTTGTTCAAACTGCCCCTTGCCGATCACCACATGCTCTAATTTCAACTTCCCAAAAGCTTTCTTGATGATTCGTCCCTGCAATAATGACAAGATGGGTAAATCGAATATAGAATAGCCAAGCAAGAAGTCTGAAAATATAGATCATCAAACACGCACACACCTCAACAGAGTGTGATGTCGCCAGCCTATACACATGCACTGGGCGTGTTTGACCAATCCGATGGCATCTATCCATGGCCTGTAGATCCATCTGGGGATTCTGAAGGATGAAACAAAAGTACCCCGTGTATTTAGAACTTTGAAAAGTAGTTGCGGTACATATCTCATTGCTAAATGTACAAAATGTACGGGATTTCCTCGTTGTTATTAAAAAAAAACGTACAAAATGTACAACCGGCACCACAGGAAAAGAATCCGAACAAGATGGCATGCAGCAAGAATACATCTTTTTAATTACATATTTTCTAGCTTTCAATCAGCTGAAAGCTTTCAGTCAATGGTTTGCTACTTTGTGTTTTAATTTTTTTATAGGATTATTTGTATAAAATTATAAACCATTGGATTTAAATGTAATGGCACAAAGAGGTGCCTGAAAATTATCCAAACTTTTAGTCAGATGAAAATTAGCAAGTCCCTTTTAATTAATGAGCATGCTAGCATGAACATATTGTCAGATGTTTTATTACACTGCAAGTCTAATGATTAGATAGAGAGTTACCCAGTCACTGTCATATAGGATACAGGTGTCAGCAGAAGTAAGGTTGATACCAAGTCCGCCAGCTCGTGTGCTCAGAATGAAGACATTTAAGCTGCTGTTCAAGTCGTTGAATTCTGCTATCTGAAACAGAAAATAATGTAGCAAATGAACTTGTGAGAAAACAACAGTATAAAACTTTTAGTGCTTATCATGCAACCACAAGCAGTGTAAAAGAACTACTGTTTGTGCAATGACATAATATTGTGTTTCTCAATTACAAACCACTTATTGCTTTTCAAGTATCATGGCACGCAGGGGCTTGGAGGGTTGGGGGAATGGGTGAACTAGTACAGTGGATCTGAACAATAACATAGCCTTCTAGTTCCAAACTAGTTGGGGGCAGGCTAAACAATTTGAATGGACATCCACCTATATTCTGAAATGCTGACAAGGAACAAATAGAGAATCCTTGACTAAAATTTTACTGAATAATTATTTAGGGTTTTCAGTTGTACATTGTAAATCCGCAGTTTAACACAAGTGCGTTCAGAACTGTGCAAATCAAAACACTTGACAGCAATGTACAGTGCACATTCTTATATATGCTATCAAATATGAAGTAAAATAGTAATACGTTGGTAACAACTAGCACTTACCTGCCGCCTCCTCTCTTCCAACTTCACACTACCATCAATTCTGCAAACTCCGATACCTTTGGAATCTAGATAATACTCAAGAAGGTCCAGAATTTTTGCCCACTGGGAGAATATCAGAACCTACAGATATATTTCAATTAGCGATATCTGATATCAGACAGTCCAAAAAGGGGACTTGTGCTAACTGTGCATGGATATAATCCCAGCTAAAAACAAGACGTTATAAGATGAGAAAACCACATACCTTGTGCTTTCGTGAGAGTAGGGAATTTAGTAGCCTGTCTAGAAGCTGGAACTTGCCGCATTGTTCTAGAAGCTTATCAACAGGTGGATACAGACCTGTAAAAACAAAAACAGATAACAATGAAACAATATTGGTAAACAAGGAGAAATGAAAGAAAATGCCAATATGGTACGAACTTGATGACCCGAATGCAGATTCCAGAAGATCCGGATGGCCGCAATTCTTTCGCAGCTGAACTAACAGATTATTCAGCTTTGCCCTAACACCAGGTCTCTGCAAAACTACAATTTAAAGTTTCTTTTATCAAATTACAGGTTATGTAGTTAGACACATACTTCATGGTAAGTCTACAGGAAAATATGTAAATGTAATACCAATGTCAGATTCTTCATTCAAGTAGACATCAAATGTTTTCTTAACCAAGTGATCTTGGATTCGCTTCTGATGTTCAGTCATGTTAGCATAAATGATTATCTCTTTCTTTCGTGGAAGCATCTGTTCTACATCCTCTTTCATCCGCCTTAAAAGAAATGGACGCAAGATGGCATGAAGCTTTGAAACAACATGTACCCTTCGTTTTTCTTCTGTTTCTTCTTGTTGTTCTTCACTTGCTTTTGCAGAAAAATCAAACCTTCAAGAAGATAGTTGTCAGTGCAACAGACGCAGAACAATCAAATATAATTAATACATGAAACATTTAAAAGCAATGATCACTTTGTGGAACCAAAGCCCATCTATATCACTGTTGCCTGTGAGAGACATGTGAATACTACATGGAGCCATCGGAGCATTCTGGTTAGTGGCATACCAAAACACAATATAAATGAGAAAACATATACAATAGATATTTTGGCAGCTACGACGTATGAATTCATTATATAATTCAGCAACACACAAGTTGCTACCCCAGAAAATTTGCATTTCAACTGAAGCGTGCTTCTTATATCATCTTGTGTTAATAACTGCTACCCCAGAAAAGTTTAGGATGCTACTTCAATCTCTCAATACATATATCTACAAGAATAATATGATGTGTTTAAAGAGAAGAATTCTCACTGAGGAATACTAGTCTACATTAAGGACTACAGCAGACTGAATAAAAGCTAGCAAAAATCATGACAGATAAGATTTCCAGTGAAGAAGAAAACTAACTCAAATGTCACATTGGAAAGTTCAGGTAAATTGTTGTTAGAGAAAATATTATGTAAAAGAAGCCTGATTTGCAGTCAGCCACTAACAAATACGAAAGTGCTCCCAGTATATAATTTTGCAACACAGTTCTGAAAGTTGAGATTATGACTCAAATAAAACGTATAAAAAGGCAAGTGGAAAAGGATGGATAGTGGCAAGTGTCTCAGTGAATCATACCATGATTCAAATTCCTGATGGGATGAGAATATATCAGGCAAAATAAAGTTCAATAGTGACCAAAGCTCTGCCAGATTATTCTGAAGGGGTGTCCCTGTCAAGAGAAGCTTATTTTCCATCGGTATGCGCTTTATCTCCCGCAATAATTTACACTTCGAATTTTTCAATCGATGTCCCTGGAGAAAGAAGTATGGAACAGATATATGAATACAAAGCAGTACAAAAGTTAAAAAAAAAAAAAGAGGGGGGGGGGGGGCAATGATATGTGCTTTTCCATTACCTCATCAACAACAACATATTTCCATTTATGGTGAGCAAGAAACCTAGCATCTGACATGGCCATCTCATATGAAGTCACTACTATAGGAAAATCAGGACTGGCAGTTTTAGGCAGGAATTTTCTTCTTATCTCTGCCCGGGCCGCTTTATCTCCATGATAAATGATACTAGCCAAAGATGGAGTAAACCTAAAACCAAGTGCCTTAACATTAAGGCCTAACATTAACACCAAGAAGGAAAATGATTGAAAACATTAGATGGTTACCTTGAGATTTCATTCACCCAGTTTGAGAGAGTGGACAGAGGAGCAATTATCATGTATGGACCATGCATGCCTTTCCCTTTAAGATGAACAAGGAATGCAATTGTCTGGATTGTTTTCCCAAGACCCATTTGATCAGCAAGTATCCCATTTAACCCATTCTGCCATAAAGATATTAGCCATTTCACACCCTTTATTTGGTATGACTTCAACTTTCCACCAGTCAGTAATGGAACAAGACTAGCCTGTTCTTTCTCCCACCTTTCTTCTTCTGAGAGAGTACAATCATCAGCAAGGCGTTCTTCATGAGATCTTGTAAGCATGGCTGCCACTGCCGTCTTAGCCCTTTTCTGAATAATATTTCAGTTTTGGTTGTCAGGATAAGTAAAAGATCACTTTGAAGTTTAATATAAGAACAATAATTATTTGCCAAAACTGCAATCTTTGTTTTTGAAATGAGGTTCATAATTATACACCCATTAAATCAGTAGGCATGAACACATCCAAACAAACCATGCATAACAACACTGTAATATCCTGATTTTCACTGAGTGAGGAGTAAAGATAATTGCACCCACGCTGCAGCCATCTTTGGATGCCTCTTGTCAATCATTCTTTGTGAGTTATGAACTACGACAGGAGGATATTAGAACTTAAATGTGGCTAGCCCATCACCATCCTTAGCATAATTCGGGCATCAAATCTTCAATAGATAACATAATCCACATGATCTATTCATACGAAGACAGCAAAACAACACATACTAGTAACAAATTACAAAATACAGGGAATAAATTATGCCTGCACTCACATCATTGTACTGTGGTGCAGTGTTTGCTTTTCTCTTTCGTCCACGTCCTTTCTTTTTCTCTTCTACTGGTGGTTCTTCAGGCTGAGTTTCAATGCCTTCCTGCTTAACAACAGGCAAAACCACCGAAATCAGAAACAAAAGAAAATTAACTAGAACAGAAAACTAGCACACTGTGAGACTCATACATCAGCGATTGCATCCATCTTCTCAAGTAGAAACTCAGAAAAGAGCTGTGTCTTTGTCAGCAGCTCGTCTAACTTGCTATAACGTGCCTCAGGATCAAAAGCAAGCTTTGCAGCTTCTTCCCTCTTCCTGGCTTCCTCTTCTTCCTCTGCCTTAACCCGGACCGCCTCAAGCTGCCCTTCTTCCTTTTTCATCGCTTCTGTTATCAGGGATGCATCGCCATTCTTAGCCTCAAGATCAACTGGTAAATTTGAACTTGCATCCACAAAATCCGCAGCCTTCTCATCTTGCTTACTTGCCTCAGTGGCAAGGCAATCGTCCCCATTATTGGCATCAGAAAGTTTCTAATTGTGTACAGAAACAAACACACATCATAAACTCTGGTCAGTTCCAAGAATCGAAACATTCCGAAAACTTCAGCAAGCAAAATACACAAATCTGCAGGCGAAGGAATCACCTCGTCTTCCAGAACGGATTTAGGAGAATCTGCCATGGCAGTGGCAGCAACTCCCCCCTTTACCCCATTGGGCACGGCGAGGACCATTCCTGCCACCATAGGCCGCCGCCAGATCAAGCCCTGCCAAAATTTTAAAATTAGCACCCCGAACCATCGATCACCTATCTCAACACGCACTACATCGCTAATTTATCAGATTAATACCACCTCACAATACAAAGAGGCTAGAGCCCTAAACCCAAAATACAAATCTTGCAATGTTCCCTGAGAAGAAAGGATATAGCAACTCAGAAAACTTGCAGAAATTGCATTCACCGAGAACAAGAAATAGATCATACGCCGAAATCTCCCAAGTATTCATCATAAAAAAAAATTCCAATAAAAACCTGAACAAAAATGGCACCATTTCTCCCAAAATACCCCTTTTCGACTACTGTATTTCGCAATGAGCCTACGGACAAAAGAAACTTGCAGAAAATCATACCTTAAACTCCTGTTGCTAACAGATACGGACAGATTAAACAAAATAAAAATAATGAGAAGGGGGAGCAAAGAAATGGGAGGTGGAGACTGGAGAGGAACGAGACGGCGAGAGAGGGCTTCAGGCGGGAAACTGCCGAGACTGGAGAGACACAGACACATGTAGTATAAGAAACGGCCCCAACGCTGCTCTGAGTTTACCAAACTGCCACTGCCACTGCCACCATCCCTTGGTCTTCCTGTTGCGGGTCCACATGCACAGTAGTATGGGTTCCAGGGTTGTTTTCATTATTTCGTCTCTGGGACCAATCGAAGTTTGAAAGCGTGTTTTTTCTTTTAAAGTCTGTTTTTACTGCACCCAGCTTGCGGTGATACATGTATAGCTGTGGCTGTGAACGACCCATTCTGCCACTGACTCGTTGGGGCCATCGAGTGGTTCCCACCTGTCAGTGAAGCAATTTAAACAGCACGCTGTGTTCCGGGCTTCTGGCACTTAAATGGGGAGCATGGGCGGGCGCCTGCTGCCTCGATACATGAAAGTCTGCAGAGGTGATGCTACAGAGCTTCATGCCGGATAGACCCGGATCTGTAAACACGACCCGGTGATGGCACTGAACGGTGGACCCAATTCAGCCCATGGCGGAACGGGTCTACGTTTTGTTTCTTGAGCGGTGGAACGGGTCTACGTTGGTCGAGGGAAGAGCGGGTGGTGCGAGGCGCAGGGGCGGAGGACTCAGTATGGCAAGTTAGGGTCTACCTTAATTTTTTTTGGTCAGTATCTTCTGCACTTTATTCTAATTGTCGCACAATATGAAACTAATTAATACAGCTCAAGTTTCTCTCTTTTTATTCTATTTTTATCTGTATTTTACTATTGCTGCTCAGTATTTCTAAGAAAGAAATTTATATATTTTTCATATATCAGTATCATAGATACAAGTTTTATGTGATATTATAATTGATTCCGGCACACCTCAACTATTTTCCGTCCTCCGCCACTGGCGAGGCGTGTTCAGGTACGGCGCACGTTTTATTGGCTAGGCCGGGCGTAAAGCAATCGAAGGCGGTATTGCTCAGGCGACCTCGCGTTCAAATCTTTGGTCGTTTCGATTGCTGCGCCCGGAGTAATGGACAATCTGACCGTTGGAACCAAAATTCCAGTTCACCTCGTGGTTCGCAACCGGGAATAAAACGAATCGGTGAAACGAATTGCGGATAAAAGAGTATACTGCCTGTTTTTAACAATGTACTTTACGAATGAACAATGTCCATGTTAAGTTTTACAAGGCCAGTCTCAATCCTTGGTTTCATTTTATTCTTTTCTAGAGTGACATATTAGATTTAGATATATAGTTTGAATAATGAAATTGTCTATCTTAATACAAAGTTTTATTTCACGATTTTATAGATAAGTTATAGTAATAAATTATCATATTAAGATTAGTCAAAATATGTTGGACTGAAACTGTTTTTGTTCTCAATGGGAGTTTTAATACAGTTTCATACATATGAAACAATGTTAAATGAGTTTCATCCTAAGACCAGTCTCAATGCATAGTTTTATTTTATACTTTTCAAGAGTGTCACATCAGATTTAAAGATTTAGTTTGATGTATAAAATAGTCTCTCTCAATACATAGTTTCATTTCACGATTTCATATATAAGTTATAGCATTAAATTAACATCTATTTGTTACATCGAGATTGGTTAAAATGTGTTAGTATAAAACTCTATATTCTTAATGGGAGTTTCTATGGAGTTTCATACCTATAAAACAGTGTCAAATGAGTTTCATCCCTATGAAACCCATTTGCCCAGTTTCATATTAATTGCTACCCACGTCATCTTTTTTGCTTATGTGCCACCTTATTTAATGCTGATGAAATCCCACTGAGACTGGCCTAATAAAACTTATTTTCTCTCTTTTATCTCAACTATAATGTTATGTCACTTTTTTTGTTGATGTGTCACCTTATTTAATATCAATAAAACTCCCATTGAAAATGGCCTAAGTATTATGAAGAAACCGCAAAATATAACATATCTTTTTTTTTTTTGAAGAGACGTCTTAAGATATCAAGAAAGAACACAAAAACTCGCAGGCAAGTTTTATTACCAGTTTCATACGGAATAGATTTGCTCTTTCCATCCCAAGCAAAAAAAAAATTATGGACGCATCCCTCCCTAGCCCAGCTTTCCACGTGTTTCATAAAAAGTTCCATTTCAGTATTCAATTATTCTATTGCAACATGTCCATTTTGTGTCTTACAACATTATAGATAAAAAAACGAGTCCCACTGCAACATAAAAAAACCGTTGCAACACATCTATTTTGCATTCAGCAACATTGATTCAAAAAGCAGGAAACTCAACAGTTTGTAACATCTCAGTTTACTTTGATGGAGTGTATCAACACACCTCATATTTTTCTCACTTTACCGTAGTAAAGAGCAATATAGTTTCTGTATGCGAACGTGCCTGTGGCACGTTGGTAAGGCTCCAGGGTGGAGCCGAGCCGGTGGGGGTTCGATCCCCGCCTCGCATACCCCTGTAATGGCTTCCAATGCAAACCGGGCAGGGGGGCCTATATTAAAAAATATATATATAGTTTTTGTATTAAATTTCTAAATGTTGCAATGGTAGTTAAACATTACTGTGGCTATTATTATTTTTTAATGTATCATTATCTTATTTGATTTGTAGTCTGTTTTAAATTCCAAAGTAAATCAAGGTTTCTTGCATGAAACAGAATCTGATGTTGCAGTGGGAATTTTCCTCTCAAAAATTGGATAATATTCAGCTAACAACTTTTCTTGTACAGTTGATGTTACAGATTTTATTTTACGATGTTACAATGGACGGATGGAAAAAATTCTATCAGAGAGACGCGCTAGCCCTTCCCATTCTGAAGCAGCGTCTCTAAAAATGCAAAAGGCTACTCCCTATCTTTATTTTACAACAATTGCAAATGCAGCAATCAACATTCTGTCGTAACTGCATAACTCGATAAGTATGATTCAAATTTTTGCGAGGCTTATTTTGAACTCCGTAATTCAATGCGTGTGTGCCCCAAGTTAGAACAGAAATCAAATGTTATACTTCATCTTGAAAAACAACAAAGACGACATGTAACAATCCCGAAACATGTAAACGAATGCTTAGTATGCAATGCCCCTACTCCGCTTTATTATTTTACAGCCATAGACAGTATAAACATCAAGGTACAAATATAACATCCTATCTGATGGAAGCACACCAGGAAATCAGTGCCACTACCTCAAGGTTTAGATCCTTGTAGAGCTCCAAGAGGAGATTCAAATTAGTACAACAAATACTCAAGTGAAAAATGGTGAATCCTCATAGAGACAGGTAATTGTACAATGTACTTCTAAAGAATTCTACAACAGGCTGATAGGTTTGAGTCTTTGAGGTATGGTTCTAAAAGAATGAAGTATACATCTCTAGTTGTCTGAGTTCTGGATTCACCTCAGCTGCTAGGCCGCGGCATTGTGTTTGGTGGCCTTACATTAGGGTTGCCATATCCAGGTGGCAATCTGTTTCCAGTTACACCAGGCTGATTTGGCCTAGATGGCAATGCACCCATGCGGGCTGCAATTATTGCATTTCGCTCCATTAGAAGCTTCTTTCTGGTCTTCTCAGTATATTCTCTTGTTCGAAGTACTACCTGTTCGATCTCGGCAAATAACGACATCTTCACTTCTATTTTTTGAAACTACACAAAAAGACAAATCATCATCATCATGTGGAAGAAAAAACATAGGTGTTGATAGTACAGAACAAAGATCCGAAAGCATGCACAAATTCCACAATTGGATGTTTCACATTACCAGCTTTTCAATCATTAGAGCTGTTAGCTTTCGAATTTCATATTCCTCGTGCTCAGCGAGGAACTTAGCTTTTACAGCAGCTGCTGAAACAGCAGTAGCTGCTGCTCGTTTTAACCTTGCTATGGAATTATTTTTGTTGGCGGTCGCTATAGAGGCCTTCTCTTCATTGGCAACCAAGCTTTCACTGTTGTTAGATTCTGCAAGATAGATGAAGAATGACAACAGAGTCACATTCTTAATTCCGAACCTCTTCATGGCGTCTATATCCCATTTGATTCATTAACAGTGTGATTTCATAAACCCGTACGGGGATTTATCTTTTCAGTAAGCACGTGCCATATATGTTTCAGTACTTGAGAGGATACAGATAGAATAGAACAGAGGACATTGATGTTTGGAAAATCATGGAGAAGAGGATAAGCACTAACTTGAAAGTGCAGTAATCACCAATCTCATGAAGATAAAATATATGAAAATAAAATTGAAGGCTCAAAATGTGTGACTGCAGAAACTCCAAAACACACTTATTTTCTTATTACTCGGGGAACTATATAGCTGGAACACTATGATGTATGAAAATAAAATTGAAGGTTCAAAATGTGAGACTACAGAAACTCCAAAACAAACTTATTTTCTTATTACTCGGGGGACTATATAACTGGAACACTATGCCTAGCCACACTAGCAACAGAAGATGTGCTTCCATTAAAAATAAAAACGAAATATGGAGTTACTTATTAGGTGTCTGTACTTTTTGTCGATCAGACGCATATTCCCGAAGCGCTAGCATTGCAAATGCAAAGTACACAATATATTTCAGATCTATGGTTCTTGAATTATCTACTAAGTTTCAGGCAAAGCTCGATCCGATCTGATAGCATAGTAGCAAATTATGATGCATATATTTTTTTTGAAACTGATGCATATTATCATGCATATATTGTAATATAAAGAATCTTAGTTCATAAAATCAGCAATGCATTTAACCTGAGACCAATCTTAGGTGTGCAATCGGTGCAGGCAAAAAGTCATTGTGATTCATCCAGGTAAGTAAATAAATGCTTTGAATGAATTAGGGTGAAAGTGATTTAAACAAATAGCTTAGATGAAAGCAAATACTAGATGAAGTACCTTCAATTTTTCCATTTTCAAATGTCTGACTTTGTTTTTGTTCCTGTGCAGTAGCAGGGGTAGAAGCTGCATCTTCAGTCTTGTCGAGCCCATCCTTGCCTTTCAAAGGTGCCTCATCAGATGCCTCCACCTCAGCACTTGGTTCATCCTTCCGATTACTTGCAACTGTATTACTTCCTGCAACAATGTCTTCAGAAGCTAATAAACAACTTTTATTAAAATTATTTTGGGGAGTTATTGAATTTTTCATGGAACTGAATAAACCTTCTGTATTGTTGGATGCGCTCTTATCCAGAAGAGGTGGATCACTTGACTCCACATTATTGGTTTTGGCATCCACTAAGGGGTGATCATCAGATGATGAATTTTTATTTTCTGACTCTTGGTGGTCATTTGGTGAGATGGCTGAATTATTTTGCTTATCCACAGATATAGCACTATCTTCTTTCTCATTTATGGTCTTTTTCTCAGTATCAATTGAAGTCTGAACCCTATCCACATCCTTTGTTTGATCACCATCTGTATTTTTATTACTGCAAATTTCATTCATGCCGTCAGCAAAATCATACACCAGCACTTTCTTTCTAACATATGTGCAAGCATTTCTTACCTTACAATGTCACAAGTGTCTTTCAGATCATCTGGTGGATCCTCAAGAATAAAACAATGCCTACTTGCTAATTGGAGCGAAGGAGACACCTCAGATATAGCTTTTAGTGAGCTACGGCATGAAGTGGTAGCATTGTCATCTTCCACAAGACCAGCTAAAAATGCTGCCTGTAGATACATAGTTTAGGACTCTGTGTAGTACAGGTGTATCAGTAGGAATATACATAAAACAGATTATATTCTTACCAGTGCCATAACAGGATTTCCTATGTCAGCAAAGGAACCTTCATGTTCTGGAGACTGACCAATAGCCTCAAATGCAGATTTCAGGATATCAATAGCAACATTTGACAAGTTTTCGCCAGAAGTATCAGCATTAGCAGAAGGGTGCGCATCAGAAGATTGTTTTGGCTCTTCAGTGTTTGGAGATGCAGCTGAGTCTTTGCCACCTAAATCTTGAGTATCTTTTTTCTCTTCAGCATTTGTGTCTTCTTGTTTTCCTTCTTCACAGTTGCCCTCTGTTGTCTCTGAAGGCTTCTCGTTCGCATTATCTTCTCCTTCCACTTTATCCTCAACTTCCATTTTCTCAGGTGTTTGAGCAGTGCCTTTTTCAGTCGAGGCTTGCTCTGCGCTTCCTGGAATATTTTGATGGGTATCTTCACCATCATGAAAGCGGTCCTCAATTTGCATTTGGAGAAAATGTAGCATGCATTGTGCTTTTGTTTTAGTAGCAACATGTTCAGCAATCTCAGCCCATTTTCCACCAAAAATTTCTAAACCTTCTAAAAGAAGCAATGTCTCTTCATCAGTCCAACTAGTACCACTAGCACCCCCAGAAACTTCTGCAGAATCCATAAGGATGAAATCTGTTTTGGCCATGCCTGCATCAAACTTCCCTTCATTATAACAATCACAACACAGGTCGAAATCTGCCTGCAGAAGTAAAAAAACACAAATCAATACAACCAATCTTTGGATATAACCCTTTCTGATTCTTTTGAAAGGTCAAAAAAATGAGCAAAACAGCAGCAACAAAATATTTGACTTCAGAAAGATATGGACAAGCAGTAGTGACCACTGAGAACTTGGCCAGATAGAGTATCAAGCAGCTGATGATTATAAATCTGTTCAATCCATAAGATGGACCATGTTTGGCATCCATATTCAAAGTAGTTATCTCTTGAGCAATATACACTGTTGCCAATCAATTTGGATATAAAGGGAGTAAAAACACTGACAAGCTAATATTAAATAACTATAATGTGCCTCCTAAACCTAAACATTTACCTCTACATTACTTACTTTTAATTACAGAACCTGCTTAGCGAGGTCATTTTATGCATGCAGAAATACATAGATGATGTACAAGGTGGTAAACATATGAAGAAAAAAAATTGGAACGGACTGCAGCACTAAAACAGAAAATACCTAACCTGTGTCCGGCAATGGTAGCGCTTCCGTGAGCAATCAACTGAGCAAGAGTTGCAGTGGTACTCGACAGAAGGCTCAGCAGCAGTAATCACATCTTCAACTAGCGCAGGATCAGGAAACAAGCTAGGCAGAGGTGCTGGAGCTTCCATATCTTCTTTCTTAGGTAAAGGAATGATATATGATTGAACTGGTTCAAATTTAAACAACTTCTCAATCAGAGAAACTTTCTCCTCATCTTGAGGATTGTTCCTACTCTCATCTAGCTTACTGTCTTCTTGTCCAGCTGGTGGAAAAGGATGGAAATTTATCAAGCCCCAGTGATCCAAGAACTCCAAAACTTCCTGCCGAGCATCAACCTCTCCAGTTGACAGCTGAGCCAAATCTTTGGACTCCAGCTGCAGCTGAGGATTCGCGTGGAATTTCATCATGATGGAATTTCTAATCGTCAGATACACCTCAGGAGTCCGCTTCTCAGATTTGCCATTAAAAAAGGAAGCCAAGGTTTGCTTCTCAACTGAGTGGATTTCATTCCATGAAAACCATCCTGTGGAAGAAAGGATTATTATTTGGTTTGTAACTTTTCTCTTTTCAGAACAATTTGCCTCAAGAAATGAGTAGCAAAGACACATAAAGGATCATCATAAGTGATACACCTGAAGCTGAGAACTTAAAACTTAGCATCAAACAGTGTAATGCATTGCCTGCTATGTCATATTTGAAATACTTAAACTGCATAGAAAAGGACCTAGTATACCCTGACTAGAAAATGACCATAAGTCACAGGAAAAGGTGGAGATAATGAAATATTAACAAATGGAAATGGTTGCTAATATCCCTTGAGTAATCAGAAGCTTTGCATTAGAAAAAAAAGTAAGGGGTCACCCTATATTTAACCAGTGTAACATAGCTATTGGCTTACTGCAATTATACAAGAGATAGGAATTACCTTACTATTTTCTTTTGCAGGCTCTAACAAGCTATATTATTATGTCATCACCAAAATGCTACATAGCTGACCCCGAACTGAGTGAATTTTGACACAAAATTGCAGGAAGGTTGCATCACTTATTGCATCACATCACACAGACCATGGATTTTAGTCAGACAAGAGCCCACCAAGTCAGAAATGACTTAGCTAAGCAAGATGGAATCATAGGGACAACTTTACAATTAGACAACACCATATCAAGTTCTTTTTTTCGACCAAGGGAAAACTTTCCCCGTGTTTCCTTTCTTTTATTAAAAGTAAGGATACACAAGTTTGTCGAATTAATGTTTACAGCACTGTCTGGCTCTTCACTGAGCGCAGGGATGAGTTCTAGAATTAACTGAAACTAATTCAGAGTTTCACCAGTTTGGTTTAGACCTGAAACAAAACACACTTGCAGAAGCGGAAACTAAAATTAAATCTTCTCGAGATCTCGTTGTCCCTTGCTTCTGTTAATACCATATTAAGTTGTAGGCTATGCATACCAATACAGATACCATAGCTATTGTGCTTGCTTACACGCAACTTGAGAAGAAAATGGGCCGTGCTCCAATGATAGTACTCTGCCTCCTCGGCAGCAAGGAAACCCAGAAGCACGTTATTATATTACTTAATGGTTCTTATAAATTTTAAGTTCAGACGGTTGAATACTTAAATTAATAGCATCCCCGCCCAAATCAAGCTATTGTACCAAATACAGCTGTAATTAACGCACCATAAAGCAAAGCACGCACACAAAATTTAGCTGATTTCCGATAAAAACGTTCAAATTGCACTACCCGAAGCTGACACGGGTGACTCCCAGTGAACTAATCTACCTAACGACTCTACACAACCATTCTGCCCAGGCTCGACCTAGCCACGATCATCTCTTAATTCAACACCCCAGTAGTGAGATCAAACCAGTCTTAAGGGCGCAGTGGACTCACCGGCGAAGGTAGGGACCACATGGACGCCCGCGCCGCGAGATCGGACGGCCTCGAACACCTCGTCCACCAGTGGAAGCTCCTCAGCCGGCGTCTCCTCCCCTTCAGGCCGGATCACGTCGCCCTCTCCCAGCCCGCCGCCCGCCCCGTCCCCCGCCGCTGCCGCCAGCGCCGACGCGGCCCCCGACTCCGGCGGCGTGCTCGCGAGCTTGTGCGGCGACTGGCGCGCGGCGCGGGTGAGGGGCCCGCTGTGCAGCAGGTGCGGGGGCACGTGGAAGGTCGCGTTCCGCTCCTTGGCTTGCCGCTTCGACGACGTGAACGAGGACCCGGCCGACTTGCGCTTGCCGCCGCCGCGGCGCCGGGGGGGCTCGGCCGGCGCGTCGCCGTGCGCCCCCGGAGTGTGCTTCGGCTCCATGACGAGGCGGGGGCTTCGCTTCGCTTCCCTCACCACTCCCCGCGGCGAGAGCAGCCGGAGATGGGGAGGCGAACGCGCCGCGTCTGCCCCCTACCGCTGCTCCTCTCCCTCTTTCTTCTCTCCAGCTTTGCTCTCCTTCCTCTGCTGTTCGGTGTGAATTTTCGGGGGCAGAGCGTTGGGTACCCTTAGCGACGTGCTCTGCTCACTGACGGGCGGGGTCCCCTGCTAGTGCTACGGATGGTTAACCCCTGTCCGGCCGCGGGCTGCCTGTTCCGGATTTTGCAAAGCCGCTGAATGCAAATTATCAGTGGCCTTTCCTTGCACTGAATTTTAACAGAATACTGAAGAAATTGATCTGGATTTTTATTTAAATTTTAATAAATTTACGATGAAAGAAAAGATATATGGCATAATCATGTCATCCTAATTTTTATAATTGAATATAAAACATAAAAATTTACGTAGTAAAAACTAATTTACATGGTTATATTATTACAACCAATTTGATTTTGTTCAATGTTAGATTGTTATAGTTAGATAGTTTCATACAATCTTATATTAAGTAAAACGAACACCATATATAACTGTTAAAAAAAATTCTCATATCTCTATCCAGCTAAGAGATACCTCGACTTTAGGACATAATCAAATCATCCTGAATTTTTCTATAAAAATATATATGAAAATAACTAATAAAATATGATACATTTATATAATTGAAAAACATTTATGATGTTATTATAATTAGTATTTAATTCCAACTAGTTCCCGCCATTTATCGAAATGGATGTCTCGAATGATGGTTGGTCAGTGTCGGTTTAACGGACTTCCAACCAAAAAGACATTTTACTTTGTTGTAATTATGTTACTAGTGAAATTCTCTCATTTAAGGAGTATAGATTATAATTAAATCATTCTAATTCCTTTTATGAAAGTATATATGAAAGCAACTAATAAAACATGAGAAATTTACATGGTAGAAAAATATTTACATTGATACATTATCAATCTTTTTTTTTATTTTAGTCTGCGTAAGGTTGTCTGGATCGGACGGTTCCATATGACAAAAATTGACATATGAGATCATTGCTGAGCCACCCAAAGAGACCTTTAGACTTTGATGAGTTTGTTCTTGCACTAATAAAAATCATAATTGTGAAAACTTTAAGATTCAAAACAAAACATGCAATAATAAATTAAGGGAGTGCTTTGTTTTGTCTCGCTCTCTTTTGCAAGATTCATCTTCGGCTCATCGAGGATTTAGATTAGTAAAAATATGTTTGATTGTAGGGCTATTCTTTTGAGCTTAAGATTTTGCGCTACTGTTCTTACATTGCGTGTTATTCTAAAAAATAAAAAACCATGAGCAACTGCAGTGGTCATCCTTTTGCAAAAGAAAAAAAAAGTAATGGAAAGCACTGATGCAAAATAGCAAAGGTGCGCCTAAACGGACGGACGCCCTTAATTTGCTCCTGTAATAACGACGACGAGTAACGAGCGTGCCGCGTCAAAGTTGAAACGGAACGCACCCGGCTCCTCCGATCTCCCCGCGTGGTCGTCGTCGAGACCGCCCTCCTCTTCGTGCACCGCCACCCGTCGCAGCTCCCGACGATGCCGACCGACGCGCCCCCGCAGCCGATCCACAGCGCGAAGGCCGCCATGGAGTCCCTGGCCGCCATCCTCGGCGCGGCGCTCCCGCCCGCCGTCGCCTCGTCCGACGACCCCACTGCCGCGCTCCTCCGCGACGCCGACGTCGCCCGCGCCGTCACGGCCCGCCTCCGCGGCCCCGGGTCCGGCGCCGGGACCGACTCCGTCTGCCGCTGGCTCTACGACGCGTTCCGGTCGGGCCTCCCCGACCTGCAGCTCGCCGTGCTGCGCTTCGTCCCAACCTTGGCCGGCGTGTACATGTGCCGCGCCGTCTCCCGCAAGCCGCTCGCCGGGTTCGAGGCCGTGCTCCTCGCGCTGTACGCGCACGCCGCCGCGCAGCGCGCCGAGTCTGAGATCACCGTGGCGCTGCCCAACCTGGCCAAGCCGAGCCCGTACCACGCCGCCGCCGCGGCCACCAAACCGCCGCCGCCGCCGCCCAAGGCCGCCGCGAACAAGCCCGCCGACCCCGACGTCGTCGTCGCGGTGCTCTCGCCACCGCTCGAGCCGCACGGCACCGTGCGCGCCACGCGCCGCGCGCGCATCGTGGGCGCGGTCCTCGAGCTCTACCACGCCAAGCTGGCCCACATGCCGGTCTCGTCCAAACTGGACCTCTGCGAGTTCTGCGTCGCGTGGGCCGGAACGCGCAGCGCGCTGGACAACGACAAGACGCGCATCGCGTCAGGAGGGCCCACCCCTGACGGGGCTGCAGGTGCCGAGGAGAAGTGGCGGAGGGTGCCGCTGCCGTGGGAGCTGTTCCAGCCGGCGCTGCGGATCGTGGCGCACTGCCTGATGGGCCCGGCGAGATCAGAGGAGCTGAAGGCGCAGGCCACGCGCGCGGCGGAATGCCTGTATTGGAGGGCCGCGGAGACGGTGGACGCGCGCGCGCTGCTGACCACCAGGAGCCTCATGAGGCTGTCGCACATGGTCGAGGAGCCCATCCCGGAGCCGTCCTTCACCGGCACCGTCGAGAACGCGGCGGAGCTGGAGGCCATGAGGGCCAACATCCTTAGCGCCAAGAACTGATAATAACTGATCATAAAGATCGAGGAGCACCGAGTTTCGTTCGTTGGCAATCAGAGACGTTACGGTAAGGCAGACACACTTTTCTTTTTCATGACATTATCGGTAGAGTTTTGTGGTAATTAGATACGAGTGCTCCATAATTGCTTCCATCTTGTACTGTCCAATGTCCAACACCGAGATTGGAAAGAGTGAATAGTGTATCCATTTAAAACAAATGATAATAATCGATTACTATTACTATCATTGGACGTTTTATCAGTGTCTAAACATGGCATTTCATTTGGAAGAATAGCCTAGCCTAGTGGCTAATGCTAGTGAGCAACGTGTACTGTACTGCCATCTGGTCTTTTACTCTGCTTCGTACTACTCGTTGCCATGTGCAAGGAAAGAGCAAGCTGCATTATCAGCGCTGTGCAACGAAAGAGCAAGCTGCATTACCATTCGTCACGGTGCAGAACAAGCAAATGTGTAGTGGAACTGAAATGATGTTTTTTTGGCAGAGCACAGAGCAGAATAATGATGTTAAACACTGAGCCAAAAACGTCATTAGACTCAGATTCAGCACTGTCACATCTCAATCTTATTCGACCTACTAGCAGAGAAGTACAAAGTTTTATCCAACCGCCTCTGCTCTTCCACCAGAGGCGAAGACGCGCAGTTCCCCATTTCAAGCACAAAAGTGACGAAGTCATAGTTGTTGTCACGATCATCAGGAACTCTTAGTAAGGAACTGAGACCAGTATCATCAATCTCTAAAATCTGCAGTGCTACAGATAAGTAATACGGAGTACACTAACAAAAGAACACAGGATGCACAACTTAATTTTAACAGTTCCTAAAAAGAACCTGAACACAGCAACAGTTCAGGCATGGCAGCCACAGTTTTCACGATATCATCAGTAGCATTTTCTGGTACTTAGATATGAGTTTTCCATAATGCTTCTCTCTTGTATCGTCCATCAGAAACAAATGATCAGAATAATAATGTTACACAATGAGCTGAAAACGTGACTGTCACATCGTACTACGTTTTATCCAACCTCCTCTGTTCTTCCACCAGCGTCGTTCCCCATTTCAAGCACAAAAGTGACAGTCATACTTGGGCTGTCACGATCATTCAGAAAATCTTGGTAAGGACTAAGGAGCAAGGGTTTTGAGACCTGTATCGTCAGTCTCTAAATCTGCAGTGCTACCGATAAGTGATACTACTAACAAAAGAACACAGGATGCGCACTCCAATTTCCTAACAAGAACCTGAAGACAGCCACAGTTTCTGGATGTATCGTCCAGCAGAGATTGGATCGAGTAAATGGCGTATCCATCTGAAACAAATGATCAGAATCGAGTGTCTAAACGTTGTTGCTTCTCCTGCATCGCTTTCAAGAACACCACAAGCTAGCTAGTGGGCACTGGGCAGCGTGGGGCGTGCGCCGTGCGGTCTGTTCCTCTGCTGCCTGTCTTGTTCCGGCTGTGCAAGCCAAGCGCAAATTCCATCACGTAATCAGAGACAGCAGAACAATGATGTTAGACACAGACAATGAACCGAAAGCGTGATCAGACATTTTATCTGACCTCCTCTGTTCACCATTTCACGCAAAATAACACGAATGAGCATCCAGTAGAACGCAAGGCAATTGACAATCTCTGCAATGATACTAAAAAAAGAAAATAAAACAGAGGATGCAAAAACAAATTTAGCAGTTCGTAAGAACCTGAAGATTAACAGTTTAACAAAAGTAAATCATTCATTCATTCCTGAACAAACGCACTGCGTTTTTACATCCTTCAGACCTCAAATCAACCCCAACTCACAAAACATCCCCAAAAAACCGCATGAAACATGATTACCAGCAATCACGCGGACAAGACAAAGACGTTCTCTCCTCCTTCGGCCGCCCCGCTGGCTCAGAACTCCTGGGAGGCGGAGCCGATGTCCCCCTTGTTGCCGGCCTTCTTGGGCAGCAGAGCCTGCTGGATGTTGGGCATCACACCGCCGGCCGCGATCGTGACGGAGCCCAGCAACTTGCTCAGCTCCTCGTCGTTCCTCACCGCCAGCTGGATGTGCCGCGGCACGATCCTGTTCTTCTTGTTGTCACGGGCCGCGTTCCCGGCCAGCTCCAGAACCTGCAAAAACAATCCATTAGCCATGGGGATCAGAAATCACGGGATCGGATCTACGGATCACGCAAATAGGAAGGAAATATGGATCGGGGATTACCTCGGCGGCGAGGTACTCGAGGACGGCGGAGAGGTAGACAGGGGCGCCGGCACCGACGCGCTCGGCGTACTTGCCGGCCTTGAGGTAGCGCGCGATACGGCCGACGGGGAACTGGAGCCCGGCCTTGGAGGATCTCGACACCGACTTGGTCGCTGGCTTCGCCTTGCCACGGCCGCCGCCTCCGGTGGAACTCATCGCCGCTTCGACTTGGTGGTCTGGAAGCTTCTGAACCCTTCGAGAGGTTTTGGGGAATGGGAGACTGGAGCTGTGGTGGCGCGGTGGGAGGAGGACCGGGCGGCGCCCGGGATTTTATAGTGTTAGGGTTGGGGAGTGAGGCGGGCTATGATTGGTTGGGGCGGAGGACCCCGGATCGTTGACGTGGCAGAACAGCTTTGCTAATAAAATGCTTTCTTTCAATTTCTCGGAGGAGTTCAAAAGCTTCCCGCTAGTAATAAAAAAAAGCTTCCCGCTAAAAAGTTTTATAACAACGCAATATTTGGCCAACTTTATGATTCAAGGAAAGAAAAACCCCATCTGTAAAATTCATATATTTTCTATTATATCTTTTATATAAAAAATTAAACTTAACTTATAAAATTATAATTCTATATATTTGAACTAATATCTTAAATAAGACAACGGATCAAATATAAATTAAAAAAATCAACTATGAAAATAATTTAAAAATGAAGGAGTAAAATATATCGTACTTGAGCATTTTAGCCCTTCCTAACATTTGATTTTTTTTTCTCTTTCTTTCTTTTCACCTTTCTCTCTAAAATCTCGAATCCTTTGTCCACCTCTGATGGTGAGTACTGTGTGAGGTTAGAAAAAGGTTCCGCGCTCACAAGAGTTTTATGACTTTGAAGGTTTAAGAGAGAAAGATAGACCAGATAGTGGTGGCATGTTATGAGCGGACGGTGAGGCGATGGAGGACAAAGTTGGATCAAATTATGATGTAGATGAAGAAGACGACATGACACTTAAGTGAGAGAAATAACAAGAACGCAACATTGGGAGAGATCATGTGAGGAGGCAAAAATTGATCAAATATGGGCATAGGCAATAAAAAATAATTGTGTTGGAATGCTTTCATCTATGCAAGAACAAATTTAGGAGAGATGGTGGGGGACGGAAGCCCTACCTACTAGAAAACCACAAAGATAAAGGTGTGTGTACTTCTTTCATTGTTAAATATATTTCTTATTCAAATTTTAGTTAAACTTTTAAAACTTTGGCTCTCAATATTTATGTTTTAAAAAATATCTTATATAGTATAAAAATCATAGAGTACCTTTGAATTTTAAAGTGTACTATTTGTAAATCATACTTTTGCTAGTCATTTCATAGTGGTCAACATTACACATCAAAATTCAAGAAAACTCAATGATTTGTAAATGATACTTTTGCGTGCATTGTACTCCTTTCATTGTTAAATATAAGTGGAAGATAATGGAAACATCACCAAACATTACGAGAGGCATGTGTGAGTATGTATATCTATTTTATTTGTGTGTTTCTGATAACTAATTACAACTAATGTTTTAAATAGTTCACCATAACTTTTGAAGATAGACGTCATGACGATATTGTAAATATTACCATTAATGCCGCTAACTCCACTATAGGATCAAATGAATCCATTAAATTCATCCACTAACTTCGTTATAACTTGAGTTATGAACCTAAGTGAAGCCGGAGTTATAAAATTGGTTGTCATAGTCCATTCGGTACTTGGCTTCTTGATTTTGTGGGCTCAGATTGATTAAAATACTAATGCTTTGGTCAGATTTTGTTTTATATAAAACGCTATAGGCAACAGCTGGCGCTATAGATCATATAGCTTTTTCTGAAAACACTCCGCTAAATTCTGTAGCCCGCTATTTAAAACATTGTTACAACTCACAAATCAAGTGGTCACCTATCTTGGCCACAAATTTCCCAATGATGTTTGCACCAATCTTTTCTGAATTTCTATTTCACTGACTTGAACATAATTTTAGTTGATAGTTTTCAAATTATAATAACCGAAGGCGTATCAAGGGGGGGGGGGGGGAGGGTGAATCGGTAAGCCGACCACGAATCCGAAAACTTCAATTCACACCACTAGAATCTAACAATCATTGCAACCTAAATAGTTATAGTAGGTCAAAACCCTACACATGCTAGTGTTCATGATGAGTACGAAATACGGAAGCTAAACACACTAGCCTATGCAAATCACAAGTCACCCTACTAACTAGAGCACATAAATATGGAATAGTAAAGAGGGGTCAAGAGATACTGATGATTTTTTCCGAGGTCTCGGAAGGATGACGCCTTCCCCTACTCCTCGTTGGACCACTCCCGCCGGAGTTCCGGTCCCTCCCGCCACCAATGTGGAGTTCTCGCCCACGAGCCCGCAATCACTTCCGGAGTGAAGACACGATGCGCGTCACCGCTGCCAAGGCACAAGCTCGCTCAAAGTGCATCTAGGTCCTAATTTTGTTTTGATGATTGACGTCAATACAATTAAGAATGGACTAATGTTTTCGTTGAGCATGTGTGTAGATGACTGTCTCAAATTGTTGAATAAAATATATTGATACAAAAAGGCAAGGAGATGGTCATTCGTCTCAAGTTGAAGGTCCAAAAATCTACTCAAGAATGAAGATCATGGAGTTTTATTTTTATTTTTTGAGTATAGATAAAATGTACTATCAAGAGGGGTATAACTCACAAATATGGTAAAGTAAAATGCTCAAATTTTCCATTAAAACCATATTTGTCGCCATCTGTTTTTTCCTTCATCGGCAGTGCCGATCCCTCTTCCCAGAGGCGCTGTAATGCGTAGGCACTTCTCTAGCTTTTGTCTTGCCAGCATCGACAGTGCTAGTCTCTCCTTCTAGAGAAGGCCGTTCTCTCTGGCTTTCTAGCTGTTGCTCATCGGCAGTGCCGGTCAGTCCTCCCAGAAAGTAACTCTCTCTGTCTGGCTCTGGCTGTAGCTCATCGGCAGTGCCCGTCTTCTGATCGGCAGTGCCGGTCCCCTTCCCACAGAGACTGGTTTTCCTCGGACTCTCTAGCTGCTTACGATCGGCAGTGCCGGTCAAAGTCTCTAGAGACCACTTGTCTTCTCTGTGGCTGCCTCACCTGTAGTGTCGATATCTTGATCGGTAGTGCCGGTGTGGGCCATTTCCCTGTCTGCGATCTATCGGCACTGTCGGTATGGGGCGTCCAGTCAGGCCAATGGCTCTTTTTGAGCCCTTTGTATAAAAGGCTTTCACCCCACTTCGTGCCAACACTCTCCAACCCGAAAATCATTTGACACTTTTGAGCTTCACTCTCCTCACCCTCCCTCTCAAAGTCAAAGCTTCATTCTTTGAGCTAGGGTTTAAGTGAGCCATTGTTTCCTAGTGAAAAGAGCACCATTCCACTCTTGAGCATTCGATTTAAGCATCTTTGTGACTTGTGCTTGTTACTCTTGGAGCTTTGCTCATAGACGGTTAGCGGTGCTTGTAGAGCTCCCAACTTGTGTGGTGACGTCTCGGAAAGTTTATATCACCCTCCCGCAAGGGAATTGATAGTGGAAAACTTTAGTTCAATCTTTGTGGTCGCTTGAGTGAGAATAGTGTTGAAAGAGACCTGGTCCTTTGTGGACTTCTCAACGTAGACGTAGGGTTCTTTGTGAGCCCGAACTTCGGTAACAAATCTTGTGTCTCCGTGTGCTCCTTCTTTTTACTTGTTGTTTATTTATTCATACTCTAAGGTTTGCTCTTGTATTTACTTAAATTACTAGATCTACTTGTGTAGCCTTTGTTTAGTTGTCTCTTATTGTTGTATGACTTCCTTTCTACTATTGTTGTAGTCAAATATCACTTAGTAACTGTGAAACCACTTAAACCTAGTTTTCACTCGACTGTCTGCTCATCCATCGGCACTGCCGATCACCCATCGGCAATGGTCATAGGCACTACCGATACCCATCACCGGCACTGCCGGTCAGACTGATAAATTTGTTTAAATCCAATTTGTAGGATTTTTAGATTTGCCTATTCACCCCTCCCTCCTAGGCAACTTTCAATTGGTATCAGAGCGGGTTCTTCTTAAAGGCTTAACCGCTTGAAGATAAATATCGAAGCATATGGAAAAATCAAAGGAAACTACACCGGACACATCCAGTTTCGGGACCGAGGATAACAAGGATGACTCGGAAGTTAGATACAATAATGTCCAATTCAACTATGGCGAACTCAAAAATGAGTATATTGGTAGTGGATCCGGAAAACTACCACACTTTGATGGCGCATTCTATGATCATTGGAAGCATAAAATGAAACTATACTTGGGGTCTATGGGAAGACCGATCTTGAAAATTGTGAAGCAAGGTTTTGAGTTGGAAGATGAAGAAAACCTAACCACTAATGACGAGATCAAGCTCAATCACAATGATCAAGCCGCATCCGCCATTGTTTCCGCCCTATTACCAAAAGAGTATGAAAAGGTGATGGGAATCAAGAAAGCTCATGATATTTGGAAGAAGCTTGAAGTCATCTATGAAGAGATCGAGGGTGTAAGAGAGGCAAGAGAAGACATACTAGGAGGGAAATACAACTTGTTCATTAAGAAGGCCGGTGAAGGGCCACAAGAAGTTCATGATAGGTTTATGGAAATTGTGAACAAGAGAAGAGCTCTAGGAATCAAACTTGACACCATTGAGGTCAACAAGAGGTTGCTTCTTTCCTTGTAACCATGAAATCAAAATGCTTGTGACTTTGTTAGAGAGAAAGAAAACGGCAAGAACTTTAGTACGGATGAAGTTCTAGGGAGATTGCTCACTTACAAAGAAAGAGATGAAGAAGCAAAAAGAGTGAATACCTTGTTGGGATAAGGTGAAGATGAGAAGAAAGAAATAACTCTCAAAGCCTCTCATGAGACTAATGAAAAGAAGGACAAGAAGAAAAAAAAAATGGTTGATTCTAGCGATGAAGATAGTGATGATGAGATGGCTTTGCTTGTGAGAAGATTCAAGTCATTCCTTAAAAACGATGGCTACAAGAAGAAAAGCTATGACAAAGGCAAAGCAAGAAAGTCAAAGAGAACTTGCTATGAATGTGGTGAAGAAGGACATTTTATTGCGGAATGTCCAAAGAAGAAGAACAAGGAAGAAAGAACGAAAGATAAACATAGCAAGAAAGACAAGAAGTACAAAAGGCATAGAAGAGGTGAAGCTCATATTGGCCAAGAATGGAATTCCGATGACTCATCTTCTTCATCATCTTCCTCCTCCGAATCCAACTCGGACGAGGGAGGCATTGCAACACTTGCCATTGGAGTCAGTCCCACCAACACCTCTCTATTCGGAAGCTTGAGTGATGATGATGAGGACAACACTCACAAGTGCTTCATGGCAAGAGGATCCAAGGTATCAAAATCTAAACATAGGCGTTCCTCTTATGCTAGTAGTAGTGATGATGATGATGTTAATGCTTCACTTCCTAAAATACTTAAATTTATGGAATTGCTTGAAAGACAAAAGGAAGAAAATGATAGGCAAGAGGAGCTTCTTGAAAAACAAGAAGAATTGCTTATTCTTGAAAAGAAAAAAAACCTTGAATTAGAGAAGCTCCTAGAAGATGAGAGGAAGAAAAATGAAAATTTAATCAAGTCTCTCAATGAAACTAAAATCTCATGTGAAAGTATTGAAAGCTCAAAAGATGAACTTCAAGAGAAATATGAGGATTTGGAAAAGACTCATAAGTCTCTTGAAGAACAATATAAGATACTTTCAACCTTCGCATCCTTCACCAACAATTGCTCTCATGCCTCCACTAGCAATGGATGTGATAGGTGTTATAATATTGATGTTGATGCTTGTGCTGCTAATGTCAAATTGATTGATGATTTGAACAAGCAAGTGAAGACACTTGAAAGCAAAATACAACATGGGAAAAATATTGTTGATGATGAAAAGGCAAAGTATGCAAGAGGTGCATACTCATATTCTAGGCACCCAAATGTCATGGATGGCACTAGATATGTTGAGGGTGCCAAGCACAATGCTAGGGAGAACAAGAATGGAAAGGAATTCCTTAAGTTCACCAAGGAATGATCTTACCAAAAGAAGGAAGTCAAGAACATGAACACTAACCATTCTTCTTTTGTTAATGACTCTCATGCTAATATGCCTAATGCTACTTGTGCACTCTTTCATGACTTTGATGCTTCATATGTGCTTATGAGAAATAAGCATGGTCATGTGTTTGCCAAATATGTTGGGCCACGCAACAAGAAGCCAAAGGCTTGTGTGTGGGTGCCCAAAGCACTTGTGACTAATGTGAAAGAACCCAAGCAAATTTGGGTACCTAAAAATAAAGCTTAACTTGTTTTGTAGGACTATGTCTCTGGAGGGTCAAGTTGGGTGATTGATAGTGGATGCACCAATCATATAACCGAAGACAAAAAGATGTTCAAGTCATTTGAGCCAAGTCAAAACAAAAATGAGTACATTACTTTTGGTGACAATGGAACGGGACAAGTACTAGGTTATGGTAAAGTTCCTCTTACTCCTTCGTATTCACTTTCTAAGGTTATGCTTGTTGATCACGTTGACTTCAATCTATTGTCCATTTCATAGTTTTGTAAACTAGGCTATGATTGCTTGTTCAACGAATGTGGTGTGACCGTCTATAACAAAAGTGATGGCTCAGTTGCTTTTAAGGATGTGCTTAAAGGAAAGCTTTATGTTGTGGATTTCTCCACGTATGAAGCTAGACTTGGTACATGCTTATTCGCAAAATCTAACATGGGATGGTTGTGGCATAGAAGACTAGACCATGTTGGCATGAGAAATCTTCACAAACTTCAAAAGGGCGGCCACATCATAGGACTAACCGATGTGTATTTTGAGAAAGATAGAATTTATAGTGCATGTCAAGCGGGAAAACAAGTTGGAGCCTCACATCCCTCCAAGAACGTGATGACAACCACAAGACCTTTGGAGATGTTGCACATGGACCTTTTAGGCCCCATCTCCTATATAAGTATTGGTGGTAACAAATATGGTCTTGTAATTGTTGATGATTTTTCTCGCTTCACGTGGGTATTCTTTTTGCATGACAAAGGTGAAGTTAAAGACGTGCTCAAAACATTCATGAAAAGAGCACAAAATGAGTATGAAGTCAAGATCAAGAAAATAAAAAGTGACAACGACACCGAATTCAAGAACACCCAAGTTGAGGAATACCTTGATGAAGAAGGCATCAAGCATGAATTTTCGGCACCGTACTCCCCTCAACAAAATGGGGTGGCCGAAAGAAAGAAACGCACAGTCATTGAGATGGCAAGAACAATGCTTGATGAATACAAGACGTCCGACCATTTTTAGGTCGAAGCCGTCAACACCGCATGCCATGCCTCCAACCTATTGTATCTCCACCGACTATTGAAGAAAACACCATATGAACTACTAACCGGTAACAAGCCTAATATTTCCACTTTCGTGTTTTTGGGAGCAAATGTTTTATGCTAAACAAGAAATCCAAGACTTCAAAGTTTGCTCCAAAAGTTGATAAAGGTTTCTTGCTTGGTTATGGGTCAAATATTCATGCCTATCATGTGTTCAACAAAATCACCGGTTGTGTTGAAGTTTCATGTGACGTGATATTTGATGAATCTAATGGCTCTCAAGTGGAGCAAGTTGTTAATGATGATATAGATAATGAAGCTCCTAGAAATGCAATAAAAAGTATGACCATTGATGATGTGAGACCACAAGAAACATCAAGTGTTGAAGATCAACCCTCTCCCTCTAGACAAGACCAACATCATGAAAATAAAAAAATTGATCATGCAAGTGGTCAAGATCACGATGTTGGGAATCATGAACAAGCATCAAGTGATGATTCTCAAAGACTTGATCAAGAGGTTGATAAAGATGGTGGTCAAGGAAGCTCACATCCACCACGCCCAAGAGTGCATCAAAATAACGTGATCACCCTGTCGAGCAAATTCTTGGAGACATTGATTAGGGGATAATCACTAGATCTCGAGTTAGTAAGTTTTGTGAACATTACTCTTTTGTCTCTTATATGGAGCCATTTAGGGTAGAAGAAGCACTTGAGGATTTGGATTGGGTGATGGCCATGCAAGAGGAATTGAACAACTTCACAAGAAATAAAGTATGGACATTGGAGGAAAGACCAAAGAACAAGAAGTTGTGGGAACCAAGTGGGTCTTCCGCAACAAATAAAATGAAGATGGTGTTGTGACAAGAAACAAGGCAAGGCTCGTGGCAAAAGGGTATTCACAAGTAGAAGTTTTGGATTTTGATGAAACCTATGCCCCCGTAGCAAGACTTGAATCAATTAGAATATTACTTGCTTTTGCTACTCACCATGACTTTAAGTTGTATCAAAAAGATATGAAAAGTGCATTCCTCAATGGGCCAAAAAAGCAAGAAGTGTATGTGGAGCAACCACAAGGCTTCGAAGACCCTAAGTATCCTAATCATGTTTATAAACTCCATAAGACGCTTTATGGGCTTAAGCAAGCTCTAAGAGCATGGTATGAATGTCTTAGGGATTTTCTTGTTAAGAAGAGTTTCATCATTGGCAAGGCCGATGCTACTCTCTTCACAAAGCGTTTTGGCAATGATATATTTGTGTGTCAAATATATGTCAATGACATTATATTTGGTTCTACTAACCAAACTTTTTATGATGAGTTTAGCAAGATAATGATCAAGAGGTTCGAGATGTCCATGATGGGAGAATTAACGTTCTTTCTAGGCTTCCAAGTGAAACAACTCAAGGAGGGCACCTTTATATGTCAAGCCAAGTACACATAATATTTATTGAAGAAGTTTGACATGGACAAGGCAAAGCCCATCAAAACTCCCATGCCAACAAATGGCCACCTTGACCTAACCAAAAAGGACAAGTCCGTTGATCAAAAGGTATACCGCTCCATGATAGGCTCTTTGCTTTATCTTTGTGCATCTAGGCCCGATATCATGCTTAATGTGTATATGTGTGCACATTTTCAAGCTGCTCCTTTGGAGTGTCACAAGGTGGCTGTAAAGAGAATATTGAGATATTTGATTCATACACCCAACCTAGGGCTTTGGTACCCTAAGGGTTCAAAGTTTAACCTATTAGGCTATTCCGATACGGATTATGCCGGGGATAAGGTAGATAGAAAGAGCACCTCCGGGACATGCCAATTCTTGGGTAGGTCCCTAATGTCATGGTCATCCAAGAAACAAAATTCTGTCGCACTTTCCACGGCCAAAGCGGAGTATGTTACAGCCGGTGGTTGATGTGCACAACTACTTTAGATGAGACAAATTCTAAGGGACTACGGTTACAAGTTGAACTGTGTTCCTCTCCTATGTGACAATGAGAGTGCCATAAAGCTTGCTTACAACCCGTTGAGCATTCGCGCACAAAGCACATAGATATCTGCCATCACTTTTTGAGAGATTGTTCTATCAAGGGGGATATAGAAGTTAGTCATGTGCGAACCGAAGATCAACTAGCCAACATATTCACCAAGCCCCTAGATGAGAAGAGATTTTGCTATCTTAGGAGTGAACTAAATATTCTTGACTCTAGTAATGTGATATAGAGGATGTGCATATCTAAATGGTGATTGTCTTATTATCGCAAAAATCATTGCTTTATGTTAAAAATCTATTATTTTTGCTATTGAGGTTGTTTCTTGATCACTAGATCATATCTTGTCAAAATATAGTCATTGTTATGTATTGTTGATTGTTGGCTGACCATATGATGTCAAGATGTCTTCTTTTTTATCAAAAACCTATTTTGAAAACTTCTCCTATCCTTTTCCGTGCTCTGTTCAGTCTGATCTTCAGAGGATCAGCACTGCTGGTTTTCCCATCGGCACTGCCGATAGTCAGTCCATCAGATAAGGCTCTCTGCTTGGGACTTTAGTCCCTCAGGTTGCCCTCACCGACATTGCCGATGAGGGATGTAACCCTGAGCACTGCCCCACACCGACACTGCTGATGCCCTTCATCGGCACTGCCGATGCGGGACCAGAGGTTTGAAATCGGCTCGGCCCCCTCACGGGACCAAGCCCTCTATCAGTTGGAACTTTTCTGGCCGCCTCTCTCTCTCTGTCTCTCTCTCTCTCTCTCTCTCTCTCTCTTCTCAACCCTAACCGAAGCCAATCCACTCCAAAACCTTGCAAATCTTCGTGGAATCAAGCGGGAAGTGGATCAAATCAACTCCTACACCTTCCCTCCTCCATCTCCTCCCAGATTTGAAAGAGTTTTTGAAGGTACTTTTGAAAATATCCATCTTTTGAATCTCGCAATGCCATATGTTTTTGCATAATTTCACTTGATAGAGATGTTCATCTAGGAGTAATTTAGTCACCCCTGCGATTTGGTAGAGTTTTAGTGGCTAAATTTCAATTTTTAGTAGTTTTAGGGTTTCAATCCCCCTCGGTCGGTATTGTTGATGGCCCCCACCGGCACTGCTGATCAGGAGATTTTGAAACCCTAAGCGACCGTTGCACAGTCTGTTTGGACTGATTGACACTATCGATGGCAGCCATCGACACTGTCGGTTGGGCCAACCAGAGAGCATTTTCACTCGAGCTGCTCTCTGTTTGACCCACCGGCACTGTCGATGCCTCCCATCGGCACTGCCGGTCATGGTACAGAGACACAGTTCAGTACTCTGTTGATGCAATTTTTTCATACCACTTCTTCTCTCCTTGACAGATGGCAGGTGGCAAGAGGCAGAAGCATCCGGGCACTCCCAGTGACTCTGACGAGGATTTCGACCCCGCTGCCTCTCCGCTTGCTCGACGAGGTGGAGGTGGCAAACGGGGCAGAGTGGAGATTCCAGCCTAGCCACCTCACGTGGTTTTGGCCTTGGTTGTGGGAAGGGCAAAGGCAAAGTCCTTCCACCTCGCTCTCCCTCTCCCATTGCTGATGAGGAGAGTGAGGAAGGCTCAGAGGAAGAGGAAGAAGAGGCTCAGCGGGAGGATGAGACTGGTGATGAGGAGGGTGATGAGTCTAGGGATGAGGTCATCCATGAGCCTGTCCAGGGACCCATGCGCTCCTCAGTCACATATCAGATGTTGGCACCTCAGGTGTCTGAGCAGTTCAGTAACCCCTGAACCTAGCCCAAGCACCCAGGCATCACAGATATCAGATTTTGAGACATGACTCAGGTTGCCTGGTACAAGAACATCCTGAAGAAGACCACTCACAGAGTTGCTCCCATGAAGTGCATTGACTGGGACAGGATGGCAGCAGCTAATGATCCCACTTTTCAGCTGATACGGGCAGAGTGTGATAGGAAGAACTTGACAGATATCATGGTCCTGCATCAGCACTGGAATGATGAGATCATTGCCCAGTTTTACTCCACTATGTGGATTGAGCTTGAGGAGGAAAATCACATGAACTCTAAGCTGCACTGGACTATTGAGGGTAATCGCTTCATTGTCACATACTTCAACTTCTCCCAGATTCTTGGCTTTGATGAGACTGGCAGAACGAAGCCCAAGGTGACCATCTTTGATCCTCAGGAGGAGAGTGAGTGGGCCTTCATGTATGATGCCCGCTATGTAGACCCTAAGCATGGGGTTGAGTTCGGTTCATATCATGGCATGATGCCTTACTTTCGGCTTCTTAACAACATGCTTAGAGTGACTTTGACTCGTAAGGCGGGGGATCACACTCATGTTCTGAGCTCCACCAAGACCTTGATGTTTGCTATGAGAGAGGGAGCAGAACCATTCAGTGTGTTTGACTTCATATGGACAGAGATCCTCTACAGCTCCTACACTAGCAAGGCTTCTCTGATCTATGCTCCTTTTATAATGAAGATGATTCTACGTGTTGTGGGTTGTCAGTTCCTTTGTGATCACAAGCATCCCTCAGTCATGCCATAGAGGTTTCCTCTCATTGCCACACCTCCCAAAGATGGATCTCCTCCTCTAGTGGCCACAGATGCCCCTTAGACTTCAGCAGCAGCAGCAGACCCTATTATTGCTCCACGCCGTTGCTCGTCCAAAGTCACCCATGCTATCAAGTCGATATTTTGCATGTGCCGGGACATAGCGGTTGCAGTACGAGAGCAGCGAGAGATGCTTACTCAGATGAGATCCGATATGATTACTCTCACCACCTTTGCTAGTGTTCAGCTGCCACCCCCTATGGAGTTCACTCCTCTACCAGATATCACCTCTTATGATGATCCATGGGGCTTCTACACTCAGGCGTCACAGATGGTCCAGCCGGCAAGCGATGATGAGGAGGAGGACGATGACGCTGACAGTGCGGATGAGTGACTTCGTGTGCCTCTGTCTTCGCTTTTCCCTTTTTGGTGTTCAGATGCCAAAGGGGGAGAAGTACTTATCTTTTAGTCTTAATATTTTGTGAGGTGTGAGAGTGATGGACAAGTTTGTGCTTGTGTGGCTTGTAAAACTATCTGCTATGTTTGTTCTTATAAACCTCTATTTATGTTTTATGAGCTCTTGTGCCATTCATGTCCTTTGTGGTGATGTATTGTTGGTTTTCAATTTCTAGATGCATTTGTGTGGAAATTCTTGTCATTTGCATTGTTTCTCACTTTATTGCTTAATTGTTGCAAATTGACTCTTATGCATGCCTTTAAGGGGAGCTCTCACACTTTTCTTTAAATATGCACATTGTTATTCATTGATCATTATCTCTCATATGCACACACTTAGGGGAAGCTCCTCATGTCTTTTATATCATAAAATAAATCTTATTGCAACTTTCTATAAAGTTTAGTTGTATTGTCATCAATCACCAAAAAGGAGGAGATTGAAAGTGCATCTAGACTCTTAATTTTGTTTTGGTGATTGACGTCAATACAATTAAGAATGGACTAATATTTTCATTGAGCATGTGTGTAGATGACTGTCTCAAATTGTTGAATAAAATGTATTGATACAAAAAGGGAAAAGAAGATGATCATTTGTCTCAAATTGAAGGTCCAAAAATCTACTCAAGAATGAAGATCATGGAGTTTTATTTTTATTTCTTGAGTATGGTAAACGTACAATCAAGAGGGGTATAACTCACAAATATGGTAAAGTCAAATACTCAAATTTCTCATTTAAAACAACTTCTATCGCCCTCTGTTTTTCCCTTCATCGGTAGTGCCGGTGGCCTCCACCGGCAGTGCCAATCCCCCTTCCCAGAGGCACTGTAATGCCCAGGGTTTGAGCTTCTGAGCTAGGGTTTTGAGCTTCACTCTCCTCACTCTCCCTCTCGAAGTCAAAGCTTCATTCTTTGAGCTAGGGTTTGAGTGAGCCAATGTTTCCTAGTGAAAAGAGCACCATTCCACTCTTGAGCATTCGATTTAATCATCTTTGTGACTTGTGCTTGTTACTCTTGGAGCTTTATTCCTAGACGGTTAGCGGTGCCCGTAGAGCTCCCAACTTATGTGGTGACGCTTCGAGAAGTTTGTATAACCCTCCCGCAAGGGAATTGATAGTGGAAAACTTGAGCTCGATCTTTGTGGTCGCTTGAGTGAGAATAGGGTTGAAAGAGACCTAGTCCTTTGTGGACTTCTCAACGGAGACATAGGGTTCTTTGTGAGCCCGAACTTTGGTAGCAAATCTCGTATCTCCGTGTGCTCATTCTTTTTACTTGTTGTTTATTTATTCGTACTCTAAGGTTTGCTCTTGTATTACTTAAATTACTAGATCTACTTATGTAGCCTTTGTTTAGTTGTCTCTTATTGTTGTAGGGCTTCCTTTCTACTATTGTTGTAGTCAAATATCACTTAGTAACCGCGAAACCACTTAAACCTAGTTTTCACTCGACTGTCTGCTCATCCATCGGCACTGCCGATCACCCATCGGCAGTGGCCATCGACACTGCCGATACCCATCATCGGCACTGCCGGTCAGACTGATAAATTTATTTAAGTCCAATTTTGCAGGATTTTTAGATTTGCCTATTCACCCCCTCCCTCCCTATAGGCAACTTTCACTCACCTTCCTCGAGAACTTACCGTACTCCCTGAGCCGACACGGGCGCTCACTATTGATGCCCCGTTCACTAGCGGGCTTAAACCGTATACAAACGTGTGACGCCTTCACAACTAATCACGATAGGCTCGATCACCGACACCTAACCGGTCTAGGTCTCATCATAGACCAAGAGTAACAACCTAGATCACACCATCAAGGACACTCTAGCCTTAGATATGTATCAATGCTCAAGTTACTCTCACTAGCAGTCTCAAGATATGTAATATCTCCTCCTAGCAATTCCATTGGATAAGAGAGGTCTCCAAGATCCCAGCAACGGAGTTATATAGGCTTCTAACCTTAAACTAGTTGTTGCTCTATGAAATCAACATTCTGGGCATATTGACCGGACAGTCCGGTCACTGCCTGACCACACCGTCCGGTCACTGCAGTCTTTAGCTCCAACGGCTCTGCCCCTCTGCTAACTCCTACTGACCGGACCATCCGGTCCGTTTCTCTCTCCATTACAGAAACATTTCCACAGCCGCTTCCTCGCTGCCAAGAGTCGGCTTGTACAGACCGGGCCGTCCGGTCTCTACAGACTTCAACTCTGGCAGTTTCCTCACTGAGTCTTCTCTTTGGAATTTCTGTTCTCCTAGTGACCGTACAGTCCGGTCTCCATTGACCCCTCTGTCCGGTTACTATGTCCAGAAGCTGAAACTTCTCGTCATCGCTTGACTTCGTTTCTCGGCTTCTCCGAACAGCTCATTCGCTTCCCCACTATGATCTAGTGCCTGTGATTTCACTGAGCATCCATGCACAACACCGACTAGACATGACCTAAGAGAAATGACCTAGATCCCCTTGATAATCCGGTTTTTCCTATGGACTAAAAGCCCTAACAACTAGACAAGTGTTCCGAATAATTGCTCCATAGCTTGTCCTTAGTTTTGATCCATCTTCATCAACCCTTGGACTCTATCAAACTCATCAAGCCTCCATGCTTTTGGTCATCATCATCAATCGCCAAGGCAATCATCATCCCTATGATTTGTAATATAGTTTAAAGATGATTCCTACACAGACAACACTCATATAGATATTAGCCCACAATTTTATAGTTGTTATCTATCACCAAAATATTCATACGGATCTAATCATCAATGGTCATAAAGCTTATACACATTCACACATGGTAGCAATGACAGGGGATTTGAGGAGCCAAAATCACCATCTATTAATAATGACTTAATTAAGCTTAATTATTTTGTCTCGTAAATTAGCATCCAACTGTGTAATTAGTTTTAGGTGAATTTTGCCCTAGGACCCTAAACTTTTCTGACATTTGCTGCTTCACACCACACTTCTTCAAATATGTTAGGTACCATTACAAATTGTTGGCTGTTTGCTACAACACACTACAACCAATAAAATAATCTTTTCTTAATAGAAAGCTTGTGAAATGCATATTTTACCCTTCATGAACATGTAAAGAAGTACTGCTCGGCTCGACACACAACATATCACTGTCTATTTGCCAGGGGCATCGGAGTATCTTGATCACTCTCGTTGTCCTGTGTTGAGACTATCTTATTTTTTATGGATTTGAGCAGATATAAATACTTATAATAAATAATAAATTTGATTAAATAGAAATAAAATATTAGTAATATATTCTCTAGTGTATATTCAGGTCACAAGTTTACCAAAAGGCCATTTGTCCAAAATACAATTAGACCCCTAGGTCTGCCGATGGGAAAAAGCGAGGTACTAGGCAAAACTTCGCTTTTGGGCACCGCTCACTTGTCTTGTAAGCCAATTATAAGCGGGACGTTTGGCGCGGATTTTTGCTTATTTTGACCCATAATCCGATTATAAGCGAATCCAAACAGAGCCCATATCCTACCATCCTACACTACTTGCTGCTTTTGGTCTAATCGTCATCCTGGCATCGTGCGTAACGCTCTGCTTTCTAGGTCATCATGCACTGCTCGCTCCAGGCCCGTCCCTTGGCAGGGACAACATGGGCGACGACCGGGGCCCCTAATTTTCAATTTTTATATAAAGATGTAGATTACAACAATGGCCCAGTACAACCCAACAGCTAAAGGTCTATCACAGTCTGCCTGATACTCTGGGGCCTCAAATATGTTGAAACAACCCTGCCCGCTCCAATCAAGGCTGCATAACAGCGTGAGCTTGGGTTCCCTTTGGGAAGCAGAGCATCGACGACGGAGCGAAGCTTGCTTTGTTGGTTTGGTTCGATTCAAGCAAATAAGGGCATCGACTGTCAGTTAGAAAAGTTTCTCTCACTGAAACATAAATTTATCTTATTCTAATAGCTACGGTGTCCTACAGCAAAGAGCCACTTTTTTATAATGGTTTCTACAAATTAACAAAAGAAGAGTGTGAACCAGCAAATACCACCAAAGAACGGTGTCCTGCAGCAAAATTCGCCTTAATTTTATATTTAATTTATATTTAATTATCATATTTAACGTTCAAATGATTGATATGACAATACTAAAATTTAGACCATAGAAAACAAACACACCGTGCTTATTCCATGATAACTGTAACATTCGTACGTACTGTGCACTAATAAGATTGAAGCTGAACTAACGTGAAACAAATGTTCCATTGATCCCTCGCCTTGCTTTTCGTGTGTTTGGTTCCTTGCTCGACTATTATTCCTCGCTTAGCAAAGACATGCGTTCGATAGTGAGGAAAAAAGCTTGCTCGTGAGGCAATCTCGCTGAAGATACAAAGATAGCAAGGGCAATTTTGCTGTGCATGAGAGACGATTTGCTTCTCTCATTCAGCCAAACTTTGTTTGCTGCTCTTCTTCAGATCAATGTCCTACTTTCAACTCGAGTTATTATTACAAAATATATATAAAAAATATGAAAGATAAAAGTAGGATAGTTTTTACAGTATGTTTTAATCCAAGGGACCGTCTTCCACAAAACAGCATTCGGCTGTTCCCTCCGTAATCCCCGCGTCGCTACGATCCCCACGAGCTCGTACCAGGCCACCAACCAAGGCTTCCACCACCACCGGTCATCTTCCCAGGCAGGCCGCACGGCGCTCCGTTCCCAGGCCCAACCGGTGGTCCGCAACGAGCAACACGCCACGCCCGCCGCATCTATCGAGGCCGCGCCCCCAAACGATACGCCGGCGCCATGGGCACCACGGCGCCCAGGGCCTCTGCCGGTGTAGATCCTCGCCGAGAAAAGGGAACGCTCGCGCATCTCACCGTAGGCGCGGCCCGCCTCCTCTCCGACGATCCGGCGGCGGCGGCGACCCACACGGGGCCGGCTTCCTCGGCAAGTCCCACGGGCCCACGTGTCCCGCGCCGCGTGACCTTTTGACTTCGGGCGTGGGCGGCCGGGGCCCACGCGCCAGGCTTCTTCGCCACATTGGATTCGTCGTCACCCCTCGTGCCAAGTGCCTATTTAAACAGCTGGCATTGCGCGGTACAGAGGGTGGTGTGAGTGGGCAACAACAACCGCCGCAGCGACGACGAGCACCTGACCCCCCGTTGCTATCTCATCTCGCCGCTCTCTCCAACCGCCGCTCCAAGACAAAGGTCGCCCCCCGTGCGCTCGGGCCATGCGCGCCTCGTCGTCGTCAAGCGGCGGCGGCGCGGCCGCGGCGGCGGCGGCGGAGGAGACCACGCCCTTCGAGGACGGGCAGTACGTGCGCCTCGTCAACCGCGGCCGCGGCGGGTACCTCTCCGCCGACGACACGGGGCGGGGCGTCTCCGTGGACCGCCGCCGTGGCGCCGCCGCCACGGCGTGGGCCGTGCAGATCCTGCGCACCCCGCGCGCCGCGCACGTCCTCCTCCGCGGCGCGTACGGCCGCTACCTCGCCGTCACCGGGGACGCGCCGCGGCCGGGGCACGCCGGGTTCCACGTCGCGCAGTGCGTCTTCGGCGACGCCGGCGACCGCCACGTCGAGTGGTGGACCGCGCCGGGGTCCCACGGCAGCGTCCTGCTTCTCCACGGCACGGCCGGCGGGCTCAGGGCGCTCCGGGCCAACGGCAGGTACAAGCGGTGGCACACGGGCGTTACCGTCGAGGCCGTCAACTTCAGCCGCGTGACGTCGATGATGGAGTGGGAGGTCCAGGTCATCCCCATGACCGTGGAGCGCCCACCGTACCAGCCGCGGCCCGCAAGCGCTGCAATCGTAAGTTCATGGCCCACGCCCCTTTTTCCTTGCAATGTGTTTGGTGGCTCTCCTCTCCAAATAGGTTGGTTTTTGGTGCTTCTCCAAATAGGTTTTGTTGCGAATTGGGATACGGAAGCGATTAGGCCTACGCCTATCGCGTGAATTCTGACACGATTGCTGTTGCGTGAATAATTTTCTTGCCACGAATCTTGGTAATTGATTGTTCATCAAATTCTTGTTTCGGTCCGTCTCCCCTGGTTCTGCAAATAATGCTCTGTGTGCTGTGGTCGGTTCCTTCATGATCCTCTCTCACATATATTGGATTACCCGAATACTTACTTTTTCCTTATTCCTTCTTAACTGCGATCATTACTGGAGAAGAGTTTGCATATGAGTAAAGTAACAGATTTTGTTGATGCTGCTAACCAAATTCAGAAACTGTTGTCAATGCTTAATTCTGATAAATAGCTTGTTTTGTTAATGCCGTAAATCAGTTACAAACATTTAAATTGTTGATAGAAAAGTTTTCTGACAAAAGCCAGTTCCCAGCCTTTGGAGCATAATTAGGGCCCGTTTTGTATGACTTCTAAAACAGCTTCTGCTTCCGCTTCTCTGAAAATCACTGCTAAACGGTTTTGTCAGAAGCGCTTCTGTCATCTCAAATGTGAGAATCGATTCTCCCAAAACACCTAGAAGCAAAAAGCGGCAAATCGATGCTTTTTTCAGCTTTTCTCCCACCCCTCCACCTCAAGAATGAGTAGAAGTTGTTTTGTCAAACACCTCAAGAAGCTGTTTTGGTAGAGAATCTGTTTTTTCTATAGAAACTGTTTTAAGAAAAACAGAAGTAAAAGCAGAATCTGTTTTCTCAAAAATCCGTACCAAACAAGCCCTTAGTTTGTTTTTCGCTTGTCGAGGTGCTGAGTTTGGTTATTTTTTTATGTCTATGCCAAAATTGCTGCTCTCCTAGTGTTTTGTTTGGTAGTTACCTACATCTTCTGCATCTTGTATTAACAGCGATGGCATGAAGGCTGTCAGAAGGAGGTGAAAATCAGTTTTGTTCGGGCAGATGATAGTGGAAGCTTCGAACACCAGGGATGGAGAGAGATGCTCTTCGAGGGGAGGAGTCTGACTGAATTGGGAAATGAGATTGCAACTCGAATTGGCTGTGGCCTCACGTTCGAGAACCTGACTCTCTTTGTTCTAGGAGGCCGACTTGCACGGCCCACCCCCCTGCTTACCGACCTGCCTTTCAGGGATGACCCTGTCATGATCGTGGTGTTCGTGGACGGCACACCAGGTATAAGAATCTCTACATTTTTTTTCTTCTGCTGTATGATGGTTGACGGTACCTTAACCGTGTTAAGAAAAAAATATCTTGGATCAAGGCCAAACATTATATTTTAGCATCTGTGATTTGAAAAGTTCAATAGTAAAGTAAATGGTGAGTATAAAGTGACTGAAGAAAGTAGGCACGAAGTAATTCTTGCGTTTACTGGTAAAATAAAATGTATTTTCTGAAACTAATTTAGTGTTATATTTAGTTGGTTTTCATTCAATGGTCTTCCAGTCTAAAAAATTTATGCAAATTTTTTCAGATGTTAAAAGTTTTTAGCATGAATGTTTGTCTGTTGCATTTGATGTGTGGTAATAGTAAAAAAAATATTCCGGGTTTTGCTGTTAGAGCTGTTTCGCTTGGGCTGATGTTTGTTCACAGTCAAAGGTAACTGTCGAATTCATAGTTTACTGCGGATTAACCTATAGGTTTCATGCCGTAGTAGTTTAAAATGTAATTGCAGTTCAATGTAACGGTTGAATTCATAGTTCCATACTGACGTTAAGTTTAAATAAAGATAAGAACCAATCAAATGACCAAAAACGATGCCCAATTGCTATGGAGTATAGTTCGTTCTTTAGTCATCGAATAGAAGTGTTGTTTCATTATGCTAAATGCTCTACTGTTCAAATCTGAAGTTCTGCAGTTTGATCAATGGGTGGTGTATATAAATGTTCCTCTTTTAGTTTGCCTTTCTGTTTTGACCTTTCTCTTCTCTGATTCCAGGGCACAATGCGCTCTGCTTTCCAGACCTTGCTGCTGAATGAGACCGGACAGGATGATCACCAATTCTTTCCGTGGACATTACTGTCAATGACCAAATTCAGTCTTCCTCCGAACAGAATCCGATTAGAGAGTACATTAGTCTACTGCAATATTTCTGCTACGGTGTCAGTTGCCAAAGGATCTACTCTTGATGAGGCATCAGTCATGGTGCTGTTTGCTCTGATGTTCCTGATACTTGCGGCTTCTAGTTGGACATAGGAATATAAGCTGGAAGTGCCTAGAACGGATTTACCTGTCGCTAGATTTGTTTATTTTTTTATGATGTACATATTCCAATCATCCAATGTAAGTTGATTGGGTTACATGCTTTTTTTTTTGTTACTGAGCTTCAATATTAGAGTCAGATGCCTTTTGAGAGTAGCACTCTGGCAGTGAATGGATTTGAGAGTAGCGCTCTGGCAGTGAACGGATCTTTTGACAGTAGCGCTCTGGCAGTGAATGGATGAGAGTAGCAGCACTCTGGTAGTGAATGGTTACTAGAATAATGATGTCTTGACGACGGTGGCAGCGAATTGTACCCTATCCTCTTGCCGCACTCCTCCTCCCTCCTCCACCCACCTTATCAATGACCACCACTCTTATCCTTCTCGGATATAGAGGAGGACTGGGGGCGGCGGTCGTGACTAAGGAGTGGGCCGTGGGCGGGTTTGGCGCCGCCATGGCTGCGAACGGGGATGCCGCCGTTGTGGCCACGGGCGGGGTTGGCAGCGGCGGTGTCAAGCCCCGATCAGTTAGCACGACGGCGGTGAGAAGACCACAACGGTGTGGTGGGTGGCGGCGACGGGTGTAGGCGGTGCAGCAAGGTGACGTGGCACCAACGGTGATGGCTGCGGGTGGGAGAGGGGTTGGTGCGACAAGCAGCGACGTCGTTAGTGACGATGATGAAGACGTATTGAATGGTGTAACGAGGGACAGGGGTGACGACCATCTCGGTGAAGAAGAGAGAAGAGCAGGGTATAGGAGGGAGGGGGGTGTCCGGCGTGCGGTTTCGGAGCGACGAGGCCCCGTTTGAGATCTAAGATGGAACAAGCTTTTGAACGAAATCGTGTGCGAACACGCTAATTTGCCCTTCGTTTCGGCTTGCAACTAGGCTCCGCACGTCAGCTGCACACGACACTACCGGAGTCGAGCCGAGCCAACCATCCCGTCGTGTCAGCCCAAAACCCCGTGCAGCCAAATCGAGATCTCCCTCCCGCATCCCGTTCCCGTTCTGAGTCCCCACCGCACCCCGGCAGGCCGAGGACGACGACGACGAACAAGCGATGGCCTCGGCGCTCTCCTCCCTGCGCTACGGCGACAGCCTGTCGGTGGTGGCCATCTCCGCCGCGACGGCCGTGCTCTGCGAGGCCATCTCCTGGCTCCTCATCTACCGCACCGCGACCTACAACTCCCTCCGTGCCTCCATCGAGCGCCACTCCCGGAAGCTCGACGCCATGAAGTCCGGCGGCTCCTCCTCCACCGCCGCAGCCTCCGGCGCGCAGCCCGCGGGGGGCTCCTCGCGGGCCAAGAAGATGGACCGCGTCGAGACCAGCCTCAAGGACGCCGCGCGGGAGCTCTCGCTCGCCAAGCTCAAGTCCGGCGCGGTCGTCGCCGCCGTGCTCTTCGTCGTCTTCGGCCTGCTCAACTCGCTCTTCGAGGGGCGCGCCGTCGCCAAGCTGCCCTTCGCGCCCGTCCCGCTAGTCCAGCGGATGAGCCACCGCGGCCTGCCAGGGAACGACCCCACCGACTGCTCCATGGTCTTCCTCTACTTCCTCTGCTCCATGAGCATCCGGACCAACCTCCAGAAGCTGCTCGGCTTTGCGCCCCCGCGCGCGGCCGCCGCGGCGGGCGGGGGGCTCTTCCCCATGCCCGATCCCAAAGTCAATTGAGGTACCAGATCGATCCCTTTGCTTAGATTTAGTTGCTTCACGTTGTTAACCGCTCTGTATCTATCGTGTCCTACAAAAGTTGAACGGATCAGAAAGCTGTAGATTCTGTTGATCGTTAATTTTCCATCCTGGATCTGCTAATAGACATAGAAACTTGATTGAGCTCATCTACGTGGTAATTGGATGATGGTTTCTTCGCTTTTAGAATTCTACTATATTGGAATTTTGAGGAAGATTTGGTCCACAACTGATGCGAGTAAAGGTTGCCTCCTTTAGTCAGAATAAACTATTTGCATATTTGTGCGCTTATAAGGCATCATGTTCATTGGAAAACAAATACCTTATCATTAGCTATGACGTCTAGTTGGAGCTCAGAGGTGCCATAATCCATATGATGCAATCGAGTACTCAAGATTTCAATAATTTTAATGGCCTATCCTTTTCTATCTGTTAAGAAGGGGAATGCCATAGATGTGCTATTGAGTCCCAAACAAGTTGTAGTTGGCTACATATGAAACCCACAAAACTGGCATGAAAGGTTGAAAGAAAGAAAAGGCAAGCATAAGCAAAAGCATTAGACAATATATGGTGTATAAAAGGTCCATATAAATTGATTAATAACTTAGAAGTTCCAGCACATGGATTTCTAATTTCCATGTGCTCCCATCCATGGATTGCTCTTTGTTGACGTTCCAATCCTTAATGTCTCTTTACATGTCTCATCGTTGCCGGTCCCAAGCCCAGGTAAAGGAGAAAGGGTTGTGATAGCTTGATGAGCTAGCAACTATACCTAGCCACTCTTATGAAGATGAAACCTAAAAGCAATAACATTCACTATTTCACCTAGAATCTGGAACCAAAACCTATCTTTGACTAGGTTGATATAGTCTTCTTGTGAACATTTTGGACACGATTCTCTGATTGGCTCTAGAATTTTAAGCTGGGTTCTAGTGAGTTCCAGTATATTTGGAGATTCATTGGCACACACAAGCTGGGTTCTGGGTTATTGCATGTATTTACGTCAAACCTTTAGTTTTTTGGAGATATGCCTGTATACTGTGTGGCGGTATGTATAATCGAATAAAAGAACCACATGGGTTTTATGTGTCAAACAATGAGCATATAACATGGGTTTCATGTGTCAAACAATAAGCATATAACAACTTTGTTTCTTTTGTCAGTTAAATTCTAATCATATTTTGCGTAATGTTAATTTATGAAATCACTTATAGCTCAACACCACCTAGGACAAAACTCTTTGAGAGTTAAAACATGTGGAAGTGCACCTCAGTAGTTTGTGTTTGTATATGCTTAAGTGAACCTGATTCCCATAGCAGAATTGCGTTGCTGATAATTTTGTGTGTTAGTAGTTAGGCTTGAAAAGCTGTTAGATCATGGGATTAAGGGGTCACAAAACTTTGGCTGTTGGATTTCATTCTTTTAAAGGTTCTGAAACATCATGTGGTTGGGTTTGGCAAGGTGTGGGTCAGTCAAGTTAAATCATTCTAGACTCCGGACATTGGTTGTCAGGACCATTGGTTTCATATTAGGTTTAGATCAACTAGTTTTGTGGAAAAAGGCTTTGAAACATGAATCTGTGTGTTTGTAAAAGGTTGTGCAACAGCTGCGAACATACATTAGTTTCCATTCAGGAAATTTGATAAGATTTGCTAGCAGGTCTCTCAACTGATTAAATAGTGATCTGTCTCGATTCCACTCGGTTGACTATCGGTGCTATATTAAATAGTGATCTCTCTCTATACAACTCGGTTGACTATCGGTGCTGCTTCTGAACGATTATGATATTTTCTCGAACATCGCACACTTGAACAGTTTGAGACTGTGGACTTAGGATGTGTTTGGTTCAGTGTACAAAGATGGATGGGAGGGGGCAGCCAGTTTTTCGCAGGTGTTTGGATCGGGGTCAGCCAGGGGCGAGGTGAACACCAGCCGAATATTCGGCAAGATTCGGTGGCCACTCGATCCCCTGAAAATGAGGACCGTGCGGCCCCCGTCCACCCTCGCGCGTCATGTAGTCCACAGGCGCAGCTTCGCATCACCTCCGTGACCTCCTCCTTCTGCATCGCTCCCGCTCAACGCTCCATTTTGCTGATTCGTGACGTGAGTTGATGCCCAACGACGAACAATGGAGTGTTGTTCCGTGAGGAGAAAGAAATAAAGAAGTATCGAGAGGAGGAAGAAGGAGAGTGCGTCCGTTTGTTGCTTCCTAGGGCTAAGTCACGATGTGGCCTATAGTGGGTTGTAAATTACGGCCCAAGGAGAGATAGAAATTAACTTATTTTGTTTCTTTTTTGTTTTATCTATTAATAAAAACTTGTCCCTAAAAATTATTCTGTTACGTTTCACTTCTAGAATATTTTTTTTACTGAGAACTATGAAGAAATGCTGTGTGATGGCAATTTTTTTTGTTGCAAAACAATTATTATAGAAATTATGAATAGTTATATGTAGATAATGGTCAATTAAAAAATGAAATTTGATAATGAAATTAAATGGTAACCATACCACTTCATATATGAAGGTCACCATACCTAGCTCTGCAGTCCTATCCATCTTTCCAAACACAAACTGGGGCCGCCCTATTCATTGCTCATCCATCGCACCAAACAGAAAAAATGGCTCGCCCTATCCACCCAATCAAACAAGTAACAGGGCCGCCTCGCCCCTAAAACAGGGATGACTCTGTCCCATCCCACTTTGACCCCAAATCAAACGCACCCTCAATGGACAAAGATAAGCGATGAACCATAATTTTCTTGTCAGAAGTTCATCTGAGTCAGATTCCTTCAGTTTACGTCCTGAGAGGCATGACAACTGCTCAACCTTTTTTTCAGTTCCAGAGATGCCGTTTTGATTTGAGGATTTTTCTTTGTTATTGCATTTTAACATATGTATGCGCATATGAGAGTGACACATTCTAGTACCTGATCATGAATTCCAACTAAAGATAGTAATGGAGTGTGACCTTTGCTATGAGTTTTGTTAAAATAAAACGTTTTCTATGGGAACAAACTGTTCTGTTAATTGTTAAATTTGGCGTACTAGAACTATAGTGTTGACTAGCACACAAGCATATGTTTCTGTTCCATATATATATATGTAATTTGGCATCAGCAGAATCATCAGTTCAGAAATATTGAAATATTGCAGCAACAGAATGTACATATAGATACCAATTGCTCTGATTTATTTAAGATTAGCATCTGTTCTTATTTTATACAAAATGGAAACACTTTGTTTCACTATTCTTTATATCGCCTTACCTGATCAGGCAAGGTTCATCACTAACCGGATTGGGTCTTTCCGCAGCCACGATTATCAGAACAACGGACTCATCTCTGGTAGAAATGAACTGAATGAAGAAATGGTATTGTCTCCGGGAAGAAGTGCTATAGTTTCTGTACTGATAGGTGTATCCAATTCATTTTCCACAACTCACTCGTTTGCTGTTGCATCCTGGTCTACAAATGAATAGGAATGCATGCTGGCGGGCAGTGAAAATGTGCAGCCTGATTTTTCAGACTTAACAAGCTTGTCCCCTTTTTACACTAGGATTGATGATGATGTCGTTATGATATTCAGTGGACCCTTTCTGAGCGATGAAGTGATTTTAGCATTAATGATTTCCATGCTTAAAAGACTAGTCTCGTTTTTTTTTTCCATAGAATATTCATAGTGCAGATTTGATTCTGATTTTATGGTCGCATGCGTCATTGGGTGACGTACAACACATGAAACTGAAAACTTAAAAAATACTACATCGTATGCAGCTTGTCGCTGAAATGCTAATTTGTGCATGTCAATGTCTTGATGTGCCTGAAGACCTACCGTAATGAGAAAGTGATGACATCAACAATGATTCTTCTTTCCGCTGTGATTACATACTCGTACATCGTTGGATCTCCCAACTTCTGGGAGTTCTGCAGCTGAGACGTGGTTTCCAGATTCTTGATTCTGGATAGCCAGCCATTCATGCGAGTCTGAGTCTGAGCGTTGAAGCAGTCAGATTGAGCCACGTACAGAATGGTGTCCGTGTCCAATCAAATTGTGTTTCGCATCATCGGACAGCGTGGCCCGTTCTAGCAGCTCCTGCAACTCAACCCTGTGGCCCGACTGGAAAAATATTGGGAAAAAAATCTAATGGTGCACGAGAGCCATGCAGGAAGGAAAAGAACAAGGCCGTCGGCAGCGCCCGCGCCGTCCCCACGCCGAAAACGGATCGTTGCGAAGGCCGCCGGGAGGGCAAGGCCGAAATATTCGTGTCCCGCTCTACCAACCAACCCACCAAACCCAGGCAAGGCACGCCACGGATATGTCCGAAATTATTTATTTCCGTCCTCGCGTTGGGGCCCTAGGGACCCTGTCGGGTGGATGCAGCAGAGGTCAGACCTGGTGAGACCTGTGACGCACCAATCAAATCTATTGCGCTGTACTCTCAAAAAAAAAAAAAAAATCTATTGCGCTGTCCTGCTGCACGGGCATAAAATCTCGTATCGGCCCTCCCTCCAATCCCAATCCTCCATGCCGCCGCCGCAGGAACCCAATTCGGATCGGTGGTGGTAGCTTGGCTGGCCGGACAGCGCGCGGGTCCCATTTCCCGCACTCCCGCTGCAAAGCACGCGCGATGCTGCGGCGGTGGGGCAGCTGGTTCTCCGGCGCCGGCGGCGACGCCCGGGTGGGCGGGCGCCCCGCCCCGGAGGAGCCGGAGGCCGAGGTGTTCTCCTTCGCCGAGCCGCTCCCGCAGTGGCCACCAGGTCAGTGCCCGCCGCCTCCTCCCGTCTCGCAGATGCACGAGGTGTAGACTTGTTATATAGTTAGTTGCTCAGCTTTCGATTTGGCATGATGTGGGTTGTCGCAGGCAATGGATTCGCGACGGGGCGGATGCGCGTCGGCGGCGGGGAGCTGGAGCTCGCGGCGGCCACCAAGTTCCAGAAGATCTGCACCCTGTCGTCCTCATCACCGCGGCGTGGTGGCGGCGTCACCTTCTACCGCCCGCTCGGCCTCCCCGACGGCTTCTCCCTCCTCGGCCACTACTGCCAGCCCAACTGCCGCCCGCTGCACGGCCACCTCCTCGTTGCGCGGGCCTGCCCGGTGGGCCCTTGCGAGGGGGGCGACGCGCCCCAGCAGCAGCAGCAGCCGCTGTGCGCGCCGCGAGACTACTCTCTCATCTGGGCGTTCCAAGCCAGTGGTGGTGGGCCCCGCAGCGGGCGTGGTGGCTACGGCCGCAGCGACGCCTTCTTCTGGCTCCCCGTGCCGCCGGACGGGTACCGCGCGCTCGGCTGCCTCGTCACCACGGAGCCCCACAAGCCGTCGCTCCACGAGGTGGCCTGCGTCCGCGCGGACCTCACCGACGACTGCGAGCCGCACGGGTCCCTCCTCCACCTCCCGCTCCCGCGTCAGCAGCAGCAGTCATCGCCCTCCTCCTGCCCGCCGGCCTTCACCGTGCGTGGCGTGAGGCCTGTGCACGCGTGCCGCGGGATTCGGGGCAAGGGCGTGGGCGCGGGGACCTTCTTCTGCGCCGCGGACGGGAGCGCCCCGCGTGACCAAGGCCTGGCGTGCATCAGCAACGTGGGCTTGGACCTCTCCGCGATGCCGACGCTGGAGCAGGCGCACGCGGTGATCCAACACTACGGCCCCACGCTCTTCTTCCACCCCAAGGAACTCTACCTCCCGTCCTCCGTCTCCTGGTACTTCAAGAGCGGCGCGCGGCTGTACAAGCGCGGGGGCGACCCGGCGGGGAAGGAGATCGACGCGGAGGGGTCCAACCTCCCCGGCGGCGGGTGCAACGACGGGGAGTACTGGATCGACATCCCGGGCGGGGACCGCGGCCGCCAGATGTGCCGCGGCCACCTCGCCGGCGCGGAGCTGTACGCGCACGTGAAGCCGGCCATGGGCGGGTCGTGCACGGACGTGGCCATGTGGGTGTTCTGCCCCTTCAATGGCTCCGCTCGGCTCAAGCTGGGCCCGCTCGACCTCCCGCTCGGCAAGACGGGGCAGCACGTCGGCGACTGGGAGCACTTCACGCTGCGCGTCAGCAACCTCACCGGGGAGCTCCTCGCGGTGTACTTCTCCCAGCACAGCGGCGGGTACTGGGTGGACGCGTCGGCGCTGGAGTACGTGGACGGGAACCGCCCCGCGGCCTACTCGTCGCGGAACGGCCACGCCTGCTACGCGTACCCCGGCGTGTACCTGCAGGGCTCGGCGGCGCTCGGGATCGGCATCCGCAATGACGCCGCGCGGAGCGAGATGTTCGTGGACTCGAGCAAAAAGTATCGCATCGTCGCGGCGGAGTATCTGGGGGAAGGCGCCGTCGTCGAGCCGCAGTGGCTGCAGTACATGCGGGAGTGGGGGCCCAAAGTGGTGTACAAGTCGAGGAGGCAGATGGAGAGGATGAGCGGGAACATGCCGGAGCGGCTCAGGTGCAGCACGGATAACATGATCAACAAGATGCCCAACGAGCTATCTTGGGAGGAAGGGCCGACCGGACCCAAGGAGAAGAACATGTGGGAGGGCGACGAGCGATGGTAACAACAGGCCAATTTGTATGTGATTTGTACGTGGCTTGACGCATTGTTGTACTGAGAGTTGTTGATTGATGGTAACAACAAGCCAACAAGCTGTTACCAGTGAATGGTTGTTGATTGCAATCCAAAACTGAGTTGAAATGCATTCGAGTCAGAACTGTTATATTCGATACCACTGTGGTCAGAATTGCTGATCGATGAGATTCAGCACAATCATGTTGATGTATAAACAATGTTGACATTGCTCCGTAGCAAGAAATATGAACAAAAGCCGATGTCTTCCTCTGCTACTGTATGTTTTCTTAAAAGGAATATTGTTACAACAAGGGCCAGAGGGGAAAAATGACCCCATCTTCCACTATCGATTTAACTACTATACGAAAAGGTTTCTGCAGATTGTAGAGTTATGTCTTCTTTTCATCATCACTGCTGTCACTGCCATCGCTGCATGGGAATGCCATGAACAGAAAATTATCAGGTCGAGTTCTACTGGATAATAAAGCATGGCAATCCGTCACAGGCACGACACGAATCGGAAGGTAGTGGCTAGATTAGCTATATCACATACCTCTCCTCGCTAAGCTTTGCTATTTTCTTCACTTCCAAGCTCGTCATGCCCAGGTGCTTCTGGGCAGCCGTAACATTATCTGCCCCTATAAATAGGAAGTGGTAAAATCAAGTTGTAACAGTTATTATCAGAAAACGAGTTCGACACCTACCATAAGTAGTAATAACTTTCTCATAATCCATAACTTTACAGGTAGGAGGCAACAGGGCTAAATAAGAAATGGTATGGATATGATTGGAAACAAAGACCAACAAAACAAAGTACCTTTAGTCAATTGGAAAACATGAAGAGCACATCGTTCGGCTGCTAGACGTACAGGGGTACTAGAATCCTTCAAAGCGCTGGAAATTGCTGGGCCCAGTATTGAATGATGTGTAGCAACAGCTGAATGATTTACCTATAACGAGGAGAAAAAATATTACCACCAATTCACCTAAAATAAAGCTACCAGTGTGAGATTCAAAAGATTTCAGTTACAAACCTTTGCGGCAGCTTTGAGGCAAGACAAAGATCTTCTCCTAACTTCAGTTGAATCATCACGCAAGGCCACGACAAGCAATTGAACAAGTTGCAAGGTGCCAGCTTCTGACTGCAACTGGAAACAGAGTAGTCGTCCCAGAGTTTTCGTTGCAACTTCACGGACAGGGAACTATATGACAATATAAACAAGAGTTACTCAAGGACACGTTAATAGTTTTAAACTTGTGCAACTTGATCCAATACCTTGTCGTCTTTTAGAGCATCTTTCAGAAGATTGACAAGAGACGAAAACGATGCTGAATGGCACAACTGTGATGGGCAATGCACTGATATGGATGAGAAAGCTAATAAAGCACCATGCCTGCTACACCAGTTTGGTGAGGTGCTCATGTTCAACAGGACTTGTACCAAATCTGAAATTTCGACCTCCTCCATGTACTGCAAATAAAAGTATGTATCAGTCAACAGACTGATAATAAAGAGAGATGAAAATAGCAAGGTTTTCCACATATCTAACAATGACAAGTTAGTGACTGAATGCACTGGAGGACATGAAAGTTCTTTGAAAAGGCTGTTGTTTACTGGTCATGTTATCATGTATTGTGTTTCCTTCCTCTATAATATTGACAGAAACATGCTGGTCTGATAAAAAGGATACTAAACTAAGCAAAAAAAAGGGTTCTTAATCTGGGTGTCCAGATGTCAAATCCAGCAAGAAAAGTTTTTTCTCTGGATGTCCAAATAACATTGCAGAAACATGAGGAACATGTTAAGATACTTACTAGAAGTTGTAATTTTTCTTTATCACAGTTCAAACACTAGTTAGCTGAACATGCTACATTATTTATGATACAAAATAGACGAGATAAATACAAGTTCCATTACCTGAGACAGTGTACCAACTACTTTTGCAGAACAACTGCGGACATCATCAGCATCAGCCTGCAGGAGATCTTTGAGAAGAGCACAGCCACGTAATCTTATTGCAGAGCTAACACTTTTGCCAGCATGCTTGATAACACCTTTAAGTGCAGAAAGGACACTTTCTTTAACAGATTCATCTCCTGACTGGAAAAGGAAACATAAAATTAATTTGAAACTGTCGTGCACATCTTCTAGCTCAGAAAAAACAAAAAGAGACAGGACATCCACACAACCTGCAACATGGAAAGAAGATCACTAACTAACGGATCCACCCGTGTACTAAGTGCACTGAGCTTTCCAAGAGCAGCTGCCGCCCTTGTACGGACAGACCTGCAATTTAATACATTCAAGTGTGATGTATTTTTTTAAGCCCAGGAGATTCAGGCGTGACAGTAACAAAACAATTGAGAGAGATATGGAATAAAAAGGAAACACTGACCTATTGTTATCCAGTAGACATTTTACAAATGTAGTCTGGAGTTGTGGAAGGAAGGGTTTAAGCGCAATTCCTCCTTTTGTGATGATGATTGTCAGGGTCGATAGGATAGCTGACTTTACTTGCCATGGGAATCGGTCACCAAGGATACGAATAAGTGGTCTACAACAAAAAAAAAAAAGGATTAGAGCTACAATGCCAAAACAACACGTTAAAGGAAAAAACTAAGACAAGCTCCATTTTAATGGGCCCCTATTATTGACATGGAATTGTTTCACTCCAAGTATGCTATAGTAAGTAAATAAAGGAAGTAAATGCTAAAACTTAGCAGCAATAATGTGACGACATAATTCACATTGTGGTATACAGGTTTTCAAATTTATTTTGGTTACTTAGGTGCATATGATTTTTAAAAACTGTTCCATGCAACACCCAAGGCAGGTATGAATAGTAGTCCAGTAAGCCAACACCTGGCACTGGTATAAGGTGAATCAGCAGACAGTTGTAGAAAAATTTAATAATAACTATTCCATAGAAAATAGCCAATAAGAGCACCTTGAAGCATCCATACTTGACCCATGACTAAAGTAGTACTCATAGCGTAAATGCAAAATACTTATGGACTGGGGCGCTTATTGTCAATTCATTTCATTCTGACTGCTGGGTTCCTTGATGCCTATTACCTAAAACATATGCCATATATGGCACTCTTCAACTCAACAGGACATGTTGCAATATGCAGTCAGCTATATGTTTCGGCTTCCTTAGCAGAAACAGCAAAATATGTCGTGAAAAGGTGACTCTAAAAGGGGCAGCCATAAATTAAGGGTGTTTTAAGAAAATAAAGTCATACCCAGTAATTGGAACAACAACCTCCTTGAGGGTCTTCTCACTTGTTACGTCAATTAACTCACCAAGACCTTCAGCTGCCTGTTCCTTTGTCTCAGCTGATCCACTAATTAAACCCTGAAAGTTCAGAAAGATGTGTCCAATGTGCTCAAGCCGGAAACTGGCAACAAAGAGAAAGAAAACACGACTAGCCTAACTATGGGATTCACATACTACATTCTAGAAAATCAAAACGTCCCAAGTAATGATATGGTACACCATCATAGTATGTACACTATACAGTTCAAATAGTCCACAAGCAAATACCTGCTGAAATATAGGAAGAAAAGGCTGCAGGGCTTTAGGAAGACATAACCCAGGCAGAAGCACAGGCACACCCTGAAATTGAACATGGCACAAATATTAGTGTAAATGAAACTTCTGGCAAAGTATCTTCTTTAAAGCTACGGAGAAACTGCAACATAGCAATAATATTAGTTGTTCAGATCAAAGTAGCACCTTCCGCCTTCGGCGTTCTTTATCTCTTGCCGTAGAGACAGAATCACGCACTAGTTTTATATGTGTAGGGAGTTGTTCCTTCGGAACTGAGCCAACAACTCTTGAAAATGCTTCCAAAGCAGCCTGTTGTCAACTCACAATTGTAAGTGAACGAGTTTTAAGAGAAGCGGAACAACATACTAGGGATAGCAGGTACTCACTGATACAGTAGCCTGGTCTGTATCGCTCATCAAAATAATTAGGGTTGACATCATATCAGGAGCCTCATCAGCCAAATATAGTTTAGTATTTTTAAAGAGGAAACCAATTAAATAGGCTGAACCACGCCTCATAGATGCCTGTAGGAAAATAATTAGTTAAAATACTAGAATGAAAAACAGCCATTAGATCGATCCATGTCCCAAATAAAAGATATCAGGCCAAATAACCTGACTGTCATTGACCCCTTTTAGAAGCTCAGGAATCAAAGTTTCAACTCCATCCTCATCGATAACCAATAAAACAGTTTCAGCAGCCTTCCTGGCTGAGATTTGTATGTCCTATAGAGATGAGAGATGCCATGTGAGCACAAGTTAAACGCATTCTCAGGCACAAGTAGAAATAATAGACCATATGAATACATAATTAGTTAGATGACTAGATACAAAATGGTGCTGTCAGAATGCATCTCACCGCATCTTCATCGTCCATAGCAACAATCAATGCTGGGAGGACCATTCCAATATGTGAATTCAAACCCGGCCCAGCGACCTCGGCTAGAGCTCCCAATGCATGTGCATTGAATGAACTACATCATTAAAGGAAGAACTCATAAAAAAACAGGTTGACCTATATACATATACAATGAATAATAACATAAGCACAGTGGACTCACGAAAGTGGGGGCTGTACTAATTTGGGCAATATATGAGGCAAAACAGCGGCAGTTCTGACACTGCAAAATCAGATCAAAAGGTCAGTATCTGCCAAGTTCACAATCTGATATCTAATTTCAGCAAACTAATGACACAATGGAAAGAACCTTAGAATCTGTTTTAGACCATCAAGGGCAGTTGTAGATGTGTCATCATCTTCCAATGCCCGCAGTAGTGTCGGAACAATCTCATCAATGGCTTGCAGTCCAGCACTCTATGAAAGGTGAAAACGTCACTAAGAAAACATTGATATTCATAAATAACATCTGAAAAGATTCAGATCAAGTACCTTATATAGAGTACTAAACGCTAACCCAGCAGATTCACGGACCTCCTGGGTGCTGTTATAAATAGATAACGTTAAATAAGGCATCATTATAAAACCAACATGTAAAACCATGAAACAGACCTGTCACATAGAGCAGTACGAATTGTAGGAATAAGTTCATCCATAAAGCTTAATAGCTGGTGTTTTCCCGCACTACCCATAACCTCACTTAAACCAATGCAAACTCCCTGAAAATGAAATCAATTGGTCATTTCAAGGTTGTAAATCCAAAATATATAAATACTATGTACCAAATACATTAACGAAAACACTATCAAGGTAATGTCACACAAGGGAAACTCAGGACTAGCAGGGATTTTCATAGAACACAATGCAACAAACTACGAATATTTCATCCAAATATCTACAAGAAAATATACTGTTGCTGCAAACCTGCAAGGAATTGTGGTTGCAACACTACCCCATTGGGCACGTCAGATCACCAAAAATAAGCCAAAATAACGTTTTAACTATGTTTTACATATATTTCTGCACATATTCGGCTGAAGACAATAAATAAATATTTATTTCAAAAATAATGCACAGAATTCCTATTTTATTCAGAGAAATTAAATACTTAAACTTTCAGGAATTTGGGTCTTTCATGTCTTCTGCTAGGTTTAGCTCCCTATATAAACATAACTGGCTAAAGAAACTTACTTGTCTTCTACCAGAATTTGGGTCTTTGAGTCCTTGTGACAGGATGGGAATAATAGAGGGCAAAACTCTCTCACCCAGCTTCCTCACAAGTTCACCAAGTGCTCTCCCAGCAACCTGAAAAATTATAATACAAAGCAAAATCAAAACTAGAACGATTTTCATAAATATTGAACAGAACATGGAATTGATCAAACCTGTCGCCTTTCTGAGGAAGATGATGCAAGAGATGAAATAAGTGTGTCCATAAGTACTGGCATTATCTCTTTCAGAGTTCTTGGAGTGTTAGCAACAATTGTCTTCCAAACATGTAATGCGGCCTGAGATGTAAATAAAGGAAATTAGAAAGACGAAGTTTTGGGAACACTGAACAATATTAGCTGATTCTCACAAAAAGCTTTATTTATCAAAGATATCTAAGAATAAAGCATGCTTACCTGCCGTACGGTCAAGCTGACATCAGAACGGACCATATAAATGGCAGCAAGAACTTCATTGCGTTTCTCTCTTCCAAGGACCTCAATAATTGCACGACCCTGAGCCTCTGTACTAGCACCTTCATCATCACTTCCGCCCTCAAGGATAGCTTTCCCCGAAGTTCCAGCCACCTGAAGATAGCAGTGTTAGAAGACGCTGCAACATGCTAGATAGAACCAATTACCAGAGTTCAGTAAAGGACATATCTACCTTGAACAAGAGATCTCCAAGAAGTTCAACAGAACTTTGTCGGATGCGCCAGTTATCGCTAAAGATCCCGTCCTCGATAGCGGGAAGCAACAGAGGTAATGACCTATTCAACATCAACAATATCCATCATGTATCAATAAGACACTAATATCACTAACAAACTCAAAGAGGAGAGCTTACGATGTTGCATAATGCTCCACAAAGACATGACCAGCAGAAAGTGCAGCATCACGAACAGATTCATTCTCGTCAGCAAGCCCTGATATAAAAGTAAATAATTAGTGAACCAATATGATAAAAGCAGAGGGGAACAGAACCGCCTTACCATCTAATATAGCAGGCAAAACAACTTGTAGATAGTTCTGAAAAACACCACCCAGCGACCTTGGCAGATACTATAAAGGAAAGAAATAACAGTCAGAATAACATACTCAATTACAGAGGATATAGACATATGACTATGAGAACACAGAAAAGAGGGACACATTACGCGGAAAAGTGTAAGATGTCCATCTCGAACAGAAGCCTTCTGATGGGAACAGTTCCGGATGATCTCAGGAAGAAGATGATTAAAATAATCTTGATCAAGAGCAGCCAAAACCTGGAAATTGAAGATAGTTAGAACATTTGTATGCTACAAGACTATTCTGGTTGCACAAGGTAGCCATTGCATAAGCAATCATAAAAACGACGGGAAAGTTTATATTTTCCGGGTCTCTTTGCAACTATTATACTGAACAAAGATAAAGCCGAATGAACTTTAGATGCAAAACAATAAATAAATGAACAACATATAAATCTATGTATGTATACAGTGTTGGATGTTCAACATCCGTTGAACACATCTGTTATATTAAAAACTAAGGGACTTGCTAATTTTCAGCTGACTGAAAGTTTGGATAACTTTCAATCACCGCTTTGAGCAATCGGATCTAGATCCAACCGTTTATAATTATTATACACTATAATCCTACAAAAAAATCAAAACACAAAGTAACAAACCATCGACTGAAAGCTTCAGTTGATTGAAAGCTAGGAAATATGAAAAACTAGATTTTTCTTGCATCAGGATGGAAACCTATTCTGTCCATGCTGTGGTTCTAAGACCAGATCTTTTGTTAAAAAAATGTAACAAAACGAAGTACGATTGCAATATGTGACCCAACGAAAACTGAAAATGAAACTGAGTCCATAATAATATAGTACACAGAAAGCATTCAAGAAAGACAAAAAAGGAAGAACCGAAGAACTAACCTCACTCAGACCCTGGGCAGCTCCTGATCGTTCGACATTACTATTGTCTGACTTGAGTGTATCTAATAGCCATGGCACAAGATCTGGGAAGATCTCTTCACCCATTCCTCTTATAAGAGACCCAAGAGCTCGAGCAGCCACTGCCCTGACTTCAGGTATAGGATCCACTAGGACCTGAAGGTTACATTCAAAGCAGTGTGTAAAGCGCAAGCAAATTTCATTAAATAAATTCAACTACAATTACCAGATGCTCACATCCGCTGTGTGGCATATGCAACATAAGGAGAGATTTACCTTCTTAACTTCTGGAAGGAGCAATCCAATGTATGGGATCATATCCTTTGGTTCTGTAACTAAAGAAGACATGTTTCCAACAATTTGAGCGGCTTTCTTCTTAGTCTCAACACCCCTCTCCCTCAGTCCTCTATGCACAATAGGCACAAGCAAGGCAAGCGATGGCGCATCTATTGAGTTAATAAAGGTAGTCTGCCCAAAGAAAAAAAGGTCAGACAATATAAAGTGAAAGAGTTATAACCACTCTTGATTCACAAAATGACACAAGTGATTGAAGTCCGAAGTTTGGGTGAGCATTAACTTAATGCATGCTATACCTGAAGAAGGATGTCAAGAGAGTGTTTAGTGTGGTTATTTGGATCTGTCAAAGCTGAGAGAAGAATAGGGACGAGTGCAGATATTTCAGGATTCTTTATGACACTGCCAACCTGAAAAACAAAGTAGTGTCTCTTTCAGATAAGGCATAAAAAACATCCCAGTTTGGCAAAGAAGCACAAAATTACCTCTTGCAAAGCTGTCTGCCCTGCCGCTTGGACTTTAGGATGTGTGTCTGTTAGTACCTGATAAAGACATTCCATCATCAAATTTTGATGCCAAGTTATACAAACAACTTATATGCTCAAAATGATCATATATACCTCTGTCAACTTTGGAACAATCTTTGGAAGACACTGAGATAGCTGCTGAGGAGCACAGTATGCCATAGCACCGAGAAGCTGAACACTGCTTTGCTTTGTACGCCATGCTTTATCTTCTAGACCCTGTACAAATAAAATATGTGTTTTAGAGGAAACAAAATGTGTGCATCACATCACCTACATTTAGTGTGACTTTGTTGCAGATTTTTTCATTAGTGTCTAACGTATATTAATCTTTTTTTCTGAAAAACTAATGAAAAAACAGTAACACTACTAATAAAAATCAACTAATAAAAATAAGAGAGCAACATTGAAAAAACACGAATGATAGGGTAACTGGCTACTGAGATATTTCTATTTAGTTTGCCATGGCTTCATAATGTAAAATACATATAACTGTTAGGCCCTATGTACCCACGGCCTAGAGTAATGCAACTAGAGAGACAATTAATGGCTGGAACACATTTCAAACTATATCAAGATGAAGTGCTCAATTGTACCCAAGAACAGTGGGAAACAAGTACCTTAAAGATCATTTGGACACAACAAACATTATAATTTGATAACATCAATCAAAACATATTTATACCTTAAGAAGTGAAGGAAGGACAAGCTTCACACCGTGACCGGTGAGCTGAGACATCATCGCCCGAGCAGCACATTCAGCGCCTTCACGGACTGCCAGGACTTGATCCGAGAAAGATACGAGTAGCAAGGGTAGCATTTGAATGACATACCTACAAGAAAACAAACATAGGGAATCACTTTGAGTAAGACTAACATTTTGAATAGAAGAGGTATCTCGCTTACGGCTCAAATAGTCGACCGAGCTTCTCACACAGGCACTCAAATCCAAGTAAAGCTCCTTCACGAGATTTGGCCGACGTTCTGGACACACATAGACAAGTTGAGAGATATACTATTCAGCAATCAGTAAATTGACATAATAAGCTTATAATGACAATGGCATGACAAAAGGAACGTAAGAACAAACGCTAATCACACATTGCAAAAATGCATGAATGAAGCACTAAGCCTCCAACATTCCAGTTTATAAAGGAAGGCACTCAAGCAGGCATACCAGATGCAATACAATAAAAAAAAGGTTACAAGACTTAGGGTTTAAGACCATGATTCAAAAAATAATTACAATCTTCAAATATTAGGAAAATGAAGAAACAAGAAAAGTGAAAATAATTGTAGGCTGCAACACATGTTCTTTTGTGGAAAACTGTGGAATCTCTATGGTGATAAGTGAATGGATTAACTATCCATGAAGTCCCCTATGAAAGAGGTCCCATGTACCTGTCTTCTAAGGCTTGCCGCAATGTTGCAGCAATGCCGTACTTCTTTAATGAAGAAATTCCAAATCCTTTAACCACCCCAGCAAGGCCAAAGGCTGCACCCCGTCGTTCACCATACTTTTCACATTTCATCATCCGATCCAAGAGTCTAGATACAAGAGCTTGAGCCTCTTCCTGGTTATAGAAAATGAACAATATAGTCAAACAAACAAGAAAAGAAAAGCACAGAAAAGTGGCAAGAAAAGGTTATGAGGACAATGAGGTCATAAATGCAAAGAACAAATTACCAAAGTAAAGATGGTATAAAGCACAAGATACCTGTTTAGACACCATAAGTGGGGACAAACAGTCAGAGACAGCCCGTTGAACAGCCTCTGATGGGGTGTTAAGGACATCTAACAACTTCTCAATAACACTGTGAACTTTAGGATCGTCCTGTTATAAAGAATATACTTAGTATTGTTCATATGTCAGTAAAATAAAAACGCCAATAGTTATAGTTACCTTTGATAGATGTTTTGCAAGAGCACCGGTGAATATTACAACACCTTCCCTGACAAGATCATATGTTTCCTCATCTGAAGCCTGACATCAACAGAACATATAGCAGATAAGAAAGCATTAAGCTACATAATAATTAAATAACATATGTACAATTATGAGAATGCTTACCTTTTTATTCAAGTAGCTCTCAAAAATCGGAAATAGCAAAGGTACATTTTCCTTTCCATGCTTATCAATAATAAGGATGCCAACATTAATCATTCTACCACGGACATCCATGTTAGGATCAGCCTGTAAGTTCAGCATAAGCATTAATATCTCAAAGTAAAGTGCATTTACAATGTCAACAAAAAAACACTTACTAGGGCACGTGATATGAGAAATGTCATGACAACAGGAAGATCTTTGGAAGCCAAAACATCTGCAATCGAGTGCAGTGCTAATGCAATACCCTGTCTTCCAAGCCAACGTGTGTCTCCAAATTCAACTCCAGTTCCAAGATCACGAATGTATAAAGAGAAAAGGGTAGAAAGTGCATCCTGTCATGATATGATGCCATCATCAGATAAAAGAAGTAGAAAATATTTGATCAATATTACTGTATTCAAGTTATATCTGAATGTATTGACGTTAAATGGTCCGGCAAACATTAAGTCATAGCATGACTCAAATTTGTGGCAGAATAAAAGCATTCTGAGATGAACCCCCCTCCTCCTCTTCTCCTTTTAATAATCTACATTTATTTCAAATTTAATCTAAAGTTCAAACTGTGGGTACTTAACACACTCCTCTATAAGCATTCTGAATCAAAAATTATCCGTAAAGTAAAATGATATTATAAATAGCAGCAGAGGAAGTACAGACACAGAAAAGGACTTTGCACAATCTATCACTTACTTGCATTTTGTCTGGACTTTCATCCAATGCGGCAGCCAGAGCCTCAGCAGCGGCAGCACGGACATTAAAATTTTTATGGGAAAGCGCATCAAAAATACCAGAATAATCAGCACAGGCATCAAAACCAAAGCGGTCCCACAAATCCTCTGCTAATTCAGCAACCACCTTCAAAAGGTACATGTGCCAATGAGGCAAGAAAATAAGCATTATTTATTGCTATAAAAAAGGGATCAACAGTTCCATGAACACAAAACTGTTTAACAAAACAGTTTCATGCCAAATTTTTTGTACAGATGCTTTTACATACCTTCTCAGGATCATGAGCAGCAATCCAGAGACTTGTTGATACTTGCAAATCACGTTGCACAGAGTGCATAGGAACACACTTTATAGCAGTTAAGCAGGCAAGCCTGACATGCACTTCTTTAGCATACACACCAAGAAGAGCCTGACCAAAGAAAGGTGTAAGAATACCTTAAGAGACAAAACAAAATAAGTAAATATTAGAGTATAAAATAATAACCTGTGCTAAATCATTGCTTTTTAGACCCAGGCATAACTCATTCAGCATAGGCCCAACTGAAGGATGATAAGCAGGGACAGTGCTTAGCACATGATAAAGAGCCTACCACACAAAAAATTAAGTTGGTGAGTACTTTGATAATAGAACAAGACAAAGCATCTCACTAAATAAGAAAGACCAAGAATATTTAACTGATAACATCCTAGGCCGGGGAAGAGGTAGTATTGGATCCATATGCATAGATAGTATGTGAAGCACGTCATCATGAAGAGAAGTCTTTTTTGAAGAAAGAAGGATCCGTTCCATTATCTGAAAAGTAAAAGGAAAGTAAACAAAAAAAATAGGAAGAGAAAAAGGTGAAATGTCAATGTAGATAGGATAAAAGAAGTAAAACTATATATGACACAACACTAATGGCATGCTAAAAGATATACCGGAAATATGAAAGTAAAGGAATCTGCCGGAAGAGGTCCCGATTTGCATGCAATTGTCAGCCCATTTACTATTTGTTCAAAGAGGCCAGGTGATGATTTCTTCTTGTCATCTTCTTCCATTGTCAAAGGCATAAGGTCCAAAGTCATTTCAAAATCATCGACAGATATCATGTGGATAGCAGCAGCAATCTCAGGTGCCCAATTGCACAGAGGAGGGGCTAAGCAACGAGCTAGCCTCAACATTGCACCAAATGCAGCATCACTTACTATCTTAGAACTTAGCAATGGTTCAACATAATTTACCTGCACGGCACACCTCAAGTTTTCAGCAACACCAGATATAAAAGAAAATACAAAACCTATATAAGATTCTTCATAATTTACGCTGGCACATTGAAAACCTAAATATATACTCCTCTGTTTGGGATTTGCTGTCGCTTCCGACTTGAAACTTGTGCTGCCCGCAGGTCAAAAAGATTGATCCAAACAGAGGGAGTATTGCATTGCTTAAATTTGCACAGTTGATGGCTTCATCACATAGTCACACCTAGTTTACATGACTCGACATCCTATATTATTTATTATTTGTACAACAAATAAAATACTGTGCATGCTAAAATACTGCAAAACTTCAACCCAAGATATTCCCATAACTAACAGTTTCGAGATATAAAAACTCCAAATACCCCTGATCATACAGACACAAAAGAAGAAAATCAATTTCTATTCAGTTCATTAACTTTTATGATTTACTCAATATTCTGGGTAGGTTTCCAACTTTGAATCTTTGGTAAATAAGGTGAGATCTAATGTGCTCATAACTACTACTGCGACTAGAAGTCCAGTTTGATTACTGCAATGGAGTTTTGATAACATGATTTGGATAAGCTACCAAGTAATAGACTGGGAATAAGTAGATTTGGGAAAGTAAGGATAAGAGTGCTGACCAAAGAAGGCAATTGGCCGTGAGTAAATATAGGATTAGCAATAGCCAATTCGCCAAGAGTATCCAGCATCAAGGCAAGCTTCTTCTGCACTTGTCCAACCTTTGCACGTACAGATGCTTCCTCCTTCAAAAGCAACTCTCTGGCCTCCTCTTTTGCTGTCTTGGCCTTATCTCCAGGGGCTGGAAAAATTAATGCCAATATTGTTTTATTTTATCTTTTGATAAATAAACATTACATATAGCTTGTGTCAGAATTAAAAGCTTGAGAAATTAATATACCAGTCTTTTTTGTAGATTTTCCAGTTTCTCGCTTCCCAGCACCAGAGGGCTCTCTCCTCTCAGTCTTTGCAGGGACACCCGATCGAGCAGTGTCCTGTAAAATACGACGATGTCACAACTCAGCATCTATATAAGGTCAAGGACAAGTCATTTCACTGCCAAAACTTTGAACGTCTAATAGATAATAGACCTATGTTTGTAAATCACTTGGCAAAGCTAATAGGCTGCATTCTAACAAATGATTCCCATCCAGCTTTAAAAATCCTAATTAAAGCAATTCATAAAATTAACATGTAAGAACCAAACAAGAAAAAATATTACTGTGTCTTGATCATCATATGCACGAAAACGCCCCTTTGCAAGTTTTGTATTTTTTGAAGCAACAGACGCGGCGACATAAACTCCTTGTTCTGTTGACAACTGCCCCTCTGGAGTATAGAACACCTACAATGGATTGAGAAGAACTTATAAGACTCTGAATCCTCAAAAATGACTTATGAACTAAGCAGAAATAAATTAAGAAACAAAGCTATCAGGTCATCATTGCACTGAACTAACAACTTCATCACACTGAAAAGATAGACCATGGTCCTCCTTCAGCATTACGGCTATCAAAAATAAGCTAAAGAATTATACAGCTTGTAAACGCAGTGACGTGGCTGGTGCATTATAAATTGTGCAGAGTTGGAAATTTTTGCAACTAATGCTGATGCATCAACATGATTCATTGCAGTAGAGATGAACAAAATAATAATTAAGAAACACTTTAATGCATATTGAAAGAAGCACAAAACCATTATACCAGTTCAAAAATAACTAGATATGTTCATGTAAGGTGTACAATTATGATCTAAAATTCATAGCCTATCCATGACAAAGAGACTTTCAAGATTTTCTTTATTTAAAATTAATATCATCAACAAGTCCTCAAAGTTCACCTTAATATCATCCTCAGAGAATGTATCATGCAAACTGCGCTCCTGGAGCCCTATGAAGAGCTGGTAAATATCAATGCCCACAGGATGTTAGAAAAGGAGTCTACAACTTTCATTTGAAATAGAGAAGAGACAAACTGACCTTCTCAAATTCTAGAAATGTATCATGGGGGGTAATTGTCATTAGCGTTGATAAGGAACATAATGCTGCACGCTGTTCTTGTGTTTTGGGACTAAATAGACCATCCTGTGATAGCAATTCCTGAAATGAAAATATACTGGTTACTAACCCAAAAAATTAACAGCATTAAGGAAAATTATGGATAGCGAGTAATATTAGACATATTGGCATAATTAAAAAACTCATGAGTCATGCAGAAATGGGATTTCCTCAAGAAACAATGTACAATAGCAGCACTGCCAAAATGCAATGTACAATAGCAGTACTAGAATCAGTAGGCATGAACATGACCCGACATTTATCGGTTCACATGTTGGCAGGCAATCCAGTAAGGCAAAAGAATGTCACATAAGAGGCAACTCCAAAATCTATGGTCTGAAAAGGCAAAAGAATGTCACATAAGAGGCAACTCCAAAATCTATGGTCTGAAATTTACCTAGGACCACTAAAACTAGTCAATTTGCTTTAAAAGGAAGCCTAGACCAGACAAAGGGGCAAACCTATCTTGGATTATTTTCCTTTTGCGACTTCAATTTCATTCAGTATTTTCAAGAAATTAGAAATAGCTTCCTTAAGTTAAATGAATGTTATCTATGCAAAGATAGGACATGGGTCCATGGCCAAAATAAAATTTTATCCAAAGTCCAAACCCTCAGGACCTATATAACTTGCTGTCGTGTTAGCCAACCAAAGCTTAACCTTAGCTCATTCCAGGTAGATTAAAAAATGAGCCAACTACAACCAGACCAGTCACTACTAGCCCAATCCCAGTTTGTAGCTAATATACATGCACTGCATAGGATATTCTAGTTATCATGTTCCACTTCAATATCAGTATATAAAAAAACAAGGTATCATGGCCTAATATGTTCTAGTGCCATGGCTAAAACTGTGGCAAAAACAAACAAAAAGTTTCAAAACGTATTGTCCTTCAAACAATACAAGCCTATATACCTTACAAAAATCTAAACACATAATTACCTTGCAGATAACAGAAATGTTGGGGGAAATTAAGTCAACGAAGAAGATCTGTCGTTGTATCAACCTTCTTTGCAACCTCTGAATCAAATGAACGAAGAAATCAGAAACATAAAAAGATATAAACAGAAGATAGTGCAAGATCTAACCTTCCACACAGCAGCTGGGGACGCAGAGCTGGAAACACAAGGGTGGTGGGAGCATAACATAACTCGAGAATATGATCTTGAACCATGCTCAACGGCATAAGGTGCAATCAGAAACAAGCACTTCACAAGTACCTCAGTAGATGGAACGAATGGTACTTGTGAATCAATAGCACTATCAGTATCACTGGTTGATAAAAGAGTAGTGTCAGATACACAAAATAGGGTCAAGCAGATAACCTCCATAAAGAAGGTCAAGAACATAAACAAAATAAAAATTATTCAATCACCATCAGGTTTCGGAGTTGCATACCATTGTTTCAATATTAACAATCTCTCTCCAACAACCGAGAGCCAATTAGAAAATAAAAATAGAATATCTTCCGCCAGGCCACCAGAGGATGAGAGGACTTTTGTAGTAGCATCATAAGCTGCCTTTCTGACTTCCCAACTTGGATGGCAAACCAAATATATTAGCAGCTGTAAAGAAAGAAAATGGATCAAATTGAGACTACAGCCACAACGATGAAGGGGAGGCGCAGTAGCAAGTCCTCGGAAGAATTTGAGATTAGAAAATCAAGACGCAATGGTCAAATGGATACAGACTACAGCCATATAGACACGATATCCGATAGGCTAATGCTTCACCAAATAATAAAATATAGACGCAAATATCAAGTTCTCAAAATAATTTGACATTAGAAAGTTAAGACTGAACAGTTAGCGTTTGAGGCCATTATAAGTACCTGCAGCAATGTCTGGATAGAAAAATATTCTCGAACCCTGATATTTGAAAAATGAATCAAGTTAAGGGCAGAACGTAAAAGATACTGGGCTCATTCAAAGGTCAATTCAACGAGGTAAATGCAATACCTGGAGAGATGCTCTACTAGTAGTGATTGGATAAGGTCAACAGCGGCCAAGCAATCATCATCTGCTAGTTTGGAAAGCTGCCAGGAGAAAAGCAGTGTTACATATAGCTTATATATATATATAAAGAGCTTCACTTTTTTGGTAGCAACAAAAGATCTGAAAACTAAGAATATTAAATGCCTATAATTACATTGAGCTCAGAGCATTGTAATTAATCACTCATTTTTCAGCGCATTTTTATGATTACAAAGAGAACCAACATATTCATATTCAAACAATAAAGAAAAAAGTGAGTGACGCGCTGAAGTAAAACCCTTCCCATAAAAATTTAGATGTTAAAAACAACTACTGCATTGTTCTATAATCAAGCTGCCTTCAAAGAAAATAACAGAGTCTTAATCATTTTGCATGTTTTCAAATTCTGTTTACATATATTAAAAGAATACTGGAGTTACCAGTTGTACAGATATTAACGAAGGTTCATTTTGAGCAATCAGTGCCCAGAGCTTCTCCTTCAGAACAGCACCATCTGCATATTCATCAAGCCATATTTATGAAAAAAAAATTGCTAGCAAATATTACTAAAGTATGCTCATGGATACATAAAGAGGTAGTATGAAACCTGCTTTTGTATCAACAGCAGCAAGCCTTGATACCACAAGGAGTGCATAGATTCCATCCAACCGCTGTGTTGCCTTGCTATAGCCAGTTTTGGATAACTGAATCAAATGATCCAATAAAGAAGTAACCTGAAGCACAATGATAGTATCAATAGGTATGCATCAATACGTGCATTTTATCTGAGTTTAAAAATCAGTGTCTCAGGCTCAAATGAAAAAAAAACGAAATGGAAGAATTTAGAAGGAAAATTGGTTCTTTTAGCAAATATAACTTGAAGTGACTCCTCTACCTTAGTCAAAGAATCAGACTTTTTGCATATGACTCGTAGCAATTTTAGGTGCCCCTTCCTTAAAGTATCTTTCTCTTTCAAGCCTGCAGATATAAATGAAACAACATCTGGCTGGATAGCTTCAGCTGATACAGAAGCCCATGCCCCTAAGACTGATAGAATCGCCAATTTCACCTCCTCAATACCTGTTACAGGATAGCAAAACTATAAATTGAAGCCAATAAATGAAGGTATGAAGAATGCAATGGAAGTATTGAACTTCACCATCATCCTTGTAACATGTTAGAAGGAACTTGGATACTGAGGGAGCGAGTCTGCCTATTTGCTTCGGCGGAGATCTTGATAGACGCTCTAAAGCATTTATCATTCCAATCCTCTGGTATGGAAGGGACAGTTTCCCCTCAGAACCTGCTCAAACAAAGTTTATCAACAGCTATACAAATTTCAGTCCCAAATTACGAGCTGCTTTAAAACTGACTTAAGCCACAAATTGCGAGAAAACATTAACACAAGATAGCATCATAGCTCAACATATCAGAAAGCATAAAAGGGATCAATATTACAACCTCCTAAAATTGCTTTGATAGTGTTGAACATGGAAGGAAGAGTGTCAGGATCACTTGACTTCTCACTTAATGTTCCAACAATACTCAAAGCAGTAATCCTCCTCTCTTCATCTGAATGGCGAGCCTGCTGCAGAACAACCGGCAAGAACTCATTGGAATACCTGCTTAGGTCTAAAGGAACTGCCTTTAGGACATATTCAATAGACTGTAGCACGATTTCAGGATTTCTTTTCAGCATCCTTGTGCATGATGGGACAATGATACTTTTAAAATCCTCATGACCAAGATCCAAGAAAAGAGGCTTAAAAGCTTCAGTGGCTGCTTTTGGTGGCCGGTCTTTTGAACTCAAGATGGTTTTGACATATAAATCAAGGAACAATGGCTGAAAAGTGATAGCAACAGATTGTCAGCCATGTGAAAAAATAATCTACAAAAAGCTTCCAAAAAAATCAGGTCACACAGCATAAGTGATCGACAAACAACAGATGAACAATAGCAGAAGCCATGGGGTTGAAGGTTTACCTTGTACTCAGCAGATAATGATGATGAGGTAATGGTAAAATCCAGTATTAGATTCAAGAATCCAGGACAATCTCTCGTGGAAATCCTCAAATCTCTGACCTCCTCCAAATACATCTTATATATCTCAATAGGCTGGAAAATGGAACAAGATGAGAAATAGATACAATTCAGACTTTCTCTGCACTTAGTTCCTTATTTTAGAAAGTTACCTCAGAGAAAATATGGATGAATAACTGTTTGCAAGTCCTTCGACGACGAAAGGACCCATCCATAAGGACTTGAGATAAGACTGCTTGTGCACGGGCCAGCCTAGAGAAAGCACCCTTTGAAAGTGTGGCAAACTGGCTCCATTTCAGAAGATAATGTGACCACCTGAGAAGTCTGAAGCTGTTAAGGGGGCTTGCAACCTTTAGATTCTTTTCCATAGATTGAACAAGTGCTGCAGCAAATGGCTTCATGAAAGTGGGTTCACCAAGAGCCTGAATAATCAGATCATCTACTGCTTTTCGTGATGCCCGATCATCATATATAGGCAGTGTCTGAAAAATGAGATCGACTAACAGCGTGGTATCTGATGGTGACTCTGCACGTAAGAAAAAATGACTCTTGATGACCTCCACAAATATGGAGTACATAAGCAGCAGAAGTTATCATATGCATATTGAATGTTAGGTTCCTTATGGAAAAAGAAAAAAAAAAAAAGAGGTGTATTTAACCCAATGGTATAGGATAGTGCAGATAAATTGGTTCAGGGTTCAGAAAGCATTGAATGAATGTTGTAAAGTTCAAATTGAAAGAAAAAAGAACTCATGATAAAATAAACAGCACTTGTATTTCTCAAAGTTCAAGAGCTAAAGATGCAGGAGGCAAAATACTGGCAAACGAATATACACAGGATACTTGTAAGTGTACAGTCGTACAGATATTATATCACAGATCAAATGATGGTGGTAGCAACTCCCAAATACCAGCCTATAGCACATTGTCCAATATACAGTGGACTTAAATCATACTTTAAGTGTACGTTAAATATAGGAAAAGGTAACTAGCAATCAGTTGCAGCATCTGCAAGTAAAAGTGCCAGTACATGCTTCAGTATGAGCTGTAATCACAATTTAACACCACGGCAATCATGTATATCATGGGAGACTCTGGTTACACAACGCATCTGATAAACTCACATATGAACAATGTCAAATAATAAAACCAGGATAGGATAAGACTGTTGACATGAGCCAGCATCCCTTGCAGTGAACACTACAGGTTGTGCAACAGAATCAACCACCAGCATCTTCAGTAATGAGACATGTGCTCGACTGCAAAGCCAGCTATGGTGCAAAATAATGGAATTTAACAGCTTAACTGCAAAGCTAATGCTTGAACAAGGCAAAATTAGAAGCATGTTTTGTCTACAAGTCCACTCACATGCAGAACAGTATAGATTAAAACGCAACTCCATAAACTACATAGCTACTGGGTTTTGACCTAACTCTAGTATCATTCTAAAGTCCGCACAGGCCATCTAGCACATCTGAACAACAGAGCGAAGCAAACAAGCAACGATCCGCTCTAAGTTGAGCCGAATTGAGCAAGCAGCAAGCAAGGAACTCATCACGGGGGACGGGGAGATCCAGCTCCCGCAAATCGTAGAGCATCCGCCGTCAAAATTTTCGTCCGATCGCAGAGCCTCTCACTGGAAAAAAGTACGAGCACGAGAACGAGCGGAGTAGCACGACGACAGAGGGGCCGAAACCCGCGGGTCACGCCAAACGATCCAGAGATGGTAGAACCAGGACGATGATGTGGTTGGGTAGTGGGTACCTGTGGCCTTGGAGAGGAGATGGAGCAGGGTGTGGCGGAAGAGGCGGAGTCGGCGCTTCACGGAGGAGGTGGAGACCTCGGCGGCAGCGGCACGAAGCACCTCCTCCACCGCCGTCTCCTGCGCGCCCATTTCGTAGAGGTGGGGGCGCTGATGCTGCCGCGGCGGCGGCGGCGGATTGGGGAGATGGGGGTGAGCAGGTGTGGTAACTGGTGTGCTCTGCGGCGGCCAAGGACTGCGCAGCCGCAGGGTTGGGGAGGACTCCGCGGTGATTGGGGTTTAAGACTAGACAAGTCGCGTCTGGCTGCCTTGTGGACCGCATATGTAAGTGAGCGATGGGGCCAGTGGTCAGTGGCAGATACTGGAGAACAATTCTAGGGCTCTGTAAAGAAGTCCTTGGAAGTCCTTCACATGCTCACTCACTGCCTTTGCGATGGGGTCGCTCGATGAGCTCCTTCCATTGCTGATTGATTTGTTGCATTTACCAGGTGGCATCATTTGATGCAAAATTAAAGTGCACATGTGCATTTGATCGTTGTCAAGCGCACAACCCTGACGAATCACAACTCGTTTGGAAGTGGTACACTGAGGTCTGTCAATCTCTTCAATGGGGTGACGTGACCAAGTCTGTAGATTATCATGTTCTATGGTGTGTTTGTTTTTTGGCTATAAATTTTAGTGTTATCACATCAATCTTTTAAATATTAAAAATATTAATTAAATATAAATTAAATATAAAACTAATTATATGATTATATGCTAATTTACGAGATAAATCTATTAAATTTAATTATGTCATTGTTAGGAGATATTTATTATAGCATTATATTATCTAATCATGACATAATTAGTCTTAATAGATTCGTCTCGTTATTTAGTGGATGGGTTATAGACTGTGTTTTGTCAATAATCTATTTAGTACTTCTATTTAATATCATAATATTTGATGAGACGGATTTAAATATTAGAGGGTAAGTAACGAACACATACTCTTATTCCCACCACCCCATTGTTTTTTTTTTAGTTATAGTGCTTTCTGGCGATAAAACCTTGAATACGCGATGGTTATGGAAGATTGTGGCTCGTCATGATACATTGAGATGTGAGGTAATGTTTGTAGGACAATAATCACTATAGGATAATTCTCTAATTCCTATGGTAGGACAATAATCTTTATGGCTGCCGTTTTTCCTTCATGAAGACGTCATGAAAAACTTCGTATTATTGTAGATCTCAGTCTATTTGTTGTGCTTAGAAATTATAAAATGTTTGGTAGATATTAAGTTACTCCCTCTGTCCCAGAATATAGCTAGTTCTGTCTTTGTTCTAAGTTAAACTTTTTAAACTTTGATCAGTCATAACAAAAAAAAACAATGGTTAACAACACAAGTATACTACTATTAAATTGGTCATGAATCAAACTATCATAATATATAACTCTTACGTGGTCAATTTTTATAAATCTTACGCAATGAATGGTCAAAGTTATAAAACTTTAACTTAGAACAAATTCAAAACTAGCTATATTCTGGATGGAGGGAGCAAATTATCTTTTGTTCCTTTCTCTTTGCGTGCACGCGCACAATAGAGAATGGAGGTTTATTTGCCTTTCCTTTTTTGTTGCACCACTGAATAGTTTTTTTTTTTTGACACGGCACCATTAAATAGTTACATGCATACAATGTAGAGGCTAAAATAATAAATTCTTTTTTAAAAAAAATATACTCATTATATGTCAACCTTATTTAAATCCTAAAAGCCAATGAAGTATCATTATTGAAGAACCTCGAGGCTTAACATTTGTTTTGTAGGATTTCTCAAAGTGCTTTGTTCCGCATAGGTGAAGTCTGTCAAAATGTTTCTAAAACACTTCTTAAGTTTATACTAGAATTCAAAAATATAAAAACATAGTTTCTCATGTCTTCTTCACACATCTGTGTACTAAGAACACAAAAGAGAAATCGCATTATCAAACAATTCTTTTAGAGAATTTGTATTTTGAGATAATTTGTTTTGTAAAAAAGTTGTTTTCTATAAAAGTTTTAAAACTCTATGTAATTGTACTTCTTCTCTTAAATGAAAGAGCAGTGCTTCTGCTCATTTTTTTAAAAAAAAGTTTTTAAAAAATCGTATCAAAGAGACTCTTAACATTCCTTGGTCATGGTTCTGGCACTGCGTATCGGTTGAACTTCAGCTGATTGAGGATAAGAAACTACGTTTTTCTTTTAGTTTTGCAATTTACTACTATGGAACAATGGGTCGTTAGATTTTTGTTTTGGATCTTCCACGACGTGCGCTGGTTTGAATCTCTGAAGCATGTGACAGTGGATTAGCGTGGATCTCTTTCAGCTATCTAAAATCTTTAGTGGAGAAATGTTTAGTATCGATGCAGGTCGGGGATCAGGGCAAACGAATCTAGAAAGAAAGTAACAAGACACTTTATCGACTGCTGCTACTCGTCAAAGTTCAACTTGGAAAAAATGCTGACCAAAGAGAATGGCGACACGATTCGATGTGACTGCAATACCTGTCTCGAGCTAGTATTTCTTTTCTTTACGAATTTTGTACCGACTTTTGATTCTTAATAACTTTCAAGTCCGGTAGCCCACATATTCCGGCCCGCCCACTCCATTCCAGACGGGCTGTGTTCTCTGCGCGGCCGAGCGCTGCAGCACACAAAATGCGGCCCACGGGTGAACGGCGCAGCAGCAAGCAATCCTATTTGCGCACAGGCCCCGCCGCGTGTAGCACTACTTTTGTTTCCTCTACAGGGAAGCAAGCAAATAGCTAGCACAACTTTTTCTCTCACCGGCACCCGCTTGTTTTCAAATGGGGCAGCTGCTTGAAATTATGGGACGGCCATGTTTTGTATAGTGCTAATGTTATGCTAGTTCATGCAAAAGTAAGTGTACACTTTAAATAATCTTGTCATCCGATTGCGCAGGCTTTACATGATACTTTTTTTTCTTCGAAATACCCGGAACATTGTCCGGCATATATTAATAAGAAGAAACAGAGTTTGATTTACGCGAGTAGCACAATTACACCGATCCTAGCTCATCTAGACTGGACGGCTAGGCTGAGTTAAGTTACCCAATTACTCGCAACATTTTACAACGCCTAATGCCTCTACATTTTTGGCTCCTGCCATTACGCATAGCTTTGCTTCATCTTGTATCTGTGCAAGTAGGCAACCCTCATTTTTTTCAATCTGTTGGAAAATCCTAGTGTTCTGTTCCTTCCATACCATCCATATGACGAGGAGAATTATTGATTTGTGTCCCTTTGCATCCTTGTTGTTTTGTTGTCTATGTGCAATTGCCATGATCCAGTCCTACATATTTTCTTGACTCCCCCAATTGCAATGCTTCAAATAGTCCGCTTTGATCCAGCCGTCTATACGGGTCCAGATACATTGTGTGTATTTGCACTCAATGAACAAATGGTGAGGCGTCTCCAGATTGCGCAGACAGAGCGGGCAGAAGTAGTTGTTTGGCCCTTGCCGCCTTTGAAGTCTATCGGCCGTCCAGATGCGTTGTTGGAGCATGAGCCACATAAACAGCTTGATACATGGAGGTGCCCATATGTGCCAAATCAGAACTGGAAAGTGTGAGGAGACATCACCTGTAAATTGCATGTCATAACCTGAACTCGCCGAGTATGATCTATGTGAGGTCGGTAACCAGGTGATAGCATCCTCCTGCTTAGTTGCCAAGTCAATAACCATAGCATCAATGAGCATCCACAAGCCAAAGAACTCCTGCATTATAGGCGGAGACAGGTTGTATGCGATATCTCTGATCCATTTTTCATCTGTAAGGGCATCATGCACCGTCCTATTCTTTCTTCTGTTGTGCTTGTAAAGTGTTGGGAAGAGTACTACCGGCGTTGCTCCATTTAGCCAATAGGAGCTCCAAAAGTTTGCCTTCTTCCCGTTATGCAAGGTTACTCTTATCGCTGCCGCAAAAAGCGCTTTGTCCAGTTCATCTATTGGTAGTTCCATTCTGTGTCATGGTCTTTGGGGCTCAGTCCAATTGTACCACAGCCATCTTAATCGCAGCGATCGGCCAAATTTGTCGAGATTATGGATTCCTAGTCCCCCAAATTTGATCGGTCGAGTTACATGCAACCAACTTCTTTTGCACTTGTCCCTTGAGATTTGGTCGCTGCCAGCCCACAGGAAGTTCCATCGTAATTTGTCAATGTCCTTTATGAATTTCTTGGGTGGCTTAATTGTCGTGAGTAGGTAAGTTGGCAGGACAGATAAGACTGATCTCACAAGCTCCCTGCGCCCTACTATGTTCATTAGTTTCCCTTTGTAACACCCCAGAATTTTCAAATTCAAATTTGAATCAATGTCAAATTAAATTGCCAAGCTAATTTCTTTTTCCTTAAAATCGAGTCGTGGGCTGATTCTCTTTTTCTCTTCGCGTCATCGGCCCATTCCTTTTTCCCTCTCTTTTCTCCTTGGCCCGAATTGGAACCGGCCCACTAGGCCCAACAAGGCGCTTACCCCTGTTGTCATTTTGCTCGCGCCGATCAGAGTCGCGCGCTCGCCGGGGCACAGACGCCTAGGCCACGCGGCAGCATCCCCAGCCCTCACGCCCGAAAACCCTAGCCGCGTCGCTCCTATAAGATCCCCTAGCCGCCACTGTTTTCCCCAAGCCCTAACCGCGCCGCCAAGCCGCGCGGGAGAACCCTGTCCGCCGCCGTCTTCTCCCTTCTCTGCCGCAGGCGTGAAGCAGCCCAGGTGATCGCCGCCGGTAAGCTAAGACCCGCCGACCTTCATCCCCTCTCTCTTGCGCGCGTGCTCGAGCTGATCCCGCGGTTTCATCCTGACCTTGGTTTCGTCCTTGGTCCGTTGTCGCGTGCTCTTGCTCCGTGCTTTGATAGCATCCCTCTTTCGTCGCAGATCCCCGGGAACGCCGTTGCTTCTCATCGCCGCGGTCACCATCCCGCCTGAAGCCGAACTGGAGCCGCGGTCGTCGCGTTTTCTCTCTAACCGAGCTGTCCTTTCACCGTAGATCTCCTTATTCAGTCGTGGTAAGACCTTGTGATCCTCCCGGCCACCCTTCTTCCCTGGATTTCCCCCTTTTTCTGTGTAACCTACTCGTGTCGCCGCCGTTCTGTGCGCGCGCGTCCGGCGCGCCGAGCGTGCTCGCGCGTGAAGGGCGTGTACGCCCGGGCTGCCAAGCAGCTGGGCTGCCGTCTCGTAGGTGGGCCGTCGAGCTGGCCAGGCCGAGTTGCGCGCCAGGCCGCGGGAGTGTGCTGGGCCGTTAGACCATGACACCCCTTGTGGCTCGGCCTGTTTGTGCGCATGGGCCAAAAAAGGATCTACGGGCTCGTAGTGCTTGTAGGACTGGGCCTGAGTGGGGAGTTGGCCGAGTCTGGTCATTGTGATGGACGTTTGGCCCATTGCTGCATTGTTTATTTTCTGGTGCATGGACTTGGTCCACCATGGGATGCTCCCTGCCACCCAACGACGGATGGGCCTCACCAGTCAGCTGTGAAAAGCAAAAAAGAATATTCCCCAGAATATTCTCTGTTAATTTTTCTAGAAAATCATTTATCTCCTGTCTATCTTTAGAAATTCCAAGAAAATCCATTCTAGCTCCGTTTGCGATGATTCCGATTGCGTTAATTTTGTAATGTTATCCCCTTCATTTTGGTAGTGTCCGTTGAGCCTAACTAGCATCTCTGAGGATTGTTATTTAATTTTGACTTGAGATCGTCTTTATTCGTTATGACTTACCCGTTGTTTCCGACTTGATGCACAGATCCTTCGGAGCCACAGGAGTACGAGCAGAAGCGTACTGAGGACCTGGACCCTGACTGGAACCCCGACTCTCAAGGCAAGTCGCCTTCCTTGATCACTATTGTCTACCTAGTTTTTTTTTCTAAAACTGCATTTGTTTTTTGTAACTGTTTTGCATGCCAATAATTTAAAATGACACTAGATCGTACTCAACCCATATCATGTTTACCTTTCCACTGTTAAGCCATAGGAATGTTTTGCTACTATGACGACGCTTAGCCTGCTTAGTCGCATAATTTCAAACTCTCACTTGGACACTATGAAATGAATTTGTGTGAATGATTTAAAATGTGCTCTGAATGCGTGTTTGAAAATAACTCCACAACACCCGATTTAGCGGGGGCGGGCGTAGGTGATACTAGGTGCTAGGGGGTAGATTGGGCAACCCCCATTGGGAGAGTGTCTGTGACGGACACAGTTGAGTAGAGACTTGGGCTATGGGTCTCTGTTGTGGTTTTGGCTGTTGAGGTTTGAACAGGAGGAGGATGGGGATGGAGATGCCTGCCCCGGCTGCCCTTTTAGGTACATTCACGTGACACATGTCTTCAGGTTATTACTTACACACCACATCGACTCTGTGTAGGCTGTGTTCTAGCCGTAGGAGTGCGAGATAGTATTAGTGGTTCCCGTTGGTTACGACCCGACTCCACGAGAGGGATACCCCACCTGATAAGTGGTAGGCCCGTCATAGCTTTAGGACCCTTAGTCTTGCGAGGCTCTAGGAGCTCAGTTCTGGAGGCGCGAGAGACACCAGTCGATGCTTGAGTAAGGATTCTATGTGTGCCTTCTATGCTTAGGCTATGGCCATAGTCTATGTATGGGGCCACATCGTGTGGGTACATGTGTATCACTCTGCAGAGTTATGATCTATATATATAGCCGCGTCCTCGGTAATGGACATCGCCTGAGAGCTTTCATAGTGATTAGATTTGTTTTTCTCTTCCTTTCCCCCTCTCTTGTTTTGCATCCGGCCTAGAGCTGTGGCCCAGTTGGAGGTTATTAGCTGGGATTAAAATTTAAACCTTGTTGGGACATGTTAATCTTAATAAGGTAAGATAATAAAACTTGATGGTTTAAAATATTTTGAAATGTTTTTAAAAAAATGTTTGCCAACCTAGCTTTTCGCACTTAGCCTTAAACCCTTTTTGAAATACCTTGCATGCATAGCATAATCTGCTAGGATAGTACGACTCGTTAAGTGCGGCACGTACTTGGGGTTGATCGACTTGTTGAGTACGACATGTACTCAGTGCTGCCCCCTTCTCGCTTTCAGGAGATGGAGAAGCCAGCAAACCGGACTACAACTTCGACGACGTGGACGAGTAGTAGATCAGTCTCTCGCCTACACTCGAGTTGCCTGTGAAGTTGGATCGACCATGAAGACTTCCGTTGTAGTTTTCGCTTCCGCCTTTGTCATTTCGCTTCCGCTAGATGCCATGTTCATCTTCCTTGGCCTGCGTGCCATCATCTTGTACCCAGATGTTGATGCTTAATTTATGGAGTCAATGTCCTGATGATCTATCTTATCTTTGTTTCTTGTTCTGTTATGGTTTTATGGTATCATTTGTGAATAGTTGTACAAGCCACCCTCCTGAGAGTGGCTGTGAGGTACAAATGACACGGTTTTGCCCTTTTGATAAAATCAGGTCGTCATAGGTGGTATCAGATCCATACTTGACTGTAGGTACGAGACCCCTAGAAATGGATGTTAGTATAAGGATCAAATCTTGTCATCCTTTCAGCGTATAACTCCTTCATCATACCTTGGAATCTTTTGATCCCCTTTCATCATAGAATCCTGCCTGCGAAGAAGCTGCTAAGATCAAGAAGAGCGCTAGAGGGAAAGTTTTTTAGTTTATGCGTTAAGATCTGCTAATATTAAAGGAAACTCATATGAGTCATTTGGCAACAAACTAACGAATTAGTGAGCGTAGCAAAACAAATTTTGATGCCCTTTTTGGATGAGTTGATTCATGCAACTATTTTGAGCATCATGGAATTTCATACCTTGTTCAATAATATAGGTATTATGATATTTTGGATCAACCAGCATTTCTTATTGAAATTTCTGATGCAATAGATGCCACCAAGAAGGTCCAACCGCTTGAACGAGCGCTTCGAGGAAGCTGCTCGCGAGGAGGAGATCGCTCCGCCACCTCGTGGTCGGGGGCGTCGAGCCGCTCCGAGAGGCCGTGGCCGTGGCCGTGACACTCATGGTCGTGGTCGTGGCGACAGAGGTCGCGGCCGAGCTGCTAGGGGTCGCGGCCGTGCTGGTGGTCGTGGCAGGGGCAGAGAGCATACCCCTGATGGCGACGAGTTCAAGGTTGAGGAGCCAGTTGAGGATGAGGTGCTACTTGCTGCTCCTAACTTCGCTGAGGTGATGGCTAGACAGACACAGCTGATACAGCACCTTGTGACCGCCACGACTAGTTGGCAGAACTAACGTGGACGGGCTGGAGGATACGGGCTCCATCACCAGGGGCCTGGGGACCACATGAGTGCTTTCATGCGTCTGAAGCCGCCAGAGTTCGACGGTTCTGATGATCCGCTGGTTGCTGATGGTTGTCTTAGGGAAATTGAGAAGAAGCTGGACTTACTGCAGTGTGACGACGCTGAGTATGTGCGTCTCGCTATGCACCAGCTGGTGGGCATAGCTGGCACTTGGTGGGATAGCTTCATGGCCACACACGAGGATCCTGACAGTATTACTTGGGATCAGTTTGTGGAGAAGTTCCACACCTTCCACATTCCAAGGGGTGCTATGGTCAGAAAGGTTGAGGAATTCCGATCCTTGAAGCTTGGACAGATGTCTGTGTCAGAGTACACCAACAGGTTCACTCAGCTGAGTCGCTACGTTCCCACTGAGGTAGCAACTGAAGAGCAAAAGATGTACTGGTTTTCTCGAGGTTTGCACGCAGGTGAGGACTTTAAATTCTCACAATATTACTAGTCGAGTCTGCTTAGTTGTATAATTTTAGATTTCTCATAATTTTTGAGGTTTGCACGCAGGCATGGGTGTACACCTTGTTGACTGTACCAGCCTGAAGCAGATGGTCAACAAAGCAATGCTCCTGGAAATTGCTTATAGGAGAGTGGAAAAAGAAAGACAAAGCAAAAGGAAATCAGCAACTCAAGTGAACCGTCCTGGAGGTCCCTAGCGACCGCGGTTCAGTGGTCCTCCCGTGTCTCAGCCTCAGTTCGGACGGTCTGCTCAGGGGCAGGGCTCCAGCTCCGTTCCCCGTTCGTACACACAACAGCAGACCAGTAGGGGCCACACGCAGCAGTCACCCTCGCAGCAGTCTGGGTGGAGGTCACAAAGTGACAGTGGGTAGTACTCCATTCGCTGCTACGCCTGTGGCAAAGATGGCCACAAGTCCTACTAGTGTCCTAATGGGGTCAAGGAGAACACCAATGGTCAGCTCAGCAACAGGAACAACAACACTTCTCAGAAGCCTCAACACCAGAGTGGTCACCGCTCAGGGCAGTCAGCGACAAAGCCACCAGTTCCGCAGAGCGTGACCAGAAGCAGGGTGAACCATATCTCAGTCGAGGAAGCTCAGGGTGCACCGGACGTCGTTCTTGGTGAGTTCTGGGTGAATTCTTGCATGGGTACTGTCTTATTTGATTCTGGCGCTACTCAGTCATTTATAGCCTCCAAGTTCATGTCTAGGCTCGCTATACCAACCACCTTACTCAAAACTCCAAGCATTGCCTCTTCTCCCTTAGGCACCCACAAATGCCTCATAGGTTGTCGTAAGGTCCGCATTCTCATTACGGGTATCCAGTTTCTTGCTGATCTTATAGTGCTACCTTCTCGTGACATTGATGTCATCTTGGGCATGGATTGGTTAGCCAAGAACAAAGGAGTCATATCCTGTGCTGATAGGGTAGTCTCTCTTGAGAACCACCTAGGTGTCAAAGTCAAGTTCTCCCCCAAAGCTCCAAAGTTCCCTCCCCAAATCTGCCACATAGAAGAGCTGACCATTGATCAGATTCCAGTGGTTTGTGAGTACCCAGAGGTCTTTCCTAAGGAGTTGCCAGGACACCCGCCTAATCGAGATGTGGAATTCATCATTGATCTTGTTCCTGGAACGGCCCCAATTGCTAAGAGGCCGTATCGCATGTCTTCTGAAGAATTGGCAGAATTGAAGGTGCAATTGGATGAATTGCTTGAGAAGGGATTCATTCACCCTAGTGCATCTCCATGGGGATCTCCGGTACTCTTTGCGAGGAAGAAAGATGGCACCATGAGGATGTGTGTGGATTATCGATCTCTCAATGAAGTGACTATCAAGAACAAGTACCCCCTGCCCAGAATTGATGACTTGTTTAATCAGTTGAAGGATGCTAAGTACTTCTCCTCGATTAATTTGAGATCAGGGTACTATCAGATGAAGATTCGTGAGTGTGATATACCTAAGACGTCCTTTGTGACGAGGTATGGCTCGTATGAGTTCTTGGTTGTCTCTTTTGGGCTCACTAATGCCTCGGCTTATTTCATGAATATGATGAACAAGACCTTCATGGCTGAATTGGACAAATTTGTAGTGGTATTCATTGATGATATTCTTATCTACTCCAAGACAGCTGAAGAGCATGAGCAACATTTACGAGTTGTGCTTGAGAAACTCAGGGAACACCAATTGTATGCAAAATTCAGTAAGTGCAAGTTCTGGCTGGAAGAAGTGTCATTCTTAAGTCATATCATAACTGTTGATGGTGTAGCGGTAGATCCAGAAAAAGTTCGGGCAGTTGTTGAGTGGACTACACCAAGGAATGTGAAAGATGTGAGAAGCTTCCTTGGGTTGGCAGGCTATTACCGCCGTTTCATTGAGAACTTCTCCAAGATAGCCAAGCCAATGACAGAACTCCTGCAAGATAATGTGGATTTCGAGTGGACTACAACACATGAGTGTAGTTTTCAAGAATTAAAGATGAGATTGACCACCGCACCGATTCTCACCTTGCCTGACATCAATCAAGACTTTGAAGTGTATTGTGATGTCTCAAGACAAGGTCTTGGCTGTGTTCTCATGCAGAATAAGAAGGTGGTGGCATATGCATCAAGGCAATTGAAGAAGCATGAACAGAATTACCCTACTCATGATCTGGAGTTGGCAGTGGTTGTGCATGCATTGAAGATTTGGAGGCACTATCTCATTAGCAACCGTTGTGAAATCTACACCGATCACAAGAGCCTCAAGTACATCTTCACTCAATCAGAATTGAACATGAGACAAAGGAGATGGTTGGAATTGATCAAGGACTATGACATTGGTGTGAACTATCATCCTGGCAAAGCAAATGTTGTGGCTGATGCATTGAGTCACAAGTCCTATTGCACCAGTCTCATGGTGAGTCAACCCCCAATCTTTGAGGATATGATGGATGCATAAATAGAGCTGATTCCTGAGGGCTATCTCAATGAGCTCATAGTGAAGCCTCTCTTGAGCGACAGAATAAAGCTTGCACAGAAGAAGGATGCAGAAATAAAAGATATCTTGGGAAAAATGAAGAGAAATGTCACACCTGATTTTAGGGTGGATGAGCATGGTGTCGTGTGGTTCAAGGACCGCATATGTGTGCCAAGGGTCAAGGACATACATCAAACCATCTTGCATGAGGCACATGACTCCAGATATTCTATTTACCCTGGCAACACCAAGATGTATCAAGGTCTCAGAACCATGTTCTGTTGGAAAGGCATGAAAAGAGAAATCGCTGAGAATGTGGCTTGATGTGATATTTGCAAGAGGGTCAAGGCAGAACATCAAAGACCAGCTGGTTTGCTACAATCAATCTCAATACCCATGTGGAAATGGGCAAACATCAGCATGGATTTCATCAATGGGTTGCCTCTGTCACCCAAGGTTCATAACTCTATATTGGTCATCGTGGATCGTCTCACCAAGTGTGCACGCTTCATTGCCACGCGTGACATTTACTCTATTGAGCAGCTAGCCCATCTCTACATTGATAATGTGCTGAAACTTCATGGTGCACCTATGTCCATAATCTCTGATAGAGGACCCCAGTTTGTGTCCAAGTTTTGGGAGAGCTTGCATGCTGCCATGGGCACATCTCTTGATTTCAGCACAGTGTACCACCCACAGACTGATGGTCAGATGGAGAGAGTGAACCAGATTCTTGAGGATATATTGAGAGCTTGTGTGCTTACTTATGGAAAGAGTTGGGAAGACAGTCTTTCATTTGCGGAATTCCCCTACAACAACAGTTATCAAGAAAGCTTGAGAATGTCTCCAAATGAGTCGCTGTACGGCAGAAAGTGTAGGACCCCTCTTATGTAGTCTGAAGTGGGGGAATGATCATTCTTTGATCCCGACATGATCAGGGCAGCAGAAGAGAAGGTTGAGTAAGTGAGGGAGAATCTCAGAGTTGCTCAAAGCAGGCAAAAGAGCTATGCAAACAAGAGAAGAAGGCCACTGGAATTCTGTAACAGCCCAGAATTTTCAAATTCAAATTTGAATCAATGTCAAATCAAATTTCCAAGCTAATTTCTTTTTCCTATATATCGAGTCGTGGGCTAATTCTCTTTTTCTCTTCGTGTCGGCCCATTCCTTTTTCCCTCTCTTTTCTCCTTGGCCCGAATCAGGACCAGCCCACTAGGCCCAACAAGGCGCCTGCCCTTGTTGTCGTTTTGCTCGTGCCGATCAGAGGCGTGCGCTCGCCGGGGCACGGACGCCCAGGCCACGCGGCAGCATCCCTAGGGCTTGCGCCCAAAAACCCTAGCCGCGGCACTCCTATAAGATCCCCTAGCCGCCACCGTTTTCCCCAAGCCCTAACCGCGCCGCTAGGCCGCGCGGGAGAAATCTGTCCGCCGCTGTCTTCTCCCTTCTCTGCCGTCGGCATGAAGCAGCCCAGGTGATCGCCGCCGGCAAGGTAAGACTCGCCGCCCTTCATCCCTTCTCTCTTGTGCGCGTGCTCAAGCTGATCCCGCGGTTTTCCAGGCCGAGAAGGAGGAGAATTGGGAGGAACACCGTCCGCCGCCACAACCACCTCGCCGTCGAATTCCCCGTCACCGGTGAGTCTCGTCCTAACCTTGGTTCCTTCCTTGCTCTGTTGTCGCGTGCTCTTGCTCCGTGCTTTGATAGCATCCCTCTTTCATCGCAGATCCCCGGGAACACCGTCGCTTCTCGTCGCCACGGTCACCACCCCGCCTGAAGCCGAGCTGGAGCCGCGGTCGTCGCGTTTTCTCTCTAACCGAGCCGTCCTTTCGTCGTAGATCTCCTCATTCAGTCGTGGTAAGACCTTGTGATCCTCTCGGCCACCCTTCTTCCCTGGATTCCCCCCTTTTTCTGTGTGATCTGCTCGTGCCGCCGCCGTTCTGTGCGCGCGCGTCCGGCGCGCCGAGCGTGCTCGCGCGTGAAGGGCGTGTACGTCGGGGCTGCCAAGCAGGTGGGCTGCCATCTCGCAGGTGGGCCGTCGAGCTGGCCAGGCCGAGTTGCGCGCCAGGCCGCGGGAGCGTGCTGGGCCGCGTTTATGAGCTAGCACGTTAGACCATGACGCCCCTTGTGGCTCGGCCTGTTTGTGTGCATGGGCCAAGAAGGATCTACGGGCCAGTAGTGCTTGTAGGACTGGGCCTGAGTGGGGAGTTGGCCGAGTCTGGTCATTGTCTTGGACGTTTGGCCCACTGCTCCATTGTTTATTTTCTGGTGCATGGACTTGGTCCACCATGGGATGCTCTCTGCCACCCAACGACGGATGGGCCCCACCAGTCAGCTGTGAAAAGCAAAAAAGAATATTCCCCAGAATATTCTCTGTTAATTTTTCCAGAAAATCATTTATCTCCTGTCTATCTTTAGAAATTCCAAGAAAATCCATTCTAGCTCCGTTTGCGATGATTCCGATTGCGTTAATTTTGTAATGTTATCCCCTTCATTTTGGTAGTGTCCGTTGAGCCTAACTAGCATCTCTGAGGATTGTTATTTAATTTTGACTCGAGATCGTCTTTATTCGTTGTGACTTACCCGTTGTTTCCGACTCGATGCACAGATCCTTCGGAGCCACAGGAGTATGAGCAGGAGCATACTGAGGACCTGGACCCTGACTGGAACCCCGACTCTCAAGGCAAGTCGCCTTCCTTGATCACTATTGTCTACCTAGTTTTTTTTTTCTAAAACTGCATTTATTTTTTGCAACTGTTTTGCATGCCAACAATTTAAAATGACACTAGATCGTACTCAAGCCAAATCATGTTTACCTTTCCACTGTTAAGCCATAGGAATGTTTTGCTACTATGACGACACTTAGCCTGCTTAGTCGCATAATTTCAAACTCTCACTTGGACACTATGAAATAAATTTGTGTGAATGATTTAAAATATGCTCTGAATGCGTGTTTGAAAATAACTCCGTAATACCCGATTTAGCGGAGGCGGGCGTAGGTGATACTAGGTGCTAGGGGGTAGATTGGGCAACCCCCATTGGGAGAGTGTCTGTGGCGGACACAGTTGAGTAGAGATTTGGGCTATGGGTCTCTGTTGTGGTTTTGGCTGTTGAGGTTTGGACAGGAGGAGGATGGGGATGGAGATGCCTGCCCCGGCTGCCCTTTTAGGTACATTCACGTGACACATGTCTCCAGGTTATTACTTACACACCACATCGACCCTATGTGGGCAGTGGCGGAATCTTGATACTTGCGGAGGACTGGTGTTCTAGCCGTAGGAGTGCAAGGTAGTGTTAGTGGTTCCCGTTGGTTGCGACCCGGCTCCACGAGAGGGATACCCCACTTGATCAGTGGTAGGCCCGTCACAGCTTCAGGACCCTTAGTCTTGCGAGGCTCTGGGAGCTCAGTTCTAGAGGCGCGGGAGACATCCGTTGATGCTTGAGTAAGGATTCTGTGTGTGCTTTCTGTGTTTAGGCTACGGCCATAGTCTATGTATGGGGCCACATCGTGTAGGTACAGGTGTATCACTCTGCAGAGTTATGATCTATATATATAGCCACATCCTCGGTAATGGACATCGCCTGAGAGCTTTCATAGTGATTAGATTTATTTTCCTCTTCCTTTTCCCCTCTCTTGTTTTGCATCCGGCCTAGAGCTGTGGCCCAGTTGGAGGTTATTAGCTGGGATTAAAATTTGAACCTTGTTGCGATGTGTTAATCTCAATGAGGCAAGATAATAAAACTTGATGGTGTATAATGTTTTGAAATGTTTTAAAAGAAAATATTTGCCAACCTAGCTTTTCGCACTTAGCCTTAAACCCTCCTTGAAATACCTTGCATGCATAGCATAATTTGCTAGGATAGTACGACTCGTTGAGTGCAGCACGTACTCGGGGTTGATCGACTTGTTGAGTATGACATGTACTCAGGGCTGCCCCCTTCTCGCTTTCAGGAGATGAAGAAGCCAGCGAACCGGACTACAACTTTGATGACGTGGGCGAGGAGTAGATCGGTCTCTCGCCTACACTCGGGTTGCCTATGGAGTTGGATCGACCATGAAGACTTCCGTTGTAGTTTTCGCTTCCGCCTCCTGGGAGTGGCTGTGAGGTACAAACGACACGGTTTTGCCTTTTTGGTAAAATCAGGTCGTCCCACCCTTGCCACCCTGCTATTCTCGCCCTCGCCTTGTCCTGTATGGGTTGGAGATGAACAAGGCGGAGTCGCCCCACCGTCAGTGGCAGCCCAAGATAGTTGAGTGGGAAGGTCACTCGCTGTCCTTGGAAGGGCGCTAGTATGTCATCAAGGTCAATGTCGCTACAGCGGATCAGCGTCACCGAGCATTTGGTTATGTTTATCCGGAGTCCTGTTGCCTCGCCAAATTTGTCAAGAATTTGCATGAGTGCCTCCACTTGACGCCTTTTAGGATTGATGAAGATTGCTGCATCGTCTGCGTATAAGGATAGTCATAGTCTCGCGTGCCTACCTCTTAGAGGTGAGAGGTGTCCGTCCTCTGTGGCCATCTCAAGGAGTCATTGGAGCGTGTCGATGGCAAGTATGAATAGGTATGGAGATAACGGGTCTCCTTGGCGCAGCCCACGCTTATGTCCAATAGTTGTTCCTGGGGTACCATTTAGCAGCACTGTGGAGGAGGCTGATGAGAAAAGGAGCGCTAGCCAACTTCTCCACCTTGGATTGAAGCCACGGGCAGTAAGGAGCTCTATCATGTATTCCTAGGATATGGTGTCGGAAGCTTTAGATATGTCCAGCTTGAAGAGCAGTGCTGGGGTCTTTGTTCTATGGAAGGATCTTATGAGATTGCGGACATATAGGAAATTGTCTTGGATACATCGTCTTTTGATGAACGCGCTTTGTGATTGAGAGACCAATGCGTCCATGTGCTTGGCCAGTCGATTTGCGAGAATTTTTGCAATGAACTTTGCAAAAGAGTGGATGAGGCTGATCAACCGAAAATCCTTCGGCTTTTGGGCAATCTCTGTTTTGGGTATGAGCACAATAGATGCAATATTCAGTTTCTCAAGAGGACACGTGGTTAGGTTGTGCAAACAGTAGATGGTCTGGGTGAGACCAGTCTTGATTATTTACCAGACTGCTTTGTAGAAATAAGAAGTGAAACCATCAGGACCCGACGATTTATCCTTTGGTTGGTTTTTTATCACTATGTGAATCTCCTCCTTAGTGAATGATTCGGTTATAGAGTCATCATCCAGCTGACTGAGGTTTAGCTCTTCCCAGTTGAAAGTACATCCTCTAGTAACCTTGGTGCCCAGGATCTCCTTGTAGTAGCGGTACAGTTCCTTCTCTTTAGCTTCGTGAGACCAAATGTAAGATCCATCATCTTTAATTAAATGCAGAATTAGTTTCTTTCGGCGCCGCGCGTTGGCTTTGAGGTGGAAGAACCGAGTTGTGGCGTCTCCCTCCCTTAACCATGTGATTCTGGATTCTTGCTGGCGTCTCGCTCTATCCACTGCTGTCAGTCCTAAAACTCTTATCTTGAGGTCCTTTCTTAATTCAGCTTTAGCTGCAGTTAGGCTTCGTGCATCCTGTGCAACATCTAGTTGTAGGATTATGTCATTGGTCATATGAAGTTGCATGCATGTGTCTTCTAGTAGCGATTTGCTCCAGTTTCGTAGTGCCGTAGCTGTGTTATGTAGTTTGTTGTGAAAGAGCATAAGGGGGGAGGTCCCCAGCACTGGTTTGTCCTATGCTTCCTTTACTACCTCTAAGAATGTCGGTATTTTTGTCCAAAACTTTTTAAATTTGAAGGGCGCCAGTCTTGGCATGTGAGGAAAATTGGGCATGCACAATTAGACGAGAGGTGTCCCCCACAAAACATACTTTTATCTCTGTCGTCACAGCTTATGGGGTCATCATCTGCACATGCTCATAATCTGATATCTACGTACCATTGTATAGAAAGACTCATTTGCAGGCCTTAAGTACTTTATGGTAGTAGAATGCTTAACGATGTGTGTGTGTCAACGTCGTTAGACTTCAACTGGAGCGACCATCAGTAATCATTTGAAAAACAGAGAGATCGAATAGCCATGAAAGACCTCGTTACCACTGATTCTGTTGCGATAAACCACTGGACTAATCAAACCCATGGACAATCAGTAACGTGGACAACGCCCCCGGACGACGATGCTGACCGCACCCGCACGTCACCGGGCCCACTAACCCACGACGCGCACGTTGCATCGCATCTGTCCACACCACCGCGTCGCCGTCGTCGACCCCGACCATCCATCCATCCCCACTTCTCCCTTCTCTCCTCTTCTCTTCCTATCGCACACGCACGACGCACCCATTGAAGCCGAAAAGGCACGCGACGCTCGCGCGCGCGCGCGACTCCACCATGAAATAACGAAACGGCAAGCGACCGGTCTCGCCCGAGCCGTCTCCGTCGGATATATCGTTCGCCGTCCCCGCGCTTGCCCGTTACTAAACCGCCTAATAGCCAGCCCGGGCGGGCATCAGTGCGTTGGCGCGGTCACGTCGGCCACCAACACCGCGATGTGGGCGCCTCAGCTGGATTATATTGACGCATCGATCCGGAACGGAATCTTCGCGCGTCGTCACACGCGTGCGCACGGCGCTAGCTGACTAGCTCTAGCTCTACTACTAGCTCGCTCCCTCGCTCGCGGCGGCCATGATCGATCATTACCGCCCCGGAAATTAAAGCGATGATCGTGCGGCGCTCAAAGCGCGCCACGACGGCGTCATCGTCCGTGAATATTATGTCCCAGCTAGTGGTAGTGGTGGCGGTACGGTGGTGTGCTTGGTACAAATCAGCTTCCGTGTGCGCGGAGGTTACTTGTGACCAAATTAACCTATACTAGCGCCCCGCAGGATCGGTGGATCGGCAGCTTGGGCACGGTGCCTCCTCGCGCGCTTTAGCGGCTAGCCCAATGTTAGCTCTGCGCGCTGTTCGTCGACGCGGACACCTCTGCCAAGTACACCATAACTAACGCGACGCTGGCCTTTTTGGAATGATCGATTTTAAGTACACGATCAGTTGCAAAACGGTCGATGATAAACCATTTATGTACTTTTGTCCTCGCCCGGCGCAGCACATCTTAATTATTGCTTGCCTGCTCAAATTAGGTGCGCGCGGTGCGGTATCTTTTTCGACAAGCATGCATTGCATGGGGTCGTCCTTTGTTACTATTTTTCAACTATATATATATATATATATATATATATATATATATCTAGTTTCTTATGGTACTCATAAAGAATTTTGATATGCATATGTGAACTGATTGATTTCAACGTACTTCTTTTAACCTAAAAAATTGAAATTTTGAAATCTTTCATATATACGAAAAATGGTTCATTAGTTCGTTGCTTGGCGAGGTGAAGCATATAGTTCTGCATGCATGAAAAAATATTACCACTGATATATATACACACTATTTCCATTCTTTTTAGGTGTCAGTTTGAGAGTTGCTTGGAGAGTTGACTGTTGTAGGTATAGTAGTTTAGAAAATGAACCTCTTAGACCAAGGTAAATACTCAATTAACCATTTTTATATGGAACTTAATTTAGAGAAGGTTCACTTTCTTTTGACTAAAGCAAGTATATTATATTTATGACTGTCGTCGTACGTAGTTAACTGAATAGAGTTCAAGCCATACATAGATGACATAAGTGCGATATATATATATGAGCGGTCAATCGATAGCTTTGCACAGTACATCAACATTGTAAAAGTTATTTCAGGTTGTTAAATGTCATGTCGAGCATATAGTAAGGAGTCTTCACCATTACACCCCCAGACCAGGATAATGTCACTAAAAGCGGTTCGAAAGAAACGTGAATGGATGAAGTTTCTGCACCTAAAGTCTGACAAGTAACAACACTGCATCAATTTTTGCCCTGTTCCAAATATATATTTTGCTTAATGAAACATGTGTCATAATCCCAGGAAGATTAGAAGGACGAAATAAAACAAAACCACAGTGATCCATTGATGTTACATAGCTGCGATAAGAGATGGCACCATCAACGGTTGCGTACATAGCTAAATAGAGAGCTACCTCAACATCACATGCACCGTTTCCATTGTTTCAATAATGACAGTTATCTGTCACGCTAAATAATGCTCTATCTGGTGCAATTTCATCATATATATATGGCACGACTGATTAGTAATTGAGGAGATATGAAATCAAAACGTTTCAAATGCTGTGAAAGCTCCTGGGTGAATTGAAATAATTAAGACCATTAATAATGCTACATAAAGGAATAAACAATATTTATATTATCAAATATAACTTACAAATAGATGAGAAAATGATTAATTCCTCATTTATCTCGGAAATTTTCTGCTGCTGCCTGTACCCCACGATATGGATGGACACATTTGTATACATCAATAAATTACATGTCATGTATGCTAGCGTGTATGTACGGTGCAATTTTGCTTCCTCTGTAAGTTGTTTTGGTGTTAGATGTCTATTTGCAGCAGCATGCCTCTTTCACAAAGCATTACAAGTTGCTTTGGATGCATCCCTAGTTAAATATATGTATATAAATCATTGATGACGAGAAGCTCCAACCTTGAGGAAATCTATAAATTGCACCTGCCCTTCAGCTTGATCATCCCGGTTTTCGTCTTGCTCCTCAATGCTCGAACCACACTTTGTGTCACTCGAGCTTGCGTTCACTTGGAGAAAGTCATAGAACTCGACCGATTTGTCCGTGTCTGTGAATCAAATTACAGTTGCAGAGAATTAGTAAGCTTGGATCTCAGCACATCTTTACATATGTATGCATCAATGAAATACGCAAGCAAAAAGGGCATTCACCTTCATTAGTTGTTGAACGGTAGTAACCGTCCGTGTTGTCATGGCTAATGGCAAACGGACTAGCGAATTCACTTCGGTACTTATCTAGCAAAGAGGCCATGCTGTTCGCATCAGGCCTGGGCTTCTTGGCGTTCCTGAGGTTATCATTTTCCACAGTACCGGCAGCGGCACCAGCGGTAGCAGTGCCACTGCACCTGTTCGACATCCTCATCCTCTCCCTGCACCGCCGCGCCATGATCACATGCCAGTGGTTCTTCACGGCGTTGTCCGTGCGCCCCGGGAAGAGCCTGGCGATGACGGCCCACCGATTGCCGTGGACGCGGTGCGAGGCGAGCAACAGCTCCTCCTCTTCCTCGGAGAAGGGGCTCCGGTTGATCCTGGGGTCAAGCTGGTTGAACCACCTAAGCCTGCAGCTTTTCCCTGAAATGAATTTGTCATTTTCAGTTAGCTTCTTGTTTATTACGCTATATAGTGACTCCATGGCTTGTGCAAGAACGAACACAGCACACACAGATGAATTACGAAGCAAGAAAAGTTAATCTCACTAGAAGATAGTAGTAGATAAAACTGCTCTACAAATGACACAGTTATGACATGCACATCAAATTAAAGTGAATATCACGAATGGCAAGTCACGTCTTTGACAGGACACCCTAACAGATCTAAACTCTTGTAACTAAACATGCATGCGAAGAATAACTCGCAAAGTCAAAACTCAAACCAACAAACAATCAATTGAACGAGAAAAGGGAAGAAACCAGGACTAACGAAAACCTCTCTTATACGTATGTGTTGTTGTATATATAGGATCAATCATTTCTTGATCATATATAGTACCTGATCGCCCTTGAAGTTTCTCGGCGATGGCGTTCCAGTTGTGCGGCCCATACACTGCTACAAGCTCTTTCAGCTTCTCGTCCTCTGATGGTCTCCAGTGGCCTCTTGTGCACATCCTCGACTAATGAATCGCCGAATCAACAAAGCACAAGGGCAGCCCTCTCTAAATTTCTATGCAACAATAATCTTCTATTCGAGCTTGCAGACTGGAATAAATAAGCAGCAGGAGAAGAAGACGAATCAACTAGGTAGCCGAGACAGGAAGAACACAGATCGACGATCAGTTAAGATCGTCGTGTGCTGGAGGGAGGAGAGAGCCAAGGAAGAGGACAAGAAGCAGATATTGAACGATGGTGTTAGAAGAGGCAAGAGAAAGATAAGGGTTGTGGGGGTATATAAAAAGAAGGGAAAGTAGTGGGCAGTTTTTTTCTTTCCATCTTTCGTTGTTGTAGATCGTTAGTGAGGGAGAAGATAGTGAGTTAGGAGATCGTTACACCAGAGTTAGTTTGATGCTACGTGTGGGCTAACGGGTGGTTTTGTACGTTAAGCTTCGCAGGAGAGAGACAATAGGAAATGTTAGTTACATGCTCTAGGTCCACAAGATCAACTAACTACCTTGCCAGTTACAATCGTTCAACAAACAACATACTACAGGACCCAGGCATAATCTGCATGCATCAGTGGCACACAACTACCTCTGACTCTGCTGAACCAGCGTTTCTTGATTTATTTATTTATTTATTTATTTATTTTGCGAAAGAGCGTTTCTTGATTAGGAAAACTCTGATCGAGAGCTCATACGGTTATACCCTCTAGAAAAAAAAATTAAAGCTGGATATGAGCACATTTACACATGATGTAAGTGCTTCAATCAGAAATGTTTTGAACTTGTGCAAGCTAACCTATTATCCGATTAAGACGCTGGAATTGCCTCACCTAGATATATAGGTATTTGTACTCCATTTGTTTTCGACAAATTATATATTAGCATGTACGTACCTTTCAGAAAGATCACTTGTTATTTTCTCGCAAGCTCTACCGGTCTTTGTGTGCAAGAAAGTTCTTCACCTGGTGCACCTAATGTTTTTGAGAGTTTGGGAGAACGGGATGCGGCCGTAGGGTTGCTTGGTGGGGGGAATTCTGTTGTTCAGGTCTCAACATCCCTCTGATGTTTCAAACCTACAACGTCTACTTAAAACCAACCCATCAGTCTCCCTCCCCAAATGTACTCGACACCTAATTATAGTAACACGCCTTAAAAATATATTCTGCATTGGTGACCTTAACCTTCAACATTACATTTAGTGCGTGCGTTTGATCAGTAGATTCCATGACAAATTAAAAATAATATGTGATATCATGCACAGACAGATGGCAGGCTTCACGAATTACTGTTCAGGCATATCAAATGTATATAATGCTGCCTAGCTAAAACAGGTCGGTGCGGGAGACTATTTATGTATTTCAGAAACAAAGGAGACTAGTTTCTGCTTGTGGCAATGAATAGCCAATCGTTGTAGTCGTTGTGGAGTTTCTAGTGCTGTTGGGCGCCTCAGACCTACCCGGCCAATAAACACATTTCTCTATTTGTTACTTGCCCTTCTGATGCGCTTTGGGTCAACTGGGTTGTAACTGTACATATGCTACTTATATTGCTGCTATGTCTCTGTTTCTAGTACACAAAATAAGTTGGTAATGTCGTTTCTAGAACCGCGGAACTAACATCTTCAACCACGTCTAGCATGTTGGAGTGGGATCTATAGACTCTATTTCAACCCTGCAAATCTGCATTCACCTATATTATGGACACACAAGTAGCACGAATCATAGTTAAGATTCCTAAGCACCAACAGGAGTTATACATTCAGCACACAATGCTATTGTTGCATAAGCTGAGAACTGAAATCACATCGAGAACGATCCTTTCCAATAAATCAGTAAAGTTGCTGCAATTCAAAGAAATAGTTAGAAAATGAGAAATCAAATTCCACTGCTTGTTGGCATATCTCTATATAATATGGTGTTTAATCTACTTCTTTGAAGATATGCAAGAAGCTAGCTATATCTAAAAAAATATTTATGACAAGTGCCAGGTGATGGGGCCTTGACAACTATAAGTGAGACATTCCGGTGATAGAGAGCGCATATCAAAGTAACAACAACTACCTATCAGAAGTTATTAATTTCATATATTCGTTCCTTCCTGCGTTAGATTGCTTCTGTGGTCAACAACAGCCGATCAGCTGCATGCTTCGGAGCTTGCGCATCTTCTCTGCTTCCGTTGCAGGTTACATGCGCCAGAAGGGTGTACTGGCTGCTGAGAAATGTCAGCTTCAACCGTTGGCCTAACTCTGTTCCGTATCGCAGATAAAAGTTCTTAGAAATTAAGCAAGCATAATAGGTTATTAAAACAGGGCACTAAAATATACTTGGGTGTGCATTCACATCGAGCATCCATTCGGAAGTTTACCTATCGTATATATATTTGTCTTTTCTCGAAAATGATAAAACAAAGCTTCAAACGTTCTAAATACTGTATTTCAGTCGTTTTCAGAGTTTGTAGACCTTTCATAGAAGAAAACATTTTCAGAGAAGTCCTTCTGTCCTCCAAATTTTCTTACCGTACATGAATCAATGGCACAAACTTTGAACCGACTGAAAGTCAGGCTTTTACAAATTTGGGACATTTCTGATTCTCACCGTCTCACGTGTGCAGTCTTGACTGATCGGGACAGAACAGAGAACATCCTGCAGGTTTCTTTTATATTTTCTCGCATCTGGAAATCTTTCAAAAAGTGTTTTCCCCAAACATTTGAAAAGAAAGAGCGCGTACGAGTAACCTCACGTACCAAAGAACCAACGGTGCAAAAGTGACGTGTGCCGTAAAATGAAGCAATAACTAACGAGTCTTGATGCTCAAGATGCTGTTCCAGGTGACCTAATCAGCCTGAACCGGGGCTTCATAGCCGTTTATATTCCTGCCTACCTTCTTTGAACGTGATCTCAGCCCGGGTAAAGTGACATACAAGACACCGGAAACGAAGCCGGTGACTTGGTCCTGTATGCGTGAACGAGATCCTCTCTTCGGAATTTATAACACCTGGTGACACGATGGTTTTACTCAATCCTCACGTTGCTTGGACGAAACACGGACTGGGATTAGCAGAGATATTTATAGGTACATCCAATCCAAATACACGGATTTGGCTTCAACGGAAATACGTCATTCACTTGAAGTCTTGAACATTAGTCATTACTCATGCCCTGTACAACAAAATTACATTTCACGTGTCAAATTTATCTGTGAGATTGCATCCAAGTGGTTTGAGCCTTGTATGCAAAGTGTAGTACTCAAGTCGAACAAGACCAGCTTGACTAAAAAAACTCTTGGTATATAATTTTCTGTGACACAACTTAATGTCATTTTGATCAATATTATAATGCTTATTTATGATTCTTATAGTTTTATATCACAAAGACATCGATAGAATATTTTTTTTGTCAAACTATTACAGAAATACACTATTATCACTACTACAATAAAACTCTATAGTAACGGACGTCATTTTTGTCTCAGTAACGGACTTTTAAAGAGCCCACAACTAAGTGTAGAACAGTAGCGAAACCGCAACTACGGTTACAAAATATTTGCGGGCACAATAGACCCGCTAATACCATTGACACCGCACGCAACTATGATTTTTAGATAGTAGCGGACATGTTTGACCCGCTACTAAATTTATTTTCACAGTGGCGGGTATAACATTTAGTGACAGTTTTGATGATATCATCATGTTTGCCACTAAAATTGACTCAATTGTGACCGTTGAATGAAAAATCAAAGCCCGAGATGAAATATAGAACATATAAAAGAAAGACTCCACCGCTATCCCCTTACACACTCCACTCCTCTCCTCTCTTAGCCGCCTCTCTTTTCCTCTCTCTCTCTCTCTCTCCAGAACACAAGGTTGATCTGCTTAGCGCGAGCATGGTGCTGTTCCCCTTCTCCTCTCTTAGCCACCTCTCTTTTCCTCTCTCTCTCTCTCTCTCTCTCTCTCTCTCTCTCTCTCTCTCTCTCTCTCTCTCTCCCTCTCTCTCTCTCTCTCAAGAGCACAAGGTTGATATGCTCGGCGCGAGCACGGCGCCGTTCCCCTTCTCCCACACACTAGCGCGAGCTCGGCGCCCTCCTCTACCGCCCCATTCTCCGGTCATTCCCCTCCGTCGCACCTCCTTCGGTCGCCCCACCCCCGCGCCTCCTTCGGTCGCCCCCCCCCCCCCTCCGGCTTCTCCAGCGTGGTGGAGCGGCGCCCACTCCTCCAGCATGCGAAGCGTCTCCTTCGATCGGATCCACCTCCACCGCGCGGACCCTTCGGCCGGATCCAACGCCCCCTCCGTCGCCTTCGGCCGGATCTGCCTCCACCGGCGCCCCCTCCTCCGGCATGGCTCGGGCGCCTCCTCCCTACTCCACGCCACCTCCCTTCCCGGCTGAGGCCAGATCCGGTGCCGCCTCCCTCCCCAGCCTCGGCCGGCAGTAGATCCAGCGAGGTGGGGAGCCGACGGATCTTTTTTTTCTGTTTGAATGTGGTAGCGAACTTTTGATCCGGTAGTGGCGATCTTTTGTCCGTTACTAACACTTCATTTAGTGACGGTTTTATTTTCGCTACTAGATTTTTTACTCATAGTGACAATGATATAGTGACAGAAATTGATTTCGCCATTATGTCCACTTTTAAACCGTCACTGCAGAGTTTTATTATAATAGTGTATTTCTGAACAAAAGGAGCATAATAGTACTAAAGTCTGTATTTACACAACGGTGCATTAAGGTGTTTGTGATGTGATCACAAAAACATTACAAAACCACATGGGAGCAAAACAAAATAAAAATTCAACCGTACCGCCAATAGTAATTTCACGAGAGTCTGTGCGCAAGCCACACCACCATCTCACAGCCGTCAAGGGCTTTGAACTTGAGATGAAACCTACTAGTCTTATGTGAAACACAAAGCTCTCTCTCTCTCTCTCTCTCGTCAGCTGAAGTACACTCCGAGTCTCCGACGATGTACGCAGCTCACCTGCTCCCGTCTCGCCGCCGCGATCGACGGATAGACCGGTCGCATCCGTCCATCCGATCGAACCCGCCGTAGCCGTGTACGTATCTGAGTTTGATCCAGTTTGGGCACTGGCGGATATCTGTACACGATCGAGCGGCCAGCGTCAGACGGCGATGGGTAAATGTACGCGTCCGTCACTTCGTTCTCGTTGTGCCGGAAGCTATACTTCAACGCACCGGAAACGACCGTTCCGGCGGAGGCATAACCGTGTGGCTGCAGATTGCTGGAGGCCTCAGCTCCGGAACGAGACCGGTATATATATTTCGATCCCGACTCACATCACGCGACGGGAAGCTATAAGCTAAGGCCGCGCGATACCTCACTCACCTAACCACCGCACGTCCGCGCACATGTCATGCGTGTGCGTCTCTGCGGTGAACACACTTTGCGGCGGGCTGGCTTCGCCTCTTCGCAAGTTAACTTTGATGCGAGCACGCGTGCCCCAATTGTTCTTTTTTTTTTTTTTTTGATAGAGCACGTCCCAATTGTTGCTGTTATTATATACTACTCTCTCTGTCTTAAAATATTTGACTCTTTAGCCAACTCTATTTGTTCCAAAATAATTATTATTCTCACTTTCCGATGTAACTTTCTCTCTTTCTAATACATCTCTATCTGTATCTCTCTTCTACTCGTTTTCTATACATTTATCTTTTATATTTCTTCTTAATTCTTATGCGCAAAGTTAAAATATTAATTATTTTAGGACTGAGAAAGTACATGCTACTATATGAACGGGAAGAGGTTTAAGGAAGCAAGAATCTTGCGTTAGCTTTTGGGGATGCAACGGATCTGATGGAGCTTTCTGGCTGATAACTGAGTCTCGAAAAAAATAGATTTCGTTCATTTCTTTTCATATATGCGTGAGTTTTTTTTTAATAAAGACTGGCGGCCCCTACGAGCTCCATTATTAGAACTGTATAAGCACAGAGGTAGGCACCTGTGGGCTAGAGAGATTGGTTAGTTACAAGTGTATGGACGTAAATGTTCGATGTGATATGACAAGAGATAATCCTAAAATTCCTCTGCAATAAAGAAGAAACCTGAGACTGAATTGAAAGCAACGTTTATTCTTTCCCACTGCACTCTCAATCAGCTAGTTTCGCCCCACCTTTCTGTTCTTTCCTGTGACGGGGAAACCAGGCACCCCAGCAGCCTACCCGGGAAGCTGGCTCGAGTTTCCTTAGCTTCTTCACCGCAGAAGTTTTCATTAGGTGTGGTGGTATCACCCGGCTGAAAGAGATACATGCTTAGGAGATCATACTGTACCTAGCCTGATGGGATTCGACACCTCTATATGGCGATGCTTGGCAACTCATAGAGATGGAGACGCTCTGCGTTTTTCCTTTCCCTCCAATCCAGCCTTTGTGCTGTACCTGATGAAAGCATCTCACCGTCACTTGGCAATGGGCGAAAGTCGACGATGTGCAATCCGATGATCCAACTGACCGGTTCCTGATTAGGGAGAGGCGCACGCCTGACGACGCCTCCTCCTAATATTCTTCATTCAAAAACCTCTTTCGAAGCCCCGTTTCAATCACCCCTGTTGCGCCACCAGCAATAAGGTATAGTATTGTCGTAGCTTTGGCCCGGCGCTAAGGGCAGAGTAGTGGGGAATTGTTAACGGAAGTCATGTAAAGGTGATCACTGAAAACTAACTCGGATCTTACTGAACGCGACGTCTAGTGGAGCTAGAGGAAATGAGCTATCGCCCCTCCTTAAACAACTACTCTTTGTGGAAGGGAAAAGTGGGTAACCGCTTTATTCCGGCGCAGAAAAAACATTAAGGTTTCGGATATTCGGATTAAACTACCCCTTTTACCCCGTCTTGTCGAGTTAAATTTGTTTGCCAGGTTCACATACTAGCTTGTTCGAGTTTTCCTTCAAATTTTTTTTCCTGTTTACTGGATCTTCTTCGCATTTAATTACCCTTGACCTTGACCTTTGGATTTTTCCTCAATATTTACCAGAAGAGAATGCAGTCTTTTTCGGTACGGTGGTGGTGAACTGCGACGTTCCGGCGCACCAAGTGGACTGCATACAGTAGAGACCTTCCGTTGGTGAGTGGGGGCAAGAATATTAGAATAAGAATGCGTCATCCGCCCGTGCGCGCGCCGGAGCCGTGTTCTTCTTCTTGGGCGCACGCACGGGACCTGTTTTCGTAGAACCGAAGCGAGAGCCCGCACGGCCGCACCCGGGCCGGAGTGCGTCGTTGCCATCAGTAATCAGTTTTCCATTATCTAAAAATATCAGTAATCAGATGGGGAGAAAGAGAAGCGGATGGCGACGCCGGCCGGGGGAGTCGAGTCGTGGTGGCGTGGTGGTCATGATGATAACACGTTGCAAACGCAGACGGGATCTTGGCGCGTGCGCGACAGGCTTCGCTCCAGTTCCAGTTTGAGGTCTCACGTCTCAGACGCGTGGGGAAGGGTGATGGACGGGAGCCGAGGTTGCAGACGCGCGCGCGGAGGCCGGGATATTGGCTCGGTCGATGCTTCTCCGGTCCGGGACAGGGGGTGCCGTGGCCTTGTCGCGTGAGAACGTGCGCGCGGTGGGATCGGCGAGTGGTGAACAAGTGTGTTGTTGTTGTTGCTTCGCGGGAACTGGAACGGTGTGGCTCAACTTTTTGACCGGGAGTGTAAACAAGTGTCGTTTTGTGGGGACATCGGCGTGCTCCGCGCGAATCATCTGCCAGTCCAAAAGGAGGGTAGTGGACTAGTACTGTGTATGATGTGCTTTTTTTTTTTTGTCTCGAAGTTATTGTTGGGTCAGGCGCTAGAATTTGCTTCGAATATCTTATGTTGCGGATCAGGTGCTCAGCCCTTGCTGATTCGACTCCAGTTACGAACAAGTGTAGCATGTTCTGGATCATGTGCTCAGAGAATAAGAGAGAGGCCCATGAAACTGAATTTGACAGCCCATATGCTAGGCCCTCGAAGGCCTATTCTTATTACTGCTGTGCTATGGCCTATGCCCATCAAAAGGGACTGTTGTGATAATTTCACATCAAAATAATAATGTGGTTTTAATGAAGCCATGAAGTCAATACGATCTTGCATATAAATTTAATCAAATCTTAGCATGAGTTTAACATTGTACTAAAATAAAGAAATATGGTTTTGATTAATAGGAACAATTATGTTTTGTGATGGGATTGGTCTTTTTGTTGCATAGCTTTTTTTCATTTTTATATGATTTTGGTGTTTCTAGGGGCAATGTATGTCACTTACAAGATTTTCTCTCACCTACATGTAAGAAAATAATATTCTACGACTGATAATGTGTTCTAGCAAATAGCCACAAATTTATAATGTGTTCTAGCAAATTATGAAAAATTTGATGTGAAATAGCCAATACCACAAAAGTTCAATGTCATATAGTAAATTTTGCCTTAATTTTTTTAGTCAACTTTAACCATTTATTTTATTTAAAATATTATTTTAAATATATAAAATTTTATGTTATCCTATAGTTTTCTTTGATGATAAAACAAACTATTACAATACATATGATATTTTTTTTAATCTTTTAAATAAAATAAAACGTCAAAATTAATTATAAAAGGCAATAACTATAACAATTTAAGAATAGAGGGAGTATGCAAATGCAAATTTACAATAATCATGACTGGTGTTCAATACGCACAATAATCGCCTGCTACCTCACGATACACAATAATTCTGATAGGTCAACCTTAATTCCAGACCGAACGACCTCAAATGAGAAGATAAATAAAGTTCATTTCGATGTTCGTAAGAATACTATAGGATAGCTTCTCGCAGACAGGCCGCGTAGCTTAGCACACGCCGTTGGTCTTCTTCTTGGCGAGGACGGCCCTCTTCCAGAGCGAGATCACCTCGCGCTGCCTGGCCTTCTGGGTCTCTTCGGCGTCCGCGGCGGCGAGCGCGGCGAGGTCGCCGCTGGGGACGCGGGCGGGCAGCGCGTCGAGCTCGTGCAGCACCTTCTCGATGTCGAGCACCAGGCGCTCGGCGAGGGTGCGGCTGAAGTCCTCGCGGATGACCACGCGGAGCACCGTCACGTGCTGCGCGTCCGGGGGCATGGTGTAGGCCGGCACGATCCACCCGAAGCGGCGCAGGAAGTCCGAGATCTCGAACTCGTTGTGCCGGCTGCTGTCCTTGAGGGAGAAGGCCACCAGCGGCACGCCGTGGTCCTTGGACACGATGTTGAACCGGCCAGTCTTCTCCAGGCCCTGTTTCAGCACCATCGCGTTCTCCTGGCAATTCTCCATGATGTTCTTGTAGCCCTGCGCATTGTCCAAGCAAGTTCAGAGGAGAAATTTACTACCATCTCACATAAAAATGACTTTTGAGCGTTCACTCTTCAAAAAATTGAGCGATGAAGTATAAACTAAGAGACGTAATTGTTTACCTCGTAGCCGAGGCGGATCAGCTGGTAGTACTGTGCAATAACCTGGCTGGAACCTGAAATTTTGGTGACCAGGAAGAGCAGATTAGCCAGTCTGTGGTGTGGATGCATCGATGAACAAGGAAAAGGAAAACATGCAAAAACAAACAAATGTACCTTTGGAGAAGTTGAGCGTGAATGTGGGCTGGTCGGCGCCGAGGTAATTGATGTGGAAGATGAGCTCCTCGGGCAAGTCCTGCTTGGTCCTCCAGATACACCACCCGATACCGGCGTACACGAGCCCGTACTTGTGACCGCTGACGTTGATGCTCTTCACCAGCGGCAGCCTGAAGTCCCACTCCAGGTCCGGGTACAGGAACGGGGCGATGAACCCGCCGCTCGCCGCGTCCACGTGGATCGGCGTGTCCCAGCTGCACATTCAGTTCAAGCCCATCCATAAGAATCGCAGCGGCGTATTTATATACAGTAAAAAGACAGAGTGCTTGCTCGGTTCATTACCCCGTCTCCGCGTTCTTCTTCACGAGCAGGTCGTTGAGCATCTTCACGTCCTCAAACTCGCCGTTCAGCGTGGAACCAAGGATGGCGGCGACGCAGATGGTGTTCTCGTCGACCATCTCGACGGCCTTCTCGGGGTCCATCACGTAGTACCCTTCCCTGAGCTTCACCTCCTTGAGCTCCACCTCGAAGTAGCGTGCGAACTTCTCCCAGCAAACCTGCATCACATTTCCGACTCCACTCAAGTCAGCAAGCATGAACTAGTACGCGTGTAAACATTGCACAGTGCACGGCATTGCAGGTCACGAGTTCGCTTACCTGGACGTTGGCACCGGTAACAATGTTAGGCTTGTCGCAGGGCTTGCCCGCGGCCTTCATCTTGTTCTGCCACTGCCTCTTGAACGCTAGGCCGGCGAGCATGATGGCCTCAGAGGAGCCGACCGTGCCGACTCCGACGGCCGTCTCGTCTTCCCCGAGAGGGGCGTTGAAGAGATGCGCGATCATGTTCACGCACCGGTTCTGCAAAATCACAAGTTCAGACCAAGGTTGAGTTCAAACAGTCAGACAATCACACGGTCATTATTCTTCATTCGGTACTGTAAAAAGAAAACAAATATTTTTCAAAGACAAAAGCATTATGAGCAACTCTGTTTTTGCTTTTTTTTTCTGGAAACTATTGGATTATTGTCACTTTGGAAACTATTGGATATATTGTCACTTTGGAAACTACAGTACTGGATTATTGTCACTTTAACATTTCGAATTCCAGAAAAGGGTGTACTACATTTCAGCTTCAACTTCGAAGCGTGTACTAGAGTTGCAAACTTTGAAGCGTGTACTACTTCACCGAGCTGTATTTAGGTCGGATTCTCCAACGAAAAATATTCAAGATTTCACTTTGGATTTGGCATCTGATACCGGAACCATTTCATTCCGGAGAAAATTTATGCAGAATAGCAGACACACAGCTCTTTTTTCCTGACTTGTATCCGATGGACCTAGTAAGGTGGCAGTTGTGTTTGTATGATTCGAGCACACCGTTTCTCCCCATACGCGTACTGCCGAAAGTGCCGGGCCATCTCATCATTCTTCCCCTGTCCCCTTTCGAGTCATGCGACAGCGACCTATTTAACGCGATGTGTGCCAAGGCAGGAATAAAATCAGTGGTTAATCAATCACTTCATGACCGCATCCTACTCAAACCACCATGGCTGTTCTGATCGAGCTATAGCTGGCCAGGTATCGCGAAAGGATCATTTGAAGCAAAAACATAATTGGCACGTTTGCTTCACTATCTTCTATGGCGATTCATTTTGACAAACCAGTTGCAAGGAAGAGTTTTATTCGTCACAATAGAAACAAATGAGCAAGCAATATTAAGACTTTAAGACTAAAATATAGTTGCAAAAAAGATGTGACAAAATATGGCAAAGTGGTACAGGAGACAAATTCCTGGATAAAATATTGTTACTCCGCCAACTGTTGTCTCGTGGAGGGATAGCGAAGGGACGGGACGGGCCAGGGAACCTCATTGGGTGATGAAGCCGACCCTGTTTGTCTGCCACTGCGTACCGTGACGGATAGGCAGGGGCACACGCACTGTCACGGCATTACTATTTTTTTTTTGTTTATTATCGGGAGTATAGGCACTATTATTGGCGTGCCACTGCCACCGTCCAACATGTGGGTCTCTCGACGCGGGGAGGCAGCTTTCGGCTGAGATCGCCCATTGGCTGCGGCCAGTGGGCTTGGTCAGAGACCACTACAATCGCGATTTTTTCCTAACAACAAAAAAGAGACGGAGCAGGTGCAAAAGCAGGACTGCAAGAGCATGCTCCAGGTAAGACAACATGGTCCTGATCTCGAGGAGATCCTCTCCCCGGCCACGAATTTAATCCACGTGACACATCCGGAGACGTCGACCGTGGTACAGTGACATTTTTATCTGTTGCTGGCTACAGGAATAAACCAAAATCCGCGGAAAAATTGACCACGGGAAGAAGAGCCTTTAGCCGTAACCGTCATGATGCAAATTGCTTTTATTTCCGTCACGTCGGCACGTCGCTGGTCCAGCCCCTACGGACGGACCGACTTGTTCATCCCGTCACGCCTGGTGTTGCGAAACTTCAAAGGGAGCGGGCACGTACAGTACAGTACTTGATCTGTCTCCCGCCCCGTCTCTTTCGCCCGGCGGGTTTCAAGGGGAAATTAGTACTACTAGCTACTAGGAAAAAGGATGGAACCAGGAACATGGAACGAAAAGAATTCAACGAACACGGATGAAGAATAACGCGTCCGCATGTGACGGCACGATTGGGGGGTAACTCGGCCGTTCGCGATTTTCGTGCCTGTTTTCTGGTTTCGAGGCCAGATCAGGGTCCTACTGGCCAATGCGAAACCGTGGATCCTACCGCTGGGAACTGAAACAGAAACAGAGATCTATCGATCGGGCGCGTGCCGTCCCAACAAGCATCAAATTAAGCAGAGTCAGGAGAGGGCGGGTGCGTGGGGAGGAGGAAAGCGTCTCGAACCTGGAGCTCGGTGGTGACGGGGTACTCGTCCATGTCGACGTAGTTCTTGTTGACGGAGGCCTGGATGAGCTTGTCGCACTCGGGCTCCATCCACGTGGTCACGAACGACGCCAGGTTCAGCCGCGGGTTCCCGTCGAGCATCAGCTCGTCGTTGATGATCTGGTACGCCGCCTCCTTGGGGATCGACTGCTCCGGCATCCGGAACCTGTACAGTTTCGGGCCAGAACACAACAGGTCAATCAAACGAATCAAATCAGCAAATAACTCGGGAATCCAGCGGCCTCGCCGGAGCAGGGAAATAAAAGCGGCGTGCCTGGGGAGCGAGGCGCGGACGTAGCGGGAGGCGAAGGTGGAGTGGATGGACGCATCGGAACCACCGACTCCGTGCGAGAGAACCATTTTGATCGATGCCTCGCCGGCGGGGACGCGGCGTCGGAGCTGGGGGAGGAAGAAGAAGAAGGTTCGGTGGGATTTGCTGGCTTGGAGGAAGGGGAAGAGCCGAGTCAGCCGACGCCTGGTATGCTGCAGTGCTACCCGCGCGTCTGGTATTTATATTACTCTAATCGCAGCATTATAGAATAGAATAGTACTAGTAAAAGGAAAATGACATCCCTTGCTGATCTTTTTTCTTGCGTCTGGGGCCGTGTTTTATGAGACAGGCGAGAGCTGTTCGCGTTAGACGCGGCGCTCGTCTTTGTCTTAGCGGCAGGTCTTTTGTTTCCTTAATTTGTTTACGCGCGTTCCACGATCTAGTTGTCCTCCTCTTCTTTCCTTTCCCAAAAAAAAATGGTGATATAATGTCACGTTCCATCCTCATTTTGTGAAATAGTATAAAACAGTTTCGCTAGGTTTCCTTTTGATGGCGGGGATGATGATGATGTTGGAAGTTGGGGACAGAGGCATTGATTCTTCAGTTCTTGAGAGATTTTAAAACTAAAAGGTCGATCTGTACATTTGTAGTATGTGGTTTGTGTGTATCACGATGCAAATTGCAGTAGTTGAGTTCTAAAATAAACTCTTTTCAGTAAAAGATATAACAGAGTGGTTGTTGGAAGAGATCATGTGCTCCATGCACGCCTGAGCTATCCTATCGTTGGTGTCCACTTGTTAATCCTCATAAGAACATGCGGGCCTGCTCAAATGGTCATAGAGAACTATTCTAATCTAAAGCTAGTGGCGTATTACTCCATCTCCGACCCCTGAAATGATGAAAGCTCCCGGTCCCAGTCACAATCAGTGTTTAAATGACAATTGGGCCTTCCAGTTTCATGGGAACCTGGCAAGCCCGTCAAACGAAGCAGGCTATAAGAAGAACGAGTCGGGAAAGGTCACTATTGATCTCAAGATATTTGGCAAATTGCCCCTGGACTAGTACTATGGGTTTGGGACTTAGGAGCTCCACCATGAATACTTGAATAGGACGCAGGGAGAGTTGGAGAGAGACAAGGTTACCTAGCCGATTGCTCGGTCACGAAGATATTTTGGTTTCTCATCGGAATAGGTTAACTAGATAAGGTGCGGCGGGGAGATTTTGGTTTCTCATCGGAATAGGTTAACTAGATAAGGTGACGCGTTCCGCCGCGTCAACTTATGGGATATCCTCTGTTTACTTTTTTTATTTTTTTATATGTCATGTTACATTTTGCATATGGCTAATATTTGGTTACGCTGCATATTAGGTTACTGGAGTTTTCTTTCGATTTAGCCTCTTAATTTACCTGTTGCATGGAGGCAAGGGGAGTAAATAGGCTAACAATGGTGGGTGCAGTCTCCATGTATGGGCTTTGAGAAGTATGGTATTCTGGCCTAGGCTAGCTGGCTGCCTACCTGCATTGATGAAAGGTTGGACTGGGCTGTAATTTTTACTGAACAACACTGGATAAACGATGTTCGGTTGATGGAAAAATCACGCTGGACTTCCCCATCGATCTCATTGGCAGCATGTGGCGTTCATCCTCAATTTTATCCTCAAGCATCATTGTTCTCATTCTCAAATCTAGTGTTACTATTCATCTCAGCTCATCAAATTGTTGTCCGCCCATGCAACACCATGGAGCAGCAGGCAAGTGCTTCAGAGCACGTGGTGACGTCGTTCTTCTGTTTTCTCCTATCGATCCATCTTCTTCATTTCCTTTCTCTTGTTGATCTGTCTTCTTCCTTTCCTTTGATACGTGAGGGCGCATGTGCTCAAGGGCTCGACCGGTTGAGGCAGCAGTAGAGCAAGACGCGCGAAGTCAGAAGGGAGAAAGGTAGCGGCCTCCCGCTATGCGGCGTGACGAACTGGGAGTGGGGCAGGTAAGGAACGGCAGCCACGCAACAACGAGGGAACCAATTGGGCCTGCAGCCCAATCAACAATGGTGCAGCGCGAAGAGGCCCAACAATGGGCTGACCAGCACAAATGAGAAGCCGGAAAACTGAAGCAGTGCAAGGTCGTTCGGTGAACTGGCTAGGCCGACAGCCGAAACGATGACAGTGCATCGCATAGAGGCCTAGCATCGGGCTGGTTAGCACATGAGCGGCCGGAAGTGCGCCACGACCTGCGACACAGTAAAACACGGCTGGTAAAGTTAATGTGGCACTTTTGTACAGCATCCACGTCGATCAAATTAATCAGGGAGCCGTAATTCCTTCCCCTGTATGTTTACTAATACTAGTTGATTGCTTCATTCAACGGTCTTTTTATAACACGCCTAAAATTACCTAAGTTACAACTCACCAGACAAGGGACATCTTAGCCAATTTCAACACATGCTCCTAGCCAGTAGCCCTCATGTTACATATATAAAAGAACAAAAAAAAAAAACTTCGACGGACCATTCAACGAAGTTTGTTAAGCCGCTCATATTGTATCTTTGGCAATCACGATCCTTAACTGCAACCTCTAGCATGTCATATATCACTCTAAGACTTGTAAGATGCCTACAATCATTGATGCACAAAGTTTCATATGCTCAGCCATGATTAAGTAATTGAGTAGTAGTTGAGACACCGAATTTGAGAAAACGTGTTTTTAGATGTTTCAATAAACACACGAAAATCCACTCACTCAAAGAGGGCTTGAGCTTGACTCCTATCCATAAAGGTCAAAAACTATTTCTAGAGTAATCATGGACCACGCGCAACGTCAAATACTAATTGCAGAACCAACTTGTGTCGCCTTGACCGCGTTCATGCTAGCTAGTCGCGAGCCATCTTACATCACCCATGACCCATGTCATTAGCATCTCATCGAAAAAAATATCCTCCCACGCCCGTCTCATCAGCGAGTAATGTAATGGTTGGTCCGTTGTCGTTTCCTGAACCCGGAGGCGGGCATGTGGGTCTGCATGGGCTTATTCAAGCCATGATGTGCCAATGATCTTGATATCCAACGACGCGGCAAGCCAACCAATAAGTACGTCTGGAATTAATGTGGAGCACGCATTTCCGCTCGGTTTCGCGTCGAGTCTGAACGGCGGAAGAACAGAGGGGCTGGGTGAGTTTGTAGAATAGAAAATTCCACACGAGGAAAGTTCAACGTCTGTCAAAAATTTGACCCGGACGAAAAGTTTGTTCTTTTTCACCCAGAGAGGTAGTGACTGCACCGCATGAACCTCTGCCCTCTGGCAGCTCACAAGTCAGCACGATCACGTCGCGGCGTTCGTGCGTCCCAATCCTCCATGGCCCATGGGCATCCATCCACACACGCAGAGCACAGAGAGAGTCCGGAGACCAAAGAAAGATAGACTGGTCAATTGGTGTGTTAAGCGATTGAACCTTGTCACCTTGATTGACGGATTCATACGTGCACGCGCCTCAAACGCTGCCGCTGGGTCGTGCAGCTAGCTTGCCGGCCAGGCGTCGTCCTCGCTCGCTCGCCTCGCCTCCCCCTAACCCACCTGTGTGCGCTCGGGATGTGCGTTCTGCCGTCTCCCACCGGAAGCACACATCCAATGTTTTCTTTTTATGAACACCCATCCAATGGTTGACGAATGGCATGGCCGGTGGACGACGGTGCCTTGGCAAACGAAGCACACACACGGACGCAGTGCACAGTGCAGGCGTATGCGGATCTCTGTTCTCTGTCCCTTTCGGCTTGTGCGGTTTCCAGCCAGCCAGCGCCAGTGCGGCCGAGATGCGCGCACGCGCAGTTCGGCGCAGCTTGCGCAAGAGCCCAGGTCGCGACCGCCCCGGAGAACAGCTCGGCCCAGCCCACTCCATCCAAGCGCCAGCTTACGAGGAAGGAAGTCACAGCAGCCCCAAAATTATTGGGCCAGTTTCTACACCAATTCCCTTGTTCATTTCCGAAAATACTACAATACTTGAAAACATCATTATCTCTGCTAGGATACAGTAATTTTGTTTAGCACATTCCTTCCTCTCTCTCCGGAACTCGGGGCCATCGATTCAGCTGCGATATTGAAAGTTTCCGGAAATACAGTAAGTTTGTTTAGTGTATCCCTCCCTCTCACCGGAACGGCAGATGGCAGTGTGCTCCGAAAATTTCGTTTTACCAGCACGCGTCAGAGCGCGGAAAAAATTTTGGTGCGGCCGGGTCGCAAACCCGAGCTGGTGCGGCCCCACCTGGAATTGCCGACGCGTGGACATCACAGGAAATCATTATTCCGTGCTCCATGAAATGCAGCAGCCACTGCAGGTGAAGGTGAGGACTTGGACCCCTTACATGCCTGTGGTCTGTGGAGCTTCAGGGGCTAGTTTCCGAGCTCGCTGCTCGCAGTGAAACTATTGCCAGTGCAGATCATCGCAGCGTACGCTGGCGTGGCGTGGTTCACCTGAGACTAGTGCCCTCGGCCAAGGAGCGTAAGCCGGACAACTTCTGCTACTTTGCGTCCCTGGATCTCAGCTCCATGAGCTTCTCACAAACGTGCACCCCGAGAAATCAAACTGCCGGGGGGACATGGTTTGGCCGTTTTACCTACCATGGCGTGCTCCTTTTTTTTTTAGCCTCCACTCCAGATAATAACTTGGTCTTGGAGGCAAATAACTAAAAGTTATCTAAACCGAATGGTAGTGTGATGAGAATGGATTTAAGGACGTGATTGGTGGGAGCCTCGTACGCACCTGGGAGCCGACCGAGCTCATCCAGGCTGAGGCATGCAAGCACCGTCATGATTGGTTGGTTGTATCATAGGGTCAAGCTAACTCGAGCCGGTGATTGGTTTGTGCGCGTCTGAGCTCGTTCCCATATGTAGAGATAGAAAGGGCGTGATTGGTTGCCTGCATTTGGCCTGGCCAGGCTGTGAGATACAGTAACAAGTTGTTTGGTTGTCTGGACGACGAGTTGGGCCTGGTACTGGACATGCAAAAGGCTGCCTCGAGCTTGGCTCCCAGGAAACGAAAATCAGTTTCGTTTCTTAGCGGCCTGGCTCCCGCGAGCTCATGCAACGCTCGGCGTGTGCGGCGAAAATGGCTCCCGCAATGCAAGGCGGCGATGCGCGGGAAAGCTAGGGTTACCGCCCTCCATTCCCGCCAAGTCGCGCCCTTTCGCTCGTCTTATATCTCACCCCCTCCCCCTCCTTCACCTGCCTCGCCGCCATCATTCTCTCCAATTGACGTCGCCTTCTCTCTCGGTCACGCTCCAGATCCGGCCCGTCTTCTCCGTCCGTGCCTTCTTTTCCGGCTGTCCGTCTGTCGGCGGCTGAGCAGAAGGTGATGTGCACCGCCACCTTCTCCCTCTTCCCCTTCTTCCCTTTCGTGAATCTCAAGGTGTAACCCTAGGTTGAATTTTATCTTGTATTTTCATAGGGTTAGGGTTCGATTTGGTGGTGCCTAGGCCTCGATTTTGATCCGATAAGCTTGATTCGTGGCTAGATGTATTCCTTCCCCCCCTTTCCCTCTATTTCCCTAACTAATGGTGATGGATCTGATCTGGTTTTGCTGGGTTCTTGTTGGAGTGAAGGTAAAGCAACAGGTTCTGTGCACAATGAGCACATGTCCATGCCGGTGATGCTTCTTTGCTTTAGAAATGTTAACAATGAGCACATGTCCATGCCGATGATGCTTCTTTGCTTTAGAAATGTTAATAATGAGCACATGTCCATGTTATCTGATGCTTCTTGGTCTGACGCATGATGCTTGTTAAGGCAATTGCTTTTGTTACTGTTGTTTATGCATGGGTGATGAGTAGGCTTAGGTTGAGGGATGGTGCAATAGATAGGATCACCTATGCCCCTATGAGTAACATGGATGCAAAGCATCAGACCAACCTAAATAAGATATACAATTGTAATGATGTAGAATGTGTTAGCATGTTGCGTATGTGTCGAGCTCCTTTTTTGATCTATGCAACTTGCTAAGGCAAAGAACCTTGTTGAGGGACACTGTCCATAGTACCATAGAAGAACAAGTGGCAATGTTCCTATATGTTGTTGGGCACAATCAAAGATTTAGGGTGATACACCAAACCTGGAGGAGGTCCATAGAGACAGTGAGTAGGCACTTTAAGGAGGTCCTTTATGCCATTGGTGAGCTTAGGGATGAGATGATATCTCAACCAGGAAATGAGACACCACTTAAGATCAGGAATAGTGCATGGTGGTATCCATTTTTAAGGTAATATTAATTAAAGAAGTAACTAACATGCAATTGTAGTAACTTGTTCACTTATAATGTACATTTCTGGTATGATGTAGGATTGCATTGGTGCTATAGATGGGACTCATATTAATGCTAGAGTTCCAGCAAAGATTGCAGCAGCCTTTAGGGGTAGAAAGCACTACACAACACAAAATATGATGGTTGCTGTTGACTTTGACCTCAAGTTCACATATGTTCTTGCTGGGTGGGAGCGCAGTGCACATGATGCTCTCATTCTAGCAGATGCACTAGAGAGGGATGATGGGTTAAGGGTTCCACCAGGTACTTGTTCAAGTAATAGTTTACATACATGGCTAGTTTCAAACTTAGTTTGCATACAAGGCTAGTTGATCTAATTTACATAACCATTGTTTAGGTAAATTCTACCTAGTTGATGTTGGCTATGCTTGTCGGCCTGGATTTCTACCCCCTCACCGGTCTACTAGATATCATTTGTAAGAATATGGTGGGAGGAACTACCCAACAAATGCTCGAGAGTTATTCAACTTGAGGCATTCTAGCTTAAGGACTTCTGTTGAGAGGGCATTTGCAGCACTAAAGGGACGGTTTCGTATTTTAGATAAGAAGCCATATCATCCTTTTAAGACACAAGTGAAGTTAGTTCTTGCATGTTGCATCCTGCATAATTGGATCATTGGTTATGAACATGATGAATTGATCCTTGATGAGGCTACATGGGAACCTAATAGTAGTGATGTGATGAGTGATGATGTTCAAATAGAGGACAATGCGGGGATGTCTAGTAGGAGGGATGAAATTGCTAGTCTGAAAGTTGACTAGAGGGGGGGGGGGGGGTTGAATAGGCAACTTGTAATTTAATCCCTAAAATTCAATTAACAAACAATTTAAATACAACACGGAACTTCTGTCCCTCACGGAACTTCTGTCAAGTACAGAACTTCCTTCAACGACAGAACTTCCTTCGTGAACAGAACTTTCGTCAATGAGAGAACTTCTGTGGCAAGCAGAGAATCTCTAGTCGAAATGCGGAATTTAAAAGTTTACTCACAAATCTACTTGAATAGAAATGAAGCTAGATGCTTGATGTATCAAATCCTTGCAGGGGTTAGCTTACAACATAATGTAGAAGTAGATCGAGTAATAATGACAAAAGGAGCAAGAACAACAAGAACAAGAACACTAACAAGGACAAGAGAGACACGAGATTTGATTACTAGAGTTCAGACTCCTCACAAAGAGGTTCCTACGTCTCTGTTGAGGAGCTCACTAAGAGTCGGGTCTCTCTTAACCCTAATCCTCACCAACCGATCACTAAGATCGAGCTTGGCTTTCCACTTCTTGATTCTTTCCTTGCAGAGGCGAATCACGACCTTCATAAACTTCCTAAGGCTCACCACAATGCTTGGGAGCTCACCGAGCAACACCTAGCCGGTCTAGGGGATGCAATCCCCAAGGGTAACAAGTGAAGAATAAAACTTGGTTGCAAGAGATGTGCTCAAGGTTGGCTTGATGCTCTCTAGCTTGGATGGAAGAATCACTCTTTCAAATAAGCTTGAATCACTAGAGGAATGGAGAAGTGAAGAGAATGAAGCTTGCTAAAATATTTGTGTTTTGCAAAGGCACCAGCTGCCTCTCTCACGGGGTGGGAGAGGAGTATTTACAGGGGAGGTCCAAAAAGAGCCATTGGAGAGGAAATACACTGAGAAGGATAGAACTTCCGTGGAGAATGGAACTTCCGTCGAACTCGGGGAGCCACTGTCCAGAACAACAGTTCCCAGGACGGAACTTCCGTCATGTCAGGGCGCCACTGGTCCAGAAACAATGTTTCCAAGACAGAACTTCCGTCAAGGATGAAACTTCCGTCGAGTTAGGGAGCCACTGGTCTAGAAACTGTGTTCCCAGGATGGAACTTCCGTCGAGTTAGGGAGCCACTGGTCCAGAACAAGTGTTCCCATCACGGAACTTCCTTCGCCGACAGAACTTCCTTCAGACATAGAAAAGTTGGCTGATTTTTGGACTTGGCTATTGGTAGTTTTTGGTGGGATTTCTTCCAAGGCAATTTTTGGTTGCTTGAGCATATATTCCTTGCATGTAAGATCATTTTCACCCCCTTAATAGTTCGGCATTTCTACACTCAAGAAATATTAAAAAGCTATCATTCTAAGCTTCTTTTGAGTCCTTTTTCTCTTCTTCTTTTATTAAGGGGTCAAACATCTTGTAAAGTGGGCATTACAAACTTTGATATCCTGTACACATATTTCATAATCATATTAGTATATTTTAATCGTTTGACAACATTCACCAAAACCCACCAGGGGATCCTAGATGCATCTTCACAATCTCATGTGGAACAATAGGGGAACTTATAGGGTCTAGTGTTGGTTTGTTGTTTGTTGTTTGACTTCTATTCATGATGTAATAATAATTTGTTGAGACAATGAACATGTGCAATGAAAAAATCCTAATTATTTCTTGTTTGTGGAGGCAATGGACATGTGCAATGACTAATTTCTTACTTATTCTTAATCTGTTGAGATATTTTACATGTGCAATGATGATTTCCTACTTATTCTTAATGTTGAGGCAAAGCTATTGTGCTGTGATGATTATTACTTTATTACTGAGGCAATGGAGTTGTGCTGTGATGATTATTACTTTATTACTGAGGCAATGGAGTTGTGTTGTGATGATTGGCTGTCTTATTTCTTATCATTGAGGCAATGGTTGACTAAAAATACCTAGGATGGATGAGGAGGGTGTGCATGTTGACACTGATGTTGAGATTGTGCCTGTTGCTGTGCATGTTGCTGCTGTTGAGCAAGTGGTAAGGGTGCTATGCGCCGGACTAGTGACATGTCTGGGTATGCGCTTCGTCGTATATGTGACCTGATCTCTACTGGTGTGAGGACTGATAAGGGATTCAAGGAGGTGTATCTAAACCAAGTTGCTAAGTCCCTACAGGAGTTTATAAGCATTGAGGTCATTGGTACTCAGGTTTACAACCACTTGCGCAAGTGGAGGTAGAGATGGATGAGGGTGTACAAGCTGAGGGAGTTGAGTGGAGCCAACTGAGATGCTGAAGGTGCATCTAGGCCCCTAATTTTATTTTGGTGATTGGCGTCAATACAATTAAGAACGGACTAATCTTTTAATGAGCATATGTGTAGATTATGGTATAAAGTTTGGTGATCAAATACATAGAAACAAAAAGGGAGAAAAGAAGATGGCAAAGTGCTTCAAGATGAAATTCAAAATATGCTCAAGAATGAAGTTCATGGAGTTTTATTTTAAATCTTAAGTATAGGAAAAGCCGTACTATTAAGAAGGACATAAAAGTGTGAAGTGGAGGTGAACTAAGTGCAAAATTTTCATTTCTAGGTCAAATAAAATTTTTCAGGGCAAAATCATCGGACTTGTCCGACCCATCGGACTCCAGTAGCTCTGCCACTCTGGGTCGTCGGACATGTCCGACGGTCATGGGACAAGTCCGATGACCAGAGGAAAATCCGACGCATCGGACATTTTCATCGGAGTACAGTTCCCCTGTCATCCTATTTTCATCGGACTTGTCCGATGAACAAGACTTGTCCGAGCCATCGGACAAGTCCATTGGATTCCAGTTCTTCTGCTCCTCCTGTGCCGTCAGACATGTCCGATCTTGTCCGATGGTCAATTTATCCGAGGCATCGGGCAAGCTTGTCGGACTCCAGTTTCTGCGCCACCTTGATTCATCGGACATGTCTGATGACCATCGGATTTGTCCGACACAGATCTCAAAAATTGGGTCTCCAACGACTCTTTTCCCCATAGGGCTATAAATAGAACCCTCTTCGCCCTTTGGCCGGTTGGTCACTCATTTCCACTCAAAAACACTCTCAAGCTCACTTTGCTCTCCCCAACTCTTCTCCCTTGATTCCACTCTTGATTTGTGAAGGGATTGAGAGAAGAGTGAAGTGCTCCATCGACTCCAAGCTTTCATCCTCTTGAGCACTTGGTTCATCCTCACCGCCGACGACTATTGTGTTTGTTGCTCTTGGGGATTCTTTCCCTAGACGGTTAGAGGTGCCCGTAGAGCTTCCAACTTGTGTGGTGACGCCTCAGAAAGTTTGTATTGACCCCTCCTTTGTGGAGTTTCTAGTGAAAAATCAAGTTTGATCTTTGTGATCACTTGGAGAGGTTAGGGTTGAAAGAGACCTGGTCCTTTGTGGATCTCTCAACGGAGACGTAGGCTTCTTTCTGAAGCTGAACTTCGGTGAACAAATCTTGTACCTTGCTCTTGCTTTCAATTACTCGTCTCTTATTTACTTGTTCTTGCTCATAAACTTGCTAGTTAGGGTTTGTTTTGTATTTCTTAAATTTACTTGTGTAGGTTGCTTGCTAGTTGCTCTCCTTATTTTTACAGCTTCCCCTTGCTTATATTCACCTGCTCCTAGCTTGCCTTACACTAGTTTTAATATTTACCCGGTCGATCTACTTTTCTATCTTGTGTCATCGGACAAGTCATCGGACTTTCCCTACAATCGTCAGACAAGTCCGACACTGCGTATTTAACTTTTATTATTAAGTGAATTTCAGGAATAATTGCCTATTCACCCCCCCCCCCTCTGTAGGCACTTTCAGATGCAGAGATGTGCATGATCACACTTGAAGATGAGCACTACAAGGGCCACATCAAGGTTTATTTCATTTGCTGAAAGCTTAATAATGTTTTACTTCTACATGATCTATAACATTCTTACTAATGGTTGACTGTTATTTGTAGACACACCCTAAGGATGTCGAGTACTTGAACAAGCCAATTGACAACTACAAGCAGATGTTGAACATATTTGGAAATGGGTTGGCCACGGGCAAGTATGCTATGGGGTCTAAATGAGCCTTTAGACAACCCATTTGCTGATTCAGGTAGCTCTGTGTTCAAGTCTGAGACCTTTGATGAGGAGAAGACTATCAAGGTTATCGAAGGGATTGCCATGGCCATGAGTGAAGCATCTAAGGAGGCCACTAGTGCTGGTCCTCCTCCTAACAAGAGAAGGAGGACTGTTCTGACCGAGGAAGACAGCACCCCTTACCAGCATGACTAATGTAGTGAAGGATGTGTCTGCTGCAATTCACGAGACCAAGATCGAGGTCTTCAACCTAGAGTTGTATGGTGCAGTGATGTACATGTCTGACTTCACAGAAGAGGCTCTGATCTGTGCTTTCTCTCATCTGGTGGACAACAAGGCTCAGGGTGATGTATTTGTCAACATGACTGAGCCACATCGCTTTCTGTGGCTCAGGACTTGGTCGCGCCATGACTGAGCATGCTTACTGACTGATCATTGTTTTATAGAGTGAAGCTTCTACCTAGCTGCTTCCTCTTCTTGTGCAGTGACTCTTTTGTGCAGGGCTGCTGATAGGAGCTGGCAACAAGTGGCTCCCTTCTTTTGGTTTGGTACAACATGCTAGTAAGCTTGTTGTGCAATACTTTACTTCTGTTTGGGTGCAATGGTGGTGTATGGTCGTTTAGGTCTGTTAGGTTAAATGGGTTTTCATGATGTATTTGATCAGTCAGTTATTGCCTATGATGTGAACAATTTGAACTTGGGTGCTCTAATTGCTGGTGCTAACTTATTTGGCTGTGATGTTATATGCTTCTTTCCAACTTTATTTGAGCACAACTTCTTTGCATGTGATGTGATATGATATGTTTTTTCCCAACATAATCTAAGCACAACTCCATTGCTTATGATGTTTCTTACAATTCTGAGCACAATTGCATTACCAATGATTATTGCAAAGATCATTATCATCACTGTCACTTTTTATCTGTTTTGTTCCCTCTTATTTCCTTCTCATATTTGCTTTTTTTATGATCTTAATAATGACTTGATATGTTGTTCATTGTGGTCGGAAACCTGAAGTATATTGCACCTGAAAAGAATGTCATGCACAGGTGACTGGTTTCTCAGGAGCATGCTACGAAAGTTACAAGACAAAGGCACAAGCACTTTAGTCCTTCAACCAGGAAACTGAAGATGACCAGAAAACTGAAGATGCCACTATGGACTGCAAACAGATCAAGTGCAAGATGGACTATCTCATGCAAAAATGTGATTATAATTATTCAGTTTATCATTATTGTGCTTTTATTTTACATCATTGTATTATAACATTCGGTGAAATGATGGCAGTCGTTGCCATGTTGTACTATGGAAAACTAGAAACTGAGGTGATAACCTCACTATTCTTATATGTATGGTATTCAAACTTTCTTACATGCAGCCAATCAAACATATCAACTTGTATCTCTTCATGCAAGATTCCTGTTTTCTATCATCAACCAATCACTTGTTGCTCTTAGTCTGTCTCATCTAATGCAGTTAACCAAACAAAGCTCAGTTGCACCTGTGCAACCTGGCTGAGCTGGGCCTGCATGGTACATGCGAGCCAGGCTCGTCGGGGAAGGCAACCAATCACGCCCAAAAAGGCTGATGAGCGCATTGCCAGAGCCAGACCCGCGAGAAATGAAAATAATTCGTGTTTCCAAGGAGCCAGGCTAAAAAGTGCTTGTTGCATCTGACTGGTCAGACCCAAGCGACTGTACATGTAACTAACCAGTCTGTCGTTGTATCTCACAAGCCTGGCTGAGCCATTTGTGACCAACCAATGACGCTCTAAATGTGTCGACGATGATGATTCTCGTTCGTCAAATGAAGCACTTTGTAGATTTATCCCGCTTGTTTCCGGTTAAACATAACTCTAAGCCGCTTGTTGCCGCGGATGCAATAAAAATATCTTGCACAAGAAATGTTAGGCAATTGCCATGTATATAAATTCAGCCAAATCTCAAATACGCAGGGTGTTTCTTTCGCCGAGTGTCGTTGTTCTCACAGTGAGTTGGATCCACTCTTTTTTTCTGAGATTACACAATACAACTTAGACACTCATATTATACGCCCACTCACTCTTATGAACATACGTACGCAAACTATATTACTATGAGCATCTTCGAAGACTAAACCGACAAATCCTTTAAATTAACGAAGTTAACATTAACGTTAACAAGAGCATCGACTACTACTGAAAGCACAATACTGTTAAATTCTAAAAAAAATCGCTATTATAGAGAGTCAAATCCAAGATCTGATATACTATTAAAGCTCTTGTAGCCCCTAGCGCTACACTTGCGGAGTCTGCGAACAACTTCTCCAGTTCTCTGAATTCCGAAGCAAGGGATCCAAGCATCTAACGTGGCGTGCCGGGGTGGGCCGCAGGCTCGCAGCCGAGTGCCGAGCTTGATACTTTTCTGCTTCGTCTGCACTCGTTGTGTACTTTCCGCGCAAAAGTGGATTGGTGAGTGTGGTATGGTTTTCAAAGCAAAGACTTCGTTTTTTTTTTCAGATACGGCTTGGGGCCTGCGCAAAACGATCACGACGGTGACGTGATGTCTTATCATTAGTAGCTCTAGCCAATAAGCCAAATACTATAAAACGTCATTCATCTAGCTTAAATATATCTGAATGTAAGTGCTTGACACTGATCTCCCAACAGAAAAAAGGCTATAAGTGCACGATAGTACATAAAACAATGCTTACCGTTACTTATAATAACAATGTTCGACGACCTGCAATTTGGCATCGAATATTATTTAATAACTCTGTTGAAGATTGTAAACTTTACAGGAACCTCGTTGCGTTTGTATCTATATTGTCCGATCTCCTATTCATCCAAGCCCCAGGACGGGGGGTCGAGCACCAAACACCTCCCAACTACCTCCCCCGATTCCAGCGCCGGCACCAAACACAACTCCTCCCCGAAGAACCCGTGACCCAACTCAACCGGGCACCGGAATATAGTAGCGGGTAGCGCACTAGTGCTTGTGCCGTGTCCTTCACTAGCTAGACCCGACGAACGTAATCTAGATAACCGGATCTACACGCTATGGCTTTCTCCTCCTAATCCAAACTCCCCAAGCTGCCATAAATAACACTCCCTTAGGTTTGATCACCCTTGGAGTGGACCTGCCGTTCTCGCTTCCACACCGAGAAAGGCAAGGGAAAACTGCCGTTCTTTGCTCCGATCGGGCGGGAGTTGGTCTGGTCCCGACTCGATCCGGCGACCATGGCGGACGCGGAACGGGAGCAGGAGGACACACTAGAGCAGGGGCTCCTCGCGGCGGAGGTGATTTGACTCCATCACTTCGATTGTCCGTCCGTCTCATACTCATCGTTTTGTTTTCAGTTCTATCTCTTGATAGTCTGGAACTCTGGATGGTGGTATATGACAATTCCATGCGATTAGCGTTGCCGTGTATGTTTAGCGACTCCCGATTTAGATATTTTGGTAGGATTGGTGTCTACTTCTGTGTAAAAAAAATTGCATACCGTGGTGCGCCAGATTTTAGAGGAATTTAAGTGGAACTTGATGTTTTATCTAGTATGCAGGATAGCTTGGCAGACCACCACTTAAGAATGGGAGTCATGAGTAGGATTGTGAATTCCATTTGTGTTGTTAACCAGAGTTCGTACTCTTGCCCTTACCCTTGTCCTTGTAAAGCCATATTCTTAGGCTCTTAGCTAGGCATGATACCGGAGCCTAAATAGTTTCTTACCAATCTCATCTCAATATCTCATAGATAGGAGAAAAACACCCTGTTCCAGGCCAAGATTTCTGTTATTTCACTTTCGCTTTACTTTAACTGATGGAGCTTTCCTTCAAAAAAAAAAAAAAAAACTGATGGAGCTTCGATCCCATAGTACCAGGTCACCAGCATGAGGCTATATTGCTTTCCTTGAGCATTAATGTTGAGGCAGGTGAATGCTAGCCGACCCGGGTTTGAGTATGGCATCTTCTTAAAAAAAATGACAGGGGACATCTCTTGCCTTGGTCTAGTTTTTTAGCATTGATGTTGAAAGCAAAGCATCTTGATCTTGCCGAATCATTACAGCCCTAGTGCCTTATACAGTTACAGTATCCTAAACTGTGTGATCCAAGTATGTCTGTCAATTTCTTTCAAAAAAACTAGATGGTACCCCGTGCGTTGCCACGGGAGAGTGATAGATGATATTAAAAAAAGAAGTTTGTTAATTAAAAAACCCATTGGCTAAAAAATACATAACTTATAAACTTTTTATTATAAAATAAAAAAGTCACTTCCTTACAGTGAATTTCAATGGTAAAAAAGAGAAATTTAATAATTCACTGATGGCAAGTGAAAAGAATAAGAGGGTCTAATGTGGGAGCTCTAATCTTGATTAGAGCAAAAGAGCAGTACGAAAATAATACTGTATTTGGAAGTTGAATTAAATAATATCTACTATTCATGATAAAAAATAGGGATCAAAATGGCAACCAATAATGTTATTATCAGCTCCATTGGACTTGCTTGATGGTTAAGCTCTTCAAATTTCATGTCTTGTCAAAAGGTAAAGTATAAAAAGTTGTGTGATAATCCATTGAAGCAGGAAAAATATCAATTTACATAATTGTGCCGATAAATGACTTTTAATGCAATCCAAGTGCAATTCAAGTGGAAACAAAAAATACTTAAACTGGTAGCAGGCAAGGAGACGGTAGAGGGTAATGGGCTGGAGTGAGCTGACACAAGAAGTTGTTGTGATGCTCTATGGAGAGCGAGTTACTCTTAATATACCCCAACAGCCAACGGCTAAGCTCTGATTCTTAAGCAGTATTGTAGAAGTTTTTGAGGATACAATCAACTAATTGATTCAACTGAAGGAACATATATATGTAACAGCGGCAACCCCTCATATCTATGTTGTACAGGCAAACCAGATAAAGAAAAGTAAGCAAATCAAAAGTGAGAACATGATGGAGGAGCCTTGCAAGTGCGAAGAGAGAGAGAGAGAGATGAGCTCGGTCATAACATTTTGCACTATATATAGGTTCAAGGGAGATGATGGGATGGTGATTCATGGTGATTTGTTTATGTATATTTATTTGATTGCAGACTCTTGGTTTCTCGTAGCGCTTGTCAGTTATGGGTGAATGGTTAAGTGGATAATTAAATTGGAGTGTGATGTGGGATGTTAATTATTAGTGCATTGATTTTTTTGGGAGAGAACATGTCTGGTAATTGAGAGAACACCTTGAGAGTGGACGGTGAGGATGAACTAAAAAATGACTTGACGGATTAGATTATTAAGATGATGTGGCACAACGTGGTTGCAGCAAAATAAGAGTTATGACTCTTAGTGGGTTGCGTCTTTTATATATATGTAGATGCATGTACCTCAATGTGTGATGGTTGCACACATAATCAAAGTGCTTGCCCATGTTCTTCCGTCCCTATACTGTTTGTTTGATGGATTTTATGTAGTGTTCAATAATATAATCTTGGTTTCAGGAACCCAACCAACTAGTGACATACACTGGAGATGGATCTGTTGACTTTTCTGGAAATCCTGTTGTTAAGGAACGAACTGGTAGATGGAAGGCATGCCCGTTTATCTTAGGTAGTTCCTGGAATCTATCACAAGAGTATTTAGTGCCTTCTTTTTGTTTACTTTTCATATAACATTCAATGAACTATCATCGGTTAACCTACAGGTAATGAATGTTGTGAGCGGCTGGCCTATTATGGCATTGCTACAAACCTAGTTACTTACCTGACAAAAAAGCTACATGATGGCAATGCCTCTGCTGCTAGCAATGTGACTACATGGCAGGGAACTTGTTATCTGACTCCTCTTATTGGAGCAATCCTGGCTGATGCATACTGGGGGAGGTATTGGACAATTGCAACATTCTCGACAATATACTTCATTGTAAGTAATCTTGCTCCAAAATGTCATGGTTCATTACAGTTCATATAAACACCCTAAAATTGAAAGAAGCTACTATTAGGATAGGAACTCTCTTCTTCAAATTGCAAAATCTTCCTGATGCTATCTCCAACCTCTGTCAAGCTAAAGACAAGTTCTCTTGCCCCAAAGATAAAATAAGAATTAAAGATGCCTTATTCTTATATGTCAACACTAACATTGATATTGGGGAAGGTACACGGGAGTAGTTTGTTCTTTTTGTGATTAAGGTAATAGGCCCTTAAGTTTTAATGTACTAGACCTCTTTCTCAATTCATATGTTAGTCCTTCAAATTTCAATTGGTTCTGATATTACCCTGTTATTTTGTTATGTTTTAAGCTGACACCATCTTTTAATTGTAGGGGATGGCAATATTGACTCTTTCAGCATCAGTTCCTATGCTCATGCCTCCACCCTGTGAAGGATCCTTTTGTCCACCAGCAAGTCCTTTTCAATATACTGTCTTTTTTCTTGGTCTTTATCTTATTGCTTTGGGTACTGGTGGAATTAAGCCATGTGTCTCATCCTTTGGAGCGGATCAATTTGATGATACAGATCCAGCTGAAAGAATCCAGAAGGGTTCTTTCTTTAATTGGTTTTATTTTTCAATAAACATTGGTGCTCTTATATCAAGCAGTTTTCTGGTCTGGGTCCAAGACAACTTAGGATGGGGTCTGGGATTTGGTATTCCGACAGTATTCATGGGGTTAGCAATCATAAGCTTCTTCTCTGGCACATCACTCTATAGGTTCCAAAAACCAGGAGGGAGTCCTATCACACGAGTTTTCCAGGTTGTTGTTGCCTCTTTACGGAAGTGGAATGTGCATGTCCCAGAGGACAGTTCCCTCTTGTATGAGCTACCTGATGGAGTATCAGCAATTGAAGGTAGCCGGCAATTGGGGCACACTGATGAACTCAGGTACATCTCTTTGTGAGAGACAACTCTAAATCAGGCCACAATCTGGAACAATTCGATAATGCGCAAATAGCTTCATGTATAGACGCTCTAAACATACTGATTGCTGGATCAGTTCCTGATTCTTCTAGTCAGGATTTATTTTTTTACTAATTAAGATCTATAGCTGTACTACCCTGTTTCATTTGTTGCTTTGCCAAGTTGATGAATAATTATGACTTGATGCCAGTAGTTGTTCGCCTTCTTTTCAAATAATGCGTGAAAGCCAAGGGGTTTAACATATTCCAACTACGGTTTCAGATGTTTGGACAAGGCTGCTACAGTTACAGATATTGATGTGAAAACAGATGGCTTTACCAATCCATGGAGGATATGCACTGTTACCCAAGTTGAAGAACTGAAGATACTGCTCAGGATGTTCCCTATCTGGGCAACAACGATTGTATTTTCTGCTGTGTATGCTCAGATGTCCACATTGTTTGTGGAACAGGGGATGGTGCTTGACCCATCCTTGGGTTCATTCAAGATTCCTCCGGCGTCACTATCTACTTTTGACACACTAAGCGTCCTTGTATGTGTCATTGTCTACGACAGTGTACTGGTCCCTATAGCTCGGAAATTCACTGGTAAGGAGAAGGGCTTTACAGAATTGCAGAGGATGGGCATTGGGTTGGTAATTTCCATCATAACGATGGCAGTAGCTGCAATCCTTGAGGTCAAGCGGCTGGCAGTTGCCAGGGATGCGCACTTGGTGGATCAGAATGTCCCAGTTCCATTGAGCATATTCTGGCAAATTCCTCAGTATTTCTTGGTTGGTCTATCGGAGGTATTCACTTTCATCGGGGCACTTGAGTTCTTTTATGATCAATCACCAGATGCCATGCGAAGCCTCTGCAGTGCGTTGCAGCTCCTCACAACAGCCTTCGGGAATTATCTCAGCACATTTATTATGACAATGGTTGCATACTTCACAACAAGAGGAGGTAACCCTGGATGGATTCCGGATAATTTGAACGAAGGACACCTTGATTATTTCTTCTGGCTTCTTGCTGGTCTCAGTTTCATAAACTTGGTCGTATATGTCATCTGTGCCAATAAATACAAAAGCAAGAAAGCATCTTGAGTTCTGAAGGCCAGGAGTTATATGGTGTCATCGTGGACACTGCAATCTGTAAATATGTGTTCCTACATGAAAAAAAAAACAACTCTCTACGAGCTCTTTTTCATTGTACTTGATGCCAAATTGATTATACATTGATACTTCCTCATGTATTTATTTTTCTTACAAGTAGTTCTTGTGTAGCTATTGTCATGTGCTTTGCTATTGGCCTCGGATTTGGATTCCAGTTTTTTCCTGATATAATCGTGGGGCTGATCACACAAGGATTTGCTTGAGGTGTCCATTTTAGTCAACTCCTGTACCGTGGTCTCAAACTTGTCCCTACTCCATGTCAGCCTACTTTGTCATGTTGTTGTTCCTCTCAGGTGCTCTCACTCATGCTTAACAATGTCGACGCCATACATCACTTCCAGTCTCCAGGGTGTCCTTTTTTTTTTTTTTTTTTTTTTTTGCGAAGGAGGAGTCTCCAGAGTGTCTTTGGCGGCAGCTGCGTTCGGAGGTCAACCTTAAACGACATCCCTATCAGACAGCCCATCTTTCCCGCCAACACGCTTCGCGTGTCAATCCACGAAACAAATCATTGCTAAAAACACAGGTCCAGCCTGCAATATGAGCTTCTGTTTTTTCTTCTTCGAAACGGGCTGGCTTTTGTTTGACTAATGCGCTGCCAGTTTCTCCTGGCCTGAACGCACAAGCAAGACAGGTCAGAGTGACCGCCTGACCGGCCATGCGAACCTGTAACCTTGTGTTCTTAGTTGATCAAAACATTTTCTTCATCATTTTAAAAGATGGTCTTGCTATTATCTAAAAAAAAAAGATGGTCTTGCTAGCCAATTAGTCGCATATTCTCATGGTCAAGGCGTTGCTGTTGACAACGTGGAGGTAGCATGAGAGCACGTCGTCGGACCCGGAGCGGATCGCGCGAGCTGCGGCATGGATGTGGGCTATCATCACCCGTTTTCAGTTGGTCGTATCTGAAGATTTTGATTTTTGAACGCCTTCCATCACCAACCGATCGATCAATCAATGAAGATAAACAACCTATAGCCAAGATATCATTGTTCAACTGATAAGTAATCTAAAAAACAACTATGTCATATATTGCAGGACAAGAGGTATGCATTGATGACTCTTCTATTTCTTATTACGTAAAATTGAACCGGAGGGCCTGCTAACTTTACAGGACGGAGCAAAAGGAAGAAAACAGAGACCGATACTAATTCTCTTACACATTACAACAATTTCATAGCTTCTGCTAGCGTCAGCGCCCCTTCCGTAGCTCGCACCCTGGCATACACGCTCTTGCTTAGCTTTCGGATGGAAAGTTACGCTACACAGACACCGCCCCGCAAACAGCCTCCCCTGTCCGCAGCAAGGGAGAAGAGAAAACAAGTGGGGAAAAATAAAATAAAATTGCGACCGTCCGGGCAAACAACATGGCAGCAACCATCGGTCCAGCCGTGCAGGCCGCACGTAGTCGACGGAACGAATAATTGCAACGCCGGCCGCCGGGAATCACGTCGTCGACCCCGCGTCCCTCGCTCTCTACCAACTCTCGGACATATAGGACACCGCGCGCCATCAGTTCAAACATGGCGCGAACTTGACGTGCGTGTATTTATGCAGACTGATATATAACATTGTGCTAGTTCTTGGCTTGGTAATTAATCCGTCGCAGTTCGCAAGTTTGGAGAGAATCGATCGAGGTTTCCCGGATTAAGGTTTCAGGAAGAATCATTTGGAGAGAGTCGATCGAGGATGTGGTGCTGCAGGGGCGCCGAGGAAGAGACGCCGTACAGCGCCCCGCCGGCAAGCAACCCGGCCGCGCCGCCGCCGCGAGCAGCACCAGGTTCTTCCCTCTCTCATTCTTCTTTTGCACCATCGCTTGTTGCTTCTACATCAATCAGCTCGTTTCATACGATACATACATTCGCTGATTTTTCGCCTTAATGTGCAGCCCAGCCGAGAGGGCCGAACGCGCCGAGACCCGGCGTGGGCGGCGCGTCTGCGGCGAAGGTGCTCCCGATCGACGTCCCGTCCATCCCGCTCTCGGAGCTGAACCGCCTCACCTCCAACTTCGGCGACCGCGCGCTGGTGAGCGAAGGCTCGTACGGGCGCGTGTACCGCGCGACGCTGAGCACGGGCGAGACGGTGGCCGTGAAGCGGTTCGACAACGGCAGCGCGTCGGGGCAGTCGGAGCCGGAGTTCTGCGAGCAGCTGTCCGTGGCGTCCCGCCTCAAGTGCGACCACTTCACGCAGCTGCTGGGCTACTGCCTGGAGCTCAACAACCGGATCGTGGTGTACCAGTACGCCACCATGGGCTCGCTCTACGACATCCTCCACGGGAAGAAAGGAGTGCAGGGCGCGGGGCCCGCGGGGCCCGCGCTCACGTGGGCGCAGCGGGCCCGGATCGCGTACGGGGCCGCGCGCGGGCTCGAGTTCCTCCACGAGAAGGCCCGCCCCTCCATCGTCCACCGCGACGTGCGGTCCAGCAACGTGCTCGTCTTCGACGGACACGAAGCCAAGATCGGGGACTTCAACCTCACCAACCAGTCCCCGGATTCTGCTGCGAGGTTGCATTCCACCAAGGTGCTCGGCACGTTCGGTTACCACGCGCCGGAGTAAGCACAACAACAACAACGCCGTAGTATATTTTTGTTCCACGGTTCACATATCTATCCTAATTAAAAGAAATCGTGGTGTTGTGTATTGTCAGGTACGCGATGACGGGCCAGCTGACGCAGAAGAGCGACGTCTACAGCTTCGGCGTCGTGCTCCTGGAGCTCCTGACGGGGAGGAAGCCCGTGGATCACACCATGCCCAAGGGGCAGCAGAGCTTGGTCACCTGGGTACGTATTATACGCTCCATTCCGTTCTATTACTCGCCATCTCGTGCTACATCGAGTCGCCTAAAAAAAAAAAAAAACTTGCTCCTGTCCAGGCTACTCCGAGGTTGAGCGAGGACAAAGTTAAGCAGTGCGTGGATCCGAAGCTCAACGACAACTACCCGCCCAAAGCCGTGGCCAAGGTATCTGAATCTCTGAACCTGAACACGGCGTATATCGGCTATGCATCGTTTTAACGCTGCAGCCTCTGCTTGCGGTCCGTGGATCCTCTGACGCCACGAGTTCTCCATCTGTGCAGCTCGCGGCGGTGGCGGCGCTGTGCGTCCAGTACGAAGCCGATTTCAGGCCCAACATGACGATCGTGGTGAAGGCTCTGCAGCCCCTCGTCAGTGCCCGGCCAGGAGCAGATCATCAGTAGCTAGTAGATAGCAATCGAAGAGAGGGGGGCGTCCCCGTCTAATTCAGTTTAGCACTATACGTTTTGAGAAACTGTTCCGTTCGTTAGCTACTTAATTATTATGAGCAAGGTTTTGAAATTTCATTTGTCAGTGTTGTTGAGACGGTGTCACAAGACAAGTACTACGTAAATGTTTGTAAATCCGGCATCCCCATTTCATCTCTTTGTTTCTTTTTTCTTTAACTCTCTCAAACTGAAGCGTACAGTTATAGCATCTGTTTATGCACGCACTCACGCGAACACCCTCATTTTTTTTTGGATCTGGAGGAAGTCCCGTGGAGGCTTCTGCTCCCAAATCCTAATTGAATACCGTTCCCAATAAGCCCATAGGAGCCATACTACTAGTTATTTCGGCCCATCTGATACAGTCACTGCTCGTAACGCCTAACACAATCTGAAGCGAGAGGGAAGAAGCATCGGTCCAAACCTCCGTAACCGCAACCTGACAAAATTTGAGCAGTTCGGAACAGCGACGTGAAAAAGAGGAGCTGGAGTGGCGAGGCGATGTCGGCAAGGCACTAGCTAGGTGTAGGATGTAGGATTGGTCGGCAGTCGGCAGTCGGCAGTCGGCACGACGGCATGGTCGACGACGACGAGAGAGACAACAGCGAGACCAGCAGCGGCGTCTAGGTCGCCGCAACCCTCCCGTCTAGGCCATCTAGAAGGCGCGACGCGCCGGCGCAAGTAGACGAAAAGGAGATCGGACACGTACTCGTGCGTAGTTTAGATTAGATGGCATCGCACCGTGCCCTGCCATCTTTCGCGTTCGTCCGTCCGGATAGATTTCAGGCCCATTTGCTCCTGTCACTCGCTCTCCTCGGGGTTTCTTCGCTACTGTAGTACTAGTAACATAAACCTGACTGATCCACGGAATGTCTCCCATGCGTGACCACTTTCCCTTTTTTATAACTATATTTTCGCTATGAAGAGTGAAGCTCCTAGAGCTTCCGGGCATGGCTCCCACTTCCCACCAATCTGCTGCTGAGTGCTGAGCCGGAAGGATGGGTCTCCACGGGCGTTCACGTGCCGGCCACATGCCCATGTCCCCATGTGGAAAGCCCCAGACGTCCCCGTCTCCACCACGGACAGGACGCCACGGAACTCACTCCCACCGGATTACAGCTTCTGCAAAGGATGGCTTTAAGCTAGCTATTAAAATTGTTTATTAGAAAAAAAAGAAAAAAATACAATTAGCTCTTTATAAAAAGTTAGTTTTTTAAAAAAAATATAATATTTAAATATGGACTCCATTTCTTATTAGCTCTTAGCTCTATCATTGAAGACGCTCTTAGCGGCCGCACTTCCCCAATAAAGCAACGTTTCCAAGAGCGGAAAAGCGAGCAAGTTGCACGGCCGGACCACGTCGCGTTCTACGCTACGAGCTACGGAGCTAGTAGTAGTACTCTACTACTTTAACTGCAACCTGCAACTTCCTTTGAAAAATCCATGCTGGGGAAGTGAACCTCGCATAAAGTTTTCTAGCGTCATGTTGCGTTAAAACTAGAAGCGAGTTTAGGCAACTAGGCCATGGAGATTAGAGGACTAATGGCGCGCTTAAACAGAGGCTCCGTATCGAATTAGGCATCGACACCTCCCACTGCCGTGCTCTCTCCCCACACCTGCGCAAGCGCCGGGCATGGGCGGCGTGTCGGCTCCGCGAGCCCCGCCCCACGTCCCCGCTATTTATGCAGCGCTGCTGCTACCTGCTTAGTCGCCGGAGACGGGGCTGCTTCCTACACGAGGCAGGCTCTCTCACTTCGCTGTGGCTCCGCTCCGCCGCTACCCTGTACGTACCCTTTCTCCTCTACCCCTGCTCCCCATCTCTGGTGTTCTTCTGTGTCAGTTGCGCTTCCTTGATTATCATCTCTTTAAGGTTCCGGAAACGGATCGTGCTGTGAGGGTTGGTTGCTGCTGCGTCTTACCTGCTCCCGGTTGGGGGCAGCTAGAATGAATGTGATGGTTTTCCTCGACGCCTATCGATTGCGGGGTGGGGTGAGGACTTGTTCCTGATTAGTTCTGGCATCATACGCATACTTGATGGCTCGAATTGGTGGATTAGTGTTTATGCTTGACGATTCAGAACCCCCTGTACTGGGATTTGTTCAGACGCAAAAGTAGAACAATCCCTTTCCTGAGGATCATCTGTGCCTAGAAAAAAGAAAGAAAGTGGCTGTCCCTGTCGTAGCTGATATGACAACGTAGGAGAAATGAGATGGTTGCTAGAGCCAGTTTCTTCTGTCTTTTGAGTGTCGGTTGGTTTTAGGCACTGTCGATGCTACGATATGTCACTACAGAAAGTGGATAGGAACGAAAAGGAATTGGACAAAAGCAACTAGAGATTCTTTGAACCAGGAGTAGGAATCGGAACCCATTTATCTGCTCCGCTTGGTTATTTGTAGGTTATGTCCTCGTGGACTGGAAGGATAAATTTTTGGTCTTTGTGCATCGTTTTTCAGAGGTCCTCTTATAGCTGTAGCTGTTTCCCTGAATTTTTGCTGAAAGTTGCTTGTTGAGTTGTGCTGCACCTGCTGCCTTTAGGAAAAAAGCAGGATATCATTCTTCTCATGTCGCAGAAGTGAAAACTTGAAATACCCATGTTTTAGACAAGAACCTGAAATGCTTACTAGTGGATGTCCCAAACAATTTTTGCCATCCTTCATCTAAGGATCGATTTGGATTAGTTGGGAAACAAAGTTATCAGTGCCATTATCATCTTCCAGATAAATTTTTGAAAAATCTTGAACATATATGTTACAACAGAAGAGCCTAATTTAACATATGTGTTACAATAGTATAGGCACTTTGATTTTCTTGAGTACTTCAGTTTATGAAACCGAAACGTAAGATAGTTAGGATCCTGTTTATATATTCATGCAAACCACCTATAACAGTACTATCTTAAATAAATATAAAAAGTCCAGCTGCGCAAGCCGTAAATCCATGACGCCTACTAATCAGATAAGGACTTCATCACCCCCTGATGAAAATTGTAACTTGGATATTTCCCTCGAGCAAAAGAAAAGAAAAACTGGTAACAAGGGATTTGTCATATACTTCTAATCATTGAGTATATTTTGTTGTTGCATGTACATTCGGTAGATTGAGTAAATCTTTTTTTTTATGAAATTACTAAATACTAGTGGTGATATTACTGATATACCTTTTTATTGTACTAATTCTTTTTCCACTACTAATTTACCAGTTTAAAAGGAGTTATATATCCAGTGGAGATTTTTGAGTTGTTCAAGTACTCTAGGTTGAGACACAAAAATGTCTTCCTCGAGGCCTGCTTCCAGTTCATCCAGCAGGACTCGTCAGAGCTCCCGGGCAAGGATATTAGCGCAAACAACCCTTGATGCTGAGCTCAATGCAGAGTATGAAGAATCTGCTGATTCCTTTGATTATTCCAAGTTGGTTGAAGCACAGAGGACCACTCCTCTGGAGCAGCAAGGCCGTTCTGAGAAGGTCATAGCCTACTTGCAGCATATTCAGAGAGCAAAGCTAATCCAACCATTTGGTTGCTTGTTGGCTCTTGATGAAAAAAGCTTCAGGGTAATTGCATTCAGTGAGAATGCACCAGAAATGCTTACCACTGTCAGCCATGCAGTGCCGAATGTTGATGATCCTCCAAAGCTAGGAATTGGCACCAATGTTCGTTCCCTTTTCACCGACCCTGGTGCCACCGCACTGCAGAAGGCACTAGGATTTGCTGATGTATCATTGTTGAATCCTATCCTTGTTCAGTGCAAGACATCAGGCAAGCCATTCTATGCCATTGTTCATAGGGCAACGGGTTGTCTGGTCGTGGATTTTGAGCCTGTGAAGCCTACAGAATTTCCTGCCACTGCTGCTGGTGCATTGCAGTCATACAAGCTTGCTGCCAAGGCAATCTCCAAGATCCAGTCACTACCAGGTGGAAGCATGGAGGCCTTATGCAATACTGTTGTCAAAGAGGTCTTCGATCTTACAGGTTATGACAGAGTTATGGCTTACAAGTTTCATGAAGATGAGCATGGCGAGGTCTTTGCTGAGATCACCAAACCTGGTATTGAGCCTTATCTTGGCCTTCACTATCCGGCTACTGATATCCCTCAAGCTGCCAGGTTTCTTTTCATGAAGAATAAAGTCAGAATGATCTGTGATTGTCGTGCAAGATCCGTAAAGATTATTGAAGATGAGGCAGCCTCCATTGACATTAGCTTGTGTGGTTCAACTCTGAGGGCACCACATAGTTGTCACCTTCAGTATATGGAGAATATGAACTCGATTGCATCTCTTGTCATGGCTGTTGTGGTTAATGAGAATGAAGAGGATGATGAAGCTGAACCTGAACAACCATCACAACAGCAGAAAAAAAAGAAACTGTGGGGTCTCATTGTTTGCCACCATGAGAGTCCAAGATATGTCCCCTTTCCACTGCGGTATGCTTGTGAATTCTTAGCTCAAGTTTTTGCTGTGCACGTTAACAAGGAGTTTGAATTAGAGAAGCAGATACAAGAGAAAAGCATCCTGCGTATGCAAACAATGCTTTCTGACATGCTGTTCAAAGAAGCATCTCCCCTGAGTATCATATCTGGTAGTCCAAATATCATGGACCTAGTTAGGTGTGATGGTGCTGCTCTTTTGTATGGGGACAAAGTGTGGCGGCTAAGTACTGCTCCAACTGAGTCTCAGATACGTGACATTGCTTCCTGGCTTTCAGAAGTTCACAGGGATTCCACCGGTTTGAGTACTGATAGCCTCCATGATGCTGGGTATCCAGGAGCTGCTTCCCTTGGTGACATGATTTGTGGAATGGCTGTGGCTAAGATCACTTCCAAGGACATTCTTTTCTGGTTCAGGTCACATACAGCAGCTGAAGTCAAATGGGGAGGTGCCAAGCATGATCCATCTGAAAAGGATGACAGCAGAAGGATGCATCCAAGGTTGTCCTTCAAGGCATTCCTTGAGGTTGTCAAGATGAAGAGTTTGCCCTGGAGTGACTATGAGATGGATGCTATTCACTCACTGCAACTTATACTTAGAGGTACGCTGAGTGATGCCAACAAGCCGACCAAGGAACCTGGTCTGGACAACCAGATTGGTGATCTCAAAATCGACGGGCTTGCTGAATTGCAGGCAGTGACAAGTGAAATGGTTCGCCTGATGGAAACAGCAACTGTTCCAATCTTGGCAGTAGATGGCAATGGATTGATCAACGGTTGGAACCAAAAGGTCGCAGAGTTGACAGGGTTGAGAGTTGATGAGGCTATAGGAAGACACATACTTACACTTGTTGAGGACTCCTCTGTACAAATTGTCCAGCGGATGTTATACTTAGCTCTACAGGGTGGGTGGATTCATTCTAGCTGCTCTACTCTATTTTCCTATTGTTTTTAGTTTTATGTTATTTTCATAACATCATTTACTAAATCTTCCCTGTGTTAAGAAGTGTTTGCAGCACCTCCTTTTTATCTGATACATTTGATTGTCATACTTAGTCCTAACGAGAAATGGATAATTTAGCAATATTTTTTAGAAAACAAAATAATTGACAATGTTGTGGGTTGCTTTCTAAGTATTTCATCATTTCGCAGGCAAAGAAGAAAAGGAAGTTCGATTTGAGTTGAAAACTCATGGCTCCAAGAGAGATGATGGCCCTGTTATCTTGGTTGTAAATGCTTGTGCTAGTCGTGACCTTCATGACCATGTTGTTGGGGTGTGCTTTGTAGCCCAAGATATGACTGTTCATAAGTTGGTCATGGACAAATTTACTAGGGTTGAGGGAGACTACAAGGCAATAGTTCACAATCCAAACCCACTCATTCCTCCTATATTTGGCGCCGACCAATTTGGGTGGTGTTCTGAGTGGAATGCAGCCATGACCAAGCTTACTGGGTGGCACAGAGATGAGGTGATCGATAAGATGCTCCTAGGTGAAGTTTTTGACAGTAACAATGCTTCCTGCCGTTTGAAGGACAAAGATGCATTCGTCCGTCTTTGCATTATAATTAACAGCGCATTAGCTGGTGAAGAAGCAGAAAAAACTCCATTTGGCTTCTTTGACCGAAATGGGAAGTACACTGAGTGTCTTCTCTCAGTAAACAGAAAAGAAAATGAAGATGGCGTCATCACTGGAGTGTTTTGTTTCATTCATGTTCCTAGTGATGAGCTGCAGCATGCACTACATGTGCAGCAAGCCTCTGAGCAGACTGCACTGAGAAAGTTGAAGGCCTTCTCCTACATGCGACATGCCATCAACAAACCTCTGTCAGGTATGGTTTACTGCAGGGAAGCGCTGAAGAGCACAGGTCTGAATGAAGAGCAGATGAGGCAGGTCCATGTTGCAGAGGGCTGTCATCACCAGCTGAACAAGATACTGGCCGACTTGGATCAAGATAACATCACAGACAAGTACTATTCTTATTTAATCTTTTAAACCAGTCCCTTGGGCTTTTGCATTAGTTTCCATCTTCCTTCGTCACTTAGTACTACTCAAACTTACGTTTATAGTAGGTTTTTTAGGGGAATACGTTTATAGTTGTTGCTATCTACTTAATAACTCTCATTGAGTCAACAGGACAAGTTGCCTGGATTTGGAGATGGTTGAATTTCTTCTGCAAGATGTTGTGGTGGCTGCTGTGAGTCAATCACTGATAGCTTGCCAAGGAAAAGGGATCAGAGTCTCATGCAACCTGCCAGAGAAGTTTATGAAGCAAAAGGTTTACGGGGATGGTATCCGACTCCAGCAGATCCTCTCCGACTTTCTGTTTGTTTCGGTGAAGTTCTCCCCTGTTGGAGGTTCTGTTGAGATCTCTTCTAAACTGACTAAGAACAGCATCGGCGAAAACCTTCATCTCATAGACATGGAACTTAGGTACCCTAGCATACAAATTTTCATGCATGTGCTTGTTTCTGATAAAAAAAAAGGTAAATTAAGTATTCATGCTACAATTAGTCATTTTTATGTTCACGTTTTTTCAGGATCAAGCACCACGGTTCAGGAGTCCCAGCAGATATATTGTCACAAATGTATGAGGAGGACAACAAAGAGCAGTCAGAGGAGGGCTTAAGCCTTTTTGTCTCTAGGAACCTTCTGAAGCTCATGAATGGTGATGTGCTTCATCTAAGAGAAGCTGGCATGTCAACTTTCATCCTCACTGCTGAGCTTGCTTCTGCACCAGCATCCAGTGGACACTGAAGCCCACGCAGGAGGTGAAACGAGCTAAGGTAAATCCATAGCACGGCAGCAGCTGGCTGTTTACCTATTTTTATTTTTCTTGCGCACTAGGTTTTTTTGCAACTCTGAAACCTGCCCCTACAACATGCAGCGTTCAGTTCTGGCCAAGTCTAAAACTCTCTACCATTTTCGAAATATCTTGCTATGGATTTCCAATGAATAAACTACTCACATTCTCCCTAGCTGCAATTGTCACTTTGTCAGATAGCTCAAGATTATAAATGTAAATGAAAAAAAAACATCTGAATTTCATATTATTCTCAGTTATTGCGGAGCAGAAGAGTAGCTGAAATTGCTCTGATTTTGATACATGAGTTTATGCATATTGTGTCGCTCTAGACTTGAAATGGTGTCTTCTTTTCACAGTTTGCAATGTTTCTGTTTCATGTTTTTTTTTTCCTAAGTAATTTTGTTTTGGGACAATTGTGTTTCTACCCTTGGTTTCAACCTCAATTGTGATTTTACCCTTTGTTTTTCAACTTTGTGGTTTTTCAACTTTGTGATTTTACCCCTGGTTTTTCAAACTGAAGACAACTAGGGATAAAATCGTAATAAAATATTGTGATTTTACCCCTGGCAGGGGTAAACTTTGTCTCCATTTTGAAATCACAGGAGTAAAATCACAAAGTTAGAAAACAAGGGGTAAAATCACAATTAGACATTAAACAAGGGTAAAAACGTAATAGCCCCTTGTGTTTTCTGCTCTTGACATACCATTGTTTCGCAGGTCGTTTCTGATATCCGCGTTGGTGTCTGGAGGATGGAGAATACTGCACCCTCCTGTAGGTTCACTGACTGCATAAACAAGCTCTGTTACTGGGATTGTTTGTTTAGCGAATAAGGTAGCGGCATAGTTGGTTCTGTACTTTTCTAGTGTGTATCTGCCATCTGATGTGTATGTGACAAGTTCAAATTGCATGAAAAAACAATGGCGGGTCTACCTGCTGCCTTGGTCTCCCACTTTTTTCTTCTATTAAAAAAGAAAATAATGATAATTTTACTTGCAAATCAATAGCAGTCGTTCTCTCCCGTTTCATCGCTTGGCTGGAAATTTCCAATGTCCTATCCTTAGCGTGTTCGTATTAATACAGTTGCTGGTATAAAGAGTATGCCGCTGGATCTAGGATTTTAACTCTGATATGCCGGGGTAATTATTTATAATTTGGTAAATGACTATAAAATCCGTCCAAGCACCTCGGTATACAGATAGTATACTAGAAGTGTGCTAACGAATATTTAAATCACTTAATTAAATAAACTCAAACAAGAATAAATTCTGATATAAAAGATTTAAACATACGAAGTCTTAAATATGCACGAAGAGCTTCCACACTTCCACACCATTCAAAATAGAGATGAGAGCAGCAGCCTTCTTTGTTGCATATGTTCCGAAATGGAGATGCGATATCTCCCTTCCTCCTAATCTCCGAGTTCAACTTCGATAAGCAACGAGAGAGAATAAATTGAGAAATGTAAAAAAAAAACAATCTGTTAGACAGTCGGAAGACCATACATACACATACCTCAATGTCAATAGCGACCAACCTGTTTAGCCGTTTCAAAGCAAGTATACGCACGATCCGATCATCGAGCCGAGCAAATGAGCAGGTTCACGACTCGGAGCAGCTAGCGAGTCCGGCTCCTCTGCCGGCGGATCGCCTGGCAGCCAAGCGCCAAGTCCACTCTCCGCCTCGCCAAGGGCCGTCCGCCAGCGCCGATTGCAAACGGTTGGAGCCATGCGGTGGCGCGGCAAAACATCAGACGACGTGGGAATCGAGCAAGAATCGGGTGGCGGCGTCGGGTTCGTCAGAGAGCAGGCGAGTCGATCGACTTCCTCTTTTTCCTCTGTGGACCTGGGCTGTGCTTTGGGCCAATTCTGTAGTCCAGGGTATGCCGTGGCCCACCCGGCAGATGCGATTGTGTGTAGGATGAGAGAACTGGATGCAGGAGGGGGGGCAGCCTGAGCCCCCTGCGTCATCATCATGCAAGGTGCAGCCAAAACAGCAACTAAGTTCTGAGCATGGAATCCTCATTCCTCAGTCCACTACCCGACCTGACAGTCTGAGTCGCTGCAAGAAGCATTATACTGTGTTGTGGGAGTAGCAACATTCATGGAGATCACGGTGATCGTGTGAGAGTGGGCCTTCAAAGTCGTATACATGGTCGGAGGAGGAAACTCCACTTTTGGGTAAGCCTGAACACCGGCGGTTTCACTCTCTAGTTTACTAGTAGTAGTTTGATTATTCCAAAGGTGTCACTGTTGTCCTTCCGCGAAATGAGGAAAGGATGGTGTCGTTCAGCTGTTATTACTCACTCAATTAAAGAAAATGAGGTTGAAATTGCTGAGCGAAGTTACCACCGAGTTCGGTACGAAAAGTCCAACAAAGGAAAAGAAACACATACGGACTCTTAACAGGAGTAACGCCCCTCCTATCAGGCATCAGCACCTCCTATCAGGCATCGTTACACGCAACAGGAGCACCACCTCTGACCGTTACGAACCGCGAAAGGGGGACAGTTCAACCGTTGCCAGTATCGCTTTAATAAACTTCGGAACGCTGACCAACGCACCATCCAACCGAAATTCGGCAAGTGAACGGATTAGTTTTATGGAAAAAATGAGGTTAGATAAAGCTAACAAACCAGAAGACGAAGTCCGGAGCTTCTTTAATTCAAAACTGCGCCAACGTCCTGCAAACAGTACGAGTGCAGTAGTTTAACATGACACGGCCATCTAGGACCTGATAAGCAGGGATTGAAAAAACATTGAAAACCGATCGGTTTTTGTGGTTTTTGACAAAACCGTTTCGACTTGGTTATTAAAATCGGTCGGTTTTTCGTTAAAACCGAACCTAGGTATTGTAGCAATTTGGATTTTCGATTGATAAATTTGGTTTTTCAATCGATTTTTTGATACTGTTCAAAACCGGTACTGTAGTAGTTTTTTTAACCCTTGCTGATAAGATCGTCTAACCTGCAATAGGTCACCTGAAAAAGTGCAAGATCTTGCTTAGTACTACCACCGTCCACAGCGGCATGATGACTTTGGTTTTTGAGGAATTTGTTTCTTTTCAAGGAACATCATTTCTCTGATGAACAGGAATATACTCTGAACTCTGAAGGCCGACCTGAACAAGACCCCCAAGTCGCCGGCCGGGCCGAACGGCGCCGAGGGTTCCCTTCCAGTTCCGTGCAACCAGCCGTCACACAGCCCGGCCTCGGCTGGAAACAGCCCAGCCACGCACGGGCACACGGGATCAGTCAGTTTTGAACCTCTCCCACCAAAGCTACGACCACGACTCGTGCAACGTACACACACACAAAAAAGCTTATCTGGGGCACGCACCCACGCCGCGCATCGCCGTCCCGTCCCTCTCCCCGATCCCCGCAGCCCGAGCGCAAAACACCAAACGAGCTGGAACCGGAACGCAAAAAAAAGAAAAAAAAAGCAATTTCCTTTGGCTTCTTTCCATTTCCCTTTCTCGCCGGGCGCTGGGTCTCTCACGCGCACCTCCACCACCCCGAATATGCTGCCCCCAGCCACGCCGGCCGCGCCCTGATCCCCCGCCCCCCCTTCCCCTCCCGGCTCGACGCGCCCTCCCCCGCCGCCGCCGCTAGCTACCACGCCTCCGCCGCCGGATCCACCCGGGCGCCACCCAGCTCCCCGCCCATCTCTGACCGCCCGGGCCCGTGGTCCCCACCTCGCCCATTGTCTGTCCCGCCCTGCCCTCCCCGCATCGCCCTGTCCCCCGGCGGCGCGGCGCGGCGCAGCTCGGTTTCGGCTAAGCTAGGGTTTCGGCGATTGGACCGTCGCCCTGCTTGGGGAGCGGGGTTTCGCGCTCGCCTCCGCCAGCTGCTCATTTCGCCTAGGGCTTGGTCCTGCGGGCGCGTGAGTCCAAGGAGCTCTCGAGAAGCTTCACCTGCGCGAGGGCTTCTCGTGGGAGCGGCGCCGATCTGCGGTCGCCTGTCGAGTCCCGGAGGGAGGTGCACATCGGCATTGGGCAGCGTCTCGAGTCCAGGAGGGGCTCAAGCTTCGAATCGGCTGGTTCTGGGCTCCACCCAGGCGCCGCTTCAGCTCATCTGCAGCTCCACCCTTCAGCTAATTCCCATTTCGGCCATCTGCGTAAGCATTTTTTTGTTCCAACTTCCAACTGGAGTTTGCTTCCGGGTTAGCTGATATTGGAGGGAACCATGTCGGAGAACATCGATCTGGTGCTCGACTTCCTGCGGAAGAACCGGTTCGCCAAGGCGGAGGCCGCGCTCCGCGGTGAGCTCACCGGCCGGGGCGATTCCAACGGTCCGACGACACAGAGGCGCGTGGCTGATCCGAAGGAGGAGGACGAACAGGAAGGCTCAGAGGTGGGCTCCAATGCGGGGCTGCCCAAGGGTGCCGCGTCAGTAAGGAGCGCGGACTCGTCCAGGGAGTTCATTGTGAAGGAGATTGATGTAGGTGCCTTGCCGAATGGGTCGGATGGAAGGAAAGGTTTGGGGATCAGCCAGCCTCAGGAAAACAACATGGGGGATCTGTATCCTTGGAACTTTAGCATCGCTAGCAGCGCGGCTGAACAGTTGGCTGAACTTCTTGTGTCGGAGGAGGTGCCAAGACATCGTCGTGGTGCAATGGGGACAGAGAAGAGGGATCGAGGGGTCGGGACCGAGCAGCCTGGTCCGGTGCTGGAGCAGAAGGTCTCTTTTGGAAGAGGGAAGGGAAAAGTTGATGCTGCAGGGAGAAGTGAAATCAATGACCAGGGTAATTCCAGAGATAAAAATCTGGTTCCAGAAAAAGAGGAGCTCATGAATGGTTTCACAGTCAAGACAGTGCTTCCGTTCCCTGCAGAAAACCCATCTTCTAGTTCTAGCTACAATAGTACACACCATGAAAATGAGAGGAAAGAAATAAAGAAGGGCATGAATACAGATGTTGTTGGAAAAGTAGTAAAAGGACAGCTTGATGATGGAAACAAGCAATATTATTTTGAAAAGTCCCTGGATACAGATCAGGTGGCTGACCGTTGCTTCGACCTGCAGCTTGTTGGAGATAACCAGCGCGAGGAGCTTCCAAAGTTACCGCCTGTGAGGCTTAAGTCTGAAGACAAGCTAGTCAATATGAACTGGGAGGAGAAGATCAATCACCACGGATCTGGAACCAAACAATCTATCGATGATCATGCCTTTATGATCGGATCTTATCTTGATGTTCCCATTGGGCAGGAAATAGCATCTTCAGGTATGTTACTATTGAGCTATTTATGATTTATCAGCATGCTATTCTTTTAAGAAATATGATATGATGAAACCTTTATGCCTGGCCATCAAGCAACACAGCCTGATGTGGGTTTGATTTGCTACACAAAGAATACTTATAAGGATCACTGGCTGATGCATTCTCATGTTTCCATATGTGATTTGCTTTCCAACATCTGCTAGAAAAAAAAATTCGTTGCTTTGCTAATTTTTTGCTATTCATATAGATTGATGATTCAGTATGTTCTGCTGATTATGTTTGACTGATACTTTATGAGAATGATAATGCGTTGCTTTGCTAATTTTTTGCACTTTGGTGTTGGCCTATATGTTAAACACATTCAGGTGGACGGCGCACAATTGGCAGTAGCTGGTTGTCTGTTAGCCAAGGTATTGCAGAGGATACTTCTGATCTGGTATCTGGTTTTGCAACAATTGGTGATGACTCACTTGAATATCCAAATGAATATTGGGATTCCGATGAGTATGATGACGATGATGATGTTGGTTATACTCGACAACCAATTGAGGATGAAACCTGGTTTCTGGCACATGAAATTGACTATCCTAGTGACAATGAGAGGGCAACCGGTCGCACAAGTGGTCCTGATCGACATGATCGTCCTACAAAGGATGAAGATGATGACCAGTCATTTGTTGAGGAAGATTCTTATATATCCGGTGAGCAATATTTTCATGGAAAAAATGTTGCACAAATAGGTACTTCTGAGGGGCCAATGGTGCATGGGGTTCCTGATAATGATATGATGGCTCAGTATGATGGCCAACTTTTGGATCCTGAAGAGCTTAATTTGATGCATTCAGAACCAGTATGGCAAGGTTTTGTGTCGCAGAACAATGAACTAGGCATGTTAGGAAATGGAAAATTCCTTAACGACTCCACACGAGTTCATCCTGATGATCCTTTTGTAGAGGATGATCAGCATGGTTCAGTTAGGTCAATTGGTGTTGGCATAAGCAGTGATGCTGCTGACATTGGCAGTGAGGTGCGGGAAAGTCTGATTGGAGGTAGCAGTGAAGGAGACATTGAATACTTCAATGAGTGCAGCCTGAGTGTTAGTGGAAAAAGGCATTCCCAGCAGGAAGCTGAGAAGAAGAGAGTAGGTTCTAAAGGGTCGAAACACGACCAAATAAATTATGTCACTGACATTCAGAAAAGCAATCTACCACCAGGTGCATCTGATGTTGGATTTTCTTTTCCACCGCCATTGCATTCTGGAAAAAATCATGATTCTGATGCTAAACCTTTGTGGTCAAAGAAGGATGATATGTATTGTATGAATGATCCTGATGACTGTCAAAATGGTTTGGTGTCAGATGATATGCTTGCTACATGGAGGAAAAAGAATAGTGTGTCTTCTGTAAGGAGTTCGAGAGATGAAATTACCTCTGATGTTGTTAGATCAAGAACTTCAAGTGTATCATATGATGAAACCGAGGACACAGCAAATGCTCGGCATCACAAACTGGATGATGCTCAAGAAGAAGATACTGGAACCACCTTAGATGATGAGGAAGCAGCAGCTTTGCAAGAGCAAGTCAGACAGATAAAGGCACAAGAAGAAGAATTTGAAACATTTAACCTGAAGATTGTACACAGAAAAAATAGGTAATTTTCCCTGCTCATTATATGCTTGTAACGGCACACTAGGGTGAAAGGAATGTGGTGGTTTCTAGTTTTCTGTTTCCTTTCCTGTGTCTATGTTTGCAGTGAAAGGGCAAAATATGAAATAATTTTGGAGGTTTTATTATGTTTTTTTTTCTAACATTTTCTTCTGTTATCACTATACCAGAACTGGCTTTGAAGAAGACAAAAATTTCCATGTTGTTCTCAATTCTGTGATTGCCGGCCGTTATCATGTCACAGAGTTTTTGGGCTCAGCTGCATTTAGCAAAGCTATCCAGGCACATGATTTACATACGGGAATGGATGTATGTGTTAAAATAATAAAAAATAACAAAGATTTTTTCGATCAGAGCCTTGATGAGATCAAGCTTCTGAAGTATGTTAACAAGCATGATCCTGCTGACAAGTACCACCTGTTGCGTCTGTATGATTACTTCTACTACCGGGTAATGAATATATCTCTTTTCAGTGTTATCTAGTTTTTGTTGAGTATTGAATTTATCATAACTTACTACTTCCTGAAAGTGTCTACATAATTAGTTGCTATAGTAAATATTGATACATGTCTTGTACTCCACTACTAGCTGTAAAATTAAGAATATACTAAAAGCATGTTTTGCCGTGTGATATATGTAGTATTCTCTAGCATTTCCTTCTCTGATTTTTTATCTAGTTATCATGTGCATGCTAACATTTGACAACTTTTAGGTTCTAGAAATTATTAAGGCAGGAATACATATTGTTCCAACGTAACTTATCTGTCATTGTTAGTGTTAGACTTACTCCAAGCTTAATTTGGTTGGTATTTTGCTGCTACATTCTGAAGTTGGGTTATTTTTCTGAAAGTTCCGCAAAAGACTATATCCACTAGAATGGCTAGATAACTACTTGTAGGTAGTTTAAGATTAGGAGGTTGTAAATTAAACCGTTTAATAGTTTAAGGTTGAAATTGAACTGGGTCAAGAGTTCAGGGTGGAAATGAACCTTCTCATTTATTTTTTCCTTCTAAATTTATGTTATATCACATTAAACGAATTCAGTTACTTTTGCTTACTTTAAGTATTGTTTGCAGGAGCATTTGCTGATTGTTTGTGAGCTTCTGAAGGCAAATTTGTATGAGTTCCAAAAGTTCAACAGGGAATCAGGGGGAGAAGTTTACTTCACAATGCCGCGGCTGCAGGTATACTGAGCTATACTGTCTACTAATGTTGACTTCATGCTTCACTACTAGTAATCAGACAGAAATAAGTGGTATGATTTTTCCCTTGTGCAGTCAATAGCTATTCAGTGTCTAGAGGCACTGCGATTTCTGCATGGTCTTGGTCTAATCCACTGTGATTTGAAGCCTGAGAACATATTGGTAAAGAGCTACAGCAGATGTGAAGTGAAAGTCATTGACCTTGGGAGTAGCTGTTTTGAGACAGACCATCTATGCTCATATGTGCAATCTCGATCTTACCGTGCACCTGAGGTTATATTAGGCTTGCCTTACGATAAAAAGATTGATATATGGTCACTTGGATGCATACTAGCAGAGCTTTGCACCGGAAATGTAAGTGGTGTTACTATGTGTCTACTATTTTTGTTAGTTCGTACCAGTCTCTGCTGTGTTCATTGTGCTTATTTCTGTTTTGTTCTCTTGATGTTCTGTTAATATAAGAGAGACTAAAGAAGTAACCGTAATGCAAATGAGGAAGCTACTAATAAATAAAACAAAACAAAATAGATCTTTTGATACCTTTTCCCCCTCTGCTTTCCTCTATTTGTTAATGTGCTTATTGTAGTAAGATGTGTATTTAAAATTCATTAGCCACTGCTGATATGAGGAATGAAATGATATAGGGAAGATTTTTGTTATAAAATATGCAGATCATTATTGTGATATTTCGTCATTGGGAGCTGTCGTGTTCATCTTATTTTCTGTTATATGCTCTTATGGAGTACAGGAGCTGATTTATGGGTCCTATGCTTTTTTCAGGTCCTTTTCCAAAATGATTCTCCTGCAACGTTACTTGCACGTGTGATTGGCATTATTGGCTCCATAGAACAAGCTATGCTTGCTCAGGGACGGGATACATACAAATATTTCACAAAAAATCACATGTTGTATGAAAGAAATCAGGTTTGTGCTCAGCAGATTGTTGTTGTTATTTAGTATTATATGTCCTATCTTTGGCAATTTTAGCAAATTCCTCGTTTCTTATTAGCATTTAAAGCCTGTATTTTGTTATGCTTCAGGAAACGAACAGGCTTGAATACTTGATTCCAAAAAAGACATCTTTGCGACACCGTTTGCCCATGGCTGATCAAGGATTCATTGAGTTTGTTATGTACCTTCTTGAGGTAAACCCAAAGAAGCGCCCAAGTGCCTCAGAAGCATTGAAACATCCATGGCTATCTTTCCCTTATGAGCCAATATCTTCATGATGCAATTGTTGGATGATCACGGGTTGCTTAGCATTTGTCTTGGTACCCATGCACCATGAATTTTTGGTAGATCATGGCAAAATATATTGTACCACGAGCAAGCCATGGCATCAATCTAAGTCCAAAATGCAAATCTGGATTCGGTTCAATGACGACTTGGGTGCCGATTGGATGGTCCTAGCGCCATGTACTATTAATGCATGCCCTGTGTTGTGCTTGTAATATACTTCGGTTTTGTTGGTTTCTAGCCCCATATAACAGGCCTTTTTGGTTTAGGTACTTTTTGGATGACTTTCTAGGAATAGGGCTGTCATGTTGTACATGGTGTGATTATTGTTGAACCATGTGCCGTGTTGTGCACTTCTATTACGGTTCTAACCCCAAGTTCTGTACGCCTTTCATTGCACAATTTGCACTAATGGTTGGTTAGGAATTCCAAGCTTGTCTGAGAAGAATCTTTACAAGGTTTATAGTCCTGCCTTTTTCTAACTGTACCAGAGTTCAGTATCTCTGAGGAATTATGGAGAAAATGGACATTTTGAAGAGTGGACTTGGTTTTATTATTATTAGCTGATGGGATTGCTACGCTTATCGTTGCAATGACATTTGAGTTCTTGTCCAACTGGGACTACGGTCAGAGAAATGCTTCTGGCTAATTACGGATGCGCTGACGATCTACCAGAAAAATAGGATTCGGAGCAGCCTACAAAGAAAGCGAAATAGAAAGTTGGTATCGACGTTAGCTTATAGAGTTGCATGAAATCAGATTTCCTGATCAAATGTAGCGTGTGAATGGGTAGTGCTTTTGAGGCATCAGGTGAAGGCATTCAGCCGTTTGAATGATGTTGATTTTTTTAGCTGATATGATTGCCGCAGCACGTTGTTACCGTTATACTGAAAGTACTCGTCATACTCTAAATTCATCCTTTATTTATCCTGGTCATCAATTTTCTTTCCTCTATATCCTTTTTCTCCGCACCCATCATCCTCTATCTCAACTACCTCTTCATGGGACCCACGCGTCAGCCTCTCCCATCTCTCTTTTTCTCCCCCCTCTCTCTTTCCTCCCCAATCTCACTCTCCGCCATTGAAGTCCACTCGAGTCCCTCCCCTCTGCTCCTCCACGTTTCTCTCCTCCTCCGCCACCTGCAGGCCCCCGTCGGCGACCCCGCAGCCATGCCCCTCCCCCCCCCCCCCCCACCGGGCCCCTCCTTCTCCTCCCCTCGACCCACCCTCCTCCGCTGCGCGCGTCGCCGCCGCAAGGCCCTTCCTCCTCCTCACGTCACCGCCGGGACTGCCTCCCCCACGCGCTGCCGCCGCCATGCCCCCCCTCCCCCCCTGCGCCGCCGGGCCCCTCCTCTCTTTCTCCCTCGCTTCGTCGCCGCCGGCCCCTCCTCCTCCCCTGCGCCGCCACCGCTGGGGCGTGGATCTGACGGCCAGGGCGCCGATCCGCTTCACCCACGCGGTGGTGCTCTCCTCCCTCCCTCTTCTTCCCGCGTGGTGGAGCTCTATCCTAGGCTCCTCCCCACCTCCTCGACGGTGGCGGCAGGCCGGCGGATCTGCGTCGAGCTCGAGGATCTGTGGCGGCGGCAGGCAGGCGGTGGGGCCTTTGAGCTTCGGTCGGCGTCTCCTCCTCCACGCGCTCCGCCTCCGCCGGCGTCTCCTTCGCACGCTCCTACGCCCCAGCAACGGCATCCGGCGGCTGGGTCGTGTGGGCCTCGCGCCACGTCCGCGCGTAGCGTATGCGCGCTAGCCCGCTAGATTTGGCGTGCATCCGCGCCTCCGCTTCGATAGCGTTCCACATAGAGGGTAGCGGTGCAGCTGCTTTTACGCTATATGCGTCTTGGAGGAACACATACAGGTCCCTGATGCAGTCAGTCTTAGCTGATGTGACCTACTACATATGAACATCTAGTCATAATGCATTTTTAAAGCGTGGAGATAACAGGCCCAATGCTTTCTGGAAGACCATTGACACACGTTTTCGGTAACCACTGGCGCAATGCTTTCTGGGAGACCACTTCGCTTTCGCAGCACGTCCTTCGCTTTCGGTACAGGCAAGAGGCAACATCGGAACTGTTTAGACTGACCGTACTCGTGATACTCTATTTTCATCCTCTAAAATGAATCTTCTGTCCTGCTCAGCGTTTTTCGTTCCTCTATACTAATTTTCTCCGCATCCGTCATCCTCTATATTCCACCCTCTATCCTAACTACCCCTTCCGTGGGCCCACATGTCAGCCTCACTTCGTCCTCTCTCTCTTTTCGCCACCCACCCGGTCCTCCCTCCACCAATCTCTCTCCCCGCGCGTCTCTCTCTCTTTCCTCCCTCCGATCGCCAATCTCTCTCTCTCTCTCTCTCTCTCTTCTCCGCCTTCAACACCGCGAGGTCCCCGCCTCCACCTCCTCCCCCGCGCGCCCGCGCCGCCGCTGGACGCCTCCCTCGCAAGCGCCGCCCCCTCCGCCTCCTCCCGTGTCAGCCTCCCTCGTGCGCGCCGCACCCCTCCGCCTCCTCCCGCACCGGCCTCCCCTATGCTTGCGCCGCCGCTGCCGCCCTCCGCCTCCTCCCGCGCCGGCCTCCCCGACGCTTGAGTCGCGACTGCCGGCCTCCGCCTCCCCCACGCGCGCCACCGCGCCCGCCTCCCCCACTCAACAGCAGCGGCGCCGAGGTCCACCGCGCGCACTGCTGCGGCCCGCTTCCTTCCGCCGGTCGGATCCAGGCACGGGAAAGAGGAGCGTCTGGATCCAGGTGCGCAATCCTACGGCGGCTCCTCCTCGACCTGGATCTCACGCCGACGGCTAGCGGAGCTCGGTCTCCGGCGGCGCGCTGCTCTCTCTCATTCTATCTCTTCTGCTGCTACGGCAACGAAGCCCGGGTGGTTGGGATGGCGCGCCAGCGCGTGGGTCCTATGCCACGTCAGGGGTAGCGTCCCTTCGCTACCTCCGCCAGATTTACCGGAACTGAGGCTTGCGCAATAGGTAGCGGATGGGTTACCGTCCCCCGGTGTAACGATTTTTCCTCTATCACGGTACTGGAGGGACGGTTACCGTTCCCCAGTGCGACCAGTCTTAGCGATAACGAGCCATGCATCAAAGCCATACTCATCCTTCTCCACAGTCAGCGATACAGCAGCTGTATCTGCTTGGTTGAAGATCGAAACTCAGAGAAGAGTGGGAGAACGGATAGACCATAACATCCGCGGTCCCGTGCGCACGCTGGTTTCCGTACCTTGGCTTGTGCGTGCACGAGATCGTTATCAGCAACAGAGTTGGGCAGGATGCTGCTGTACAGATTTCAACAATCGGGAGCAGAGCAGGAGCAAGTGATGAGCATGGCGCGCGACCTACCCGCGTCTGTCGGGGTAAATTAGATTCATAGCACTTGTAAGGGAAGCCATCCAAAGAATGTCCTTAATAAAGAGGACATCCAATTCATACCCTCAAGAATGTTCCAACTCTCTAAATCATGCCATTATTCTCTTTTCTTCTCATTTCATTTATTGTTTGGCCTAAAATTGCATGGGAAAAGATGCTTGTGCCCCTGTCCTTTACAGAGACAATAGGAGCAAACAAATCGATCGAATCTTCATGAACACACGGGAAGTTTGGGGGAAAGAAAGACGAGACCCTAACCCTACAATCGGAGGCGGCAGCGGCGGCTCAGGCTACTCGTTGGAGGTAGCGGAGAGCAGCGGCCGGTCAGGGCGCACGCTCGAGCAGACGGCCGGGGCGGCGACGCGCCCAAGCAGGGGCAGGCGCACGCTCGCTCCGGCGGGCAAGGCAGCGATGCAACTGGTGTTGGGCCAGGCGGGAGCAGGCACGGGTATGGGCAAGTTCTATTTTTTAAAATGTATATTGTGATGATATATTCTCGTTTCAAAATTGTTGTCGCTATTAACTTTTTTTATTATCTTTGATCATTCGTCTTATTCAAAATATTTGTTCAAATATAAAATATTATAAGTTATATTTAAATTTAGAGCTCTTTTACTGTACCCCCAAGTTAATATGGGCCCTCCAATTTGATTGATCCAGTGGTCCAGATTTGACCTTATACTCCGGTGGTACGGTAGGAGTATAAATGTAATCTGGCCATCTATTTTGCAGGGGTACAATGGTTATTTTATAGAGGCATAAATAGTAACCTGTAGGGGTAATTTAGACTATTCCCATTACCTGATCCTCGATCTCGACCTTCAAGTAGCTCAGGCGGCGATGAGGCGAGCGACGGCACGAGGGGCTCCGGATGCGAGCCTCGTCAGCGACGGAAGGCGGCCTTGGCGGCGAGAGAAGGCGCTTGAAGGTGCATCTAGGCCCCTAATTTTATTTTGGTGATTAGCGTCAATACAATTAAGAGCGGACTAATCTTTTAATGAGCATGTGTGTAGATTATGGTACAAAGTTTGGTGATTAAATGCATAGAAACAGAAAGAGAGAAAAGAAGATGACAAAGTGCTTCAAGTTGAAATTGAAAATATGCTCAAGAATGAAGTTCATAGTATTTTATTTTAAATCTTGAGTATAGGAAAAACCGTACTATTAAGAGGGACATAAAAGTGTGAAGCGGAGGTGAACTAAGTGCAAAATTCCTATTTCTAAGCCATACAAAAATTTCCAGGACAAAATCATCGGACTTGTCCGACCCATCGGACAAGTCCATCGGACTCCAATACCTCTGCCACTCTGGGTCGTCGGACATGTCCGACGTCCGATGACCAGAGGAAAGTCCGACGCATCGGACACTTTCATCGGAGTACAGTTCTCCTGCCACCCTTTTTCATCGGACTTGTCTGAGCCATCGGACAAGTCCATCGGATTCCAGTTTCTCTATCCCTCCTGTGCCGTCGGACATGTCCGATGGCCATCGGACTTGTCCGATGGCCAACTTATCCGAGGCATCGGGCAAGCTTGTCGGACTCCAGTTTCTGCGCCACCTTGATTCATCGGACATGTCCGATGACCATCGGACTTGTCCGACACAGATCTCAGAAATTGGGTCTCCAATGACTCTTTTCCCATTGGGCTATAAATAGAGCCCCTCTTCGCACTTTAGCCGGTCAGTCACTCATTTCCACTCAAAAACACTCTCAAGCTCACTTTGATCTCCCCAACTCTCCTCCCTTCATTTCACTCTTGATTTGTGAAGGGATTGAGAGAAGATTGAAGTGCTCCATTGACTCCAAGCTTTCATCCTCTTGAGCACTTGGTTCATCCTCACCGCCGATAACTTTTATGTTTGTTACTCTTGGGGATTCTTCCCCTAGACGGTTAGAGGTGCCCGTAGAGCTCCCAACTTGTGTGGTGACGCCTCGGGAAGTTTGTATTGACCCCTCCTTTGTGGAGTTTCTAGTGGAAAACCAAGTTTGATCTTTGTGGTCACTTGGAGAGGTTAGGGTTGAAAGAGACCCGGTCCTTTGTGGATCCCTCAACGGAGACGTAGGCTTCTTTGTGGAGCTGAACTTCGGTGAATAAATCTTGTGCCTCTCTTGTGCTTTAAATTACTTGTGTCTCATTTACTTGTTCTTGCTCATAAACTTGCTAGTTAGGGTTTGCTTCGTATTTCTTAGATTAACTTGGGTAAGTTGCTTGCTAGTTGCTCTCCCTATTTTTACAGCTTCCCCTTGCTTATATTCACCTACTCCTAGCTTGCCTTACACTAGTTTTAACATTTACTCGGTCGATCTACTTTTCTATCCTGTGCCATCGGACAAGTCATCGGACTTTCCCTACAATCGTCGGACAAGTCCGACACTGCACATTTGACTTTATTATTAAGTGAATTTCAGGGATTATTGCCTATTCACCCCCCTTCTAGGCACTTTCAATTGGTATCAGAGCGAGGATCTTCTTGAAGGTTTAACCGCTTGAAGATAAAGATGACAAAGGGAAAAGAAATTCCGCCTAGTGGATCGTCCGAAGCAAGGTCCGAGGGTGATGCACATGGAGAAAATCCAAGGATTGAAGATATTGATAAGGATGAGCTACCAAAAGCCTACAACAATGTTATGTTTGATTATGATGATCTCAAAGAAGATCGCATTGGGCAAGGGTCCGGTAGACTCTCCTACTTTGATGGACAATTTTATGATCATTGGAAATGCAAGATGATGATATATTTGGAATCCATGAGTCCCCATGTTGCAAATATAACCGAGAATGGTTTCTTGTGGGAAAATAGAGACAATCCAACTCGTAAGGATCAAATCAACATTCATCGTAATGCCGTGGCTGCTAGTGCAATTGTTTCCGCACTTAGTGCCACCGAGTATGACAAGGTAGCCGGAATAAAGAATGCCAACCAACTATGGAGAAAGCTTGAGGTTATCTATGAGGGTATTGATTCTGTCAAAGATGCAAGACTTGAAGAACTGCAAAATGAGTTCAACCTATTCATTATGGGTCCGGGAGAAGGCCCAAAAGAAGTTCATGATAGGCTCATGAGGATTGTGAATCAAAGAAGAGCTCTAGGAGCCCAAATGACCGACTTAGATATTAACAAGAGACTACTACAAGCATTAAGACCATAGGACAACAACATTTGCTCAAACATTAGAGAGAAGGACAACTTCAAAACCTTCTCCACCGATGAAGTGCTTAGAAAGCTTCTTTCCCAAAAGCAACAAAATGATCAAGCCAATAAGACAAATGCCTTGATCAAGCAAATTGAGGGAGCAAATGGTGATAAAAAGGATATGGCACTCAAAGCCACACAAGAGAAAAAAAATAAAGTGATTGATTCTAGTAGTGAGAATAGTGATGATGAGATGGCCTTGCTTGTGAGGAGATTCAAGTCATTTCTCAAGAAAGATGGCTACAAGAAGAAAAGCTTTGACAAGGGCAAAGCGAGAAGATCAAAAAGAACTTGCTATGAATGTGGTGATGAAGGACATTTCATTACGGAATGTCCAAAGAAGAAGAACAAAGATGAAAGAAGGAAAGACAAGCACCATAAGAAAGACAAGAAGTACAAGAAGTATAGAAGGGGTGAAGCTCACATTGGTCAAGAATGGAATTCTGATGATTCATCCTCTTCCTCCTCCGAATCCGACTGGGATGAAGGAGGCATTGCTACACTTGCCATTGGCGTCACTCCCACCAACACTTCTCTATTTGGGAGCTTGAGTGATGATGATGACGATACCTCTCACAAGTGCCTCATGGCAAGAGGATCAAAGGTAAAAAAATCTAAACCCAAGTGTTCCTCTTATGCTAGTAGTAGTGATGATGATGATGATGTTAATGCTTCACTTCCTAAAATGCTTGAATTCGTGGAATTACTTGAAAAACAAAAGGAAGAAAATGATAGACAAGAGGAGCTACTTGAGAAACAAGAAGACTTGCTTGTTCTTGAAAAAAAAAGAAACCTTGAACTAGAGAAGCTCCTAGAAGAAGAGAGAAAGAAAAATAATGACTTAACTATGTCTGTCACTAAGATTGAAAATACTTGTGAAAATGTTAAGAGCATTAAAGATGAACTTCAAGAGAAGTATGAGGATTTGGAAAAGACTCATAAGTCTCTTGAAGAACAATATAGTATTCCTTCAACTTTCACATCCTCCTCAAATAATTTCTCTCATGCCTCCACTAACAAAGGATGTGATAGATGCTATAATATTGATGTTGACACTTGTGCTACTAATATCAAATTGATCGATGATTTTAACAAGCAAGTAAAGGCTCTTGAAAGCAAAATACAACATGAGAAAGATGTTGTTGATGATGAGAAGGCAAAGTATGCAAGAGGTGCGTACACATATACTAGAATGCCATATGTCATGGATGGCATTGGTTATGTTGAGGGTGCCAAGCATAATGCTCGGGAGAATAAGAATGGGAAGAAATTCCTTAAGTTCACCAAGGAAGGATCTTACCAAAAGAAGCAAGCCAAGAACAAGAATATTAATCATCTTTCTCTTGTTAATGATTCTCATGCTAATATGCCTAATGCTACTTGTGCACTCTTTTATGATTTTGATGCTTCATATGTGCTCATGAGAAACATGCATGGACGTGTGTTTGCCAAATATGTTGGGCCACGCAACAAGAGGCCAAAAGCTTGTGTGTGGGTGTCCAAAGTGCTTGTGACTAATGTAAAAAGACCTAAGCAAATTCGGGTACCTAAAAACAAAGCTTAATTTGTTTTCTAGGACTATGTCTCCGGAGGATCAAGTTGGATGATTGATAGTGGATGCGCCAATCATATGACCGGAGACAAAAAGATGTTCAAGTCATTCGAGCCAAGTCATGACAAAAATGAGTACATCACATTTGGTGACAATGGAACGGGACAAGTACTAGGTTATGGTAAAGTCCCTCTCACTCCTTCATATTCCCTCTCTAAGGTTATGCTTGTTGATCACGTTGACTTCAATCTTTTGTCCATTTCGCAATTTTGTAAAATGGGCTATGATTGTTTGTTTAACGAATGTGGTGTGACCGTCTATAAGAGGAGTGATGGCTCGGTTGCTTTTAAGGGTGTGTTTAAAGGAAAGCTTTATGTTGTGGACTTCTCCACGGATGAAGCTAGACTTGGTACATGCTTACTAGCAAAATCCAACATGGGATGGTTGTGGCATAGAAGGCTAGCCCATGTTGGTATGAGAAGTCTTCACAAACTCCAATAAGGCAGCCACATCATAGGACTAATTGACGTTTGCTTTGAGAAGGATAAAATTTGTAGTGCATGTCAAGCGGGAGAGCAAGTTGGAGCATCACATCCCGCCAAGAATGTGATGACCACCACAAGGCCATTGGAGATGTTGCACATGGACCTCTTCGGCCCTGTCTCCTACATAAGTATTGGTGGTAACAAATATGGTCTAGTAATTGTTGATGATTTTTTTCGCTTCACGTGCGTATTCTTTTTGCATGATAAAGGTGAAGTATGTGCTCAAGACGTTCATGAAAAGAGCACAAAATGAATATGAAGTCAAGATCAAGAAAATAAGGAGTGACAACAGCACCGAATTCAAGAACACTCAAGTTGAAGAGCATCTCGATGAAGAAGGCATCAAGCATGAATTTTCGGCACCCTACTCCCCTCAACAAAATGGGGTAGCCGAAAGAAAGAACCGCACGCTCATTGAGATGGCAAGGACAATGCTTGATGAATACAAGAAGTCCGACCATTTTTGGGCCGAGGCCGTCAACACCGCATGCCATGCCTCCAACCGGTTGTATCTCCATCGACTATTGAAGAAAACACCATATGAGCTACTAACCGGTAACAAGCCTAATATTTCCTATTTTTGTGTTTTTGGGAGCAAATGCTTTATGCTAAACAATAAACCCAAGACTTCTAAGTTTGCTCCAAAAGTTGATGAATGTTTCTTGCTTGGTTATGGGTCGAATGTTCATGCCTATCGTGTATTCAATAAAACCACCGGTTGTGTTGAAATTTCACGTGACGTGACATTCGATGAATCTAATGGCTCTCAAGGGGAGCAAGTTGTTAATGATGGTGTAAATGATGAAGCTCCTAGGAGCGTAATAAAACAGATGACCATTGGTGATGTGAGACCACAAGAAACATCAAGTATTGAAAATCAACCCTCTCCCTCAAGGCAAAACCAACTTAATGAGAATAAAGAATTAGATCACGCTAGTGGTCAAGATCAAGATGTTGGGAATCATGAACAAGCATCGAGCAATGATTCTCAAAGACATTATGAAGAGGTTGATAAAAATGGTGGTCAAGAAAGCTCACACCCACCGCACCCAAGAGTGCATCAAAATGTACAACGTGATCACCCCGTCGAGCAAATTCTTGGAGATATTGACAAGGGAGTAATCACTAGATCTCGAGTTAGTAATTTTTGTGAACATTACTCTTTTGTCTCTTCTATGAAGCCATTTAGGGTAGAGCAAGAACTTGAGGATGCGGATTGGGTGATGGCCATGCAAGAAGAGTTGAACAACTTCACAAGAAATGAAGTATGGACACTGGAAGAAAGGCCAAAGAACAAGAATGTTGTGGGCACCAAATGGGTGTTCCGCAACAAACAAAATGAAGATGGTGTTGTGACAAGAAACAAGGCAAGGCTCGTGGCAAAGGGATATTCACAGGTGGAAGGTTTGGATTTTGATGAAACTTACGCCCCCGTAGCAAGGCTTGAATCTATTAGAATATTACTTGCTTTTGCTACTCACCATGATTTTAAGTTGTATCAAATGGACGTGAAAAGCACATTCCTAAACGGGCCAATCAAGGAAGAAGTGTATGTGGAGCAACCACCGGGCTTTGAAGACTCTAAGTATCCTAACCATGTTTACAAACTCCATAAGGCGCTCTATGGGCTTAAGCAAGCCCCTAGAGCATGGTATGAATGCCTTAGGGATTTTCTTGTTAAAAAGGGTTTCGTCATTGGCAAGGCCGATCCAACCCTCTTCACTAAGCGTTTTGGTGATGATATCTTTGTATGCCAAATATATGTCGATGACATTATATTTGGTTCTACTAACCAAACTTTTTGTGATGAATTTAGCAAGATAATGACCAAAAGGTTCGAGATGTCCATGATGGGAGAATTGACATTCTTTCTAGGCATCCAAGTGAAGCAACTCAAGGAGGGCACCTTCATATGTCAAGCAAAGTACACACAAGACTTATTGAAGAAATTTGACATGGACAAGGCAAAGCCCATCAAAACTCCCATGCCGATAAATGGTCACCTCGACCTCAACAAAAAGGATGAACCCGTTGATCAAAAGGTATATCGCTCCATAATTGGCTCTTTGCTTTATCTTTGTGCATCTAGGCCCGATATCATGCTTAGTGTGTGTATGTGTGCACGTTTTCAAGCCGCTCCTATGGAGTGTCACATGGTGGCTGTTAAGAGAATATTAAGATATTTTGTTCACACACCCAACCTAGGGCTTTGGTACCCCAAGGGCTCAAAGTTCAACCTATTAGGCTATTCCGATGCGGATTATGCCGGGGATAAGGTAGATAGAAAGAGCACCTCTGGGACATGCCAATTCTTGGGTAGGTCCCTAGTGTCATGGTCATCCAAGAAACAAAACTCTGTTGCACTTTTCATGGCTGAAGCGGAGTATGTTGCAGCCGGTAGTTGTTGTGCACAACTACTTTGGATGAGACAAACTCTAAGGGATTATGGTTATAAGTTGAACCGTGTTCCACTCCTATGTGACAACGAGAGTGCCATAAAGCTTGCTTATAACCCCATTGAGCATTCACGCACAAAGCATATAGATATCCGCCACCACTTTTTTAGAGATCATTCAATCAAAGGGGATATCGAAGTTAGCCATGTGAGAACCGAAGATCAACTTGCCGATATATTCACCAAGCCGCTAGATGAGAAGAGATTTTGCTATCTTAGGAGTGAACTAAATATTCTTGACTCTAGCAACGTGTTGTAGAGAATGTGCACATCTGAATGGTGACTGTTTTGTTATTACAAAAAATTATTATTATTTTATGTCAAAAACCTGTTATTTGTGCTACTGAAGCTGGTTTTTTATCACTAGATCGAATCTTGACAAAATATGGTCATTGTTATGTTTTGTTGATTGTTGGCTGACCATAAGATGTCAAGACTTTCCATCAAACTATTTTTAAAGAAAATAAAGATCCTCTACTCTTTTCTGACTGGGATCTAATCTCTCTGGTCATTCTGGCGTCGGGCAAGTCCGATAGTTGTCAGACATGTCCGTTGGCGTCGGACAAGTCCGACGGTCTAGGGTTCGACCCTATTTAACCCAGCCCGACTTACCCCTTCAGTCAACCCTTCCTCATTCATCTCCCTCACGTTCTCTCTCCTCAAGAACACCCCCAACGGTGGCACCAAGGAGATCTCCCTCTCCCACCATCCATTGGAGCAAGTTTGGAGATCAAGAGGTCCTCCTCCACCAAAGAAGTCCGATCCTCCATCGTTTTTGCAAGGTTTAACCCTAATCCCCTCTCTCTTGGTTTCACCCTTAGGGTTAGGGTTATTGATTAATGCTAGTGCCAAATCTTGTTCCCTTGCATATTTGATCCATGAAGGTTGCCTCTAGTTAGTTGTTAGTGAACTAGAAGAAGTTTGGGTACTTGTGGTAGGTGGATTCGTGAAGGATCCAGGTTTTTGGAAAAAACTGTGTGTAATCGGACAAGTACGACGCATCGGACTTGCCCGATGATTATCGGACATGTCCGATGACTTGCAGTTTCTTCAAAAACCTACACTCTTCATTGATTCTCCTCACCCCTATTCCTCTTTTTGACTCCCTCCTAACTTGTTGCTCGCCACATTTTCTCAGCATGTCTGACGTGGAGGCATCCCCCTTGAGGGAGAAGAGGACCAAGACCGCCGAAGACCAAGGCCAAAGCCAACCCCCAAAGAGGAGGAAGGCCACTGCTGGGCGGATCTGCCGCACCAAATTGAAAGCCCCAGCTGCTAGAGGGGAGCCGGAAGAGACAAATGAGGTTGACAGTGTCATGCATCCTCCAGCGGAAATAGGGAACTCTGACCATGCCAAGGTGGACTATTTTCACGCCTCCACTGAGATCTGCTCTGCGGCAAGGCTAACTAACTTCTATGATGGTGAGAAAGAAGCTTTTGATTTCCGCTTTCATGCGCACTTTCATGCGGATTGGTACCGTTCCACCTATCTACGCATGAAGAATGCAGTGGTTGAGATGAAGTGGCTTGATTGGGATCACATGAAGACAAGGAAGCATCCATTACTCGATCAAGTGCTGGCTGCCTATGAGCATCATGGTCTCAAGACCTTCCTGACTTTCCAGTACTCGTGGAATAAGGAAATCATAGCTCAGTTTTATTCAACTGTCTATTTTGATGAGGATGCCAAAACCATGTCCTAGATGACGAATGGCACCAAATATACTTGCTCCCAGAACCAGTTTGCTGCTATGATTGGACTTAAGCACACACGTAAGAAAAGGCACAAGGTTCACAAGAGAAATCATATGGATGTTGATGACATGAGGTACATGTATGTGGACCCGGATAACTGCTCTCCTCCCAACTCCAATGGACTGAAACCATTCTTCTCAGTCTTGTTTCGGATCTGCAGGAGTACTTTAGCTCCAAGGGGAGGCAACTCTGACCGTATTCCTGCCTATCAGAGGGATATTCTGCACTGGGTTCATGGGAACAGGAAATTTGATGTCTTTGACTATGTCTTTCAGAAAATGTGGGACATCTCCATCTCTCCCAAGCGTGGCTGTGGATACGCACCTCACATCATGTTCATGATTGAGAAGGTGTCGGGCTTAACCTTCAACAAGGATATGAAGAATCTGAGCCTGAAACCTCAGATTCCTTCTAACTGGACTCCTGACATCGCCTCTGACCAGTTCTTTGGAGCAGCTCAGCCTCCATCTTCAGCTGCACCACCTCAGCCACCTCGGGGTGCCCCTCGGGACACTGGATCCTCTCATGTGCCTCCGCCTCCTCGCGGCAAAAGAAGCGGGATTATGAAGATGTTCAAATCCCTTATGAGCATGTGCACGAGCATTAATCAGAGGCTCGACGTCATTAAAAGAAATCAAAAGGGTCTCTATGACCATTTTGGTATTGAGACTCCTCCTCCACCGTCCCTAGTTGAAGGGTCACCTCCTCCCACTCATGATGACCCCGCTCCTCAAGATGACCCCACCTTCACCGTCGAGGAGATGAACTACTTTGGGTACTACCCGACTCCTCCTCCTTTCTCTTCTGGCGCAGGTTCGAGTGCTCAACACATTCGCTTTGAGGATGATGACGGCAAAGGTGGTGAAGATGAAGCTGCCCATACTCTTCGCCAGCGCAAAGGGAAAGAACCGGCTATTGATGAGGAAGAAGAGAAAGAAGGCGATGATCATGATGAAGACTACGAGTTCTCCGACGACTAGAGCTCTCATCACCTTCTACCCGCACTTTTCTCCTTTTTGGGTGTCTTGATGCCAAAGGGGGAGAAGTGTAGTTATCTCAGTTTTTTTTATCTTAGTTTGTGAGTTGTGAGTGAGTTTGGAGTTGAATTATTTATGGCACTATTTGGTTTGTAAAACTCTATTTTTGCTATCTATGTGGTTGGTTTGTGCACTTTATTTGCTTATTGTATTGGTACTTTGTTGATCATCTTGTTATTTGCATTTTGTCTATCTTTTATGATCTATTGGTGCAAATTAACATGTATGCACAGCTTTAGGGGGAGCTCTCATAATTTTCTTTTAATATGTGCACTTGTTATTATCTCATATTCTCTCACTCATGCACACACTTATGGGGAGCTCCTCATCACAAACTGAACCTTCATCGCATATTTTTATGAAATTTAGTTGTATTGTCATCAATCACCAAAAAGGGGGAAATTGAAGGTGCATCTAGGCCACTAATTTTATTTTGGTGATTGGCGTCAATACAATTAAGAATGGACTAATCTTTTAATGAGCATGTGTGTAGATTATGGTACAAAGTTTGATGATTAAATGCATAGAAACAGAAAGGGAGAAAAGAAGATGGCAAAGTGCTTCAAGTTGAAATTCAAAATATGCTCAAGAATGAAGTTCATAGTATTTTATTTTAAATCTTGAGTATAGGAAAAGCCGTACTATTAAGAGGGACACAAAAGTGTGAAGCGGAGGTGAACTAAGTGCAAAATTCCTATTTCTAAGCTATACAAAAATTTTCAGGGCAAAATCATCGGACTTGTCTGACCCATCGGACAAGTCCATCGGACTCCAGTACCTCTGCCACTCTGGGTCGTCGAACATGTCCGACGGTCATCGGACTTGTCCGATGATCAGAGGAAAGTCCGACGCATCGGACACTTTCATCGGAGTACAGTTCCCCTGCCACCCTTTTTCATCGGACTCGTCCGATGGACAAGACTTGTCCGAGCCATCGCACAAGTCCATCGGATTCCAGTTCCTCTGCCCCTCCTGTGCCGTCGGACATGTCCGATGGCCATTGGACTTGTCCGACCGCCAACTTATCCGAGGCATCGGGCAAGCTTGTCGGACTCCAGTTTCTGCGCCACCTTGATTCATCGGACATGTCCGATGACCATCGGACTTGTCCGACACAGATCTCAGAAATTGGGTCTCCAACGACTCTTTTCCCATTGGGCTATAAATAGAGCCCCTCTTTGCCCTTTGGCTGGTCGGTCACTCATTTCCACTCAAAAACACTCTCAAGCTCACTTTGCTCTCCCCAACTCTCCTCCCTTGATTCCACTCTTGATTTGTGAAGGGATTGAGAAAAGATTGAAGTGCTCCATCGACTCCAAGCTTTCAAACTCTTGAGCATTTGGTTCATCCTCACCGCCGACAACTTTTGTGTTTGTTACTCTTGGGGATTCTTCCCCTAGACGGTTAGAGGTGTCCGTAGAGCTCCCAACTTGTGTGGTGACGCCTCGGGAAGTTTGTATTGACCCCTCCTTTGTGGAGTTTCTAGTGGAAAACCAAGTTTGATCTTTGTGGTCACTTGGAGAGGTTAGGATTGAAAGAGACCCGGTCCTTTGTGGATCCCTCAACGGAGACGTAGGCTTCTTTGTGGAGCTGAACTTCGGTGAACAAATCTTGTGTCTCTCTTGTGCTTTAAATTACTTGTGTCTCATTTACTTGTTCTTGCTCATAAACTTGCTAGTTAGGGTTTGCTTCGTATTTCTTAGATTAACTTGGGTAAGTTGCTTGCTAGTTGCTCTCCCTATTTTTACAGCTTCCCCTTGCTTATATTCACCTACTCCTAGCTTGCCTTACACTAGTTTTAACATTTACTCGGTCGATCTACTTTTCTATCCTGTGCCATCGGACAAGTCATCGGACTTTCCCTACAATCATCGGACAAGTCCGACACTGCGCATTTGACTTTTATTATTAAGTGAATTTCAGAGATTATTGCCTATTCACCCCCCCCCCCCCTCTAGGCACTTTCAGCGCTTCAACAAAAGCGCACTCGGCTTTGGCCAATGTTCCGACCGTTGAGCAGCGCAACGAAGATTGGTGACCTCGATCTGCGAGGGGCTCGGGCGGCGACGAGGTGAGCGCCAGCACGAAGGGCCCGGGTCCATGGCTCGGCGGCAATGGAACACGACCTCTGCCGCAGCGCGCTTGGGATTGGCCAACACCGCCGATAGGGTCGCGACGGCGGTTAGGGTTCCGGTGGGGTGACGGATTGTGGCAGCAGGAAGAGGAGGAAGTTCAGACTGGAGCACCCGAAGGTCGGCTTCGACCACGTCGAACTGGTCGCCATGTTGCCGCCGCCGTGTAGCCGTGGCCGCCGTCGCTGTCTGTGCCTCAGGCACTGCTGTGAAGATAGGTACAGTAAAATTCCTGATAATTTCTCTTGTACTATTGCTTGATTACAAATTGTCAATCAAAGATTCCTAGAAAATGAACTGAATATTTAACTGATTATACTAAGATATGTCAATGAATTTTCAGACTGTATTGATCTCTCAATGTTAAAGTGAATGGTTCTCTGAAATAATCTTTGAATGTCAATTCCTTTGTGTATTCAAGGAATGAGCTGTCTTGCTTCTTCGTTAGCTGGCATTACCCGGCAATTTTCATAGATTAAACCATATTCAGTGACTTGATGGTATTTGCACTTAGCATAGAGTTGTGCTACATTATTTGGGGTCTGATCACATTCGTGAGAAGGATGGCATCTGGGCTGTGCTAGCATGGCTATCTATTCTTGCTTTCAAGAACAAGGACAACCTTCGAGGAGAGATTCTGATGTATTCAATGTGCAGAAATTCTAGTATTATTACTTCTCCAGAAAGTTTTCCAGTGATACCTTGAATTTATCCTAGAGCTAACTTAATAAGTATATATATTTATATGTATAGCTCTTACCAGTACCTGGATTTACACACTTGGAACTGTTTCTTATATTATCTAAATTATCTTTTCATCAGCTTGATCAAGGAGATTTGGTCAGATGTTTCCGATGTTGTTGTAGCTGATGAGTTTGAGTTAGGGATCCTGTTGATGGATATGTCTCCAAGCATCAGGGTATCCGGTACCTCTTTAGAGATGGTTCAAGACTGGTACGTAGAATCAATAAACCTGCGCTATAATTTACCTTCAGATACCCTCCACATTTATGTTCTTGAAGCGAAGAAAAAGAAGCACCATAAAACCATACTCCACATGTATAGAGGACGAGTTCCTTGATCATATATGATATAGTCATTATAAAAGCTATTTTGTGAACAAAGTTCTCCATGAGTGGGGGTAACTTCATCAGGTAGTAGGAAGGTAGTGAGTAGTATTTGAGTTGTAATGGAAAATTGTCTAACTAGAAAAAATCCAATATAAAAGGAGAGACAAGATTTGTGAACGAAAGCTTGGTCGCAGTTTCTTTCTATAAGCAGAGTCTATTTGCTGCTAAAATGGATTACAGTTTGGGATTCACTTTTTTTATATGAAGGTGTTGTGTTTTTTTTTTCAGGTTGTAAAAGATCTGGTATTGGTCAGAGAAGCGTAGAATCAGGATCTTAGAAGGGAGAGCAGGATGAAAAGAAATGCGGGCTGGTTGTAGATATCAAAAGCCCTTGTTGTTTTTCTCCATTGTTTATGAAAAGATGGTAGCCCAGAGTGGCACAGCTTGTAAATTCTATTTGACATGCACTATGATGTATATAATCATCTTGTTATCATCAAATTGAGGAATGAAAATTGGCATACAACCTGGACTTGGATTGGAATTTAATTATCTGTTATACGTTATTATCTGTGGTTGCCCTGTTGCTAGTAGTTGAAATTGGCATACAACCTGAACTTGAATTGAATTTGAAATGATACGATAATATATCATGATCAATGATTGATATTTAAATCAAGATCACAAAAGCATATAGAAATTGCTCTTTCAATGTAATTAATGTCAGCAACGACTTTCACCATATTAATTTGCAAATGGAGAGCAGCAAGAAGATAATTGTAAATGTCTCTGAGGAGGAGTTCTTGCTTTAGGCATCCATTATTATTACTTCAGGGTGCAGAAACACAAAGATTTAATTTGAGATGACAAGTATATAACATGGAGGATTTCGAATGTAAAATCAAGGTCACAAAAGCACTGTAAAGTCAATGAAATTCAGTTTTCACTTTCTTCTTGAATTGTTCACTGTACTACCTAAATTACAGAAATTTCAAAATAGAGAATAAAGACACACTAAAAACAGGAAATAGTTGTAGGCTTCACAAAGCATCCTGTAATAAATAATTGTGACCTTCTGGATGCATAGCCACATGAGAATAGATGTGAACTTCAGTAAGCATTGCTACAGGAGATCTATTGCCTCATGTAACCATCACCATTTCTTCAGGTGGGATGCCACAAGCAGCTCATCCATGCTTTCAAGTATCAGCAGAAGGTGGCCTATATAAACAGAAAAGAAAAAGGAAAGGAAACAATGTTATTTTGAGTGAGAACCTAGAACTTCATATATTAAGATTCGGATGATGCAGTAAACAGTATTTTAGCTTAGGACATTTGCGACGGTCATGGTTAGGATCCTTGCATACTATGCACAATCTCTTTCTTGTTTTGGTCCTCATAATTTCTTGGAATGGTTTTCTTCTCTTATTAGATTGGGCTCCCTTTGGAATAATCTGCACTAGATCAAGTACATTTTCTTCAAAAGATTGGTTGCCTGCTGAGAAGTGTGCAGGCAAAGGGCAAAATGTTGTTGGGTCAATGTTGTTTCCATTGTTATCGATGTCTTCATCTAGTATACTCTAGAAAAAGTCCATTGCCATTTGCCACTGATCGGTGTTTTGTGAAGCCATGAATAAAGCTTCAGTACTCTTGTTGCGAAGTTGGCGGTAACGGACTATTTGATCTAACCGCAGATGTGTACTTGTATTCCTCTCAGAAATGTATGCAACTTTTGCATCCATTGTCCACCTGTCATTGATACAACACCGTGGCATTGAGCTTAATCCAAGATACTTTAGAACAGAAAAAATGTGTGTGCATGGGATATCTTCACACTCCATCTTACGACATTCACAGCTCACACCATCCACTTCATTGCTGTTTAGAATGCAGCTCACATAAAAAAATTTCTGAACATTGTTTCTCATTGTAGTTTTGAACATATAGGTACCATCTTCCTCTTTCACCAGTTCAATTTCCCATGATGACATTTTCCTAACATGTTGCCTAACCTTCTTGAACATTACTGGTGTGTAAATAAGTGCAACACTTTTTTCTAATGGTTCTGCATATGACGGAGTGAAGTTTTCGGACTGTGAAGCTTTTGCATCCAACTCAGCCTTATTCCTACGAATTCGGGAAATGCAATGCTCATAATGCTCGAGCAAATCAACCAAGGACATTTTCCGATCTAGATGCCTTTGTAGCCTTGAGTTCAGACTTTCACTACGTTGATTACTAAGCACACCAAAGAAATGCATTCCCTTGGTGTAAGCTGCAGACCATTTCTGACGTAGTTCGTACATCATGGTAAACCATTGGTTGTCCTCATTGATTTCATATGTTTGCTTGAACTGATGCCAACAATTCTCAAATTGATCAATGTCCATGGGATGGTAAATAAATTCTCTGAATTCCTTGAGCATTGGGTTGCGGAGGTTCCTTGTCATATTTTGTTCTATATGCCAGCTGCACAACCGATGGTCCGAGAGGGGCATGATTATTTGAATGGCTTTTCTCATTGCACTATCACCATCCGTGATCAAAGACTTCGGATGCTTCTGCCGTGCTGCTTCCAGGAAAACCTGAAGTAGCCACTCATATGATGAGACAGTCTCACTAGAAAGAATACCACATCCAAAAACAACTGTACTGCGATGATGGTTGACACCAACAAATGGAATAAAGGGCAAGTTGTAGCGGTTCACACAATATGTGCTATCAAATATTACTAAGTCTCCAAATGCCTCATAATCTAGCCTTGATTGAGAATCTGCCCAAAATATGTTTTTCAGATGGCCCTTACTATCTACACAGTATCTGAAGAAGAAATCAGGATCGACCTGTTCTTGTGCCTTCATGTGATTGAGTAGAAACTGTGCTTCTTTGCTTCTAATCCTCTTGGTCTTGTATCTAGCAAAGAAGTTGTATAGGTCTCGCTTCATAAATCCTGACTTCTCATAGCCTCCATAGTGCTTCTCCATAACCTCCATTATTTGATAAGTACGAAGGCCACCAAGTGCATATTCAATGGCATCAGCTTGTTGTGCAGCTGTCATTTGTCGATGTGATCGTAACCAGGGAACTTGTTGACTGTTAGCCAGTTGGTGGTTATGTGCATCAATGAAATTCCTAACATACCAAACCCCAGTATTTTCGTCCAGTTTAATATGAAACTGCGCCAAGCATCCACATCGGGTTACGCCACGTGGTTCCCTTTTTGGATCAGTTCAGTCATAGTACATCTGTAACCTATCTCCTTCTCTTGAGCAAAGAAACCGCCTTTCCACCAACACTCCAGTCTCCATATCACGTTTTATGTCATCCCTTCTAACACTAAAACCTTTTCTCCACGCATAGTCGTTGTAATAACGGAAACCATCTTCCTCGTTGGCAAATGTTTGACTAATGATCATGTGATATTCTTCAATTTCCTCCAAACTAGCAGTGTTATCATTCATAGAAAGACCCTGTCATAAGATAAGTATTGTTATTGTTATTATATCTAGGGACCAGGATATGTCATATATCTAATAGTGCAGGCAGATTTTAACTGAAAATTCAGTTGATAAAATTAGTTACCATAAATTATTGTCCTATCGAATTGTAACACCAAAGTCAGGATGCAACTTGGCTCATTCAAGTGTTGGATAAAGATTTATGTCAAGTTGAACATCTTATTGTGAATCTATACAGTATGTAGATGAATGTCACTACAATCCTGCAATTTTGCCACTTAAATGCATTTAACTCTATCTAATTGAGATGATGATGTTGTCCCCTGATAATCCAACAGGCACATTGCAATGCATCCGCCCAAATTGGACATGATATAGGCCTATCTGTGCAACACTAAAGAATCCAAAATGCACTAGTGGAATACCTCAGCATTCGTCGAGACCCCAGTCCCCACTTTCTCCTTTGACGCCAGTTGTGCTCCCTGCTGCCGAGAAGCCACTCCGACCGTGGTTGTCTACGCCATGTCCTAATCCAGATGCCCCGTGCAAGTCCTGTTTACCACTCGCACTACCCGACTTGATACCATATCGGCGGCGCAGAACTGGATTGGGCTAGATCAAGGAAGCCATGACTAGATGTGGAGGAGTTCGTCGTGTGCAGTTGCCGAAGATGCAGCAAAGCATTAGATGTGAATTTCGTTTTTCTTTTTGATCAACGCACGAAACTGAAGCTAGTTACGTGGATACATAGAGAGAAAATTGGGCCAACCCATAAGACCAAGCATTAGATGTGGATATGCAGCCTACTTTTTTTTTATCAGCGTACGAAACTGAAGCTAGTTACGTTCAGCTGTTGTGTTATTGAAGGCTCAATAGCCATGTCACATTTGTATAGAGTTGTTCAAGTGTCGTTTATTTTATGAGATCCTAAACAATTTCAAATTACAAATTTGTCAACTACAAAGTTTCATAACTTTTTGAGATCTACGACTTTTGTTTTGATTGTTTTTTCATTTGAGGTCGTTTAAAAAATTCAAATTTTCAAGTTTCAAATTTCAAACGCACTTTTCATTGATAAAATTAACTCAAACTAAAAATGTTGCACTACAAAGTTATATAACTTCTCAATTTCAACAACTTTTATTTGGGCCATTTCTTGATCCAACATACTAATAGTAATGTTGTTCACAAATTTTGTATCTGTATTCTAGTTCTATGAAACTGTACGAGAGATGTAAATTTAGTGAACAATGTTACTTATCACTTCGTCGAATGAAAAAATGATCAAAATAAAAGTTTTATATATTCATAAGTTATACAACTTTGTAGTTAAAACCTTTTTATTTTAAGTTAGTTTACTGCTTCAAATTTTGAAATTCAAATTTGAGAAATTCAAACTTCATTTTTTTTATTGATAATTTATTTCAAATTAAACTGTTGTCAACTACAAAGTTTCATAACTTTTCGAGATCTACGACTTATGTTTGCTTTTTTTCTTTTGAAATTAAACATTCCTTCAATAATTTTGTTGTGGGTTAAACTTGCCCAATTGATCTTTTTTATATCCTCAACTTTCTCAACCAGGCTCAGAAACTTGGAATGAACATACCGGAGCGATGTAGGACACAACATTACACCAATGGTATATAAGACAAATCTTCTTTGAAAGTGTTCATCATGTAGTCTATTATTTCTGAAATAGTCTACCAACACTTCAATAGTTATTTGTGTCCCATATTTCGCCTTGTAATTATGGAATAATGCATTGATGGCTGCATTTTTCCTGATAGGAGCATCCAAGAGCTCCTCCCCAACTGAAGGGAGTCCCGTAATGTGGCCTACATCATCAGTGGTGAGTTCCATGCTTGATCCGTAGATTATGAATCTCTTTGTCACAGGATCAAAGTCTTCTGCCAATTCTTTGCAACGGTGACGTCGAATCAACACATCTTTTATCTTCAACATGTTGCCAAATCCAATGTCTTCAATAGCTTTAATTTGTTGAGGACTGAAAGTACTAATGACCTTGAAATAACCTGTTTGGGAACAGACTTGTGTTTCCTATTAAGTCAAATTTAGTATGATCAGATGAAGAACAAAATTGCATAGGGAATAAGACCACATATATAAGTTAAGAGGACTAAAGATGAGATATACGTCATGAAATCTCATGATTCAGATGCATGTATAAAGACATAAATGTTTTGTAGATCCTAACAGTAATTGGCAATCAATTTAGCTGACAAAATCAAGTAATTCATATACGGAGTTAATTGTTTCAAGAATATTGAAGTACATTTTCACATTGAAAGCACAATCAGTAATTGCAACAAGTAAATGCAGTGACAAACTGAGCTTCATGAGTCTCATCTAGTCTCTAATAATTGTGATACGTGTACAAGCAGTAATGATACTGATCTTGATATGGGGTGACAAACCTTGGTTGTCGGGATGTGTGCAGGTTGATGCTGAGGTGTGTTTGCTACTGGATTGAGATCAATGTTTCGACCTCGTCTGCGTGATCGTTGCCCTTGACGGCGATTTGCTGTTGTTGATGGTGTTGAAGACGCGGTTGGAGGTAAGCCGCCCTTTGCCGGACCTGCTGTTGCTGGCGGTGTTGTTGTCGCAGATGGAGCTGTTGCAGCACCCTGCTGTGAACCGCCATTTGGACGATGGATTGAAGCTGGCGGGCCGATGGTAGCTGGAGTTGCCATCGATGGGGTCACCGACGCAGCATAGGGCGTTGATGTAGTTCCCTGCTGCACATATCCATTTGGCCAATGGATGGAAGCTGGTGGCGTTGTGGCCGCTGTAGAGATCGACGCCACAGATGGCGTTGACGCAGACGGCATTGATACAGTACCACCAGCATGTGGCATGTGGTTGGAAGCTGCTGCTGGATGTGGCTGTGTCGCAGTTGCAGCATTTGACGGTGATGCGGCGGCGTTAGGGTACTTACGTCGCCGAGCTCTGTTCGTCACGTTCTGTGAGGTGGGCGTATCCATCTCTCACGAAAGTGCAGCAGTTCATTTCAACGGGGTGCTCCTTTTATGCATGTGCTGCCCACGTCGCTATTTTCTTGCCGAGCAAACTGAGATTTTGTTATCACTTTCGAATTTTGAATGTATTTATTGGCCACGTTGTCATCTCCTCGGCGATGGAACCAAAATTTGTTATTCTATATTCAAATTTTGTCTCTATCTGTTGCTTGGATGCGGCAAAATACTCAGAGCTTCAGCTGTTCGTACCTCATTTATTTTGAAAAAAAATATCCTGGCAAAAGGAACCTTGAGCAATGTGGCTGTTACAGTTTTTATGATTAGTTAGATCATGACTCTCCACGTGCACGTGAGTGAAGACAAACCGTTCAAATATGAAAACATGAATTTGAACATGATTTTAATACAAACCATTGTGTTTTCTCAATTTATCACTCGATTTTCTCTGTTTATCTCGGGGGGACATGGCCTAATTTGTCCCGCACTAAACTCCGGACCTTTATATCGTGTCTCTACTACTATGACCTAATCAAGATGATAAAATTTGAAGCAGTAAACTAATATAAAATTTATGAACAGCATTACTATTACTATGATAAAATTTGAAGCAGTAAACTAATATAAAATTTTGAATTTTCACAACGACCTCAAATGAAGAAACAATCAAAACAATAGTCATAGATCTCGAAAAGTTATGAAACTTTGTAGTTGACAACAGTTTAATTTGAAATAAATTATCAACAAAAAAATGAAGTTTGAATTTCTCAAATTTGAATTTCAAAATTTGAAGCAGTAAACTAACTTAAAATAAAAAGGTTTTAACTACAAAGTTGTATAACTTATGAATATATAAAACTTTTATTTTAATCATTTTTTCATTCGATAAAGTGATAAGTAGCATTGTTCACTAAATTTATATCTCTCGTACAGTTTCATAGAACTAGAATAGAGATACAAAATTTGTAAACAACATTACTATTAGTATGTTGGATCAAGAAATGACCAAAATAAAAGTTGTTAAAATTGAGAAGTTATATAACTTTGTAGTGCAACATTTTTAAATTGAGTTAATTTTATCAATGAAAAGTATGTTTGAAATTTTAAATTTGAAAATTTGAATTTTTTAAACGACCTCAAATGAAAAAACAATCAAAACAAAAGTCGTAGATCTCAAAATGTTATGAAACTTTGTAGTTGACAACTTTGTAATTTGAAATTGTTTATGATCTCATAAAATAAACGATACTTGAACAACTCTATACAAATGTGACATGGCTATTGAGCCTTCAATAACACAACAGCTGAACGTAACTAGCTTCAGTTTCATGCGCTGATAAAAAAAAAAGTGGGCTGCATATCCACATCTAATGCTTGGTCTTATGGGCTGGCCCAATTTCCTCTCTATGTATCCACGTAACTAGCTTCAGTTTCGTGCGTTGATCAAAAAGAAAAACGAAATCCACATCTAATGCTTTGCGGCATCTTAGGCAACTGCACACGACGAACTCCTCCACATCTAGTCATGGCTTTCTTGATCTAGCCCAATCCAGTTCTGCGCCACCGATACGGTATGAAGTCGGGTAGTGCGAGTGGTAAACAGGAGTTGCACGGGGCATCTGGATTAGGACATGGCGTAGACAACCACGGTCGGAGTGGCTTCTCGGCAGCAGGGAGCACAACCGGCGTCGAAGGGCAGCACAATCCTCCGCCAATGGATTCTCGGAAAGTGGGGACTGGGGTCTCGACGAATGTTGAGGTATTCCACTAGTGCATTTTGGAATTCTTTAGTGTTGCACAGATAGGCCTATATTATGTCCAATTTGGGCGGATGCATTGCAATGTGCCTGTTGAATTATCAGGTGACAACATCATCATCTCAATTAGATAGAGTTAAACGCATTTAAGTGGCAAAATTGCAGGACTGTAGTGACATTCATCTACATACTGTATAGCTTCACAATAAGATGTTCAACTTGACATAAATCTTTATCCAACACTTGAATGAGCCAAGTTGCATCCTGACTTTGGTGTTACAATTCGATAGGACAATAATATATGGTAACTAATTTTATCAACTGAATTTTCAATTAAAATCTGCCTGCACTATTAGATATATGACATATCCTGGTCCCTAGATATAATAACAATAACAATACTTATCTTATGACAAGGTCTTTCTATGAAAGATAACACTGCCAGTTTGGAGGAAATTGAAGAGTATCATATGATCATTAGTCAAACATATGCCAACGAGGAAGATGGTTTCCGTTATTACAACGACTATGCCTGGAGAAAAGGTTTTAGTGTTAGAAGGGATGACATAAAACATGATATGGAGACTGGAGTGTTGGTGGAAAGGCGGTTTTTTTGCTCAAGAGAAGGAGATAGGTTACAGATGTACTATGACCGAACTGATCCAAAAAGGGAGCCATGTGGCGTAACCCGATGTGGATGCTTGGCGCAGTTTCATATTAAACTGGATGAAAATACTGGGGTTTGGTATGTCAGGAATTTCATTGATGCACATAACCACCAACTGGCTAACAGTCAACAAGTTCCTTGGTTACGATCACATCGATAAATGACAGCTGCACAACAAGCTGATGCCATTGAATATGCACTTGGTGGCCTTCGTACTTATCAAATAATGGAGGTTATGGAGAAACACTATGGAGGCTATGAGAAGTCGAGATTTATGAAGCGAGACCTGTACAACTTCTTTGCTAGATACAAGACCAAGAGGATTAGAAGCAAAGATGCACAGTTTCTACTCAATCACATGAAGGCACAAGAACAGGTCGATCCTGATTTCTTCTTCAGATACTGTGTAGATAGTAAGGGCCATCTGAAAAACATATTTTGGGCAGATTCTCAATCAAGGCTAGAATATGAGGCATTTGGAGACTTAGTAATATTTGATAGCACATATCGTGTGAACCGCTACAACTTGCCCTTTATTCTATTTGTTGGTGTCAACCATCATCGCAGTACAGTTGTTTTTGGATGTGGTATTCTTTCTAGTTAGACTGTCTCATCATATGAGTGGCTACTTCAGGTTTTCCTGGAAGCAGCACGGCAGAAGCATCCGAAGTCTTTGATCACGAATGGTGATAGTGCAATGAGAAAAGCCATTCAAATAATCATGCCTCTTTCGGACCATCGGTTGTGCAGCTGGGATATAGAACAAAATATGACAAGGAACCTTCGCAACCCAATGCTCAAGGAATTCAGAGAATTTATTTACCATCCCATGGACATTGATCAATTTGAGAATCGTTGTCATCAGTTCAAGCAAACATATGAAATCAATGAGAACAACCAATGGTTTACCATGATGTACGAACTACGTCAGAAATGGTCTGCAGCTTACACCAAAGGAATGCATTTCTTGGGTGTGCTTAGTAATCAATGTAGTGAAAGTCTGAACTCAAGGCTACACAGGCATCTAGATCGGAAAATGTCCTTGGTTGACCTTCTAGAGCATTATGAGCATTGCATTTCCCGAATTCGTAGGAATGAGGCTGAGTTGGATGCAAAAGATTCACAGTCCGAAAACTTCACTCCATCATATGCAGAACCATTAGAAAAAAGTGTTGCACTTATTTACACACCAGTAATGTTCAAGAAGGTTAGGCAACATGTTAGGGAAATATCATCATAGATAATTGAACTGGTGAAAGAGGAAGATGGTACCTATATGTACAAAACTACAATGAGAAACAATGTTCAGAAATTTTTTTTATGTGAGCTGCATTCTAAACAGCAATGAAGTGGATGGTGTGAGCTGTGAATGTCGTAAGATGGAGTGTGAAGATATCCCATGCACACACATTTTTTCTGTCCTAAAGTATTTTGGATTAAGCTCAATGCCACGGTGTTGTATCAATGACAGGTGGACAATGGATGCAAAAGTTGCATACATTTCTGACAGGAATACAAGTACACATCTGCGGTCAGATCAAATGGTCTGTTACCGCCAACTTCGCAACAAGAGTACTGAAGCTTTTTTCATGGCTTCACAAAACACCGGTCGGTGGCAAATGGCAATGAACTTTTTCCAGAGTATACTAGATGAAGACATTGATAACAATGGAAACAACATTGACCCAACAACATTTGACCCTTTGCTTGCAGACTTCTCAGCAGCCAACCAATCTTTTGAAGAAAATGTACTTGATCCAGTGCCAATTATTCCAAAGGGAGCCCCATCTAATAAGAGAAGAAAACCATTCCAAGAAATTATGAGGACCAAAACAAGAAAGAGATTGTGCACAGTATGCAAGGATCCTAACCATGACCGTCGCAAATGTCCTAAGCTAAAGTACTGTTTACTGCATCATCCGAATCTTAATATATGAAGTTCTAGATTCTCACTCAAAATAACATTGTTTCCTTTCCTTTTTCTTTTCTGTTTATATAGGCCACATTCTGCTGACACTTGAAAGCATGGATTAGCTGCTTGTGGCATCCCACCTGAAGAAATGGTGATGGTTACATGAGGCAATAGATCTCCTGTAGCAATGCTTAATGAAGTTCACATATATTCTCATGTGGCTATGCATCCAGAAGGTCACAATTATTTATTGCGGGATGCTTTCTAAAGCCTACAGCTATTTCCTGTTTTTGTATGCCTTTATTCTCTATTTTGAAATTTATGTAATTTAGGTAGTACAGTGAACAATTCAAGAAGAAAGTGAAAACTGAACTTCATTGACTTTACAGTGCTTTTGTGACCTTGATTTTACATTCAAAATCCTCCATGTTATATACTTGTCATCTCAAATTAAATCTTTGTGTTTCTGCACCCTGAAGTAATAATAATGGATACCTAAAGCAAGAACTCCTCCTCGGAGACATTTATAATTATCTTCTTGCTGCTCTCCATTTGCAAATTAATATGGTGAAAGTCATTGCTGACATTAATTACATTGAAAGAGCAATTTCTATATGCTTTTGTGATCTTGATTTAAATATCAATCATTGATCATGATATATTGTCGTATCATTTCAAATTCAATTCAAGTTCAGGTTGTATGCCAATTTCAACTACTAGCAACAGGGCAACCACAGATAATAACGTATAACATATAATTAAATTCCAATCCAAGTCCAAGTTGTATGCCAATTTTCATTCCTCAATTTGATGATAACAAGATGATTATATACATCGTAGTGCATGTCAAACAGAATTTACAAGCTGTGCCACTCTGGGCTACCATCTTTTCATAAACAATGTAAAAAATGGAGAAAAACAACAAGGGCTTTTGATATCTACAACCAGCCCGCATTTCATTTCATCCTGCTCTCCCTTCTAAGATCCTGATTCTACGCTTCTCTGACCAATACCAGATCTTTTACAACCTGCAAAAAAAACACAACACCTTCATATTAAAAAAGTTAATCCCAAACTGTAATCCATTTTAGCAGCAAATAGACTCTGCTTATAGAAAGAAACTGCGACTAAGCTTTCGTTGCTTAATAAGTTTAATACATCATTCTGATCCATGGCCTCAAACTCACATTAACTGTCAAATATTTTTGCGTCAAAAGTAATTTGTTGCTATGAGTAAGTCTGAGCATGCATTGACAGCCATTCTTTTTACAGTTATTTATAAATCTTGTCTCTCCTTTTATGTTGGATTTTTTCTAGTTAGACAATTTTCCATTACAACTCAAATACTACTCACTACCCTCCTACTACCTGATGAAGTTACCCCCACTCATGCAGAACTTTGTTCACAAAAATAGCTTTCATAATGACTATATCATATATGATCAAGGAACTCGTCCTCTATATATGTGAAGTACGGTTTTATGGTGCTTCTTTTTCTTCGCTTCAAGAACATAAATGTGAAGGGTATCTGAAGGTAAATTATAGCGCAGGTTTATTGATTCTACATACCAGTCTTGAACCATCTCTAAAGAGGTACCGGATACCCTGATGCTTGGAGACATATCCATCAACAGGATCCCTAACTCAAACTCATCAGCTGCAACAACATCGAAAACATCTGACCAAATCTCCTTGATAAACCTGATGAAAAGATAATTTAGATAATATAAGAAACAGTTCCAAGTGTGTCAATCCAGGTACTGGTAAGAGCTATACATATAAATAGATATACTTATTAAGTTAGCTCTAGGATAAATCCAAAGTATCACTGAAAAACTTTCTGGAGAAGTAATAATACTAGAATTTTTGCATATTGAATACCTCAGAATCTCTCCTTGAAGGTTGTCTTGTTGTTGAAAGCAAGAATAGATAGCCATGCTAGCACAGCCCAGATACCATCCTTCTCACGAATGTGATCAGACCCCAAATAATGTAGCACAACTCTATGCTAAGTGCAAATACCATCAAGTCACTGAATATGGTTTAATCTATGAAAATTGCCAGCTAATGCCAGCTAACCAAGAAGCAAGACAGCTCATTCCTTGAATACACAAAGGAATTGACATTCAAAGATTATTTCAGAGAACCATTCACTTTAACATTGAGAGATCAATACAGTCTGAAAATTCATTGACATATCTTAGTATAATCAGTTAAATATTCAGTTCATTTTCTAGGAATCTTTGATTGACAATTTGTAATCAAGCAATAGTACAAGAGAAATTATCGGGAATTTTACTGTACCTATCTTCACGACAGCGCCTGAGGCACAGACAGCGACGGCGGCCACGGCTACACGGCGGCGGCAACATGGCGACCAGTTCGACGTGGTGGAAGCCGACCTTCGGGTGCTCCAGTCTGACCTTCCTCCTCTTTCTGCTGCCGTCATCCGTCACCCCACCGGAACCCTAACCGCCGCCGCGACCCCATCGGCGGCGTCGGCCAATGCCAAGCGCGCTGTGGCAGAGGTCGTGTTCCATTGCCGCCGAGCCACGTTCCCGGTCCCTTCGTGCTGGCGCTCACCTCGTCGCCGCCCGAGCCCCTCGCAGATCGAGGTCACCAATCTTCGTTGCACTGCTCAACGGTCAGAACGTTGGCCAAAGCCGAGCGCACTTTTGTTGAAGCGCCTTCCGTCGCCGCCAAAGCCGCCTTCCGTTGCCGACGAGGCTCGCATCCGGAGCCCCTCGCGCCATCGCTCGCCTCATCGCCGCCTGAGCCCCTTGAAGGTCGAGATCGGGGATCAGGTAACGGGAATAGTCTAAATTACCCCTACAGGTTACTATTTATGCCTCTATAAAATGACCATTGTACCCCTGCAAAATAGATGGCCAGATTACATTTATACTTCTACCGTACCACCGGAGTATAAGGTACTGTAAAAATGCTCTAAATTTATCTAGTAATAAATCAAATCATGTAAAAGTATATTATATTTTTTAAATTTTTTTAAATAAGACGAATGGTCAAAGGTAGCGAAAAAAGTCAATGACGACAACAATTTTAAAACGGAGTGAGTATGCCACAAGTTCATGCCAAATACTTTTCAATTTTCGAATTTGTATCCAAAGTTCAATCTGCTTGGTGCCAAAAGTATTTGTTTGACTGTTGTTTGATTTAAAATGAACAGTCCAAAAGAAATTTTGAATTTAATTAAATGGCTGAAATTGGCCGACATAAGGCTGCTGGGAGCGCTGGAAGCTTTCTGTACAGGCAGGGGCAGAAGTGTCTTTTTCCAGTAGTTTTAGGCAAAAAGGAAAATGAAAATAAGAAGAGAAGGAGAGAATGCTATGAATTAGTCAAAAAACACTTTTGAGGGCATATTTTGGATGTTCTTTTTACTAAGAGCATTCCTTGGATGACTGTACTTATGAGTGCTATGAATCTAATTATGCCCGCGTCTATCGCGTACGTGGGCGTTTGCGGGCCACGTGTCCTGCTGTGCGCACGGCACACAGGCACACAGCAAGCATGGTTGAAATAACCGGGGTTAACCGGCCGGTTAACCGAAAAACCGGTCCGAGCTGATTACCCTGGCCGGCCGGTTAACCCCGGTTGTGATTTTAAAAATTTTAAAATTAAAAAAAAAACATATTAGACTTAATCAGAATAACCGACCGAACGGAATAACCGGCCGGTTAACCGGTGAAATCGTATAAAAACCGGTAATTTTAAATTTAAAAATATGTGTTCAAAATATATCAATAAAACCGACCTAACCGTCCGGTTAACCGAAATAACCCGTCGTTTAACCGGTCCTCGGCCGCGTGCTCCTCAAATCGATTTTTGCCCAGTTAACCGACCTTTATTCCGGTACCTGATAACCGATGAACCAGGCCCGACCGGTTTCACCGGTTCATCCGGTCATGTAAACAAGTGTAATTTGCCGTGGCGTGCGAGCGGCGCACGCTGCTTTGGTTCGTCAGGAATCAGGCAGGGCGTCAGCTGGCTTGACCGCTGAGCACACGCAGCAGCAGGTCGCCACCGCCGAGGAGTGGTTGGTTGGTCAAGTGCGGCGCGGCCAGACACTGCTTGACTGCTAGCCCGGCCCCGTAGCCCTTTGCCATTTGAGGACGTGTTTGTTCAAACTTGGCGACCGCGCCGTGCTGGACTCGTTCGTTGCGGTGCAGCGCGTCGCCGAGTCCAGCCGGTCGAGTCCTCGAGTCCTGCAGGGCTGAGCCCGCCATTCCCAGCTTTGTTTTGCTCCAAGCGTTCAACCTTCTAATATTATCAGCTGAGTCCGATCCGCTAAGCTCACGGCGGGCTAGCTCAGTCGCCGTCCACCGTTGACCGACCGTACCCCGCACACCACATACAGAACCGGTCTTACTTGTTACTTGTGATTATTTAATAATCCTTCGCTTTGCCTGCAAGCTGTGTGGGTTGCCGCGACTTACGACCTGTTTGCGACCGATAGTTCTCGTCTGGTGGTGGTCGTGCTGCTACTGTGGCCTGACTTCGTCACCTCCACTGTACGTACAATGTATTGTATGGTGGAGTATTAAACAAAGTAAGCATTACTTAATACTGGCACGGGCGTCCGTTCATCATGATCGCTGGCTAGGGCTACTACCGTACGACCATGTTCATACGATGTTCCTCATCAACAGTTGCACACAGAGACGTAGGGAGTGGCACGAGCAATGATTGAAATAAATGCTTTTTCCGCATGTTATAAAAGTGGAGCAAAAAGGATTGTGATTATGCCGCGCCCATACATGATACTCCACATTTATTCCATTGGCATTGGGTATGTACTCGTAGCAGTATGTGTTCTGAATATTGAATGCTTAAATGAAGGCAATCAATCATACAGTTAAGAGCCGCCACGAGGACGTCGAACGGAAGGTGCATCCACTCAATACTACGGCGGTGTGGAGGGACGGTGGTGGTAAAGTGAAAAGCAGCGGCGATCGTCCCTCCCAAAATCGGTACTACCTATACGTGGCTGGCCGTAAGATTGCCACGGCCAGAAACGGCAAAAGACGCACAGACAAACAGAAGCACGCCTCTGGCCTCGAGATTATCCGTCGAGAGCCCCCCGAGATCTCCGGACCCCGGCCGAACAACCCTTTAATCGATCACCGCTCGTCGCACACGAATCCACCGTGTTTTGTCCCGAACGGGTAACCGCTCGCTCACAAGAGAAATACTAGTAACCGCACATGCTTGTTCCCGTGGCGTCTAGTGGGTGGGGCAGCAGCATATCCCGAAATTTCCAGATGCCTCTGCCCTCCTCCGCCCGTTTCCGTTCGTTCCCTACGGGCCTGTGGTGCACGTCCCCCACCACCACGCACGCCCCGCAGATGACGACGAGCCCCGTGCGACGCTACCGAGACCGCCGCGGCGGGATAACAAAAGGGATAAGCGACAGCAACCCACCTGCCGCTGCCACCCGGGCCCCGCCGTCTCTCGCGGCGCCACGCGTCCTGCCGCTTCAGCCTCCGCCACACGTTTCCACAGAAAGAGGCTGGCCTGCGGGTCCCACCGGCTAGATTCCGCCACGTGGGGTCCCTCCCCCCGCGCCGCGGCGAGACGAGGTGGCTCTCGCCTTTTGCTTCAAGTTGCCTTGCCGCCTCCGCTTCCTCTCTCTCTCTCGGGTAACGATATGGTGGAGGTTGGACTGGACGGTTATAAAGCTTTGCCCGCACTCCACAGCCGCGCAGCTCGAAAAACCTACTCGGCTTTCTCCTCCCCGCCCGATTTTCTCGCGCCCGATCATTCATTCCGGCTTTTTCTTATTCTCTCGGTCTTCGTTGCGTGCGCCGGGGGAATCTGGTTCCAAAGCGGCGGCGGTGGCGGGCGGCTGAACGCGGACGCAGAATCTGTGATAAGAAGACGATAGAGCGATCCTCTTTTGTGGGCGGTGACGGTGGTGGTGGAGGATTTGCGCTGGAGGAATCCATTTTTAGGGCGGTGCCGGCGCGATCGGTCCGGGATCGAGAACCCTCCTTTTTTCCAGGGAGGAGAAGAGGCGAGAGGCGCGGCGACGCCCGACCCAGTCGACCCGACGCGTCCAGCCCGGCGGCAGGAAGTGGGGGCTATAGGAGGAGGAGGACCCGGTGGTCGCGAGGATGGCAGGGAGCATGCAGGCGGCGGAGGCGGCGGGGCGGCTGAGCGCGCTGCTCTCGCTGCTGGCGCTGCGGCGGATCCTCGCCGTGCTCCAGCCGCTGGCCCTGCTCCTGCTCCTGCCCTTCCGGTGGCGCGCGCGCCCGGGGGCCGTGGCGGTCTCGGCGGCCGCGGCGGCGGGCGACGCCGCGGCGGTGGCCGCGTCGGGCGCCAGCAGCGGGAAGAAGGGCAAGTCGGCGGCGGCCGCGGTGGTGCTGCGGGTGCCGGCGGGCTCGCCCATGGTCGCCGCGCGGAGGCAGGCGTCGGCGCGGAGGGAGGTGGCCGTACGCCGGGCGCGGGAGGCCGGCCGCGAGTACGAGCTCATCCCCACGCCGCGCGGCGAGACGCTCTTCACGCAGTGCTGGTGGCCCCACCCGCCCTCCTCCGCCATTAAACCAAGGTGAGACCAATTGATCAACCCAGGTCCAGTTCGGCGCGTTCACATGTGCTTGAAAGTCTTGTTCCCTTTCTTCCCTGGAAAGGTGCCATCTGGTGTTATTGTGCTGACCATTCGTTCCTTGCCGTTGGCAAATCGTGATGCAGGGCGCTCGTTGTGGTCATGCACGGGTTAAACGAGCACAGGTATGATTGTTTCATGTTCCCATCAGATTCTTCAAAATGGTGGTTTTAGGCCGGTAGCTAGCGGATGGCTGACCCTGACCTATTTTAATTGGTCTGGCTTTGTAGTGGGAGATATGATCATTTAGCCAGGCGGTTGAATGAAATCGGCGTCAAGGTGTACGGGATGGACTGGACTGGTGAGTGCTCTTTTTACTCACCTTCCTCTCAGATGTGATGCTTGGCAGTTGGCCAGCTCGTTGCATTTTAATTTGATTTTGTTCCCGTAATGTGAGTGTTTGAATGCACAAATTATTATGACTAACAATGGCAAATTCTCTTTCACAAAAAGGAATATTAAGAGTCACTGTCAACTCTGGGGCATGCTCTGGGGGGACAGGGATTCATGTGTATGAAATAAATCGAGCAGAAATATCTAGTAGAGCATTACTAAAAAATCTTTAAAAATTGGTGACAAGAAAAGACAACTGAAGAAAAGTTGATTTGGACTAATAGATCTTTAACCTTGGCTCGTGTTTTTTGGTTATACATATTACATACAAATTTGACTCGCTTTAACTTGCATAAGAACCTTTCAAAATATTTGGCAGACTTTCATGTTTTGAATGAAATTTTGATCCTAAGCTGTAAAAGACTAAAGGCCTGCTGGATTACAACATAATTTAACAAAGGAAGCAAATGGCCTGTGGACAAATACTTCAGTGTTCAGTTTAGCTTCCCCTTGTCAGAACAGATTCTGAATTACCATGTCAGACGTTAAGAACAGAAATTGAGATTCTAGATTCTTATAGTGAGCAAGGAACCAATTTCAATGCAAGAAACGATTGGATAATGAACTGATTGATACTCTGGAAGTCAAGGATTTGTCCAATCGATGTGATCTGAACTGCAGTTTCGTAATGATATTCAGCATGAGTTCCTTCTCTAACCTGTAGAATATTATGTGATACAGGCCATGGTGGAAGCGACGGTCTACATGGATATGTTCAGTCTCTGGATCATGCCGTCAGTGACTTGGTATGAGCAGATAAACGCTTCTCCTGTTGCCTGAGACTCCTTGTATTAAATTCTAACCCAAATCCTTTTGTCCAATGCAGAAAATGTACCTCAAGAAAGTCTTAGCTGAGAACCCTGGTCTTCCATGCTTCTGCTTTGGACATTCAACCGGTGGCGGCATCATTCTGAAGGTAACATCATACAGTTGTTTTATGTTAACTGTACTAGTGGTGCTCAGTTCCACATTGTCGTGCTTGTACAGCTGTGTTCCCCTGCATAACTCTTTTTTATGGCTTCGATTCTTGACAGGCTTCACTTGATCCAGAGGTAGAAACTTGCATTAGTGGTATTGTACTCACGTCTCCAGCCGTTCGTGTTCAGCCTGCCCACCCAATCATAAGGGTATGTCTCGTTCTTTCATGACCAATACATTCTCCTTTCATGTGAAAGAAAAGTCAACTTGAGTAGAGTGATGCTACATGAAAAGGAGCTTGGCCAGTGATATAAGAAAATTGTTCCACAATACGTATTTGTTTTGCTATGTCTGATCAGAAAACCATGTTCCTTCCTCTGCTTACAAGATTCTCTGTTTCTTACTACAGGTCATGGCACCAGTTTTTGCTCTCATCGCACCTAGGTACCAGTTCACCGGGTCGCACAGGAACGGGCCACCGGTATCGCGCGACCCCGAGGCCCTAAAATCCAAATACACGGACCAGCTTGTGTTCACCGGCTCGATCCGTGTCAGAACGGGCTATGAGATCCTCCGCCTCACGTCCTTCCTCCAGCGGCACCTGCACAGGATCGCCGTCCCGATGCTGGTGCTGCACGGCGCCGACGACATGGTGACCGACCCAAACGGCTCGCGAGCGCTGTACGAGCAGTCCTCGTCCGTGGACAAGTCCATCAAGCTCTACAACGGGCTGCTCCACGACCTCCTGATCGAGCCCGAGAAGGACAAGGTGATGGACGACATCGTGGCGTGGCTGAGCCCCAGGATCTGACGACGCTGGCCGTGGCGTGCCGGCCAGTCCGTCGGTCTGACGACGCTGGTTTTTGGTCACGAGCCGCTGAGCGCGGAGGACGAGCGAGCGAGCTGCCTCACCGCCTCCGGAAGGCGATGACGCGGTCTGATCAGATGCAGAGCGAGGACCGCGAGAGGCCTCGCCTGCCGGCGTCGACGATACGAGCGCAGCCGAGCAGGAAAGTAATATATTTACCTATGGCGATGGCTTACTCATGCCTCCCTCCATTGTGTCCCGAGATTTTTGGTCAGGGACACGTACGTACGTACGTACGAATATGTAAAAATGTTCGTTGCGCCCTCGGTGGCCGCACGTGTGGTGTCCAATAATTTAGACGCCTCTTCCCCACGGATGATGTATTGATGCAATTATTTGCATTGCATTGCACGTGAATTGATCTCTTCGAGTTACCTGCTCTCTTGTTGCTGGTTGCTGTTTTGGTGACTTCTGTTTGTCTGCGGCGTCGCCATGGCGCCAAATGGATTCATATACCGCGCGCAGCTTTGATTGTCTGTGGTCCGGCAATTTGGCTGGGTGGGCGCTGCAGGAGCTCTCTATGTCGGAGATTGTGCAAGCGTCCTATGATTTTGAACTTTGATTTGAGGAAATGGTCCTTGATGCCGTGGCATATGATTTCAGCGTTTAGTAGGCTGGGATGGATGAGCCGTGATCCGATCTAAGGAGTAATAAGCTTCATATATCGCGCTTCTATTTTCAGTTTAATTTATGAGGTCTCTCTTTGCTGTTCCGGGAGTGGTTCAAACGTCGCAGTCCACGCTGTCCGCGATGGCGAGGGTTTGAGGTCCTGACTTCACGCTGAAAAGTTTCACAAAAGTGACAGCCCAAAGGAAAAGGTTCAATGCCTACGGGTACAAAAACGGGTGCTGTCCGATGTACCGATGGACGGACGAGATACCTCCTATCGCGTGAACAAACAGGACAGACCATTCCAGCCAGTGAACGCGCCGCAATCCTGCAGTCGCGTTTGTCCTTTCTCGAAAGATCCAAGTCATATGTTTCCATCCTTGCCAAACACCTCACCGCAAATTACACTATTACCATTGAGCTTTTTGTGTTCTCGTATTTTGATCTCATGCTGTCCTTTTTTTTTCTTCCGAAAAAGGATGAAAAAACATTCACTTCATATATAATACTTGGAGCCTGGAGAGCAGTGAGCAGAACCATAAGCGTCCCTCCCTGTCCACCTTAGCTCCACCACTACTTCTAGAGCTTCTTTTAGATATACACATTACCAAAATAAAAATATTCCACCAAAATTCTCTAATATGATATCTCAATGCAAAACATTATTTTCAAATGTGAAATTATTGTTTGAGATAGCACCCTAATTTTTCTTTCATATCCAATCTCAATACTTTGCAAGAAAAAAATCCAAATAAAACAAATCAGGAGATACCACTTGACTTCATATAACATAACATGAATGTCGCTTTCTTGCACCTCGGTGGACAGCTCCTACCCATTAGCCATTAGATATTGCGGGATCAATATTTTCATTTGAGTCTTCTATCTTCCTATATCAAGCAAAAGCGATCCCTGCTAAGAATTTATTTCTTTTCTCACAAATGTATATCCATTCACAACATTACAACATATCATAAATTTTTGGTTCTACAAAAATATCCATCAAAACATCAATAATTTATTTCATGCTCGTCTCTAGAGCAATAACAATATAATTTATGATGATGTCACCAGACTCATTATTCTGCCAAATGAATCATGAAATCGACTATATTTCCAAAAGGAAAACCGGAAAGAGCACACAGAAATCGACTATGGAGCCTAGAGAGCAATGAGCAGAACCACATTTGGAGAGACTACATAAGCGTCCCTCCCTGTTTATCTTAGCTCAACCACTACTTCTAGAGCTTCTTTTAGATTATACGTGTTACCAAAACAAAAATATTCGACCATAATTCTCTAATATGATATCCCCGAACAATATTTTAAAATATGAAATTATTGTTCATGATAACACTATGTTTTTTTTCATATCCAGTCTCGATACTTTGTAAGAAAAATCCGTATAAAATCAGGAGATACCACTTGACTTTAAATAATATGAATGTCGCTTTCTTGCACCTCAGAAGAGAACTTCTATCCATCAGCCATTAAATAAGATCGATATTTTCATTTGAGTAATCAATCTTCCTATATCGAGCAAAAGCGATCACCGCTAAGAATTTATTTCTCTTCTAACAAATATATATCCATTTGCAACTAGATATATCATAAATTTTTAGTTGTATAAAAATATCCATCAAAACATCAATAATTTATTTTATGCTCGTCTCAAGAGCAATAATATAATTTATGACGATGTCACCAAACACATTATTCTTTCAAATGAATCATGAAATAAACGACTATGCATGATTTTCAGAAGGAAAACCGGAAAGAGCACACAGAATTCCACCATGAGTGTGTGGTTCTACCATGAGGGGCATCATGGTAAATCAATTTTTCTCAGTTTCCTTGGACTGCTAATCCGCCTCTATAAAAGGATAAGCTCCCGGTGCAAGCAAAAGCCCACAGAGGTACTACAGAACAGGGAAGAAGGCGACTTGCTTCGTACTGCTCACCTAGCCGTTTCACCCCCCTAATCTCTCGCCCCTCCCCGTCGGCGGCGATCGCCGGAGGCCCGCGCTGCCGCGGGGATCCTCTTCGCCATGGCCTTCCACGGGAAGAAGCTCATCAACGATCCCGACGGTAACATCCCCCGCGCCCATTCTCCCCCATTTCCCGCTCAATTCCGGGGAGTTTTTCTTCGATTGCTAGGGTTTAATCGCGACCCATGGTCTCAGCGGGGCTTCGGCTTGGTTTGCCTTTGCAGATGTGGTGACGGAGTTCATCGAGGGGCTGGTGGAGACCTACCCGGGCCTCCAGTATCTGGATGGGTTCCCTGAGGTGAATTTCAGGAGTGTGAACAAGTTGGAGTGGTTCCTGTGTGCATTTTGTGACGATTTTTTTCGGAAATTTGTGCAGATTAAGGTCGTTATTCGTGCTGATGTTACTCGTGGTGCCTATGAAAAGGTTGCGGTCATATCAGGTAGTTCTGTTCTGCTTCGATTGTACTGCGAGTTTAGGAGACTGTTCCACTAGAACGGGCCGGTCCAATTTGTTATTTGTATTTGCTCAACTTAAACAATATTTCATCAATGTAGACTGTGATAAGTTATTCCGTGAGCACCTATATATATCCCTTAACCAATTTCAGGGCATAAAATTTGCTTGTTAACAAAGTATAAGTAAGTTCATCACAGGAATGGTTTATGTAATCTTGGAAGACAATGCATTTCCTGTAAGCAGGGAACGCTGCATGTTGCAGCATTGTCATATGCTTCCCTCTGTGAGGCGCATCATGGCCCTTGCAGGGAAGATTCGTTGTCTATTCTGGTGTTTACATACTATTATCCCTTCATAGTTCATACTCTAGTTTCAGCCAATCTTAACATTATTAAAAAAGTGGTCTGGATAGTCCATTAGTTCGTGCTGCATTTTATTTGACTATCATGTTGTAACTGCTTATTGTTGCATCCTGATTTATTTCATAGGTGGTGGAAGTGGCCATGAACCAGCCCATGCTGGATTTGTTGGGCCAGGGATGTTGACTGCCGCTGTTTCTGGGGATGTCTTTGCTTCTCCACCTGTTGATTCAATTTTAGCTGTATGCGTCTTTTTTAAACATTGTCAAACTTCTTTCCTTATTTAAATCACTATCGAGCTCATATTCCAACTTCATCTTCTCATTGTAGGCTATTCGAGCTGTAACAGGTCCCATGGGATGCCTTCTAATAGTAAAGGTATATTTTAAAAAAAATGATAATTGTGAGAATAGTAGGGGGCACTTAACATGTCCGCAAGATTGTGCTTTCTGGATTATCTAATGCTTACCGTATCATTTATTATTGTTACCAAGTTTACATTTTACTACCGGTTCACTTACACACATGTTACGAAAGAGGGGGGGGGGGGGGGGGGGATATGCTAAAATTTTACCTTTGCATCTTCTGTGTCGTAGTTTTCTATGGGTTGTACTAATCAGTAGTCACAGTACATAACATTTCTGTAGTTTCATATCAGTGTTTTTCCTCTCCTGCTAAAACCATTTATCAAGTAAGCTGCTGCTTGTGAAAAATACCCCTGATAAGATACAAGTGAATTTAGGGAGCTTATCTTAATACTATCTGCTGATTACGTTATGATGTTGTTGGCACTGCCTCATACCCTCTCATTCAATGAATTGCGTACTATGTACATGGTTTTAGGAAAAGTAGTCCTCATGATTGTTATTTTGGATACTGATGCAGTGATCCTGGTATTGTCTTTCAAACATTTATTCTGAAGCATTAGTTTCTCTTCAAGTTAATCTGTGAAGGTGTTGCATCAATCAATCCTTTGCTATGTTGCATCTTTCTTACCTTCAATTGTTGAATATTTGCAGAACTACACTGGTGATAGACTAAATTTTGGTTTAGCTGCTGAGCAGGCAAAATCTGAAGGCTACAAGATTGAGGTTGATTGAACCGCACACACGCATCATAGTAACTTAGTATGCTGATCAAATTGAAGTATTTATCCTCCACTTGCAGATGGTAATTGTTGGGGATGACTGCGCGCTTCCGCCGCCTCGGGGGATAGCTGGTAGAAGAGGTTTAGCTGGAACAATTCTTGTGCATAAGGTATTTTAGTTTTTGCCCATTGTTTTCCATAATTCCTCTCTTAATTATCTTCTCAGGTATTGGTATGCTATATTCGTATTGAGCAATGCTGACTGGAGCAAATGGTCTTCCTTTCAAGCAATGGACTGTTTGTTCATGCAAGCTACCTTTTTCATCTAGTTTCACTAGGTTTTTACATTCTTTTATCTATGTGCTAGATGTGGTATTGGAAACACTAAATTATATATTAGTTGTAGTAATCCGGACAATGCCATAACTTTTCTGTAGGAGTAAAATTTTATTTGGTTGAACCAAAAAAATTTCCAGCTTCACTTGTTAAGGGTAATGCTACATGTGATGTTTAATGTGATATATACTGTTTCTTCTAAGGAATATTCCATGCTGAGCATACTCTGGCACTAGTATCACATTTTGTTTTATGTTATGCCCTGAAGACTTGGAGGTTTGTCTTTATTTCACAGGTTGCTGGGGCTGCTGCAGATGCTGGTTTATCTCTTGCTGATGTTGCAGCAGAAGCAAAACATGCATCTGAGGTTGTGGGTACAATGGGAGTTGCACTTTCTGTATGCACATTGCCTGGACAAGTGACATCTGATCGTTTGGGCCCAAAGCAAATGGAGCTTGGCCTTGGAATTGTAAGTTGAAACCATTTCAATTACCATTCCCGGTTTCCCATATATCACTTAAATAAACAGTTGAAATATTTGAGTATATTTAGTTTTTTAATTGCATATATGCTTGTTTTATTTAAGTACACTTGAGAACTTGAAATCTGAAGAATATATTTATTCGCAGCATGGAGAACCTGGTGTTGCTGTTGTTGATCTACAGACAGTTGATGTAGTGGTAGAGCACATTCTTAAGCAGATATTATCACAGGTAACTTTCTTATTTGCAAGTTTATATTTTGATGTCTTTTTGTTTCTCCGTTTTTGAACAACAACAACAAAGCCTTTCATTCCAAGCAAGTTGGGGTAGGCTTGGGATTAAAGTTTTTTTTTCATTCTTTGAACATAATGCAAATTTTGTTTCGTCTTGACTGCACTCCAGCCAGATAGCTTTAGTTTTTCTGTCATCGCTCTCTTTTCATTCTGGCACCATGTTTGCCATTAAACTCCAGTTGTAATATGAGATCTATGTAGGTTGAGATAACTAGTTTGAAAGGTGGAAAATATGCTTACTTTTTTTTATGGAAATAGTAAGAGTGTCCACATTAAAAAATGGTCCTATACTGTATTTAACTGAAATGTATTATGCAATGCAAATTACATGGAAGGGTAAATTACGCTACATGTACAAAGGAAACTGTTCGCTGTTACATGTGTAGTAATCTACCTTATAATTATTCATGCGGTGATCTTACATCCTTGCAGGAAACCCAATATCTTCCTATCACAAGAGGGAGCAACGCTGTTCTCCTGATCAATGGGTAATTGCATATTTGACCATTTCCCCTGCTGTATGAATTGAATGACACAAGTTGAAAACAAATAAAATTTCTTTGTGGCATAATATTCTGTGATGAAGATAATTGTATGACAGTGACTGTATAATTTTAGTGCTTTGGGTATTGTGGTCTGACCTAATGTACATGGCTTTTCAACCTGTTTTAGTTTATGTTTAATAGATATATGAGGGTCATTGAGTCGGAGATCACAAATCCCTTTCATTCTGATTATACAACAAATGAACCTTCTTAGAAAGATATCACATCGATATTTTCTGCACCTAGTTTATGCTATGGCGCAGAGAAATCTGGGGGTATATATGCAGAATCTGCAGGTACGTAGAAAAGTGACCTGTAGTGCTCTTCACTCGGCAACGCTAGGTGTCGCTTCAAGGGATTGTAGGAATGCGTCTGACGGAGCATTGAAAGTTTGTTCTCCTAATTACTCTGAGATGCATTCTCCATTTGTTTATCTTTCTGACCATACTGTTTACCGACTCTCCTCTTTTGAAAGTACGTGTGACCTTGCTACAACATGTTTATATTGTCTAACAACTCAATATAAGAAAATTGAAGTTAGCGATAGTATGATAATATTTGATGTCTCTGAAGAGGTACATAACTCATGTGTATCTATTTCCTTTATCTGCATTGTGTACTCTCAGTTGAGTTCGTTGTGCTACTACTTGTTTGATCCCCTTTTTTTTACAGATTGGGTGCTACTCCTATCATGGAACTTATGATTGCAGCAAGGAAAGCGGTTCCTGAGTTACAGCTGGAGTATGGGATTGCTGTTGACAGAGTCTACACTGGCTCACTTATGACTTCACTAGATATGGCTGGTTAGTTCCTAAAGTAATAATGTGAATACACTTTAATAAGAACTGCGCATTTCTTTTCTTCAACCGCAAATTATCTTCGAAACCACCCCACCCCCTTGCACACATATGACAAAATATATATAGCATACGTTTTATGTGCTATGTAAGTAGTCCATGTAGTTGACTTATGGTAATTTCTGAACTTGTCAGCCAACTTCCTCAAAATTCTGTTTTCATTTGCAGGATTCTCTATCACAATTATGAAGTCAGATGAAAACATTTTGCAGAGACTTGATGCTCCAACTAAAGCTCCGGCTTGGCCTGTTGGTTCTGAAGGTATCTCTCGTCATAGCAGAAGGCTAGTTGACTTATCATTAAATATCGAGAATTCTTAGTAAGGCTGCAGGATCATCATTATTTCCCTTTCATTTTTACTGCTAACTTTGCTTCATTTAAAACTAATATGAAGTGAGCCATACAAAATTCTTCAGTATGCTTGAAAGCTATATTAGCTATTTCAATTATGTGTAGGCTAGATATATTTAGTTGGCTTCTCTTTGTATTTCCTGCATTCATATGGGAAACATTATATCTGATTATCAATTTACTAAACTTAATTTTGATTGTAGGAAACCGACCACCTGCAAAATTTCCTATTCCTGTACCACCATCACCTTCAGTGAAGGATGACGAGGTAAACCAAATTCCTCATTATGATTTTTTGTACTATTTTCTTTGCTAAGCTTGTCTTACTTGGAGTTCACCTGCACTTGATTTGGGAGATGTGAATGAAGCACATACTCCCTCGGTTCTTAAATTGTTGATCGTTTGGACAACAACTCTAGTTCATTTGTGAACTAGAATTCTACTAACAACAACAATTTAAAAATGGAGGGAGTATGGGATTTTCTGTTGCTTGGCATTCCTTTATCTTAGTTGATGTGAGAATTAGTAGGAATGGATAGCGGTGGGAGCAAAAATTAGATATCTGATTCTGATGTCATTGATCCTTTCATGATGTTTCTTCATCATACTGGCATATTAATATCCATCAGTTGCCACTTTCAGTTTCTCAGTTATGACGACTCAGCTATTGCTTTGCAGATTACTCAACCTCAGGAGCTCAGCACACAAGGGTGTATTTTGGAGGCTGCTATTGAAGCAAGCACTAAAGAAATTATCAACATCAAGGATAGCCTAAATGAATGGGACAGTAAAGTTGGTGATGGTGACTGTGGAACAACAGTGAGTCTCATACTTTCAGTGCTTATCTGAACATGTCCATTCTGTTCTAATATGAAATGTTTCACTGTTATTTTTCAGATGTATAGAGGTGCTGCAGCTATTCTTGAAGATATGAAAAAACGGTAAGTTAAACATTTATTATTTATAATTTTATGAAATATATTTAAGCAGTTTAACTATCGTAATATGTCTGTTCATGTTTCAACTTTGGTTCTTGTCCTATGGAACTGCTGCTTGTAATTTTATTTTGGAAGTGTGTTATCAGTAGCATTTCATTCTTTTGCCAGCCAATGCCTTTTCCTGTCTTTTTTCTAGTTGTTGGTTGGCTAATTTTTATGATATAATTTAGCTTATTGCTGTCACTAGGAAAAGTATGTTTTTTTCTCTTTGCCAGGTACCCTATGAATGATGCAGCTGGGACAATAAATGAGATTGGGGCAACTATACGAAGGGTGATGGGTGGAACAAGTGGAATCTTGTATGATATCTGCATCTGTCTGCACTCTTTATTTCCTTACTGACAATATGATTCCTGCAGATTTGAACTTGCATTTCCTTATATTTTACAGGTATGACATACTCTGCAAGGCTGCATATGCTAGCTTAAAGCAAAACACAACAATTACCGCAAATGAATGTAAGAAATGTGACAGTTATGATTGCCATGACCATTTTTTATAGAATTTACAAGCTAAGCAAGATATGCTTCTTTCCACAGGGTCTGATGCTCTGGAAGCCTCTGTTGCTGCTATTAGCAAATATGGTGGTGCCAGCATAGGATACCGTACAATGCTAGATGCCTTAATTCCTGCTTCTACCGTCCTGAAACAGGTTACTTGCATCCTCTTGCTCTTTTTGCACTATATTATCCATATTTATCTGATGAAGTTACTGTGCTAAACAGAGGCTCAAGGCTGGGGATGATCCTGTGGCCGCCTTTATCGCTTCATCTGAAGCAGCGTCAGCTGGTGCTGAATCAACTAAACAGATGCAAGCAAAGGCATGTACTCTCACCTGCCACACTCCTGGGCTTTGTATAGCTCTTGAAACTGTAACTCTATAGCACCAGATTTATTCTCCAATTTTGTCCCTCTGATAATGTCCATTTGTATGGCACTTGCAGGCTGGTCGGTCATCATACATTGCTCCTGACCTCCTGGCTTCAATCCCTGATCCAGGAGCAATGGCTGCAGCTGCATGGTATGGGGCGGCGGCCCTTGCGGTGATGAACAAGCTGCAAGGTTCTCAGAGCTAGTAGTATATATGCCGTGCACTATTCATAGACCCAAAGTACTATACTGACCGGAAAATCGTTCGGGGCATTTTCTCACCCCCGCTAGAGTTGGTTTCCGCCTGTGCTTTGCATGGGCCGAGAAGTCGAGTTCCATATTTTGTTGCATTCTCAAGAATTCAAAGAGTTTGTAGAGGAGACAAGATAATTGAAGCTTTGCTTTTGCCTTGTCGATGATATCTTTGCGTGCCGTCTATGTTGCGAAGCCATCGTTTGTTTTATGTTGCCTGAATAATACTGGGTCTCGTTTCCTGTTGAAAATTCGGTAGAAACAATGGTAATACGCACCTGTGACGACCGTGCGTGGAGGCGGCCTAAGGATGATGCAGTCTTGCTTGCAAACCAATCGAAATGGCAGCTGGGGTGAATAGAATCTTGCATGATTGTCCGGCGTCTGGCCGTGGGAGCCTGCGAAACTCTTTTGTCGTGAGTCGATCGAGAAAATTTGAGAATTCGTGAATCAAATGTGAAGCAGCAGTTCAATCAAAGCCAAGAAAGAGAAAGGCTTCCAGTTAAAAAAAAAAGAAAGAGAGAGAAAGGCTTACGTCAGCATATAGGGTCGGAATTGTAATCTCGCGTCCCGCGCCACGCGGAGCAACGGAACCGCGACAAAGCGCGACCGCACTCGCCCTGCGGGAAGCAAAGTCAGCAAACAGAGAAGCATCTGCAGACTGGTGTTCTGCACTGCGAGTCCGCGACCAGTCATCGCGCCCGATTCCGCCGCCATCGCGCCTCGCCTGGCCTCAAGGTCTCCGGCGTCGGCTCTGCCCCCATGGCGGCGCGGGGGAAGAAGCTCATCAACGATCCCAACGGTAAGACGTAGAACTTTCCTCTTGTTCGCGTGGAATTCTCCGGGTATTCCGATGGTCTCCGTAAGATCATAATTCTGAGAAACTTGACGGGTTTGTGGGGTGCAGATGTGGTGACGCAGTTCATCGAGGGCTTGGTGGAGATGTACCCGGGGCTGCAGTACCTGGACGGGTTTCCCGAGGTGAGGTTGCGCGATTGAATTCTAAACGGCGGGCTCCATTCCGCCCCAATTTTTTTGGTGGTTTCTGCTGTTTATTTTGCGCTGGGGTGTTCAGGTAAAGGTGGTGCTTCGCGCAGATGTGGCGGCCAGGACGTATGATAAGGTCGCAGTTATATGCGGTAATCTCATGCTTGCTTTGCAGTTTGTTTCCTATTAATTTCGAATTCTAATTGAAAATCTGGTGATAACTCTAAGTGATATGTCATTTGAGCATGGACTTGATCGATGTGTTATGGTTGTTGGAGGCAGAGGTTCGTGCAGACTGATTACTGGTGGCCTGATTGACGAAGTTATTAAAGTACATTGCTTAAAGTTGCTTTAGAGTACACGATATAGACATCTTCAATCCTCTTCACAGAGTATGACACTCAGTATAAAATTTAGAACTGCATATTGATTGAAAGAGACGATGTGCTCTGAATATTTGTTCAAACATCTTATTGAAGAGCCAAAGAGTGATCTTACGAGATTGAGTGACATTACATGCTCTCGGTTGGTGTTCTTGTTATCGCCTTTCATATGTTCAGCTGAACAGCAATTCGATAGCTGTCTATTGTGGTTTACTTTTAACTTTTCTGGCAAACCAGCTTCAGTAAAATATACAAAAATTTTATGATAATCCTGTTGTTTTCCGTGTACTAAAACATTATTGCTGTATGGTACATTTAGCACCTTATTTTTTGTACTCAGGTGGTGGAAGTGGCCACGAGCCAGCCCATGGTGGATTTGTGGGTCAAGGAATGTTGACGGCCGCAGTTTCTGGAGATGTTTTCACCGCTCCACCTGTTAACTCTATTTTAGCTGTATGCTCCTGAAAATTACTAGTTCAAGCTTTTCACTGGCCCACTTTTGAAAACCTTCATCCAGTGTTCTATTATTGTAGGCTATTCGAGCTGTAACAGGTCCAAAGGGTTGTCTTCTAGTAGTAACGGTACTTACATTTTGTGCCAATTAAATGTGTTACAGAATTATGTTAAACCTTGATGTGATTTTAGTATGAAGACTTGTAGGACAATGCCAAGTAGAGCATATAGAATTTTGGGAGGGGAGATACTGCAGATTATAGTTTGTAAATTTTAAAATAAAGTATATAACCTTTCTTAAATGCAGAATTACACTGGTGACCGACTTAATTTTGGCCTAGCAGCTGAGGAAGCAAAATCAGAAGGCTACAGAGTGGAGGTTTGCACATGTTCTCTGCCTTCTAATTATCAATTCAGATTAACAATTGTTTATGATTTTATATGTCTGGTCAATGCTATCAGATGGTTATTGTTGGAGATGATTGTGCTCTCCCACCAACTCAAGGCATAGTTGGCAAGAGAGGCCTCGCAGGGACAATTCTTGTGAATAAGGTAATACACTCTCTTATTTTAGTTTTATGGCATTGTCTTAGTTTTTAACCATTAATTATAAGTCCAATATTTCAATTACCTCCCGTTTTCATTTTATCTTGCCTCTTCAGTTCATCGGCAAAGAATAGAAATAAAGTTTAGTGTTTGTTCAACAAGTTTTATCTGAATATCAATGGGACGCTATATCATTAAATTAAGATGTACCACAAAAGTTATGAATGCTGGGTGTACTTTTGCCTGCAGTTCCTCTATACAGGTGACTGTTTGATATTGTTCTAATTACTGTCCTTAATGATGAATGCAGTGGTCCTCAATGCTTAATTTTTTGCATTGTGATCATAGTATTGACTATTGAGATACAATCTTCTCTGCTTGATGTATGTTCTGTCATTTGGATGGTCGGTCGTCACTCATCAACTTGGTAAACCCATGATGGCGTACTGCATGACGTAATACTATAAGCTCATCCATGTTCTCTCTAATGAGTAGCTCCTTTTAACAGGTCGAACTTAGAACTCGATTAAGGCTTTCCTGTTATGACACTCAATATGGTAGGTCTAGTGGGCAACGTGTATTTTTTTAATTTTCAAAATAAATGGATAAAAAATTCTTTTGGGTTACAGCTCATGTCAATGTGAAAATCTCCATTAATTAAGTAATTTGTCTGGGTCATGTTGGCACTCTATGTTCTACTTGATAGATGAACTGTTGACTCCTCACTTCATTGGATCCATTATGGATTTATGGTTATTGCCTGTACGATTCACAGATAGCTGGAGCTGCCGCTGATGCTGGTTTATCACTTGAAGCGGTTGCAGAAGAAGCAAGGCATGCGTCTAGGTTGGTTGGTACAATGGGAATTGCTCTGTCAGTATGTACACTGCCTGGTCAGGAGACTTCAGATCGCTTAGGTCCAGAACAAATGGAGCTTGGCCTTGGACTTGTAAGTTTTCCACACCTTGTTTCACAGTCAGCTTATAAATATAATGAAGAATTAACGTTTAAAAGTGAACTTGGCCTTGGACTTTGTGTACTGTTGTAGTATTTTTGCACTTAAACCAATTTACAAGTACAAAAGGTTTCCAAGAATATACACTATTTTCATACTTTTGAAGATCCTAATGCTATACTATGACGGTCTTTCCAGCATGGAGAGCCTGGTGCTGCTGTCACTGAACTCCAGCCTGTTGATGTAGTGGTGGCCCGTGTTCTTAAGCAGATCTTATTACTGGTATCTTAGCCCATCCAATATTTTAATGTCTTCCTGATTCTTCTAAAACTGCATCTTTCCACTATATAATTTTAGCATTAGGAAGTAAACATGTAAAGAGAGGCTAAGTTGAGCTAATAATAGAATGAAAATAAAAAAAAAATGTAAATATTTTATGGTTCAATCTTTCGCTTACTGATGCCTGTATATTTCACAAAGTATGTACTTGATAAATATTCGATTAAAAATCTATAGTTCAATGGAACTACAGGTACCAATGTTGTTCTTTTCATTATATGTCATGGCATAAAAAATTTAAGCTTTAAAAGTGTTGTGAGAAGCGGGCTTCAGCCCATTGGTAGTGTTGCTCGTTGGCAACCTACAGGTTGGGGTTTCGACCCCCACTTCTCATCAAAAAAAATCCCCTCGCCTGCTGCCACGCCAAAGCACATGGTAAAGAGCCGGCCCATACTCACAGGGTGACGGCTCCCTGTGTAAGGGTGGAACAGGGGTTTGGGGATTTTCTTGGCCTATGTGAGGAGGTCCTTCTTCTTAATACAATGCCGTTGGGGCGGTCTTACGCCAACAGGTCGAGTTTTTTTTTTATGTGTATGTTGTACTTCATCTTCTTTTCTATCTTAATGTAGTGATGTATAGATCTCTTGCGGGTTCGAGGGAAAAAGTGGACTATAGTAACTGTAGAGAACTGTATGCACTCCCAAGACATATCTCAAACAGTAATTTCTCAGATATTTACACTACTATTTAATATTTTCCATCTCAACTAACATTTTGTGATTTAATCAAGATGATTACCACGTTTTCTGAATGAGAAGATGACCATCTTGTTTCAGTCCAGTAAAACCTTGTATCTCCCAGTTGTCATGATCTTGATTCCTTCATGCCTCTCACCTAGCCTCATTCGTTGGACCTAGTTATAATAATGCTTTTAACAAACTATGCGTTATGGATATGACATATTGATATATTTGAAAGGGCCGAGTGACCGAGAGGGGGGGAGGGGGGGGGGTGAATCGGGAACTCACACTATGTACCAAATACGCCAATTCCTAAAACCTACCGCTCAAAATAACTCCTACACAATTTGATGATCACACTTAACAAGATAATGAACCTATGAAAAGAACAACAACCGAAACATACTAGTGGATCACATAAGGCAATACAACTCCTATGCAAGCTAGTGATAAAGACCCGCGAAAGCATACAACAAGCTAGCAAAAGAGCCTACTCATGCAAAGCTACTAGATCATCAAGAACAAGATAAACATACAAGCATGAGTAGCACTATACATACTAGGGTGATCGATCAAGCCAAAATAACTCCTATATATGCTAATGATCAAGTGAAAGCTAAGAACAACTAGCAAGTAGAGAAGCCTATTCATACAAGTCTACAAGTAATCAACTAGAGCATGGTAAGCATACAATCATGAATAGCACGATATGTAAATACGAAAAGTAATGCATCAAAGTAAGGAGTAGAGTAAGAGATGACTTATGATTTTTTTTCGAGGTCTCGGAAGGATGGCGTCTTCCCCTACTCCTCGTTGGATCACTCCCGCCAGAGTCCCGGTCTCTCCCGCCACCAATGTGGAGTTCTCGCTCACGAGTCCGCAATCACTCCCGGAGTGAAGACACGGTGCGCGTCACCGCTGCCACCAAGGCACAAGCTTGCCTCCCTCGAGAACTTGCCGGACTCCCCGAGCCGACACGGGCGCTCACTAGCGATGCCCCTTTCATCGGCGGGCTCAAATTGTGTACAAATGTGTGACGTCTTCACAACCGATCACGATAGGCTTAATCACCGACACCTAACCGGTCTAGGTCTTACCATAGACCAAGAGTAACAACCTAGATCACACCCTCAAGTACACCCTAGCCTTAGATGTGCATCAATGCTCAAGTTACTCTCACTAGCACTCTCAAGATATGCAATATCTCCTCCTAGTGCTCTCCTCTTTTCCTCTTGAATCTTACCAAATGCTCTCAGGTATTCCACTGGCCAAGAAAGGTCTTCAAGACCCCAGCAACGAAGTTATATAGGCTTCCAACCTCCAACTAGCCGTTGCTCCATAAAATCTACTTTCTGGACCTCAACTACCCGGTCACTGTCAGATCTAACCGTCCGGTCTCTCTGGAACGGCTCCCAGAGCCGTTGGCTGCTCTGTACAGACTGAACTCCTGTACTGACCAGACCGTTCGGTCAGCTGACCGGACCGTCCGGTTAGACTTTCTCTCTCCATTCCAGAGAGCTCCCAATTTGCGTCCTCTCTATCTCGGCGCGTCTCCATACAGACCGGACCGTCCGGTCACTATTGATCCTTGCGAAGACAAATTCCTTGCAAACTGCTCTCTGTCCACTTAGTGATCGTACAATCCGGTCTCCACTGACCCCTCTGTCCGGTCACTTCATCCAGAAGCTGAAACTCCTCGTCCTCGCTTGACTTCGTTTTCCGGCTTCTCCGAACAGCTCCTTGGTTTCTTCACTGTCACCTAGTGCTTGTGATTTCACTGAGCATCTATGCACATCACCTACTAGCGTGATCTAAAGAGACATGACCTAGACCCCCTTGATAGTCTGGTTTTTCCTATGGACTCAAAGCCCTAACAACTAGACAAGTGTTTCAAACACTTGCTCCATAGCTTGTCCTTAGTTTTGATCCATCTCCATCAACCCTTGGACTCCATCAAGCTCATAAGCCTTCCTGCTTATGGTCATTGTCATCCATTGTCAAGGCAGCCGTCATCAATCATCATAGAGTAGAAAAGGTTTCCTACACGAACAATACTCATATAGACATTAGTCATATTTCATGTTTGTCATTCATTACTAAAACATTCATACATTAGGGTGACCTCAATGGTCATGATCCTTACAGTATTCATACATTTTTTATCATCTTTTAGTATTGTCATGCCGTCATGGACAACATCTCACAACAACCTAAAAACTATATTTATATTCAAGTTATTAGTTACTTTATATTTTTTAATTTAGTTGTAAATACTGATACATGCATTGCTACAAATGTACGTGTGCCCATTCTGACAGGACACTCAATATGTTCCAATTACAAGGGGCGACAGGGCCATTCTCCTCACTAATGGGTACAAAGTTTTAAATTTCTGTGTTTGTTGCATGTCTTGAATAAAACTGTGATCTTAGTATGTGGCGTTAGCACATACATAACTTTCTTGGATCCTGAAGCTATAAATGTTGAGTACTGTACCAATGATAGATTGTTCAGCTCAAAGATTCTGGCAGCTGCAAAATCTGTGTCAGTTACTTGTGGATAATTCTTCAAATCAGGATCTGAGCCCGCTTCACCTGCATCATGTTATTGGTTTCACGGTTTCTCATCTAATGTACCGTGCCATTCTAATTTACAGATTAGGTGCTACCCCTGTCATGGAGTTGATGATTGCGACTAGAAAAGTTGTACGTGAGTTACAACTGGAATACGGGATTGCTACTGACAGAGTCTACACAGGATCTTTTATGACATCTCTTGACATGCAAGGTAGTATATCAGCATTTTAATATACTGATATTATGATACCACCATTTTTCTCAAGGACCAGAATAGTATGAAATGACTTATTACTGAGATTTAAATATGCTAAACATATGAAGAAATGAGAGTATTGAGTATTGAAACCCCCCATATGTTTTGTGAGTGGCAACTGTTCACAATGAGACTGAACCAGTGAAGCTGCTGCATTATCATTTCTGTTAGGTTTCTCGATATCCATCATGAAGTCAGATACAAGAATTTTGCAGCGCCTAGATGCTTCCACTAAAGCTCCGTGTTGGCCAGTTGGAAGCGATGGTAATGCATTTGTTTCTTATACATTGAGTTAATTTATCATGTAACTACAAGTCCTATTTCAGATTTGAGTACCATTTCATAATTGGGAAAACAATTAGACGCGGCAATTTGTTTTATTTACTTTACCTTGGTTGGAATGGAGGATTGGAGGTGATGTGGATTGATTGGATTCTTCTTCCCTGTTTTCAATACTCCCTCCGTTCCAAAATTGTCGTCGTCATTGATTTTTTTCGCTACTTTTGACCATTCATCTTATTTAAAAAATATCATGTATTTTTTCATGATTTGTTTTATTACTAAACAAAATTCAAATATAATTTATAACTTTTCATATTTGAACAAATATTTTGAATAAGACGAACAGTCAAAGATAATGAAAAAAGTCAATGGCGACAACAATTTTGGAACGGAAGGAGTAAAACATTAGTTGAGTGGCATATCACTTGTTAGTTTAATCATTTTGTTTCTGTATTAAAAAGATACATCTTCCTACTGGGCTCCTGTTTTTTATTAATTTGATCCTGGGGCTGTATCTGGTGTGTGGTGATTTAATCAGACCACTTCCCATGTTACAGTTTACACTACCCAAACAAGATTATTTCAATGTTCCTTTTACTCCCTCTGTTTTTTAATTGATGTAATTCAAAAATGAACTAAGAATACTGTCCTAAGGTATAAATTTAAAACTAGAGGGACTAGTGTTTTCTCCCTATGCGCACCTAAAGTATTGATTATTAAGATGAATTTTCCTTACTCCACAGGCAGTCGGCAAAAACCTGCAAAAATTGCTGTTCCTGTATCATCATCAGGGGCAATGAAGAGTGATAAGGTAGGACTGCTAGAATGAAACTATTAATTCTTTACTGTCTCTGAAAGTAAGTTTGTGTTTCCCTTGCCCTCATAGACTTGTATGGTTCACTAATACATTTGTTAGATTAGATGCATATGTATCTTTTGTAATTCCCCCATTGTATTTTTTATTCATGTTCATAAAAAATGGTAATGGAAGAAGCAAAAGCAATTTTGTGACGCGAAATTACATAAAAAGATGAAACAGAAAATCAACATACAAAGTTACTATATATACTACGTGCATTTTAGGTTGAAAAACTTCCATGTACTCATTTGGTGTTGTTTTTGAGGGAATTATTTTTTGTTTTGAGGAAATCTCATTTGGTGTTGGCAGATGCTTCAACAAAGTCGAGAGCTAACCAAACAGGGTTGCATTTTAGAAGCTGCTATTGAAGCAGGTGCCAAAGAAATAATTAGGATAACGGATAGTCTAAATGAATGGGACAGCAAAGTAGGAGATGGTGACTGTGGAACAACGGTGAGTCAAACAAGCAAATGATCTTTTTGTGTTCTTTTCCAATTATGATTCCACAGCTCTTAACATGTCACTGTTTCTTCCCATCTTTTTTCTTTTCCTTTTCAGATGTATAGGGGGGCAACTGCTATACTTGAAGATATGAAAAAATGGTAAAGGCTAAGCACTAGTATATTTGCCTGGAAACTAGAAATTAGTAACTGGAGTAGCAGCAAATATATTACCTCATGTACCATGTGGTAACATATTTTCGCGCAATTATTTCACCTTTAATCTCTGCATGTCTGTTTAACCTTAGTATCTTACTTCTCAGGTACCCAATGAATGATGCTGCTCAAACGGTGAATGAGATCGGTGCCACTGTCAGGCGGGTCATGGGAGGAACAACTGGTATCCTGTATGACCACTGTCCTGCTGAAATTGGTTCATTTGACAAATCAGAAAATGTTAACATAATAAATCCTCGTTATGTAGGTATGACATACTCTGTAAGGCTGCTTATGCAAGTTTAAAGAGCACTAAAACAGTAGAAGCAAAGGATTGTAAGAAACTTTTCTTGAAAATGTTGATTCTCTATAAATCCCAGATGACACATACAAAGAGATGCTTTGCTTCCAGGGTGTAATGCTCTAGAAGCGTCCATCTGTGCTATCAGCAAATATGGTGGTGCTCATGAAGGCTATCGTACTATGCTTGATGCTCTTATTCCAGCCTCTAATATTTTGAGAGAGGTGGACAGTTACTGTATAGCTATTCTATTTTCTTAGTAAATATGAAAACTCACCCAAGACGTATCAATAATGGTTTTTAGAGACTTGAAGCTGGGGATGATCCGATGGATGCATTCTTCATATCGTCTGAAGCTGCTTCCAGTGGTGCTGAATCTACAAGGAACATGCAAGCCCAAGTGAGATATATTTTCTTATTGATATGGCTGATTTATTAAGTGGAGAATGGATTACAACAGAGGAGATCTTCCTACTCGCCCTCATGCAGGAGGCTCTGAGTTTGGGATAATCTCTGCTTGCCCTCGTAACACACCCCGGAGGTTGGTTTATACAACACCTTTCTCCTAAATCTAAACAACCAAAGGGATAAGATTAGGCCGACTAACAGAATATCTATTCGGCCAACTATCATTCAACTAATATCTTAACTACTAGTAGATATCTGTGGCTTATTGTGGCGCTGGTAGCGCCTTCTGAAGAATGTGTCCACAACACTTATGTTGATAAATTTTGAAACAAAATGAAAATAGTTGCACATGTCACCTTCCAGAAGCCACTTTTCCTGAAAAATGAAATCAAATCATTTTTCCAGTTTGCAAAATAGTGCCACTGAATTGTTGAAGATTTTTTTTAGATAATGGAAAATAATATTCCGGCTTTTCATCTCTATGAGACTAGAGCCTGCATATTACAACTATAGCAGCGCCTCCGTCTGCTATTGATGACTTAACACAGTAAAGATAACAAATTTTGGATAAAGAGGTTTACATAGGACCAATCCTATTACTAAATCTCCATCCATAGTGTGCAAAGATCCGCATTGCCAACACTTCCATCGTTTGGCATGCTCCTTTTATTAAATTTTGCTCCTCCTCACTCCTACTTAGTTGCGCCCAGGATCTTAGCCAGTATGTTGCCTTGTACAGTACCTACATAAAAGTTTGTTGTGAACAGTTCTCAAAGACTATATCATTTCCACTCAGCCAGATAGCCCAACATAGAGCTGAAGCACCCATGAGTAAATGTCCTCTAAGTTTGTAATCCACTGCGTTAAGCCATTGACCAAATAAATTCGAAATGGTACTAGGTGGATGCAAACCAAACGCTATATAGACTATTCTCCAAATAAATCTAGCGTGATAGCACTCAATAAAAAGATGTTGTATAGTTTCTTGTTTACTATAATAACAACATTTAGTATTTCCATGCCAGTTTCTCCTCGCTAGATTGTCCTTGGTTAGAACTACTCCTCTATGCAAATACCACATAAAGATCTTAATTTTTAGCGGCGCTTTCATCCTCCAGATTATCTTGTTATTTACTACATTACCATCATTCATTAGAGCCTTATACATTGAATGAACACTGAATTGTTGAAGATAGTGAATATAATTAGAATTTCTGTTGGTCAGGTGTGCTTAATAGTTTATAGTGCTTTATTTTTTTAAGTGAATAGGCTACCCATAGTGTTGTGGTATTGGAAATGTGTCATATTCTGATAGCAAAACATTAAAATGGGAGCATATATTTTTTCGCCTTCTGTCAAGTGTTCCTGACAGAAGCACACAATGGCAATGCAGCTCTGTACTGTTCGAGTGTTCCTGACAGAAACACGCGATGTAATGCAGCTGTGTACTGTTCGTCATATTTTAATTTATGTGAGGAATTAAGCTAGTACTAACGTTGTAAACTCATAATTTCAGGCAGGCAGGTCATCGTATATTGCTGCTGACAAGCTGACGTCGGCTCCTGATCCGGGAGCCATGGCTGCTGCTGCTTGGTACAGAGCTGCAGCCCTTTCATTGAAGAGCATGGCATGCCCTTCCGAAGCTTAGGTCTGTTATAGCTTCACTTGCCTATCGAAATTTCGCAGCTAAACTGGCAGAGCTTCCCTTTAATTTTCGATTTAACTTCAGTCTATTTCAATGTCTCCAATGCTGTGGTGTATATATTCTGCTTAGTCTTTGCGTCAAATGTTCATGGTAATATTGTACTGTGGAATAATGGTTGTATTACGAACGGTCCTTCAGCCTAGTGACTGAGGTGGCTTAGTAGCATCCTCAAGGTCCCAGGTTCGACTTCAGTGGGAGCGAATTTACGGGTTGGGATAAAAAAATAAATCCCCTCGCCTGTAGCACGTCAAAGCAACCCGGCTCAGGTCATGGTTGTCTCATACAGGCCATGCTGCCGCTGCTGTGTAAGGATGGGGCAGGGTTCGGAGATTTTCTCAACGTTTGTGAGAACGTCTTCTTCTTAGCAAAATGCCCGGAGGTCGAGTTTTTTTTTTTATAATGGCTGTATTATATAAATATTTGGGTACAAAGCAGTTGGCTTGTATTAACTGTGGTAAGTAAAATTTGACACATGCACTTATAATCTCCATGATTTTATGTAAATTCTCCTATGGCTACGCAGCATACCTTGCTCAGCCGTGCGCTGGCACAGGATCCAACATTGAATTCATTGACCAATTATTTGAAAGAAACTAGCACATTATTTGACTAATTTATTTTGTACTTCTTATCCGGCAACTGTTCTTACCAAATTGGTACTGAGTGGCTTGTATGGTATGGTATCACACATGATTGCATTTTAGTTGATAGGGGCTCCATGGAACCACTTGTGTTTATCCCCATAAACCAAAACAGAGATATACTATATCTGTAAGAACATATTTCTTGCATGGATTCTCTGTTCTTGATCATCAATGTGGGGTTTCTTTTTGAAGACTTGGGTAATAGACCATGAATTCTTGTACCCAGAACTATTAGCGTTTTGTATTTACAAACCAAATTGTACTAACTGTATGCTACTCCATATATGGGGGAAAATAGTTATCTCAATATGATTCTAACTAATTTGATTATAAGTTAAACACATTTTTGTGGAAAATTATGCAAACCACAAGATTATATATTCTTTAGTTTGTTATAAATATAGTAGCTAGATGTTTCAAAGAGTTAACGTTTTCATTTTGGATTCCACTGGTTTTTGGATTGAAGAAACATTTGTTTAATCTAAACAGGAGCAGAAATAGCATAGCTTTTTATATAGAGAGAAAAGTAGCTTGATATTATCAATGCGTGATAGCTGTTATGTTTCATCATTATCTAGAAAACAAAAGATGTTGTGTTTGATAATAGTTTAAAAATGTCCTGACCTTATTGTCTGCTCAACAGTGTTGTAACCATCATTTAATAAATACTACTATAAAGCCTGTATTTTTTGGTAAAGGATACAATCATATGACACAATGTAGATAGCAGATCGATACCCATTACAAACAGCTAGTGTTGCTCGTTCATTTGTTTAGATCTAGAATCACTGTAAAGTGGATAATGGCCTCCGAAAAGCTTAAGACAAAAGGAAGAGGTGTTCGGAAGGAAGATGGTTGGTGCCTGAATTATTGATTGTTCTGGGTCGGCCTAAATTATGCGGCTGCTGCCTGTTGTTTCGTGCACATCTAATCTGGATAATGTCAGCATCTTCCTGTCCCAATTAGTGTTTCATGATTGCAAGGTTGTTCACTAGTCCTAAATGTATGCAGGATCGATTGAATGTCTCCCTATACCATAGCCTTTGATATCTTCTCTGCCAACACTATCTACACTTCTACCTTAACGCTACTTATGATCTCATCTTGAGCCATGAATTGCATGGAATTTGTCTAGAACTTTCACCTGAAAATTTTGTAGTTCCCTAGGAATGTTGTGAAATTTTGACCGTCCTTTCCAGTAATGTAAATGCAAATGGTAAACCTGAGAGCGTTTTAATACTGTCGCAGTATGGCGACTGCGGTGCGCACGCATGCATCGGGTTTCGGTATTCGTCCCTCTTTTCCCTGCTGCCGTGGAGTCGTGGACGTTGATGCTGCCACTAAAACCTTTTTTAAAAAAACAAATTGCTGCCACTAACAACTTGGTTGTTCATTTGTTCGGTATCAACGGCCTTCATGGATCGTTTAGTTCGTTATGTCTTGCTAGCAACAGAAGCATAACTGCGCATGCGCATGTGAGCGAGGCAGCGTACATACATGCCAATGGCTGCATCTACAGCAGACGATGGCGTCCCAGAATCCACGTGATCTGACGCGTGACGACCGTGTGTCACAGCACAGGTGCGCACGGATAAGATTCCCCGGCACATGACGGCCGATTTGATGCAGTTCGTCAGTATATATGACCTTAAGACCGTTCATTGACCAGTAGCACGGGTTTGTACTGGCGCGCGTTTGCGTTTGCGAGATTGTCGAATCGTGCAAAAGCAAGTTCGGACCCCTTTTGAGCACGTGGTGGCCAAGTAACGGCTCAAACCTACATTTCTCTCGTGACACCTTTTTTTTTTCAAGGACCCGTGACACTCCATATAGGTGGTATCGTCCTCTGTTTGTTCTGCTCACACCGACTGTCACTTTTCTGTGCACTTATAATAAGTTAAGTGGTCATCTTCTCAACTCTCATACATATGTGGAAGCCTTTTCTTTTTTTTCTTACACAGATGCGACCTGCTCCTTTTTCTTAATTACTATCGCATATAAGTTCTCCTCGTTGCATGATATGGACTGTTGGAATGTTTGCATCATATGCAGGACCCACACAAAACTGGCGTGTAAAGTGTTATAAACATAAATGAACTAGCCGGATTAGATATATCTGGTGCTAACAAGGGGTTGGCAGGACGGACCCAAATCATGCGTGGATGATTCATTTGGGCCAGTGCAAAAATGTGCAATTGCAACCAACTGGCACTGTTCTGGAACAACGAAAAGCTTGTGAATTTCTACACAGAAGCTGCCTCTCCAACTCCCAATCATGGTTTCTGGTGTGTGGTCGATTTTTAGAAGTGGTTGACCTCACGAGATACTCTCTATATACCTGTTAGATTAGCTTAACCAAAAGCAGATTAAGACTGACAGCTAGCTCTTCGTGGAGGATTGGAGGGGCCTAATCAAATCATAAATCCGGGTTCACGAAAAAAAAATCATAAAACGTGAGAGATGCGTATCAGCGTACGTACACGCAGACGCAGGCGTGTGAATGAGCATTTTTTTTCGTGCATGAAAAGTACGGCCCAACATATTTCCGCTACGCCGGACGCGTCTTTAAAAAAAATGAGAAAACGAGTTGGGGAAAAGGCTTCTCGTGACTCATGGGAACATATATGTTTCAGTCAGCTGGTACGTACATGCGTGCATATATATGAAAAGAAAAGGGTGGAGCGCACGGAATAGACATTAGCGTCTAATTCTCTTCTCCCTCTTTTGTTTTTTTGCTTGTGACAATATGTGCATCGAGAGTACTGACATGGTGTCTTGACCTACTAGAGCTTTACCCATGGTTTGTTTTGTCAGAGGCGGGAGTAAGTAATCTTGCTTCAGCTCGTCGATCATAAAGATTAATCTAAAATTCAACACAGACCATCGTTATTATTAGAGTAGTTTTACTATGTATATTACCTTCAGTAATTACTGGTAATAATACAGTAATTATAGGTGGTAATGTAATAATCATTGATGGTAGAGCAGTAATTACTACTAACAGTAATTAGAAGCAGTAATGGTTTTACTAGGATATTATTGGAAAGATAAAAATGGTAAATTTTTAATTTATTTTGTTAATTAGGTCTAAGTGTCTTTTTTGCTTTTTACTCTGATGAAGCTGAATTTCAGATCCACAGATGGATTCATGATGCTTAGAAATAACCTTTTTACCTCTGATGGCAATGCGGGTAAATAAATAAATATGTGAGTAAATTATATTATTATCTTTAAGCATAACCACCAGTAATTACTGATAATAATATGCATAGTAAAACTGCTCTATTATTAGCGAGACATAAGTAAAACACAAACCAGCGGCAGGGGCTGATCACACACTCGCCGAACGAACCCCCTGGCTTTATTAGCGAGGCTTCCTTTCTTTTGTCCCCATTGTTGCCTTTGGCGCACGGGGCCCTACACGGAATCGGAGGCTGCTGCGTCCGCCAGCGGCGTGGCTGGCCACACCAGCACCACACCCATACCTGTTGCTCTCATAGTCATATCCACCGGTGCTCCGCTCCGCCGAGCAACCGACAGCGACGGCGAAGGCGCGCGCGAACCCAACTCATCATGCAACGACTCCTTCCTTCGCTATATATGCCGCCACCCGACTCCAACCAACCCAACACGGCGTACACGTCTCTCCTCATTCATCCGCAGCAGCAACAAACAACCCCTCTTAAACCTCTCAATTCCGCGCGAATTCGATCGATTGCTGCGGAAGTGGTGCTTGTGGAACCATGGGAGAGGTCGCCGTCGCGGAGTTGCTGTACGGCATGCCGTTGCTCCGGTCCATCGGAGACGGCTGCGGCGCGGCAGAAGCCACCAGCGGCTGCGGCGCGCTGCTCGGGGAGCTCAAGGTGTGTGCACTCTCTGTCTCCGTTTCCTTTTCGTGTTCTGCTCTCGGTCCTGCGCGTGCTTGTGGCTTCTTGAGCGCGTCGCTGACTCGTCGTTGTGTCGCGTGTGATGAAATTGAATATGATGATGGTGAGCAGCAACTGTGGGGGGAGATCGGGAAGAGCCGGGAGGAGAGGGAGCGGATGGTGCAGGAGCTGGAGGCCGAGTGCATGCGCGTGTACCGCCGCAAGGTCGACGAGGCCACCGGCGAGCGGGCCATGCTGCACCAGTCGCTCGCCGCCGGGGAGGCCGAGATTGCGGCGCTCACCGCCGCGCTCGGCGCAGACAACAGCCCGCAGCTCAAGGTACGTTGCATTTCTAGCTTCTACAATCTACAGTATATATGTGGAAACTTGAAATACAGTACTTGGTGAATAACAAGTATAACTCCCTACCACAAAAATATAATTTGTCCCGAACTTTTAGGCATTGACATGGTCTTTGTACCATAACCTTGGTAGTAACATGTTTTACTGATATAATTCTATAGTATTTCATTCTCTTAATTAAATACGTGCTCACTCACAAAAAGCAAATTTTATATAATATAGTTGTAGCTTTTTGTTAGATTATATTTCAGGAACAACCTATACTAAATCATTTCCAGACTTGTTATCTAAAACATTTGTAAAGGAAAAATGTGTTTCCTCAAAACTGAAATAGTTTGATTTTTAGGCGACTCATAATTTAGGACTGTTCATATGATGATCTCCATCAGGTAAACAAATGGACCATGTCGTTGACCGAGCGCGTGTCGTCGGCGACGGCACTGCTGGAGGAACTGAGGGCGATGAGAGCAGAACGGAGCAAGCAATTCACTGACATCCGGTCAGAAATCGAGAAGATCACGGCTGAAATCGCAGGGAGGAGCTACGGCTACGAGGGATCCCCCAGGGCCAGCGAGTTCGAGGAGCATGACCTGACGATCAGGAGGCTGAACGAGTACAAGGCACGCTTGGCGACCCTCCAGAAACAGAAGGTACGGTGGTGAAGCTTCCTACTGGTTTCAGAAACTTCTGAATTTGCATGTAGCATTATTAGTTGGTTAAAGTATCATTTCAGACAAGAGGACGCAACTAATTTTCCGATTGAAATAGTAGTCCGAGCATGCTTTTCAGTCCGTTCATCTGTCAATTCTCACATTCGTTCCTAGTGTTTATGTCATTCTCCTTTCAGAAGAAGAACGACAGCATGTGTCACATCCTAGGAAATTTGACTGCGACACTGAAACAACCACCTGTCCATTTCATTCTATATAGAACAGAGCACTCGCTTACATGTAGGCTAGGACAATCGCCTCAGTCACTATCCGCACGGAGTATCATTCGCCTGCAATGTAGTACTTGCTAGTAGCATGAAAATCCAGAGCATGACAGTGACGAACTGACAACCATGTATCACTCTGTCGGTGCCACTTCCAGTCTGACCGGCTCCACAAGGTCCTGGAGCACGTGACGGAGGTGCACTCCCTGTGCGACGTGCTGGGCGAGGACTTCATCGCGATCGTGAACGAGGTCCACCCGGGCCTGCACGAGACCACGGACCCGGGCAAGCCCACCAGCATCAGCGACGGCACGCTCAGCAGCCTCGCCCAGGTCGTCGCGATGCTCACTTCGGAGAAGACCAAGCGAACGGCCATGGTAGTGTTCCCCTTTTCCTCTGATGATCTATGTTTCTTGTTAGTAGTACACATGTATATTGTTTTCTTATCTTATTGATGTGGTTCTGAATTGCACAGCTGCGAGAGGCCGTGGTGCCGCTGGTCGATCTGTGGGAGCTGATGGACTCGCCGGAGGAGGAGCGGCGAGGGTTCAGGAAGGTGGCTGCCGTTCTGAGCCCTGACAAAGAGGAGGTCCTGTCTTCCGGCGTCTTGTCAGTAGCAACCATAAAGAAGGTAGTAACAGAAACTGAACTCTGATCGCGTCGTCAGTCGTGTTCCATGATGCAGTGTCAGTGTTTTTTATGTCTCCTTTTCATTGGTTCGGCGCAGACGGAGGAGGAAGTGGAGAGGCTGACGAGGCTCAAGGCTGGCCGGATGAAGGAGCTCGTGCTCAAGAGGAGGCTGGAGCTGGAGAACATCTGCCGGAGCATGCACGTCGAGCCTGATGCCAGCACCGTGCCTGAGAAATCCATTGCGCTGATCGACTCCGGTACGGGTTCTTCAGAGTTTTCATTTAGCTGGCAAAGTTATTTTTTATTCAGATGAAAACAGCCATATATCAAGTCTAACGTTCTTGACATGTTGCCAGGTCTGGTGAACCCTTCCGAGCTAATGGCCAGCATCGACGACCAGATAGCGAAAGCAAAGGAAGAGTACCAGTCAAGGAGAGAGATCATGGACAAGATAAACAAGTGGCTGATGGCGTGCGAGGAGGAGAAATGGCTTGAGGAGTACAATATGGTATGTTCAGATGTAATGTGCATTTCAGTGCACTGACAACTGATTCTTAGTATATGTTTCTATGACAAAAAAAAAAAAGAGGTAACGACATGGAGTGGGGACCTGCTCTGTTTCAGGACGAGAGCCGGTTCAACACGGGCAGAATTGCACGTCTCAACCTGAAACGCGCCGAGAAAGCAAGGCTTATCATCACCAAGATTCCAGGTATACTATATGCACAAATTTGAGTGGTCATAAACTGAAGTTCTGTTTACAAGTTGTCTGAGAAATCGAGCTAATTCGGTGTTAATACATCTGCAGCAATCGTTGACAACCTGATGAGCCGAACGCTGGCATGGGAGAGCGAAAGGAAGAAGCCGTTTCTCTACGACGGGGTACGTTACTTTCAAGCTCTGCTACGCCAACACGATTCAGTAGCTGCGTCTCATAACAACTGATGACGATTTTGTTCTGCTTCGTACCATGTGAATATAATAGGCTCGCTTGGTGGCCGTCTTGGAGGAGCACAAGCAAGCCCGGCTGAGGCAGGAAGAGGAGCGGCGACGGCTCAGGGTAATTTGACATTACATTGCTGCACTGCACTTGTTCAGCACTTGCAAAGTTGCAAGAACACGCTATATATGAACAAATCATGAAATTCGCCTGACGTGATTCGTAATTGTAATGGTTGCAGGAGCAGAAGAAGCTGCGCACTCTGCTGAGCGAGAAGGAGGCGATGCCGCACCTGAAGCGGCCCGGCAGCAGCTTCGGCAGGACGGTCGAGCCCTGCAACGCGAACCGGAAGAGGGTCGACGCCGGCAGGCCCGCCGCGCCGGCGTCGGTGCGCAGCGGCGCGTCGTCTTCCGGCGGCAGCGGTAGCAGCGGGGGCGGCGGCGGCGCCGACCTGCTCAGCAGGCCGCGCTCGTCGGCGGCCGGCGGGGCGGGTCAGTGCGGCGAGTTCTTCAAGGTCGGCAGGCGGCTGTCGGCGCCGGGATCGTACGGCCACGTCGCCGCGCACAAGGGAGGTAGCATGTCCTCGTCGTTGGCGATGTAGTGAACGCACAGCTCGAAACCGCTTACCGTAACCGGGTGTGGTGGTAGTGTAGATAAGCTTGCTGTTCTGGCGGCGTTACTTGGCCTCGAGCTTCTTCGTTTTCGTTTTCAGTTTTTTCTTTTTGTTCAGACAGAGATTTTTTTTTTCGTTTTTTTGATCGGTGGGTCGGTGGGTGATTCATCATCGTGATACAAAAATTTGATACTGCTACATCGATATGCTGTAACGCTATTGGGGTACACTTACTGTTGATGCGGTGATCCTAGCCGTCCCACACTCCCACTTCCATCACGAAATCACGGCACTGCCGTGTTGCTATTGATTTCGTCACTTGGAGTGAGCGAGCATTAGCCGCGTCCCGCGCACCAGGAAGTACTCCACGTTGATGACACGGTTCACGGTCAGTGCCGGGCTACGATTCTGGGGGGCGTACGTTGCCGTTGCGCAACTACGGAACGCACCGAACCGGCGCACGGGCTGCAAACGCTTAACGACGCCGGCCCGCCCGTGGTGCCCAGCGCCTTTCTGAGGTACGCACGCATGCTCTTGCTCGTTCCTGCTCGATTTCGCCTCCACAACGGCCGAACAGAACGGAAGCTCACGTTGGTACGGCTGCACTGGCTGAGGACGTGTAGGGCGCCGTGTTTTTGAAGTGGCTACAACTTGATCGCTCGAGGTCCCGATCAGTTGCAGCTCGGCCGTCGCGCATAACGCAATCATGGTCTGTGTTCCGTTGTAGCGGCGGCGGCGGCGGCGAGTGGCGTACCGCGCACGGCCGGCGCTTGCACTACGGACGGCGCGTGCGGGTAGTGCTGTCGGCCACATCAGGTTTTTGATATTTCCGCGGGGCAGAGGCTGGTGCGTCCCAGCTTTTTTGAGGGGCAAATGTAAAATATGCCATGGATAGATAGAGCGATGGAAAGCAGTGAATCTTTTTCTTATTTAACAATACAAAATTCAAAAGTTATTGAGTCTGTTTATAGCCCTCTAGTGTTGACCAGAGAGATTATGAGTAGTATATATGTGACAGTATAAAAAAAATACATGTAAAACTAGCGCTGCTTTGAATTTGCAAACGTGCATTTAGGGTTTAATAAATCATATGCAAAATTTGAATACATATATACATCTCAGATTTGTCATTTTGTTTGTAATAATGGACCACAACATGTATATACCGATAAAGATGTCAGAATATTAATACGTAATTCTTTTTTATAAAAAGGGTGGACATACCAAAATGAAAGGAATAAAGGGTGGAAAGCTTCAAAGCTCACTTGGAGACTTGAAATATATCCAATTAGCTCAGAAATTTGAGTAACTCATGAACTTGAATTCTAACTGTAATACAATAATATCCAGTTAACTCAAACTAGAATAGTTTGTGAATTTGAATTCTACCAAAGATTCCAAGAGGTAAAGTAAAGCACATATAGGCAAGAGACAAGAACTCACAAAACGGTAACATTGTTTTCCTTGTTATTAGCAGGTTAATTCAAAACGCTTATTTATCATAACCGTAAGCCATGATGCAACACACACATACGTGCGGTGCGTGCATTACAACTCACAAAAGCGCATTTGCCCAGTGCATGCTCAACAAACACACATTTGACACACACAAACACAACATCTTCAGGAGCAGTTGGCCCCTGGCGCGGTGGCGTTGCGGCCGCAGTAGTTGAGCACGAGGGGCACGTCGAGCGGCAGGTTGATGGGGATGCCGATGACACTGAGCCTGATGGCGGCGCAGAGGCACGCAGCGAGGTCCAGGTTGACGAGGTTGCCCAGCAGCGGGCAGCACTGCTGGTTGGCCGGCACGTTGATCTTGAGCTTGAGCAGGACCAGCACGTCGGCGCACACTTTCAGGTCCGCCAGCGCCTTCGTCGGGCACGGGTTGCCCCTGCTCTGCGCGCTGGCGACGTCGACGCCGGCCGAGAAGAGGAGTGCCGCGGCGAGGAAGAACGCCGCCGCCCTGGACTTGTTGGTGGAAGCAGGAGCCATCGATGGAGCTTGATGATGAATTCTCTTGTTTGGATTACTTGTGTTCTTGTGATGGCTTCTTCAAGCTCACGAGTGTATGGTGGGCTAACGCGACAAGTATTTATAGGCCGAGTTGAGATGCATGACGCAAGAGTGGCCGGCCTGGCCACCAGATATTTCTTGTTTTTCCCTTACCGGTGCGGTGCGAGGCGTGTCGCACACATGTGTGTACGCGGAACGGGAAATGCCGGCACATTTTTGCAAAACAATGATATCTGCTCACCAAGCACCACAATGCCACTATCGCGTCCGTGTAGCACATGCGTATGGTTTATTGCAGATGGATGGATGGGGTATAAGCTGTGTGATGAGGCTTTACAACTCAACAAAGCACTGCGAGACTGCGAGCCGATGGAGACCGCCACCACGTACGTACCCAACACGCCGCCACGCGGACGCAACGGTTCGTTCGGAAGCAACTGGCCGACATCGAAGCACACAGGCTCCGCGTCGTCGCCACTACATACTCGTTGCTAGGAATTTCAAAGAGAAAATTCCTTGGTTGGCCTCGAAAAAAATGACGCTTCCTTCCCGACCCTCTATGGATCGAAGTTTTACGGATGACTCGAAACAAAAATTTCTTTCCCTCTATGGTCTTTCTGTCAACTCTGCAAGTTAACGGTGTTAAATAGAGGGTATAAAGACCAATCTACCCCTGATACGAAATAAGGGTTAATTACTTGTTAAAAAAATCTGAAAATTATATAATTTCATGGAGCGTTTTTTGGAGGTCAAAACATCTACAAAAAAAACTTTGAAGTTTTAAAAATCCAGAAGTGTGAAAAAATATGGAAAAAATATAAAAAAAATCTGGAAGTGTGAAAAAATATATGGAAAAAAATCCTGGATGTTTGAAAAAATATGGGAAATTTCTAGAAATAATCTAGAAAAATACTGATTCGATTTATGTTAAATCAAGAAAAATTTGAGCAAAATTTCACTATTCAAATTTCATAATTGTAGGAAGATGTAAAAAAATGGCCATGCACATTTCTTGAACATAGGCATGTACCACATGCAGTCCCATATGCATAACAAAGTTTTACAAACGCATAGCAAAGTTTCACAAACGCATGTACCACATACAGCCACAAGTGTAGTAAAGTTCACACATTCAGTCACATAGATGAAACATGTGATACATTTGATGAAATAGAACATATGAAAAGCTACAGACTAAGCCTTCTTTTGCTTCTTGTGCTCATAGCAGGGCTATCTTGTTCTGTCTTTCTTCTTGTGCACATTGAGGGGCTGTTTAGAAGGACTTTTAGATTGTTTACAATCTCTTGCTGAACCACTTTCTTCTTTGTAGGTTTGACCACCTTTTTTCGCTTAGCCTTCACAGGTTGCTCAATGTGTGATGGTGCTTCACTAGGAAAAGCGTCTGGTTGATTTGAGCCACTTCTTGACCTATGAATCAGCATGTATGACAATAAAAAGTTTAGAGCAGCAAATCATTAAAGCAATGGAAAAAAACAGAAGAGATAGATGTTGCTACCTTTTTGATGCTCCAGAGTTGGAGTTATTCTGTTTTTCTTTCTTCTTACTTGAAATCTCTAAGGATTGACTTCTTGATGCTTGAGGAATAGAATCAACATGTTTTCTCTTTTTCGTAGTTGTTAGTTCCAATGTTTGACTAGGATGAGAAATTAGAAACTTAGAACGCAGCAAAAGCATGAAGTAATGAAGAGAGAAAGTTAGATATGCTAACCTTGGTGGAAAAGACATAGATGTTGTTGGTGCATCTTCCTCCAAAGGCATTATGGAGCTCTGAGCAGAATTGGCCTTCTTTGCCTTCTTCTTCTTTGGTGTTCCTCTGCAATAACAATAAGATAGTCAATAACATAAGTTTTACACAAAACAAACATAGATAATAGGCAAATGTATACTTGACAGCTTTCATAGAAGCAATATCTTCCGGGTTTCCCTTCTTGCAATTATGCCAATGATGGTCGTAGTCCATACAAATGGGACACTGGTGCTGACCATTTCTCTTCTTATCACCACTTGAAGGTGCATCTAGGCCCCTAATTTTATTTTGGTGATTGGCGTCAATACAATTAAGAACGGACTAATCTTTTAATGAGCATATGTGTAGATTATGGTACAAAGTTTGGTGATTAAACGCATAGAAACAAAAACGGAGAAAAGAAGATGGCAAAGTGCTTCAAGATGAAATTCAAAATATGCTCAAGAATGAAGTTCATAGAGTTTTATTTTCAATCTTGAGTATAGGAAAAGTCGTACTATCAAGAGGGACACAAAAGTATGAAGCGGAGGTGAACTAAGTGCAAAATTCCCCTTTCTAATCCAAACAAAAATTTCCAGGGCAAAATCATCGGACTTGTCCATCGGACTCCAGTACCTCTGCCACTCTGGATCATCGGACATGTCCGACGGTCATCGGACTTGTCCGATGACCAGAGGAAAGTCCGACGCATCGGACACTTTCATCGGAGTACAGTTCCCCTGCCATCCTATTTTCATCGGACTTGTCCGATGGACAAGACATGTCCGAGCCATCGGACAAGTCCATCGGATTCCAATTCCTCTGCCCATCCTATGCCATCGGACATGTCCGATGGTCATCTTATCCGAAGCATCGGGCAAGCTTGTTGGACTCCAGTTTCTGCGCCACCTTGATTCATCGGACATGTCCAATGACCATCGGACAAGTCCGACACAGATCTCAGAAATTGGGTCTCCAACGACTCTTTTCTCCATTAGGCTATAAATAGAACCCCTCTTCGCCCTTTGGCCGGTTGGTCACTCATTCTACTCAAAAACACTCTCATGCTCACTTTGCTCTCCTCAACTCTCCTCCCTTGCTCTCCCCACTCAAAAACACTCTCACTCATTCCACTTTGATCTCACAAATTGGGTCTCCAACAACTCTTTTCCCCATTGTGTTTGTTACTCTTGGGTATTCATCCCCTAGACGGTTAGAGGTGCCCGTAGAGCTCCCAACTTGTGTGGTGACGCCTCGGAAAGTTTGTATTGACCCCTCCTTTGTGGAGTTTCTAGTGGAAAACCAAGTTTGATTTTTGTGGTTACTTAGAGAGGTTAGGGTTGAAAGAGACCCGGTCCTTTGTGGATCCCTCAACGGAGACGTAGGCTTCTTTGTGGAGCTAAACTTCGGTGAACAAATCTTATGCCTTACTTGTGCTTTAATTACGTGTCTTTCATTTACTTGTTCTTGCTCATAAACTTGCTAGTTAGGATTTGCTTCGTATTTCTTATATTAACTTGTGTAAGTTGTTTGCTAGTTGTTCTCCTTATTTTTACAGCTTCCCTTTGCTTGTATTCACTTGCTCCTAGCTTGCCTTGCACTAGTTTTAATATTTACCCGACCGATCTACTTTTCTATCTCGTGCCATCGGACTTTTCCCATAATCGTCGAACAAGTCCGACACTGCGCATTTAACTTTTATTATTAAGTGAATTTTAGGGATAATTGCCTATTCACCCCCCCCCCCCTCTAGGCACTTTCACCACTACCTTTAAACTCTTCAGTTTTAGGCCTACGAGTCACGACTTTCAATAAAGGTGGGTGCATGAAAAATCCATGGGTAGGTTTGGGCCACCGGGTCTTGTCTGGCATAGCAGGGATGAGCTCACTATATGCAGCTCTAAATTTCTCTATGGAGTAATGTAAGTTAACATATTTTTCTATTGGTTCATTGTTAAGTGATGTAATGAATGCTAGTGCATGGCTGAAAGGAATACCAGAAACCTGCCATTGTCTACATGAACAAGTTCTATCTTTTAGGTTTACCACAAACCGAAATCTACTACCTCCCATTGCAGTCACTTCAGCCACTTCTTCTGAATATTCTTCCACTTCCAAGTTCAGTTCTCTACTTTTCTCATTCAGTTGCTTGATTATGTGGGGCAGAATCGAACCATCAAGTGTCTTTGATATTTTTCTCCTTTGATTCCACTTGACCATAAGCAACTGCCGAAGCTTGTCCATAAACTCATCCAAGTTCAAAGACTTGTACTGTTTAATCCAATTGTTGAAGCATTCTACAAGGTTGTTGGTTACATAGTCCACCTTAGAAATGGTTGAGAATTGACTCCTTGTCCACAATTTATTATGACACTTCCTTAGATAATTAGTTGCAGCTGGTTTTGCTTTCTCCATTGCAGCCCAATGTTTCTCAAAAAGAAAGAAATTCCAGGAATAAGCTGCTGCCCAAAGATGGTCATCAAACACCTTACCATGGTGCTTCTTCTTGAAGTTGTTTACCAAATGAAACATACATTCCCTATGTTCAGCAAATGGAAATACTTTACCAACAGCTGCCATCACGGCTTGTCCAACATCAGTACATATGGTTAAGCCTCTAGGTGATCCTTTGGCCTCTTGAAGTTGACTTATCAACCAAATCCAGTTCTCATTAGTTTCTGAATCAAAAACTCCAACACAAACAGGATACAACCAATTGTGACCATCAACAGCAGAAGCACTAGCCAACTGACCCTTGAACTTTCCTGTCAAGAATGTGCTGTCTATTGCTAGGTATGTCCTGCAAGTACTAAGAAATCCCTGTATGCAAGGTTTCAATGCAAAAAAGAACCTTCGAAATCTGATTTTGCCATTGATAGTGTGATGGTCAATAATTATCAAGCTACCAGGACAAGAACGCTCAACTTGTGCTTTGAACCTATATAGATTGTCAAAACTGCTATTCCAATCACCATAAAGTTCTCTTAGTGCTAGCTCCTTACCCATGTATACTCTCTTGTAGTGGATATGAACCTTATGGTGTTCGTTAATCTTCTTTTGCAATGCCTTTGCCCCCAAAGTGGCGTCATCTATGAGAAAGTCCTTCACCTTATCACATATCCAATATTTGGTTGCATTTTTAATCTTCTTCTTCCTCTTGGTACTAGAGCAATCATGAGGACAAGGGTTCTTTTTTACCTACAAAATAGAAACATATATAACATAGTTAGAACAAGTGTAAAAATCAAATAAAGATTTTGAAATAAATATATTGATGGAATTTAGCAAGGTTCAAGCTTTACGTTGACAGTGCATCCATCTGATGTGAAAGATGCAAATATCCACCATGGACACTTATCCTTGACCTTCCTTAAACAGTATGCCCTGAACCTCTTGGGTGAACTTTTTGCAATGTTGAACTTAAATTGATGTTTGATTGCATGCTGAGATATAGCCAATTTAAATGACTTCATGTTAGGATAAGTGGAGCCAACATCCATAGGAGCATCATTTGGATCATAGTCTACAATTGGAGCTTGATTTTCCTCATTATATGACACTTCCTCATGAGCTTCTTCTTCATCCTCATCAACACTATCATCCTCACACTCATCCCCATCGCCTTGCTCACTATCATCTTCACTATCATGTTGGTCCTTATAGTGTTCACTCTTTGGTACCATTTGCATGTATATATCCTCCTCATCGACACCTACATGTTCATTCTCTAGTACTGGGTTTCTAAGATAATCATCCTCAGCAGTTTTTGGTTGGTCATTCACATTTGTCTTTGCATCTAACTTGAAAGAGAGTAGCAATCTACCTAAGTTCAGAAAAAATGCATTCCTCCACTGCACATTACCAAAAAATGCTGCTACACTTACCTTTGATGATGGACAGAATGCTCCCCGGAGCAGGCACCATGGGAGGTGTTGGTCGGTGCTATGGACCAGGCGCCCTGCGACACGGTGTTGCCTCCCCCTCGCCTGCACTCCCGCCAGTGGCCACCTCAGGTGGCCTGTCGCCTGCGCCCAATACTCCAGGCCGAGGTGACCGCTCTGGGCAGAGCACTCGGCCGCGCAAGGGGGTCCTGCGCCCTGGCTTCGACGAGCTTGGGCCACGCCTGATCGAAGGAGGTAAGCGACCCAGATCTGTCGACGAACGAGGCGGACTAGGGCTCCGGAGCTCCTCCTCCATTGTCGCATCAACGATAACTCCCGCCCTCAGTCTGTGGCCTCCTCTGCGCTCCCCTCCCGAGAGCTCCTGCCCGCGCCCTCCTCTGCGTGCCCCTCCGCCAGAGCCCTTAGGGAGCGGCACAGAGGATGCGAGCACCCCCGATCTACTGAGGATGACGACCAGACCAGGGCTCCTGAGCCTCTCCTCCATGGTCGCACTCCCGCCGCCGCCTCCTGCCTGTGTCAATTGCCGGGAGAGAGGAGAAGAGAAGAGACGGGCAGAAATGTCTTTTACTATGCATGAGTAGGGTTGGTTTATGAGGGAAAGTAACAGAGTTGACAAAAAGGCCATGGAGGGAAAGAAATTTTTGTTTTGGGTCGCTCAGGGATCTTTGATCTGCAGAGGGCCAAGGAAGGAAGCGTCATTTTTTTCAAGGCCAACAAAGGAATTTTCTCAATTTCAAAATACGAATTGATTGTGACTCCGCAATATGGCACCGAGAACCCGTCTCGCTTTGTTGTGGTGTGAATAGTGTGATCGGCCATGACCAGGTTTGAGTGGATCTCGTTGTCATAGCGTTCATGATGTGATCAACTAACTAGTCGGTGTGAATTCGGGCTGACAAATGATCTTCATTTTTTTTTCTTGATCGATGTCCTAGCTCAAAATTAATCACGAGAAAAAAATGATATGATCACAATTCAGAATTTAGAAACGGGCTACATGCTCCAAGTCATGGTGCCGTGGCCCGTGGCATGCGGGCCATGACGGGCTAAGCATGCGCTGTTGGGCTAGGGTGGCAGCTTTCTTAACTTATGGGCCGAGCTTGCGTGGGCACTGCCTTGCTGAATAAATTCGCACATGAACTAACCAAGTTAGCGATTAGAGTTCTATAGTGCATCTCGTTGATCATGGGCGTCATGAAAGGAATGTTTGTTCAGTCGTCATGGTTGTAATGATATTACTTAGTATTTAATAAAACTCCCTACTTTCACAACAAAGAATAAGCAAATGACTTGCAGTGAAGTGAAGCTCATGGACTTGTGCCTACAGAGAGCAAAGAGCTAGAGAGCGCCTCTTTTTTTTGGGGGGGGGGGAGGGGGGGGAGGAGCAATTGCAAATCTAAGTAAGCAACGTTAAAAAAGGAGCAATTGCAAATCTAGAGCAAAGGAGGGAGGTCAGGTACGGGGCTTAGTCCCACACCTTGTAGATGAGGATCTTTCTATTTTACAGTATACAGATGATACAATACTGTTCATAGAACATGACATGGAAGAGGCAAAAAATATGAAGTTGATATTTTGTGCTTTTGAATAATTATCTGGACTCAAAATTAATTTCTATAAGAGTGAATTATTCCGTTATAGTGAAGTTAAGGATTGGGAGGACCAATATACAGAGTTGTTTGGCTGTGGAATGGGCCAGTATCCATTTCGGTACTTGAGAATTCTAATGCACCACAAAAGAATTAGCAATGCGGATTGAAAAGTAATAGAAGAAAAGTTTGAAAAAAGATTAAGTTGCTGGAAAGATAAATTGTTGTCTTATGGTGGTCGCCTAGTTTAATTAAGTCCGTACTAAGAAGTCTTGCATTATTTATGTTATCCTTTTTTGAAATACCAAAAGGTATATTGCACAAACTAGATTTCTATAGATCTAGATTTTTCTAGCAAGGGGATAATCATAAGAAAAAGTATAGACTTGCAAAGTAGAGTATTATTTGTAGACCAAAAGAGCAGGGAGGACTGGGCATTATGGACTTAGAAATCCAAAATAAATATCTTCTTAGTAAATGGTTATTCAAACTAATTAATGAAGATAGGGCATGACAGCAAGTTCTTAGAAATAAGTATTTAGGTGATAAGTCAATAACTCAAGTAGATAAAAAGTCTGGAGACTCACATTTCTGAATAGGTCTTATGAATGTCAAAAAAATCAATTCCTCAATTTTGGGAATTTCATAGTACAAAATGGCAATCAGATAAGATTCTGGGAAGATAAATGGCTGGGCACATCTACTTTAAAAGAGCAATATCTCAACTTATACAATATAGTTAGAAGAAGGAATGATAAGATATCTGATATAATGAGTACTGTACCTCCAAACATCTCATTTCGAAAATCTCTAGTAGACCAAAACCTTTATTCATGGAATAATTTAGTTTTACGTATTGCTAATTTATATTTAAATGATCAACCTGATATTTTTAGATGGTCACTTAATTCTAGTAGCCAGTTTTCGGTTAATTCAATATAATGTAATGTTGAATATAAATATTGTACCATATAATAGATATTTATGGAGAGTTAAGATACCTCTAAAAGTGAAAAATTTTCTTTGGTTCTTACATAAAGGAGTCACACTCACCAAAGATAACCTAGTTAAAAAGAATTGGCATGGAAATGAGAAATGTTGTTTTTGTAATTGTAATGAGACCATACAATATCTCTTTTTTGATTGTGTCCTTGCCAAATTTATTTGGAGAGTGGTTGAATTAGCTTTGTGGTATAACACCCCCTGTTAGTGCAACCCACATGTTTGGAGATTGGCTAGATAACTTGATAGAAAGCAAAAAACTCCTGGTACTTGTCGGGGCAGGCGCCATGTGTTGGGTCATATGGTTAAGCTGTAATGATATTGTTTTTGATAAAGTTTCTATTGTCTCTTTTATGCAGGTTATTTACAGGGGTTCACATTGGATCAGGACATGGTCATTATTCCAGAAGGAGGAGGAGCGCACCTTGTTACGAAATGCTTGTCTTCTTCTGGAGATATTGACAATACAGATTTTTGTCAGCCATGGGTGAAGATTTAGTCATAGATTAAGTTTTTGATGAATTTCTTTGCTAAATCTCATTTCTTTTGTGTGGTGTGTGCACTATGTGAATAACAGAGTCATCCTGTAGTGAAACTTTGTAATAATTATCGGTCATATTCATCTCTTGATGAAAAGGCCAGGATACTTTGATTTACTTGATGAAATAGATTTCTCTTTATCTAAAAAAACCTTCTTGAATTTTTGCCCGTCTAATTTTCCAACTTGTACAACAAAAAGACATTCATCCTACCTCAAAATAGTAAAACCGATTATTTTTCACTCCCATGGTTTACATGACAGATTTGTCCGCCTGACACATACTCCAATATGACAGCGGGTCCTAAGTGCCAGCTCATCATCTTTTTTTCTCTCTTTTCCTTCTCCTCTTTCCGTCAGGACGGAATCTAATGTACACCCAACGAATCTAATTGCAGGCTCATCAAATTCTCACACAAACAAAAGCATCTACTGAAAGGCAAGCAGCGGGATTGACTTACCCTGTGACTGTGATTACTGATTAAAGAGACTCCCGCCAACTGAGCATACTTCCAGATGTGTCCACTAGGCCTGGGCTTGCTAGCTACATTGGGCCGCAAGGTGCATACCGTTACAGGGCCCACCCCTTCTCCTGTCTACCCTCTGCTTCTTCCGTCGGCCACGCCGTTCAGGCAGAGCACCCCCATTTGCTCCGCGCTGCCTTCGTCCGCGCCTCCCTCCACAACCACAACACAACTCCATTGCGCAGCGCAGTTCCGCGAGGTCCCGATCGAGAGCGAGTTCGAGAAGATGGCGGGGGCGGAGCGCCTCACCACGGAGCAGATCGCCGCGCTCAAGGAGGTCTTCAACATCTTCGACAAGAACGGGGATGGTACGTGCGTGCGGGCCGCGCGCCGTCTTCGCAAAGCCCTTGTGGGTTCAAGGGTTCTTGGTCCTCCAAGCTATGTTGTCTTTGTTTGCTTGCGAATCTGTTACTGCGGTCGCGTTGCTCGATCTTATGCCGCGATTCAGGGAAGACGGTTTCGGGTACGGCGACATGGATGATTCAGGGTGATTGTTTGGGCATGTTGTTAGCTTCTTTGTCGCCTTTCGCAAGAACGGGTAGTGGGCTATCTGCATTTCTGGTTGCAGGTATAGATTAGAATATTCGTGGAGCATCTCGGTAGAGTTTGCTTGTTCTTGCGGAAAATATCATGAGCGCAGTTCCTGAAATTTCAGAGCTATCTGATTTCTGTGCTGATTGTTCTTCCCTAATCTCGGTATCTGAATCTTATTAGTTGGTTTGGTTGTGCATTCCCATGTTTCTGAGGCTAGTTACTTCGATGGATTTTAGGCTTTTAGCTGCATATGCAGTTATGCACTACTGTTCCATACGACCATACCTGCAGGGGTACGGTGTAGTTTCATTGCAAATTTGCAGTGTTTTCCCCTTAAAGTGAAGGGTGTGCTTTGCCTGAAACTTTTCGACATTCGCAGATTTATGGAAAAATTATCTAAATCTGATCAGCGCACTGAGTCCCACTTTGGTGGTGTTGATTGTTTTTGCTACTCCGTGTCATTCAACGTTGGACAGTATATGGCTTTTGCCTTTGTTTGAGGAGCAGAATCAAACGTTTCTAACTTGTTGTGAAACTTTCATATATGCAGGCTGCATTACCAGCGAAGAACTGGGATCTGTGATGAGCTCCTTGGGTCAAAACCTTTCTGAATCTGAACTGCAGGATATGATAAAAGTGGTTGATGCTGATTGCAACGGAACCATTGAGTTTTCTGAATTCTTGAACTTGATGGCATACAAACTGAAAGTATGTACTGATTGTTTTCACTCTTATCTTGTGATTTTGGCCTTTGTATGCGTGTTATGTTTTGGTTAGTTTGGAGTAGTACATCCCAGCATGGGCTGGAGCTCATGCACACGAATTACCAATACAAATTCAGCAATCTAGTTATTTGTGCCTAGAATCATAGCAAGCATTAGTTGCACCCATTCCCTTACAATTCATGTTTTCTGGCTTTATAATGCTATTTCTGTTGTAAAATTGAATGCATCACCAATAGAGGAAGAAGATATGACACTGAAAAGGGGAACTTCTTAAATGTGTACGAGAGTTCTGATTAGCATCTGATGTAAGGAAATCATGTATTAATTATACTATTGATTGACATATGTTTATGCATGTCAGCATGCTCTTTATATGATTCCCAGATCTGTAGTAAGCCAAGAGCCTTTCGTGTTGTTTGATAAAAACACAAGCATACATACAATGGTAATTAATGAAGATATAGTAGAATCTGATATGATCTTTTCGTTCCATGTAACAGTAGAAAAAATTGAATTTAAACATTTATTTATCTCGTGCACTCTTATACATACAGTTTTGTTTCTAATTCGCCTGGTGTATGTTCTGGAAGGACCCTGATTCGGAGGAAGAACTGAGGGAAGCATTTAAGCTGTTTGATGCAGATCAAAATGGGTATATTTCAGCAGATGAGGTGAACCCCTTATTTCTGCTTGTTCTTATCGTCCTGATCAGTCAATTCTAGGCTTTCTCTAGATGAAGCTCCACCCGTGACCCAAGCCTTCCAAATACAAAAACCTCTTTACACCGGTTTACATTTCGCTCAAAGTCCTGGTGTATAAACTCTCCAGCTGCGTCGCATGATGGAGAACCTCGGAGAGAAACTGACTGATAAGGAAGTTGAGGATATGATACGGGAGGCGGACAAGGATGGTGACGGCCTTGTGAGCTATGAAGAGTTCAAGCAAATGATGCTGAGCAAATGAGTCAAAAAAGCTCCATGCTTTGGGCACTTGTTGTTGTGTCAGATTAACCGCTTAGACATGTTGTGGTAGTTCTCGTTGGCAGTTCAAAGCACCTAACACATGTACTTAGTTCTCACTTTCCCTGCACCAGGGCCTCACCAATCTAAAGTTTTAAGGAAGATAGGAGTATACAATTTTGTGGTTAGTAGCATTGATCAGCTAGGTCGTTGATACTGGGTTTTGATGGTTCCCCTGCCTCTAGTTGGTGTACATTCCCGAATTGTTTCCTTGTGTCTGATATGGAGCCTTTTGGTACAGACTATATGGCTTGAATCGTGGCAAACACTTGGTCACCGCCCATAGTGATTAAGATTCGGTCTAAACCATTCTGTGCGAATTTCAATGTATTTGTTAATGGAAAATTATTTCTTCTTAACATAATAAAGCGCAGCTCTCCTGCGTTTTCGAGAAAAAAAAATTAATGAAAAATTATTTTTGAATGTTGAGTAGATGTTCCTCTGAATAAAATAGTACTACTATGGCCTGGCAAAAAAAAAGTACTATAATTGTTTTTTGAAATGTGTGTTTGGCAATACAAGTGAATATAAGCATTCTTGATCTTATTAGATAGCCCATAGAAGTGATCCACGCATGGGAGTGCATATAGACGCATATATCTTGATCTTATTAGATAGCCCATAGAAGTGATCCACTGCACGCATGGGAATGCATATAGACGCATATATTGGTATTAGGAAGAACAAACTGCAAAGACACCTCCGACTTTCATATGCTTATGACATGGAAGGCAGCAGCCAGTTTGTGCTTCGCTGATGGAAATTTTTGGATATCATGTGCGGTCCAACTGCCCATGTTAACGGAAACTTCAGAGTGCAAATTGTTCTTCCAGACCTCCATATCTGCTCTCTGGTTGGACTCTGATGGAACTGGAACTATTGATTTTCCTGAATTATTGAATTTTCTTACTTGAGTGCGCATGGAATAAAGGTATGTCCCAGTTAGGTCCAAGGCAAATGTACGACCTATGAGGCACCAAACCTATGCAAACTTGTAATAGGACAGTTCTTGATCTAACACTCGAATATCACCAAATAAAATCGCATTCACATACTAATGATCCTTGCGTATGCGGAACGAAAAACTATAATATTGAACAAAGGGAGCAATGGAGGTTATTTGGAAGATGAAGGCGCTATTTAAAATTAATTTTTTATGTGGTACTTACATAGAGGTGTAGTTTTTCACAAAGGATAATTTAGCTAGATGTAATTGGCATGGTGATATTAAATATTGTTTTTGTGATAGTCAAAAAATGATATAATATTTGTTTATTAATTGTCATTATGCTAGATTTATATGGAGACTACTTTATATAGCATTTGGCTTAAACCCACCTTGTAGCACAACTAATTTATTTGGTCAATGGCTTTATGGAGGTGGAAACAAGTGAAAAGAGGTTTTACTCATGGGTGCATTAATGCTGGGCTATCTGGTTGAATATGAATGATGTTATATTTAACAATGCTCTAATAAAAACTTATATGCAGCTACTCCATAGGCCAACATATTGATTGAGATTTTGGGCGCAACTTCACAGAAGTGAGGAGGACAGATAGAATAAAAGGAGCATGTTAAAGATTAGTGGCGTTGGTAATGCTGATTTTTTCTAATCATAAATGAAGATTTAGTAATAGAATTGGTCCTCTGTAATTCTCGTTATCCATGCTTTTAAGTGTGTTTATTTTGTGGGATTGAGTGCAGATGGGAGAGCTGCCATGAATGTAATAACTAGGTTGTAAGTTAGACTGTTTATTATCTAAAAAAAATACGAGACCTTAGCAACAAATATGTGTAGAGGATTTGCTACAGGCACAACAACAGATCTGTAACACTTCCAATCTATATCCTACTAGAATGCACATACTTATATCGTAGATATTAAACATAACCTAAACAGGATATTAGCTTATATGCTTATTAAAGTACTATCAGCTCACTTTTTCCAAAATTTAAATGAGATGAAACGAAGTTACTTTTAGAAGGTTTATTGATTTCTCTTACCTCGGATCTTTGTCGGGGACAGTAGCTTTCATGGTTCTATCTTTACTACCACCCACCCTGACCCTAATATCATCCATAAAGGATCAAAAGGGAATGGTTGTTGTCTGAAATTGAGATTTGATATTACCTCCCGACTTGATATAGAAGAGAGGGATAAAATGGAGGCACATGTGGTGGGTTACCTTGGCAAGGTGTCCTCCCTCTTTAGAAGGAATGCATGATCTGTGAATCAACAACAACAACTTTGAGATATGTAAGGGAAACCAAAAATAACAAAATAAATGTTTTTAGTAGAAGTGAATGCATCAAAATGGAAGGAAACTCGATTAATGCAAGATTTACCATACAAGTGGTCAGAGAGGAGTTGGTCAGAGAGGAGTTGGTCGACGATGAAGTCGATCAATATATTATATGGAATGATGGAAACCACAAAACTGAATAATTGTCTTCATGTACGTTTCTCCTGATATCTACAGATCTCAACATAAATTCTCGAAGACTGAACCGGTTGGCACACATATTCACGACAAGTCATTGCAAATTTTGAGTGGCACAAAGCAAAGATTTCGCAACGTTTTCTGCAGGTTAGCTTTTGTGCTAGAAAGGAACCTATTGGGCCGGTAATCTCCTCATCGCAGACCAGCCCAATAAGTCAGAAAAGGGCTTTAAAGTCCTCTGCCACCGAATTTCTCTCTGCACCGTCAACCTCGGCCCACCCAATGAGACCGTCAAGGAGATATCCGGCTGCGTTCTAGTCTTCCGCTGAACAAGAGCCCAACGCGGCGGCGACATCACCGCCCGCCGCCTCCCGCCGCGATGCGTCCGCTCGCCAGGCTCCATCGCCATCTCTCCCTGTCTACCCTCCGCGGCCACTCCACGCGACACGCGTGGCTGCCCTCTGCCGATGCCTACCTCTGCCGCGGGCTCGCCTCCTCGCCGTCCTCCGCCGCCACTGCTGCCGCGGAGGGCCGGGAGAAGAGCTCGAGGCGGACTCTAGGGTACCTGCTTGGTGTGGCGGTCGCGATGGTCGGCGCATCCTACGCTGCCGTCCCGCTATACCGCCGCTTCTGCCAGGCCACGGGATACGGCGGCACCGTCCAACGCCGCGAGGTCTGCCTCCGATCCTCACCATCACACTCGTGTTCGATTTGGTTTTGATCCCGTTGTTGGGGATAGTAAAAGAAGCTCCCCGTTGTGCGCATAGTTGGATTAGGCTCTTGATTCGGTCATTGCTAATTGCAGGGTAGCCTTACTGGTAGGATTTAGTTCGAAAGGCTGATCTGCTTTCTATGATGCTTGTGGAAATAGGTACCATTTCGAGGTTATGTCCTGAATTATGTTGGTTCAAACAACTTGCTCCCCTTTTTGGTTTCGTTTGAGTTGTAGTGAGTTTCCCAGATTGAAAGGGCATGTTTAAAATTTGTCTTGATTATCTTTGGTTGGTTTCGTTAAATTAGTCAGCATTTGGCACCTCCAGCGTATTCTGCTAGTTTTGCCTTGCTTAAATCAAAACACAGAGATAGTTCTTTATTCCGTTGTCTAGAGAGAACCAGTTGCTAACATGAGTTTTAGTAATAGGTTGTTTGCTCGTCAGCAAACCCAACCTAGCAATCAGCACGTCTGTCAACAATGGAGGAATATGATCCTTAGGTCTCCTTCAAGGCTTCAAGAAACAGTAACACACTATTTTTCCTAGTTCACTTCAGCTGAAAGGTTGCACATATGATGGGTATAGTTAGAGTTGGACATTGTTGCAACAGGGGCTTCCATTTCTCTGAGTATGATATGAATTGAGAACCAATTCTGTTTTTATTGTAAGTTTCCCCCTCTCTTGTTTAGTCAATTTTTTCTGCTTATTTGATCACTGATCACCGATGCGAATGTGATATCCTGCATTTAGTTATGATTTTGATTCGTTGAATCAGAATGTGCCCTATGTTAAAGAATCCAGAAATCACCTTACAAATAGACATCCCCATTAAAATTTTGGTATAGAGATATATATTGGTAAACTTTCTGAACCATGAATGAATTGGGCTTAAACCTTTTCTTTTTGTGTGGCTCTGCAGAGTGTGGAGGAGAAGATATCCCGCCATGCTCGAGACGGGACTACGACATCAAGGTAAACCATGTTAAACATGGAAACAACAAATGTATGCATTTTGTTAGATCGTATCCTATATTAACGCTGAAATGTTGATTTGTGACTCACTTGTGCAGTTTCCCTTCGGTACTTGAACTTTCTGAGTTCCATTATGTGCTTCCTGCCCTTTGCAGAATATTATTTGCTGATCATTGTTTATCAAATTGGCCACTGCATTGCAAGTTGGAATTTTAAACTTAGTTCAATGGAAGAACAATACAGCATTATGTGTTGCTGCCTACCATTAAGACTTAAGAGCATAACTTATTTATTTTACTTCTCTTGCCTCTAACATAGTATTCGAGTTATTTTTCTTTGTATCTGTTTACCCTTGTTTATGACATAAAGTACATCCATTTGAAACAAAAACTAAGCTATTTTAATGATGAATATGTTGCTATATTCAGGGAAATGTATATGGAACATGCTCTGTTAAAGGATTACTTCATACACCCTTACCGCATGCCTACAGTAGTATTATGCTGTAGTATTAACTTGTACACCCATGTTAATTTGACAATGCACGTGAAATAATTTGTTTAAAACGTTTGGCACCATTTTCACAAATCACATAGTAAACTAGTTTTGTTATTTTACTTGCCATGATAGTTTGCACCAACTATGGTTGCAATTTGACCTTTTGTGCTTGCACTTATTCTCATTATTTATTGAATCAAGGCCATTCAATTTGTTTGCAGGGAGATAACTGTCCAGTTTAATGCTGATGTTGCTGACGGAATGCCGTGGAAATTCATACCTACACAGAGAGAGGTAGCCCTTAGGAACTCAAGCGTGAAATCTTTTATCCATTCCTGTTTGTACTTATTGTGGACCCATCCTGTTTGCTGTAGGTCAAAGTTAAACCTGGTGAAAGTGCTCTTGCATTTTATACTGCTGAAAATCGCAGTGCAGCGCCAATTACTGGTGTTTCCACATACAACGTTGCTCCCATGAAGGTATAGAATTGAACTTTTTAGTGTTTTGTTGGCTACCTTCACATAAATCAGATGCCCCTGATGTTTTTTTTTCCTGGAAGATATTGCATTCTTGTACACGAACCAATTTTGCCATTCTCCTTTTTACTATTTTTTATTACTTTGCTATGTTTTGTTCCATAGTGTACCATTATTTCTTTGTACAATGTTTTTGGATTATATTGCAAGGAAATGTGTGGTGTAATATTCTCCTTCCATAGGAGCTCTTTCCCATGTCACAAATCGGACTTACCTTCCATACTTGAGGGTGATAATAAATGTAAAAAGGTGCATAAAAAGGATGCACATTACATATTAAATGTATGCTGCAGAATTTTACTTTTCAAATATCAAATGTAAAAGTTATAATTTTTTTATTCTTGTGGTTCTTGTTGGCTTTCATGTTTAGCATACCCCAACTGGATTAGGACAAAAGGCTTTGTTGTTCATGATGATGCAACAGACTTTAGTTCTAATTTCTGGAAGGTTAGGCATGAATTTTGAATACTTAATTTGAGTACCAAAATGGTAGCGCTGTCTTTATGATATGCTTGATTCAATTTATAGCCTATGAGGTATTTGGCTCCCATGTGGTCATGCGTCTTGTTTGTAGTTGTAGTGGAGCATTGTCACCAACTGCTATGGAGCACTAGTTTTATAATCTCTATATAAGGGGGTGTTCGATGAGTGGTATTTGATTGGAAAGTATTATATTTAGGTCAGATTGAATTGTTTCCAGTTAAATACCTCTAGAGTCCATACAATACCTAAAGCATGTTGGTGTGTCCTGTTCCTGGCCTCCTGGGAAGCAGAGAATTGCTGGAGAAACACAGGAATAGTGTTGAGAGGTTATCATGGAAGCCCATTGTGCTTTTTTGCTACTTAAAATTAGCTGTAATGTATTATAAACATGTACTAGTATAACATAAAAAATGTCTATACTTGCAACTTACATGTTACTTCTGTGCTCTATTTTGAAGTAAATACATCTGAGCTATAGAATAGTAACAAAAGCATTAGCCACGAGAAGTGCTGATCCTGTTCTTTTGAGTTTACAAATGTTTTTTTCTGTATCCTATAGGCTGCGATTTACTTCAATAAGATACAATGTTTCTGCTTTGAGGAGCAAACACTTCTTCCGGGGGAGCAGATTGACATGCCGGTAAGTTGAGTTTGCACTGTAATAAAATATATAGCGAACATAGTGTTGTCTACTAGCACTATTTCTATACACTGCTAAAACAATGAATGTGGAATGATTCAGGTATTCTTCTACATTGATCCGGAGTTTGAGACAGACCCCAGAATGGAAGGGGTGAACAATATAGTTCTTTCATATACATTCTTTAAGATGAACGATAGTTAGTTGTTGTAGATAGATTTTGAAGTGAGCAATAATACACGATGAGTTGTACCATTACACTTGATCAAGTCTTGTGGTTACCATCCAGAAACTACCCCTGTCATGTAACTCGTAGAGAATGCTTGTTTATTTGTGTAGTTGGTCCAAATGTATTTGTGGAAGCAAATATTCTGTACCATTGCATGGAGCAATCAAATGGTTTACTTCTCCTAGATGTATTGCAGTCCAACAGGAGTGAAGAGCATTTCATCATAAATCAGGGGATAAGGATTAAATTTAAACGAAGCAATATTTCTTTTTCTTTGTCCACACACACACACCCTCTCTCTTTCTTTGCAGGGAGTTGTTTTCCTTCCCTGAAACGAGATAAATGATGAATGAAGTGGTTTGCATAGAGAAGACCTACTCGCAAGCTGCACAAGGCAAATGTAGGCCACACCACGTGTGAATTGGCCTTGAGCCTTGTTTATGTCAGCTCATCAGACGACCTAACTTATTGTCGTATGGGAGGGTAAGGAATATGGAGGATCCTCTGCCATTTCCGTGTCCTCTCAAATCGATTTGGACACATGTTAAAAGGTTTTGGATACGTATCCGCAGCAGCGGTTGCTAATATGACACACACGAGTTTACAACACACTCGATGCATTGCGGGAATTTTTCGCGAAACCCATTTACGGAACGGCTACCGCATGGATGGACGTGACTCTCAAGTACGACGGCGCTTTCGTTCGGGTGAACTTTGGGTTCTAAAATTCAAATTCTTGTACATTGAATGTATAGGTGGGGCTCCTCCTGTTACTCAGACGGCTGGGGGTATGATTCAGACAGTGCGGGGCGCGCAATGGCAACTTGGCAAGTCTGCGTTCCACGGCTGGCGCACGTGGAGACGCAACTCTGATCTGTTTGCCCACCGGGCCGCAGGCGCCATACATCAGCATCTCCGGGACCGCGCACTGTGAGGGCGTGAGCGCACGTCGCGCCAATGCCAAGCGGCGGGTTGCGAATCCTCCGTACCGATCGCGCGTCGCCCCCCTTGCCCCGCGGCATGGGAACACGACGCGACCCGAGGAATCGGCATCACGCACGTACGCGCGGGGGAAAGGAAACCGCGAGGCGGGAAGCCAGGAAAGAAGAGCGGACGGGACCCGGTCGGTTGCCGCCGTGCTCGTTCGCCCGGAGACCGTGCAGCCAGCAGCATTCGCAAACGGGAGGAGCATGAGCATCCCTCTCCCTAGCTCGTTGTGAGTTGTGACCACCGTTGCGGCTAACCCGGTGGTGGAATTCAGCGGCGTGTACGTCGTTATCGTAAGGTTTTGCACCTGGCGGCACCAAGCTTTTTTTTTCTCAGATCTCCGCGATACGCGTCGTCGCCGCTGCGGTTGTCACGGCGTGGCGGTGGCGCCATGCCTTCATGTCGGCGTTTTTTTTTTCCTGCAGGGGCCAGTTGAGCTTTTGGTCCGGGGACTTTGACTCCCTTGGCGTACGTGGGTGTCGTGTGGCTGGGCCCCTGGGACCTGCCGGGATTCCACACAGCTGACGACCCTCGTCAGCCGTCTGATCGATACTACTCTCATGATTTCACTCGCTTCACCCTTTATGATGGGCGCGGGATTCGCTGTCTTCATACTCGACGTGGATTAGGGAGGATAATAATAAGATGTGCATGTAGCTGATGATGCAGAGACGAGGTGCAATGAACCGGGCGCGTTGTGTAAAAGATGTTCCGATGCAGTGCAACCAGCTGGAGCGTCCCCGTTAGCGCCGCAGTGTTTGGACTTGGGTTGCCATCAATCCCAATCCGTCATCAGGTGTGGGTCGTTTTGCTTCTTCAAGTTAAGCAACAGTCCGCTAAATTGTCGATGATGACTCTCGATGGCTTCTCGCTCGTTTTAATTTGTTCCCGAAAACTGATGGCGAGAAAGTAATTCTCGTCATGAAAATACCCCTTCCTAGCTAGTGCAATAATATATTTAGCCTCGTTTCCACAACTCTCTTCCATTGTCAGTTAATGATCCTACATCGCCCCACTACAATTCAATTTAGCATAATTGACTCATATAGTACAAATGAATGGACTGTACAATTTGCTCTAATGGTCGACGCTCCTGCTTTGATTGCGCTGGCTGCTCTAGTCGTTCAAGAGCTCTAATTAAGTCCAGCTGTTCATGCAACTGTGTACTGCCTCTGTGAGTACCGAAACTAAAAATTCACGTAAGATCCCACTAATTTGCCATAACATTCTAGTGTGTTCTTCCGATCCCCTAGGATACTACTCCATTCGACTGGTTTTACTTACGTTCCATGTACAAGAAGCATAGTAATGTTTTGCTGATTTTTTTTGAGCCTGTGTTCAGTTAATTTATTGTCACCAATTATGGGTGGTATTTGACTTAACTTAGTATGTATCATCATAAAAAGAAGAAAAAGTTGAACAAAAGGGGGCATACAATAAGCAACCATCAGAAAAATAAATGAGCTATGCATTTTGATAAATTGGACTGTTCGAAGTGATAGGTAATTCACCGGTACAACACTATTCGGATCCAGGTTGTTGCCATTTCCATGTTTTTTTTGGGGGTGCACTCCTACATGCATGTGTGTTGGTGCAGATATCAGCTATTTCTACCCTCAAAAAAAAAATCAGCTATTTCTGGAAATTGCACAAGCAACTTATGGCATGAGCGTGCTTATTTATATGACATCTTCAAGCTGTCGCTAACGATTGCATGCTGTACATATATATAATGGACGACATTACACGCGATTATCATGGAAATAATCAAGCTAGTCTTTCTAAGACAAGTTGATATGCCCACATTACATCTTCACAAGCTGTCGCTAACGATTGCATGAAACAGTTAGGTATGCAGTAAGACAGGAAATAAAGCAAAAGATAGGTGAACGAAACACAGCATTAGCGGGAGCCGTTAAAACAATCAATCTCATCATCATCAAGAATGATATGATCCCATCGAAGCAAAAAAATTTTTACCGAAACGAATCAGCACGCAGCAAACGATCGATGGAGGAGTTGATCGAATCCCACCCAGTAGTCACGCCGATGATATGCCATCGCCACTGGCCACAGGTACGTGCGCGTACTGCAGCAGCAGCTACATGCACATCTCGTTCCCCCGCACCTCCTCCTCGTCCATCGCCGGCGACATGCTCCCTCCTCCCGCGCCGCCAAGGTCGCCGCCCCTCGTCGTGGATGACGAGGTCTGTGCGGCGCCACCCGCGCCTGCGCCGCCGCTCCCGCCGCCGACGCCGGCCTTGTGGTTGTGCATCCAGACCTTGAAGACCTGCCTGGTGACCCCGATCTCGCGGCAGAACCGGGCCACCTCGTCGTCCCCGGGAGCGCGCCCCGGCTCGCGCTTGGGCATCCGCCACCCGAGCCGCTCCGCGAACCGCAGCATCCGCTCCTTCTGCTCCTCCGTGAACTTGGTCCGCGTGCGCCGCCTGCTGCCCGCCGCCGCCGACCCGTCGCCGCCGGGCATCGCCACTTGGTGGTGGTGGTGGTGCATGGCGTAGCCGGCGGCGGGGGAGGGCGCGAGCATCGGCGGGCTGGCGGCGCCGGTGGCGGCCGAAACGGCGTCGAGGAAGGCCTTGCGGTGGAAGTTGCGGTGGCAGCCGCAGGCGGCGCAGAGCATGGCGGCGGGCTGGGCGTCGTCGGGGGTGTACTCGCAGCAGCCGTCGGAGGCGTAGGTGCCAAGCTTCGCGGCGTGGTTGCGCATGCACTCGCGGTACACCTCGCGTGGCCGCTGCTCCTGATGCTGCTCCATTGCTCGCTTCCTCCGTTCCTCCTCTCTACCTTCCTTCTCTGCCTGGGCTCTGACTCTCTTTCTCACACTCTCTCTATTACTACTAGGATTTACTAGCTACTACAACTACAGCCATGTGGTTGCTTGAGCAGCAGCTGTGCAGTGCATGCTACGTGGGGGCTCGAGAGGAGAGAGATCTGAACCGGGCGACCGGGCGGGGGATGATAGATATATGAGCTGTATTCGAATATCATTCTCTCGGTTCCTTGCCGGGATGCAGAAGGCCAATCTAGCAGGATACGATTTGATTAATTACTACAGTCAGCAGCACTGTAGTAATGCATGTTGTTGTGGGTTGGCAGTTTGGGGCACGTCGAGATTCGCATTGGCGTCTTTGTTGTAATCTGGACTGCCATTTACAGGACCAGCCAGCCAGAGCAACGGGCAGCGCCAGGCGAGGTACCGGTTGACTTTCATACATGGCTTTTCTGGGACGAGCTGGTTGGTGGTGGGTGGCACTCTTCTTCAGCCAAATCTTTCAAGATCTACAGCACGTTCGTTCGGTTCACATCTATGTTTGCATTCCCTGAATTTTACTTATATATTGCCAGAAAAAAAAAGGAGGTTCCTTTTACAGTTTGCTCCACATTGTTGTAACAGAAGGAAATATCATAACAAAGGAAACGAAATACAGTACAGTATTCTCATAGGTCTACCAGTATGTCTTTGATTAGTGGATCTAGCAGAACTCAGTTTGGTCCTACTTAATTTCCTTTCGCCGTATATTACAGTAATATACAAAATGGAACATTCCACCACCATGTTAAATTTTCTGAGTAGGGGACCTCTCCTTCCTATTTCAAGACACTCCTTAGACTTTTGTAGCTGGCATGACTAACAGATCATTGGCCATCAACTCTGCTGGACCAGTACTAATTAGTAGCGTACTGCTCCATCAGGTACGTGAGAGCTTGCCTAATGAGGAATCATCTGGTAGCTGGCTCACTGACAACAAGGTGGGCCGTCGGCGCCTCCGTATGCGCATGATATTATTATAAGCTCTTGGATCGAGTTCGTACTGATTAAGAGGAGGATTAATCAAATGGTGGAAGTAATTGAATAACTAATCTGCATTGGAAATTGAGATATGTAAGACCATGGAGATGATATATACTACTACTAGAATGCAGCCAAGTTCCAGTATTTTGGCCTCTTGTGCCGAAGAGATTAGCTAAGGTTGCTTATTTTAGTAGGGGTACGCGCATAAACATGTGGTACTTATTTGGCCATTGCATTTGTAGACGTGGTGGATCCTGGTTACTTGCGTGCAAATAGTATCATGCAGCGTATGTCGAAAATTGCCTCCACGTAATCCGTCCTTTTATTCATATATGAATAATCACAAAGGTATGACACGGCGCTAAGCAATTCTAACAAAACATTAATAGATAACAAGTCAAGTTGTGCTAGTTGTAACCAATTTTTCTTTTTCATCAATGATGAGGCTGTCTTCAACGGTGGAGACCAATTTCGGAGATCCAAAGAGTCGAATGGATCGGCGTGTGGCTGAAGAGTCACCACCCAAAATTAGATGTCTCTAACAGTAAGTCGAAAATAGATACCGACGAGGAGCTCGGGCAGGGCGTGCAAGCGACAGCATCGAGCGCGGCTGCACCTCTAGGCGCGCTGACGCGGGGGAGATTGGGCGGAGCTGCAGGCGGGGAGGTGAGGGGGAGGCGAGGATGCAGCAGAGCTCACGACAGCCGATGGAGGAGGCGGAGCTCAGAGCTCGGCCGATGACTCCTGGAGCTCGGAGCTTGGCCGGTGGGGGAGGCGAGGATGTGGCTGGGGAGACGGAGCAACTCGGAGCTCGGCCGGCGGGGATGCGGCGGGGGAGGCGGAGCAACTCAGAGCTTGGCCGACGGGTGAGGCACAATAGCTCAGAGCTCAACCGACGGGAGAGGCAGAGGAGCTCGAAGCTCGACCGACAGGGGAGGCGGCGGGGGAGGCAGGGGTGACAACGATGCGGCAAGGGAGGCAAGAATGCGGCGGGGGAGGCAGGGGAGGCAAGGATGCGGCGGGGGAGCATAGCAGCTGGTTTGGGTCACGAGAGCAAGCGCTCTGTAGAGTCCTCGCTCTATGTTGGTCGCAGCCGAGACAATTTCCAAAGTGTCTGTTTAGGTACTCTATTAGAGACTTTTTTTTTAACCTTTTAAGACCTATTTTGGGTTTGGATGGCGATATAGGCCACCCGTTGAAGACACATAGTAATGAAAAGTCTGAAAATGACAAGTTGATTGTCAAAGAAATGTGCGATCAAGATCTATGAACTGATAAGTAACCCCTTCAATTTCAGTTGCGTGGAGATTGAATTTCAGCCAACTTCAATCTCAAAATGACTATACTCTCTATTTCAAATTATTTGTCATTCTGATTTTTTATTAAATTTATTGAATATTCTCTGAATCTGGACAACATGTATGTTTAGATTTAAAGAATGTTCAATAAACCTAGACGGTAAAAAAACATCTCTAAAACGACAAGTAAATTGAGATAGAGGAATTATCGTGATATAGCCCACCGCCCGCTTTGATATACGTACAGCGTTTAACGTTTCAAACTCGACAGGTGCGTGCCTGTCAGCGACTGCATCCAATCGACACGCCGACAAACCCACACCCCTATCAGAGATTCAGACCGCAGCCGCAGCAGGCCAGCGGCGGCTGACCGACCGGCGACCCAATCCTATCTCCGCATCATAACTTTGCCGAGCCTGACACCGTCCCCATATCCGCATGCTCCCCCCGGGCCAATCCCGCTGCGACTGCGAGGGAGTCCAACAAGGTCCCGGGCAACCACGGCTTCGTGCGTGGCACGTTAATGAAGCCAACGGGATTTTGATTGGGTCGCAATCGCAACCAGCCCAAAGCGGGCACGAGATGCACGGGCGCAAGCTAGACATGGAGGGGGCAGATCTTCGTCGGCGCGACCCGCTCGCTCCTCCATCCAATCCTGAATCATCCCCGTTGGTCTCAAACCCGGCCGGAAAACTCCCGTGTGGCGTGTGGGTTTTGCCCATTGCCCTTGCGGCGGGTGACAGGCCACGGCGAGAGCGAGAGCCCACGCGCTCAGATGGGGAAGTGGTGCCTGGTGCGTGATTAGCGCGTAGTGCTTTGCCCGCCGCCGTGAAACGTCTAATAATCTGGTGATCCATCCTATCACGCATTCACGCTCCTGTTGCGGCAGGATCCCCTTGCCAGCTCGAGCTGGAAAGGCGCTTACGCTAGTGCGATCGAGCTGCCATTCCGTGATCCTGAGTTTTTTTTTTTTTTTTTTGAACTGGAGCTTTATTTGCTGGCGCAGAGACTAATAACGTTTCCGCCTGTGATCTCGAGAAACAGAGAAACCTCATGTGGCTGCACGACTGTCCGCTTGACAAACAGGCAGTCAACTACGGCGCACAGCTGCTGCTATTACTGCAGAACGTGACATGCTAACAAGTTACTCATAGATTAGCATTATCGTTTAGCCGAGCTTGAGATTCTATCAGTAATTGTGTGGACACTGAATTCTGAAAACATGGGAGCAGCGTACAGGGAATGGTTCGTTGCGACATCTTTGCGGTCTCGGTAGGAGGCAAAACACATGAGCACAGGACGAGCATGCCACTACGTTCCATGCCGAGCAAATGTTGGTATAACTCCACGTGGTCCGAAAGTATACATGGGGATCTCGATCTAGAGACGATATGCATACGAGCATTTGCTGTTGCAGCCGGCTAGCAACATGCTTGTCGTCGTCGTCGTCGGGCAAATATTTCTTCACCACTGCTTGAAAATCTGCAAAACCGACATGGGAATATCATGGTATCTAGGATTCACAAATCGCCAGGCAAGTGTCCCTTATCGACTCTTTCTTTTCTAAAGCTCGCAATACCCTATGCACAACTAGAAACACTTGAATATGTATCGTGTGGATTGCAGATCAGATACGAAGCTTAGATTCTGTCGACATTATTTTTATGAGGAATGGAACAATGTACTTGGCCATGTAGCCTTGCCGGGGCACATATCTACTAGCCCGCTAGAAAATTAGTATAATACCGCCTTCATCTCTATACTAGTCTAGAAATGTAAGGATTTCTAGATTAGTTAAGATTAAACCTTCTCTTGACTTTGATAAACAATGTTGACATTTTTTTATTTCAAACAGAAAGGGCTATGGTTCAAGGTCAGTTTTTACATTCGATGATTATCATTGAAAAATCTTGGTTTTAACTGAATTTAGAAATTCTTACATATTTCTGGGTGAAGTTATTAGTAGCATTAAATATTGTTAGGGATGCAAGTGAGACTGTCCGCAAACCCACATGTAGTACAAATTTTGTGGTGGTCATCCGGTTACATCCCAAAATATCGTCCAGGCTCTTCTAGCAAACTGTTGGAGAGCGTAGACGACACAATTTTACGTGCAAGACAAGAAGTTGTATATCCCTTCAAAGGCTTAGGCGGCAAACGCGATGTGAATATGAGAGTATCGCGGTGGTCATCATCATCAGGATTATCACTATCAGAGACGACGATTCTCTGCATATCAGCATATGCGTGGCGCAGTGACAAATCAAAGGGAAGCGTTCGGCGGCGAGGCTTTGGGCGCCCTTTAAGCCTTGCTGGGCCGTTAATGGAGCAAGCGACGAGATGTTGTGGGCCTCCTAGGTCTTGCTGCTAATGAGAGTGGGCCGTTAACGGAGCAAGTGGAACATGTCCTCCTAGGTCTTGCTGCTGATGAGAGATATTGTGGGCCGTAGCTCCCTCGGCTTGCAGGCTCGGGTTGAAAGGAGTCACTGGAGTGCTTCATTCATGGATCTTTCAGAACTGGATCGCCGCAATGGTTCACATCATCCTACACCATCAACTACTTGTTATTTATCTAAAAAATTCAACTACTTGTTATAGTGAAGGCATCGGTCCAGAAAAAAGCAAAAGTATTTTCACCATTTGTATTGTACTTCTTGATACGAAACAGATGCAAGGAAAAAATGGCGAATGGATATTCTCGACCTGTTTCCCTTTCAAGAGGGTTCTCTGTATGCATCAAGCATCAATGAGCCTGAAACAATTTAAATGTTGAGTCAAACTAGACGTAAATCCTTGATATGATCTGGATGACAACTTATGGCTCCAGTCTCAACAAAATTCGACAAAAAGGAGTTCCTGTGTACAGCAAAGGTCTGGTCTCAGAGAAATATTTCAGCAGAAGAACAACTTTGCCAGTCTTCATTCATTTCATTGTGTTGATGGCATTGAAACGGTAGACAAAATAAGCCAAATGGTTATGTGATGTGCGCAGTATAGTGAGCTGCACCAGGATGTTCTAAGATATGTCAGTGAAGGATCAACATATGTTGGGAGGTTGACCTTCGTCCAACAAACTCTACATGTTGCCTTTTCCGCTTTCTCTGAGGTTGTTCACATGAAACAAGAATGTGCATACATTATTTATGCAGTAACTGAGTTGAACAGTTTCTGTTTGAGTTCCTTATGGGGATGATATCACGATAATCCCGACAGTCAATTTGTATGCCCATTTGGGGCTTCAAGTAGCAAGGCAAAATTTTAAAATACACGGTCAACATTGTTTTCTTGTAATGATATTTGGATAAGTCGAATGCTGGCAGATGTACAGTAATCTGTAATGTGGAAATATAAAATGTTATGGGCAAACTTACTGGTAATTAAAGTAAAGCGGTTTGAAGCATGTCTCGGTATCTTTATTTTCTAGCACACAAACCTTAGAAAGCGACATTAACTTCTCATAGTCCGTTAAAATATTATATATGATCTGCAGGCCTGTTCATTGTGTAACCTTCATAAGACATTTGTCCACGGACCGCCAACATAAAGCAAACGTGCACTGCACCACATTTCAACATGACAGCAACTCTGCCCAATCACTGTTGGTTAGCCCATTTGCGATAGCCTAGAAAAGCATCAGAAAAACAAAACCAAAAAGATGAGGCGTATGAACATGCGGAGCAGTCACAAAGCAGAGTTGTCGGATAACAACATTCTTTCCTTTGAAAGAGGACGTGCAAAGATGCACCCACGTTGACCTAATCAAGTGACGATTCATCCTACCTGTCAAAGACATGACAATTGCTTAACATCATCCCATTTGGAATGAGCTGCCTGAGAGCCCACCAATATCATACCCTAACATGTACTCCAACCGTGTAAATAAAAGAAAATCAAGAAGACATCCAAAGCATCACATGATTCCAGATCCTCGCAGTTTGGTTTGAAGGAAAGAGAGAAGATTCCTCATCCCAACAAGGATGTGTCGACCACGACAGCTTTAAGCACCAGCGTGCTCATGCGCTGCTAAAGCCTCGACAACAAGATTATTCTGATGCACACACACAGCTGCAGCACAGCACCCAAGACAGGAAGGAATCTGATGGAAATGGTTGCCCATCAATCAGCAAACAGACGCAACCAAGGCACAAGTCTCAAAGCTACACAGCATCCGAAAGCCATCCAATTCAACAAGAGAAAGCATTGTATCAAGGGAACTGATGCTGCCTGCGAAATTGCAGCGCAGCGTGTTCCCATATAGTACTATGAAGTGCTCAAAATTTGATATTATCGATTCATTAAATCAGGCATCCATAACAAGAAACAGTGGAGAGCTCAAAAATTGATATTATTGATTCATTACATCAGGCATCCATAACCAGAAACAATCAGAACACCAAATGTATTTTGCTAGTACCCTCATGAGGCATCTCATTGAATTTGAATAAACCGAACATATGTGTCCAAAATCACAAGTGAGAAGCACAGGTAGCAATAGATAGGGATTACAGTCTTGAATAGAAGAAAACGATAACAGACAGATCGGCCGAAAACTTTGTCCACGCTAATGAAGAAACGGGCAATAAAAGAAGAGAAAGAAACAGGGCTGGAGGGTCGCGATATTGGCTCCTCTTGGCTTGCTGCAGCCTGCAGGCTTGGGCCCAATGAATTAGAAGCATTTCCTGTGCACAATGGACGGGCCAGACTCGTCGTACTCAGCCTTCGCAATCCACATCTGCATAAGCATTCCAGAAGCAAAATGTTAGAAGGTTGATTAATCACATGAAACTGAGACTACAGTGCTTTGCTATTTAAATGTTTCGTTACCTGCTGGAATGTGCTGAGGGATGCCAAGATGGATCCTCCAATCCAGACACTGTACTTCCTCTCAGGAGGAGCAACCACCTTGATCTTCATGCTGCTAGGAGCCAAGGCAGTGATCTCCTTGCTCATCCTGTCAGCAATTCCAGGGAACATGGTAGTACCACCACTGAGGACGATGTTGCCGTACAGATCCTTCCTAATATCCACGTCGCACTTCATGATGGAGTTGTAGGTAGTCTCGTGGATACCAGCAGCTTCCATCCCGATGAAGGATGGCTGGAAGAGGACCTCGGGGCAGCGGAAACGCTCAGCACCAATGGTGATGACCTGGCCATCAGGAAGCTCGTAGCTCTTCTCCACAGAGGAGCTGGTCTTGGCGGTCTCCATCTCCTGGTCGTAGTCCAGGGCAATGTAGGCGAGCTTCTCCTTCATGTCCCTGACAATTTCCCGCTCAGCGGTGGTGGTGAAGGAGTAACCACGCTCAGTCAGGATCTTCATGAGGTAGTCAGTGAGGTCACGACCAGCAAGGTCAAGACGGAGGATGGCGTGGGGGAGGGCGTATCCCTCGTAGATGGGGACGGTGTGGCTGACACCATCACCGGAGTCAAGCACGATACCTGAGAAGCAGAGGCATATTCAGGTTAGTGGCAATATGGGGAATGCATAAATCAGGCACTGTGACTAGCTATTTTTTTCTCTTGCAAATGTAATTACTACAGTTTATGTTTCTTTATCACAGTTTGTTCTAATAAATTTCGTCTACTCTAAATATGAACATTTTGAAGATTTCAAACCCCAAACGCTACAGAAACCGATATGCTCACCTGTGGTACGACCACTGGCGTACAGCGAGAGGACGGCCTGGATGGCGACGTACATAGCAGGGGTGTTGAAGGTCTCGAACATGATCTGGGTCATCTTCTCACGGTTAGCCTTGGGGTTGAGCGGCGCCTCAGTGAGGAGGACGGGGTGCTCCTCGGGAGCCACACGGAGCTCGTTGTAGAAGGTGTGATGCCAGATCTTCTCCATGTCATCCCAGTTGCTGACGATACCGTGCTCGATGGGGTACTTGAGGGTCAGGATACCCCTCTTGGACTGCGCCTCGTCGCCGACGTAGGCGTCCTTCTGACCCATCCCGACCATGACACCGGTGTGGCGAGGGCGCCCGACGATGCTGGGGAAGACGGCCCTGGGGGCGTCGTCTCCAGCGAACCCAGCCTGCCATCATAAAAAACACAGCACGCATTGTTATTGTGACCATCACCTGGGCAGCGGGTTTGCAGGAGAAGCAGTTTCAGATATCGAAAATCGGCGGCTTACCTTGACCATACCGGTACCATTGTCGCAGACGAGGGGCTGGATATCCTCAGCGTCAGCCATTTTCTACCTACAGCAAAGCTCGCACGATGCCACTTTGGTTAAATTAAGATGACAATCATTAATACAACAAGCAAATTTCAAACCTATATCAAAGAAGAAAGGACACTACTGGTGATGGAAGGATCTCTTTTCAAGTGTTTGCTCTACAAATGAAGGATTGCTCTAAAATGGCATGAATTGAAATGTTTTTTTTTTCGAGATAAATTTAAATTAAAAAAAAACTGCTCCCATCCCCAAACCACGCCACAGATCGGGCCATTTCGCCGCGCGAAAGGCCCGGGGCGCCTCCAGATCACGCGCCGAGAAGCGGCGCGGATCGCAGATCTACACTAGCACAATGAACCGGTCGCCACACTTTTCCGAGATCCAGCCGGATCCGCGCGCCAACGCGAGATCGGATCGGCCTAACAGAACGGGGGCAATGCGAGGCGGATCTGCGGAGAACCACGCCGCCGCACGCGCCGAGCAGAGAAAGGGTGAGATGGTTTGGTTACCGGAGGAGCCGGCGAGCAGCGGCGAGGGGCAGAAGCGCAGATGAGGACGGGGAGAGGAGGAGGAGGAGGAGAGGATGGCGAGGCGAATGGTGGTGATGCGGTAGGGTTGAGAGGCTGGGGGTATGTATAGCGAGGGCGCGGGCTGTTCGCGAGCGGACGGCCGTGCTCGTCGCCCCGGCTCGCGAGTCCTGGCCCCACGCCTCCTCGCCACACGACCCGGTGCCTCCGATCCTTTCTTTCCTTGGGAGAGAGAGAGAGAGAGAGAGAGAGAGACAACAGTGGCCTCCCACTCGCGAGCCCGGCGACGTGCGGTGCGTGCGCACACGTCTCGCTCCCTCTCTGGCTGCGCCCGAGACCGAGAGTGGTGCGCGTCAGTGCGCGGAGGTTGGGTTGGGGTGGAATGGGCCGGCACGTTTGAGGAAAGCTGGCGGGCGCCCGTGCCGAACTGGCCCGGAGCTTGGATTACTCGTCGCTTTCGAATTCGAAATGGAAGAGGTCGTGAGATTTTGAAATTTTTTGGATGCGCTTCGGCGTAGGCAGGGGGCCGTTTTAGCTAAGTTATGGCAATTTAATACTGTCGTACTGTTATTTACCGTTCCAGCTGTGACGTTTTTCAAGATTGAAATGAAATGCCCAAGCTCACATCCCTGTATATATTCCAAATAAAGAAAAAGAAAAGTTCACTTTCCAGTGTTCTTCCAAAGATACGGGATTTTTTATTTTTTTTATTTTTTGGGGTTGGTGGGTGGGGGGGGTGGGGGGGTACGACCTAAGACATCAAAGGAAATGTGTTGGACATTGAAGCCACAAAACAATGCAATTTCAAGGACTTTCAGCTATAGTGGATTAGTTGCCCATTTTGCCATTTAAGCAGGAGCATCAAGCACTTCTTAAGTATTTTTTCTAGAAACCAGGTTCCACTGCCACTTTTTTTTTTATAGCCACAATAGAGCTTCACCGTGCAAAAGATAGTGTTGTTTTGTAATCTATGTACATTTATTATAAGCATTGAGTAATACTACAGTAGGTATCATTTTAATGAACAAACTTTTTTGAGTTGAGGTGCAAAATTTTGTCTTCGATAGGAATTTTATACTAGCATGACAAAGTTGCCATACCTTGCATATGTTTTATACTAGCAGTGAGTGACCAAAGTAATGTGAATATGTGATGTTCTCGTATGGAGCCTGAGAACGACACTCTTTCTGACTCGAGGGAGCACACACAGTCACTAATACAACCATTCAACGTCATACTAGATCATACACACGGATTATTTATTAAAAAATAATTCTGACGGAAACGTAGGACAGAACCAAGCGCAAATAGTCCAAGCTCACCAAACGCTGACAAGAGCGAGAAAGTTTGATCAATTTCCGAACAGTCTCTCTGCATCTCCCTCTCCTACTCCCGCCTGCCGCCGCCCCCCACCGCCGTCCGGCCCTCTTCGCTGTCGCTGCAATCCGATGGCCTACGCGGCTCGCATCCTCCCCAGGATCCAACATTCTGCCTCCCCCGGCGCGATGCCGCTGTCCGATCCGCGCCGCCCTTCCGTTCTACGCGTAGGTGAGCGAATTATTGGCGCTATGTGTGTGGCCTCTTGTTGTTCCATGCGGTCGGGTTTCTTGGCTGTGTTGCTTCGATCGGGACGAATCCGAGAAAGATTGGTTTGTGCGTCAGTAGCCTATAGCTCGCGGCTGTGGGCGCCGGCTGCCGGCGCAGCCGTCCCGTGTACTCGGTCAAGCTGGCTATCTGTTCCTTTTTTTTCTTCATCAACATCTGTTTTATTTTTATCTTATCTACGGGTATTACTCTAATCCCCCACATTGACAAGATTTTTTTCTGAACCTCGCCAAGTAATGGGAGTTTGAGGAAAGTTGAAGCAACGTGCTGCTTTCAGTTCTCCACATGTTCACAGAAGCAAAGTTGGTTATTATTTACTTTCCTTTTGGGATTTGCTCACTGATCATTTATTTATAATCAACGAAGATATTCTTATAGCATATTAAATTACTATGTCGATGTTTGCCATAGCAAGAGTGAGAATACAGAAGTTTGCAGAATCGCTTTAGTTTCTCTAACTGAAAACCTATTTTAATTGCTGTATGCAGGAGCTCTATGTGGATCTCCAACTATTGAAAAGCAAAAGAGTGTTGCCAAATGTGTGACCTCTGCCGTAGATGGTGGAGCTGCATTTGGAGTAAAGCAAAATACTAGACCAATCCTAGTTATAGACAACTACGATAGCTTCACATATAATTTATGTCAGGTAAAAGCATATTTTGTTGCATTACTTCAGGAGGAACTTTTACACACATTATGGTAACTTCAGATATAAGTTATATTGGTGATGATAGCACAATTAATGTGTAGCAGTGATTCCTTCCATATCCCCTTTGATATGATTTTAAGACCACACTTATGTCTTCTATGAGTTAATTCAGAGATTATTAGCTGGCTAACTTTGACATTGTCCTGTTAAAAGATTCTTGATGCACCCTTTTTTAGTATTCGCCCCATGAACACAGCCAGCAAAAGCAATCAGGCAATAGTTAAGCCTTCTCTTAGAATCCTGAGTATCAAGAACCAGGAATTAGTAATGTAACATTAGTATATGAATATAAGTATAAGCGAACAAAAATTGATATCCAATCTAAAATCTTGAGCAAATATTCTGTCTTGAGAGGAAGCTGTTATAAATACTAAAGGCTTCTCTTCAAGATTTTAATGATGTTTCCTAACATGTTTTTATTCAGTATATGGGAGAGGTGGGAGCTGATTTTGAGGTTTATCGCAATGATGAGATCACTGTGGACGAAATTAAGAAGTTTGTGGCCGTTCCTTCCTATCAAAATGTTTCACATGCTTACATGTTGATTCTCCTGACAAACACATGTATCTGTTGCTTGTTCTACAGGATTTCTCCAAGAGGGATAGTTGTCTCCCCAGGCCCGGGTATGCATTTTCGTTGGTACTGATTCTCTTCATTAATGGTAGCTTTTTGACGTGCCTAAATATGCTACCGGGCTAGTGATATAGCCTATCTTTTGGCGTGTCTAAAAATCCTTTCAATTGTTTTTAACAAAATTGCAAAGACAGGAACACCTCAGGATTCAGGTATATCCTTGCAAACAGTTAAAGAGCTTGGACCCTCGATTCCTTTGTTTGGGGTTTGCATGGGTTTACAATGCATTGGAGAGGCATTTGGAGGTTTGTATTATTATATATATAATAGTACAAGTTACTCTCTAAAGTAGTATCTTTAGGCTTCAAGATTTTTTACCTTTTCTTTTTCTATGTTTGTAGGGAAGGTTATCCGTTCTCCTTATGGTGTTGTGCATGGGAAAGGTTCCCTTGTTCACTACGATGATAAGCTTGATGGAATGCTGTTTTCTGGTCTCCCAAAGTACGGGACCTTATGAATTTTCCTAACATTTTAGTTTGATTGGCTTACACCTTTTCCTTCCTTTTGTACTTATCATGTTGATCATCTCGTTTCTTGCTTTGTTAAGTTAGGTTTAAGTGCAAAGTATGAAAGATGACACATGATTTAGGATTGCACTATGTTATAGGAGTAAAGAAGCTTGACAATCCAATAGAAACCATGTTGCTCTGAAAGAACTTGTTTAGCATGTATTACCATGCAACTCAGAATTGTGTGGACAAGTAGTTTTCCTGCAACAGGAAAGCAAAATCTATATTGTCTTCTCTTCTTGGAACATCCACTTAAGGCTACTGGAAATCTAAAGAATATGATCCCACAATCATCTATTTTTGTAACATATGAGCTCAAATTACTTGAGGGAGCTTTTACTGACTGTTTTTTTTAATGCAACTTTGATTGTTAAATTTTGACCACAACAGTGAATGTGATAGTATGTTAACATTGTTGACAATGAATCTACTCACATCATTCCATGTACTTACACTAATGGCAGTGTTGAAAAACAGAAATGCCTGTGTATAATAAAAAAGACAGCATTTTAGTTAGAGAAGGCAAACTTCAAAAATATTTGTTTGTACCCATTAGCATTGGAAGGTCAATAGTTTCATGCAAAAGTTTGATTATTTGTCTTGAAGCCCATTCCAAGCCGGAAGATACCACAGCCTTGTAATTGAAAGGGAGAGCTTTCCTCATGAAGCCCTGGAAATTGTAGCATGGACAGATGATGGGTTGATCATGGCTGCTCGGCACAGGAAATACAAGCATATCCAGGTTTGCCTACATTTTCTTTAAGTTCAAACCGTGTAATCCAGAAATCTGCTACCGTGTTTATAAGTACCTTGAGTTCTAATAAGAAAATGTCTCTTCTGTTGCTGCCATATAACTCGCTGATTCTCATAGAAAGACCAAAAGTGGTGGATAATTGGAAGTATAAAACAGTTCAGACCTTGAATCACGTCAATACGTCATCATACTATGTAATTGTGAACTTTCACTCTTGGCTCTGATTCATCCATGAATCTTGACCCTAACTCATCCATGAATCAACAGTTACACTAGTCGTTTTCGCCAATGATCAGACCCAGGCTATTAATCAGCACAGAGCACACAATCAGGAATTAAATAATTTTATTGTATTTTAGCTTAACTGAAGTGTATTTGCATAGGCTACTTGAATCCGGCTGTCTAAGCAAGTAGCAACCAGGGCAAAAGTAGCAAACTTCTGGTTGGTTTAAACGGTGTTACCAATTAGTACTTACTGAATTTGCATAAACTACTCAGTAGTATTTACCTAAGTTGCGTAAACCTTATCTATAAGCACACGTCTTTCGAATTTTATGATTTCTTTATCATGCTGAGTAGTACACGATGGAAAACAAAAATATTAATGTGTTTATTTTGGATGTCGCTCTATCCCTTATGAATTCATCCGTGGCGTTCACAATGCAGGGCGTGCAGTTCCATCCAGAGAGCATCATAACCACTGAAGGGAGGCTCATGGTCAAGAATTTCATCAAGATTGTCGAAGGCTATGAAGCCTTGAACTGTATTCCATGATCCATGTAGGAAGGTGTACATACACGTTGTGTTCTGTTCCCGGTGACGAGCTATTACTACTCTCTCTCCAGTCACTAGCCATGTGCTGATGTCTCTTGATTATCGAACATGTAAAGCTTCCATGTTCAGATGTCTCCACGTAACTCAAGTTGAGCTTGTACATGTTCACATGTCCGGGTCACGTTACAATCATTATATCATTCGCAGCTGTCAGGCAATTTTTGGTAGATGCACAATGTGCCAATGTACCTGAGAAAGAATCTTCAAGTTACAGAAGCAATCGACACCAAAATTCTAAACGTATAACAAGTGGCATACAAATTCTTCGTTCATTGCATCGATGCTAGATACTGAACCAGATTGAAGCAGGAAAGCATTCAAACCAGCATAACAGAGCCATACGACATCCAAAATAGCTTCGCAAAAGAAAGCTGGAGCCTAGGATTCCTCTTCACAATTTTCAGAGGAGATAGTCATAAAGCACAACAATAAGCACCAACGGCAGCACAAATGTTAACAAACCTAATGGTTAAATATCAGGCTTACGTCATATGATCCTTTACAGTATTGTGATGCCATAAACTGAGTAAACTATTACAGAGCGGGGTGCAGTACCATTGTACGTCTAAACTGTAGCCCAGACAACAAACCAGATACACACTCGCTGGGTCTCTGGGATGACAATCTTAGTTGGCCACAAAATGATATCTGGAATCCACATAGCTCTCGACATCCCAGAGGAATGATCCAAAAGTAACAGCTTCAAGGATCAACCTCCTCAACCCTGCGAAACTTATCCTGATATGCTCATCCTTGGACGAATCAACTGTACCTTCAGGTGTGATCACAATCTCTGGTTTCCCAAATAGTGCCTCCGTGTGCTTCTCTATGATGCCAAATGCTTCCTTCGACCTGATTGTTGCATACCTCTGCAATGTGTCAGAATCAAATGACATGACATACGATCTAAGTCGGCATGGCTTGACAGCTTGGCTAGGCCCACCAGTGTTGAAGTTAGGGGCCGTCCATGAGGCCATCTCTGGATGTGAACTAGAAGGAACTGAAGGCATTGAGTCAGTGGTCATAACTTGATTCAGTGCATCACCTTCCTCTTCTGATCCCCAAGGGAGACTCTTCATCGACTTTTCAAGCTGAAACCTCTGATCAACTCGCTTGAGGAAGTAACCATACATCACAGATGCAGCATAGACTTGGCCAACCCGGAGCTTACTTATTGCTGCAATGGTGGCATCAGCTTGACGCTGTCCTAGAATGAGAGTGAGGTGGTTCTCAATCATTTCATAGGCCTCATGTGAGTGCAAACGCTCAAGCTTCTCTTCCACAGTTTCTGCCCACCGATCAACTCTACCAGTAGAATCAATGGAGTAAGAGAGCGCTGGAATCAATGAAACATCAGCTTCAACAAATTTCTGGACAACCAGAGCATAAAGTATCTCCTCCATGGTCCTTCTCCGTTCCTTTTCCTTCACCTCAGCAATCCGCCTGTTAAATCAGGAGTGAGGGGAACAAGAAAACCATTAGTTGATTATTAGAAGAAACCGAGATTGAACTGTGGGTTTAATTGTATAAATTGAACCATGATTTACCCCCCCCCCCCCTCTCTCTGGAAAGCTATGACTCCAGAAAACAACTGTAAGTAGAACTATCGGTTTCTCATATGAATTATTTTACCTCCATCCCAATCAAACAGGCTGATATAACTAAACACTTCCTTCTCTGTGCATAACACAATTGACAATTAGCCCATACATGACGTTGCTATCCCTCAAAACACTATGAAAAGATTTTTTATAAAATTCGCATATTGTTTAAGGAGGTCAGCAAGGATAAATAGAATAGAAGATTTAAGCTTCGCTGGATGCAGCATGTCATTTTGCCTCGATAACTACTTGACAGTTATACAGTAGTTGTGTGACGACCTGTTCTGGTCGGACTCTTAAACAAGCAATCGGATAACTCACACGAAATATCTCTGTCGAAATTCTACCCTCTTAGCTAGATGCACCGGAAGTAACAAGGGCGACGAACTTGCTGGCCCGAACCCAGGATTACCTGTACAGCACGAGATCGCCACCTGACGGAGCCGCCTTATCGCCACCTGCCTCCTTCTCCTTCTCGGCCTCGCGGTCGGTTTGGAGCTGCTCGAGTTGCTGCTCGGCGGCGGCGGGCAGCAGGTGCGGGTGCGTGTACAGAATCTGCGAGAGGAACTGCCCCGCCGGCGACTCCATTCGGAGCGGCGCGATCGGAGATGACGGCGGCAGCGACTCCGAGGGCGAGGGGGACCGGGACGCCCTGACTACACTGCTTCGCCTCCTCGCGGTGAGCTGCTGCCGGCCGAGACCCTGCGCGCAGCAATCCCAACATGGAAGCGCGTCAGAAAACTAAAAATCCATTTCCACGCTCAGACGAACAGGGGACGTTAAATCAGGCAGTGGATAAGCAGCCTCAGCTACAAGGAAGTTAAACATAAGATCCATTTCCCCCGGACCAGAATTTCGGCCCTACCTTGATGGAGCCGAACACGAAGCTCCGCCGGCGGTCGAAGGGGAGCGAGCTGGCGCCCGGAGCCGCGGACCGCCGCGAGGGTGCGGCGGCGGCCGTGGGCGACCTGAGCGCCGCGGCTGCTGCTGCTGCCTCCATGGGCCGATTCGAAGCTTAGACGGCACGAATCGAATCCGAGAGTTTGGGTGTTGATTGGGTTGGGGATCTTTCTCTGCGGTGGTTGGCTGGAGACCAGGAGGGACTTTGAGGTTGAGCGGATGAGAGGTTTTGCGGGGCCCAATTATATAGGGACGGACAATTCGCGTGGGGTTCAGTCGGTCAGAGCACGCGGACGGAAACGAACCAGCAGCGCCGTGCTCTTCTTCCGCTCTCGTGTTAGACCACCACGCGAAAAACAAAATTAATTTCGTTTTCAGCGTCTTGTTTTCATTTTTCATGGTCTAGTTTGAGCCATGTGAAGGAGGACAATTTCTAGAGGAGGATACATGGAACGAGAGACGTGCACGGCACACGGGCGTCGGAAAATTACGGATGATGGAGCAAGCGGCACGGATGGTTCGCAATTCATGTCCCGTTTAATAGTCACACATTTTTCGGGAAATTTAAACCATAATTTTCCAACATACTTCACAAGAAAAAAAAACACTATTTTCCTGTTAGGAGAAAGTGACATACTTTTAATTTGATTTTCACAGACTCCATATGTTATTTTGATTCTTTTGAGATGTTCTCGAAGTAAATAGAAGTAGATCATGGTTTTAGTATTTAACATATACATGAGCATATTTTTAGTCATAATATTTCTTAGTGCTTTTACTCATTAAAGTGACTGGCGCACTCGATACAAAGCCACTTTGCTAAAATTAAAATCACCAATGAAATGTGAAAAGGATTCCTAACAATAAACATATATGGTAATGATACTAATAACAACTTTCTTGTACAAACTACATTTTATTCTTAAGTTCAATTTTTATAAGAATAATGCCCCTAGTTTGATTTTAATTAAGGTTTAATCTATAGTTGACAATCATGTCATATCAATAATTAAAACCATCTAATTAATGTGTTGGCTCATAATTAGATATATCTATTATTGTCAAATTTACTCTATGATTAAACAAGAAAACGTTTGTGAATGCAGAACAAAAAACATAATAAACACAAACTACAATAAAGAGTTTAAAGCATATCAGATTAGCGATTGTTCACGCCACACTCCAGGACACACGATTCATATGTTCAAATAAGCATATAGTTACCTCCATTATTTTTTGAAAAATAAACAAGATTTAGTTTAGCAAAGTCATGTTCAATATACTTTTACTATCAAAGTGTCCGTGTATTGTGAAAGGTTTTTAAAAATAATATTTTAAATAAGACGAATGATCAAAGTTTATTAAAAAAAAATCAACGGTGACAACAATTTAAGAACCAAGGGAGGAGGTTGCTATAGAATGAAACTTTACATGTAGTCGGTGTACTTTTTTCTGAAGGAGTAAGCCTTTACCTCGTTGTCGAGTCATGTTTCAAGCTGTTGTGCTCCTCATTTGGAATACCATGTGACAGTACCATGACACAGTGGTCATTGTAGTAGCATATGTGATACAGATCATCGATTTGTTGTCATTCTAAATCCTCCAGCTGACTTGTGTTCAACTCGGAACCTTCATATCTGAAAATTCACATATGTATGTCAAATATGCCTTTTGGTGGGTCCTTTGAAGGTCAAAGCATAGTCATTAATTTTATATCAGCTGCGTGACCTGTACTTATCTCAAATTGCATGTCATGCTTATTAATTATTACAAGTACACATCTAACCTTCCAAAGTGAACTTTAACACAATTCAAAACTAAGATCAGATCGAGTCAGTACTTGAACAAAACACAATCACTTTCAAAGAATTGTATGAGCTTCTAGAGAACAAACTTTGATCAGTACAGAACAAAACACAATCACTTTCAGAGATTTGTATCAGCTTCCAGAGAATAGACTTTGATCAGTAGTTTGTGGGGTCTATCAATTCCACTTCATATATAATACAGAATTGCTATAGTATCATTGATTGAAGAGAGGAGATATAGCTACATCAACTGCCAGTGTGCATTTTTTTTTCCAAGTGTGCATATATCCGAATATTATTTGATGTTGATGTGATGGACGCCGGCGCGTCGACACGCGCAGATCTTTTCAGCTCAAGCAGATCACACCCACACGCATCCATGGCTCCACGTAGCCTCCATAGGTGTCTCCAAGTCTCTCGCCATGGACGACGACAATGACGATTCCTTCGTGACCCGGCGAACCCACGACCGTGCAAACGGATTCCCCACGATGAACTCGCCATCACCACCACACGTCGACCACAGACAGCAGGGTTTCCTCGCCTCGGCGTACGTCTCTCGGCACTGGAAATCGACGACGGGATCACATCACCCGCGGAAAGAAAAGATCTGCCCTTCGCTCCTTCCCACTTCACGTTATCGGCTTCTGCCGGGCTGCTTCCGGGGCCCGCCCGTGTGTTTGTCTGCAGCGCATGTGAACCCGCGGTGACCGGACGGCGAGGTGGGCGCGTTGCGCGCGCTCGCCTCGGCTGCACGGCACGGGAGGTTGGAGAAGCGAAGCCGGCTGCTGTTGCTGGCCGCCGGGCGGGGCAAGGCAGGTTAGGGCCGACAAGCAAACACGATGCGAGGAAGAGTGCCAAGAGCCAATGTTGTCGGGTTGCCGCCGCGGTCGCTGTCACGGTGAACGGGCGGCTTCCGCCGCCAGTAAAATTCCAGGCTGCCAGGGTCGTTACGATGACGTTGAGATGGAACTTTGTCGTTTCATCCAGGCTTCCACCACGGTCTCGATCGTGTGGAGAGTGAGACGGCCCAAGAGTGGCTGAATCTGATCATTTGGAGAACAAGGCTGTATGGGTCTTGGTTACCCTGAATGTGACGTGCTTGGAATGCATCTTGGCCCTTTGGCAGTTCGATTAGTCTGTTGCGTTTATTTCAACCCGTGTAAAATCATTTTACCTTTCTGATCACCGGAGGACGACTTGGTTGGGGCGTTGAGGATCAACCCATCACTGCTCTTGCGATTCGCGAGTTTATAAGGAAGTATAAGAATTAAGACACGCATCAATAGTGCACGAGCACGACTAATGACACACTGAAGTTTTTCTTTTTGAGACAGAATTTGGGACATGCATCGGAAAAAGGCTGCTGATGCTACTGTGGACCTGAATTCTTGCGTTAAGCCCAGAAACTGGCCCAGGCGTCGCAGCGTTTTAACCATGAGCCCATGATAACTCAAGTTTGAGAGCTGCCCGGAAGGATGGATTTCGGTACTAGAGATTTTGTTCTAGCAGACCCTGTAGCGGCATATAGAACTTCTGCACATCGAACGGGATGCAATACTATGGTTTAACGGAATATGATTCCACTAAAAAAACGGAATGCAATAATAGCACGATTGGAATCAGATGGCTTCTCACTTATCAACGTGAAACGTTAGAGATATCGGAAGGAGACGTCTCCGCACATTTCTGCCTATGCAAGTCGAAACGACATCAACTCAAGAATGTTCAGTTATCAATCCCATCCTCATTCATATCCATTTGGAAATGCACTGAACCAATTACATCAACCTAAGCCGCACATTACCATACAGGAGAGATCCTCAATGCAACGTAAACAGCAATCCTACTCTCAGCTCTTGCGAGCATACCTGTCTTTTTCAACGGACTGGACTGGAGCAGAAAAACCGTGGGAGCTGTACAACAAAACTTGCTCAGTATGCGACAGGACACATGCGGCTCCAGCAGCAGAGAACGTCCGGAGGCGATGCTCGATCGCTCACACTTGCATGTGCTTTTCCTAGCTTAATACGTGCTATAACATGGTCTGCCATTACAATACATGTACAGAACGCCGGCAGCACAGAGCACACCTGCCATCTGCGCGACACTGCTTCGACCAGCCACCCATTGCGAGCTGTTACTCGCAGCATTCATCGGCGTGCAGCAGGAACCGTGACTAACGGCTGTCTTCAGGATCACTGAATCGGGACTGAATCCTCAGTTAAGCAATTACAAAATGGAATAGATTAGCTGCCTCAGTTCACAACCAGAGCTCCCAGCGTGCACCCGAATGTAGTATCACTTTGGTGCGTGTTAGCTAATCATGCTGGTTGCTGGGGTCCAAGAATTTCTGCACTGCCTTGAAGAGCTGCTTCTCCTCGAAGGGTTTTGAGACGTATCCATCCATCCCACACCTCGTGCATTCCTCATAGGTAGCTTGAATAACGTCGGCAGTCATTGCTAGGACCGGTAAGTGCCATTTTGCTGCAGTGCTGTCTGTTTCTAAGGCATCATTGACTTCTGACTGTTCGTTCAGCTTCGCTTCCATTGCCCGTATTTGACGAGTTGCCTCAAACCTAGTATATCAGAAAACATAAATCAAGTTGGAACCAAATAGGAGGATGATATCAGGTGCATCACTTAAATTCTTTCACAATTTGCTGCTATCTTGACCCCCGCCAGTTAGGTGGGGTTGGGAGTTTCCCAGGTCGAAAAAAAAAATTGCTGCTATCTTTTTTGAATTAAGACCGCTTACTGTTTCAATTAACAGTAAAACAGAAACGTGTACTGTTATGCAGTTTAGTCGCACGAGATATCATATCATGTTAAACTCATGATGCCATATCTTTACTGTCATGTCTGGATACCTAGCTGATTGTGGTATGCTACTTATAAGGAAAGTGATCATCTCATGGCTTACAAAATACTTAATAATGTGCCATTTAAGCAACTGCAGAATTCAAAGCATTATGAGGGCTTAAAAATGTTTTTGATTAAGAATACAGATACATTTTAGAATTTCACCATAGTTAACCTTCTTGGCATCAAGAAATTGTATTGTTTATTTCAGAAGATCTTTATTTAAATGGAAACAAAACTAAAAGAAACATACCCATGTAATTATCCAAGAAAATGGCAGTAGTGCAGAAATGTGACATTGTTTGGGGTCCTCTACAGAAAACAAATGCTATAGTTCTCAACAAAATTATTGGAAAACACAAAAACTTACCCATCCATTTCCGGCATTTGAATGTCCATCAAACAAAGATCAAATTTGTGAGGGACTTGGAGAAGGGCAAGAGCTTCTTTGCCACTCTCCACGCACTCCACCTTTGCCCCATATTTCTTTAATGAACCAGCAGCCACTCTAAGGTTTACCTTGTTATCATCGACCACCAATATATTCTTGCCGAGAAGCAACCCGCGAAGAGAACCCGAATCATGAAGTTTCTCAGTTCTTGACTGTATGATACCAAGTGCTTGGAATAGACAAGTGGCAAGTGTGCTTGCTTTCAGTGGCTTTGTAATAACTGAGTCAACTGTATAGTTTGCCGTCAGTTTGTCTGATTCTGAAGCTGCAAGAAGGATTACTTTAGGTGATACAGGTGTGCACCCGCTATTTTTCATCTCCAAGAGTTTAGTTCTTAAGGAGGCATCCATATTTGAGCCCCATGAATCATTCTCAATCAATAGCATCGATGGTTGCTTCAAGCTGCACATGAATTTGGAATATATTTTATAAGCCTCGAGAAAAAAAAATGGAATAAAAATGTATGCTACAACTTCAATAGTTTAAAGTTCAATTAGACGAGTACCAGAACTTCAGAGAAAAAATACTGCAATTTGGAAAAAATATTCACCAGACATGAATTTTCAAAAAAGAAAAAAAATGACACGACATGAATTTTGAATTCAATAGATTATATGCAAGAGTGTAATGAGAACTATGGATCAAATTACCAATGATACAAATCCAATGAAAGCCAACACCAAGAATTCAGTAATCAAAAGATGAATCAACTGATAGCACTTTCATGAAATATAAACAATATTACCTATAGGCATTCTCACACAACATTTTTGGCGATGAACTATTTTCGTGGGAAATATCTTTGCAAACAAGTTCATGCTTTTAGTATGAAAGTAGACAATCAAGTTTCATGTTCATACTTCTGACAGATGGTTGTTCAATGACTTTTTAGATTTGAACTTTTAGAGAGCGTGCAATTGAGATGACTACCTGATAAAAGAACTTCCATTTCTCCCAGACAACATGCTTAGTGCCAGTTCAGTGGAACCAACAACTTCAGAGGTAATTCCCAGCCTTTGCAAATGATATTTAGTTACAGTAGCTCTTACTGGTCTTTTATCAACCAATATGGCAGACAAACCTTTAAAATTGGATGGCAGAGAATGCAACATAGCAAGCTTACTGTCACTAATAGCATTTCTGTCACCCCTGCGTAGAACTGCAGTGAATGTGAAGGTGCTCCCGACATGCGGTCGGCTGACAAAGTTTATCTGGCCACCCATTAATTCAACAAGACATTTGCTGATGCTCAGTCCAATTCCAGTCCCACCATAGTTCCTAGAGGTTGAACTGTCAGCTTGCATGAAAGGTGTGAATACCCTGCCCTGGGCATCCAATGGTATACCTATCCCTGTATCCTCCACGCTTACTACAAGAGTCACTTTATCAGAACCACTTCCATACTGCATATCATTCGTCTCATAGGAGAGCAAAAGCTTGAAGTTTTCCCAGCTATTTCTGCTATCAGCAGCTTCGGAACCACTAAGTGTATTGTAAGAAAAATTGGTGGACACAGCAGCTGTTTCATCTTTATGTCCATTCATCCCATTTGCTACAGGTTCAATTTGGGCTTCTGTTGCAAGATTTGAGTGATCTGCCAGATGAACTTGTACAAAAATATGTCCCCGTTCTGTGAACTGTGACAAGGTAAAGACAGTAGAAAAACAAAAAATAACTGTAAGCTTATGCTGTCAAATGAACTATACTATGCTTTCCTAAAATTGGTTGTTCAATTGGTAGATAATACAACCTTCAACCCTCATTTCTTGGATCATATATGGTAAAAAAGGTCTACACATACCTTAATTGAGTTCCCAACTAAGTTTGTAATTATTTGTCGAAACCTTCCAGGATCGCCCAATAGGATTTCAGGAACTCTTTCAGAGACATATACAGCAAGCTACAATTTTGCAGAGCAGAATCAAATTAGTAAGGATATAACAAAATAATTGCAGGATGTTGTGGATATCATGCATGAAAATTCTGCCAAGGGGAGGGCGGCAGACACCCCTTCGCCTACACTAAGCTCCATCATTTATGGAAATTGGCTAGGCTATTGGGTCAAAATAAAATGGCTAGACTAATAGATGAAAATGCAAAAGGTGCCCTAAAAATACAAAAAGCCATTGCAAGGTGATGGCTTATCGACTTCTAGTTTTTGTGCAATCAATATTACATTAGTTTGTACTAACCTCAATGCCCTTATCTCTTGACGTTGAAGAAAATAATGAGATGACATCATCAAGAATGGATCTGAGATCAAATGGTACCAAATCAAGATCCAGTTTTCCAGCTTCAATTTTGGCTCTGTCAAGCACTTCATTAATCAGAGATATTAACGCTTTTCCACAGACATGAGCAGTTTGTGCGTAATCCCTCTGGGTTGATTTTAGGTCTGTGTCTAGAAGCATATCAAGCATTCCTACAAATTTAAGAAAAAGGGTAATCACCGCATATCCTCATAGAGTTACATTAACTAGATGCTGGAATGTGTCGAAACATTTACCCAGGACACCATTCATGGGCGTTCTGATCTCATGAGAAACAGTAGCGAGAAACTGCCATGATAAACCAGAGAATTTTAGATTAGTAAACAAATAAGTAAAGATCAAAATTGCAAGTTCAAATGAATCGACTAAATTGAACCTGGGATTTAGCAACATCAGCAGCTTCTGCTCGTTTTTTCAGCGCCTCCATATTCCGGTAATCTTCCTTAACAGTATCGTAGCGAATCCAAGCTGCATATACTATGTAGCCCACGAGTACAGATATGATAAATACACCAGACGGTGTACTGATTGCTGACCATGGGACAGGAGGCTTGTTTCTATATCTGCTCAGAAATATGGACAGTTTAATAAAATAAGATAATTTCAAATGATCATTTCTAAAGAATAAATGATCAATGCACGCGTCAAAGAATAAATGATCAGTGCACACGTTACCTGCAAATCATATGATGCTTTCTGAATGGGTCCCCAAAATCTAGCATGCAGATGTGCGATGGTGAAGGGTGGCCAAGAGGAACTTCAGATCCATACATGAGAAGAGGGTTTGATTGGTTTGTGACATCATAAACATTCACCACTAATTCCACGAGGCCAGCTAGCTGCCTCAACAAATTTTCCACTAGTGACTCTACATCAAATGCACCTCCAAGATATCTGTTGAATAAACAAGAAAATTGTACTTCATAAGAAACTAACAATAACGAATAGTAGTCCCATTTGCACTAGCGTGAATATTTACTCATTTAAACTTTTGGTTTTGCCAACTGGTTGCAACAGCCATATAGTGGTTTTGACCACAATAAACCTTTTCATTATGATACATCACTTTCTGTTCTAGAGTCACTAACAACTGTTTCAGCCATTGCTCAGTGAGAGCAATGCGATATCACCACTAGAAACAACTAGTAACATACATAAATGCTCAGCATGATAGCGCAATAACTGCATGGGACAGCAACCGGAGGCGGGTTCCACATATAGAGGAAGAAACTGTCAAACAAAAAACCTTCACTGGAAAACAGAGTTAAACCTCACCCTGCCGTTGCAGCAACACGATCCTCCACCTTGGCATCAGGAGGAAGATCCGAAAGATAGACAGGAAACGTCAATACAACACCCAGGTGATTGGACATGAGCCGGAACGGCCTTGTAAGAACCGCCTTCCCAGTTGTCCTGGACCTCAAGATGTTCTCCCGGTCCTCCTGCAGCAGCAGCACACACCATTTTCGTTCAAAACCCGAGAGCACAGTTGTGCTAGTAGGCCAAGAAAAGAAGGGACGGCAGACCTCGCCGGACATCATGTCGAGCCCCTCGATGTAGGAGATGGTCTCCTGCGAGTAGATGACCGGCGCGTACTCGTCCTGCACAGGGGACGGCTCGTGTTTCATGGTCTTGATGATCCACCCCTGCTGGCGCTCGAAGCTCTCCCTGTCCGCGTGAACCACGCGCTGCGCGTACGCCACTCCGCTCAGCAGCGGCCGCTCGAACGACGTCCTCGCGGTGTAGTCCGCAAACGTGTCCTGAAAAAAAAAACGAAACTAAGCTCGCCGCTGCCGACAAATAAACCAAGCGAGCAGCGATTTGCCGCAGCAAATTCAAACACATGCGCATCAAAAGATGAGTACTGTATAATAGTATTTTTACTACTAGCTAAAAAGTGCTGAAAGGCAACTACGGTCTGCAGCACAGTGGCCCATGCCTCCAATGGAAACATTGCAAGGTTCAGAGTTGACAGTAATTAAATGAAGTGGAAGAATCATCAGAAGAGGCGGGCAGAGCAAGTACTGGCACGCCACATGGCCGAGAGCAAGGTTTATGACAACGGAATAGCAGCAAGGATTTCCATATACAGCGCGACACGCAATTAATCCGATCCAGCAGGAGAGAAGCATGTAGTATCGATGAGAAGAATCCGGCCGGCGGCGTCGGTTCGGCCAGCGGAGGGAGGCGCACGCACCTGGTCCAGCGCGGGCGGGTGCTTTTCGTAGTGGAAGGTTGCGACGAGTATGGCGAGCGCGTGGACGTGGTTGACGGAGACGGCGAACTGGTCCTGCAGCATGCGCGCGCGCTCCTCGCACATGCTGACGAGCCCCTCCTCCTCCTTGCGCAGCGCCGCGTGGCGGAGGCGCCAGTGCAGCACCGTCCACACCACCGCCGAGAGCAGCACCCACAGCAACAGCGCCAGCCGGCTCAGCCGCACCGGCCGCCTCCCGTCGCCGTCTACCGGCGGCGCATCCGCCGCAGGCGCCTCTACCGCTCCCAGCCCCATCCCAATTCCCCACCACCAGCGCCGCCGCCGACGCAGCAGCAGCAGCTGCAGCTCACATGCGCCGACGCAGCCCACCACCAACCGCTACTGCGCTTCCTCTGCTTTGGCTCTGCCTGCCTGCCTGCCTGCTTTGCCAGACAGAGAGAGAAGAGAAGCGAGACCTCTTTTTTCCCCTCTCCCTCTCTCCTCCTCCGTTGCTTGATGTGTTTTTGTTGCGTTGCGGCTTTTCTTTTTCGCGACGGAGGCGAAAGCGGCCCGGGCGAGCGTCGAGTGAAATCGAATTTCCTGGATTTCACGAGATACGCTGCGACCAATAAATAAAATATGAACCCGTTTCTTTCTCACCTCCGCCCGGGCGCGCGTGTGGGCCCCACCCCGGTGCCTTTTCCCTGCTCCGCCCACCCCACCGCACCCCGCGCAGCCGCGGCCGCCTGGCGTTGCTGTTGTTGTCCCGTTGCTTTCCCTTTATTATCGTCGACTCCCAACCCCACCACCACGCCAAATCACCGCGGTTTCCTTTTCCTCTTCCTCCGTGCGCGAGGCCAACGCTCGCTCAGTGCAACCACGACCGATCGCCGTGTGGTTTGGTGAACTTCGTTCGGTTCAGGCTTCAAAACAAACGAACGGAACGGAACGGAACGGAGTGGTTGAGCCGCGCGTCGCCGTCGCGGGGATTTTGCTGCTGCCCACGCCCTCGTGGGCCGGTGGGCCATGCCTGGCGCGCGGGCCCCACGTCGCGCGGTCCAAAAGGAGGAGAGGGACGGGTGAGAGTGAGGAGAGGCAACGGCAGGACGCATCGGTCAACAGTCAACAACGCGACATATCTTCTCGCGATTTGCTTCGCTTCGTCGCTGCGATCACTACCGGTTCCGGCTTCCTTTAAAATTTTTTTCTTTCTCAAAAACATGGGCGGGCTGAAGTGCGATTTCCGGCGGGAAAAGGTCTTTTTTTCTTCTCTCGCTTTGGTTATTGGGGTTCTGCTATCAACACTGGGAATAAAGAACTTTGCGAGACGGCGTCAAGTCTCAGGATCTTATCGCCCCTCCTCGCGTCGAAAGAAGCGTGAGATGTGCATGCGCAATGCGTTCAAGGATAATGTTTTCGAAACCCATTTGTTAAGCTAGGATAGTGGTGACCGTGCGCGTGGCATCCAAGCGTAAACTCAACTGATGGTGCTGCTTAGGGATCGAAGGTTGGGACAGTATCACTGTACCAAATCCAAATCATTGGTCCTAGCTTCTGGCGGTCGATGTCTGTCTCCCAAAGTCTTTCGAAAAAAAAAATTGTCTGATTCCAAAACGGCATAGAACACGAGCCCATTTTTTTTAATTATCAGATGACTAAAAAAATTGTATTATATACTCCGTATAGTTTATTATAGAACAGGTGCACCTAGAACTTGTAGGGTGTTGCATTTTCTAGGACAGGTAGAAACAACTTTTCTCGAGGCAGAAAAGCCTAGACCACTAATGAGAAAGGGGCATTGATCCCGGGACAACGAGAACGTCTTTCCTGTGAGCAGACACTCAAGTAATGCATGCGATCGGCTCCCCTTGTTCATGAGGATCGGTTGCACTCTGAACTTTGCCGTGCTTTTGGTCATGAGGTCCTCGGCTCCCCTTGTTCACTGAGGTACAGTCAACACATACACAACGGCAGCAAAATCTGCAATTTCTTTGGAGCATAACGAGGTGCAGGATGTCCAAAAGCACGGCAAAGTTCAGAGACCAACTTTTTTTTTTTTTTTGCGTTCATCGAGAAACTAGACAGTGCCGTGCGATACGAGCATCGTTTGGCGCCGCCTTATTATAATTTAGTAGCAGGGGACATCCTAATAGTATAGTGCCAGTAATCTGATTTTGACGAGGACATGTTGTTTACTACTGTACTTGTTTTATTATAGGCCAAATGCCTGAGTGACATGTTGTAAACAAATGCACCGTTTGTTAAGGACATGGGTTCTATGTTTTGGTCAGAAACCGAACCTAATAGTTTTATACAAGTTGACTCGGCGAGTTGCGCCGTAGTGTATCTCGCCCACACGCTACTAGTATACCGTATGCGCTGCACTGCCCGCCGCCCATACGTACTTGCTTTGCTTGTAAGTGCGCGTCTTTGCTGTCGTCTACGTACAACCGCAGTAATGCATACTACATTAATTTATTTTGTCAGAAACTGTATACGAATGTTTCCTCTGACCCATACATGAATGTTTCCTGTAATCCATACATGAATGATTTTCTATCCAACAGTTATATCCGTAGAGAGTGACGACGATGCTATGACTACCGTTGGTCCGTCAGTGGGCTTTCACTATAAAACTGCGAAATAAACATTGAATACATTTGGTACTAGTTAATTAAGATTTGTATCCTGCAAACTTATAAGAAAAAAGTCTATTTTACTCCTCCAAACAATTCACTTTGTCTAATTTACATCCCGAATAAAACCTTGACTTAATTTACTCTCTCAAACAATTCAAATTCGTGTAATTTACTCTATGCTGTAATTTATCTTTTTTGTATCTATTTTTATAATATGAATTTAGTGCTAAAATTTTGCACAATAATAGTTTTCATAGAACCTTATATTAAAAAATATAAAATTTATTTTACGCATGTATTATATAGTTTAATAATATCTAATACTCCCTCCGTCCTAAAATATTTGATACTTTAGCTAATTTTATTTATCCTCAAATAATTGTCATTCTCATTTTCTGATGCAACTTTTTCTTTTTTCAACATATATCTATCTATATCTTTCTCCTTCTCATTTCCTATGCACCTGCCTTTTATACTTCTCGTTAATTCCCGTGCCCATAGCCAAAACGTTTGGGACGGAGAAAGTACTACTTAACTATAGAGTTTTAAAATTATATACAAAATATTTATGAAAAAATAAAAATAATATAGCTTTTATATAGTGATTGTTATAACATTTCCTAATACAAAATTTGAGCATCAAATTTAAATTGTATAATAAAAAACAAAAAAAATAAATTATAGCAGAGAGTAAATTGCACTGACTTGAAATTGTTTGAGAGAATAAATTGAGTCAAGATTGTACATGTCTACAAGATATATCTGTCCCAATGCAAGGGGGGGGGGAATGCAAGGGGGGGGGGGTAGTGTAGTTCATCCGGCGCAAATCTTTCATACAGTATTCTTGATGAGCGTCCGACTGTTTCCGTGGTCTTGTCAGCCGCTAGCTTCCGTTTCCCGATCACACGTGTGCTTCGTTTGCACTCTACTCTAGTGTGGGAAAAAGCAGCATGATAGTGTCGAGTTAAAGCGGCTTTGTTTCACGGTCAGCAGCAGTGTAACATTTTTTTTTAAGACGAAACAATGGACTGCAAGTATAGCTGAAACTTTCGCCTTGGGATAAGGATAGGAGATAGATGGCGGGGAATCCTCCTTTTTATCCATGCTAATCACTGCGCCCATGCTGCGCACAGTTCCCTCGATCGAGAACCTTCAACCAACGAAACAGAGCAAACCTCTCTGATACGTAGAGTGTGGTTATCCGTTCACCTGCTACCAAAGTAGTAGGAACATCGGACGACGAGGACCAGCCAAATTGCTCGAGCCAGTCGTACAAGTGACCCGGCCGGCTTTCAGGCTTTGCATGGCATGGCCGTTGCGGCATGCACGCATAGGGGCACACCACAGTGGCAGGCAGCGGCAGAGCCAAATCCGCCAAACCGGACGAGATCGCGCGGATCCATCCACCCACCGCGCCGCGCGACGGAGGCGCAGGGTCCCGGTCCCTCTCACGCCGTTACCCCACCAGTCGCATGGGACGGGACGGGAGAGTGCCTCTACCTAGTTGATCCCGCTAGCGACGGCAATATGCTGTGGTCCGGGGTTTTTTTTTTCCCATACGTGAACAGTCGTCGATGGTGATAATGCTCACAAAACCTTGTCGAATTCGCATTATTGGCCAGCAGCTTAATCAGTGCGCGGTGGATATTCACGGGACGCGGTAGTATCAGGAGGTCCGGTGGTATCCACCGACAGAAGAGAACAATGGATTGTGAGCGCGATCATTCGGGATAGCGTGAACATGATTTTATACCACGACTGCAGATCAGAAGCACTGTGTTAGTACAAGATAGGGAGAACATTGCCGAGAAAAGGGGGAAAAAAGTCTTCGCGGCGCACCCACAAAATCCACTTCGAAAATGATGCGCTGCCGTGACCCCGAGCCGTCCATGCCTTAGAGCGCTCTAACAGAATTTGTATTTTATTAGTTAAATTTAGAGAGTTTAACTTATTTATAAAAATATAAACCTTGTTAAACGATAGGGTAATCAAATAGACTAGCCAAATCTGAACATTTCATTTTTGAAAAGTCCTCCATGTCATCTGGTCGTTCCTCTCGTTATTTTTTCCCTGCTCCCGATCGTCCCTGTGAGTACTGCCGCCGCCGCCAGAAGTACGCGTCGATGGGATGACAACCTTGTCGCAGGATTGCTAGCGGCACTGTGCGCCTGAAAGGAGGACTGGAAGCACACGTAAGACGCCCGGACTCCGTGCTTCCTGGACGTGGTGCTTCCCTTGTCGATCGCCTGGACGTCCAACTCTGTGCTGCCTGAACGATCACGTGCATACAACTAAAACAACTACTTCGTGGAACAAAAGACAGACGAAAAGCGGGACGTTTCAGGCGTCGTAGCGACATCTTTACGGAATCCGGTTTGTCCAGGCATCATAGCACGATGGCGCAGCGACCTGAACATGGCGTCTTGTCCTGCGGCGCGGAAACGAAGCCGAGCGAGCTCACGGGAGGAGGCCGAGGCACGGAAACGGCAAAAGACAGGCGGAAAAGCAGGAGAACACGCGGGACGTGGACAATAGCGAGCGGCGCTCGCTCGGCAAAGATAGCAAGCGACGGGGGCAGGATAGTGATCGAGAAAATAAAAATAGGAGAAGAAGAGTCTGTTAGATCCCCATTTTACTTCACGTTTTATATATTTAGTAAAACAGTCCCTTATACATAAACTGTTGGAGATGCTCTGATTCGCTTCATCCGTCCATCTTCCGCTATCAACAAACGGCAGTGTCAAACTGAGCATCAGCAAGCATATGATGTTGCCGTAGACCGAACACGCTTGCACGGGGAATCAATACCGGGGCGAAGAAGCTTGCTCGCGATGGCTGTCGCGGAGAAGATGATAAGCCTATCTATCCAGGTTGCACGAGCGATCATGGCGACGGTGAAAAAAATCGGGTTTCCCTTTTACAGCACGAAAGCCTGTTGCGGAATTTTTCTTTTTCGCGCGCGGTGGCCCTGAAAAGATAGGACAGGGAAAGCCTTCCTTAGTGCCTCGTCTGATCAACTCCCATGACGTTGATCATTTTTCTCGTAATTAAACAAATAAGCGTAGTGATGATGTTGACGGCTGCTTGGAGTGAATCTGTTCTCGTGATCATCCCGGTAACCTCTCTTTCCACTGTGCTCGGGCTGCACCTACCATCCGGACATGGAAACGTCCCAGGTGCCCTTTCTTTTCCGTTGCAAGGAGATGTCACCGTTGCTACTTCTTCTTGCGACCAAGCAGAGCCTACCATGTCACCGCATCTCGGTTGCAACCGGCCTATTCGCAACCGTCCAACGCCCACGCGGAACGCCATGCCTTGATTGGCCGATTGCTCACAGTTAAAAACCTGCAGTCCGTGTTCGTTGCAACAGAACGCTCCAATATATGTGGGCAAAGCAATCACAGCGCAGAGCAGCCCCCCGCCTGCTCTGCACCAGCAAGCAAGGACAGCAGCACATTCACGAGCCGGTGAAAGTAGGCGAGGTTCCCTTCAATCGCCCCATGATGGGATTCAGATGTCCCTTTGGCTGGATGAGGAAGAGATCTGCCGGCCCCGCCACCAACTCCTCCGAAAAGCTCCTCCGAAATCTGGGATCGCCGTCCCGTGCAGTGCAGCAGTGTGAGAGCGAGCATCAAGTTGCATTCTCTTTGCGAAAAGTTAGGGAGGGGCCCTGCCGGATATGGCCTCTGCCCACCGTCTCTGCCTGCCGTCGCAACAGGCCAAACATTCATGGACCGAAATCACCTACTACTACTGGAACTGCAAAGGATGACTCGGCCGCACGATCTTTTGTGTGGAACGGACGGCTGTCATGTGTTTCGTGATCGACTGGTTTGAGTGGATTTAGACTTCAGATAATGATTTGGTCGGTTTTCCCACATGGATGGGATGGGAATGCTTTTTTTTTTGTTGTTGTTGTGGTTTGTGGTTGGGGAACGGCAGGCGAGACAGGTATCCGAAATGAAAATTACTCGCAGTCGCAGATGATGGCACCGGCGAATTTCAGTGGCGATTTGGTCGGTGGTCATGCCAGTACAGATGATGCTATTAGGATCGGGCACTCCGGCCGGCGTGTGAAAGAGATAAACGCATGGAATTAGCGAGGATGTGTAGGCGTCGTAATAAAACTCGTAACTTGATAGCTCGCTTGAGTTGAAGACAAACTCGGTTCGACTCGACTCGGCTTGTTTCGATTTCAAACGAGTTGAATTAATTTATTAGCTCGTTATGTTAACGAGTATGTTAACGAGCTAACTCGAGCGAACTTGTGAGCTGGCTCACGAGCCTAACAAGCTGCGTAATCTACTCTAGTCTATCATAACTCAACTCAATCCTTGTACAAATACAAACTCTAAACATATAAAGACAATAATAATCTACTCTTAACGAGTTAGAATTAACAAACTTAAAGTTAAAGCACTACTATTTTTTCTCTTATATAGCTTATAATAAACATTAGTTATAAAGCTTGTGTGAATGTATTATTTTTTTTAAAACATATATTTCAATAATCTAGATGGATGGACATATGGATAAGTAATGTTTGATTTACATGCTAAATATATTTGATTATCTAAAATATATGATATTTTTGTATGATATATGTTATTTATTTTTTTATATGACTAAAATAATATGTATTTTAAATAAAGCTCGATGAGCTATAGTGAGCTAGCTCATGAGCATAATGAGTCGAGCCGAGCTACAGTATTAACTCGTTACTATAATGAATCGAGCTGAGCTAGCTCGTTATACTAATAAGCTATAGACTATTGGTACTGTAGCAGTTTGTGTGGTTGTTGACAGGTGCTCACATTATTGGTCTACAAGCCGTGACAGGACTAGCGACTGATGGACGGTATCCAATACTCACTCCCTATCAAAATAATTAACGTTTTCATTTTGAATACGAGAATTAAAAAGAAGTATAAAAGGTAAATACACAGAAAACAATGCAGAGAGAAATAGAGATAGAGATATATTAGAAAGAGAGAAAGTTGCATAAAAAAATGAGAATGATAATTATTTTAAGACAAATAAAGTTGGCTCAAGTGTCAAATATTTTAGAACGAAAAAAGAAATAGTATTCGCATAACTTCCTTCTCACCGGAGCAGTTACGAGCCGGTGTAAGTCTGGTAGCACGCGCGTGGACTGTGGAGGATCTGAGATGCGTTTAGAATATCAGTGTTTTTTCAGACGTGAGATATAGGCAAACTATACGAGCTAAATAAGTAAACATGTACTAGCATATATTATAATTGAAGTAGTAAAAAAAATCAAATATATAACACATATTTTTACTATATCATCAAAAAAATAACAAATATATTATGACAAATGTTAATAATTAAAGATAGATAGATAAATTAATAATTAAATAATTATATTTTTTTAAAAGTCACAAACATAAAAACATCTTAATAGCACGTAGATTATAAATTCATGAATACTTATTGATTCAATAAATTATTAATAATCAGTATCACTTACTTTCTTTTGTTATTAACTATATGGATTAATTTCTCTTAGCTTAAATAGGCGTCTAGACACACAATACGTTGTTTAAATGTGTGTAGAACATGTCATGTTTTATGTCTAGAGTGATAACTAAGAGGTAGAGTCAACGTCAACTCCAAGTGTTACGTATAGACGATCTAGACACATGTCTAGAAAAAACACGGGTTCAGATAAGCCGATTTCTGCATGATTTGGTTGGGAACGAAAAATAAGCGCGGTCCATTTCTGAGTTTACTTCGCGGAGCTGTCACGAATCGGGCGCCGTGATCTGGTCCACTGCAGCAGAAATGGAAAGGCGAAAGCTCTGCACCGTTCGCCACCCAGCAGGCACATCGACGGCGACCCCTGTCGGCGGCGGCGGCCGTCGCCGATATTCGCCACGTCGAGTTCCTCGTGACGGGTAGCTTTCGTACGCTCGCCGCGGCCGCGTTATACTTATACGGCGTGGCTCCATGCTCCAGTGGCATCGAAACTGCGGATGGAACCACACACTGCGAGCAGGGACACGTCTTTTTTTTTTTTTTTCCTTGGCGATGATTCCTGTGAGCCTACCTGTGACCAGGAAGGATTCGTAGGCCGCTCCACTCGCCAAGAAATGGACTGCCGCCTGCAACAGCAAAAGTGCGACCAGCCACTACTGCAAATTCGCTGCCGTTTTGCAGCCCCTTCGCGTCGCCGAGGGCCGCAGCGCCTCTTTTGGGCGATCCGTCGGTGGGTGGGTAAACTTCGTGAAGCGCTGAAGATGCGCAAAGCTCAGTGGCGCTCCTGAGGCTGAGGCGCCCGGCACGTTGCGAGGTCAGCGTGCTGGTGTGTTCCTCTCGTTTCTGCGTCGCCACTGGCGTGATACTCCGCCGCTGTGTGCTCTGACGAGCTAACACGCTCGCTGATTTGAGGTCAGCGTGCTGGTGTATTCCTCTCGTTTCAACGTTCTAGAAGATCGCCCTTCCTCCGCTTCGCTTTCAAAGGAGCTCTGGCTCCTTTCCTTCGCCTTTTGAATCACAACACCAGTCGCACTTTTCTTTTTTGGTCAACTGTCAACTCGGGTAGATAGAATTATGCACTCGTGCGTGGACTTTCAAGTCCTAGTGGGCGGTTTGTGAAAGTCGCACATTTCCTCTTCCCTCTCGTGCGGTGGGATCGATCCCAGAGGTGTCGGTAGAGAATACGATGCTCTCGAGCTCCTTGGAGGCGCGTAGTCTGGACTCACATACTACCTGTTGGGCCGGAACCTATTGGGCCTTGCATGTGTTCGGGATTTTCTATGGGCCAGAAGGCTGCTCAACTTCCATGAGCCCATCACGGAAACACCTAACGTTGTTGCAATTATCTGACACTGATGCTTTATTTACAAACCAGAAGAAGAGACGTGAGGAAACAATTTCAAATGGCAAATCCAAATGTCCCCTATTCCAAGCTCTTGATGGAGAAACCGATTAAGTACACAAATGTCTCAGAAAAACCCACACGATCCCCACCCAAACCCAGTCCCCAATTTACAACGAAAAATACCAACCGTATCGATGATGAAACCCGACCTGACATCAAAGATAGACAAGAACCAATGCCGCACGCACGCACACGCCCCGCGTCGACCTACAAGAAGGCCCTGCGCAGCGCGACGGTTGACCCGACGGCGACTCCGTAGAGGAGGATGAAGATGCCTGTGACGTTGATGAGCCTGGCCTCGCCTGTGGACGCGGCGGCGGCGCTCTTCTCCACGAGCCCCGTCTCGGCGGCGCACACGGCGAGCAGGAAGATGGCGAGGCCCGCCATGACGTGCACGGGCGCCGCCGCGGCGCGGGTTTCCGGGTGCGCGGCGCCGGGGAGCCAGAATGCCGCGAAGCCGAACAGCCACTGCAGCGCGAAGAGGGAGACGGCGGTGATGCCCAGCCACGAGTGGAGGCTCGTCAGGTCGGGCGCCACGGCGGCGTCGTGGTACTTGAACGCCGCGTACACGCCGAAGATGGCCAGGATCAGGCCCACCAGGTGGATCAGCATGTGCGCCATCTTCTGCGTCCGGTGGTCCATCGGGATCGTCGAGTACGCCAGGATCGCTGCAATCGAATGATTTTCTCGTAATTAGTTTTTTCTTTTTCAGCATACGACGAATGAACCAGACGCCAAGTATTCCGTGCCCGTGCATGCAATTTGTCTTCATTATTCCTGGGAACGGAATTTAGAAACAAGATTCTCACGACACAAGTACATTCCCTGTGTCCGTGAACAATCATGGTACACAGTTGAATTGCTACACTTAGGTTGGCAGGAAAACGTAACAATCAGACTGCTGGTCATTATCGGGAAAACAAAACTGACTTGACCAGTGCTAAGACACGCACCAAACACACTGATGGACACTTAACCTGATCCTGATCCGGTGCTTTTGCAGCCACCGAACCCCTACCAGTACAAAGCTCTACTAGTACCTATCATCTGCAGAAAACTGCAGGTCTGAAGTGCAGTGAGGTAGCGATCACATTCCTCCTTCATCTCACTAAGAATCAAAGGGGAACAAAAGTGAAATAGCAATGATTTCCCGTTTTCTCGACAAGGACAACCAGTGGCGAAGCTTCAACAGGAAGAGGAGGGGGGCCGGCTTCACTAATTTCATCTAAAAATAATCAAAATACTGTTTATTTAGGGGTGTTTTAGTGATGGCAGAGGGGGTCATGGCCACCCTTGGTCATAACTAAGCTTCGCCACTGAGGACAACTACTACATCTTCAGAGGTGCGCTTTGGGGAATGGTTCTGCTGAGCCGTCGCGTAAAAAAAATGACATAAAGCATTTCTTAAGTTTCAGGGAGGACAGTTCGTATCTATGCAATACAGTTTGTTTTCCAGGAATTAGATATGAAGTTCAATAATATATGAGCAATATTGGGTTCGACATACCTTCTCCAATAAGAAGAATGAACCCCCAGCTCATCACAAAGGGATGAACCTGCAATTGAGACATCACATACAAATCAATCAGAATATGATCAATCTGAAATCATCAAAATACATGAAACTATCCTTTAATTCTGGAGGTTGTACATAAACTATTCTGGTTCGAGCGAGGTTCATATCTGATTAATCAGAAGATGATCTCCTAGATGTTCGCATCAAATTTACAGATAGAATTAACTGAAAAAAAAAACGCCAGGTGAGCACATACATTGAAAATCTGTTCGGGGTCCTCGCTCTGTATGTTGATGCCGCCCCGGTAGTGCAGGAGCCAGACGAGCATGAGCACGGCGGTGGTGAGGAAGAGCACGTGCGCGAGCATGGCCACGCGCGAGGCCACCACGGAGTGGTGGTAGTTCCCGATGATCCCGTGCGCCATGGCGCTGACGATGATGCACCAACCTCTCTGCTTCCTGCTACCTCTCGATCGCCACGGCAACAAGATGGATGACCTCCCAAGCGTTGTGAGATTGAGAGGCTTAGCAAGCCAGAGTTAGTGGATGCAGCAGGAGCAGTTGGGTTATTGTGTGGCTTGTTGATCGGTGGTTGCAGAGCTTTGCATGGGAGAGCGCACCGGTTTTAATGACTGCTGCGCGCGCGGACCGACGGGTAGGTCCTCCGCGATAAGGGGAATCTGAGGTTACGCTGTGGTGGTGGTTTTGGGTTTGGTATATCGACGAGCCGGGCGTTTAAGCAAGGCATCTGGCGCTTCATACAGCTCGTGCGTGGCTTTGCCATGGAGCAAGACATCTCGTGGAACTAAACCTTTGTTGATAGTTGATTGAAACATGGTGGACTGGTTAGTATTGATCATCCGTCATAGGAACATGTGGACGACAGGAGCGAGAGAAGTGTCCTAGTAGAAAAAAGATGCTGGGCAGAACATGCGGCGACATGAACCTGATGGAGAAGGAAAGTGTCTCCATGCTTTTTGTTGGGTTTTAAGCTGCGAAAAAGTTGAAACCTACAGGCCACCTGACGGAAAGTAAGGTAGCGCAATTCACTCGGGCCGGCCTTCTATCTTGTTACGTCAAGTTAATGGGCCGGGCGCATTTGACACTCCGAAACGAGCTTTTGTACCAAACCTTAAACATAAATGGGCTGAATACAACGACGTATCCTAGTGGCAGCTCAAATTGACTTATTTTACTGGGCTCTAACGACCAGCACATAAGTCCAGAACGTTGTTCCGTTCTGCGTGCTTGTTGCTGCTGATAGTCCAACCCAGTTTCGTCTGGAGAGCTCCCTCGTTCCATTCCATCACTTGTACAGCGAGGACGTCGCTGTTGCTTGGCGTAGCTACGGAGCAATGCAGATCATGATGGAATCGAGTGATCGACGAACTTGTCTCAGCAATCAACCGATGCAGTGACAGCAAATTCAGGCAGTTTGACCCCGTTCGCCACGAGTGTTTCTGCAGTCTGGCCGCGTGTAGCGTAACAACGTAAAGGCAGCCTCAATCGATCTCCAGCCAGGGCTTCTGGGCGTGCTGCGACGGATGAGGATTCTCAGCAGTACAGCCGTGCATTAGCAGTCACTGACAGGTGGTCCCGGGCCCACATGTGCTGCAGAGGATCCCGGTGCTGCCGCGACACAGCCGCGCACTGCCCATCGTCTGTTTACTCCTGGGCACCAACACTCACGAGCGGCAGCATGGAGCTGTTGTTTCTCGCTTTAATTTGGGCCGTGCGATTGGCTCTCTCATCCGCCGCTTGCTTCGACGCGTTATTTTAGAGCATCTTTAAACACTGTTCATAAATTAAATTAATAAAGTTTAATTTAAAAAATTATCCAATAGCTCCCTTAAATAACTCACAGATTTATTTTCTTCCTAAATTCTTCTCATTTATAGCTAGAATCGAGGAGAAAATTAGAAACCCTAATCCTTATATTTAGAAAGAAATTAATGTTGTTATGGTCCCAGATGCTGATGTGTCATAATAAAAAAATTTCATTATCTATTTTTTGAAAAAACTATTAAAAAAGATAAAAAAAACTTTTCAATAATAATTTTTAAACCGCTCCTAAAATATTTTTTTCGGATTAATCTTTTGGGAGCTTTAGAGACGCTCTTACCATAGCAAATCTGAGCCGAGAGTGGCACTATGGATTGGCCATGCGGGCATGTATGAGGTAACGGTTTCGATAACCAAATGCAAGGCATGCGCTATTGCATATGATGGAGATGACATTAAACACTAAGACTTATCACAAAAAAAATCTAAAATATAACTCTATAATGTAGAATACTATCTTGAAAAAACGAATATATAAAACACTACCTAAAAATTATCCGTAGACTCTGTATATGATGATTTAAAATATTATAGATTAGGATCACATAGTGTAAGATAAAAGCGTCCTAGCCTTCTCCTTCCCAGAGCATTTTGGACGAGGCGTACAACTTCAGATGGCAGACGTTGGGCCACTAACCAAGATGACCCTAGCCAAGTTTGGTCCACGTGGGGGCCTTGTTTTCCTTCTTCATCCTTCATCGGCTGTGACAGGACCGTAAGAAGCAACAACAACGAGAACGGACGACGCGAGAGAGGATGACAAATGACTCGATCTCATGATATCACTCATCCGGAGTGTCGTTTGTCGATCTCGAAGTTCAGAATCAAGGCACTAATTAGTAGATAAACATGATTCTGCTATTTGGTTGCACGAGATCTAAACAACATTGTCGTCAATGTGGGGCGAGAAGACTGCGTTGTATGTCATCACCACGCCATTATCATCGCAGAGTGAAGAGCAATAACTTTGTCGTGTATCTCTATTACCCGTAGCAACGCACGGGCACTTTACTAGATTAATATAATAATTATTATTTATTAGAAAGGGGAATATTCAAATAAACAAAGTACCCTTGTTTCAATTTAAGCTTGTATATGACTTCCATTTAGCTTATGAACTAGATTATTTTATTAAGTATAAGACAATTAAATAGTAGAACAAAGATTTGTCTTGTATTAAAATCATGACATATGTTTGAGTTTGTTATTTTATTATATATAAGATAATGAAATAGTAGAATAAAAATCCTTTTTAAATGAAAGAGCAGTGCTCATTTATTCGAAGCAATTAAAGATTTCTCACATTAATTAATTTCAGATTCATATAGCATATGATTCTAGCTATACATGGCTCTTACATATTTTATCCATACAACAAAATAAGTTTAGCTGCCTATATTATTATGTTACTAATTAATTGTTTTATACTTAATAAAAATATTACTAATTACAGATTGATTAAGTCATAAGTTGAAATAGAGTCATATATATAAGGTTAAACTAAAAAAAATTAGTCATTTGAATATTTCTCTCTCTCTTGTAAATTATCATTATATTAATTTATTAAGTGTCTTTTGGGAAATAATCATGGCAAAATAAAAATTGAGCGGTGGGTTATGGTAATATCACCATTGAAGAGTGTACTAGAGCAAATTTTGCTTTTGTTTTATGTATCTAACGGTGAAAATTTTGGAAAAAAAAACTATCTGACGGTCAAAACTTCCAATTCGTTCAGAGACCAGCAATGCTTTCCGTAACAGAGGTTTACATATTTGTAAATGGTACAGTTTCCTCCAACCTTGCTGAAAGTCTCGCGAGGGGGGACGCGGCGGAGTTGATCTCGGGGAGCGCCTGGAGACGACGAGGAGCGAGGAGGTCCAGCGTCCCCCTGACTTCTCCCGAGCCATCGACGGCGGCACCATGCTGGAGAAGCCGCTCGATTGGGTCGATCCGGCGGAACCCTTCAACCAGGTGCTTTCGGCTTGGAGAGCCAAGAACAAGAACCACCGTCTTGCCGAGCAAACAACGGAAGACGATGGTCCTAAACTGACGTTGAAGATTGCCCAGCTCAACCTGGGAAACTCTTACCCAAATATGGTTCCTGGAGGCACCGACTTACTGTTGAAGGGCCCGTCGCCGCCTTCAAACACCTTCCTCCTGTCCCCTGGTAAGATCAAGTTCCCTCCCCCTTCTTAGACTTTGTTTAATCCGGATGACCCTTATATATCCTCATAGTACTGTTTCATTTGAGTTCCGCTTCTGCAGCATACCAAGCCATTGAAAGTAGCAACAATTGTTCTCCAGGGAAGCTGAAGGTGCTCACTATGAAACCGTCTGTTCCTGAGTGTGCCAACGAGAGAGAGGTATTATTGCAATGGTTTTGAGAATGCATATTGCTGTTCCCAACTAAATGAATCTATACGTGTAATAGTTGACTTGCTCCATTCGATGCTACTTTCCTTTGTGGTCCTATGCTTATCTGGGAATAGGTTTTTCCAGTATCTCACATCATGATCAATCAGATTATAATTGTCTCTGATACAACTTATGACAGGAAAAACTGTATTTCAGTTGATCGTTTCTGTCACCTTCAATGCTTGACCCCCCCCCCCCCCAACCCCTCCCTACCTATCATTGTCTCGTGCCACTCATGTTCCCTCTGATTGTTGTAGCGGATGGGTTTCTATCTTGTGGATGCATGTTTGGGCCTACCCAGCTATGCTTCGACTCTTGTTCTTTGAGTTTTACTGTTGAACTTCGATGTTCTTTTGGGCTCCTAATTCCGCTTCTCTATTTTAGGCTAAATCTTCTCCTTTACAGCTAATACTTCATGTCTTTTCCATTTTATAATGCACCGACCAGTATTTAAATTGATTATTTGTTAACACTACTAAAATTATGTTGCATATATATGTTAGTATTACTAGGGTTGGTTGTATTTTTGGCAAACTGGAGTACAGCTTAATATATCATAGGATTTTTATCAGTTTATGCAATTTGGTAGTCATTTATGTTCTCTGGGGATTGCACTAACTCCTACAAATTTTAATTCTGTAATACGTAAAAAAAATATGTAATTTTTCACATTTCCTTCTGTGTCATCTTTGGTTTGATTTTTCATTTTGTACGTTGAAACTGGCTTGATTTGTTTTTGCTCAACTTTTACATTGTCTAGTAATCAGCATATAGTCATTCCTCTATCCCATTTAGTTTTTTTTTTCTTATGGCCGTTCTTTGTTTTCTTCCTTGTGGTCTCTTCTTTATGACATGAGGATGATGTGCATGTGCATGCCTTGTTTCTATAAATTTTGATCATCAGTCTTGTGTTGAATAGATGCGTATTCAATGGTCTCAACAAAAGGGAGAAATCTGACCCATGAAGAAAACATAATTTGCATTTGATAGTAGTTCAAATCTAAAGCCTTGGATTTTCAAAGCGGATCAGGAAATTAGAGTGGTCTTTTGGAATACTCGATTTTTCATCGAGTCAGAATTGAGTGTTTAGTAGCTTGAAAACGCATGGGGAGAAATGTTGGAATTCCACATAGATAGTTGCTCCTTAGGACCTCATAATCTGACTGTTGTTTGTGTTTCTTTATATGCAATACCTCGAACCTTTTATGCCTTTCTTGACTCTGTTATGCAAATATAGTTATAGTTCCTACCACACTTTTTTTGGTATCAACCTGAAATAAACATGTTTGGAGTTTCCTAACCAGGTTCTAGAGTGCGACTTTGATTCCTTGGAGAAGATGGAAGAAGGTGACTCAATCTGTGGTTATGATGAAGACCTCGTAAGATATTGTGACTTGGGAAGGGGACAATATGGTGACTCACTTAATGGTTCAGACATGGAAGCAAGGCGATGAATATAGTGACTCACTTGATGATTCAGACTCCGAAATGAGTGAATATCATCATTCACTTGATGGTTGGGACTCAAAAATGGGTGAATATGATGACTCCAGAATACCAAGTGATGTGGAAAACAATGAGACTGCGTCCAAAGAAGATGAGGGTTACAGTGAAGTGACACAGTATGCTGAAGGATCTGAACAAATCTATGGTTCTCATGAGCAGACAAGAGTAGCAAATGAGAATTTTCTAGGGTACAGCACACCTAAAGAGAAACCTGAGGATATGCAAATAGATTGGACACGAGCCAGTGACAATCCACCATCGCCCATGTATGTGAATTCCACTAAGAGCAATTATGCCATTTATGGTGATTTGCAGGTATTGCTTTTGTTTAGTACTCCATCCAGTCATTTGTTTTGTCCAAGATATATATTGAGATAAATATATATTAGGCTTAATTGAACCTGTTGATGAGTCTTTTCCCTTCAGAGACAGATCTATATAGTATCTATATTGAAAAGGGTATTGACAACCAAGTTAATTTTCTGTATCTATTGTGGAATGTGGATTACCTGAGTTTCTTAGTTTACATTTATTGTGAATTGTGTTTAAATGAAGGCAACCATTGATCCCATTTTTTTTTGTTATATAACATTCTGCTTCACTGTGCCCAAATAATGCAAGAAGAGTGATTTACCCATTGGTGCTGAGTTTTATCCAACATAATTTCAGACTGTGTTCTATTCTATTTAATTGTGCAGTGCTTTTATGATGTCTATGCCTATGATGTAAAATTGCTATTCTTCCAACACAGTTTGAAAAGGCAATAAAGTGGTGTGATGTGTGTGCCATTAAAATTTACCTCAACAACTGGACAATCATCACTGAGGCTCATGGGCACAACATCATTCAATTTAAGTAGTGTTCTTATTGACTGTTCTTACTGTTATGCATCCCTCCTCCTTGTTTAACATTTTTTTTGTTAATCTAGCTATATTATGTAACATCCTATTAGGTCATATTTTCTAGCATCTTCAAACCTTTTTTTTTTACCTTTTCAGATTGAAGATGGAATTGTGATAGACTGGGCATGTGTCAATTTTTCATGTATGTACGCACGATTACATCGATATTTTCGTAGGCTGGGAAATGTGTGCAGTGACATTGGAATGGTAATACCCTGTACTCTTGTTTTGAGTAGAACATTCAAAGAATCTTGTACTGACATATTTGCGCTGAGCCAATGAAGACATACCATGTAGAGCCTGCTATTCCCAATAATATAGCAAAAACTTTTCGGGGTGTGCTCAAAAGTATCCGGGAGTTGTTTTAAAGAATTAAAGAAGTGGGAGAACCAATTGGACTTCTACTTGTAATTCTTCCAGAATCTAGGGGTTTTGATGGTATGGAAAGAATATTTTGGGTCAGATTCAACCTTTAATTTTCTTGGTTTCTTTGGTGACAGTCAGTGCCATGTTTTGCAGGCAAAATCGAAGAGTTGTGCAAGTACTTTGGAGTTGTATATCACTGTTGTTTGCCCTCTGATGTGTGTAAGCCAAAAAAGAAACATCTGAAGGAAACTGCCCGTGAAATAAAGTGAAGGTACAACATAGTTCACCCCCTCCTCTCTCTATGATATGATTTTTTTATTACATGATTCTCATTTTTGTCTTAATTCAGGTTGTTAAGCGGGACACATTCATACCATTTGTGTCAGAATACCCAACGTTTATTCTTGGTGCTGTTATCTCAGACAATGTTGCATCTGTATGTCTTTTTTCTTCGTTCTATGGCTTGGTTTTACTGTAGTAATAATAATAATAATAATGGAATGGCCTTTCAAAATTTGTTACATTTTCCACTGGGCAATCATATCTTCTTGGATTCATGTAGGTGGCGACATCAGTGGAATGGCAAAATTTTGGAAAATACAATGCTGTGGTTAAACCAAATAATGGACACCATCTGTTTACTAAACATGGTGACATGATCAGGTAAAGATGATTGGCAGAGTCTAGTAGGCCTACAGTCACATTTCTTCGTTTGAGAACTAACATTCTTGCTTTACAGCAAACGTCTCCGTCCATTCCTTGGAGAAATAGGAAGGGATTGCAAGATAATCTTTTTCAGGTAAGGTATTTCTGTCCTTCCTATCGCTTCCTGCTGAAACAGGGTCTGCTAATCATGCATTATCTTGCACAGACATGGCATAAGTGAATATCTTATCAAGAACATGTGCATAAATGAAGAAGCTGCTATCGAGATCATTTGCCTTCAAGAAGTATTTGCTATCAAACAGGTATGCACACAGTATGATTTGCTTTATCTACATTGATCTGAGTTCCTCATTTTGATGTTTTTTTCTTTTGCTTCTTTCAATGAAAGGCTTGCGCTGATTTGAAGGATGGGCTTAAATTATCGGTCACATTTGTCCTGGTTGAGGGTTAGTGTGCTTATTCTATTTCCCCTTCTTACTTTTATGACGATTTATTTCCTCTGTTATTTTCTTGGTCCTTAGGAGAGAGTAAAGAAGATAGCTACAAGGATGATAAGCGTGGCTTTCTCTGTAATCATGGTTTTGTTAAGGTACAGTAAATGTTGTATAATATCAGACTGTACTATCTAGCCTCAAGAATATTGTGTGAGCTATTTGATGACCTTCCTTTGCAGGGAACCATGCCAGCCCACTATCGTATTATTGTTGATGAGAACAATCTTAAGTTTCATGACCTCGAATCTATAATCATCAAGCTCTGTTTACTGTAAGTTTCAACTCCACTCTTAAATTGGCACCTACCTATCTATCATATTAATATAGGTACCTCCGACATGTATTGGCAAATGCAGCCGTGATCATGGGACCTACCCCAACATATCTGTGGGTGAGTCCTCTTCTTTGCCTATTTATATTTCAGAAAGAAATATGGTAGGGTTTCTATTATTAACAAAGAAGTGAAGGGGGTGTTCACCATTGGTTGGTCAGCACAGCTTTGGGTGCACATGTTCTCTTGCTTTGTGATTAATTGAGGCATGAATTGCAATTTCATTTCATCTAAGTTCGATGGAGCTTATATTTCTGTAGTAAAGTTTCATGCAGCCTATCTATCTGTGTGTGATACATCATTCTGGAGCTAGTAAATGTCGTTTCATGCATTGGATTGTTTCTATCGTACTTACAGTTTTATTCCATTCATGTAGTCCCACCGGTCTACGAAGCATGCCACTCAGCTTCAAAATTCACTCAAGAACTGCTGTGATGATGATCAGTCATGAATCCACAGCACCAGGAAGCTGGCTAGTGATGGCCCTAAAATTAACTGCCCTGCTGATTAAATTATAATGAAGTGGACCCTTTCTGGTAGATCAGATTAACTCCTCCATGTACTCCTCCTTGATTAACAACTGTTTGGATACATGGCCAAAGATCCTGAAATCCAAGCATTCCCAGGACTTGGACTTGGTCTGCTGCTGAGAACTTGTGTTGAAGGAAGACTCTTGAATTCCTCTCTTTCCACAGGGACCACGAGAACAATATAAAACCAGAGTCCAAACACGATAGCTCTCAGCGCTGTCCATAATTTTTGGATGGGGATGTCGCCTTGGTTCAGCTGGAACCAGATACGCCGCCATACCTGTCTCGTGAATGGACACACATAGTGACATAGGTGGTTGATCGTCTCTGATGGTGATCCACAGAGAGGACATATAGAGTGGGAGTCCAGGTCTCTTCAGTCTCCGCCGTACACACTTCCGATGTAAGCAAAGCCAGATGAGAACTTACATCGTATCGGTGCAAAAGAGTGCCACAATTCATCTGCCACAACTCAAATGCAAATGCAAGGCATATGCGCTATTGCATTTGAAGGAATTGACACTAAACACTAAGACTTATCACACAAGAAAAATCTAAAATATAACTCAGTAATGTAGAATACTACCTTGAAAAGAAAGATTATATATAACACTACCTATAAATTATCCGTAGGCTCTATATATGATGATTTAAAATATTATAGATTAAGGTTACATAGTGTAAGATAGATGTGTTCTAGCCTTCTGACATGTACAGTTTTAGATGTGAGCACGTCATCTAACAACTTTTTTTTTTAGAGATGAACTCCTCCATTTATTTAAGTATTGTTTAAATAGGAGTTACAAACACTTTCAGGAGGTGCCAAAAACCACACATGCCTACCAATTTGCCTCTGCATTAAGCCTCTCGCTAAGTTATAGGCATCCACATTGGAGTTCCTCCCTTCGTGCACGACCTCAACTGACTCAAAACTGCGGAGTCTTGACACAATCTCCCGTGTAATCTGGCCATAGCTTCCCTTGCTCTGCTCCCGAATGTTCTTCACCACCGTGAGACAATCGCTGGTCAGCCTAAATCTTCGCACGTTAAGATCAGTTGCTAGTGCGACTCCTTCTCTGCAAGCTAGAGCTTTAGCCGTTTCAACATCGTTTATTCCTTGTAACACCACCACCGATGCTCCCATGAAAAGGCCACCAATATCTCTCGCCACTGCTGACACAACTGTCGTGTCTCAGTTCTTTGAAAGAGCCGCATCAACGTTGAGTTTCACCATGCCATCCGGAGGGGCGATCCATCTAGGGCTCTGGTTTCTAGGGCCCTGTTGGGTCTTAGTTGCCAGACGTTGGGTCACACCGTGGGACGTGGGCCCGACCTAGATGACCCTAGCCAGGTTTGGCCCATATATGGGCCTTATTTTCCTTCTTTCTCCTTCGTCGGCTATGACAAGACTGCACGAAACAATAACAGCGAGGATGGACGACGCAAGAGAGCACGACGAATGACTCAATCTCATGATGAGACGACGATGACAAAGGAAGGAAGCGCAATCGCTTGATTGCGCGAGGAAGATGGTGGGCGGGACAGCACCCACCATCAAACCAAATATGGCACCCAAAAAATACGACCTGCCATAACTCAGAAACAAAATAAAATTACATCACTATAAGAACAATTTCAATATGGCATGTAAAACTAAACCTCCAAATCTATATTTTACAATCTGACATGCATAATTTAGAAGCCTAAAATAACATCAAACTGTAGTGAGGAATGTATGTCATGATCCTGTTTTCCATGATACCCATCCGTTAGAAAAAAAAGCCAAAAATCTTTCTTCTCCACTACAACGTCGTTGCCCCGCACGTGTCTTTGCTCTGGCCCACCTCTGCCTGTGCTTTGGCTGATCGACCCGCCGCTGCCCCGAGTTGCACCGGCGCCCACCCGCGGCCGCGCTGCTCCGGCGACCTCGCCCACAGCCGGTGCATCGTCGCCGGACGCCTGTGGTCAAAGCTTTCTTGGATTCATGCCGGTTACTCTGCGCCGCCGCGGCATCGAGCTTGTGCCGCCGCCCCAGACCCGATGCGCCGTCACCCCTAGCCCGACACGCCGCCGTCACCCGCCTTGCTCGCCGATGTCAGTCGCTACCGCCGCTGGCCCCATGCGCCTCCTCGCGCTGCCGCGTCCTGTACCCCGTGCTCGTGCGCCGCCGCACGCCTTCTCGTCGGGCCGCCGACAGCCACGATCGGCCGGGCCGCCGGAGCTCGCCGCCATCGCTGGAACCCGTCGCCCGCTGCGGTCGGACCTTGCCACCGGCGGCAGAACCCTAACCATGACTCGAAAAGTTGACCACAACATTTTCGAATGTTGGGTAAAAAGAAAAAAATATTGAAAAAAATTAGTCAACAAACCTAAAAGTTGGACCAACATTTGCAAATATTGATTAAAAAATAGTAAATATTGAAAAAAATCTGGACAACAAATTAAAATGTGAACAATCGTTTGAGCGAAATGTTCAGCAAAGATTAAAAAACCGTTTGTATGGTGGAAATCAGAACCAACCGATTTGATGAAAATCATGAATACCGAAAAATCGGATAATAATCTGCTTAAATAACAAAACACGAATTTGAATATGATTTGAAAGGAAGCCGGACGGTTTTCTCGGTTTATCCTTGGTTTTTCTAGTTTATTATTCGGTTTTTCAGCTACCACTCGATTTTCTCTATTTTTCATGGATTTTCTCAGTTTAAAAACAAACCGCTCGGTTTTTTCAGTTTATCACTCGGTTTCTCTGGTTTACCGCTCGGTTTTTTCGGTTTTTGTAATTTTAAAAAAATTTTAAATTTTCAAAATTTTAAATTGTATTATATTGAAAACCGGTCGCCCGTTCAAACCGGACCGGACCGGTTTCGTCGAAAACCACAAAAACAGAGTGGTTTTTAACGGTTTTTGAATCCGTGATGTTGAGTAACAGGTCAAAATATTGGGGTCTGGAGAGCTTCCTCATCAGTTGTACATCGACAACGTCGCTGTTGCTTGGCGTAGCTACGGAGCAATGCAGGCAGATAGAGCAAAGTTCAGGCCCTTTTGGACCCCGTTCGCCACAAGTGTTTGTGCAAGCTCGGTTTGGCCCGTGCCATTGGCTCCCTCATCCGCCGCTTGCTTCGATGCATTATTTTACTACAGAAAATCTGAACCGAGACTGGCGCGCTGTGGATTGGCCATGCGGGTATGCCTGAGGCAACGGTTTCGAGAACCCATACAAGAATCATGTGGACATGATGGGGCTGGCATCAGGTGAAAAATCGAGAGGTCCCATTTCCTTTGTCGTCTCTGTGTGTGAGAGTCTGGAATCTACACACGGGTCGGTAATGATGTTCCATTGCGCCACCAAATCCAGACTGTCAGCAGCAATCTTACATTTACTGGTGTCCGACTGTTCGTATCGAGAGAAAACACGGTGAAAAATCTCGAATCGTCGCAGCGTACTTACGTAAGTACGTGGAGCCAAACTACCGTAGGGGTTACGCATTTAGAGCTGTAATTCAGGGACCCCGATCGAGTGGTTACCGGTAGTAGTACTACTATACGCCTGTGACCGTACCCACCAGGAAAAAGGCTTCGTCGCGTGCCTTCATGCCGAAGCGTGCGATCTGGCACAGGATTCAGACCACACAGGAAACAGGATTCGAACCGCAGCGAATCCCTGCCCGCCAGTTCTCCATTGAATGCTGGAGCCGGACGCGGCACGCCGGCCAACGCGCCGGGACTCCGTGCGCGCGCTACGAACACTGACACCTGGGACCTACACACAGATTACCCGAGCCTTCGTCTCGACACTGGGAGGGCCCACCCGACCAGAGTCGTCTTGGATTCCCCTTTGCCTCCTCTGTTCTCTCTCACTTTCCTTCCCGGCTGACCCAGAATCCCTCCCCGCTCCAGCGCTCACGCGCGAGCCCGCGTGACGCTGAGCGCCGGGCCCCACGCGACCGTCCAGCTCTGCACCAGCGCGGAGACAGACGCAAATCGCCCCGCCTTTTGGCCGGCCGGGATCCCGGCGCTTTACAGCCGCCAGGTGGTCCCCACGCGTCATTGAGGGTGCTCGAGGGAGGCGGGGCATGAGCTGGAGCGTCGTCTTCCTCGTGCCGCCACCGTTCCGCGGCCGGTTTCAAACCGGCGCAACCGCGAGGGGCAGTCACGTCATTTTCGGTGGCGGGGAGGCGCAACCCTAAATCGCCGCGCGGCGGGCCCACGCATGTGCCACCGGCCCTCGTCCTCTCCCCCATGTGCCCTGTACTACTCCCCCTCCCTCTCTCTCTCTCTTCACTTAAAATCTCACCACCCAAAACTTACTCCTGTTTCTCTCCTTCTCTCCCCTCCCCACTCTCTGTCTCTCTCTAGCGTAGTAATGCCGTTTCCCACCGCGTCCCCCGCGGGGCGGCGGCGCGGCGGCGGGGGCGCGGGCCTCCGGTGCGCGCCCGTGCTCCTCCTTGTCCTGGCGCTCGCCGCCGGTGCCGCGGCGCAGACATCGCCGTCGGATGCGGAGGCGATGCGGGCGGTGGCGAAGGCGCTGGACGCGGACAAGCTCGGCTGGGACGTCTCCGGCGACCCCTGCTCGCCCAAGCGGTGGGACGGGGTGTCCTGCGACTCGTCGGGCCGCGTCACCGCCATCCAGGTCGGGAGGCGCGGGCTCACGGGGACTCTGGCGCCGGAGGTGCGCAACCTCACCGCGCTCGTCCGCCTCGAGGTGATGCTGAACAACATCACCGGCCCGATGCCCTCCCTCGCGGGGCTCTCCCAGCTCCAGGTACTCCTGGCCCACAACTGCAGCTTCACCTCCATCCCGCCGGACTTCTTCCGCGGGCTCACAGGCCTCAACGTCGTAGACGTCGACCACAACCCGTTCGCCGCGTGGACGCTCCCGGCCGACCTCGTTAACTGCACCTCCCTCCAGAACTTCTCCGCCAATGGTGCTGGCGTCACCGGCACCATCCCGGACTTCCTTGGCACGCTGCCGTCGCTCGAGCTGCTGGCGCTGGCTTACAACTATCTGTCCGGCCCCGTGCCGGAATCTCTGTCTGGCGCGCCGCTTGAGCAGCTCTGGCTCAACAACCAAAGAGGGGACAGCAAGTTAAACGGGTCCATTAGCTTTGTCACCAACATGACGGCTCTGCAGCAACTGTGGCTGCATGACAACACCTTCTCCGGGCCCTTACCGGACTTCAAGGGGTTCGATAATCTTTGGGATTTGCAGCTCCGTGACAACCAATTCACGGGGCCGGTGCCGGACATCCTTGTCAATTTGAAGGCTTTGAAGACGGTGACCCTGAAGAATAATTTCCTTCAGGGACCGAGGCCCGCGTTTCCGAAGGGTGTCGTTGTTGACATGGACGATGAGAAGTTCTGCTTGCAAGACCCTGGAAAGCCATGCGATCCCCGCATAAGTCTGCTGCTCGAGGTGGCTGCTGGGTTCATGTACCCAAAGAGGCTAGCAGATGGTTGGGTGGGTAATGATCCATGTAAGAATAGTTTCACTGGTGTTACTTGCGATGCTACAACCGGCAACATTACAGTGCTAAATTTTGCCCATATGGGGTTCACTGGCATGATCTCACCTGCCATCGGAAAGATTACCTCACTGAAGGTGCTGAAACTTTCTGATAACAACATCACTGGAACGGTGCCTAAGGAGGTTGCCGCATTGCCTGCACTGAATGAAGTTGATCTGTCAAATAACAATCTTTATGGGCCAGTGCCTACTTTTGCTACAAAGGTGGTGCCGATAACTGCTGGCAACCCAAACATTGGCAAGGATGCTCCTGCTCCAACAGCAGGATCAGGTGGCACCAGCAGTCCATCTGGTAAAGGTGGTGATGAGAGCAAAGAAAACAATGGGGGATCAGGTTCACCGTCGCCTTCTGCTGGAGTCATTGCAGGATCAGTGCTTGGTTTGGTTGCTGGATTAGGCCTCATTGCTGCCTTAGGTTTATATTGCTACAAGAGAAAGCAAAGGCCTTCCGGAAGGGTTCAGAGTCCACATGCTATGGTGATCCATCCACGGCACTCAGGGTCGGATGACATGGTTAAAATCACAGTTGCAGGGAGCAATGCCAATGGTGGTGCTCGTGCAAGTGAGGCATATAGCCAAGGGAGTAGTGATCCACGTGACATTCATGTTGTTGAGAGTGGAAATATGGTTATTTCAATCCAAGTTCTCCGTAATGTGACCAACAACTTCAGTCAGGAGAACATCCTTGGTCGAGGTGGTTTTGGCGTTGTTTACAAGGGTGAGCTTCATGATGGTACAAAGATTGCTGTAAAACGGATGGAGGCTGGTGTGATGGGTAACAAGGGGCTAAATGAGTTCAAATCAGAGATTGCTGTCCTGACCAAGGTTCGTCATCGGAATCTTGTGTCACTGCTTGGCTATTGCCTTGATGGAAATGAGAGGATTCTCGTGTATGAGTACATGCCACAGGGGACACTGAGCGAACACCTGTTTGAGTGGTCAGAACGTAATTTGCAGCCATTGGATTGGAAAAAGCGACTGAGCATTGCCCTTGATGTTGCTAGGGGTGTTGAGTACCTGCACAGCCTTGCCCAGCAGACCTTCATCCACAGAGACTTGAAGCCATCTAACATACTTCTTGGTGATGACATGAAGGCAAAGGTGGCGGACTTTGGATTGGTCAGGCTGGCACCAGCTGATGGGAAGTGTGTCTCGGTGGAGACAAAACTCGCTGGCACTTTTGGGTACCTTGCCCCAGAGTATGCAGGTGATCATCCTATATTTCTTTTGCCAAGTATATAGGTAGTTTTTATCCAGTTAAAGTAATAAGCAATACATGAAACTGTGGCATACAGTATTTAGTATCTTTAGATAATTTCATATTCTCATCCTCCGAACGAATGCATTCACTGGTTAGTTTTTGTGCCTTACCTGTGATAGTTTACATGCTCACTGGGCATATTTCAAGACTTCAACTGTTATACTTGGAAACTGTTGAAATTCATTGTCAATGATATATGTTCAAGTTTCAATGATAACTATGCTTTCTCAAAGATCAGTTTATTTGTTGGGTAGCTTCATTTAGTCAGATGTTAGATGGTTGCTGATCCTTTAATCTTCCAAACCTTAAAATCTATGGTTGAATTTACTTTTCTGTTGTACAAAGTACTGGTGTTACAATGTCACACTGTACAAATAGTATACGATTAATACGTGTGATCGCCGTTCTGTTTACAAAGTATTGATGTTACCAAGTACAAAAAGGAGTGATTTACAAGTAGGGCCCCAGACATTAACCAACATATTTGCAAAATGAAGATTCCTTTGGCCCACTGTACAATTTATCCTCTAATATTACAATTATGTAGACTTTCAATACCCTCCTCAGAGCATTAATTTAGCTTCAATTGTACTTTTATGTAGCAGCTAGTAGCCTAGTATTGTTGAGCTTCTTCTGTTCGTGAGCAGCTAGTACTTCATTTTGACAAGCCTGTGTTGATGAATTCATGTCTTCTATTTTGTAACATCTTTCTAATACAAGCATTTTATATGCAGTTACTGGACGAGTTACCACAAAAGCTGATGTCTTCAGCTTTGGTGTCATCCTGATGGAGCTGATTACTGGACGCAGGGCACTTGATGAGACTCAGCCTGAGGACAGCATGCACTTAGTTACATGGTTTAGGAGAATGCAGCTCAACAAGGACACTTTCAGGAAAGCAATTGACCCAGTTATTGAGCTTGATGAGGAGACGTTTGCTAGTGTTAGCACAGTTGCAGAGCTTGCTGGCCACTGCTGCGCAAGAGAGCCAAACCAGAGGCCCGACATGGGCCATGCTGTCAATGTGCTCTCGACACTATCAGATGTGTGGAAACCATCCGATCCAGATTCGGACGACAGCTATGGTATCGACCTGGACATGACGCTACCTCAGGCACTGAAGAAATGGCAAGCCTTCGAGGACAGCAGCCATTTTGATGGCGCAACCTCTTCATTCGTTGCAAGCTTGGATAACACTCAGACAAGCATCCCGACAAGGCCTCCAGGATTTGCCGAGTCATTCACCTCCGCTGATGGAAGATAGGCAGTTAGCGTGTCCCAAACCTCAAGCTGTGTGAAAGCTGAAGGCTCAAGTGATCCTAGTGTTCATTCTTTTAGTCTCTTGTCCCTTAATCTTTTTCTTGTTTCTTAATTTGGCTGCGCGTACTGCCGTTTAGCTGCCCCTTGATCATGTATGTTGTGATCTTGACTCGAGAATTGCCTGGAAGTTTGCAGATATGCTAACTGTTCGTTGTGTCAGTTGCTAATCTGAGGGTAGTAGACTGATAGGGTTGTTGGGTTGTATTGGATATTGATAATTTGCAAATGAAGGTGATCCTTTATTCGCCAAAAAAGGGAGAAACCTGAAGCCTGTCTATGTTCTTTTGCAGCAGAAGCTACTCAGCTAGTAGCATGATCATTTCACTAGTCCTATTTTCCTCTCCTGGGATGACCACGGCACTGCCTAGTGACGATGTAGCTCAACTAAATGTGGTACGTACTGGTCTGGCTTCATGTCTGTTCATAATGATTGAACAGGTAGCCACCTGAGTGGAACCATGTTTCAAGAGTTTTAAGCATTTGTTGACTTTTAAATATTACTTTGACAGTTTGTTTTATTCAAATATTTTTGTAAAATTATAAAAATAAATAAGTCATGTTTAAAGTATATCTAATAATAAAATAATTTATAACAAAATAAACAATATTCTCACAAAATTTTCAAACGTAGTATCTGAAAGTTAGTAAATTTTTATATTTTGGAACGGAGGGAGGAACGAGTAGTATATTATAACAAGATTTTGGTATTAGTGTCTACAATCTCCGGAGCACCACCAGGGCAGGCATGGATTGAAATCTTGTTCGGAAACCAGTCGGTTTCCGCAAATCCCGGTCCGGACCGTGACAACGGGAAGTTTGGGATCCCGGTGGAAACCGATCCTAGTTACTGTAGCAATTCGAAATCTCGATCCGGTTTTATCGAGATTTTTTTTTCTGTTACAATTCGGAATTTCAATCCATGCCACCAGGTGCATCGTAAGGCACAAGTCACGGGTGCTGCTGTACCGACACCATGTGAAAGCGGGTCAACTAACCTCGCACCAATTATAAAAAAAAAACAAACCTCGCACTAGCCTCAGCTGTGCTCCAAATCTTTGTTCCTCTCAGCTCGTGCAAACCGCTAAACCACAGCACTAACTGAACTTCCATGCTACCAACCTACCGGTACCTGCGAAACGAACCCGGACAGCGATGCCTTCCCTTCCCCCTGAATTAAGCGTGCGCTACCGGCCTCCTTTGCCTGAAATCAAGGCCAAGACAACGGGGAGAGGATAACGACGTGACACGTACAAACATATCCGGTGAGAGCGAGTTGAGACGGGGAATTGCGATCCAGTTGTCCGATCGCGACTCCAGTGCATGGCCCTGTTCCATCCGATCCGATACGTCTTCTGAAGTGTGAACGCGCACTTTGCGACCCAGGAAAAAAGAATTTCTAGTACTGGTATTATTCCACGATGAGAAGTCCAGTCCAGTTCGTTCTAGCACACGGGCGTGTCTGTGGTGTGAACCTGTGAGCTGTGAGGACGAAGGATTCCGAGGACATGAGGTGCTGGACAAAAGCATTATCTTGTGCGCTCGGCGTGGTGGTAGCGTCCAAACTACGTCCACCTCAAAACACAGGGTGGCAGCAGCTGCAAAAGCTTCCCAAAATCGGCAAACCCTCCCCTCGCTGCGTAATTATTTTGGACGTTTCTCGACAAATGAAATGCCCGTTGCCCACAGATCGATCAACAAATCCGTGATGACCTCGCCTCTTCCTCCTCCCCGGGGCCGGGCCAGTTCCATCTGGATTGTCTGTGACCGGACGCTGACTCGCCGGTCCGACAGCGCGCCGTGTCGTGTGCGAAAGCGCCGGGCCAGCTGGTTTGGTTTCGCTGTGGCCAGGGGAGGGGACCATGCAAGATGCAACGCAAAGCGCCGCCTGCGTGCGTTGGTGACCCGAGCGAGAAAGGATCCTTGTCTCGGTGGAGGATCGGTTGTTTCAAGGTTTCTGTTTGTGTGTGTGTGCGCGCGCAGACGGGTGCTCGTTGGGTCGCGACGGCGCGGCGCTAGTTGTGCTCTTGAATAAATGACGCAGCATTTCATTCCGAAGTGTGCTGCTATTCCGCTGCTTTTTCTGCGTGAAGAGAAAGCGACGACGCTGTAGGGGCTATGGCCGGAAAACAGCTCATTGGGCTGGGGACGGAGACCGACCGGTGGCGCTCGTGTTGATGACCTGTGCGTGCGCCGCCGCGGTGGCCCGTGAGGGGGGACGTCGCGTGGACCACGCGAATTCGCCCGCTTTCCAGGCTCGCCCTCGCCCAGCCAGCCTCAAAACCGAAAGGAATTGCAACTTTTTGCACCGGGTCCGTCTCCATGGTAGAGGAGTAAACACGAACCGTTGCGCTCGCTGTGAGTGACCACCCACCGCGTCGCCTCACGGGACGGCAATACCTACCAGACTCGCTGGCCGTGCGTGACCACCGGAACTGCCAGTCCTCGTCCGCTCATCGATCTACATCACCACATGCGCAGGCGAACCGCGCTGTCTGTCTGTCTGGTGTCAAGGCGATGGATCAGGTACGGCTAATGATGTTCGGAAGCACCATCATAATGAGCTTTTGGGAAAGAACTATCAGAACGACGTGACGGCGAATACTAATCCCTCTTGCTATTTGGATAAGCTTGCAAACGTGGACTCAGTTGAACCTGGTTTTACTTCTGTATGCTGAACCTGGTTTTCAGTTTTGAGTTTTTTTTTTAAAAAAAGTTTCCAATTTTGAAGTGCTGTTCTCTCTGTTTCCAAACATGAATGTCCGTTTAGGGCTGTTCTAACTCAATTCGTTTTTAACTTTGATTACGAATAGCTACAAAAATCATAGGGAATGATGATAAAATGTTGATGTTCCGGGACACGGAGCCTCCAACGAGACGAAGAATCACACTCACTCACATTAAACGTCCTGGTCAGGCCCCTTCTGCCTGGGCTTCACGTAGCATGGGCCTTTAAATCTTCAGGCCGTAAGATCTTTATACGTTAGGTACATTCGGCCTGAGCAGCCCAAAGCAATTGAGAAAATTCCATCTATGGTCTGAAAAAAGATGACCCTTCCAAAATCGAATTTTCTTATGAGGCTCAAAACCATTTCCCCCTTCCTTCTATATCCTTTCCGTCAGATTTAGAACTTAACGGTGTTAAGTCTGGTGTAAAAAGACCATTTTACCCCTGAAATGAAATGAACTTATTTTTTTGAAAAAAAATTCGACTAAAGTAATTATTTTCTGGCTGTGTTGTACATACACAAATATATTTCATTTTAGGGGTAAAATAGTCTTTTTACATTAGACTTAACACTGTTTAGTCCTAAATCTGACGGAAAGGCCATAGAAGGAAGGGGAAAATGGTTTTGAGCCTCATAAAAAAATTTGATTTTGGAAGGGTCATCTTTTTTGAGACCATAGAGAGAATTTTCTCAAAGGAATTTGTAGGATGGAAACAATTCAGCAAATGGGGATTCAGTGACATAGACAAAGCTTGAAGCAATGAAGATTTAAGGATTCCGGACCAGTTTGTAGTTCACAATATGGTCTTTGTAATATTTTACCATCGAACTTCAAGAAATCATGTTTTGGTCTAATCATGTCATTCTTTAGAAATTGTATTTTTTTTTCTACTGGTTATGGCATAAGGACATGCAACTCTAAACAAAATGTATAAGGGTTTGTAAAACTTAACCAATGTACTCCTACCACGTAACATAGTTTTTTACAGTCTTTCCAAATAATCCTATACTATTTTTTTTTGCGAGAATAACCCTACACTAATTAATGATTACATTGCATTGCTCTTCTCATGTATAGTATTTTTTTCGAAAGATTATTCTCATTTAGTGTCAAAGTCAAAGTGATGGCTTTGCTCTCTCTAATCATTTATTCCATACCCATTGGTCCAATGTAAATTGAACCCCTTGCTTCCTTTAATCCTTTTTACTACTTCACATGCGAAAGAGCACATAGAAAAACCTCGTGCAAAAAGAGGAAAATATATTTGCAATTTTGCAGAGCATTAGCTAGGGCCAGAGCCTACAGCCTACCAAAGAAAGGCAAGCTGTTTCCGATGCTTGCTGTGACTGTTTGGAACACTTCATTTTCGATGAAACTTTTATGAAGTTTATATTGATACTGGAATCTGATCTCGTGTGTCCTCCATCAGAATTACGAGCTCCCGGTAGTAGCGGTGCGGCTGCTGCGGCATACTACTATCACTGTACTTTGACTCGCAGTTGGAAATTTTGACGAGACAAAACCGGTCAGGTACCACGTCTCTAAATCCTGGGCCCCAGAGTAAACAACCAACAACATAGCGCCACGTCACCTAAAATTTGAGCACCTCCCCGCTTCCTGGTCGTGACCTTGCCTCCTGTCCCACCTTTCACCTGCTCCTTCCTCGCACGAACTTGTCCTTCGGGACCCCACACACTGACACACTGTTGTCTTCCCGTTCGCCCGTTGACCTTCGGGACCCATCCGTGAGCCCCATGTGTCATTGAGAGATTGAGACACAGCTTCCTACAGAAGCAAAAGGGCACCGGAAGAAACGAGAAAGCGAGCGGGGCGGGACCCGCGAGTCAGCGCGTGCACAGGCCACAGTGCTTTGGCGGCCCGTGTTGCTCGGCGTGAGCGCACCGTCACACGCCACGAAATTACGGAAACACCCTTGCCGCGGCGGACCAAAACGGCAAAACCCCAGAACCTCCCCACCCAGCGGCAAGCAGGAGACGAGCCGACGCCTCGGGGCAATGCCGTCCACGCGCGCGCTCCGGCGGCTCGACACGCGGCCACCGCCGCCGGCCCCACGACCAATCCCGCAGCCGCCGCCGGCCCCACGACCGATCCCGCAGCCGCCGCCGGCGGTGCCGAAGGAGGAGGTTGAGGAGGAGAGGCCGCGGTCGCAGTCCTCCTCCTCCACCTCGTCCTCTTCTTCCTCGGCCTCGGCGCCCGCCAAGCACCCCGCCGCCCCGGACGCGGCGGCTAGGGCCGGATCGGGGGCGCGCGTGTACCCGCTGCGTGACTTCCCGGGGAGCGAAGCGGCGGCGCTTGGCGGCGCGTTCAGGGACAACGTGCGGTGGCTGCTCCAGCAGTGGGGCCCCGCCGCGCCGGGGTTGGGGTCGGCGTGGCGCGCGCTGCTCTCGGACGAGCGCACGGGCGCCCTCGTCCCCATCTTCGCGGTGGAGGAGGTCGCCGCCGCATCGCTGGAGCCGCTCTGCGATCTCTGCCGCTGCGCCGGTAATAAGTAACCTTCGCTTCCTTGCTCTTCCCCTTTGGGTATTCGAGCGCAGCGCGTGCGCCTTTCGCCGGTTTGATGGATACGATCAATTGGGTTTAACGGCGAATTTTGCTCGTTTGAGTTATTTTTGGTGAATGGATTGGGAGAAATGTAGTTGTTAAATCTTTTTCGTAGTGCTCTGAGGAAATGCGAGAAGTTCTTGGGTTTTCTTTTGTGATAGTATTTTATTGGAATTCATTAATTTCTCCTTGCAAATGGTTTAGAAATGCATAAGCAGTTCAGCAACTAGTAGAGCTTGTTAATTCTGACTCAAACTGTTGTTTGATCGGTAAAATTGTGCTAGTTTTTTTCTTCTTGTATTCTCGCATTTACGATCCCCACTTTCTTCTGCACAATGCAGGGGTTGTTTCAACTTTTTTTATGCCGCTTCCTGAAAAAGCAACGCAGTTGTAATGATGGTCCCTAACCTCTTAAAGTTGATTTCTTCTACTGAAAAAATGCCAGTTTCGTGCATTGATTGAGTTGGCTCCTAGTTCTCTGTGAATGCAACCTCATTACTAGACGACTGATCATATACATGATCTGTATTCTTGTACTACGATTTCAGGTTGGAGCCACCACTGGGTGTCAAAGCAGAAGTACCATTTCATCATCCCGAAAGCAGTAGACTGGGACCAATCGTCAGGGGCAAATGCCCTTCTCAGACGCAGTGACCACCTTCTCCATGGTCTGATCCATAGTAATGGCTTTGGCCACCTTGTCACAATCCGTGGTCGTGACGGTGGCTCTACTTTCCTCTCTGGCCGCCAGATCATGGATATATGGGATCAACTTTGCGCAGCTCTCCGTGTTAGGTAACATTGTTATCTTCAACAAATCTCTTTCCTATTCAGAAATACTCTGCACGTGCATTAGTTCTAAAGTAGGATCAGTTAGGTGTGCTGTAAGTACACTTTCTTTGACATGGTTTTATAAAGTGGTAATTTAGACAGGATTGCGTAAAAAATGCTGAACGTTGGCAACAAGGCTGTAAACTTAAGAACAATAGCCTGCTTTTTATATCTTCTGATATTTTGTAGCTTCCTCTGCAGGGCCATGTCTGTGGTGGACTTGACCAGGAAGCATGCTCTGGACCTCCGCCTTCTTTTTGGTGTAGCACATGGTGAGACATGGTTCACTCGCTGGGGATACTGCCTTGCCAAGGGCTGCTTCAATGTGTCTACCTCTACCTATGCTGCTGCATTGGAAGCCCTTGCTGCACTGCCTGTTGATTATCTCCGCAGCCGTCATGTCCGCCGTGTGATTATCATCTATCGCCGCCTCTCCAACAAGCCTTTGACGACTGTCCGTGAGTTCCTTCGCTGCCTTCTTGACTGGAAGCACCGTGAGCCCCCACTTTCCCCGCCTCCTGCGAATACATGCTCACGGTTGCCATTCTTGCCGTCAAAGTCATGTGATGTGAAGAGGCTGAGGGAGCTGTGCCCGCGATTTGAGGATGTGGTCGACCTTCTCGAGTGTCGGTGGTCCAAGAAGCGGCTTCTTAATGCTGCAGAAGTTGTTGTTGATAAACTGTTGGAGCATGCTGATGGCACAAAGATGACACGGCAGGCAGTTCGAGATGCTGCCAGGGGTGCCATTGGTGACACTGGTCTCCTGGATTTCGTCATCAAGTCCCTAAGTAACACCGTTGTTGGTAGTTGTATTGTGCGTCGTGTTCCTGACCCTGAGAATCGTGTGCTTTGCTTCAGCCTTGAGGAATATGCTGAGCCAGAGCAAGAGCAAGAGCCAGAGCCAGTAGAAGTTGAGGCAGAGCGCACCCCTCCTGTTGTCCGATGGCCGAGCACAGCAGAGGTGGAGCGGGATCTACGTGCTGTGTACCGGGCAATGGTGGAGGCACGCAATGAGACAGCACAGGCTGTGCTGGACTGCAAGCACTGGGTGAAATGGTGGGGCCTCAGGGATGAGTCTGATGATCAGCTAAGGTTTCTTGTTGAGTGGCGACCACAGCCATGGGAGGCTGCAGAGCTTACATGGTCAATGCCGCCCGGGGACATCGTGGTGGTGCCACTGCATGCCTCCATAGGTGAGCTGCTTGTTGAGGCAGAGCATGCGCTGCGGGACACATACTGCTTCTTTGAGAGATTCCAGGCTGAGTCACTGGATGGCATTTCTGGGGAGAAATGGGATCCAGTGATGCTTGGTGGGGCGGAATCTGGTGACACGATCGGTGTCCACGGCCATGGAGCGAACATGGAGACTAGGCTACGGTGCCAAGGTGGAGCTGATGCATGGATTGTGCAGTGCGTATGTGGCGCACAGGATGATGATGGGGAGCGTATGGTGGCATGTGATGTGTGCAATGTCTGGCACCACACACGCTGTGTTGGCATTGCAGATGGTGAACCTGTGCCACCATTATTCCTCTGTATGGTCTGCGGTGGCGCTCTCATGGCCGCTGGACCTATTGTGAATGAGGCACTAACGGCAGTACCTGTGAAGTGACAATTCTTTTGCCCCTTAGTTCTTACATCCCTTCGTTTCATATATCTGACGTGGGTAGTCTGACGAGGTAACCTGACTCTGAAACTGCAACCTTTCGTAGAAAGTGGATTAGTGTTGTGGTATGTAGGATGATACCAGATTTTATCGGTAGAAGTAGTAGAAAAGAACATGATTATGCAGTAGAGAGGGAATCACTATCCAGGTTGCTAGCAATCCGACTGGAGCTTTTGTACCTGAAACGTTACAGAACATGATATTGTAAATAGTTATTCTGTGATTGTACCTTCTACTGCCTGTGAATCTTGTCAATGTAGTTAAACTTGTTCACTGTGTTATATAAGAATTGTGGAGGCCACATGATCCCATTCCACTGTGTCGGTGTTTAGTTTGCTGTTGGTTTGTGAATTGGTGTTCAGAGCTTATGGTAGTCACCACCTGGACTCTACTGTGGAATGATTTGTTGCTAGTCATCTTTTGAGAGGTTTGAATGATTTCCTTTGTCTATCTGAAGTAACTGAAAGGAGCAAGGCCTGCATTGTAATTTTGCTCCTTTCAGTTACTGAAACTGCAACCTTAGTTCTTTCAACCTTTTGAATGATTTCTTTTGTCTATCTGAAGTAACTGAAAGGAGCAAAGCCTGCATTGTAATTTTGTGATGTGTCTCGGGAATTTGGGATGCTGCGAATGCTCTGCCGACTTATTTATTGTATGATTATACTAGTAAGTCCAGTTCATTCATGCCTTCGCATCTAGACAAGTGACAATGTGTCTCCTACATTGGCTTAGCCGTGGACAATCAACATCACGGACGCAGATGCGTGCTTTGAGATTTGCTATGTTCTTCAAGAAAGAAACCTGAATTGGGTCGAATGGAGCAGCCCATTCAGGTTTCCTCGCATCTAGCCCATCCGAATGGAGCGATGCGTGCTCTGTCGCGCGAGGTCCCAGGCGAACAAGTATGGCTCAATCTGTCTACACATGCGCATGTGTCTGTATCCCGTACGTATCTGATCGTATACGCCTGTGTACCCAACGTTCCGGCAACACGATCTCGCATTTCCGAATCCCGACGCTCTCGCCTCTGCCCCCAACACGACTCCGCCGCCCCACGGCCGCGGCGACATCACCACACCGCCGGGGGGCCCACCCCCCTGATCGCGCCCGCCGGCCATGGTGCACAGCGCGTACGACGCCGTCGAGCTTGCGGCTGGAGTCCCGGGCCGCATCGAGGCCGTCGCCTCTCACGCCGGGAAGCTCCTCATCGCGACATCCGACTCCGAAGGATTCCTCCGCAGCTCCGACTGCTCCCTGCGCATCTACTCCGCCCCATCGGCCACCGATGGCGGCGAGATCCGGCGGGACGGGCCCTACACGCTCGAGCGGCAGGAGCCGCGGTTCTGGCGCCGCGCCCCCTTGGCTATGGAGGTCAGCGCCAGCCGTGACCTCCTCCTCTCGCTCTCCGAGTGGGTCGCGCTCCACCGCCTCCCCGGGCTGGAGACCGTCGCCGCCGTCTCCTCCAAGACCAAGGGCGCCAATGCCATTGCCTGGGACGATCGGCGAGGCCTCCTCGCCGTGGGCAGACAGAAGCGTCTCACCGTTTTCCGCCTCGACAGTAATAACTTACTTGCATTGGCTCTCTGCTTGATACGATTCTATTTTTTACCTTTAAACTTTACTTTAACCTTAGGCTGCACATATCGTTCATTGGTATTTCATTGGAGCTAGGGATCACCAACGCTAGTCATTGAATTGAGGTTATGGAATGCGGATTTCAAATCGATTTTTTGTTTAATTAGAGAGAGGGAACATGTTATGTGTGATTGCCAGTCAGAAATTTAGTTTGTTAAGTTGGAAGCCTTTCGTAAAGACTTTCAAATTTTACCTTGATTGGTCATATATACTCTTGGGAATGTTCCATGGTAGGTGATAACCCTAGCTAGATGCTGGGCTCATTACAATTAGCATTCTAACAACCTTGCCCTTTTTTTGAGGGAAATAATTTTCGCTGCTGAGTGCTCCAAATTGCTTGGGACTAAAAGGCTTTGTTGTTGTTGTTGTTGGTGGTGGTGACTGAGTGTTCCAACTTAGTGATATTGCTATCACCTGTTTTTAGTCTAATCTATTCATAGAATGAGATTTAATGACCTTATTTCAACCTTAATAATATGTGTACCTTTTACTAAGGTTGTTTCATGTTTTATTAGTTTTTGTGGAACTTCATCCATTTTGAAACTGTTTCTGGTTAATGGAGTTTGCTTCTGAAATTTGGAGAAACTTTCAATGTTGAACACATTTATTTTTTGAAATTTGTGGCAGGGAAAACAGTTTTTAAGAAATATGCTTCACATTGTTCAAAGGGCAGGATACATATGTTTACTAGCATTTGATGCATTAAGATAAGAGTATAGGTTGCCTTGTGCCTACTGCCTATAAAATCCTATTGGAAACCTGTTAGTTTCTTTTTGTAAACTTGTGTGTCTAATTGAGGAAACAAATACCATGAGAATAGTATATTTAAATGATATATTGAATTGGTGCGTCAACTCTTATTTCTGTTTGTCAGGTGGTCGAGAATTCGTCGAGGTGAAGGAATTTGGTATACCAGATGTGGTGAAATCTATGGCCTGGTGTGGTGACAACATATGTCTTGGGATTCGGAGGGAGTATATGATAATCAACAGCATGACTGGGGCACAAACCGAAGTATTTTCTTCTGGGAGGATTGCTCCTCCTTTAGTTGTGCCTCTTCCTACTGGGGAGCTCCTCCTAGGAAAGGTATTACTCTTTTTTCATGATGATCTTGTTTATTTGCCATTTCATGATTTTGTTGGCCACTTGGATGGCAGTGTATTTTGGTGTTTTTAAGTTCAAAAAACAGTAGTCTGCGCTGTACAAGAAGAGTGGAAAACTATTCTAAAAAATAACATTTTCAAGCTGAGGATTAAGAAAATCTTGTCTTGTGCAATACCAAAATGTTCCTGTCACAATTGATGAGGAGTAGTTTTCACAGTAGCGCTGATATAACACTTGTCACCTGTTAGAATGCATGTATTGGTTATTTTTATCATCAGAAGGACATATCTTTATTCGATTCTAGAACATGCTTCCCAAAGTTTCAAAAAAAGAAAAGAACATGCTTCCCAATTGAACAGTTCAGTGATAATATGGAATGTAATGTTGTTTGGCAGAGTATCTCTTAAATGTCATGCACATTCGAATACTTTATTAGCTTCTCTACGAATTTCTTTCACCTTTTCTTAATTTTAGTTCACATGGTTTAGTATTTTCTCTGTGTGTTCAGGATAACATTGGGGTATTTGTTGATCAAAATGGGAAACTTATTCAAGATGGCAGGATAATTTGGTCTGATACACCTGCTTCTGTAGTTATTCACAAACCATATGCTGTGGCACGCCTGCCACGTCATGTTGAGGTATGTTCTAATGATCTTTGTATATTCAAATTGTAATAAATAATGCTCAAATAATAAATTTCTATTATGTTTTTTTTTCAGATACGGTCTCTTAGAGCTCCTAATGCATTGGTTCAGACCGTCATCCTCCGCGATGTACAAAAGCTTGCTCAAACTGACAATTGTATACTTGCTGCACTGTCAAACTCTGTTTATGGTTTGCTGCCTGTTCCTATTGGTGCCCAGGTATCTGTATGATTGATTTGTCATTTTGATAAGCGTGTCATTGTCAACATATGTGCGTGTGGCATACTTATATCATTTTGTCCATCAGAAGTCACACTACCCATCTGTTTCAGGCTAGTTTTCAGTATAAGTTAAAAGGAACAATTCTGTTTCCATGTTAATCTCTAGTGAGTATTTAACAGTATATGAGATGAAAAGATGATGTAGTCGAACCTGGAAAGAATCTTGAGCTAACTATGGTTTGAAGGATTGAACAACCAAAATTTTCTGAGTGATGTTTTTCACAGAAGCTATTGTGTTTTATCTCCCGGTTCTAATTGTTAGGATTTTGCCCTGTTTTTTCATTACAGAATGTTACCCTAGAGTTTAAACATCCTAGACCTTATCTGCAAATCTTCGTTAAAACCTCTCTATTAAATTGCACTATTACTCATGAAGTTTTATAATTTTATTCTTTAAGAAAATATGTTTCCCCTTTTTTACTACTTACTAGACACATCTTATTGTTGCTTGGAAACAAGAGAAATAAATCCTCATTGTAAGATCGCTGCAATTTTTTGGGTGAAAATTAAAGTGGAAGTGCTGTGATAAAATGATTTTTCTTCAAAATAAACATCAATAGACCTATATTATAAATTAGATGCGGCTATTTTCACTGGAATGTCAGTATCTAGCTTGAAAAGACAAGCAAACATTAGGTAGCCGTTTTGATCATTTGATGAATTGTTTGCCTCTTTTGTTTCTTCTTTAATGTACATCTTTTGCACAATTTTTTTCTACAGATAGTGCAATTAACCGCATCTGGAGAGTTCGAGGAGGCATTAGCTTTGTGCAAGCTACTTCCTCCAGAGGATTCAAACTTACGAGCTGCAAAGGAAAGCTCAATACACATAAGGTATGTTCAAATTGTCCAATCTGAGGCAACAGCACCGCTTGATTTTTCAAGTCTGTATATATGAAAAGCTGAGTTTATGTACATATCTGTTTGTCATTACTCCTTACACAACTCGATGAGGTATGCATGTTCCCCTTTAATCAGGCTGTTGCAAGAACATCAGGCACAATACCATGGTTTTATGGTAATTTGATGATCCAAAATGTGTAACAGTACAATGATATGCTGCTCACTTGCACGCGTGAGAAAAAAATAGTTTCTGAAAAGAAAAAAATCAAAACTGTTCAGTATTGTTGATGCATAGCTTGCAATATTGTCATTGTGGTATAACTCATACCAAATTGAGCATTTATGAAAGACATTTCTAGAATTAAAATATGGGGTCATTGTAAAGGAAATTTCTCTTAAGCTCAGTGGTTCTATCGTCAAAGTTTTGGAGGCACACTATCATCAAGTATGCAGTTAAAGTACATATTCTTTATTACTACTCAAAGGAAATTTTGTGTTCTCTTGCAATATTTTTCATTTCTTTCCATTTACAAAACTAAATGACAACTTTCCTTTTTGATTTCATGAATTAGGTATGGGCACTTTTTGTTTGATAGTGGGAGCTATGAGGAAGCAATGGAACAGTTTTCGGATTCACATGTGGATATTACTTATGTGTTGTCTCTATACCCTTCTATTGTTCTGCCTCAAACGCACATTATAGGTGAACATGACAAGCTGCAAGACATGCCAGAATTAGCAAGGGAATCCTCTGATGTGACAGATGAAATGGAATCATATGCTTTGCAACTTCATGAATCTGATGATAAATCCCCAATGGAGATAAAGAAAATGAATTATAATGCTCTAACCGCTCTTGTAAAGTATTTGCAAAAGAAAAGAAGTGGAATAATCGAGAGAGCAACAGCTGAAGTAACAGAGGAAGTGGTCTCTGGAGCTGTGCACCACAGTTTAATCTTATCCGAGCCATATAAGTTAAAGAAACCAAGCAAGGTAGACAATGCCTTCTTTTCCTTCTTAGTCGTGTGTATGATGCTGCATTGATTGTACAGATGAGTGCAGATGTAACTGCAACCAAACCAGCTGTAATTTATAATAAATCTATTCTCTTTATATTTCAGAAGCGAGCTCAAACACATACAAGCTCTATTGCTAGAGAAATGGCAACTGTACTGGACACATCTCTGCTTCAAGCTCTTATTCTTACCGGGCAGTCACCAGGAGCAACAGAATTGTTGAAAGGACTTAATTTTTGTGATTTGAAGATATGCGAAGAGTTTCTGAAGGACCGAAATGAATATATGGTGTTACTTGAGCTCTACAGAAGTAATGAAATGCACCGGGAAGCTCTCCAGCTGCTCAATCAGTTAGTCGAAGAATCAAAATCTGAGACGGGAAGTACCGATTTTAATAAAAAGTTTAATCCTCAAATGATCATCGAGTATCTCAGGGTATTATTGCTTCTCCCCCCTTTTTTTTTTTGACCCAGAATTATTACTTCTTCCTTAGTAGCAGTGCTAAAACAATTGTCTGCATAAACAACTGTGGATAACCTCATATTAATGAATTTTGACCTTCTATTCCCTGTTGGATGGTGTTGTTTTTGTCCTCATATGAACTTTATCCACAAGCAAGACATTCATGTATAAATGCATCATTATGTTAGTATTAGTTATATATGTAATGTGGGAATTTATAGGGGTACTAAATTTGAAGTGCAGTACATGTTTCGTTGGAGTTGGGCGTTTTGCATACTTTTGTGTGGTTAAATTCTATCACATGATGACTCATACTTGTAGTCCCAGTAGTTTATGTGCTTTTGATATGACTGTAGGATCATAGTTATTTTGCGTATGGTACTAACTTCAACCTGTCATGCCATGTTTCATTCATTTCTCAGTCTCCAAGAATTGCCTGTTCATTGGAGAAACTCGTTGACTATTGCATTCTTTTAGATGTAATTCAAGGTTATCATTTGGACTTTGCCTTGACATATGAATACATTATCCTTTTTTTTACACTGCTTTGCATTTTTATGGCTGATTTTGAACCTTGACATTATGAATACAATATCCTTCTTACACTGTTTTGTGTTTCTATGGCTAATTCGATCTTTGCATTTTCTTTGCAGCCACTTTGTAGAGCTGACCCAATGTTGGTTTTAGAGTCTTCCTTGTATGTCCTTGAACGCAATCCATCAGAAACCATTGAGCTCTTCTTATCTGAAAATGTTCCGGCAGATTTGGTGAATTCATATCTGAAACAACATGCTCCAAATTTGCAGTCAACTTACTTAGAATTGATGCTTTCAATGAGTGAATCTGGGATAAATCCTAATCTGCAAAATGAGCTGGTATGCACATCTTTCAGTTATTATGTTTGTATGTATTCCTATCATGATTTCATTTGATGCTGCTTAGATTATTTTGTTTCCTTAAACTGCTGCTAAGAAGTTCACAAAATTATAGCAAATGAACTTCTGATCTTCTGATATTTTAACCTTCTGGTCTGAAGGTGCAACTGTACTTTTCTGAAGTTCTTGACTGGTATAAGATTCTGAAGGAAGAGGGAAAGTGGACTGAGAAAACATACTCCCCAACACGGAAGAAATTAATATCTACGTTAGAGAATAATTCAGGTTACAATACAGATTCACTTCTTAAACATCTTCCCCAGGATGCTCTTTTTGAAGAGCGTGCTATATTGTATGGGAAAATAAATCAACACCTCCGTGCACTGTCTCTCTATGTCCACAAGGTACAATTGCACGGTACTGTGTCTTTAATCAATTATCTTTTGTTTTGTGTTGGTTTGATATTAATTTTCTAGGATAATATCCATTTTAAATTGTCTTCTACTTTGCAGCTCCAGATGCCGGATCGAGCAGTTGCATATTGTGACCGTGTTTATGAAGAAGGAGCACAGCAACCTTCCAAGTCAAATATCTACTTTAATCTTCTGCAAATTTATCTGAATCCAAGAAAAGTTCAAAAGGAATTTGAGCAGAAAACCATTCCATTGGCATCACAGTTCCCTGGAAACCAAAAGGTTAGCTCTGCTACTAAGGTTAGGATGGGGCGCACAGGTAAAAAGGTTGTTGAGATTGAAGGGGCTGATGACATGCGCTTTAGCCCCAGTGGGACTGATAGCAGCCGAAGTGATGGCGATGGAGACGATGTCAGTGATGGAGGCCCTATAATGCTGAACGAAGCACTGGAACTATTAAGCCAACGGTGGGACAGAATAAATGGTGCTCAGGCTCTTAGGTTATTACCTAGAGACACAAAACTCCAGGTAAATCTTTTTGTATACTGTCGATATATCTTTTTGTCTTGCTTAGCTCTATACCATTAAAGTCAACAAAAGATAAGCTGGATCTTTATGTTAACATTCCTAAGTATGCAATATTTGCTAGGAAAAGGTGATGTAGTTATGTGGATTTTTCTAGTGTAATCCTTGCAGTGACTTAGTGTTACTTGATATATTAAAAAAAAAGAAAAAAAAGTTAGTGTTACTTGTGTCAGTACGTTGTTTTGTTTCAGCTGTTTGGTCAGGACTTGGTCCTTGATCAGTTAGCTAGATCGGGGAGCAGTACTATAGCACTGCCCTTCCTTAGCCCTCAAGTTAGGTTATTTGGGTTGGTTAGGATTAAGGTCCGGCTTTACCGCTATATAAACAGAGCCACAGCTATTATTTGGAATCAACCAATCAACAATGAAGAAATATTCTCCCAATCCCTCAATATCTCTCCAGCTCTAGGCAAAAGCATAAGGCCTAATTATCCTTACCATTACAGGAAACCAATAAGGCCAGTTTGTTTGTCCTGTAAGCCAGGCTATGTTTTTTTTTTTTTGACGTGAATAAGCCATGTGTTATGCAGATTAATCGGAAAACGCTGCAGTTGCCACAGCACCAAAATCTACTATCTCCCCCTCGTCAGACAGCTGACGCTTGTCCAACAAAAGCCAGTTCCAACAGATTGTAGGGCAAGTAACGCAGACCTTGCATCCACCTGAACATTCTTGTAAATATATGGGGTGCAGGGATAGAGAATGAGCTCATGCCTGCATAGGAACAAACTATATGTACGTAAACATTTGAAAAATAACAAGCCAAACAGCATATTATTTGATTTTCGGGGCCAACGTTTAGAAAATAACATTGCTTCAGCTATTCAATTTTATTGTTCAGAATGTCAATTTACCAAAGCTTCTGAAGGTTCTAATTATCTTATTTGAATACTTGCAGGATCTGGTGTCATTTCTTGAGCCACTATTGCGTAACTCTAGTGAACATCTACGCAATTATTTGGTTATCAAAAACTTGATTTTCCGGGCCAACTTGCAGGTTACCTGAGATGCTCTCCTTTTTGCTGTTTTCCCCTCGTTGTCATTGTTTATTCCTATAGCTTTATTAAATAAAAGATGCCAGTCTTTGGAATGATTTTAGGGAAATGTCATCACAGTCTAATTCCTTGCACTTTATTATGCATCTCCAGCAGTTAATAACATAATGATGCATTTAATATTTCTGCATTGATAAACAGAAAACGCCCATTACTTTGCTAATATGCTGAACTGCTTGAAAATGGCTGTCTCATCATGTATGCCATTATAATTGTGATGTGTTGACCTTTACAGTGTTGTGACAACTGTTACCAAATAACTCATGTAATGCAACGAATGAATTTATACCTCTATTCTCACAATCGTTTCAATATGTCAGGTAAAAGAGGATCTGTATAAAAGGCGTCAAGCTGTCGTCAAGATTGATGGAGATAGCATGTGCTCTCTTTGCCATAAGCGCATTGCAAATAGTGCTTTTGCAATTTATCCAAATGGACAGACATTGGTGCATTTTGTCTGCTTTAGAGAATCCCAGCAGATTAAGGCTGTCAGAGGAGGAAATTCATTGAAACGTAGATAATATGGCCATGCTCCAGGTACAATCAGACTCCACATTGATAGGTCAAATGTTACACTGGTAGGCAGTGGCGGAGCCAGACGTACAACACAGGAGGGGCCAATTAGCCAAAGAAGCAAAATGATGAGAATTTTGATTCAATCTTGAAACTAAAATCAAGTAAATATAGTTGTCGCTTGTGCTCAGATGCAAGGCTCTTTGAGAATTTTTGTAGGAGAAGGGAGGGCCACGGCCCCGGCTGGCCGAGCTTTGGCTCCGCCAGTGCTGGTAGGGCACTGATATTTATTTTAGATGACTAACTGCCTGACTGGTGACTGTTCCAAGCATTAACCCATCATGTTTAGTTTTGCAATACAGTTTTTCTTTCTTTTATAAAGTATTCATGTTGAAAAAAACTGGTAGTACTAACTCGATACTGTTGATTAATATAGATATTTTGCTCACCAGGTTGTAATATCAAGCATCTGAAATGCATGGCTCACACACCTAGGCAAAGGTGGTTAATGCTTGGAACAAGTTGTTTCGGCGTTTATTCCTTTTTTGGCTGCATAGTCTCAACTTTGGCAGTACGCTTTGATGGATGCTCCATGGTAATTTATATCATGATGTTTTTGGAAGTGCTCTTCAATCTTTTCAGCGTCTTTATGTATTTAAGTACGGGTGTCCTTTCTCGCTCTCTTCTTTTTTTTTAGACCAGAGAGCGTACTGGAAAACTTCAGAATGTACATGAAAGTGTTGTAAAGTTTGAGTGAAGTGATGGTCGCATCTGTGTTTATAGTTTTCCAACATGTGTTCAGCACTTCAGCTATCTTGTAAATAGGCAGTGACTATCTTATTCGTGTCCTGGAATTTTGAATGATTGCAATTTGTTTTCTTTGGAGCATGCACATTATTACGGTGAAAAAGAATTGCATAATGGATGAAACTGTGTTTGACTGTATAATTTTCTTGACCCGCACGGGGAAACAGGGGAGCACGAATGAAAGGGACATAACAGAGTAGGCTTCAACACTAATCTGGCATCCTTTTGTCTTATTGCTGAACCATTCGAAAAAACTCCTTTCGAACCCACCTCTTATAAGTATATCAAACTCAAAATGAATGAGAATTGTGTCGTCCCCGCTCGTAAAAAATAAATATGTTGTTTTTGCAACGCAGGAATTGAAACCGTTCGATTCCTTCATGTAGAAAAAAGAGGAAAATCACCACGAGTTCTGCAGCGGCTTCTTGAGCAATGCGAGAGGTACATCTCCTTCTTAAATCTAATACTCCTTACTTAAATAAGAGAGGTGCCCCCGAGCCGAGCTCGAACCCGTCTCCAAGATCGGAGTTCAATGCAGGCTCGCTCGAGCGAATGAAGTCTAGGAATCGTATCTGAATACTCCCTCCTTCCAGATATATATGTATGACGTATTAGAAGAAAATAAAATTTCAGATATATAGGGCGCATTTTAGTTGCTGTCTTTGTGTTGTGTGCATGGTTATTGGGCTTAGGAGCTTTAATTATATCATTAATTTACATGTTGCTTCGTGATTGGCTGGTGATGGGCCCATGACGCAAGGTCCGCATATAATGTTTAATAGCTGGAGAATACTAAACGTACACGATGTATGAGTTATGATAAACAGTTGTTTTCCTTGGTCTTGGTGCCACAGGTGAAGACGCCTAAGAACAGTGCTAAGAGCGTCTTCAATTGTTGCTTCTTAGCTGCCTTTTAGAATTATTTATTAAAGAAAAAGAAGAGAAAGAAGGCAGCTAACTCTTTCTCAAGAAACAGCCTCTAAAAAAAATAAAAGACTTAAATATACATCTCATTCCTCCTCAATTCTCTATAAAAACTAGTAGTTATCTCTTAACTAACTCTACTATTAGAAAAGCTCTAATTCTTTCATTTGCCTACCGGCAAAATGCAATGACACGTCACTTTGAGCCTTCAAAAAGCCATCAAATATACTGGACTGGCGGAGAGGTAGGCCATGATAATTAATGTTGCATGTTATGATAACGAATAGGAGAGGAGAATGGTGCTGGCTCAGCCGCATGTATGAGCTAGAGGCCAAAATTGTCTCGGTTATGCTGCTTCAAGCTAGTGACTTCTGAGTCGCCCGTCTCATTCTCTCTCTAGCGTTCTCTCTTGCTTGGCTATAAAGTTAGTTTTTATAGATTGAATCTAAATTGATTTCGTAATTTTTATATTAAGTACTAGTTTTCAAAAATCATAATTCAAAGTTTAAATGAGGCAATTACAGACTCTATCACGTAGCCCTTGAAAAAATCTATAACTCTGATATTTATTAGATCTTGAGGTTCGGTCGTCTTGGTTCCTAAATGTACGATGTCAAAATATCTGTTCTAATTCGAGCTCCTCCATGCAGGTCTTCTTTCGGAGCCTATATCTCATAGCTCTTAAGTATAAATAGGACAATCCATATATGTTTCGGAAAGCTCTCGACGAGATCACAACTTTCATAGTCAAATGTTCTCAATAGAATACGTCTTGACTTCTAAAATCGTATGGTAATAAAGTGTTATTTCTAGACTGTGTGAATTGATTTTTCCTTTCAGATAAACCTTCTATTAATTCTTAAACATTGGGTCACGACCTTGGACTTCATGTTGGATTTTATGAATGTCCAGAGATATTTTGTTGGCACTATAACCTTATAGTAAGACCTCCTTACATTGTGAGTCGGGCTTCATATCAATATTTCTCATCTTTGAGCTTTTATGTCATCATTTCATATAATTCTGTAACATAACACTCAAACGACACTATATTTGTGCTTATTTTTCTATTTTTTTCACTGAGGTTTTGAGAAGTTTTTACTAAGGAATTTCTCTACTCTTTAATAATTTAGATAAGATCGTTATTGGTGTTGATTTAGTATTGGCCTGACTTTATATTATCTTTTTGTGTTTTAAAGTCGGTTTTCACAAATGGCGCCAAACAAAAGTAGCACGCCCGAAAAGATCCATACGTCAAAAGTCAAAACCAGTACGTAGGCAGGAATCTCACTCGGACTCTAAGTTTAATAAAAGAAACTATCTGTTTCATAATCATATTTAGACTTTATGTTTTAAAAAACTAAATCAAAATAGAGCCAAAAGCACATCATAAGCCAAAGCGAGTACGTCAAAAATCTATTTCATAATCACACTCGGACTCCAAATCTATATGTAGAAAAAACTGTTTAGTATCGTAATAACAAGCCTAAGGAAGAGTGTTGTAAAAAGATTTGTTGAACTAGATCTACCTTCTAAAACAAGACCCTCTGAGCCATATGTGCTCTTTATCAAATTTGATCCAATACAAAATAGGGTTTCTCACTTATAAGCACTTGAAAAGACACCTTATTGTAATTTTACTAGATTATAACAGAAAAGAATTCCGTCTTATCTATTCTTTTTACTTTACTTTGTTGTTCTCTATCATGATCTACATGCCTGCGATCTATCGATAACATAACATATTCAACAAAATATAAATGTATTGAAGAACAACTAGAACCCATGTTTTCATGTCTTCCGGAACAAAAGTAATTAGTGCTTAAACTTGTGCTTTGCAAGTCACTCAATAATGCTGTACTTTTCACTTGGAAATTACTGGTCACATTTTCCGTTAACATTACCTCGGGAACATGCTTACCATTTATAAATTTGGCTTGTAGTTTGTTTCCTGTTTCATCATGAAATTAATAACTGAACGATAATCTTTATTGAACCAGAGCGGAGTGGTACGGTGAGCCGGAGCGCGCCGCGGGCCAGCAGCCTTGCGGGCCCAATCTGGATACCCTGAGTTGGGTTGGAATTGCGGGCCCAATTAAGTTCTACCACCAATATTGATTACCCTAAGACCATTTAATCCTTTGGTCCATTTAATTTAAGTCTAGGGTTCATTGTATGGCCCATTTTCCTCCGTTGTCAATATATTGTCACCGCCGCCACCACTCGCCCACCCCTCTCGAATGAGAGTATCAGATCCGATGCTCAAGCGAAGATGTTGCCAACCGGAATGGTGAGCCCTTCCCTCTGCTGTCCTAAATTTTAACCTGTTTTCGACCATATTCTTCGATCTAATAATGTATTCATGCGGCAGGAGGGATTGGGCCAACTTGCCGTCGGACCTGACCGAGCAGATCGCAAGCCGACTGCTGCGCCACGACGTAACCGAGTACCTCCGCCTCCGTGCCGCGTGCAAAGCGTGGCGGCAGTGCACCGCCGACCCGCGCGGCAGCCTGGAAAGCCGCTTCCGTCCGCGCCGGTGGATCTTGCTCTCTAACTGCGACGGCGAGCGGCGGCGCTTCCTCAACCTGGTCACTGGCGCTTGCGCCCATGTCGACCTCCCGGAGCTCTCCGGCCACCGCCTGGAGAACAGCACGGAGGGCCTCCTCGTCCTCCGCGACAAGACCAGCGACGCGATCCGCCTATCAATCCGTTCACCAGGTTCCTCACTGAGCTCCCGTCGATCGCCATGGAGCTGAGAAGCCTGAGCCCTGACTGGCGCGATGACGGGGAAAGGATATTGCCTTCGCGCGTCGCCCACGCTGCCATCTCTGACGAGACCTCCCCGCCGTCGATTGTTCTCTTCCTGAAAGGATACTTGTGCAACATTGCGTACGCCAAGCCCGGCAGCGATGAGCGCTGGGCCCTCGTTGACGGCAAGGGTTGGCGGAGCGCCCCTGAGGACCGGCGGCTGCTCAGTGACCGTGACAGAGAACTGCTCAAGTGCGTCTGGTCCATGTCTGTCATGACACTACGAGGGCGTGTATACTTTGCAACGCTCCAGGGGAGCATACTGAAGCTGAGGCTCCATCCCAGGCCTCGTCTGGAGCTCGTGATCAAGGACAACTTTGCCGGTGCGATCTGCCTGTGCGTGATGTCTTATCTCGTCCCGGCTGATGACAACGGCCCTGGCATGCTTATGGTGCGCTACTTCGACAGGCTCTCAAGCTTCACCCGTGACGACGTGAGGCGCATGAAGCGGCGGAAGAAGACGAACCTTATCAAAATGCCCAGTGACGACAGGACCGGCAGGTACAAGTACAACTGGCACCTGCTGGAAGTGTTCAAGGTGGACATCAAGGGGAAGAAGCTGATTCCTGCCCAGAGCATTGGCCAGCGGGCGGTGTTTGTTGGGGACGTGAGGTGTGTGTTCCTCTCCTCCCGGATGTTCCCCTCCGTCTATGCTGATGCCGTGTATCTCGGGTACAACAGCCACTGTTCCATTCCTTGCGGTCTGCGCCACCTCGGGTGCAATAGGATCGAGCCGCGGCTTGATCTTGTCCTGGAAGGTGGTGGCAATGCGCCTTTTGGCTTTTTCCCGGAGTCTTCGTGAACAGGAAAGGGTTGTGCCCCATGCCCGTCCTTGCAGTCTTGAAGAGTATCTCGTTTGCTATGTTGGCATTAAGAACGGAATCAAGGATTAGGTCTTGTTTGCTATGCTGCCCAGTAAGTTGTAGTGGCAGTATTTTCTTTGTTTGATTTCCTAACTAGCTGTGCTGCTTGCTCGTCTTTATTTCAAACTGGGATTCTCTGCATCATTATTTTTCCATTGTCTTAATCACTATTCCAATTTACCTATTACTACTGGAGTACAATTGCAGCAAAACTTGCAAGAAGATAATTTTGTGCATTTGTCATGATTCAATGGGGGGGAAAACGATGTCATTATTGTTTAATCATGATATCTTGTTAGTGTGATTAAATTATCATGGCCTTGAGCTAAAGTTTCATCTAAGAACAATAGTTGTACAGGTTGCATCGAGTAACCTTCTTAATGGTGTCACATGGAAAATTATCTGTATGTTAGATATTCCTTACAACTCGGCGTAAGTTATATCTGTGAAAGAAATTATATTTACTTAATGGTGTCACATGGAAAATTAGGAAATGAACTAATAGAAATGTTAGTAATTCGCTGATGTTCATTTTGGCTAGAAAAAGAAAAAGATTATAATGTCCGTCATCTCTATTGCACAACTACTAGTCTTTATGATGGATTGTAAACTATTATTAGCTACTTGTCGTTGGTGAATAAAAGATGATGCAAGCCATGTTTCAGCTGAGTCAGCTGCTAATAATGCTTTGAGTATGCCTTTCATTGCACGAAAACTGGTGCTATGTAAATCAAAAGATATATTTATTTGTTGAAGTACTGAACTGACAGCAACATAAATTCTAGGAGATATCAATCAACAGTAGCAGACAGTTCTAAAGCATATTTAGTGATGCAGATAACAACAGTAGTAACCAGAATTACTCTGTAATGTAAGGAAAAGATTCTACATATATACCAAAGAAAGTCTATGAGGTGGCGCTTGGATATGGGGAAATGAGGGGTGGAAAAGGGAAATGAGTAGCAGGAAAAGTCTAATCCTTTGTTTGGTAACAGGGATAGGGATATGAGGGAGGTTTGGGAAAGGAAAATAACTGCTCATATCCATCTCCTCCAAACCCATCGGGCGAGGTGGGTTATGGCGCGGAAATGAATAATGGACACCGGTTGCCCATGCGAACCAGCCTTGCTGCTCGCTGTCATTCGCTCTACCATCTGCAGTCAGGCTGAAAGTGGCGCAGGCTTGCCCACTAACCTGCTTGCCCGCCCCACTAAAATTCTATTAGCAATCATAGTGACGGCCTGCATGTTTTCTAGTGGTTCGAAGCGGGCGTCGTCACTCTACCCGCCGGACAATGCGAACACACCGCCGAGTCCCGCAAGTGTGCCGCATACATTCGCAATGCCCGCTAGCACTAGGAGTCCTAGTAGCTGCCAGTCAAGTCCCACCGGCCCTCCACTGAGGAATGCCTCCATCCTCCCGAGCTCCAGCGTCCTCAACTCACCGCCAATATCTTCATTGTCTCGCTGTCGTTCGATTTCTGCCCATCTGCCGAGATGCGGCACTTTGCTGCATTAATGCATCCGCGAGTAAGTTTTGTTGAGCATTAGTTGTTCAGGGTGTAGCTCTATATGGTTTTTCAGATAATTAGTATGGTCGGTATCCCGACTTGTGGAACATCGAGTGGGGGCCTTAGGAGGAGTCTCATCTGTTGTGTGTCGGTACGGTGTTCTGGGCAAGACACTATGATGGCCGGATACTTCTGTATAATCGTCGTGAGAGCGGTTGTATCTTAAGTACTTCTCAATCTATTTTATTATTATTGAACTATTCTGCTTTCGTACTTTATTAAACTCTGATTTATAACTTAAATTTAGATTTATGTAAAACTCTATATCCTATCTATGTCTTTGTTATAATTATATTATTCTGTCAAGTGTTGTACTATTGGACGTTATAATGCATGTCGCCAACCGAAAAAGATTCTGGCAATAGAATCGTCTCCGTGGTAAGGTGGTTCTGTTACACAAATATCCTTTTAATGCCAAACAAATTGCATTGCTTATGTTGGACAACATTGTTAAGTTACATGGCATGCCAACGTCAATAGTTTCTGATAGAGACAAGATATTTACAAGCAATCTGTAGAAAGAATTGTTTACCCTCTCAAAAACCAAACTCAGCATAAGCACTGCATACCACCCTCAAATAGATGGACAAATCGAGAAAGTTAATCAGTGTGTTGTGATGTATCTCAGATGTAGTGTTCACCATACACCAACAAAATGGAAATCCTGGCTTGCTCTGGCTGAGCTATGCTACAATACATCATATAATTCATCATTGGGGTATACACCATTTCAAGCCTTATATGGATATAAGCCAAGGGTGGGTGCTATTCCTGTTCTATCTGTAGAAAACCAGGGTGTGCATGAAATCCTTGAGGAGAAGCAAGCGCATATTGTGCTACTTCGTCAACATCTGACAGTAACACAAAACAGAATAAAAAATCAGACAGACAAAAATAGAACATAAAGAGAGTATCAGGTCGGTGATCAAGTCCTCTTGAAGCTCCAACCATGCTCAATCATCATTGGTTAATAGACCTTCCCCCAAGTTGGCATACAAGTATTTTGGACCCTACTCGGTGCTGGAACGAATTGGTAATGTAAGCTTACAGGCTCGATCTTCCTGCTGAAAGTCAAATCCACTCAGTGTTTCATGTATCTTAGTTGAAACAATTTACCTTGGACTTTACACCAGTGTTGGCAGATTTTTCTCAAGCAGAGTTGGCGCCTGAAGCTGTTCTTGAATGAAGGCCGGTGAAGAAAGGCAATGCAGCAATCCCTCAAGCCAAGGTCATGTGGCGAAGTCTACTGGTGACGTCTACAACTTGGGAAGACTGGTATGTGCTGATTAACCGGTTTTCTTCAGTTGCAGCATTATTACGGTGGAAAAAGAATTGCATAATGGATGTAACTGTGCTTGACTGTATAATTTTCTTGACCCGCACTAGGAAGCAGGGGAGCACGAATGAAAGGGACACAACAGAGTAGGCTTCAACACTAATCTGGCATCTTTTTTTACAAATAAAGATGGCATGCACACTAATTGAATCTGCCACTATGGAGATTTTCGCAAATAATGGATGACGGTTCTCAAATCATATTACCAGTTAAACTCTATTTAGAATAATTTTTGTTAGTCATTGTGATGGATCAAACGTTTATCTTTGTGATTTCTTGGCCTCTCCATTCGAGCGAGAGTTTATAATATTAAACGGCTCCATGTATCAACTAATACAGCGGCTGGAATTTTAATTTATATTCCATTTTCTAAAAAAAATGTGGCATCTTTCTTTTTTTATCTTATTGCTGATCCGTTCAAAAAACTCCTTCCTTCGATGCCATCTCTTATAAGTATATCAAGCTCGTATCAAAAGCATTTTCGGAATGGATGAGCATGTTGTTTTCATGAAGCTGGAATTGAAACCGTTCATTTCCCGCGCAGGTTTATTATGATAAAAAAAGGGAAATGTCACCACGAGTTCTGGAGCGGCTTCTCGAGCAACGCGGAGAGGTACATCTCCTTCCTCTCCGGTCCCCTATCCCTCTTCTTCCCCGTGACCCACCTCAGCTTCCTGAACCCGACGCTCTCCAGCACCTCCATGTACGCCGGCATCTCCGCCTCCCCGCAGAAGAAGTGGTCGAGGCAGAACAACCCGTCGGGCTGCAGCACCCGGTACACCGACGTTGAAGAGCACGAATTAATTGCATCGCGTGGAGCGGGAGCCAGCCGCTGAGCACGTGCATGGAGTGCACGATGTCCACAACGCGTTATCGAAGAATGGCAGCATCGCGGCGACGCTGGCATAGAGCGGCACGACCCCGCGCGCGGCCACGACGGTGCAGATCCAAGGGCCCGTTGAGGTTGATCGTGGTGGCCACCACATTGACCCCGTGCTCCCGCATCCACACTGCGAACGCGCACGGAGCCCAGCGGGGACGCTGACGCCAGCACCTCGTCGACGGAGAAGGCGAGCTTGTTGTTCTTGCCCATCGTGGAGTTGACGAGCCAGTGGCGGCGCTCCTGTCCGGCGAGGGCGAGGTTGAAGCAGTCCTTGCAGTCATCGAAGCGTGGGGGTTTAGGGTTTAGGGGATGCTTGTCCCCAAGCAGGAGCCAGAGGAAACCTTGAGCAGAGTGCTTCAGCGTCTTCCCAAGTTTCCAATTCCGGATCGAGCCCCGATCATATCACCTTGACTTGGGCCACCATGGAACCACCGCACGAAATCATGCGTCGCTGGAGAATCTGCACAGGCACTTGCAAGGACGAAACATCAACTGGCAATTGAGAAATTACCTTATGGTTTTGACCGATAGTGATGAGCCCATGGCTCATCGAGTCATTAAAACTACGTATTTTGAAAACAAGCATGATTTTACACATATTGGAGAACATGATGTTTCAAAATACTCAACCATTCAGTTTGGATCTTTGAAGAATGTTATGAATGATGAAGAGCAAAGTTAGGATATGCCAGCCAGACATTCTATGCCATGCAAGGTTTTCATTAGGGCCAATATGAAAGTGGAGGAAAATAAATATGAAGTGAAGCAATATATTATGATCGGGTCAATATTGGTAACACTTGAGGAATCTAAGGACTCCAATGATCTGGTTTATGGCTTTCTCATGGTGTGGAAGAACTTCACTCCAGGTGTATTTCGTCCAAAATGCAATCAAATCACAAATTCAAAACCTATGGAACTTCCTATTCAATTCGGACTAGGTTCGGGTTCAGCCCGATAGGTGTGGAGTTGATAACCTTTCCAACGTATCCAGCCCCATAGTCAAATTAATTACCTAGTGGTCGTAATAGTCAAAACAGTGCCGGATTGTGTTGAGTCTGAGTCTGTTTTCAGTTGTGTTCGAGTCAAACGAGGTTTTTGGCTGGCCTACATGCCATATAGCCTAGGGCTGGTGCCCCTGTAAGCGAGGAGGTCATGGTATTGTGTTTTTGATCGTGGTGCCCTCTAAGAAACCCTAGAGGTGTTGCCCTCCTCTACTGGTTGCTGCCGCCGATCTCTACCGGTTGTTGAAGTGCGTGATCAGGTGATTCTTTCCCTGGGTGCGTGCTGGAACCTTATGGTTTCCCTTCTCCAGATCGTGCTTGTCTAAGTTACGGGTTGGAGACTTTTATCTACTTCTGGTTTGCATCTACATCAAGTTCCTGTAAGCCGGTTAATATCTATCGTGTTCTATGTTGTTGCTAGTTTGTGATTGCTATTAGAAATCAAAGTCGTGGTGTTTACTTATTGTGCTTGCTGGATATTTCAGTGTGATATTGCTCTTCCATCTATCGATTGCTGAGATACACAAGTTTCAATATCTCTATATACTTACTGCTATATTCATTATACCGTGAAAGATTGGGACAAAAATACAGACACCGTCGTCGTGTTCTTATCATTTGATATCAGAGCTGGACCCTTGTTTAAGGGGGTGGGAATGATGAGGACATCCTGCACTATTATCCGTGACAAAGACGCAACAAAGGGGCCATGTGACCCAGTTGTAGTCGGGCGGCGACCGTGTGAGCCTCTGAATAATCTTACCTTGCTTAGCTTGGGAGGAGGAAGCCACCTTAAAAGGGAGAGCCAACCTTCCCTTATTGGATTAGTCTTTTAGGGCGATTGGGCATTTCTCCGAGTGGATGTGCCGGAGTTGCGATGCTAAGATTACGGGGGTCAGATCGTGTGTATCTGAAACCGGATCGGTGTATCGTGCTGCCGGAGTTGTGGTGCTAAGACTGCGGATTCAGGTCGCGTATCTAGAATCGAGTCGGTGTGTCGTGCTTTTCCAACCCCACCTGGATCGGATGTATCAGATAGCTTGCTTCAAATGGGATACATGAAAAACTGGATGAACATTGCTTCCTTCAGGCAAACGCAGCTTATAAGCAACTGAACCCACCTTCTCCAGAATCTCATAAGGGCCATAAAACTTAAAAGCAAGCTTTTGATTTGTTTTGATGGCCACGGAACTCTAAATGTATGGCTGTAATTTCAAAAATACCATGTCACCGACTGCAAACTGCCTCTCAGATCTCTTTTTGTCAGCTTGTTGCTTCATTAGTTGCTGTGCCCTTAGGAGATGCTGTTGCACCACTTTGATCATAAGCTCCCACTCATGTAGCCAGTCATTGAGATCTGTAACAGGTGTAGCAGCAGCGACATTGATGCCGAAATGGTGAGGTGTATACCCATAAAGAACCTCAAATGGTGAATGCCCAGACCCGAATGAAAACTAGTATTGTACCAATATTCTGCCACTGAAAGCCACATTTTCTATTTCTGTGACATTCACAATGTTTAAAAAAAAAATTCAAATATCTTTACTGTTGGTGGGCCACGCCGGACCCACCCGTCAGCTCCAGAAACTTTCACCGTCGCGCACCGCCCGCGACCGGGCTGTGCTGGCGCGCGCGAGGCCAGCGGAGGCGCCACGATGCCCTGCACGCGGGCCCCGCCGGCGCTGCTGTCGCTCGAGGAGGCGATTTACCGCCTCCTCTCTTCTCTTTTTCTTCTCTCATTCACTCTCTCTCTCTCACCCGAGCTGTTTCCCCCGCCTTCTCTGTTTTTCTTCCGCCACCGCTGCCGCACCCATTCTTCGCCATTGCCTATCTCCCCATTCCTTCCGCCGCTCGAAATCGTTGCAATTACTCCTCTAACAACTCCCCAACACCGCCCAGGTCAGTGCTAATCGTCGGAGAGCACTAATCGCCGCCGTCTTTGCCGAGCTCGCAATTCGCCGCCGTCCGCCGTCGACTCTACTCTGGTGAGCAATCACCGCTGTAAACCCTTTCCCTACCCTTCTCTTGCCTTGCTGCCTTGAGTTGTACCCTTCAATTGCTGCGCCGGTGCCCGGGTGCCCGCCGACCCGCCGCAGCCGCGTTGCCGTGCCGCCATGCGCGCGCGCGGGAGAAAGACGGGAGCTCCCAGCGACTGGGCCACGCTCGCGGGACTGGGCTGCCAGGCCGACCGTGACCGCACGCGCGCAAGCCCACGCGCTCGCGCTCACGCCGCGCCCCGCCCGGCCAGGCCGACGCACAGATGGGCCGTATCTCGCCCGAGTGGGCCGCCCGAAGGCTAAGTCGCGCCCCGTGCAGCGCTGCTGGGTGGCTGGGCTGGATCCAGCAGCAGCTGGGCTGCCCAAGGCCTAACAGGCCGAAATCCAGGGTTTTATTATTCTTTTCTTTTTCTCAGGTTTTCTAATTAACAATAATTCCAAAGTTTAAATAAAATCCAGTAAATAAAGTAGGCTTCCTAAAATAGTGAAAATAATTTTGTTAAGTTCTAAATAAATTCCTTTACCACTTTGTGCAATAAAATTTAATAATTATTTTATATGATTTTCTAGTAAGTTTATAAATTATCTTTAATATGAATTTTAAATATTTAAGTAAGTTTATAGATTTATCTTTTAACTGTTGTTTAATTTATTTTTCTAAATTAATATTTATTTTGTTAATAGATTTATTTTATATAAAAGTGGGACAATTAAGGGTTATTAATTTGAATTAAAATATGTTAAACCCTTGGCATTAATGAACTTAATTACTCTTACCATGAAGGAAATACTTCAGACAAGAGTAATTAAATTTCTCAGTCTAAATAATTATTGGAGTCATCTCATCCCATGCATTGCATATTATATCTCATGCATTGTTAATACTAACTTGCGTTATCAACGAATCGTATAGGATCCGAGACCATCGGGCCATCTGCTGACTGTGGGCCCGAGACAATAATTATTGAGACTGCTCCTGCACCTGATTCGTCATTTTCGAGCGAAACCCAAGGCAAGCCCCGGTGCATCCCACCTATATTTTTAAATTCTTTCTTTATTCACAGTCAGTCGGGTCATGTCTGTGCATTAGGTTCCAGGAATTGATTGACATCCACCTGCATCACTACCGAATCCTATGATGTTTTTACCCTATACAGGTACAGATAGCACGATAGGCGCTACGCTTATGTCGTAGGAATATCGGTAGCACTGCATAAGACAAATCTTAAAGCATGGAGGCTTTAAGTTGATTGAAATCTTTGGAAAATTAAATGAAAGTGGATGATGGTGATGAGACCGGACGGGCCCCGTAGAGGAAAGGGCAAAGACTGGGTCTTGCAAGGTGGTAGCCCCGTCCGTGTCAAATTAGGATCAACTGTTGGCGGCTCCGTGAACAAGTATTGAACAGTACCGTCTACATGCTGGTATATGGGACCCAGTAAGCTGATGTACCCTAACTACCTCAGTGGTAGGACGTAGCCAACTTTCTTTTTCTGGCTGTTAGTGAGATTAAAGTCTCACGGGAGGGAAATGGTGGTCGCCCATGGATAACGTCTAGGACGGGTATCTGGTGGGGTCTCCATATTCCCGGGGAAGTTGGAAGCGGATCAGCCTCTGGTTGGGGTTAGCGGGAAAAGTTGTCATATACGACCAATGCGGTGCGTATATGTCATGTAGTCGGGTTTTTACCCAGCTGGTAGAAATTGATTCGAATCGCTGTCCCTCGCAACAATGAGTACCGCTTGTTCGCTTGGCGCGAATGGAGATAATCGAGTGTAACGAGAATGAGAAGGATCATTTAAAATTATTTAGATTGACTTGATAATTTATGATTGCAAATAGCTGCAGGATGCAAACTTTGTTATTAATGAACATATTCTTGAGCTAAAATTTAAATTAGCTATTCATTAGTAAGAGCTGTTTTTCGCAATTCTGAGTCAACCCACCAGCCAAAGGCCTAAGCATTCTAGAAGTCGGCCTTAGCGAGCCACGTTGACGGGTTAGTCTTGCGGAGTATATTAGATACTCAGGGTTTGTACGACTTATAATTTTTAATAGGTGAAAAGCCAAACTCCTTGGGATGGTCAGAAGACATGCCGAAAGAAGGACAGCTGCCGGAGGGAGGTTCTCTTCAGTGGGAACGTATTCCGTCTCCGGAAGAATAGAAAGTTAGGTATGTCTCAGAGAGAGAGTAAGCTGGAGTAAACGTGTTTTATAAATTTGGTTTTAATGTGAGTTCAAGCTTGTGTTAAGTACAAACACCTTTGTTGTAACAAATATTTTTCCGCTGCAATCTCTTGTCTATTCTTCTCGAAAACCTGGTTGTATTATACCATGATGTTATATATCTGGACTTGTAAGAATGTATGTGCCGTTGTAACTCGCTTCATCGAGTATTCTCCTGTACCCGGTCCTGGTCATCCCGGAGGGGATGTCACAATTTCCTCGAGCATGAATGCACAAAGCATCGCAGAAATGTTTCCAAACACTGGTTAACACATTCAGTCTGGCCATCCGTTTGTGGATGATACGCTGAACTCATATGCAACTACGTGCTTGCAAGGTAGAAAAGATTTTGCCAAAAAGAACTTGTGAAGATCCTATCCCTATCAGAGATAATGGCTTTTGGCATACCATGCAACTTATACACATTATCTAAAAAGACTTTGGCTACTGTGGCAGCAATGAAAGGATGTTGTAAGGATAGAAAATGTGCATATCGAGAAAATTTATCCACTACCACCAAGATACAGTTGGCTGATCCAGATTGTGGTAGTCCTATAAAATCCATGGAAACAATTACCCAGGCCTAAGTAGGAATGTCCAACGTTTGCAACAAACCGGGGTACTTTGCTCTGTCTGGCTTAGCTTGTTGGCAAAGAGTGCATGCTTTCACAAAATTATGAACTGAAGTCTTCATAGCAGGCCAGGCAAAAGAATGCTTAAGTCTTCTGTATGTAACCGGGATACCAGAATGTCCCCCAATAGCACTCTCATGAAATGCTGATAAAAGCTTTTGTTGCAGAGGAATATTGTTGCCAATACACACCCTGCCTTTGAAACGAATTATACCAGCTTGCAGAGAATAATGCTCCTTAGATTTGCCATCCACTGCCAACTGGGCAAGAAGATCCAAAGCCTGCCTATCCTGTTCATATCCTTGAGTGATTTGACTCATCCAAGCTGAAGTTTCAACTGATATAGCACTTAGATGGGCTGCATGCTGGACCTTGGATAAGGCATCAGCATCACTGTTTTCAACTCCCTTCTTGTACACAATTTTATATTGTAGGCCAATGAGCTTAGAGTAAACTTTTTGCTGCCACAAGGTATGTAATCTTTGCTCATTCAATTGGGTGAGACTCTTGTGGTCAGTGAAGATGGTGAATCCCCCCAGCTGCAAATATGATCTCCATTGGGATACAGCTAGAATGATGGCCATGTACTCCTTCTCATAGGTGGAGAGGCCCTGGTTCTTAGGCCCTAAGGCTTTACTCAAGAAGGGAATTGGGTGCTTGTTTTGGAGGAGTATAGCACCTATCCCTGTGGCACTAGCATCAGTCTCTAAAGCAAATGGTATGCTAAAATCAGGTATGGCCAGAACTGGAGCATGTATCAATGCATGTTTGAGCGCCCGAAATGCCTCTTCATGCTTAGGAGTCCACACAAATAAGGTGTGCTTGCGAAGTAAGTTAGTGAGAGGCCTGCTGATTACTCTAAAATATTGGACAAATTTTCTATAATACCCGGCTAAGCCCAGAAAGCTTCTTAACTCCATAGTATTGGTAGGTGTAGGCCAAGACTCTATTGCTTGAACTTTTGTCGGGTCAGTTCTTACCCCTTGAGCACCAATGATATGCCCTAGGTAAGCTATCTCATTCTGAGCAAACACACACTTAGACAATTTCACCCTCCATTTGTCTACAGCCAACAACTGAAGAACTTGTTGTATATGGTTCAAGTGGTCTTCCAGTGATTTACTGTAAATGAGAATATCGTCAAAGAATACTAGAGCACATACTCAGAGCACTGGAGCTAAAGTTTCATTCATGGCATCCAAAAATGTTGCAGGTGCTCTAGTCAAACCGAAGGCCATGACCTTGAATTCATAGTGTCCCTGGTGTGTTTGAAATGTTGTTTTGACTGACTCACTAGGAGCCAAGAGAATATGATGGTACCCTGATGCTAACTCATCTAGCAGCTCATCAAAAATGGGAACTGGAAACTTGCATTTTACTGTGATGGCATTGAGGTATCTATAGTCCACGTAAAATCTTCAAGAATGATCCTTCTTCTTGACCAACAGAACTGGGGACGAAAAGGGACTAGTACTCTTTTGAATCAGTCCTTGTTCCAGCATTTCAGCAATCTGTTTTTCAATTTCACTCTTGAGTGCTGGTGGGTACCTGTAAGGTCTCACACTCACTGGTTTAGCACCCTCAATCAGAGGAATTTGATGGTCACAAAACCTGGTAGGAGGCAACCCTTGTAAAGGAGCAAACACCTCCTTATAAGCTTGCAGAATATCCTGTATATACTGTGGCCATTCTTTGACTTCCTTGGAGGTATTTTGGCCTGCTACCAAGCAAACTTGCACCAGAGTACCTTGTGGGACTGTTGCCTGAATGTCCTGCAACACTACTTGAGTGTTGTCGTATGGTATAGAAACCCACTTAGATTTCCAGTCCACCTTCATTGGGCTGTACACTTCCAGCCAATCCATACCCACCACCATATCATAGTGAACTAGAGGTAAAACTCTTATGTCAGAGCAGAAGCTGCAGTCCTGAATTAACCATGTAGCTTGTTGTAGTATGCTTAGTATGCTGCTGCATTCCAACAATTCCCCATTTGCCACTGCCACTTGCAACACAGAAGCAGTATCTGTGATACCAGATAGCTTGGAAGCCACTCGCTCACTAATAAAGGTATGTGAACTCCCTGAATCCAACAAGACCAGAAGATCATTGCCCTGTATAGATCCCTGAAACCTCAAAGTATTTGGTGTTTGTGTGCCATTGATAGCTTCCATAGAGACAGCCATATGCAGTTCCACAACAGTATCCTGCACTGAGTCATCACTTGTAGTGTCTTCACACTGGAGCAGCTCCCATAATTCCTGCATGGCATGCAACTAAACAGTAGGTGAATACTTGTGGCCATATTTCCATCTTTTAGCGCATTTCTCACACAAACCACGAGCTCTACAATATTTCCTTAATGCCATCAGCTTATCATCTGTAGAAGTCATTCTAGACAACTTTGTTGTTTTAGCATCCTCCAATTTGACACCCCCCAGTGATTTATCCGGTCTGGGTGGTGCTAGTAGAGGGGTCTGGGTGGTGCTGGTAGAGGTAAGGCCCCTTTAGGTATGGACTTGCTGCCATACCCATCATACTTCCATTGATCTCGCTTCTTGACTGACTCCGTGGCTTCCTCCTGCACCAAAGCAAGGGAACAAGCAGTATCCAGGTTTGAAGGACGTTGCACCATAATAGTAGTTTTAATATCAACGCGGAGGCCGTTTATGAAGCGCATGGTGTAGTACAAAGGGTCGGTATGGGATTCATAAGCAGCTAATTGGTCCACCAATTCAGAGAATTGGTTGACATAATCAGTGACTGTGCCATTCTACTTAATGTGAAATAGTTTACGGATTAAAGCTTCGTGATGATCTCTACCAAAACGGTCCTAAATTATGTCACAAAACTGCACCCAACTACAATTCTTCAACCTACGTTCAGCAGATTAAAGCCAATGTGCTGCTACCCCAATAAAATGCATAGTCGCCACTTTGATCCACATGGATTCATCTACACCATACATGTCAAAGTAATTTTCACTCCTACTTTGCCACAACTTAGGGTTATCACCATCAAATTGGGGAAAATGTATCTTAGGAAGTTTGCCATGGCTAGCACGATCATAAGCAGAGGGACCAGATCTACTGTATGCGTGGTGATACGTTGAATCGAATTGCACATGATTGAGATCATTTTTCATACCAGTGCCCGGGATATGAGTATGGATCAGAGATCCCAACTCAAGATCCCGGTGGTGCTTGTCGAAGCGGTGCCCATGAGGGTCGTCGATAGCGAATCCGGCTTGTGGATGCGCAGATGCCGACTCCATGAAGATGCTCGACTTGGATCCAGCGTTTCACGCTCCAGGAACTTGTTGAGGCGATGGACCTCGAGCGAGACGGAGTCGACCTTCCTCTCCATCTCTGGTCGCCAGTGCTCGAGCTCCGACTGGCCCATCTCCAACGAGATGAGCCGCGCCTCTGCCTTCTGCTCGATGTCGTCCAGGCGCTGCTCAAAGGCGACGCAACGTCCGTCGATCCTGTCACCCAGACGGGTTTCCATCTTTTGGAGTTCTTCGAGCATGAATTTGATGTTGGGGTCGATGGATGCAGAGGCGTCGTCGCTCTTCGGACGCCTGGTGTAGTGTAGCGGGTAGGGCTCCATCGTGATCTGAGGATGGTGTCTCTGGTACCAAATGTTAACACACAAGTAGATCACTTTCTCAATTCCACTCTAGAATTCGGTTACAGAGTAGCAGGAACCAGATCGAGAGTGGGGATAGGGAAGAGTTCAGAGGAGAGGGAGTTCCTTGGGAAGGATGAAGATAGGCGATTACAATTGTGATGATTAATTCCTTGTTACCCCATTACAGCCTCACGATGATTCTTATCGATCACCCCTGGGCCTTCGACGCGTTCCTGGAAGTGGAGGCCCATTCCAACCCAGCCAGTCTCACAATCATTCTTCTTGCACGTGCGCTCTTTCTCTATCTGCCGCCACCCTCAGTACTCGTAGCAGTGCTAACAGAGGTTGCCAGAGTTGTTGATGATCTGGGCGCGGCGGTGATGATGATGGGTGGAGGCGACGCGCAGGGAGAGAATGAGGAGGCGAGGAGGAAGGTGGTGAGGTTGGAGGCGAGCAAGAGGACGACGACGTAGAGAAGCATGCCGAGGAGAGGGATGGCGTCGTGCGCGGCGTCCACGTGCGCCGCCAGCCTCGTGACGGACATTGACATGGGCACTTCCGTTGGTCCAAGTAGGAGGCGCAGGGCTGGAGGGACCGGGAGAAGAAGCTAAGCTATAGCGCGCGTGCTGACTGCTGAGCGAGGCACGACCCATAGTGTACTTGATTTGTCCTCGTTCGCTCGCGATCCGAGCCAGGCTTGCTGGAGAACCAAGCAAGGCATGCCCAAGTGGGTCGTCGGCGACTTTGCATGACCCCGGCTTCCGACCGGTTCACGGGGACGACGATGAGGCCGCCCGTTTCTCCTGAGGCGGTCACCAGCTGTGATCCATGGAACCCGATTCCGGCTTCATCCCTTGTTGTGGTCAGTACGAAATTCAACAGCTCCCGCCTGCTATGGGTGCACGAAATTCATTGGTACGACGGTCAGTGACTCAGTCCATAGTGCAAACACTATATATCAAGGGTTTGTAAAATCCACGGTACCAACAAGGTGCAAAACCATGTGACCGAAAAAAAAACCATGCGACCCAAAAGTAAAGACAGATCAATGTTTTTTTTGGACGTCAATGATAAAATTAGCAGGGAAATTTACTATTTTTAGATGAATGTACAAACATATTTTACATTCACAGGTCAACCGTTAAACATCTTCAGTAGGTGACAACACAAAATTTTAAGACGGATCTAGCTAGGGACTATACACATATGCCAAAAATGTAACTAAACATAGTAAAATTGGACTATTAGAGCATCTCTAAAAACTCCCCAAAACTATTTTTTGGGAGCAGCCCAAAAACTTTTAGGGCCAAAATATATCCCCTCCTCCAACAATTCCCCTAAAAGTGATTTAATTTAATTTTGAATTAGGCCACGTGCAGACTTCCTTTTTCACTTTTGCTCTGTCTGTGTTTGGATATGCCATACTCGTACTGAAAAATGACAGTGATCTTACCTCGAGAACACAGGATAGGAAGGCCAAGGGTATGTTTGGTTCCTGGGCAAGAAAAGTGGTAGCCTTGCTGAGCTAAACAAATTCCTCTGCTTGGCTACCTCACCTCACGGGGCTAGAAAAATCTTGCTGCTAAGGGAAAGCCGATTTGGCTAGCCGGAGAGCGCAAAACTGCCGCTGGCTTGGTAACCGCTGCTTTAGTTAAACAAACCAAACAATTAGCACTGACAAATTGCCATAGCTAGCAGCGGCTAGTTTGCTTAGTCAGGCTATAGCTGTGGGTAGCTAAGCTACCAAACGCACCCCAAATGATTTCCTCTTGCCCAGCGTGACAACAAAGTTCCAGAGGCATCATATGCCAGTGTCGCTTTTGCCTTTCGTCGCCTTATCTTTTCACGGCCACCTTCTCCAGCTTCTCTGCTCTACCAGAGCCTGGCGGAAGTCCTGCGCGTCTGCGCGGCGGCGGCCTTGACAGCCTTGCGCTCCTCGTTGGCGACGCAGGCAGCCTCGGCGCGCGCCTCGGCCTTGCGCTGCCGCTTGGCCTCCATGAGCTGCACCTAGTAGGCGTACTGCCTCCGCAGCTCCCGCACATCGCGCGCGTACCCCTTGCGCAACCGCTCCTGCTGCGCCCACGCCTCCCGTGGGTCCGCCGCAGGCTCCCAGCTGCCCAGGTAGCCACTAGGCTTGGCGAACTCGTGCGGCTCCGCCCGCGCAAGGGACTGCGCGGAGGCGTGGAAGCCACGGAGAAGGGGAGCGCATGAGGCGGTGCGGTCGGGAGGAGGAGAGCGCCATGGCGGCGGCAAACGGGAGGACAGATCGGCGGTGGCAAGCTGCCGGAATGGAGCGGGGGACCGGGGACGGGCGAGTCGCGCGGCGGGGAGGGGGCTAGCGGAGGCGGCGCGCGTCGGGAAGGGGGCGAGCAGAGGCGGCGCGGCGCGGAGCGTGGGGGCGACCAGAGGCGGTGCGCCGGCTGAGCGAGGGAAAATGGCGGCCTTCAGTTTCGTTTAGCGGAGAATGACGACAAATCTTGCCGCTGAAGCGGGAGGAGGGGATCGGGACCCCGAATTGTTGCCTTGTTTTAGCTATAATTGAGTTTGATTTAGTGAGCGCATAAAAACAGAAAGGTGTTTATAGGAGTTGTTCGAGAATGATTTTTATAATAAATTTTAATAATTTGATTTAGAAATATTTATTGGAAAGCTTTTGGAGATGCTCTAAAATATAAACACTTCTTTAGAATAAAAAACATTGTATTGTGATATCCTTCTGTCCTGTACGACTGAATCCTATCAAGAGTCTATCATATATATGGCCATGTAACACAGTCCAAGAAAGTAAGAACCCTAGCGTGGGAGGGTGACGAGGGGAAGGAAGGCGAGTCGATGAGTTACAGGCGAGAAGGTGTCGTAGAAGGTTGTCGTCGCCTTACCTTACGGCCGCGCCATCTTGCCGGTCGTCGACTCCGACTTGCACTGCGCTGTCTCTAGCCGCCGCGCTGTCACTCTGCCTTGCTCGGCGTCGCCACCTTGGCTCGTGCCGCCGCCGCCTGGTGTCTTGTGATGAAGAACCCTAGCCATGCTGCCGCTTTCATCGATGAAGAGAGACGAGAGGAGATCGAATCCGGAGTTTATGAGGTGGAGTTTCATTCTGAGCCATGGACCATAGGGAATGGCTAAAACGGGCTAGGCTTCATTCTGCCCAGGCCTTAACCGAACGGTCATTTTTGGACAAAACCAGTTTTATTCTGGGCCATTTTTTTCCGGCCGGATTGGGTTGCATTCCGGGTCGATTCACTGTAACCGAATAAGGCCAGAGCTGAAACCGAGCCACCCCGCCTTCTCCCGCCCTGCATCCTCCATGCTCCGATCAGCCCTAAATTTTGCGCCCCTGCCTTCTCCTTGTTACGCCCCGCACCAACTGAACCGCCAATGCCGGCTAGGGTTAGGGTACAACCCTGCTATTCAAATTATATTTGGGGTCGAGTAGTAATAAAACAACATTGTGGGGGTCAAACTAGAAAAATAATAGAGAATGCAATAACTTATATTGGTGCAAAGTTTCAAATTCCAACATATTTTATATATTAAAATAAAAAGTTGAAAATAATAGTTAACGGGTCATAATGTATCATAGACGATTTTTTCTAGATTCGTAGTGTGTACCAGCTAAATTCAATTTTATTGATGTGTTCAGAATAAAACCACATTTTATAGGTTTGTTTCAGACAAATTTCCTATATTTTTATTATACTATGTCAATATACCTTGTCAATATTTTAGATATTATGTATCAACATTTTATTAAAAATATTAATTATATTTTTTGAAATGTGGATATAGATTTATAAAATTGTTGATGACTGTTAAAGTATATTTAAAAATACATTAGCACAAATATTTCAAAAATATTAAAGTGAATTTTGTGATTTGACAACAACAATAGCAATAATAATAACGATAAAACAACAAAATTTAAGTCCTTAATTTCAAATATGTTGAGGTAGGTTAAAGATGAAACTCCAAAAAACCGAAACACAAGAGTAAAACAAACAAACACAAGAAATAAGGTAAAAAGAAGAGCGATTGAAAAAGGATGATAAACAAAACCAAACAAAAAAAAAGAAAGGTGAGAAAATAAAACTGAACAAGGAAGACAAGAGAAGAGGTGTAAACATGATGATATAAAAGTAAACAAAAGAAAGAGAGAAAAACTAAAGAGTGTTTTTTTTTGGGCGCCAACCAAAGAGTGTTTTTGGCACATGGATTAGGAACTTCCACGCACTCCATCCATGACTAGCTGGTTGACGATATTTTAATCCTTTAAATCTCGCCTCACAGACTCCTCTCAAGTCAAATTTTATTTTTCTTTGTTTTCGTTCACATTATCTGATCATCTTATTATCACGCTACACCAGTGCCTAATTATATTATTTGAAGAGAGAGCCGGAGAAAGATCAAACTTGAATTTTGAACTTCAAATTTCATGATTTGAATTTTGAAAAAAAAAGCTCTACATGACGACAGACAATTGTGGGCTGCAATTTGCACGCATTCTTGGGTCGTGGGCCAATTTACCTTGAGGAACCTGCTGGACGCCGTGCTTATAGGAGCCTCTCCTTCCTCGAGATTTTGTTTGCAACTCTTATAGGATGGCAACATTGGTCTTCTCTACAATTCTCTCCTTCTTAATAAAAGAGGTGCGATCGTCTAGGTCGATTTTTCGTGTCCACAACACCTGTATGTAAGTGTTTAGGAGTTTTATCGCACGGTAACAATACAGTCCGTTTCTTAAACAAAATCATAAAGTTTCGATTCCTAAAACACATAGACATAGAGTCCTATTCAAAACGGATCCATGACATAGTTTTTGTAACAAGGAATAAAACTTTAGATTTCATATGTCTGTATCCAAAGCAGAGAAGAAAACTTACGTTTTTATAATGTAGTAAGGAAAGAACAACACGTACACTCTAGTTCAAAATGTTCAAGTTTTGATAGAGAGAATGATGGATGAGGCTGAAGGAGCTCTATTTTACTTGTTTATGATCATTGGTGTGTATTGATGGTGCTGAATCGAAGCTTATGTTTCTAGCCATGGCGGACACGAGATACTGATCGAGCGAGAGTAAGAAGTCGTAGTGGGCTTAACGGGTCAAAGGAACAATAGCCTGGCAATGGGCTAAATGGACAAAAGGAGAAATAGCCCAGGTCAGCTTATACTTTGTCCATTTGAATAGCCCATCACATCATTTTCTTTTTTATTTTATCCATAGTCCAATGCTTGAAAGATTCTATGAAATTGGACTTAAACAAATTTATCAGTCTGACCGGCAGTACCGGTGATGGGGATCGGCAGTGGCCACGGCCACTGCCGATGGGTGATCGGCAGTGCCGATGGATGAGCAAACAGTCGAGTAAAAACTAGATTTAAGTGGTTTTGCAGTTACTAGGTGATATTTGACTACAACAATAGTTGAAAGAAGGCTCTACAACAATAAAATAACTAAACAAAGGATACACAAGTAGATCTAGTAATTTAAGCAAATACAAGAATAAATCCTAGAGTATGAATAATAAAACAACAAGTAAATAAAGGAGCACATTAAAACACAAGATTTGTTACCGAAGTTTGGGCTCACAAAGAACCCTACGTCTCCGTTGAGAAGTCCACAAAGGACCGAGTCTCTTTTAACCCTATTCTCACTCAAGCGACCATAAAGATCGAGCTCGAGTTCTCCACTATCAATTCCCTTACGGGAGGGTAATACAAACTTTCCGAGGCGTCACCACACAAGTGGGAAGCTCTATGGGCACCATGAACCGTCAAGGAGCAACGCTCCAAGAGTAACAAGCACAAGTCACGAAGATGAATAAATCGAATGCTCAAGAGTGAAATGGTGCTCTTTTCACTAGGAAACAATGGCTCACTCAAACCCTAGCTCAAAGAATGAAGCTTTGACTTAGAGAGGGAGAGTGAGGAGAGTAAAGCTCAAAAGTGCCAAATGATTTTCAGGTTGGGAGAGAGAGGCATAAAGTGGGGTGAGAGCCTTTTATACAAAGGGCTCAAAAAGAGCCGTTGGCCTGTCTGGACACGCCGCACCGGCACTGCCGATCGAGCCATCGGCACTGCCGGTAGGGTTTCTGACACATTGTCATAGATCTTCAGGCAAGGATTCGGCCCGCACCGGCACTGCCGGTGAGGCAGCCACAAAGAAGACAAGTGGTCTATGGAGACCTTGACCGACACTGCCGATCAAGCAGACCAGCACTGCCTATCATAGTCAGCCAGAGAGCCAGAGGAAAAACAGTCTCTGTGGAGAGGGGACCGGCACTGCCGATCGGGGGGACCGACACTACCGATGAGCTACAGCCAGAGCCAGATAGAAAGAGTGGCTCTCTGGAAGCCATGACCGGCAGTGCCGATCGGGGGGACCGGCACTACCGATGAGCTACAGCCAGAGATGTCTGGACTCCACAACGCCTCTCGGAAGGGGAATCGACACTGCTGGTGAGGGACATCGGCACTGCCGATGAAGGCAAAAACAGAGGGCGATAGAAGTGGTTTTTATGGAAAATTTGAATATTTGACTTTAGCATACTTTGTGAATTATACCCATCTTGATAGTACGGTTTACCTATACTCAAGAGATAAAAATAAAAACTCCATGATCTTCATTCTTGAGTAGATTTTGGACCTTTAATTTAAGATAAATGACCATCTCCTTTTTGTCTTTTGTTTCAAAACATTTCATTCACCAATTTGAGATAGTCATCTACACACATGCTCAATAAAAATATTAGTCTATTCTTAATTGTATTGACGCCAATCACCAAAATAAAATTAGGGGCATGAATGCACTTTCAATCTCCTCCTTTTTGGTGATTGATGACAATACAACTAAACTTTATAGAAAATTGTAATAATATTCATTTTGTGATATAAAAGACATGTGGAGCTCCCCCTAAGTGTGTGCATGTGAGAAATAATAATAATGAATAACAATGCACAAATTTTAATAAAAGTGTGAGAGCTCCCTCTAAAGGCATGCATAAGAGTCAATTTGCAACAATTAAGCAATAAAGCGAGAAACAATGCAAATGACAATAATTTCCACACAAATGCATCTCAAAAAGATAAAGGAACAATACACCATTACAATAGAAGTCTCAAAGCATAAAAGATCACAAATTGTATTACAAACCACAAGCCACACAAATGTATGTCCATCACTCTCACACCTCACAAAATAAGACTAAAAGAAAAGTACTCCCCCCCCTTTGGCATCACAACACCAAAAAGGGAAAAGCAAGGATGGAGGCACACTAAGTCACTCATCTACACTATCGACGTCATCGTCCTCCTCCTCCTCATCATCGCCTGCCGACTGCACCAACTATGATGCCTGAGTGTAGAAGCCCCATGGATCATCATAGGAAGTGATATCTGGCAGAGGGATGAGCTCCATAGGGGGTGGCAGCTGAACACTAGCAGAGGTGGCGAGAAGAGCTATATACGATCTCATCTGAGTAAGCATCTCCCACTGCTCTTGCACTTCAACCGTTGTGTCCCGGCCCATGCAAAACAACAACTTGATAGCACAGATGACCTTAGATGAGCGACGCGAGGGGCAGTACTAGGGCCTGTTGCTGTTGCTGCTGAAGCTGAAGTCTGAGGGGCATCTGCAGCTACTGGAGGAGGTGATCCATCTCTGGGAGGTGTGGCAATGAGAGGAAACTTCTTCGGCAGTGACTGAGGGATGCTTGTGATCACAAATGAACTGACAGCCCACAACACGTAGAATCATCTTCATGACGTAAGGAGCATAGATCAAAGATGCCTTACTGGTATAGGAGTTATAGAGGATCTCTGTCAAGATGAAGTCAAAAACACTGAATGGTTCTGCTCCCTCTCTCATAGCAAACATCAGGGTGTTGGTGGAACTCAGAATGTGTGTGTGATCCCCCACCTTAGAAGTCAAGGTCACTCTAAGCATCTTGTTGAGAACACGAAAATAAGGCTTCATGCCATGATATGAACTGAACTCAACACCATGCTTAGGGTCTGCATAGCGGACATCATACATGAAGGCCCACTCACTCTGCTCCTGAGGATCAAAGATGGTCGCCTTGGGCTTCGCTCTATCAGTCTCATCAAAACCAAGTGTTGAGTTATCAACGATCACAGGCACGTAGATTAAAGTAGAGAACAAAAACTAAAAGTAACAAGAATAGAGGAGACAAAATTCTTTGTTGAATAATTCTAGCAAAATTATAAAGGAGAATCTCCTCAACTATTTATAAGGGGGAAATCCTACTTCGTGTTGGGCTAGAATTAGATAAGGAGCCCATATGGGCCAGGAGTCCTTATTCTAGAAGGTGGGCCTGGCCCATAAGCGTTTTACAACACTCCCCCTTGGGCTCTTTATCACGATAAATATGCCTCATAAAAACTCCTTAAAAAACTAGTGGGAAAAATGGAGAAAAGAACACATATTACCGTCCCTTGTATTATACGCATTGCCTCACCAAAAACCTTAATGAGAAATCTTCATATGAAAAACTCATAAGGGAAAAAGAGTACAATGCTTATCGATCTTTATGAACAACATGAATTATCTTCGAGATGATTCTTTAATTCGGGAACGTGATGTACTTAGGGAAGTTCTCCCCCTGTTCGAAGCACTTCTCTAAGTCTTCTCATGCCAATACCATGCCGACACTTTTCAAGAGTGCAAGCTGGTAGTGCCTTTCTGAACATATCTGCAAGATTGTCATAAGATCGGACATGAGTTATCAAAATTTCTCCCTTCTCTTGCAATTCATGCATATGGAAGAATTTAGGTAACATATGCTTTGTCCTGTTAGACTTTATATATCCCTATTGTATTTGTGCAATACAAGAATTATTATCTTCATAGATAACTGTAGTGGATGGAGTATACGATACTCCACAACTATCCATTATATGTCTTGACATCCTTCTAAGCCAAGTGCATTCCTTGGTGGCTTCAAATAATGTGATGATCTCTAAGTAATTTGTTGATGTAGCAACAATTGTCTTCTTCGTTGACTTCCATGAAATTGTTGTTCCACCAAATAAGAACACATATCCAGTCTACGAGATTGACTTGTGTGGATCGGATAAATAGCCAGCATCAGTATACCCAACCAAGGTTACTTTTGCATTCTTCTTGAAAAATAATCCAAAAATCTTCAGTTCCTTTCAGATATCTTAGTACTTGTTTAATGCCTTTCTAATATCGCATAGTTGGTGCCGAGCTGTATCTAGCAAGTAGATTAATAGCAAAGCTATATCGGGCCTCGTACCATTTGCAAGGTACATCAATGCTCCAATAGCACTGAAATAGGGATATTGAGGTCCCAATAATTCCTCACCTTCCTTCTTTGGTCTAAATGGATCTTACTCTGCATTGAGTGATCTCACAACCATAGGGGATCTGAGTGGGTATGCATCTTTCATATTAAATCTCTCTAATATCTTATGGGTATAGTTTGATTGATGCAATAATATCCCTTTGTGGGTATACTCAAGCTGCAAGCCTAAACTATATGCAGTCTTACCTAAATCTTTCATTTCAAATTCAGACTTTAAGTAAGAACATGCATCTTCGACGTCCTGTGTAGTGCCAATGATATTCAAATCATTAACATAAACAGAGATTATGCAATAACCTTTCTCTGATTTCTTAATGAATACACAAGGACAATCATCATTCTTCAAGAATACTTTCTCCAGTAAAAAGTTACTGAGTTTGTTATACCATATTCTTCCAGATTGCTTTAAACCATATAGTGACTTCTGAAGTTTGATACTATACAATTTACGTTCTTCTTCATTCGGGACTTTGATTCTTTCAAGAACTTTCATATAGATTTCTGTATCTAATGTTCCATACAAATATGCAGTGACGACATCCATAAGTCGCATTTGCAAATTCATATTCACTGCCAATGATATTAAATACCGGAAAGTAGTTCCATCCATTACGGGGGAGTAGGTTTCTTTGTAGTCAATTCCTGGTCTCTGCGTAAAACCTTGAGCTACTAGTCTCGCCTTGTATCTAGTCACTTCATTTTGAACATTTCTCTTCCTGACAAACACCCATTTGTGACCCACTGAGAAGATACCTTTTGGTGTAAGGCTTACATTGCCGAACACTTCTCTTTTATTTAGCGAGTTCAACTCTGCACAAATTGCTTCTTTTCACTTTGGCCAGTCAGAACGCTTCTTGCATTCCTTCATTAACTTTGGTTCAGATTCCAAGTCAATCTGTGTTGCAATTGTGTCAGCAAAATATGAGTCAACTTTCATTGTCTTTCTATTGTATACTACTCTCGTCTCAACATAATTCATTGAAACTTCTTCTATTATTTCATTTTCTTGATCCACATCACTGAGAGGTGTGTTTAGATCAGGAATTTTCGGTAACCCGTCGTGAGTTTCAAGTGTGCGCACATTCTCACTTGGGATTTCTTCTTCAACACCACTTCGTGTGGTGTGATTTCACCTTCTATATTCTTCTTTTGAGTAGTTTGCTTCGGCTTATTCTCCACAGGACGTCTCCTAGGAGTTTTAGCTTGAGCTTGTACTCTAGGCTTCTTTGGTGCCCGTGTAACCGGATCACTCCCCCTCTTCCTAGCATTCGTTGCTTTTGAGGAAGGAGGCTGGAATTTCATATAGTTATCTTCTTCAAATGGGATGTCTATTCTTTCAAGTGCATTTGCAGCCGGTATATGAGACTTCACAATGTCTCTTGTGTTGGTGAAAGCTTCTGGTAGTTCATTAGCAACCCTCTGTAGATGGAGGATGTTCTGAACTTTGGTCTTAGTTTCTGTAGTGCGAGGATCCATTCCTTGAATTCCTTTAGTTTCCCATTTTATTTCACAGCATTCATCCCGAGCGAGATACTTTCCTCCCCGTAATGCCGGGAAATGATCTTCATTAAAGATACAATCCGCGAAGCGAGCCGTGTGTAGATCCCCAGTGGATGGCTATAAATACTTAATTATAGATGCACTTTCATATCCAACGTAAACTTCGAGTTTCCATTGTGCACTCATTGCAGTTCGCTGAGGCGGAGGGATAAGGACATACACAGCACATCCAAATCTCCGCAGGTGAGAAACATTTGGTATTATACCACGCACCATTGCTAATGGTGATTCTTCATGTGTACCATATAGCCTCAATTGAATTAATGCTGCTGCGTGCAACACTGCATGCCGCCAACAAGAGGTAGGCAATAAGCAATTCTGCAATAATGGTCGTGCTATCAACTTGATCCTCTTAATTAATGATTCTGCAAGGCCATTTTGTGTATGCACATGTGGTACAGAATGTTCCACTTTGATACCCAGACTTATACAATAGTCATTAAACACCTTCGAAGTAAATTCGCCAGCATTATCCATCCTGATGGATTGGATTCTGTGATCCGGAAAATTGGTTTTCAATTATATGATCTGAATTGTCAATCGTGCAAACGCATGGTTTCTAGTAGACAATAAACATACATGACTCCACTTCGAGGAAGCATCAATCAACACCATGAAGTATCGAAAAGGTCTTGACAAGGGGTTAATTGGTCCACATATGTATCCTTGAATTCGTTCAAGGCATGTCATTGATTCTGCTTGAATCTTCAGCTTTGAGGGTCGAGTGATGAGCTTCCCTTTTGCACATGCAACGCACAAAAAATTTTCGTGATTTAGGAAATCTTTTGTCCTCAAATTGTGACCATTCGAATTCTTCGTGATTCTTTGCATCATGTTGAGGCCTGGATGACCAAGTCTATCGTGTCATGTTCGATAAGCTTCTTGGTTGCTAAATACGGTCTTGAACACAGTAAGCTCTTTGTGTGGTTTAACATAAATGTAGTACATGCTTTCTTTAATGGTTAGAAAACTTTCGATGATAGTCTTGTGCTCTCCATCTTTCTTGGGCATAATAAGACATTCTTCGCCTTTATCATTATTGGTTTCTACGTGAAATCCATTTGCACGGACGTCCTTGAAGCTTAACAATGTCCGAGTAGACTCGGGATAAAGTAATGCTTCATGGATTACTAGCCACGTGCCATTTGGTAGGACGATTGTGGCTCTGTCTGTGCCAACAATCCTAGTGTCATTGCCAATGACAGTAGTTATATCTCCATCATACTTTCAAAGTGTTTAGAAATAACTAGTGTCTCTTAGAATGGTAGCGGTAGTGCCACTGTCTACGAGACAAAGCTCCTCTTGAATAGCCATATACTCCACAATTCTGTAAGTAATACAATAATGTATAATTCACAGAAAAAATAATGTAAACAATTTCCACACCACTATGATATATTATTGAAAAAATATCTTCTCTTCATGAGATTATATAAATAAACCACTGCTAAAACTTAATGCACCCTTATTACTATTGCTTAATTCTAATGGAGAACTTTTGATTCTAAGTAGTCTACGAGACTAGTGTGAATCTCCATGCAGGTCCTCCTCATCCTCTGCCATGAGGTCGTCATCAAATTCAATATCAGAGGTCTTGCTTGGTTCTTCATGACCATGAGCTTTGTCTAATGTACCAGAATCCATCTTCGTGATGTCTTCTTTGGCTTGTGGAGCTTCAACATAGTTGGCTTCATGCTCCGCAAGCTTCTTCCTGAGTTCTTGGTACATATTGACAATGTGTTTAGGAGTGCGACAAATTTTGGACCAATGTCCGTTCATGCCACATTTGTAACATTTCTGGCCCTGTTTTCCATATTCTCCCCCTGAAGGCGTCTTCTTTGACTTCCCTTTATAGTTCTTCTTGAACTTGTTAGGGTTGTTTTGCGCTTTAGTGGTGCTTTCGGTGCTACTTTACCCTTGTTGTTATTCTTCTTGAATGACGTGGCATTTGCTTCTTGCGGTTCCATGGAGCCAGTAGGACGAGATAAATGATTCTGCTTGATCAATTCGTCCTCCTCCTGATCTTGCTGCAATGCATTGCTCAGGACGACATAAGAGTCATATTTGTCCTTCTTGTACTGGCGGCTCACATGGGTGAGCTTAGGGTGAAAGGTGGAGGGAGTCTTGTGGGTGAGGTCGGGATCTTTAAGATCTTTGCCACATAGCTTCATGCGTGACACAATACCATAAAGCTAGGTATTGTATTCCTCAACAGTCTTGTAGTCTTGGAAGCATAGGTTTTGCCATTCGCGCTCCACTTTAGGAAGTAAGACTGCTTTAATTTGCTCAAAGCGATTACGCAGTGAGTCCCACAAGATCTTTGGGTTCCTTTCGGTCATGTACTCATTTTTCAATATAGTACATAAATAATGCCTCAGGAAATGCAGGGCTTGAGCTTGCTCCACTACTGTTGTAGTAGGTTCTCCATTTTTGGGCATAATTGTCTTCAAGAGATTTTTACCACTAAGGAGAATTTCAGCATCAAGGGCCCATAACAGGTAGTTACTTCCATGGGGGGTAAGCACGTCGATTTCTCTCTTCACAAGGTCAGACATCTGCATGATATTATGGTGCAAAAATTACTTCATGTATATGCAAATAATATCTCCAAGTAATAGGGGGCATAAGTAAAGTGGTATAACAAAAACTGCATGTTTAAGTTATTTTTATTAGTATTTCTGCATAAAAATAACCAATAAACTGTGAAAACGGAATAATATAAGGACTATAGTCCATTTTGATATAAATCTGGAAAAATCCGGAGTGTTATAAGCAAAATAACACATTCCCGTGAAATATCTATTTTTTCTATGATTTTCTGGTAATTTTTATAATTTCCAGGGGTCTTGCTGCAAAATATGGACTCTAGATTTATTTCTGAAAATATTAGGGGCGCTTCTGCGAAAATCTGGTCATCAGAAATTCCAACAACTCCAGGGGCTATTTTGCAAATTTTCAGATATTTTTCTGATCGGGCTTCTAATGGGCCAAAATCTGGCCCAAAATTGAGCTCAGCCCGTATTCCTTATAAGGAGTATAAAAAGGGTTGAAACCCTAATTTTCTTTCACTTCCTCCTCCTCTCTTTCTTTCTCCCTTTCCCGGCCGCCACTTCTCTTCTTTCTTTCTCCCCACCGACACCTTCCTCCCTCGGTTCTTCCTTCCTCCTCACCGACACCACTACATCTGCATGCAGGGCCAGACGCTGGTGGCGCTTAGGTGCCCGCGCGGGGGGGGGGGGGGGGGGGGGGGGCCTGAGGCGCTGAAGGCGCATGGCTGCTGGCGCTCCGGAAGCGTCGGCTGCGTCGCTTCGTGTGTCGGCGGCCAGGCCTCGGCGGGAGTGGGCCTAGCATAGCGCCGTGAGCAGGCCGTGTGCGTGGCCTTGGGCCAGCGCGGGCAGCCATCGCACGTGAGCCCGCGGGGGGGGGGGGGGGGGGGGGCTCATGCGAGGTCCTCCAGGCAGCGACATGGAGCGTAAGTAGTGGGGTAAGTAGTGGGGCTAGGACCACCGTCGGCGGGCGGGTCTCGTGTCGCGCATGAGCCAGCTCCCGAGCACTGCGCTCACTGGCAGGGGAGCAGCGGGATCTGGAGACTCAAGATCCAAATCCAGTTGCCCTCTCCCTTCTTTTTCTGTGATGTATGGAACCGATTCCAAGATTTGGTGGGGCCGGATCTGGGCTAACAAGACCCAGATCTGAGCCGTCTCAAAACGGATCTCGAGATTTTATCTTTTTCTTGTGGATCCGGTCACCTTCACCACTAAGGTTAGGGTAGATCCGATCTTTTTTTCTTGCCATCTTCGTGACTCGTGTCGGCGGAGGGCTCTCACGCGGCCTTTTTTTTTGAACTTCTGGACGTATCCTGTTTTGGATCTGGATATCCCAGATCCTCCCCTTGTCGGTTCCAGATCTGGTTAGGGTTAGGAGATCGCGGGCGCATAAGTGCCCTTAATCTGATTTTATTATTTCATGGTGCCGTCTCCTATGACGGGCTTTTGTTGTTGTAGATCTTGACTGCAACGAATCAAGATTTTTGTGGCGATCTCCTGGACAGATCTTGACTGCAACGAGTCAAGATACAAAATCAATCAAAAATCATACCTTTAATCGCCGAGTAGATGGCCGGCTCTGTAGAGCATGCTGATAACGTGTTGAGTTATCGACGATCGCAGGCACGTAGATCAAAGTAGAGAACAAAAACTAAAAGCAACAAGAATAGAGGAGACAAAATTCTTTATTGAATAATTCTGGCAAAATTACAAAGGGGTGTCTCCTCAACTATTTATAAGGGGGAAACACTACTTCGTATTAGGCTAGAATTAGATAAGGAGCCCATATGGGTCAGGAGTCGTTCTTCTAGAAGGTGGGCCTGGCCCATAAGCATTTTACAACACCAAGAACGTGTGAGAAGTTGAAATAGGTGACAGTGAAACGGTTACCCTCAATTGTCCAGTGCAGCTTGGAATCCATATGATTTTCCTCCTCAATCTCAATTCACAGAGTAGAGTAAAACTGGGCAATGATCTCATCATTCCAGTGCTAATGCAAGGCCATGATATCTGTCAAGTTTCTCCTGTCACACTCTGCCCGGCTCAGCTGAAAAGTGGGATCATTAGCTGCTGTCATCCTGTCCCAGTCAATGCACTTCATGGGAGCAACTCTGTGAGTGGTCTTCTTCAAGTTGTTCTTGTACTAGGCAACCTAAGTCAAGTCTCAAAATCTGATATCTGAGATGCCTGGGTGCTTGGGCTGGGTCCAGGGGTTAGTGTGGCTATACTCTCTCATCTTATCCCTGGACGGAGCCACTGAAATCCTGAACTGCTCAGACACCTATGGTGCCAACATCTGATATGTGACTAAGGAGCACATGGGTCCAGGGCGAGGCTCATGGATGACCTCATCCTCAGACTCATCACCCTCCTTATCACTGTTGGTATTTCTTATGATCATGGATAAATCCGCAAGCGCACGGATACCGATGTAGCACTTTACCTAGGAGTACTCTAGGTTATCGAATCACAGAGAACATGTGTTTACTAATCTTCGAAGCTAGTTCGTCCAAGGACAACAAGAATATGGTAGGCACAGGGTAGAGGGGATTCCTATGGTCAAGGATCCTAAAATAAGATAGGTTCAGTCTATAATTGCTTACTTCGGGCACCAGCTTAGCCCTACATCCATAGGCGACTCTGGCCAACAGCTCTACGACGTACCCGAACAGGGAGGATTACTAAGGCTGGATAGGGTTGTCACCACCTACCGACTACCTCTACAAACCGTGGGGCACGTGGCAAACAAAGGTAACCTCTAGCCTAGACACCACGTCTATGCTATTAATTACTATCAAAGTCTCGATGTCACACTTATAGTATACTATGATACTCTAACTAAATAGAGCGATGATCCCGTAAGCAACTAAGGAAAGAACTTACTTAAAAAGGAAACTTAAATACCAATGGAATATCATGAATACTTACTAAGAAATAAAAGCATTCGTCGAGGTACAAGTGTGGAGAAGGCGCTGACAAGCCCGGACCTCCTCCTAACTCTCCCTCACTCACTCCCTATTTTCTAAGCACTTTGGTAGTGCTAAAGCCCTTTGGATTGGAGCTCTAAATCTTCTTCTTTTGTTGTCTGTTTGTTCATGCAGAATTCCCCCTATATTTATAGGTGGTAATAGGCAGGGGGTACTTGTAGGTGAAGAGGAGTCGGTAGGCAAAAGTCGGTCCGTCGGGCGGCGGGCCGCCGGGCGGCCACATGTGCCGGGCGGCCGGGTATGCCAGGTGGCATGCACCGCCGGGCGGTAGGGTAGGCCAGGAGGCTGTTAGATTGGGTCGGTTCCTGACCAATTCTCTTCCAATGGCTCGGATCTTGTCCTAAAGGCGGTTGTTGGGTCGGTTTCCACCGACTCCCTCCTTTGGTGGGCGATAGGCTTCTTAGGACTTATGGGCAGGCAACCCCGGGTGGTAACCCGAGGCCGGGCGGCGATCTAGGCTAGGTGGCGGCCCATGCCGGGTGGCAAGGTAGGCCAGTCGGCGGCCTAGGCCGGTGTTGGGGGGATCACTTCGCATGCCACCCCTCGAGGGTTCATCAAAGTCGGGCTGTGAATAAAAGTCAAAGTCAACCATTATTACCTCTTTTTATTATTATTAATCATAATTCCGAGGTACAGGTGTTCATCGGAGACCATGAAAAAATCAAGACCCTTCGGACGGTACCTCCATGTCTTTGAAGGATGAAGCCATCATGTTTCGAAGGACAGAGCAGCGGGCCTTTCAAGCAGTACCTCCGTGCTCTTGAAGGATGAAGCCATCATCCTTCGAAGGACAGGGCACCGGGCAAGATCAAGAACCGGCATGGCACGAAGAGGGCAACACGTGGCACCAGCACGTGTTATGGCATGTGAAACAAGGAAGGGTACCAAAAGCGCTCAAATGATCGATTTATCCTTTATGACCATTTTGTACGCAATATTCGAAGAATATAGTAGGTAATTAGGGACAAAATGGTCATTTGCATATGACCTAAGTATGGGCCTATAAATAGAACGTCCCTACTTGTAACGCAACGAATTTTTTGGGGATACATGAGAAGAGCCTTTTGTTCCGTTTCATATCCTTCGCAATTCCTTTTCATGTTTACTCTTTCTGTTAGTGACACTGAAGCTCACGCTCTGTGACACCAATAGTGGCTCCCACCGTGTTGTGAGCTCATACATAAGCTCATGATGACTCAACTCCACGGACCGTTATCTTCGAGCGGCACTCCGGCCCTCTGAAGCAGCTCTCTGGGAGACCCCCAACCGACTGACGACCAATCTACATCGCAAGTAACAAAATAGAACACCCCCAAAGTGCAACCATCGCTTCAAGCAGAAGCGGCGGGTGGTCTAAAAGACCCAATACAGCGTCCTAAACAACCGTCGAGCTCAAACCCTCCGGGAAGCAACACCCCAACCTCGATGATAGCAGCACAAGAGATGGAACTGTTAGCCCAAAGAGCCGAGCACCTTGAGCAACTCAAGCAACAGCTGTTGCAAGAACTAGAGCTAAGAAGCAAAGCACTGTCAGAGAGAGAGAAAGCCTTACAAGAGAAAGAGTACATAGCCCAGCTCAGACTCAATAATTTGCAACTGGCAAAAGAAGTCGAAGAACTCCAAAGAACCATTGGCAGGGCAAGCCGCCAGGAATCAAACCCAATGCCTGAAGCCTACCCCTATCTCGAGCAAGAAGTACCACTCACACCAAGTCATCAGACGATAGCCGCAGAAGTGCCGCCAATTCGAAGAACAAGCACAACGGGCATAATCGACAAAGAGTCACCTCTCTTTGAAGGGTTGCAAAGAGCTCCATACCCACTACAGTTCAGAATGATACCGCTAGCCAAATTCAGGAGAAATTCTAACCCAAGGCAATTCCTCATGAGCTACGAAGCAGCAATCATATCAGCAGGAGGAGACGAGGCAACATTGGCAAAGGCATTCGTTTGCGCCCTCGAAGAGTCCATCCTCAATTGGTACTTCAACCTGCCTCTCAGGTCTCTATACAGTTGGGAAAACATCAGGGATAAGGTGGTCGCAAGCTTTCGAGGGTTCCACACCATTATGGAACCATCGCATGAGCTGTTGAATATCGCCCAGCAAGAAAATGAGCAATTACATGAGTACTACAAGAGATTCCTCACGATTCGAGCCTAGGCCCCGAGCGTCACGGATGAGGCGGCAATAAGCTCTATACTGAGAGGCATGCGAGTATGCCAGGTGTCTTCATACTGCGCGCGGATACCCCCGCACACCGTGCAAATGTTATGCACAAAGTTTGAAGAGTACAGTAGATCGGATGTGGATTACAAGAGACGCAAGCAAAGTCAAAGTAAGAGCCGCAACCAGTCACATAGCGAAGGCGGCTATCAAGAAAGGCAGTACAGAAAAACTAAGCAATCCACATAACCCTCCCCTTTGTTCATCAGTCACATCGGGGGAGAGAAAGAAGAGACTATGGGCAGAGGCAACCAGAGTAATGATTTCAGAGGAAGCGGCCAACGAGGGCGTGGCAGAGGCCCCTCTCAAGTCCAGACTCGACCGGCCAGAAAGCCGTACTATTTGTACTTCGGAGAGGACAAGGGGCACAAAACTTCCACTTGCCTCAAAGCAAAATAAATCCAAGAAAGGATCGAAGCAGAAAAAAAGGCTTCGTAATTACCCAAAGCCATCAATTATACATCGTCCAACCCATGGCCCCAGCAACCATATCCATAGCCTGCTCAGCCCAATTATCACTACCCAAGCACCCACTATTATCAACTTTACGCATCATCCTCATATTTTCATCCAACTCACCCCGCACAACTGCCCAGCCAATACACCCAACCCAGACAACAAATCCAGCAATCATCACCCAGCCAAGACCAGCAAAGGCAAAAGCAAGAGCCTGAACACCTACCACAGCCCAAACCAGAGCCCACCCCAAACCAAGCCGCAACCTTCCCAGTACAAGGTTACATAGGAATGATTTGCGGAGGGTCATCTTCAGAATTTGAAAACAAAAGAAGAAAAAGAGATCACTTTCGAATGGTAAATAGCGTTTTCATAGAAGGACCCGTGATCAAGTCAAAGTGGTCTCATATTCCATCACATTCACTGAGTCAGACCTCAACCTCAAAGCTTTTCTACACGTTGATGCATTTGTAATCGAAGCCCACATGCACACCTGGATGGTCAATAAAGTTCTCATAGACAATGGCAGCCAGATACACATATTGTTCATAAACATCTTCGAGCAAATGGGCCTCAGCAAAAGTTCCCTGCAGCCATCAAATATACCACTCATAGGCTTCGGTGGAAAAAGAATCACTCCCATGGGCACAATCTCCCTCCCAGTATCATTCGGCAACACCCAAAACCCTCGAACAGAATATATAGCATTTGATGTGGAGGATCTTTGCCACCCATTGAACGTCATATTTGGCCGGGGCACAATTAACACCTTTGAAGCCGTCATCCACAGTGCATATCTATGCCTGAAGATTCCAGCAGCTGGAGGGGTTATCACAGTCAAAGAAGATCAGTAGATGGCAAGAGACATAGAAAAAGGTTATGCACCGGGGGAAAGAAACTGCAATAACATACAGGTTTTCAGCCAAGAGCAGCTAGAGGATGAAGAGAGAGCTCGAAAAGCCTGGGGCTGTGCTACTGTTATATGTCGCTGCGTCCCATTCGGCAGTCAGTGCAGTCCTTGTACAGGAAAAGAAAATAGTCCAAATGGTTAAAGGGGAGCCGAAGGAACTGTTGGTGCAGCTACCGGTATACTATGTCAGCGAGGCACTGTCTACCTCTAAGAGGTTATATTCTGAGATGGAAAAAATCGCATACGTGGTAGTCATGGCTTCCAGAAAGTTGCGGCATTATTTTGAGGCTCATCACATCAAAATGCTCACTAGCCAACCACTTAATGAAATATTTGGCAACCGGGAAGCTTCGGGAACAATCGGCAAATAGGCCATGGAACTCTCAGAGCATGTAGTAGACTTCGAGAAATGCAGTGCCATCAAGTCTCAGTTACTTGCTGACTTCATAGCAGATTGGACAGCTCCACAACACATAAAAAATCAAACATGGTCTGAGCCAGAGTGGACAGTGCATTGCGACGGAGCCTAGGGACTGGCCGGGGCAGGTATAGCAGCAGTAATCACCTCGCCCACAGGTGTGAAAATGAAATACGCTGCAAGGCTCGAGTTTAGTAAAGAAACAGACAAGAGCACCAATAACATAGCAGACTATGAGGCAGTACTGCTGGGGCTCAAGAAACTGAAAGCACTCAGAGTCGAGAGGTGCAGAATTAGAACGGATTCCAAGATCATTGCCAGCCAATACGACAAAGAATTCACGACCAGGGATCCACTGCTTGAGAAATAACACAGCACCATCCGAAGCATGGAAAATTATTTCAAAGGCTTCGATATACAATACATCAAGAGGAAGTTTAACACGGAGGCAAACGAGCTCGCCAAGTTGGCAGCAAGACAAGAGGCAATACCACAAGATATGTTTTTTCAAACAATAACAGAACCTTCGATGAAAGCAGTCCTCCAGGACTCCAAGCAAATACACGCACTAGCAAGCGAAGACTGGAGAACTCAAATCATTGCGTACCTCAGGGGTTTTTACGAGCCAGACACCAAGTCAGAGACCAAAAGAATGCAGCAAAGGGCCAGGAACTATAGAATCATCGAGGGTCAGCAAGTCACCAAGTCAGGAATTTGAGCTCCACTACTTAAGTGTGTAAGCAAAACAGAGGGCACCCAGCTACTCAGTGAAATACACGAGGGAATCTGCAGAGCACATATTGGACCTCGGCCACTAGCTGCAAAGGCAGTTAGATAAGGTTTCTTCTGGCCATCGATGGTCAAGGACGCCGCAGAAGTAGTAACCAGATGCGAAGCCTATCAAAAAATCTCAAATAGGCAGTCAACACCCTCGCAGCCAATGCAACTCATAGCCCCATCATGGCCTCTCCAACACTGGGGAATCGACATCGTTGGACCCCTACCCACAGCCCCGGGGAATTACAGGTGGGCAGTTGTAGCGCTAGAATATTTCACCAAGTGGATCGAAGCAAAACCAATCACAAACATCTCGGCAGTAAGAATCAGAAAGTTCTTCTGGCAAAATGTCGTCTGCCGCTTCGGAGTGCCAAGGGACATCACAGTCGACAATGGAAAACAATTCGAGAACGATATGTTCAAAGAATTCTGTCACTCCATTGGAACCAAAGTCGACTTCGCCTTAGTATATCACCCCTAGTCAAACGGAGCCGTCGAAAGAGCAAACAACCTTATATTCAAGGCAATCAAAAAGATACTCCTCGATGACAAAAAAGGAAAGTGGGTAGAAGAACTGCCAAGGGTCATATGGTCACACAATAAGACCGAAACTAGGGCAACCAAATACTCGACCTTCAGGTTACTGTACGGGGAAGAAGCAGTCACACCCGAGGAGATCATGCATCAGAGCCCTAGAACCTCAAATGCAACATCAACACAGCCTGCATAGGCGGAAACAAAGGATCTCATAGAAGTCGACAGACTGGATGCCGCTATCCACCTCAAAAAGTATCAATCAGAAACCCGCCAGTGGAGGGATCGAAAAGTTACACCCCAAGTTTACGTAGTAGGAGACCTAGTTCTACTCTGAAGCCCGAAAATAGAAAGCAAAGGCAAGCTAGAACCCAAATGGAGGGTCCATACATCGTGGCAAAATCAAACAGGCCCGAAGCGTACAGGCTCCAGACTTCGCAAGGAGAATAGTTGCCGCATTCTTTGAACGCGGACAACCTTTGAAGGTTTTACGTATAGGAAAGGCACCACTCGAAGCATGTAAATAGCCAAGCATACCACAAAACTATAAGTGCTACCTTGAGCTTAGTTGGTACATTTTCTTTTCAACCTTTTTTTTTAAGCAATCATGTAAAGGGTCGTACTCTTTTCCTCACAAGGGGAACCCTTCACAGGGGTGAGGTTTTTAATAAGGCGGATCCTATGTAAACCCCAGCTAAATCTATAAAGCTGTCTTCCCCAAAGTGGAAAGCCTCGCTCAGCAGAGCATGTCGAAACAATTCCCACCATGGAGATTGAAACATTCGATGAAGAGCAAAAAGCTCTCAAGCCATAGCTGCCGCACTGGCTAAGCCCAAAGAGCTAAAACCCGTGCAACCAGCTAACTTAGCGAAAAATGCTAAGGGGCTCGTTGCAGCCCAAACCCATCGAAGGGTTCGCCCTAAAACACCTCGCCCCTAGCACTTCAGAGGGGAGGGTGGCATTTTTCAAAAAACTTAGCGAAAAATGCAAAGGGGCTCGTTGCAGCCAAAACCCGTCGAAGGGTTCACCCTAAAACACCTCACCTGATGTGAATAAAGGTTCCCGATATTCTGATAGGTTCTGATAATCTTGGTTAACGCAGAGGCGATACACAAATCGATCCGGCTTCTGAACGACACGTTCTGAACCCCGCAATCGCAGCACAACATCTCCTCTGGTTATCAACCATTCAAGAATGATTGACCTCGTCGAGAAGGCTTATCCTTGCCTGCATATCAAAAACACAAGCAAGAACAAAGAAGAATGCAACCAAATTTGCAAGTATACGATGAATCTCACAAGTTGGCGTCTCACAAACCGATCAAACGGCCAAACTGTTGTCAACAGAATAATCTAAGCAAAACCCCAAACCCTAATGAAGAGGCAGCGGCTATATATAAGAACCCTAGTGTCATGCAAGACCCTCTGGATGCAGTCCTAAATGGGCTCAACTCGATACATGGCTCAAAGACCGATTACGGTGCCACAGCACCAGAACAGATTTTGTAAGTCGATTTCTTTTGGCGATTGCCGATGGCTCGGGACGAATTTTGACATGAGACTGGTTGGGTTGAAAAGTTCTTTTCATTATCTTTCCAGGCATATATAGAACGTCCAAATCCGTGTCCGTATGCGTTCTGGGCATCCGTTTTAGTGCAGACTGGTCCTGGGCTCCGAAACAGACTCGAAGTCGGTTTTGATTGGGCCTCCACCTTGGCTTGGACATCCTTGCTGGCCCATCACGCCTCCAATCACCTCCCTATTTATCTCATCATCATCTCCATGGTTTTTAACAATAATTAATTCATTAGGTAGTAATCTATTCTCAAAACCACATAATAAAAATATTAGAAATGATCTCACTTGTAAATTTAGGTGATGCACATGAACTTTCATCTTAGTTGGAGTGTTGTGTGTATCCATGGGTGTGATGTACTCATTATTCTCCCCCTTTTGAATTAGAGTCGTCCTCGACTCGATCCCATCCCTTTCTCCCAATAATGGTCTCAAATCTGAAATATAAAATATAGAACTATTTCCAAACTTGGGATGCAACTCATATTTATATGCATTATAAAATTTATCATCACAATATGAAACTACAGTAGAAGGCATGTCATGCAAATTAATGACCTCTTTGAAAACTTGCTCAGCAATATGAACATCATTCTCTCTCTTATGATAAGATAGAAAATGTATAATCTTAAAAACACTAGAAAAACATGACACGACATGGTAATTGTTATTGCAGTTTTCTAGTTCATCATTTGGTTGTACAACACAAGAAGGATTCATGTTTGAGCAAATATAAACTTTGTGCACCATAAATACACCTTTATGATCATAGTTTTCTATAGCATAAAAGTTGTTTCTTGTTAGTAAAGGCAATTTAATTTGAGAAAAGATTTGTTTCTCTACGATGTTTAGATCACAAAGAATATCAAATTTAATATAACCCAAAGTATTTAGAGAAGACAATAATTTCTACTCATCCTTTTCACATGTTATTAAAATCAAATGTTTCATTTTAGTACTAGTAGGTGAATCATAAGCAAAAACATCAAGCTCATTCATTTGTTATGGCAAAGGTATAAGTGAAGCAGTGGCACACAACTTCTCTTTATCAAAAGGATCAGTAGATAAATCAACTTGTGACAATGATAAATCAAGACAAGGTTCTAATACAACAAGATTGTTGGAATAATTGAGTACATTAGGAAAGTTCTTACTTGAAACAATAATTTGTTCTTTATCTTTCTCACTATCCTCTTTTTTGTGTAGAAACTGAAATGTATTAGTTACAATAAGGGGCAAGGAAACATGTTCATCCTCTAGTAATTTCGATTTTAATGAAAGTGTTGTAACATTTGAAATAGCCCATTCTATCCTAAATGGTTCGTTCTTTCTTCTCTCAAATCTTTGTTGATCCTCTTTTAAAATTTCAGCAACAGACATAAGTTTAAGAGTAACTCTTCTACCATTGTATTTAAATAAATAGCTATTAGCAATGGTATTGTGTAAAGCATTATTTGTAGAAATCCAAGGCTTACTCAATAACAAATGACACGCTTGCATAGGCACTATATCAAAATCTACACAATCTTTATAAGAACCAATAAAAAAATCAATACGTGCAATTTTATCTACCTTTATCTTACCACAAGAATTTACCCATTGGATGTAGTATGGACATGGGTGTGGCTGTGTGGTCAAGCCGAGCTTCTCGACCAATTCCAAGCTTGCGATGTTGTGGCTACTCTCTCCATCAATCATGACACGACAACGTTGATCCTTCATAACAAAGTGAGTCTAAAACAAGTTGTTCATTTGATTTTGCTCTACCATCTCCATTTGATAACTAAGCACTCGTTATGCTACAACACTTGTATCAACCTCATTTGATACCATCGACTCATCACCATCGTATTGTAACCTATCATTGTTAATAGAAAATAAGAAAACACATAAGAGTATATTTTTCTATTACTACTGTTTGATCACGGTGGAAACTCTCAACAAACAAATGGCAGCACCTAACTGAGTTCTTACAAGATTCTTAATAGCAAAACAGAGGATACCTTGGAGAGTGTGATCTGACAATTGCGAGGGTCCAAAGTTCTGTGCCTATTCAGAAGAATATATATGGAGCTAGGATTAGCAAAATTTCAATTCAGAAATTGCAAAACTGAATAATAGTCCCAAGCTAGTCTATGTCACCAGTCTAAATTTGTCTCGGACCTAGTTCAAGCAAGCAAGCAAATGGCTCAACAAAGGACACAAAAGGCTGCAAGCAATTCTGAATTTTTTTTCTCTTCTCCTTTTGTTTTTTTCTTTTGTTATAGGTGCGGCTTTTTCTTCTTATTTTTTTAGCACCTCTTTGCCTTTTACTTCTTTCGTGATTTTTTAGACACAGAACTGCAGCAAGAGTTGCTAACTTTATAGCACAAAGGAAAAAAACCTGAACTTTCTTTTTCGCACTCTTTACGTAAGGAATAGATGTACATGTAGAACTGAACCGATAATTCGCATATGCAACAACGTGCAGCAATCTCTTGACTCGTGGAACAACATGCAATAGGAAACACTCTGAGTTTGCTTTGCACACAAAAAGTAAAAGGCTAGATGTTAAATAAATATTTAGTGCACACAATTCCAGCAATACTATTCTCTCAACGTGTGCAACAATCTGAGTTTTTTTTCTTGATTGTCTATGAACAAAGACACACACGACTCAAACAAGACCAAAGAACAAGCACTAGACCAACAACACAATGACCTTGTAGGGACTAAAATTTAGAGAAGCAAACTAAACTAAAAATTATAAGGCACAAGGCGGGTGTAGGACAACGGAAACACGACGAACAAATATTTTTGTAGGGCAATTTTCTGGACTCTAGGATTGAACAAAATAACGAGGATAAGGGCAAACCTAACGGTGTACCTAAACCTCTGATTACCATTTGATATGAATAAGGGTTCCCGATCTTTCGATAGGTTCTGATAATCTTGATTAAGGCGGAGGCGATACACAAATCGATCTGGCTTCCGAACGACACGTTCTCAACCCCGCAATCACAGCACAACATCTCCTCTGGTTATCAACCGTTCAAAAATGATTGACCTCACCGAGAAGGCTTATCCTTTCCTGCAAATAAAGAACACAAGAAAGAACAAAGAAGAATGCAACCAAATTTGCAAGTATACGATGAATCTCACAAGTTGGAGTCTCACAAACCGATCAAACGGAAAAACTATTATCAACAAAATAATCTAAGCAAAACCCCAAACCCTAATGAAGAGGCAGCGGCTGTATATGAGGACCCTAGGGTCATGCAAGACCCCCTAAACGCAGCCCTAAGTGGGCTCAACTCGATACATGGCCCAAAGACCGATTACGGTGTCGCAGCACCAGAACAGATTCTAGAAGTCGATTTGTTTTGGTGATTGCCGATGGCTCGGGACGAATTTTGACATGGGACCAGTTGGGTTAGAAAGATATTTTCCTTATCTTTCCAGAAATATATATAACGTCCAAATCCGTGTCCGTATGCGTCCTGGGCGTCCGTTTTAGTGCAGACTGGTACTGGGCTCCAAAACAGACTCGAAGTTGGTTTTGATTGGGCCTCCACCTTGGCTTGGACGTCTTTGCTGGCCCATCACGCCTCCAATCACCTCCCGAGCTATCTCATCATCATCTCCATGGTTCCTAACAATAATTAATTCATTAGATAGCAATCTATTCTCAAAACCACATAATAAAAACATTAGAAACGATCTCACCTGTAAATTCAGGTGATGCACAAGAACTTTCATCTTAGTTGAAGTCATGTGTGTACCCATGGGTGTGATGTATTCATCATCGCCCCTAGAACTTTGGGGAGCGGGTGGGGGGGGGGGGGGGAGGGTGGCGCTTTTGAAAAAAACTTAGCAAAAAATGCTAAGGGGCTCGTTGCAGCCCAAACCCGTCGAAGGGTTTGCCCTAAAACACCTCGCCCCTAGCACTTCGGGGGGGGGGGGGGGGGAGGGGGGAGGTGGCGTTCTTTCAAAAAACTTAGCAAAAAATGCTAAGGGGCTCATTGCAGTCCAAACCCATCGAAGGGTTCGCCCTAAAACACCTTGCCCCTAGCACTTCGGGGGGGGGGGGGGGGGGGGGAGGGTGGCGTTTTTTAAAAAACTTAACAAAAAATACTAAGGGTCGTTGCAGCCCAAACCCGTCGAAGGGTTCACCCTAAAACACTTCGCCCCTAGCACTTCGGGAGAGAGGGTGGCGTTTTTTAAAAAAACTTAGTAAAAAATACTAAGGGACTCGTTGCAGCCCAAACCCATCGAAGGGTTCGCCCTAAAACACCTCGCCCCTAGCACTTCGGGGGGGGGGAGGAGGGGGAGGGTGGCGTTTCTCAAAAAACTTAGCGAAAAATGCTAAGGGGCTCGTTGCAGCCCAAACCCGTCGAAGGGTTCACCCTAAAACACCTCACCCCTAGCACTTTCGGGGGGGGGGGGGGGGTGGCGTTTCTTAAAAAACTTAGCGAAAAATACTAAGGGGCTCGTTGCAGCCCAAACCCGTCAAAGGGTTCACCCTAAAACACCTCGCCCCTAGCACTTCGAGGGGGGGGAGGGTGGCATTTTTCAAAGAACTTAGCGAAAAATTCTAAGGAGCTCGTTGCAGCCCAAACTCGTCGAAGGGTTCGCCCTAAAACACCTCGCCCCTAGCACTTCGGGGGGAGGGGAGGGGGGAGGGGGCGTTTTTCAAAAAACTCTGCGAAAAATGCGAAGGGGCTCATTGCAGCCCGAACCCGTCGAAGGGTTCGCCCTAAAACACCTCGCCCCTAGCACTTCGGGGGGCGGGGATGGCGTTTTTCAAAAAACTTAGCAAAAAATACTAAGGAGCTCGTTGCAGCCCAAACCCTCCGAAGGGTTCGCCCTAAAACACCTCGCCCCTAGCACTTCGGGGGGGAGGGTGACGTTTTTTAAAAAACTTAGCGAAAAATGCTAAGGGGCTCGTTGCAACCCAAACCCGTCAAAGGGTTTGCCCTAAAACACCTAGCCCCTAGCACTTCGAGGGGGAGGCTGGCGTTTTTCAAAATTTAATATAACCTCTAAGCAGCTCATAGCAACACAAACCTGGTAAAACGTACTTTATTACAATTGGAACTAACAAATATTTACATCAGAAATCATAATCAACGGGTTCTTCTTTTACAACAACCCCAGAGGCTAACAACTGGGGAAGCAAAATGGACCATTTGTCGGCAGTGTAACCAGGCAGAGGTGGGCAAGGATTAGGTCTCGAGCCGCCGGCACCAATGACACCCGAATCTTGGACATTTCCACTAGTTGGAACCGGCGCTTGCGAAAAAGATTTAGCAATCTTTGTCGGCGAATTCAACACAGAGCTAATTGATCGCTTCACTACAGCAAGCCGCGGACGAGGTGGCCACGGAATTGAGGCATCAGAACCATCGGTGCCCAGGGGTTTCTCGCTTTGCTTCGAAAGCGGAGACCCGGGTGCTCGCTTCCTGCACAGTCTGCCTACGTTAGCGGAGACTCCCCCACCACGGGACCTAGCCTTACCCCGACTACCAAGCGCGAACGACGCAGTAGATGAAGTGCCGCGACTAAATAAGTGGGAATAATTCTGATGTGGACAAGGGTTCCCGATCTTCCGATAGGTTCTGATAATCTTGATTAAGGCGGAGACGATACACAAATCGATCCTGCTTCCGAACAACACGTTCTGAACCCCGCAATCGCAGCACAACGTCTCCTCTGGTTATCAACCATTCAAGAACGATTGACCTCACCGAGAAGGCTTATCCTTGCCTGCAAATCAAGAACACAAGCAGGAACAAAGAAGAATACAACCAAATTTGCAAGTATACGATGAATCTCACAAGTTGGAGTCTCACAAACCGATCAAACGGCGAAACTGTTATCAACAGAATAATCTAAGCAAAACCCGAACCCTAATGGTGCGGTGGCGGCTGTATATAAAGACCCTAGGGTCGTGCAAGACCCTCTGGACGCGCCCCTAATTGGGCTCAACTAGATACAAAGCCCAAAGGCCAAAAATAGGCGACGCAACACCGACACAGATTCTGGACTCTCTCTTGTTTTGACGATTCCCGATGACTCCGGATGAATTTTGACATGAGGCCGGCGGCATTGGAAAGGTCTTCTCCTTATCTTTTCGTGCATATGTAGAACGTCTAAATCCGAGTCCGTATGCGTCCTGGGCGACTGTTTTAGTGCAGACTGGTCCTAGGCCCCGAAACAGACTCGAAATCGGTTTTGATTGGGCCTCCACTTTGGCTTCCAAGCCCTTGCTGGTCCTACACGTATACGGGTCTTCTCTCTGGTTTCTAATCATAAAATAATCATTAGGTAGCAAACCATTCTCAAAAGTAACATATAACGAAGAACGTAGGAACGAGCTCACCTCTAAATTTAGTCGTCGTGCACGAGCTCTAGTCATTGGACCTTGCAAGTCCAGATTTTGAGGAGTGTTGTGTGTATCCATAGGAGTGATGTCCTCATCAAATTCCCCACACAAACTACACCGGCGTCCAAAGTCACCAAGCGCGCCCTGGGCGAAGCAGCACGCCCGGGGTCCTCAAGTCTTTCAGCCTCCACCGCAACATCTAACGCTTCAAAGCCGCTGAAACTGGCCTCAGAACTACTCGAAGTGGGCGTCGACACAGAAACGTCATCCATTAAAGACTGGTACCCCTCGCTCATCAGGCCCAACATGCGTAACGCGAAAGATCCATTAGAAGTATCCTCTTCGGAATCCCACGCAGGTGACACAAAGGACACCTACGCAGGGTGAAGTAGGCATGTCAAAATTATAGTTACAAAATTTCTCTCAAGACCTCCCAAAAAGCATATTACATCAACATAGCAACTACAGGTGATCCAAAACCTCGCTCAGGGCGGCCTTCGATCCACCCTCCGAAGTTTCCGCCTTATCGGCGTCATTCCTCGAAGTGCCTTGGCCCCTCGAAGGATCTTCAGCTTGGCCGCCACCGCTCCTCGAAGAGTCGCGCATCTGCACAGGCACAATCAACTTCAACTTCGAACGTCACGTGAATAAATAAGAATATAATACAGAAACAGAAGTATAACCTGAGCCAATTTCTCAATCATAGCCTATCGAGCAGCTTCGCGGTCGTGGTCGCGCCAAATTTTCATAGCAACGCATTTAGCTGCGGCGATGGTCTCCGGTGACAAGCCGTTTTGAGCGTCCGCCCCAATCGGAAAATTGCGCCTTCCCAGAGCATGGAAGTGGTCACAGCATTCGTGTTCCAACAGCCCGAAAACGGCCTCTGCAGTATTAAGCGAGCCAAAATTGCTGCGCTTATCCATCACCCCCGAGAGTGCTTTGAACTCAGACTTTAGCCAACCAAAGAAAACAGCCTCAGTGATAGCATCGGTCAATGACATGGGCTCAGCACCAACATAACCCAAAGCCTCGCAATATTGATGGTGTGCGGATACAGCTTGGACAGCGAAGCCATAATTGCGAGTCGCGCTTTGTGCGAATCATTCCTGGTGCTAGATCGACCACCACAGGACGATGCTTGCGTCCTTTGGGCGTGGCGCAAGCTCCCAGTTCCGCCCTTCGACTTTAGGTATGTCACCTCTTATGCCGTGCACCCTGATGGGTATATCTTCGTCAGCATTGGTGGAATCGTCGAAGACGCAACATTCAGCATTAGCGTCGGAGAGAACATAGATGAGAGTGGCATGATCTGGGCCCAAAATGGCGAGGGGGTGCTGCCTTTCACGGGGCGCGTGCACTACGACAGCGGGCTGAAGGCCTGGGTTGGGTTTTCCGGTGATCCTGACAAAACGGGCTACCTGTGCGCCTGTGATGTAGCGTCTGTTGATTCAGAGGAGTGCCCGGCTGGGAAGCTCAGCAAGGAGAATTTGTTAGAGGGGGACCCAGATGAGTTGCATATTGGTGCCAGGCTCGTCTACATGGAGGGCAAAAGCAAATTCTGCCTCGTGGAGTGCATCAGTGTTGAGTGTCTGCAGAATCCCAGAAAACGCCGCTTACTATTTCGAATGACGACGTTCTCTCTCAAATACGATGAGAACGGAGACCTAACCACTGGCAGCACTCGCCGGGTTCGGTACTACAACGTGCCTGAAGCATCTTCTAGTTTACTGTTGGAGTATCCCGTAGCATTCTGGTTGTAATTAAAAAAAATATGAATGTACCGTAGCATTCTGGCTTGGTTGTAATAGAGAAATATGAATGTAAATCATGAGCCTGCCCTTAGGTGCACTTGTACCATGAGGCTTCGTTTGGGAACTCGGGCTGGAAAGCCCAGGGCAGCAAATCCCTGGCGGGTTTTCCCTGTCACCCCCGCCCCCTGGATGGGATTTCTCGCCCTGGACTTATATTTCCGGCGTCCGTTTGGGAACCAAGGGGGTAGAAATCCCGAGAGACAAAAATAGTCTCAAAAAATTCAGAAAAAATCAAGAAAAAATCACAAATAACTAACAAATACCAAACTGATGAAAACTTTATCACATATTAAAAAACTAAACCTATACACCTATATATATCACATAATCGGCTATGCATTCAAAATATAGCTCTCCATATTCAAAAATTACTCAGTATTGATGTGGGTTATGCTGCTCAAACTTCAACTAAAGCAAATTACTCAGTAAATTACATATAGCACATTCACAAGCTATATAATGTATATATAGAAGCTTGGGCACATGATAAGTCTGATCAACTATTTGTTACATCTGCCTACCAGTATAATGGTATTGTACTAGCAAATAGTTCTTGCTAAGTGGAGATACAAGCATACAACAGTCAAATGTCATCTCAGCCAAACAAACACAACCAACTAAACAACTACCAGTGATTGTTCAAGGAACACCATAGGACTTTAAAGATTAACATGTCAAGATGTGAGCAAGATGTTGCAACTTCTTGACAGCTGCAATCACAAGAGAATAGAATAAATCAGTTAGTAAGCATGCTATCTATATTCATGAGCATATGAATTAGCTGACAGTTATGAAAAAATATTCGTACAAGCAAAAGAGTAAGCTAACAAGCTGTCATTTTCTCCTTACATTGTTTGCAAAATAAAATGTAATCAAGTAATTGCTAACTTATGCTTCTTCTTCATCACAGATCACATAATATCTTATGATAGGTACTAAGTCATGGATATCTCGTTTTGGATATGTTCAGGTTCAAGAAGTACATTTGGCAACTAGTAGAGGCTTAAAATTCAGATTAATTACAACCAAAAAGACATAAAAAGGAGTCGCTTAGTAACAGAAAACCCTATATCATTAACTTGGATATAGGAACAAATTCCTAACACTATGAACAAATCCCAAAACTAGAATTTATTAACTACCTAGTTATGACAGGAGAGGCCCAAATTATTTAACATCTCAAACATGGTGCTGGTGATACAAAAATGAAAGTGCTCACACATGGAGCTAAGAAAGATACTGATCAAATTATTCAGTCTCAAATAATCAAGCACACATGATAACAATAGGAAACAGCAAAACAAATTTAATGGTTCAAGCAATTGGTATACAGGATATTGCCAATTCATCAATATATATACTGCACATGTCCTAGACAAAGAAAATCCATTCTTGCGATGCTTTATTATTTTGGAAAACAAGTGGCTTACTTCTCTGATGGCTTTATAGCTTCATTTTAGATCCTTCTCCTCTTGGATCTGCCTCTTTGTGAAGTGAGCCAAAGGAAGTTTTCCATTGAACTTGCAGGTAACACTCTCCCAACCTGGTGGAGTACAAACGTTTTGCACTTTAAATCAGATGACTTGGTTCTGATGCAATAAGTTACCTGAATATCTATCTAATGAATATTGCTAACAGAGCAGCATGAATAACCAGGTAGCAAGAACAGTTGAAATATGCTAACTGATGCCGTTGCCAGCAGATTAAACAGAGGACGTGCAGTCCAAAATTTCTTAAATAGCATATGTTGCATGAACATCCAGATCGAATCCAATTTTCTTATAGTCAAGGTCATGTTCCACATCAAGGCGGAAGAGAGGCCATTTAGAAGGACATACCAAGATCTTGAGCGCCTCATGTTCTTGCCTTCCTTGCACCTCGTGTTATTGCCTTCGTCTCAGATCTACAGATAGAGCAAACCGTGATTTGTGCAATGAGAGAGAGAGAGAGAGAGAGAGAGAGCTCACGCTGTTAAGGCCGTGCGGAGGCGGCAGCGGTGCTCACGGGCAGAGCGGAGGAGCCATCGGCGGGAGGCGAGCGAGTTGGGAAAATCCGTCGGCGGGAGTCGGGGTGGCATCGAGAGGCGCCGTCAGCGCAAGGCGGGGTGGCGCCGGGAGTCGCCGTCGGAGCCTGAAGTCGGAGGCGCCGTCGGAGAGCGTGGCGGCGCGCGAGCGAGACGGGGGAGCATGGCGGCGCGCGCGAGCGAGACCGGGAAGGGATTCTCGCCCGGCGTCCCGAGACAATTATTTCTTCCCCGGGGAAAATGGGTAAACCCAGGTCAGGCCTTTCCCTTGGAGTGGGCTTCCAAACTCGCCACTCGGCTTCCCCGGGCCGCTTTCTCGGTGGGGCGCCTTCCCCGGGAATAGGCCGGGATCCCCGCGGGGGTTATGGTTCCCAAACGAAGCCTGAGATGATGTGGTAATTCCTTTTGCATAGAAATGAGATGATCTTGTATTCGACGGATCGAGATCACCGGCAGTCGCCGCTTCGGCAGTCGAGGGAGCAGTCGGCCTCTCTGTCGTTCGATCCTGCAACTGCGTATCCAACGGTCCCACGACTTCCGCTATCTCTCATCCAGCCTGCCGCAACAATCCTCTCGGCCTAGTCTAGCCCAAACGCTCGATGAAGCGTTGGCGCAAACAAAAATGGCAGCTGCAGCAGTTATTACGTTGTGGAGGGAAAAGTGACTTTGCTGGAGGGAAAAGTGAGATTGTTGAGTCATTTTTGCTGTCCGAAACATAGGTATCGCTCCACTCGCCTTTTCACCTGTACGAGAAATCATTCCAAATCCAAGTAGAGATGCAACTAAGCTGGCCATTTCAGTCGAATCAAGCAACAGTACAAGTCATGGCTGCAGCGTTTGATTGAAGATCTGAACTTGGTCAATCAGGTTTTGCCTCATCGTAGAGATAGAAGAAAAAGATGCTGGAGAGCCTCATGGATTGAATAGGTATCTTTTTGTACTTGTATTTGCCAGTATAGTGATTGCAAATTGGTTGAAGCATGTTTGATATTTTTGAACATCCTTAAGACTGCACTCATCATGTGTTCATAATTTTTCAGAGAGGAGGAGGCAGGAATTCCTATTCTAAAACCTCATCTTGGCATGAAGTTTCAGAGTGACATTGAGGCTTGGAACTTTTGGAATGCTTATGCAGTGAAAACTTGTTTTGAGGTCAAAAAAAGGTATGCAAATAAGAGGAAAGATGGTAAGGTCAGATCATGTAGATTTGCTTGCTCAAAAGAGGGTCATCGAAAACCAGATAAAAGAGATCATCTAACAAAGAACCCTTGAGCCGAAACAAGAACCGGTTGTGATGTACGCATGGAGTCTTAGTCTAGATAAAGAGTTAGATAATTATGTAGTGAATGATCTTGTTCTAGAACACAATCATGACTGTTATTTACCTCACATGACTCACCTGATGTCATCACAAAGAAGAATTTCAGAATTGTAAGGTTTTGAAATTGAAATGGCCGATGACTCTGGAATTGGGCCAAAGGCTGCATATGAGTTAGCTAGTCGTCAAGTTGGTGGATCATCAAATCTTAGCTACACTCTTTGTGATCACTGAAATTATTTACGCACCAAATGTCAACGTGAGATGGAATATGGTCAGACAAAAAGTATGTTGAAGTATTTTCAAGATAAAATTGTTGAGAACCCTTCATTCCAATATGTTATGCAAATGGATTGTGAGGAGCAAATAACAAATATTTTTTGGGCTGATGCTAAAATGATCATTGATTATGCATATTTTGGCGATGTTGTCACTTTTGACACTACTTTTGGAACAAACAAGGAGTCTAGGACATTTGGTGTCTTTGTTGGATTTAATCTTTTTAGAGAAACAGTGATCTTTGGTGCAGTTCTTATGTATGATGAAACATTTGATTCCTTTAAGTGGTTGTTTGAGATATTTCTAAAACCACATAATGGCAAGCAACCCAAAACAATTTTCACGGATCAAGATAGTGCAATGGGTAAAGCAGTTGAGGAAGTTTTTATGGATGCATGGCATGGTTTGTGCATATTTCACATAATGCAGAATGTTGTCAAGCATTTATCTCCATGTGAAGGCTCAGCTATTTTATCTGCTTTTAGTGCTTGTATGTATGAGTATGAAGACAAGGAAAAATTTGAGAAAGAGTTTGACATCATTAGAAGCAAGTTGCAGAAGAAAACTTGGTTGGACAGTATATACAAAATCAAAGAAAAATGGGTTGAGTGTTACATGATGGATGTTTACACTCTGGGAATGAGAAGTACACAATTAAGTGAAAGTTTGAATAGTGACTTGAAAGATCATTTCAAATCTAGTTTTGATATGCTTCATTTTTTAAAGCATTTTGAGCGGGTAGTGCAAGGAAAGAGAGATAAGAAATTGGATTCACATTTCAATTCAATCAAAAAGCAACCAAGAATATGGTTCAGGACAGCTATGTTGGTGCAAGCAGGCAATCTGTACACACCCATAATTTTTGAAGCTTTCCAAAAGGAATATGAACGATGTGTGGCAGCATGTGCTAGATCGTTGGATGGAGAAAATGAATATCTTGTTGCAGTTGGGAATGAAGATTTGACATTTGAGAAGGAATACAAAGCTGTTGGTAATTCTTTGGATCAAACTGTTGTATGTTCTTGCAACCAGTTCTTGAGGATTGGAATAGTGTGTGCTCATGCTTTGAAAGTTCTTAATTTGAAGAACATCAAGTCACTGCCATCAGAATATATATTAGAGCAATGGACACGGGATGTACGTCGTGGATCTGTACATGACATACAAGAAAGAAATATAATTAAAAATCCAAAGTTTGATGCTTTGCGTAGTAAAAAACATCTCTCTCACAAATTTCTCAGTTTGGTGGAGCAAGTAGCCAGTTCATTTGAATGTTGTTTGCTAATAGATAACAAGCTTGACATCATTAGTAAAGAAGTTTTGGACCAATTCAATGCTTCTGTAAGTACTTCAAGAGGGCTTTGTGCATCCCCTCCTATTGATGTGCAGACAACAAACATTGACTTATTGAGGAATGCATGTCTAAAGAAGAAAAAAATCAAGATAAGAAGTTCATTAAGGAAAAGAACATGGCTAGATAAGAAGCAAAAGGTAAGTAGCAGAACACAAAAAAACATGGCTAGACAAGTAGCAGAAAATGACACTTCCAGGAGTAACATGACTGACTCTGGACAATATGGGACTATAAATAGCTTCACTCAGTTACTGATGGTAATCTTTTCTATATACTATATACAATAATTCAGTTATTACTGTGTTACTGATTTTTTTTTCATTGCACTATTTCAGGGATCAAATTCTGATGTTATTGGCACTAAAGAACACATAAAGTTCTAGAGAAAGATTGCATTGTAGAGCATTTCTTTTGTTCTTGTCAATCCTGTGATATCATCACAGATTATTTTGTTGCATGGTCTATCCTAAAACTAGTGATATTTTGTATGTAAGTGATACTGAATTATGAAAGTTGTCTCTTGTTCAAGGCTATTCAACTTACATCTTTGATGTGGTTCAGATTGTGTTTCCCAGGTTCAAACGATTTTTGGGCTATATGAGCTGTTTTGGGTCAGAAACAATGATACGTTACTGGGCTGCTTGCCTTTAGGAACACTGTCAACGAAATAGAGTCATAGGATACTCTCCTGCAGCTTCCGTTTTGTTCGGCCAGCGCTTCATCGAGCGTTTGGGCTAGACTGGGCCGAGACGGTTGTTGCGGCAGGCTGGATGAGAGATAGTGGAAGCCGTAGAGCTGTAGGATACACGGTTGCAGGATCGAACGGCAGAAAGACCGACTGCTCCCTCGACTGTCGAAGCGGCGACTGTCGTGTGCCCTCGTTCACGGATCAGGATCCTCGGCAGTCGGCTCATTCGCTCTCGGATCGACTCTCATCCTGCAGCTCCAATCGAACACTTCTTTTATTTGTTCTTCACGAACAAAGCTAGGAACAACTCGGAGAAAATCAACCGCCAATAACGAGTTTTGGCTCGATTGATGTTGGTGATCATTAAAATGGATTCGTTGGAAGATGAGGAATATGGATATGTGATCATTTTTGTTCTACATCATTGATAATGTCATGAATTTTATGATTTTATGGCTAGGGTTTGAAAAGAGATGAAATGAAATTGAGAACAAATCAGTTGTTTAAAACCAAATCCACAAGTTGGTATGAATAGAGAAATTCACGACGAATCCGACGAGTAATGGTTTTGGTCTTCAGGCAAGTAGGAAGGTAATCGATCTAAATGCTCATGGTGCAGACACATGCGTGCGGAGTCGAGTTTATCAAAGCAAAACTATGCCAGTCGTAGGATATAATTTTTTGGATCGAACGGTGAAGAAGCCGACTGCCGAGCGGCCGACTGCCGAAGATCCTAATCCCTCGTTCACCTATTGCTAATGCAATCAATACAACACAAGCTGGCCATTTGGCACAGCACAAACATCATGGGCAGCCAACCGGTCTGCCATTTTGGTACAAACTCGGGAGCACACATAGATTTTACACGTTTGAAAATTATCTGCGATAAAGCTTCTGATTCTCTTGAATAGACTGTCCTCTGGACTTTGGTCTAGGTCTGACGAAGAAAGCACTCGTCCTAGGTTGGTAACATCTATTTCTAGAATTATTCTTGACATCCCCACAGTTGCTGCTCTCTCCACCTCTTGCAACGCTGCAAGGGCCTTTGTTTGAATCGCTCATGCCACCCACTTGATGTTCCCCGCGCCACCATCAAGAAACATGTCATGCTGGTCGCGCGCCACATATCCCTAGCCCCCAGAACCAGATGCAGAGAGAAAAGAACCATCTATATTCAGTTTGTAAATGACGGTGGTTTCCAGCGTGGTGTTTGTTTCGCTTCAGATACTTTTTGGTTACTTCTTTAATTTGTCCACATCTCCCGAATGATATTCCACGGAGTTGCAGACTTCATTTGTGCTCCATCTTCTCTCTCCAGCATTAATTTTGTTTCGGGCATAGCACCATCGTCATAAGAGGATCGTGATTCTGTCCTGTAGATCAGCAAGGGCCAAATTTTCTACTCCCTCCGTTCTAAAATAATTGATGTTTTGACTTCGGACATGAAAATTAAGGAGAAGTGTAAAAAGTAAATACACAGGAAACGAGAAGGAGAGAGATAAAGATAGAAATATATTGGAAAGAAAAAAAAACTGCATCGGAAAGTGAGAATGACAATTATTTTGGAATAAATAGAGTTAGCTAAAGTGTCAAATATTTTGAGACGGAGGAAATACAACATTTTCTTGCCGGACTGACAAATAGTTAGTTCTGTCCGGACTGAATATAGATGGTTCTTTTCTGTGCCATCTATATACAACATTTTCTTGCCGGCACAGCACAAACACCTAGTAGCTCTACCGTCAGGTTTTGGACCTGGCAATGTAATGTCCGATGATTTACATTTGGTTGGATCCGGCTCACATTTTGAGTGAATCCTACACATTCATTAATTTGTTGACATTTTTCTTTTTATTTAGTGTAAAAAGACTAACTCAAAGTTAGTGGTATTAAACAATCTAGATTTATATGTTGATTTTCCTCCTACTAACTACAATGTGATACTGAATTGAGAGAATTTCTTCATTGACCCTAAAAAACTTACCTCTTATTTCTTTGAATTCTGAAATGAACTTCTCTTTGTAGACCGAAACCTTTTTTTATTCTTTTTTGCTTATTCCGTTAAATTTTGCATGTAACAGTGTTAAATAAGAGGTGAAATGATTATTTTGCTCATAACGTAAAAATCAAGTATTCGTTTGTTTGTGTCAATGGTCATTTTGTTTATGCCAATGGTCATTTTGCCCCTAATGCTCATATTGACACAAACAATGAAATGTTTACATTTTTTTTTGTTAGCGCCAAGATGGTCATTTCCACCTTGTTTTCTAACATTGTTACGTGTAAAATCTAACAGTATGGTAAGGAAGAATAAAAATATAATAGAAAGTTTCATTTCAGAATGGGTCAAAGAAAACGAAGTTGAGTTTTTTAGATCCAAGGAAGGAGTTTTCTCTACTAAGAGGGTGTTTGACATGGCTCTATAGTCTAACTCTAGTTCGAAGCACCTTGGAGACAGCCAAACACCCTAACTTCAACAATTTTCAGAGCTAGACAACTATAAGTACCTGTTTGGCATGACTCTGCTCCACCTTAAAGCAACTCTGTTCCAAAACTCCAAGGTGGAGCAGCTCTGTTGTGGAGCTAGAGTTGTTTTTCAGGGTGTTTGGCTAGGAGGTTGTGTCCAGCTCCAGAATGATTGGTTTGGAGGCTGCGCTTCGCGCGCGGGAGTCGCCGGAACAGTAGTCGATGGTGAGGGGGAGAGGGTGGCGTGGGGGGGGGGGGGGTGCGCTGGCGCAGTAGTCGCCTGGGAGGGGGAGGGCACGCCAAAGGAGTACTCGTCAGGGAGGAAGGTGGTGGTAGCGAGGGCGGGCTAGCTACCGCTGCCGGTTGAGGGTGGGCGAGCTGCCGTTGGTGGTCTGGGATGGGTGGGTGAGAGTCACCGGCAGCCGAGGGGGCAGGCGCGCGAGAGTCACCGACAGACGGGGGGCTGGCACGCCGGAATCGCCGACGGACGGGGGCTGGCATGCGGGAGTTGCCGGCAGGCGTGCGGCCGGGTGCAGGCGCGAGATCCAGACGGTCGACGCCCGGGATGGGGGAAGAGATCCGCGGAGGCCACCGCCAGGAGAAGAGGAAAAAAGAAAAAAAATAACGATTCACTTGTGTAAGCAATGAAAAAGATATGTAATTTTACCCTAACTCTATGAGGACATACAATTTCACAGCCTCTGAAGTTGAAAAGAGTTATTCAACCAAAATGAATTAGATCTACTTCAACTCCAAATGGAGCCGCTGCTCCATAGAGTTTTGGAGGTAGGGTGTTTGGACAATTCTCCCTTAGAGTTTTGGAGTGGAATCATGGCAAACAGGTCTAAGAAGTTGGAGGAGCCGAAATACTAATTTTCAGAGTACCTCAACACCCACTCCAGAAATCAGTTAAACGGACTTGGAGTTCCAAAAAAATTACCGGAATTGCCATTGGTTACATAAAGAGCCTTTTACCTGTATGCCATTAAAACAGATAGTCCTGACCTGTGTGCCACTAAAAAGTTCGTTCGCATCCTGGTGTCATCCACCTAAACTTTTTTGACCTCTACTTCATTCTATCCGTATTCCGTCTATTTTTCACCGTTAGCAACACCTGACGAGTGGGACTGGGGCTGAAAATGTCTAAAATACCCTTGGTTGTTTTTTTTAAATCACAACACATATATAGGCTCCAAATAAAATAACAAGAACCACAAAACAAGTAATATGAGCTCGCGGAGGCCACAAAAATTTCAAATTTCGAAAATGAGAAATTTGAAATCAAATTTCAAATTCAAAAATTGAAATTCGAAATCAAATTTGAATTTGAATTTTTTATTTCAAAATTCGAATTTGAAATTTGATTTTGAATTTTGAATTCGAATTTGAAATTTGATTTCAAAATTTGAATTTTTTTTTCCAAATTCGAATTTGATATTTGATTTCAAATTTTAAATTCAAATTTGAAATTTGATTTCGAATTTTCGAAATTTGAAACTTTTGTGGTCTCCGTGAACTCATATTACTTATTTTGTGGTTTTTGTTATTTTATTTCGAGCCTATATATGTGTTGTGATTAAAAAAACAGCCAAGGGTATTTTAGACATTTCTAAGCTCGGTCCTACTCGTCAGATGCTACTAACGGTGAAAATTAGACGGAATACGGACGGAATGTCATAGATGTCAAAAAGTTCAGGTAGATAGCGCCAAGGTGCGAAAAAACTTTTTAGAGGCACACAAATCAGGACCATTTTTTTAATAGGTAAAAGGCTCTTACATAAAAACGGTTCGTTTCTCCCGCGCCGCAAGTCTCCCAGTCCTTCCTCGCGCTCTATTCCCGTCCGCGTCCCAACTACAGCCGCCACCCATGCGGGGACAGCTGTCCCCCCAAAATATTTGCAAAAAAATTTGATTATATATACCTCCTACTTTTATATACATATTAATTACCTTGCTAAATTTGTGCTTCAGCCCAAGTTCACGTGGTATAGCAAAGAAAAGGCCCAAGCCCAAGTACTACAGCCCAGTTCAGCTTGTTTGATACACGTCGTAGTTGATTTCCATAATCCAGACACGATTAACGAATTATTGATTGATCTTCCAATCGAAACCTTCGACCTGCGCATGAGTGCAGCGCCCAACATCGCTCCATCTAATTGGTCGCCGGGCACCAATAGTATGGCATCGATCGATTGCAGGATGACGTAGGCTGCAGGCAGATTACCAGATTGGCAGGACGACTGCTGGTGCTGGAGTGCTGGACTCGTCGCCTGACTCCAGTGATCCTACGGATCAAGATTTAGGTATAACTTAGTGCACTTTTTAGTAATTTTTTATCATTCACAATCATCTATTTCAAATTTAGTAATTTTTTATTAGTGGTTGAATTGCACTTTTTTTTTGTTGAATCATATCGATCAAAGCATGAAGAGGAATAATCCTGTAGCATCTTTGTGGAGCGCTCATGCTCAAAAAGCAAAAAAGGTCTCGACATCAACACCCAATCAGAAAAATATAACAAATACTGTTAATAGTATATCGACAAGAATTGAAAATACAGTTGAGGTTTATACACGAGACAGCGGAGATAGAAGCAGGAGTTTATGATGTTGATTATCTTCCACATAATCCTGGTAAAAGGATACCGATCATTCAGTATGTAGTAAATGAGCAAGATGCTGTGAGAAGAGGATATATTGTAAAAGAACGATGTTAACTGAAGGCATATAATTTTCCAACGAGAAAAACAGGAGGTGATCGCCGCTTTCCTGTGTCCTGGTTTGGCAAGTATGATTGGCTTGAGTATAGTGTTGAAAAAGATGCAGTCTTCTGTTTTGTTTGTTATTTATTTGCGGATACAACTAATTATGTTGGTGGTGATACTTTCATTAATAGTGGATTTAGAAGGTGGAATAGACCTGATAAGCTAGAAGGACATGTTGGTGGTATTAAGAGTACCCACAATAAGGCTCTTGAAAAATTTAAGTTCTTCATAAGACCAAAAGCATCAATCAAAAACACTTATGTTAAACATACCACAAAAGGGAAAGTTCAATATAAAGCTCGCTTAACCTATTCTATTGGCCGCTTGAGGTTCCTTTTGCGTCAAGGGTTGCCTTGTCGAGGGCATGATGAAAGTAACACATCAAGCAATATGGGAAATTTTAAGAAACTCTTGAAGTGGCTAGGTGAACTGTTTGAAGAAGTTAAAAATGTTACTTTAGAAAATGCTCCACATAATTGTCAAATGATAGCCCATGGCATACAAGAAGATATTATTAATTGTTGTGCCAAAGAAACTAGCAAGTTTATCATTGAAGACCTTGGTAATAAATACTTTGGAATTTTGGGTGATGAATCTAGTGACGTATATCAAAATGAACAGCTTGTTCTTTGTATAAGATATGTTGATAAAAAAGGTATGGTTGTCGAAAGGTTTCTCGGCATGGTTCATGTTAAGGACACTACTTCTTCGACATTGAAAGACGCAATAGTCTCTTTGCTTCTAGATCATTTATTGACATTATCTAAATGTCGTGGTCAAGGATATAATGGAGCTAGTAACATAAAGGGGGAAACCAATGGACTAAAAACTAGAATCATTGAGGAGTCTCCTTCTGCTCACTATATTCATTGCTTTGCGCACCAACTCCAGTTAACTCTTGTTGCTGTTGCCAAACAAAATGATGATTGTGTTTCGTTCTTTGACCATCTTGCTAATCTATTGAATGTGTTGGGATTTCTTGTAAAAAGCATCACATGCTTAGAGAAGCTCAAGCTCAGCAAGTCTTGGAAGCCTTAGAATTGGGTGAAATTGAAACTGGACAAGGCCAAAATCAAGAGATGGGTTTAGGAAGGCCAGGTGGTACTCGATGGGGTACACACAATAAGACTATTTCACGAGTTATCGCTTTGTATCCTACACTACGTAAAGTTCTTACTCAGATTATTAAAGATAAATCTCAGTCTGAACGTATGAAAGATCAAAATTGTGTGGTATAATTGAGTCATTTGACTTTGTGTTTATGGCACACTTATTGCTTACAATATTTAGCTACACGAATGAGTTATGCAAAGCTTTGCAAAAAAAAAAAAGATCAAGATATTATTAATGTAGTTAAACTCATTGAGACTACTAAGTTTTATTTGCAAGTGTTACGAGAAGATAATGAGTGAGATACATTTCTCAAGGATGTCACTTCTTTTTGTGTTATACATCTTGTCAAAATTCCTGATATGGACGGTTTCTGTGTGCTTGTGGGGAGATCAAAACGCTACTTTGTGAAAGTAAAGAATCGTCATTGCTTCCATGTTGAAATGTTTCTGAGTGTCATTGATATGCAACTTCAAGAGCTCAACAGCAGGTTTGATAAATACAATACTTCAATATATTTTATTTTTATAATTATTTATTTTTATTTTACTCTTTTATGGATATGTGGTAGGTTTGATAAGATCAACACAGAGCTTCAGACTTGTATGGCTTCATTTAATTCAGCAAACTCATTTACTTCTTATGACAAGGAACAACTTCTTCGACTTGTCGAGTTCTATCCTAAAGATTTCACAAGTGCAGAATTGGTCCAACTTTCTTCCTAACGTAATATGTTTATCATTGATATGCGACGCGACACACGGTTTCGAGAAGTGAAGAATCTTAGTGAGCTATCTATAAAACTCGTTAGACAAATAAGCATGGGCACTTCAAACTTGTTTATTTGTTGCTGAAATTGGTTCTCATCCTTCCTATGGCTATGCAAGTGTTGAGAAAGTATTTTCAGCCATGAATATTATCAAGACCAAGCTACGAAATAAGATGGGAGATCAATACTTGAATGGTTACATTCATTGAGCGCGATTATTTCCGTCGAGTAAGTGATGAAGATATTATCAAATGCTTTTAAGCTATGACAGAACGCCGTGTGAAGCTTTAATTTTCTTTTAAATATTCAACATTCAAATAGATATTATTTTCCTCCTATAACATTTAAACTACTTTATTCATAATTTATCAATTCTATTTTGTGATTGTTTATATATTATTTGATATTGAGTGAATCATATACTTTAGTGCACTGTACCCCATGATTAAAATCCTACATCCGCCACTGCCATGCCCGCCCTGCATCGGCCGCAGCTGGAGCTCAACGCCAGATCCCTGCCCGGTCCGTCGGATCCCCGCCTGACTTCAGCAGCCGCCAGCCAAACGCCCGATGCCGGTTGTTGCGTGAAGCCCAACGTCGCTTGCCACCTGCTGCCTGAAGTCGGTCGCTGCCTGCAGGAGGACGTCCGACGCCGCTGCAGCTGCTGCAGGAGAAGATCTAGCTGGAGGTCCGCGCGATGCTGAAGGGCGACGTGGGAGAGCAGGCTCACGCGGCTGCTGGGGTGGATCGATGGGACGAAGGAATCCGCTTTCCGCTGGTTTTTTTTCTTTTTCAGATTTTCATTGGTTATTAATTCGGTGGGAATCAATACAGAAGAAAAGAAATATTGGTTATTGTTTAGGAGGAATAGAAAATTTTTGGTAGGCAAAAGAAATGGATGAGAAACATGTCCATCATGTGCTTGTTCGAAACTTATTTCCTTTGACAAATCTAATTCATCTTTGCATTATAAGGTGAAAATAATTATATTTTAATCATTATTCTAAATAACATACAATCAGACTAACCAAGAACAAAAATATCAATTTAGCATCAAAACTCTCTTTTCTGGTGCTGCTACTAATGATCTTGTTGAACACCTACACATACAGCTCTAGCTCTACAACACCACTCTACAACACCTATACAAACAGTTCTAGCTTCACAACAAAGCAGCTTCGAAGCAGAGTTTTAAAACGAAGCTGCTCTACCATAGAGCAGAGACACGCTAAACCCACCCTAAATTCCTGTTCCCTCATGATCGCACGAAATTCTTTGGGGCGGATGTTAGTGACTAGGTGTCTCGCGGTGCATTGTGCAAACATTATATGTCAAAGGTTTGTGAAATCCACGGTACAAAGAAGGTCCAAAAGCATGCGACCGAAAAGTAACGAGAGATCAACGTTTTTTTTTTCGAACGTAGATGCTCAAATTAGCAGGGAAATTTACTATTTTCAGAAAATTATACAAACATATCTTACATTTACAGGTCAACCGTTAAACATATTCAGTAGGTGACAGCACAAAATTTTAAGACGGATCTAGGGACTACACATGCCAAAAATGTAACTAAACACAGCAAAATTGGACTATAAACATCTTCAGTAGCTGCAGCAGTGCTTGCTGTACTTCATGCACCACAGGCAGTGTGTCATCCCAAAGTTGAAATCTCAGCACCAGAAATGTGGTGCCGTGTGGTTAATCCACATGTTGTTTTCTTTTGAGCCGCAGATTTATATACCAATTTGCAAGGCAGCGCAGTATCAATCCCACAAGTATCTTGAATATAGCTAGCATAAAGTAGGTCAGAACTGACCAAAGCAGAACCCAGAATATTCTCCAGATGAACGGACTAGCAGGAAGGAGGGTAGCATACACTGGAGTCAATACACGGATTACCTGAAGAAACATCGCATTATTTTTGCCTGTGAAAAGACTAGAATATAAGGCACCAGTTTAAGAATATCAACATTTGGGAATGAACATACCACACAAGCAGGGGCAAGGGGAATGAATGTTAGGTCCTTCTGGTGGTCGTCCGGTTTGTCATTCAAAATCTACAAACAATGTTTTCGGCAGATGGACATTAGTAGAGTAACAATTTTGAATGAAAAAGATCCTAATGCTAGCAAAGTACAACGCCATAAAATCTGGGTATTCTAAACCAATGAAAAACAGAATAGTTATGAGTGAACAAATATCCAGGGGATAATCAGAAACAAAACAAATCCTCAATGCATGCCAAGCATCAGCCAAATGACAGTTGGTTTTTTTACACCATATCTATTCCTGCGGGATTGTTGAAATGTTGTTGACAACCAACACTGCCTTTGCACAACAGTAACAAAATCAATGCCTTTGAAGCAAATAAAGTAATAAACATTCGTGTCAATTGCTGTATGTTACTTGTTAGGTTATTAAAAGTATCAAAATGTCATACACCTAGTACCAGATACACACATATTACAGATGAATTGATAACCAGCATTCATCAACTCACCTGTTTGCAAAGGTCTTCTAAAAACTCTGAATAAGCAACGGGCTTGATCTCATTAAATTTTGCAAGGAATGAATGCTTGATAGCATCAATAAGTACTTCACATAGAAATACCAACGATGCATTCTGCAGGGACAGGAAACAAAATCTATTGAGATTTGTTTGACGATTGCTAGAGGAAACATATTGGAAGAAATATTGTCATATTCAACTTACAATAAGAAAACTGTTAAACCATGGCCCCTCTGCTTCCAAGATATTTTGAGCAAGTACAAAAACCAGAAAGGATGTGATGTGAAATCTCTCAATGATGTCTACAGATTTTAAGTTAAAAGCAAATAGTTAGCATCTTCTTACCAATAAAGGACAAACATAAAAAACAGCTAAAAATGGGGAAAAAATGAAGCTAAAACTTTTTAAGCATAGGCATCATATTAACTGGATGTAGGGAAGGTCCTTGTATATATTTTTTGCCATCAAAAGAAGGCTGGTGCAGCATCTGCATGCTGGAGGTTCTGGTATCAAATCAGCCTCCTTGCAAAGGAAAAAGCAAGGGGCGGCTGTCTAGAAATTTTCTTCCAGAGGCACAGACCCAACAATATGTGAGAGCTTTCAGGCTTTCAGCACTGAGTAGTGGGTACACCCATAATTTTTGCCATCAAGCATGCTTGTAAGTGTAAAGGCATACACAGGTTTTTGGAAACACAGACTGATAATGTGCACATAAAATTGTATGGAGAACATGAACAAATATCCAACAGACCAACATTGGAACTTGGGTTTTAGTATTATATTCAATGAAGCTTATGCAGAAAAATTTATTTCAAAAAACCAACAAGCATTGTGCATTATGACTAAGAACTGAGGTGATGAGCACCTTTATATACTTAAACATCAATACTGTCAAAGTGCAAGCAATGAAACAACATTAAAATTCAATGGCTAATTAAGCAGTAGAAGAATAATGCAAATGTGAAAATTAAAAGAAAACTCACCATAATATACCAAGTTGTGAAGGTTCTCTTTGCTAACACGCTTAAATACATTGCTTTTAATCTCAGCAAAATTGTTAGATACCAACAGAGCCAACAATGCATTGTTGTGTGCAATAATACATGCTGACAAGGTGATAGCCTGAGCTAAGAGAACAAAGGAATGAACAAGTATGGCTTGTTAAGGAACTCAAATATTGATTCAGCTAAACATCAATTAGCAGCTACGAAACACCGAGTCAGCGGAAAACTCGCGTACCGGTGTCGGATACGGTGTCCGATACCGATACGTCCCCAACACGCCTTCGATACATGTCGAGAGAGTATCGGGCGATTTTCGAATAAAAACAATTAATTTGAATTTCCAACGTTTGGGCGACACCTTCCCGATTCGTTGGACCGACATTTCGACACGGCCTGGCCCAGATAGCCGGCCCAAGATGGTGAGAACACACATCAGGAAAGAGGAGATGAGGCTATGCCAGAAGACGAAGAAGAAGCCTAGGACAACTTGCTCTGTTGATGCCAATCATAGCATCATCAGTTCATCACGTTGCTGCTGGCCACATGCCTTTTATTTCAGTTAGAAGTTTAGAACTACTTGAGTGCTTGACTGCTTGTTATGTAATAACGAACCATTCAACCTGTTTGCTTGTCGAATATTTGATGTTTGTTGCATGCTAGACTGCTATTCTATTACCATTTTCGTTGTTTTCATTGCTAAACTGCTATTCTGATGTATTATTGATTTATTTTTATTTAAAAAAAACTACATGCGTGTCGGTGAATCGGCATTTTTTAGAAATTGCCTGAGTCGACGTGTCCGATTCGCGTGCCCGACTCGGTGTAATTTAGATTAGCAGCAATAATATAAAATGCAAGTAAATCAACAATGTACCTGGAATAGTCCAATGTGAAGTAAAATTCAAATCATTGGATGTATAAGGTCTACTGTGGAAGTAGTAGTAGATAGTAAGTATAGGATGTAACTAAATAAATCAATGGTAAACAATTAGAAGATTAGTAAACGCAGTTTTCAGGGAAGGATATCAAATGCAACAACAGCAATTGTCTCGTCCAGAATGAATCGCATGAGTTCAAATGTCACATTGTCTGTTGAACATGTTGACAGTCCCTCAGCTGAGTTGAACAGAACTTGTAAAACATCCTCACCAAATGATTGACAGAGTTTGTCAAAGATCTAAAAGGAAAATACAGGGTTAGCCTCATAAATTGCTAATAATACACTTAAATTTTGGATGAACAGTTTACTGACCTCTAAAACATTGTATACGACATACAGTTTGATTGTGCCTTGACCACGAATGACATGATAAATCAAGCTTATATCTGACACAAATAAGAACCGTTGTGGGTGGATTATGAAATATGTATGTGTTATCTAATCATGTAGGCAAAAGACAAGTATGAAAAAACAACCTATCATTTGCAAAGAAGCAACTCCTAGGGCTAGGACTACAAAACATCCATAATCTGATAAATCAGCAGCATTCGGCCGTCGAAACTGTCTGCCAGAAAAGCAACAGATGAACAATAATATTATTCAATATGTCAATGAAAAGAGTGGCTTGTGAGAAAATTTGGGTAAATACAAATAGATGGTAAAGAAATCACTTTGAGTTGCCTGCCAATATGCATAATGCTTCTGAAATAGATAAAAAATTAACTTAATAGGTCCAAATTGTACAGAACTATGCATTTGAAAACTGAGATCCTGTCCACTAGAATGAATTTACATTCTCATTATTAATATATAATAATTAAATCATCCTTGTAAATCTCAAAATATATACTGAGGCTCCCTTCAGACAACTTAACATCCAATAGTAACTAGTGACATAGAAAAGCTATGGCAAGACAGCATAGGGATTTCAGGAGAAAGGACACAAACATTTGTAGCTCTAATGCAAACAAAAGCCTATAATTTAGAGAGAAAAAATTATGATAAACTACACCCGATCCAGCCAGTTAATTCCGATGTGATTATTGACATAAAGGTGTGCTTTAAAATACTAAGTCCAAAATGTAACTCTTCTGAATAAAAAAATAATAATCCTAGTATGACATGGAATGGAACCAAGAAAAATCAGCATTATAATGATATCTTGATGAAACATCAATTCAGTTCAGACTTGTACATGATAAAAAAAATAGTATGCAGCAAAACTGAAATCCAACCTTGTTTTCAGCACACGCCAGACAGTAATGACGATCCTTGCAGGCATAATTGTAAGCAAAGACAGAAAAGAATCCAAGCAGACAAAGAATCCTGCGACAATAAGCTGCAGCATTGTATCACAATCAAACATCTCCCTGTCAAATAAAACGTGAAAAAGGACACTGCATGATCCATTCTGCCAATTTGTTCAAGATCACATTAGGATATGAGCTAATCAGTTCAGTAACTCAAAACATAAAGTCAGTAGAAGATGCATTTTATTCATATACAACAAGCCACCCATTGAGGGACATTATGTTTCATCTCAACACCTAAGTGTTAGTATGCAAAGATATTGTAATTCTAATAGGCTGTCAGATGCAAAGATACAACACTTGCAAAATGCCAGTACTCTTTTTTTCAAGGTAAATACTATGTGCACATAGGCAGGTGCCCACCCGCTTTTTCTAATATATACTTTGACAGCTCAACACTTGTAAGTACTACTAGTTTACACATACAATACCTTGTACCTTTTTGAGAATAGAATGATTCTCTTACTTTTTTGCCAAAAGAAATGCCATTTTCTTTTCTAGTTTGACTGCACAACTTTTTTGCCACAGATGGCATATGTTTCGAAATTACTATCTAAAATTTTAAATATATCAATTCAAATATATCTCATTGTTCATCCAATCAAGTACTTCCCAAAGTGGTGACTTGTAGGATTATTCATCAATAGCAGAATCAGAATTCATCCATATTCATCAGCAGTTGTTAAAAATGTGTGGTGCTATATGGTTTCAAGACTATGGCAAAGTCGATAAGTCATAGCTGAAACCATGCCTGGCGAAGCAAGTTAACACTAGAATGGACCATACATTCGAGTTATTCTCATTATAGAGCAAAAGTACTACAAGTGCAAAAGTATACCCGCTCACATCTCCAAGGGACATGAAACATGGTGTTGTATACCCGCTGCCGCTTCTTCTCATTACCCACGGCAATTGTGCTTCTAAGTGAATTGCCACTATACAGTTCTCCAAGGAAGTATCTGAATGGTGAATTGTCGAGGCGCTCGACTTCTGCAGCAGCATAATGGTTGAAAACAGGTTTAAATATGTATGTAAAGTCCTCCTTGGCACATATACTAACTGTAGAATAGAAAATTAAGTACCACTACATCTGGTAAGGGCCCATAAGACTACATAAAACTACATACTGATGATGGCACAAAATGCATAGTTTTCCCCCAAATCAAAACCTCCACTTCCCTGGTTTAGATGCATTCGAATTCAACTTCTATTAATATTCAGACCACATGACCAGAATCGAGGGGTACCAAGTTGCAGAATAACAAACTAGCAGCGAGATCGGTACCTCCGAGAATGTTGCCATTCTCCTTTATGAACTTCTCCCAGTCCAGCGACTCCTCCTTCTCCAGCTTCTTCACGCCTCCGTTCGCTTCAGGCCGCCAAGCCGTGGCCGCCACCTCGTCCACTGCCGCGGCAGCCACAGCACTCTCCCTCGTGCTGCCGCAGCTGCTGGTCCCATCCTCCGCAGACGCCGCCAACACCCTCCCGTTTCCGGACACGTTCCTCTGCCTCAGCTCCACGCCCACGTACGTCACGCAGCTCGCCGCGGACCTCTCGGCGTCCGAACTCTCACACACAGTCTCCGTCGCCGACCTCAGATCCGTTAACCTGAACGCCGCAGCAGCACCCCGGCCACCGTCCCGCGGCTCCCCCTCCGAGGCCGCCTCCTCGATCGGAGGGCTCCGGAACCCGCGCTTCCGCTTGGAGCGCCTCCTGCGGCGGCGCTGTCCGTCCGACGTGGTGTCGGGCAGGGAGCGAGGGGAGAAGTCGTCCGCGTCGTCGGCCAAAAGATCGCTGGCGAGGATCTCGAAGGAGAGCTGGCGGTCGCCAGATCGAAGCGACATCGGCGGCCGCGGCGGACAACGAAAGCAGCGGCGAAGAGGGCCCTCGCGAACCCTAGGGCGTGGGCGTCGCCGCGCCGCGCGCGGCGACGGCGAGGAGGCGAGGCGGAGTAACGGGCGCAGAGAAGAATACACTTCTCTTTTCAGGTCGCGTTTATTTTGTGCTTTTAATTCAGATTTTGTGTTGCTTAATTCCTCGGATTTTTCTGAGATGGCGATGACACAGCAGCGGGAGAATGGAAGTGGGCGCTCCGTGGTGCCTTCGAGAATCGAAAATGTGGGCATTACATGGCACCCATGCACGTTTAATTCCGTGCGTCCTGTCAAAACTACTCCGGTTTTGAGTAAAATCCAGTTACAAATACTCCGAGCACATTTTTACCAGAGCATAGATGTCGTACCCAGAAAAGGCTGAAGTGATGTTAATGGAATGCTTCTTTTCAAACTGTTAAAAAAAAAAGCATTCCGTTCAGTCGATTGTTTTTGTTACTGTTTTTCTTTTTCTTTTTATTATCTATTTATTTTAGGATTATATGTATTAATTAATATTATATATAGATTATAAAAAAGTTATTTTTATTAATTGGATCTAGATCTAAAGATCAAAAGAGTTGGACGAAAGTAACCTTAATTTTCAGTCGGTTAAAAATTAGACACTTCTTTTTTAAAAAGACCAACTCATATCGATTTCAACTTTAAAAACATATTATAAGACCAGGCTAACTACGTTGTTTGTCGAATCTCTACAATCAAGAGTTTTTTCATCTGTACTAGTCCTAGAATTTTTGAATTAAAGTCGTGTGCATGTATTAAGTTAGCCATGTTTCTATTATTTTTAGTTTGAAATCTATTCTATAAAAATTAAACTTTAATCCATCTAAACTCATCCTACAATTTATATATCCATCATTGTATACCCATCACATCCTGGTCTTTGATTTTATACCCGATTTGTATTTCTTTATACGATTAGAACCGGTTCCACTCTTACATATGACATTACAGTCTCTACTATATAAATCCGGTATAGTCTGTCACCAAATCACACACTTTTTTCACCCAATAAGTCTTTACCCGACCACACCTTTGCGAAAAATTTGTTATTTTACCCACCGAAAGAGTGGATTTCGATATTATGCTAATGAAATAATGGGCTTCGGTAAAATACTCACCGAAACATTGACTAAAAAGATGAGGACAATTTCATCTAAGAAAACGGATATGCACAAAATAGCAGTGAGTCAATGTTTTGATGGGCTTTTTACCGAAACCTATTGTTTCGTACGCATAATACCGAAACCCACTCTTTCGATGGGCAAAATAGCAAATTTCTCCACCTTGGCATAGCCTGGTTTCACGGCTACAAGATCGTCCTCCGTGATGGCGATCCTTTCTTTCCACCGCAGCTTCCCAGGTACCCACGCGTTTCTCCATCAATCTCGCCTCTCCGTGAATCCTTTCCACCGTATCTTCTCCCGTACGGCGGCAGCAGAGTCTGCATGCAGGCGAGGCGGGGCGGCCCGGCCGGCGGCTGCGTGGGGCAACCGGGGCGAGCGAGGCGAGCCGGCCCTAGCGGCGCCGGCTGCCGTGCGGAGTGAGGCGGGATGACCCCGCAGCAGGCCCTGCAGTGGCGGCGCGGGGCGACCCGGAACGAGCCAGGACGATCCTGGCGATGGCCGAGGGCGAGGCTTTGTTCATACTGAAACTAATGCTGGTCGGCGATGGAGGAGCTTGGATGATGGTGGCCGGGACAGGGAGACCTGGCGGTGGAGAATGCGGCGACGACTACGACCTGCAGTCATGCTGCTCCCATGAGGAGGTGAGAGGGAAGGGGGAGCCAAGAGGCGGCAGCTTGAGCGGTGAAGTGTCGACCGGTGTCGACAATTCTGTGCACAAAATTTTTCATTCAGAGCTCTTTCCTATTTCATGAGATGCGCTCGGATTTGGTGCTGTTATCATCCTGCGAATCCAATGTTTTTGTGAAAATCTAAGGTGTGTCTGCTTCTTCCCCTCTGCCCTCTTCCCAATTCCAAATCACAATTCCACGAATCATCGAATTTTGTTTTTCTAAAGAAGATATCACATTGTTTGCAGATTTGGTGAGCGCTCTCTTCCTTCCCCATCCAATTTAGTAGTTGATTCGAGTACCTCTACTCCCTCTGCTAGCGAAACACGGAAACTGCACCTCCTCTCTGAATGTCCTTATGTCCGCCACATCTTGTCAGGCATGAGGACATGGGTCAACAGAATAAGCTTGCCGCCGGAATGATGGGCTACTGAAGCGCCATTTGAGACCTGGTTTTATGCTCTGCTAGGATGGGGCGAACTGAAGAAAGACAGGCAAACACTTTGCCATCCTGATTATCTGGGGCATTTTGAAAGAAAGAAACTCTGATTTTCCTGCAAAAGCTGCTACCACGAGTAGATTCCGCAACTGAAGGATCAACTAGAAACTGGATTGCTGCTGGCGCCAAGCAACTAGCAAAAATAACACCACCCACCTAGGAATCTTGACAGCATACAAAATGTTTGCATGCAGGAATGCATTTTTATGTCTATCTTCCCTTGTTTATTCTAGGAAATTATAATCAGAACCTCACAAATATAATTTGGTTTGCATGAGCAGGAATGCAATTTTTTGTCTATCTTCCCTTGTTTATTCTAGGACAATTATAGCATTATAGTATGTGTGTGCCTCACAAGTCACAATACATCTATACATAAACAACAACATTTTAGCTTTTATTGGCTTTATGAAAGTGTTTTTTTTGCCGGTACACCTCTATCTATAATTAGTGATTGTTGGTCTTTCTATCATGGGAATTACGTGTTAATTACAAATATGCAGTGACCTATTTTTAAAAATTTAAAATGTTTGTAGTCATAGTCACCAAAATAGTATGGATATTTTTAATAAAATCTGTTTGTAGATCAAGTATCACCTAATAGCTTAATTCTATAATTTACAGAAGAGTTGGTGGGAGACCTTTGTGCTCGTTGGAGCTTAACTTCAGTATGGAGGATTGGTGAGTATGTGCGGGAACATCGGGCTGCGGGATTGGCGATGGCGAGTATGTCATGTTGGATAGAAGATGACGGCCTACTGGATTGCCGATAGGATGGTGAGTTGCGCATGCACAGCACCGTGCTGCTCGTCAATCCTGCAATGTCTTACATGCCATCAAGTTTGAGCTGGCCAGGGGAAAGGTCAAAGACTGTTCCTTCTCTGCGTGTATTTCTAACTAACCTTTATTCCATTCTGACCCAAGAAGCTACTAATTTCCCAGAGTTTTCAGGGAGGTAATTGAGCAAGGATGTGCCTCGAAGCACTTACCTATCAGGAATCAACCTATGCTGCTACAAGGTGATGCTCTTCTACTCTTGGCGGCTCGCTGGAACTAGCTTATTCTGCTTCCTACAATCCATGTGTTGGCTTGTGGACTGTGCCATTGGGGAAGCAATCCATACATTTTGCCTTTATGTGCTAGCCTCTTGGCCATGATCATATTGTTTTGCATCTGCTTACATTTTGCGGTGTCCTTTTGTTTGCTTTTGGCTACTTCGGATTTGTTATGCCAGACACCTCTTGTTTGCTTTTGGCTACTTCGGATTTGTTATGCCAGACACCTCTTCAGTCAAGCAGAAGCATATGTTCATTGAGATTCATTTTTCATTTGGTGGAAGATATTCCAAAGCAAACATTTTAGTGCCACATGCCAAATGATTTGTTTTTTTATTTATGTAGTTACCAGCTAACATAGTATTTGGTTCTATAATATTCTTATTGGAACATGATATTCACATATACTCTCTGATTGTATCAGCATAAGTTTCAGACTGAAACAGAATTCTGAATAGCATCTAATTCAAAGCTTTTGTTCAGACTGAAACCATTGCAAATTATTCATATGTCCATGTTGCCATAGACGTGTATTTTATCCTCTTCAGCTGAGACTGTTGACTTCGTGATAGTTTGGAACATGTTTTTTTTCTTTGACAAATGAGCACGCAGATCTACATTCCACTGTGACATTCTTCCACCACAAAAAGATCAAGAGCGTTCACAAGAGGAATCATGACACATTCCTTGTGCTCCACCTTGGTCTGAAGCTCCACAAGAAATACAGGTATTCTTTACCGAATAAATCATGCCCATACGCAAATACTAAGACCTGAGAATATTTTTTAAAAAAACAAAATCTTGCAACATTGATATGCGATCAGCAAATTGATTTGTACAATAAATGAAGGGAACTAAGAAATTCTGCCACAAAGTACTTCATCTGTGGGAATTATTATAATTTCATCTGAGAGAATTAAAAATGTAGGCAACATTGATATGCGACCAGCAAATTGATTTATACGATAAATGAGGGGAACTACCAAATTCTGCTACAAAGTATTTCATTGTTTGATATCTTGCCATTTAGTTATTGTTGGTTTAGAGATAAATTTTAAGAAACATACATAAGTCATGTCATGAAGAAAATGACTCAAAAGGAAATTCATATAGTGTGATTTGCATTTCTTAGTAAAGCTTTTGTTATTATATGTTGGCTGATGAATGATCGCACCTGTGACATGTGCACAAAACTATTTTCAGCTCAGTTCTAGCTAAGGGTTCCTTTGAAATAGAATTGGTAAACCATAATAACAGGAGAGGATTGCAAATGCAAAATAGAGAATAGGAAGACAAAGAAATTTTGTTTGCAGGTGTAGGTTATTAATCTACTATTTAGAGACTGTTGTTTTTGGAACCCTTTCTCTATGAGACAAGACTTGTAATATTTTTATTATTTCTCAAATGTTGCTACATGCTTTGCAGAACTATGATTTGCGACAATCTAAATACCTGCTAAATCCTTGCAGAACTGTTGGTTCTATGTACAAGAGATGTGAGGCTTCCATGTATAATTAAAGGGTAAATGTGTAGCCCTGATCCATATTTGTACATATTTATGTTATACATTTTTTTCCCAAAATGACACTTTCAGTAACACTGTCAAATTTTTCATAAATTTTATTCATGATGATTGTGGCATCACTCAGACGTACAATGCTTGGGTATGGCTGATTTTGACTGAATTCACAAATGGATGAATCTGTGCTTCACAAATGCTCATGAACCTCCCTTACACAAATTGTTGGAATCCACATGGAAAAGAGGACAACATTTTTTCGAGAGTAAAAGAGGACAACATTTTTTGTAGAGTAAAAGAGGACAACTTGATGCTGAACCAAAGAAAAGGAGGTAAAGTTTTCATCTTTCAGTTTTAGTTTAGCAACATGCCCCTTATTTTCTTATTTGGTGACACATAGGTGGAAAACCAAAATGGGACCAAGAAATGATGATTCAAATCAGCTAGAGGGTCGCTCAAGTTGGCTCAAGGGAACATCAAATGAGATTGAGGGAGATTCAACTTTCATTGTACCTGTACCACGATCTACCAATACCGATAAGAGCATGAAAGAAGCTTGATAGAAAATACTTAAGTAGATCGTAGTAATTTGTTGTTTGATAAAATATCCTTAGTCATTGAATTGTGCTCTTGATGTGATTCATCTAACCATATGATTTTATTATTTGTATGTTACATGATTACCTTAAAATATAAACTCATACACGTACATCTTACTTTTTCTGGCGAGGTTACCTTTGCATTACCCCTTTCCTATTCATATGTCTCTCAACATCAGTGAAAAAAAATGTATCATTAGTTTGTATTCTAACATACATTTTTATTTGATATATAATAACTTTATAGAACAATGGCAACATGTGTGTCGCATGTGCAAAAAGTTAGTTATAATATGTTAAAACTACTTATATTTTTATCCAATATGGATCGTTAGAGTATCTCCAACCAGTATATAAATCAAGTTGCTAAACTAAAATTTAAGATATCATTAGTATAAAACCAGCTTTCAATAGTTCCGTAAATCAGATCTCCAAATTTACAAACTTCTTATATTGGAGTCCCAAGTCGCTATATTTGGAGACCTCTTCGGCACTCCCGAAAGGTTGATTCCCGCCTGCTCCCGCGCCAAAATTGCAACTTCCCGCCTCGGTTCGGAGGGTCGTGGGTCATTTTGACGGTGATGCATTTTTTTGGCGGCAATATAATCCGCTTTCGCCGCCATCTCGTAGGAGAAGGTCCTGCGCCGTCAGCGATCAGAAGTCAGGCGTCGCTGTGTCGAAGGAAGACTCTAACATCGAAGGAAGCGTGTCGCCGCATTCGCGTCCGCGCGTACGAGGTTCGATCTCATCCGCGGCCGCGTGCTGTTCCAGCGGCGCTGGAGCCTTCGAGGCAGACGTTTGGAGCCAGGTGTAGAAGTTCAAGGAGCTGGACCAGCTGAAGAAGGGACAAGACAGGGTCAACAGAAGCAAAAAGATTCACAAGAAGATTCTCTCGCCTGTAAGCCAATTCGTCCATGTAGCTTATGATTCCGTTTCATCTGCCTCTCCCGTGCCTCAATGTTGTTATTTTCCCTTTGGTTGTTTCAGCTGTAGACTATCTCCTATCCTTGTGTTGATTCCCTTGGTTCTACTAAATTGATCAGAATATATATACGAGATTTCAGAATATGTGAGCCTGATATTTAAGAATAATTTATAGGAAATTTCAAGACTGATACAGTATGTTTCCCTGAAATTGTAGACTACCTTTCTCTGAAATTGTATATATTACCTTTGCTTTATACTGTACTGTGTTTTGTAGATACTGGGACAATGGAAGAGTTTCTACCATACACTGATTTATTGAATGATGGCAACTATGTGAAAGGAACACAAATGATTCTGGGCTTGTCAACGAAAATAACAGCAGGCCCATTAAGCAAAGTGACGTGTCCAGGTTTCAAATTGTTTAGAAACCAAAAAATTGGGAACGGTTGGAAGAAACAACCTTTTTTTACTATCACTAGCTACTTAGAAACTCTCTAAATCAGTATTTAGGGACTGTTTTTTTACATAACTATTAGAGATGCTCTTAGGTTAGAGCTATCACTATCAGGATAGTATTTTTGCTAATAATAATAATATTTTCCTTACATCGTCAATTAAACCTAAATAGTACTTGGGATAACAATTTGCTACACAAAATATGAGGTTCCTAATTGTTGTGATAACACACAACTTTATACAGCCTAAATTAACTTAAATGGAACATACAAACAAAAAGAGTATTGCTAAAACCATATTAACCCGCATCTTGTTATTGAGGGAAGCTCCGGTGATAATAAAGATACAAATGAATTGGGCTTGAGACCTATAAAATTATAGAATTGTATCAAGTTCGAGTAATTGGATGCCCACAGTTTCTCAATCTCTGTTGTTGAATTGCCGCCACGGTCATTCGCCCGCTCTGTAGGGGCTGCGTCGGCCTCTATGGTCTCTCAATACACTCTCACTATGCATGCGGCGACCGGCGAGCGGCGACTTAATAATCGGAATAGAATTTCGATTGATACAAACACTGATCACGACTTCCTTAATAATCGGAATAGATTTTCGATCGATGCAAACACTGATCTCGTAAAGCAGCATGCAGACGGTTACTGATTGAAATAGAAAATATCAACGTCTAGCACAAAGCTGCTAAGTTGATGGCCCACGATCAGAAAGCATTTGGCCCATGGCCCACATACCCCTTCATCTAAATTGTTTTCTTCCTTTTTCGTCTTCCTCACGTGAGCAGGGGCGTGGCCATGGAGAAATCTCTGCTCGTGGAGGGAACCTGGGGCTGCAAGAAGAAGTGGGGGTTCTCGCCGCCGGTAGCTGGGGCAGCCGCCCCACCCTGCCATATGGGGCAGCCTAACAGATATGGTATCTGGCAAATACCAGATGCTAATCATCACAGGTGCGAAACATTCGTATTCGTCATCTGTTGTACAAGAAGATGTTTTTATTGGATTACTTGGCGAGGAGATTTCAAAAATAGAACTCTATCAAAGTGTTATTTTGAAACAGAACTCTTTACCAATTTATTCATTGTTTAAGACTCTTCTAAATCTCAATAGATCTCATAGTTATTTAGGACTTTAGTTTACTCTCCCCAAACCTGAATAACGCAGTCAGCCACCTACGAATGCGTGGAGTTCTTCCCTCGTAGCCTCTCCTCCTGCTCCTCATTTTGCCCTTCGACCTCCACTCAACTGTTTCTCGGGTTCAGACTTCAGACCCAAATCCAAATCTCTTTCACGCAATCCCATCCAACTTGTCTCGGATTCAAATGGTTGCTAGCGAGTGAGAAGTGAGCAGTAGCCGCAGGCCTACTTTTTCTGTCCGGATTCATATGCCGTTCAAGGCTCCCCGGGTTAACAAGTCCGGAGGCGAGTGCCCACTGACTACTAGTAAATTTTGGTTAGCATGATAGTTGAAACTGCTAAGACATTTTGAAGTACCATGTGTTGCCCTGGTGCGGTCAACGTCCGATCATTTGTGTGCTCTTCTGCTAGCCACCTACACTACATGTCTCAAGGAACAGATCATATAATTTAAATTTCAGCTACTGGTTGAAAGCTTGCATGTCTTTTGAAGTTTTTTTTTTAATTTGAAGAAATGTCTCTTGATGTTACATGTGCCAAATCTGGTTGTGAGCTTAGGGTTTAATTTTCATTTACTACAGAAACTGTACGTATGTTGCAGCAAATATTCTTAGACAGTAATGCTGTAAAGGCATCCTAGCGTACAGCGTAGAGTAATCACATGAGCCATGAGAACTGGTGAGAAAGTGTCATTTGATTCAGTAGGTCGATTTCCAGTCCTACCTTGCAGGTAGCGTGGTAGCACCTATTGCCTAGTTTAGTGATTACATCTGCAACAGAGGAGCACATTTGCGAAGTTTGAACTTAAAAATGTGCCTGTAGATTTAGTTTATTTTGACTATGTTTCTATGCCTTGCTTCACTCCAGAAGCCATTTTTCGAACAAGTTCATTGTTCACAGTACACAGTCTACTTTCCTGGCATTTGAAATGATGGCACCATATCCTTATTAGTTATAGCTCATAATTAAAATATTGAATTCAAGTCTAATCTAGTTCCATAATTGTTTCATTTGTCTCACGATGCTGAATCCTGACGATGTTCTGCAGATTTATGTCCTTTTTCAATGAAAAATCCGGGGATTTCAGATGGCATTGCCAGTTGAAATGACAGCAAGCACTCTGTTATACAGAGGCTTTCCAAGGAATATGGTATGTAACCTGTGAAAAAACTTATTTATTTATTTTAGATGAATCAGCCAAGCTTTCTATGTATAAGAGATCATTGTGTCTGTTTTTAAGGCTAGCAAGGCAGTTTTAAACAACACAGTTATGATTTTTCTGTTTTGCTTTTGCCATTGTATTCTCATGTTTATCATCCACACAGGTGAAACATACGGTTCCCGTGCTGAAAGAAGTCATAGATCGAGAAGGTTTTCAGTGGCTCAGCATCACTTGTATCAACAACATCTTTGCTGGCAACATTTCCAAAGAGTTACTTTCCTGATGTATAATTGCCAGCTCCTAGTGCTACTAGCTCCTAAAGTTGTGGCATCCAGGGTTTGACAGACCATTGGTTGAGAAATCTGGTACTGCAATGGAGGTTGGATTTGTTCACTTCTACCGTAAACCTTACCATCAAGAATTTGAGACCATGGTGCTACTCAGGAAATTGAAGGCAAAGGTTTCTGCCAATATTGTTGATATAACGACTGAGCAGTGTTTCAATATTCAATTAGATAAAACACTAACTCCTGAGAAGCTCACAACACTTCGTTGGCTTTTAGCTGAAACTTTTGAACCTGAAAATTTACAAACTTGTAGCTTTCTGGATGATGAAGTACCTATAAGTTCATATGGTGTCATTCTTGAAGTCGGCCCCCAGATTGCATTTCCAACAGCATTCTCAACAAACGCTGTCACAATATGTCAATCTGTCTCTTTGGTGGAAGTGATTTGGCTGGAGAGGTTAAGAAGATACCTTTTGTGCCTTAAGCCTGGAAGTGACCCACTTGATGAAAGGCAGCTCAGTGATTTTGCTGCTTTGGTTCATGATAGAATGACAGAGTGTATTTATTCCATGAAGCTCACATCATTTCATTCAAATATAGTCCGCTCTGTTGTTCCAGTCATTGAAAGTGGGAAAGTAGCATTGGAAGAAAAAAATTGAAGATGGGACCTGCCTTTGATGAACAAGATATTAACTACTATACCCACCTCTCTAGAGACGATATCAAATGCAATTCAACTATAGTGGAACCTTATATCGCAAAACCCAACAGTGAACATAGGAGGCATGGACTGTTTAATGGAAGGTTTCTATTGGATGGAGAGACCACGCCAAAGCCACTGTTTCAATTAATGAAGAGTTCCATGAAGGACAAGGATATCTCCATTGCAATCAAAGGATTCCCAGTAAATAATCTACACCCAAAGATTCCTGGTTTCGCTTCACCGTTGTCCAATTCAATGTGTGAGCTTGATATTTCATTTACAGCAGAAACCTATAATTTTCCACATGCAGTGGCACCATACCCTGGCGCCGAGAAAAGTGTAGGTGGTCGCATAAGACACACACATGCCACTGGAAAGGGTTCTTTTATTGCTGCTTCTACTGCTGGTTATTGTGTTGGTAACTTCCAAATTGATGATGTGCCTGGGGAGGATCCATCTTTACCGTACCCATCAAATTTGGCTTCTCCTTTGCAAATTCTTATTGAGGCTAGTGATGGTGCATCCAACTACGGGGGTACCTTTGGTGAGCCTCTAACTCAAGGCTTTACAAGAAATTTTGGTATGATTTTAAAGAGGGAGCGCTGCGAGTGGCTGAAACCAATAATGTTTAGTGGAGCAATTGGGCTAATTGACCATGCACATGTATCTAAAGGGGACCCAGAAATTGGCATGCTAGTTGTGAAGATTGGTGGTCCAGCACATAGAGTTGGTATAGGTGGTGTTGCTGCCTCAAGTATGATCAGTGACCAGAGTTATGCAAAGCTTGGTTTGAATGCATTACCGAGTGGAGATGCTGAGATGGCACATAAACTGTACCGCGTGGTCAGGACATGTGCAGAAATGGGAGACAATAACCCCATTATAAGCTTTGATGATCAGGGATCTGAAGGTAATTGCAATGTTTTGAAGAAATTAATCTATCGGGATGCTGAAACTAACATCTGCTCAATAAGTGATAAGGACCGTGCTTCATCGTCAGTGATGGAGACATTGGGTGCTGAATACCAAGAACAGAGTACACTTTTGGTGAAATCTGGGGGTAGAACCCTATTGGAGTCACTTTGTGAGAGGGAGAGAATTCCAATGGCTGTTATTGGAGAAGTCAATGGCTGTGGAACACTCCTGTTGAGTGACAGTGTATCCATGGTGCATGCCAAGTTGAATGGACTTCCTCCTCCCACCCCTATTGAAGAACTTGAGCTTGACAAGGTTCTTCAAGATATCCCTCAGAAAACCTTTGACTTCAAGCAAATTTTGAAAGTCATGGAGCCTTTAACGATTGCACCTGGGGTGACACTTATGGATGCTCTGAAGCGTGTATTGAGGCTCCTTTCCGTCTGTTCAAAGCGTTTCTTGACCACAAAGGTTGATAGGACTGTGACAGGCCTTGTTGCACAACAGCAGACTGTTGGTCCGCTCCAACTTCCACTTGCTGATGTGGCCGTAATTGCACAGACATATACAGACCTAACAGGTGTTGCTTGCAGCATTGGAGAACAACCAATAAAGGGTTTGCTTAATCCCAAGGCCATGGCAAGACTCGCTCTTGGTGAGGCATTGACTAATCTTGTTTGGGCTAAGGTTACATCCTTTTCTGATGTCAAAGCAAGTGCAAATTGGATATATGCTAATACACTCAATGGGCATTGCGTGAATGATGCAACAGTTGCATTCGCTGACTGCATGAGTGAACTTGGTATTATAATAGATGGTGAAAGAGACAGTTTTTCCATGGGATGTCAGTGTGGTGGTGAGGTTGTCAAGGCTCCTGGAAATCTGGTCATCAGTACATATGTGACTTGTCCTGATATAACACTGTCAGTAACCCCTGACTTCAAGCTCGGTAATTATGGAGTTCTACTACAGATAGACATAGGTAAGGGAAAACGCCGTCTTGGTGGTTCTGCTCTTGCACAGGCATTTGATCAAATAGGAAATGAGTGCCCAGACATTGATGACGTTTCCTACTTGAGAAACGCATTTAAGGGCGTTCAAGAATTGCTGAATCAACGTATCATTTCAGCTGGCCATGACATTAGTGATGGTGGTCTTATTGTGTGCGCTCTTGAGATGGCATTTGCTGGTAATTGTGGTATTAAGCTGGACATCAATTCGGAAGATGCTAGTAATCTTTTTGAAGCACTGTTTGCCGAGGAGATTGGTCTTGTTATTGAAGTACACTCGAAAAATCTCAATTTTGTGAAGCAGAAGCTTGAAACTAGGGATGTATCCACTAGTGTGATCGAAAACGTTACCACCTCACCAGAAATAGAAGTTGTAGTTGATGGCAAAGTGCATCTCAAGGAAAGAACTTGGTATCTCAGGAACCTCTGGGAGGAAACGAGCTTCAAACTTGAGGAGCTACAAAGTCTGCCAGCATGTGTCAAACTTGAGAAAGGACTAAAAAGCAGAACATCGCCATCATGGTCTTTATCTTTCACTCCCAAATTCACAAAGGAAGAACTATTTGTTGCATCTTCAAAACCAAAGGTCGCCATCATTCGTGAAGAAGGGAGTAACGGGGACAGGGAAATGGCTGCTGCATTTTATGCTGCTGGATTTGAAACATGGGATGTCACAATGTCAGACCTCTTGGCTGGGAAGTCTTCACTAGCAGAATTCCGTGGGGTAGCGTTTGTCGGTGGTTCCAGCTATGCAGATGTGCTGGATTCAGCTAAAGGATGGGCTGCAGCTATAAGGTTCAACCATCTCCTCAGACATCAATTCCTGGATTTCTACCATAGACCAGACACTTTCAGTCTTGGTGTGTGCAACGGTTGTCAGCTCATGGCTCTTCTTGGATGGATTCCAGGACCAGCTGTTGGAGGATCTCTTGGTAAGGGTGGAGATATGTCCCAACCGAGGTTTGTTCATAATGAATCTGGTCGTTTTGAGTGCCGTTTTATCAGTGTGTACATTAGAGATTCTCCTGCTATTATGTTGAAAGGAATGGAAGGTTCTACCTTGGGTATGTGGAGCGCTTATGCTAAAGGAAGAGCTTACTTCCCGGATGAAAGTGTTCTAGATAATGTTGTTAAATTTAATCTGGCTCCTGTGCTCTATTGTGATGATGCTAATAACATAACTGAAACTTATCCCTTCAATCCCAGTGGTTCTCCACTAGGAATTGCAGCCCTCTGCTCCCCTGATGGAAGGCACCTTGCTATGATGCCACACCCAGAGCGTTCCTTCATGATGTGGCAATATCCATGGTATCCCAAGGAGTGGCAGAGGTTGAGAAGAGTGGCCCCAGTCCTTGGCTAAAGATGTTCGAGAATGCTCTGTAACGTCCCGCTCCTCCGAGGCCAGGCCCGCTTACACCTGACAGCTCTCTAGTACCTCAATACTGTCCTCACAGACCAACACTAGTCTTTTCTGCATACTTTGTACTCACTCGTGCACAGTCAGAATGACTTCCCGGTCGGTCATCCATTCCTCAATTGCTCTAGGCCAAGCACGCTTAACTTTGGAGTTCTTTAGGGATGAGCTTCCGAAAAAGAAGTTGCAACTTGTTGATATGAGTATTCTATCAATCCTATTAAGCTTTGGGCCAGGATGTTACACTCTCACCCCCTTAGAAGATCAATGTTCTCGTCGATCAACCCCAAGCCAGGAACGTCCTCTCTTGGCCACGTCCGTGTGCCCAGTGCCAGCGCATGTGCCATGCTGTGTGACCACTTTGGGTCCATACCAGTCATGCACACCATGCCTGCGTAACTGCGACCCCACGCGCCCGTGAAACCATGAGAGTCGGCTCTGATACCAACTGTAACGTCCCGCCCCTCCGAGGCCAGGCCCGCTTGCACCTGCCAGCTCTCTAGGACCTCAATACTGCTCTCACAAACCAACATTAGTCTTTTCTGCATACTTTGTCCTCACTCGTGCGCATCCGAGAATGACTTCCCGGTCGGTCACTCATCCCTAAATTGCTCTAGGCCAAGCACGCTTAACTTTGGAGTTTTTTAGGGATGAGCTTCCGGAAAAGAAGTTACAACTTGTTGGTATGAGTATTCTATCAATCCTATTAAGCTTTGGGCCAGGATGTTACATGCTCGAGAATGGTGCTCATAGTGCAGGCAGATCAAAATAATCACTGCTTTGTGCTTTCAACTTCTCAAGGGTATATTTCTTTACTGGTTTCAACCTTTTCATTTGAACTAGCATGCAAATGATATGCTCTGTGTTTTGCCTAGCTTCCAAGGATCTCATATATTCTTGTGTCTGAAGTTCCTGGTTCCATCTTAGATATCAGAATTCCTGTATCATTCATGTTTTAGGTCAAGTGATTACATTTCCAAAAAAATAAATAAAACTCTACAATGCATGGTTGCCGGAATGCTACTGATGTGCATTAATCTTCCTCTTATGCAGTACTGATGTGAGATCAGCTTCTATTGAACACACAGGGAATACACTGATGGACATCTGACTCTGCTACAGTCAATATCATTTGAAAAAGACTCGCAAAATACCATAGAAAACATAACAGCATATCATACTTCTTTCAGTATGTAATGCATATATGTGACCAAGTCTCTTTACGTTTTAAATCAGGTGTTTGCATTTCCAAAAGCAATGCTAGTGATGTGCAATAATCTTCTGCTTATGCGGTACTGGACGTGAGATCAGTTTTACTGAACATCCCTTATACAGGGAAAACACTGATGGACACACTTCGCTACATTCAAGATCGTTGAAAAAAGAACAGTATATCATACTTTCTTCCATTATGTAATTCATGTATGTGATCATTTCCACATTACATAATTAATATTTAAACTTTCTGTGATTTGGGTACAGCTCCAATCTAAAGCTTTGGGTAAGCCACAGGAGCTATCAGTATATATCTTATTTATTGTTTATGTAATACTGCTATACTCTTGCCAATCCAAATGTATTTTGTTCTGCATCAGGCAGCCTCTCTCTTATTGACATATAGTTGTTGTTAATAAGGATCCGCTATTCTCCTGTTTTTTTTTCTTGTTGTCAAAGAGTCACCATTCTCCAGTTCTTTTCTTCACAATCATTGAACAAACTTTAATTCCATATAGCAGCCTTGAGTATATAGATTCTTCATCATTATTACTTGAAGTAAAGAACCAGCGTTCACACACATACACACATACAGAAAAGGAACCAGCTCATATTGGTGTTAAATTCATATCACTTAGTTGAGGGCTTGAGGCCTGTAGTCATCTCAATTCTCAACAACATCCAGGAGTTTCAAATACGTAAATATTCAGCTCCCCGCCGAGTCTCAGTGTCAGCGCTGTGGTTGTGGAACTGAGATCTGAATGAAAAATGAAAATTCTGCTGGTGTGACCTGATAGTGGTGAATCATTGCAGTGGACTGAGCATCACGCCTGTGCACGCTGGGGCTAGGCCATAGCAGTTTTTGTTTTTGTTTTTTTATTTGAACGAACTAGGACATTGCAGATTGAAAAGAATAGATTATGTACAATGTAAACATTATATAAATTTTGACTTATGTGTAAAGGGGATCATATCGAGAGACGGCAACTATTCTCACTGCACGAACGAACTTTCGATCGAAGGAACCATATAATTTACACACGGTCGGCGGCCGTCGTTATCGAGACACGGATAATCAAACGGGACACGGGGCCACAGAGAGCTGACATCGTCCAGTGACCATTGTTAATTACAGGGCCGCGTCTGTGGGCAGCACGAGCCGCCCTCCGTGTTGGCGTCATGCGTGCAGCACGACGGCCCGGGCTGCGACGACAGCAGCGACCTCCTCGCCGCGCCCGCGCGCGCCAAACCACCCCGCGGCCACGTCCTCGCCCCGTGCGCGCTCGCGGCGACCAAGGCCATCACCAGCACCAGCAGCACGGCGCACGTGCGCTGGATAGAACTTGGTCGACTTGCACGGACGCCCATGGCCAGCACGCAGCATGCAGTGACCCGCGACTTGTTACTCGAGATCACTGAGATCGCCAATGCTAATCGGTAGGCGAAGAGTGTCCATGATCTTGGTTGCGTTGCTTGCCGTTTTCGATGGGCAGGTGTCGATCGGGGCACTTACGAGGGATGCGTTTATAGGCGCCGAGAAAGCGTGTGCTTGGAAATGCGGCGCGGTTTTCCCAGAGGCCTGTGCGAAGTTTGCATGAAGTTCTTCCGTGCTAGTGCTACCAAGTGATCCAATGAATGGCGTTCCGGAGCGCGCTGGGCACTTGGCGAGAATTTTCACCCGGGAATTCGGCCGCTGCAGCCGCGGGCCGCCGGTGGGGACTGGGGACGCGAAGAAATCGAGAGCGTTAACATGGGCCGGGCGTGCTGGTGCTGGTGGGCCGAGCCCCAAACTGAGCCGAATCGATCTTTTTGGGCTCGTTTTGCGACAGCCCGTAGCCAACGAAGCCTGTATGGGCCGAATCCATCTGTCTGGCATCAGGCGCAGGGGTTTAGGGCGCGTGCGGCGTGCACAGAGAAAGCCGAGGAGCATCTTTCCTCCTGCGGTCCTGCCCTTTTTCTCTCTCACTCGCGGCGGCGGCGGCTGCGTCCTCTCCCCCCCCCCCCTCCGGTTTCTCCACAGCCTCGCGCCGTCGGCCAACACTCTCCGTCTCCACCGGGACGACGCACGCCCGGCAGCCTCGAAGGGCTCTCCCTTCGTGGTGGTGGGCGCCTTGGCGATCCTCATCTGCCTCTACTGAACCGCGGCGTGGACGGACGTGGGTTCAGTTCGGCTTGCGCTGGTAAAGAACCCTATCTTCCTTTGATGAAATGGACTAATCTTTCCAATATCCAGTGTCTCTGTTACCGTCCCTCTATTTGCGACGCGCTCCGATCCGTATGTTTTGCTGCGCAGCGGATTGAGCGCTTGCAGCAGTGAGTCCGTTGGGCGTTGGCATATATATTTTTTATATAACTGCGTTGGCATATGTTTGGGCCTGGTTTAGGTACTAATCAAAGCTTCCTGGGAGAGTTTAGTAAGTTTGAAGGTGGATGTCAAATGGTCTCGTATTCTGATAGTTAGAACTGAGATATTTTTGAACTAGGTGTCACTGTCGTGCGGCCAATATTCTTTCACTTTATGTTGTGTGCTCTTCTGCTACACTTATTTAATGTGCAGTATCTCTTAAGGGGCAAAGAATGGATTCAGCTGTTGTTTTCTTACTGTTGCAACTATGTGTTAGAATAATTTGCAAGACAACTAGAAGATTTTTGTAACTTTTGAACTCTACTCCTCTCTTTAGTCTTTATTTATTTGGCAGAGCTCCTGACATGTTTCTTTTTTAAATGACACAATGAAGCTACCTTGTAGTGATAAAAGGGCAAGTAGAAACGCCAGATGGAAAATCGAGTACAAGTTTTGTTTCATATAGAATAGTCCTTATTCGTGTGAATAATCAAGCGGTAACAGACTTGTGTATTCACTATTTAAATTTGTTAGAAGAAAGCATCATAGATCTTGAAGTTAAAAGTAATTATAGTGAACACGTGGAATATGTCTTTGCTCATGTTTGTACACCCTAGTTTACATGTAAAACCTGTTTTGCATTAATTTGTTGGTAGCATAACTTTCCTGGTTACATTTCAAAACGATGGCACCATAGGAATTGAGTTCTAAAGCAAAACATAATGAGCTAGAGTCGATTTGTGAGTCTGACTCACGTTGATGAAATGTTGAAAAAGTATACCCTTCTTTCACTTATTGTTCTTACATCATTTCTTCTTTGCTTCATTCTGCTCAATCTCACTGTACATGTATACATTTCACACTTCATAATTACACTGTGTAATCAACACCTATTCTTGACCCATGTGCTGCACATCATCCTATTTCTGATTAAAAGTCCTTGGATCTCAGATGGCATCTCCTGTTGAAATGATGGCAAGCAATCTGTTACATCTCCAAGGCTTTCCCCAGAATATGGTATGGGACCTATGAGTTAACACTATTATGCATGCTCTGTTTTTCTGTCATTACTGCTATCTTATGCTTATTCTCTACACAGGGGAAAAAGTATGGTTTCATTACTGCAAAAAGTTCTGGATCTAGAAGGCGGCCCCGGATGGCTCGACACTGCTTTCATCAACAGCATCTTTGTTGGCCACGGATTCAAAGGGTTACACTTCCTAATACCCGATTGCTCCCAGCACCTAGTGCTGTGGCACCTAGTCCATTGGTCGAAAAATCTTATACTGCAGTGGATGCTGAAATTGTACACCTATACCGTAAACCATTTCTTCAAGAAAGTGAGACCATGGAGCTACTTAAGAAAGTGAATGCAAAGGTTTCTTCTAATGTTGTTGAAATAAGAACAGAGCAATGCTTCAACATTCAGTTGGACAATGCACTAACTCCTGAGAAGTTTGCAACACTTCATTGGCTCTTAGCAGAAACATACGAACCTGAGAAATTACAACCAGAGAGCTTCTTGCAGGAGGAAGCCTCTAGATGTCCTACTAGTTCTGTTATTGTTGAGGTAGGTCCCCGGATGACGTTCTCAACTGCTTTCTCAACCAATGCCGTCTCAATCTGTAAATCTCTCTCCTTGGTGGAAGTGACTCGACTGGAGCGGTCAAGAAGATACCTTCTACTTCTTAAGCCTGGTAGTGACCCACTTGATGAAAGGCAGATCAGTGACTTTGCTACTTTGGTTCATGATAGAATGACAGAGTGTGTTTATCCCAAGAAGCTCACATCTTTTCAATCAGATGTAGTTCCCGAGCCTGTCCGTATTGTTCCAGTAATTGAAAGGGGGAAAGAAGCATTGGAAGAAATAAATGTGAAGATGGGTCTTGCTTTTGATGAACAAGATATCAACTATTATACCCACCTATTCAGAGATGATATCAAACGCAATCCAACTACTGTGGAACTTTTTGATATCGCACAGTCCAACAGTGAACACAGCAGGCATTGGTTTTTTAATGGAAAGCTAGTGATAGATGGAAAGACCATGCCCAAAACTTTATTTCAGTTAGTGAAGAGTCCCCTGAAGGCCAACCATAATAATTCTGTCATTGGATTCAAGGATAACTCCAGTGCAATAAAAGGTTTCCAAGTAAATCATCTGCGCCCAATGATTCCGGGTTCCACTTCACCATTATCCATTATGATGCGTGAGCTTGACATTTTGTTCACAGCAGAAACCCATAATTTTCCTTGTGCTGTGGCACCTTACCCAGGAGCTGAGACAGGTGCAGGTGGTCGTATAAGAGATACACATGCCACTGGAAAGGGTTCTTTTATTGTTGCTTCAACAGCTGGTTATTGTGTTGGTAATCTTCGACTTGAAGCTTCATATGCGCCCTGGGAGGATTCATCCTTTTCATACCCTGTGAATCTGGCCTCTCCTTTGCAAATTCTTGTTGATGCCAGTGATGGGGCGTCTGACTACGGGAACAAGTTTGGTGAGCCTCTAATTCAGGGATATACTAGAAATTTTGGAATGAGATTGCCAAATGGGGAGCGGCGTGAATGGCTGAAGCCGATTATGTTCAGTGGAGCAATCGGGCAAATTGACCATGCACATATATCAAAGGATGATCCAGAAATTGGCATGCTAGTTGTGAAGATTGGTGGTCCAGCATACAGAATTGGTATGGGCGGTGGTGCAGCCTCAAGTATGGTTAGTGGCCAGAATGATGCAGAGCTTGATTTCAATGCAGTGCAGCGTGGAGATGCTGAGATGGCACAGAAACTGTATCGTGTAGTGAGGGCATGTGCAGAAATGGGGGAGGACAACCCCATCATCAGCATTCATGATCAGGGTGCAGGAGGAAACTGTAATGTCGTGAAGGAAATAATATACCCGAAAGGTGCTGAAATTGATATCCGCTCGATCGTTGTTGGTGACCATACACTGTCGGTGTTGGAGATTTGGGGAGCTGAGTACCAGGAACAGGACGCACTACTGGTGAAACCTGAGAGCAGAAGCCTGTTGGAGTCACTTTGTGAGAGGGAGAGGGTTTCCATGGCTGTAATTGGGAAAATTGATGGTTGTGGAAAGATTGTTTTGATTGATAGTGCTGCTGTGGAGCATGCCAAGTCAAATGGGCTCCCTCCTCCAACTCCTGTGGAAGAACTTGAGCTTGAAAAGGTTTTGGGAGACATGCCTCAAAAGACATTTGAATTCAAGCGACTTTCTCATGTCACTGAACCTTTAGATATTGCGCCTGGGGTTACACTAATGGATGCTCTGAAGCGTGTATTGAGGCTCCCCTCTGTATGTTCGAAGCGTTTCTTGACCACGAAGGTTGACAGGTGTGTGACGGGTCTTGTTGCACAACAGCAAACAGTTGGACCTCTCCAACTTCCCCTTGCTGACGTGGCTGTGATTGCACAGACATACACAGACCTAACGGGTGGTGCTTGTAGCATTGGAGAACAACCGATAAAAGGCTTGCTTAATCCTAAGGCCATGGCCAGACTTGCTGTTGGAGAGGCCTTGACTAATCTGGTTTGGGCTAAGGTTACATCGCTTGCGGATGTCAAAGCAAGCGGGAACTGGATGTATGCTGCAAAGCTCGATGGAGAAGGTGCAGATATGTATGATGCAGCTGTTGCATTGGCTGACTGCATGATCGAACTTGGTATTGCAATAGATGGGGGAAAGGACAGTCTTTCCATGGCAGCTCAGTGTGATGGTGAGGTTGTCAAGGCTCCTGGAAATCTGGTCATCAGTACTTATGTGACATGCCCTGATATAACATTGACAGTAACCCCTGATTTGAAACTTGGTAAGGATGGAGTTCTGCTGCACATTGACCTTGCTAAAGGAAAACGTCGTCTTGGTGGTTCTGCTCTTGCACAAGCATTTGGTCAAATTGGAAATGACTGCCCGGACATTGATGATGTTTCCTACTTGAAAAAAGTCTTTGAGGCCATTCAGGAACTGCTAAGCCAACGTCTTATTTCAGCTGGCCATGACATAAGTGACGGTGGTCTTATTGTGAGTGTTCTTGAGATGGCATTTGCTGGTAACTATGGTATTAAGCTGGAGATGAACTTGGAAGCTAGGAACCTTGTTGAAGCACTCTTTGCTGAGGAGCTTGGCGTTGTTATTGAAGTGCATTCGAAATATCTCAATATCGTGAAGCAAAAGCTTGAAGCAGCAGGTGTTTCAGCTAATGTAATTGGAGAAGTTACTACCTTGCCAGAAATAGAAGTTGTTATTGATGGTCAGGTTCATCTTAAGGAAAATATGTCAGATCTTAGGGATCTCTGGGAGGAAACAAGCTTTGAGCTTGAGGAGCTACAACGTCTGAAATCTTGTGTCAGACTTGAGAAAGAAGGACTCAAAAGAAGAACTTCACCATCATGGTCTCTGTCTTTTACTCCCAAATTCACAGATGAGAAGCTGCTGATGGCATCCTCGAAGCCAAAGGTTGCCATCATTCGTGAAGAAGGGAGCAATGGGGATAGGGAAATGGCGGCTGCATTCTATGCTTCTGGATTCGAACCATGGGATATCACAATGTCAGATCTCTTGGCTGGGAAGTCTTCACTGGAGGAGTTCCGTGGGATTGCATTTGTTGGTGGTTTCAGCTACGCAGATGTGCTAGATTCAGCAAAAGGTTGGGCGGCATCTATCAGGTTCAACCAACCCCTTATACAGCAGTTCCAGGATTTTTACCATAGGCCAGACACTTTCAGTCTTGGAGTTTGCAACGGTTGTCAGCTCATGGCTCTTCTTGGATGGGTGCCAGGATCAGATATTGGAGGTTCTCTTGGTACAGGTGGAGATATGTCCCAGCCAAGGTTTATTCACAATGAATCTGGTCGTTTTGAGTGCCGGTTTACCAGTGTGTCCATTGGTGATTCTCCTGCTATCATGTTCAAAGGGATGGAAGGTTCTACCTTGGGTGTTTGGAGCGCTCATGGTGAAGGAAGAGCTTTCTTCCCAGATGATAATGTTCTAGATAGTGTTTTGAAATCTAATCTTGCTCCCATCCGATATTGTGATGATGCAAATAACATAACTGAGACATATCCCTTCAACCCCAATGGTTCCCCGCTAGGCATTGCAGCCCTATGCTCCCCTGATGGAAGACACCTGGCTATGATGCCACATCCAGAGCGCTGCTTCATGATGTGGCAATATCCATGGTATCCCAAGGATTGGCAGGTTGAGAAGAGCGGCCCCAGCCCTTGGCTTCGGATGTTTCAGAATGTGCGAGAATGGTGTTCCTAATGCAGGTATATCATCAAATCACTACTGCTTTTATTTTTTGTTTGTGGCTCTCTGAATACATTTTTCTGTTATACATATTAACTAGTTAAGAAATCATTTCAGTATACCTTGGCTTCCTGCATCATAGTGGACTTTAATTAGAAAGGCAATGTGGTGGCAACTCTTCTGTTAGATCCTCTGCCCAGTTAGCCTGGCTAAGTGACAGTTACAAGCTAGCAAGACATCAGTTAGTTCTAAATGTCTAACGAACTTGCCAGAGTCTGAGTCAAAGTACTAATAGTTTTTTTTTTATGTTAACCTGCTAGGTTTGTCTATGATCAGGTCTATTGCACTTATTAAGCACTTCTTATTTATGTGCTTATGTTTACCTTTTCTTCCAGCTGTTGGACTGTATATAAGCTTTCATAGCTGGTTTCATTGCTCTTTGTTGTTGGTGCTGCTTGCCAGATGACGTTTACTAACTTCCAATTTCTATTATTTTGCAGAGCAGTGTCCGGCGGCTCCAGGGATTATGTTATCTCGGTGGACGTGTGCTGTCACTAACTTCCAGTTTATATGGCTGTATGTCCCAGTTGACAACTCCTGGGCTACCCAATAATCCACCATGGTTGGAAAGCTCAATTGAAAATTTGAAGAATGGAAAAGTTTCAATTGTTTGCTAGACTGCAATAATTGTACTTGACCTCTATATACATATTCGATAATCAATGTCTTTCTGATGGTTGCTAGTGAAGTAATGAGCCAGTGACTGCCATTTCTTGCGTTGTGTTTGCCTGCGATCTGAATGTAGATTTTTTTTCTGGTATTATTCTGTCTTGTTTTTAATGGTTTTGGATGTCAATTCTCTTTCTGGTAATGATACATATGGACTCAAACAAAGTGAAGGTTATGGTTTTGTCGTTAGTATGATGGGCTCACTTCTTTTCGGGACCGAAGCTCGCCCTCACCCAGATCCCGTTCGGAAAGACGCCCCCCAGCGACTTGGCCGGTGGCCGGCGAGTGGAGTCATCCCTAGTCTAGGTTAGGTAGTTTAGTTAGTTTAGTTTTTGCAGTAGTCTTCAGTTTGTATGATGGGTAAGCCTAATTGCTGCTTATGCTCCCTCCGGCTTGCCATCGTCGTCGTCTGGCTCTTCAGCGCCCTTGTCATGAAGCTTGCCGTTGTCGGAAAGTCGGAGCTCCAATAAAATCAGTCTCTGTTCCTCAAAATCCATCACTCGCCCCTCCAGTGCACCACCTATCTCCCTCCTCTTCAACGCCCTCCCTGCCATCCTAGTGACAAACGGCGACAACAGTACTCCGACTTCAGCAGCTCCGACTTCAGCCAACAGGCTGAGTGCCACCCATCTTGGAATCCTCGGCACCTACATCCTGCGTCTCGGTGTTCTAACACATTTCAAATCATCAACGATGAATTACTACCGAGGTGTCCCGCTCCTCCCTCAACCTTCCTATTTGATCAGTTTCCTATATAAAACATCAAAAGTGAATAGCATTTCAACCGTTGGAGTGCCATAATCGTTCGAACAGTAAAACTTTTTTACTGCAATAGTCAAAGAGGTCATGCCTGCACGTTTCTGAAAGAACACATCTAACTTGGCATTAGAGTCATCTTTGTCGAGAACTACTCCCTCCGTCCCAAAATAAATATCGCTATGGTTTTCGTGCTGGTCAAACTTTCTTAACTTTGATTACATTTAGAGAAAATATTGATAATATTTATATATCTAAATAAGTTTTTTATAAAAATAGATTCAATTATTTATCTAATGATACTAATCATATATTATAAATATTAATATTTTCTTATATATAATTGGTCAAAGTTAAAAGTGTTTCACTTCCCGAGAAGCAAGAACGACACTTATTATGGGATGGAGGGAGTAGTTGGCGTTGGCAGCACGCTTGAAGGTGCAAGCCTGCTACGCTGCGGAGTACTCTGATCAAGAACAGTTAAAGTTTGCACATTGAACGCCAAATATTGTTAGAGAATGACTTCGCTGAACACACAGGCACGTGAACACTGAACACGGAGCTAGCTACCGTTAAAATGTTTGTTGTATCCTAAAAATCTATGCTGAGCTTAACCGGCGTGAGCAACGGAGCCAACTTTAAGAGTGTCTTTTGTTTTTTTTTTTTGGAGATTTTTGTTATTTTGATCATGAAATCAATGAGCTTCACTAAAATGACCATAAAACCATGAGCACTTCGCTAAAATGACTATGAGCTATTTTCTAGATAAAAATGCTCTCATCCTTCTTCCTCTCTCTCCCCCTCTCTCTTCTCTCTCCTCTCCTCTCTCTCCTGTATCGGAGCGCCGCAACCCACCAGCCCTCGCTGCACCGCGCCGTCGCCCGCCGGCCTGCGTGGCGTTGAAGCGAACGAAGTGGGAGAAGCCATGCTGGTTGCGCACGACGGCGAAGTAGAGCGTGAGGAAGAGGAGGAAGGGCGTGAGCGGGGAGGAATGGAAGAGGCGCGCGGCGGGGGCGAGCGGGCCGAGGAGGGAGCTGAAGAAGGAGAACTGCGCGAGGAGGAAGCGGTCGTGATGCGCGCCATCGAGGAACGGGTAGAGGTAGGCCACGGCCGCCACGAAGCGGTCTGGCGCCTCCACTGTGCCGTTGTTGTCGTTGTTGTTAGAGGCGGGACGGCGGGCCCGTGCCGTGGAGCGGGCGTATGGTGGGGGACGAGTGGAGCAGCAGCGAAATGGTGGATGCCATGGAAGATGAGTTGGTTTATGGCGGCGCGACGGATGCGGCTTCCAATGCCTTGACGCGGGTGGGGATTGTAAAGATTTATCAGGGCGCGGCGCAGGCAAGGAGTTTGGATTGGAAAGCGACGTCGCAATAGTGCAACCGCCTCCTCCGAGCAGCAGGCGGCGACGCGGCACAGGGCCAGTGGGCGGCAGCGCTCCGGGGAGAGAGAGAGAGAGAGAGAGAGAGAGAGAGAGGAGAGGGGAGAGAAGAGAGAGGGCGAGAGAGAAAGAAGAAGGGTGAGGGAATTTTTGTCTAAAAAATAGTTCATGGTCATTTTAGCGAAGAACTCACGGTTTCATGGTTATTTTAGCGAGACTTACGGTTTTTTTTAACACGAAGCCTGCGATTTGATGGTTATTTTTAGCAAAGCCCGCTGATTTGGTGGTTAAAATAGCAAAAATCTCACTTTTGTGGGACATGAGACTATGCGAGCATCTTCAACTATGCCTCTATTTTTTCAAATAGATATTTAAACAGTGATATTTTGTTCTCTATTTTTGTTCAACTCATGTCAGTGACATTTATTGTTTGGTAGAGTCGACGGAAGCAAATAAAAAACATTATAATGATAAAGAATGGGATATGAAGTCGGTTGAAGCACGTTTTTGCCTCCAAATAAGATGATAGAGAGTCAGATAAAGGATCGGTTGGAGATGCTATGAGTATAGCTTTTTTTTCTTTAGGTGGCATGTCAGAAAACTCATTTAAAAGCAGTAAAGCAAAAGGGAGAAAGAAAGTATCACAATACATGTTCATGATGAAGAAACGAAACAATTAATTCGACATCATATAATGTGAAAACGCAAAAGGCACAAAAATGAGAGAAATTCAACAAAGTTTACATATGCTATTAGTTACTTCAAATCGACTTGATGGACCTACAGATTATTTTTTTAGAACGGGCCCACAGATTAAGTTGAAAACCTGGTATAAGTGTTTTTTTTAAGTGAAACAATTTAATAATATATAGTGCTTGGTTGACCCCAAGACTCAAGAGACTTACAAAAGTTGAGGTAACAAAAGTTTCCTGTCAGTCTTGTGCATTTGAACTAGCTACTTTAACTAATTAAGTCAATGATTTTTAACCTTTTTTACTGTATCTTTTACTTTCTTTATTTTTAAATTGTTCTTATCATTCATTTTTAGTTAACTTTGACCATTCGTCTTATTCAAAATATTATTTCAAATATATAAAATTTTAAGTTATATTTTAATTTTATTTAATGATAAAACAAACTATGACTATATCTATGATATCTTTTAAAAACTTTTAAATAAGACAAATGATCAATACTAACTAAAAAAAGTTAATAATGATAACAATTTAAGAACGGAGGGAGTAATATTTTTTACTCTCTTGTTAGTCTAGTGCACTTGAACTAGCTATTTTAATCAGATAAGTCAACGCTCTTTTAACTTCTTTTACCGTCTTTTTTACCTTTTTTGACTCGTTCTTTTTTGCTTTATTGTAGTTTCTTTTGCAGCCCCCTAGCAGAGTATCTTAGCTTTTAACTTAACACCGTTAGCATGCCGGTGCGTACGCATATATTTGTGATATTATTAACCTGTGGGAGTACTATGAGAGCAAGTGAACGCTATACAAAGCTGACCAAATACCGCAAAACTTGATCTTGCCAATCAAATAAGGCCCTATTTGTTTCTGCTTAGTTTCATCGATTCTCACATTTCCTGCAAAAATAAGCAATAAACCCACCAAATGCTCTGTTTATTTTCACTGATTCTCGCTTATTTTAGTCACCATTCAGAGTTTTGAACTACGATAATCAAAGAATAGCTAAGAGAATGCTAGGACAACGAAAGCAAGCGTTTTCAGGACCTTCAGGTACTCCATACGGACTTTATTTCTACGTGAGCTCCTACTGTACTATCGAGTTTGTCAATTATTGTAGCAAGACGAACCAAATAATCCTTCCCGCTCCCGTGCATGTAGTTATTAAACAGTATACCTAGAACAGAAGTTATAATACAATCCAATTACATTGGATTTATTTGGTTGATGATATAGATATCATCTTGTATAACTAATCTTTATTTCACATACTCTTTAGCATTTGCGACATGCAGCATTTCTTCATCCGTATAAAATCTGCTCTTCATACTGCCTTTCACCTCTGTAAAAGGATGTTCTCGATGAGGTACCTCATCATCCTCATAAAGGGTTACTCCACTATTATTTAAGTCCCCAAAATATCTTGAATAGGGTTCTCGCAAAAGCAGCAGCTAGTTGCCAACCATACAAAGTACGAAAAGTTAATTTACATGAGCTTGCAGATAAGAGCGCTCCGCTTTGTTTTCAATAGATATTATCGTCATCCTTTGATACTTTTGCACGCGTATCCTACACATGGTTCACTACAATTACCAACTATTTTGCAGCTCCTTTAGGATCAAATGACTAGTCATCCTCCTCAGGTTCAAAGTCCCTAACCTTCACGTCCGCATCTTCACCATACTGGATGCAGTTATCAATGTATGATAGCACATATTGGATGCTGTGAAATAAAACAAGGGGAGCTATTAGAAAAATAGAAATACAGGAAGATGAATACAAAATTGAAGAAACACAAATGGCATTTTGTAGCGACCTACAGGCAAGCATATTATTTACCATCCATGCATGGAAATGAATACCAGTTGGTAACATATTTCAGCTAGGGAAAAGTGATACAACTCATCTAATGTTGCAGTTGACCAGATTTAGAATTTTCCCCAAACCATGATTGAATACAGAAATGAAGTCAAGCATGATTATCATAACAATAGCAAAAGAACGATTAATATTATCATGTTAGCAATTCCTGAGTCTGATACTACAACAGCAGTGTTTGAGGTGGCAAGATGCAAATATGTTATCAATATGATAGATAAAAAATGCATCAACAGTAATGATAACAATGTAGCATGAAAAGGTATGGTTTCTAGAGAATTCGAGGTGATAAAAGGCTCCATTTGCCACACAATTTAGAAAGAATGTTTTTGATACAATGAGAACCGTAAATGTATGCAGAGTCTTGTAACATTAGGAAAACAAAAAGAGCTAAGGTTCTAATTCTAGCAAAAGAAATGGCATTACCTGCTCTCCTTTCTCAAGTCAAGTGGTATGAAATTCACCATGCTGTAGTCATCAACCTACATGATGAAACTGAGATTAATATTGCAAGCTGAAAACACCAAAAGAAGGTACAAAAGGCAAATAAAAAAAGATAAAAGCATGCAGTTGATATCAGTGATATAAGCAGCGTCTTGAAGTTGATTCAGATACAAGGAAATCAAGAACTACAGCATATTCATCTATAAAAATGTTCAAATTAGCCAGCCAAACCCCAAGGAACTTCGATGGACTTAACTAAAGCACTTGAGAATCGTCAGAAACTGAAATAGTACCATTACTAGATCAATTTGAACATTATGTACCATTAATTTTAAGAATTCCGTGCATAAAAATCCATCACAATCTTGAATATCTTATACACACATCCACCAACAAGAACTCAAACAAGCGGTGTCTGTTGATCACCAAAGGGGGCCTCATCAGAGCAAAATAAAAATGGGAACTTTTGATTAAATGCTCCTTGCAACCAGAAGTCTTTTGTATTGGGTAGGCACAATGCTACCAACTTTCATTAATAAACTTAAAGAGTAAATTCAAATAAAACAAAGAAACAAATCATAGGACACAGAAAAATATGTTTAAACAAGATAACACTGCTGGCAATGCGGCATTAAACCAACACTATAATCCAGCTGCACTAAGTGTCTAAGTCTGAGAAAGTCTAAGATTGGCAATAAATTTACATGAGAAGGATCTAATTCAATTCAAGACTACAATTCCAGTATTTATGGACCCATGACATCACTAAAAAACCTCTAATCATAACGATTCAACAAATAAATGCCTTCACAAAGGATATATTAAATTCACATGTCAATGAAAGGCATACCAGTTCAGCTAAACACTTGTTCAGCTTGCCAAACCGAGGTCCCATTTGTCGATTCAGCTGTGACAGAAGACTCTGTGCATTTGGGTCCAGATACCTAGAAATATCAAACTATCATTACAGAAACTGCTAGATAAAATTCTAGCATCCATATAAAGGAGAAAAACAAAACATACTCGTCTACATCTTTTTTGTTGGAGACCAGATCCATCTTTGAAAGGATGTTGATGTGAGGGAGTTCAAGCTGAATCATGGCAGAAAGAGAAGCCATACAGCCACTGATGTATTTTGTTACATCAGTAATGAACTGGACCCACAAAAACAAGCTGAGTCAGGTTTGGGTTTAAGATTTTCACTGTAATATCTTCTTTGTCAAGAGAAGTCCAATATTGATACAAACCTGCGAATCAAGAAGGTATACAGCACAAACATTGAAATTTTTCCGTTTCAGATGTTCAACAAAGTTACGCAGAACTGGGACATGAGTGAAGAGTTCAATCTGGCCTGGAAAAAAGAGATGCAAACCATTGTTAGATAATTTTATGTGATGGTGGCCACCACCTCTAGATATCTCAAATTCTCAACATTTATATGTATAGAATAGTAGAGAGAGATGTAAAACTACACATTTGCATTGGTGAAAACACTAGATATTATTCAAGAATGCATTATGTAAATGCTCGGTGCATGAGAGTACACTACTTGACTACTATAATAAGATTAATGGTTACTAGTTTCCTCAGGTCCATTTAAGTGGTAATATAATATATGGGATGAAATTGTGTAAATTTTAAGAGAAAAGCAATTGAAGCATGGAAACATGAGCTGCGAATATACCAGGACAATCAAACACAAGATAGTCATCATCCAAGTAGTTCTCAAGCTGTTCATCTAACCAATCATCCAAACTGTCTTCAAGGTGCCTGATTGTATGTTAAGAAAACAACATGTGACAACATACAAATCCTAATCCATGCACATATAAGTAATAGTAGTATCCTTCATGAACTACGTTCACATGACTTGGGTATTTTTGTTCTTCAGCAATCTGTCCAACAATTTCCAATGCCGTATCCAGTAACTTGCAATGATTGCTTGGCCACAATTTACAGGACTACTGTCCCAAGTGTCATGTAACTGAAACCTGTGCCAGACCTCAGGCAGTCAGGCCTCAAAATAGTGAAAGAAAATTTCCAGCTACAAAAATACGAGACTACGGCAATACCAGTTTCTGGCTGCAATGCTGCATCCCAACCCACTAATAAGAAATTCGTTCAAAAATTCAACAGCAACACATTTGCAAATGACACGCAACAGGGTTTTTAGTTCAGAACTAAAAAGCTTGGGAGAATACAAATGACAAAGTAAATGCTGAAAGTTTAAAACAAAAGGATACTCCATGCAATAGATAAGGCTACCGTTTGGTCCCATCCCAAGCTCCTCCATAACATCTTCCAACGATATCAACTCTCTAATATCTACAAAGATCCAAAAAAAAAGGTTAAATAAGAGCCATGCCAAATTTGTGCATACAAAGCATACGAAGATTCTTACCCATGTCCACAGGATAGTTGAAGTGCTCAGCAGCTGGGTCGAGATTGACTATATGAATATTCCTGCCCACAGTTTGGCAGTGATCGTACAAGCTGGAGCAGTAAGTTGACTGCACAGCAGCAAGAGCTAATTAGAGCGAGCCATTCGCAGGTCATCCGTAATGAAATATTAACCAACGGGCAAATCCGTGCAAAGTTTCGCCAGTTGTCTCACATGTGCAGGTGTACCCATCCCACGAACCATAAAAATGAAGTGAACCGCAGAAATATAGCAGAAGAAATCGCTTCATGTAGGAAGCGAACCACCACTAGAACAGAATTTTAAGCTAATATCACCAAAAACTAAAGCGCAGGCAGCTCAACCAGAGCCTTAATCGATAAGAGCAACTAAACGAATTCGCGAGGAACCCTAATCAGCACGGGGGATCAAACCAAGCATCGCGCGAATACGGCAACCCCTGCGATAGGCAAACGCAAAAGGGAGGGGACGGGGTGCAGGGGACCCTCACCTTGCCGCTCCCGGCGGGGCCGATGACGAGCTGCGCGTACCCCATGGCGGCGCGCGGGGTGGCGGCGTGGGCGGCTCGAAGAGGGGTTTGGAGTAGGTTTTAAAGAGAGAGAGGGGGGGGGGGGGGGGGGAGTGGTGGACAAGAGGAGAGGGACGGGGAGAGGGGGGGGGGGATTAGAAGGCAGAGGAGATAGCGGCGGCGAGGTAGGCGGCGCACCAGACGACGGCCGCGAGCAGGGTTCCGATTAGGGCGGACAGTGCCATTGAGGACTGAGGAGGTGGGTGGCTCGCTGCAGTGGCCCGTTCGGTCGCCTTGCGCGAGACTTCCCCTGGCTGGCCCGTGCGGCCCGGGCTTGTTGCGTTGCCAACTTGCGCGAGAACAGAGCAGGTTCAAATAAAAAATCCAAAAACGAGACCAGAACGATTGTCACGTAATAACACACAACTTGATGTTGTTTTTTCTTACATAGGTTTCGTTACATGAGCTCCCTTTTAGAAAAAAAAAATCATTCAGATGCAGGCTTACTGCGACTACCTACACTACACGAATAAATGAAAAGCCATATGTAATTAACAAACATATGAAACGATTGCACCGCAAGAACAAGAAACATCTTCTTCTTCTGTATACACTGACGGGTAGCTAGGGCTTAAGAGGCGGGACGCAGCCTATGTGCCTGTTGTAAGTACCGCACGAAGGCCTGGCAGCGTCCGTGCCTGGCCCCTCCTCCTCCTCCTCGCCTATCAGGACCCGACGCGCCAACTTGGAGCGAAGCACCACCGGCCCCAAAGATCGTGGTACCAGCGTCGACGACACCACGCGGTCGTCATTAGCGCTGGTCCTACTCATCTGGTCGTGGTCGATGCCCGTCTCGCGTTGAACCGCAGGAACAGCAGCATGAACCGGCAGCTGTTCCTCCGGAGCTGACCACGAGCCGTCACAAGGCTGGAAGAAGATGCAGACAGCGAGGAGCAGCGGAAGCGCGGCGTGCACCATCTTCTGGTGTTTTTGCTCGTCACTTGTGCGGTGATGCTGGGAGCAGACGAAAGCTGTGGGTCCTCGTTATATAGGCAGCGGAATGTTTACAGGTCGATACGATCGATGTGTGGTTGCTTTGCTTGGCGGAGAAGTTGGAATGCGGCACAGTAGTTTCTGTCAAAATGCCAAGGGACAAGGCCAAATGCACCATTCACCGCGGCCGGGTTACTATGGCACTTACAAAACAGGGGAAGGAATAGCAAAGACAGCCTTTTCGGCGCCGCGGACGCGTGCGGGCGCTTGTTTGACCAGCAATCGCTGGAAGCTGCATGTAAGGATCTTACTAACAAATTGGCTGGCCTCGCCACAAGTCAATTTCACACTGCCATTAGACCGCGATCATGAACTGCTGGCTGGCCTCGCCTGTCGGCACGTGGCGCCGGCTGTTCCGTGTGGGCGCGACACGTCAGACCGGAAGCGCACGCCGCATGCCCATCGATCTGCGATCTTGTCCCCGCCGCGCCATATTCTTTCAACGCCGCCATTTGTCGCCGACAATATCTTCGTCACAAGCGAGGCGCCGTCTTACGTGTACTTCCACGCCCGGCTCGCCTATTTGACCGACTGAACCTTCACGGCTTCATCTTTTGTCGTTGTGTCGGAGTCCAAAGAGCGAAGCCTCTGATAGTCAAACGCTCACGAGCGCGGTGGTTGGACTTGTACTAATAGTATAAGATTGCGGTATGTCGTTTGTTGACTTGGGGTTTAGTTTATGCTCTCGGTGCCAGGCAACGTGCCAAAAGGTCGTCCTGAGTCCAGCCAAGTAAAAGCTCAGCGTTTGATACGGGTCGCGGTATGTCGGTTGCTCGTCAACTTTTCGTCGACTTGATATAAATAAAACGGGAATGCTATTTTTCAGTCAATTGAAAAGTAACATTTTTTTAATCAATGATCTTTTTTAGTATTATTTTTTATTTATAGAATTATTTGTATTAATAAGTATTATGTATAGACTATAGAAAAGTTTTATCTTTTTATATTTATTAGATCTAGATCTAAGAGCTAAAAGTGTTAATTGAAAGAAATCCTCATTTTCAATCGACTGGAAATTAGACACTCCCTAAATAAATGGGCTTGCGACATACAATAAAACTTGCTTTTGCACGAAGAAGTGAACTACTAGTCATTAGTCAAGGTGTCGTCGGTCCGATTCTGCCCGAACTGGTAACAAGTTCCGACTCCCGACGATCGAGATCCGGCGTGTCGTGCGTCGTCAATAGTTTTTTTTTCAAGAAAAAAAAATCGCATCGTCAATAGTTTTTTTTTTTTTTTTTTGAACAGCATCGTCAATAGTTGGCGATCCCTTGTGATGACAATTTTGGTTTTATTCGTCAGGCCTCTGCTTTCCCCGGTTCATCGCCTGCCCACCGTTGCTTTCCAGACACGGGCAAAACAGGCTCGCTTCCTGGCAATTACACATGTTCATCTGTCTACATGGCAATCACCGTGCGGGCTGCATCTGCATGGACTGGAGTGCGGCGACCAACATGGCGATATGTACGTGCAGAGTTGTTGTGCATGGAGCAGTGAAATTTGACCAATGGATCGGATACGCGTCGCGGTATGTCTCGGTTGGCGAACCTTTTTTGTGCTTTAGGGCTCCAATGAAAGATAAGCATGCGACATACTACTCCTACTTTATTCAGACTGAAATGAATTCCAGCATTGAATTATTCTGACTGCAAGTAAAGCTATCTATCATTGCTCGGTATATAAGGCGGTCACAATTACAATTTTTTTCCCGAAAGATCCAGGGCGTTTTCCCGGCGTGTATTAATAAGTAGAACACAATTACAATTTACAATCTTCGACTTGGCTAACGTCCGGATGAGTTGTGTTTGTTGGATGAGCGATCTCCCCCTTTCCTTCACTTATATCTCCTCCCTCCGCTTTTTATCTGTGATATTAGGACAACATTTTACTGGATAACCTCCGATTTCATAACAACACAATGATAACCAGGGAATCTTATGTTTCTTGATTCCAATTCTCATCGCAGTTTACATGTCTTCATGTGTGGTACTCACGACTAATGCGTAATATATTTTTGTTTTGGCAGGCCTGTTTTTCATTCTGACCAGGATTGAGTGGATCATGGGCATAGACACTCAAACCTGATCACTAATTGATTTCGGCCTCGAATCCGAACTTTGCCAAAAATTAACTGTTCGGCACAGGAATGATACCTCAGCAACCTGATACTTTACTGCATATCACCTAACATTGGTTTGTTAGATTGAAATATCAACGGGTAATTAACCATTACTAAACCACATGATTTAATTGACTTAGTCTAATAATAATTACATCCCACTAATTCATAATTAGGGTATAGCTTAACTAACTAGAGCTTGTTGACGCCATAGATGCCTCTGTAGATGAAGTAGATGTTGATGTAGAAGTAGTAGAACAGTAACAATGCCTCCAAAACTTCAGCAACTTGATTAAAGATGGCAACGAGGCGTGCCTGCGGGCAAATACCCGAACGGTCACGGATTCGGGCGCTAATTTGTGCCCGTCGCGGGCGCGGGCAGCGTCTGAAACCCAATGGGCAAAAGCTTAATCCGCAAGAGAAAGTATCGCCCGTACCTGCATGCCCGCATACCCGATAAAATTTTGGGTTTCTTTCCTTTTTCCTCTTCCCATTCTACCCCAGCCGGCGCCATCCTCTAGATCCAGAGTTCCAGACGTGCTCCAGGCTCCAGCTCGCCCCGCACGCCCCTCACCCCCTCCGCTCCCGCACACCCCTCCCCTCAGCTCGTCGTCACATGCCACTCACCCCCTCTGCTCGTCGACACGCGGCCCTCCCCCTCCCCTCATTGCTCGTCCCCTTGTTTGGCCGTCACACGCTGCCCATTCCCTCTGCTCATCGCCATGCACCCCTCCGCTCGCCGCCGCTCTGGCCTCCTCCCCCATGGGCGACTCCGGCACGCTGCTCCGGCGTCCTCCCCGACAAACGAACCTCTCGCTCGCATGCCCCGCTCCGTCCTACTCCCTCGCATGCCCCACTCTGTCCTCCTCCCTCACCGCGCGCTGCTTCGTCACTCTGCATCGCCGTGCATGGTGGTCACGAGCGCGGGCATGATTGCGGGTACGAACTATCCACGGGTAACAGGCGCGGGCAGCATTTCCTGCCCGTTGTGCGTAACGGACGCGGGCGCGGGCACGGATTTTGGCTTGCGAGCACGGGCGAGAGGAAGCACTATCCATCGGCACCGTGCCCGTTGCCATCTTTAATCTTGATCTTCAACATGGAGAAGAAGCCTCTTGGACGCCTAAAACTTTACCTAATACAGAGTTGAACTCGCCTAGAAGATGGATCTCATCCTTCCCTCCAACACCCTCAACGGTCGGAATTTCATGATTTGAATATGTTAGATGTGATAGATAAAACTCAAGGGGTACCTCTGCTTATATATGGATATTGTGAGGACAGTGGCCGCAGGGCCGGCCTTGAGGGTAGGCAGGTGGAGCAGCCGCTCCAGGCCTCTAGAACCGGGGGGGCCCTCCCCAACTAATGTATGTATAGGTATATGTACAAGTATACATAGCCCATATTGGCTCAAAAGGAAGGCACGCATAGACCTGGCCTTGGCCTGGCAAGTGACAACGTATTAAGAAGTTGACGATTAGACGAATAGACCAAGAAGTTGAGGAGTTAGCCGCCGGAAGCCAGGCAACCATCGCCAGATCAGATCGCCCTGTTGTCTGCTGATCCCATCGTCCATCGACCTGCTGCTCGCATTCTCTCCTCTCAGGCTCTCAGCCTATCTATTCATCCAGTCCAACAAGGCGCAAGGTGCCAAGAGGTCAGGTACGGGGTGACCCTAATTTGATGACCACTTTATAAAATACATTAATTATCAGGGATGAATTTGATTTGTTTCTTATTACGTATCTTTTTAGTTCGGTCATGTCATCCAGACATATTATGATTCCGGAAGTGCAAAAAAAAGGAAGAAAAAGAAAATAGATGAGTTGATCGAATCCAAAAAGAGGCTCCATCAATAAATATTTTAAGAGTAAAACCACCACTACAAGGCACTCCGATACTGATCCTAATGCCTTGGCGATTGTTGTTGTGGATGAACACATTAATTCAGAAGGTGAAGGTAATATGAAATTAATTAATATAATTAGTTGTTTTTATATATGATATGCTTGTTACTGATGTTAAAGTTAGACTTATATTATACATATATATACAATTTTTATATAGAGAGGGGCCTTGATTTATAGTTTCGCACCGGGCCTCCGAAATTTCCGGATCGGCCCTGAGTGGCCGAGTCCTAATCGAATAAAACACCACCGATCATAGTGTTTAATATGAAAACATTAGAAAAAATATGACAGCCTAGGTGGATTAGGTTTGGGTGTTAAGTAATTGGAGTTTGAGTCCCAGATCAACTCCAACATGATTCACTGCATATCACAACAAAAAAGAGGAAAGGAATTCATTGCAGATCAAAACACAAGGTCGGGCACGAATCTTTGTGCACAATGTTAACATCACTTCATTATTGGAAATTTCAAGTTACAAATTCACATCCCAAACATGAGCAAACTTCACAAGAAACTGTTATATATCTGGCAGCTTCACTATAATTACAAGTTCACATCCCAAACTTTACCAGGTTGACAAAGAACTAAAAACAAAATGACGAGCATTTCATTTCTACCAAAGCACTCCCAATTATGTGGCAGCTTCTCTTCTCTAGGACCTGTTCTTCCTCTTACTTCTCTCCTCCTTGTCAGGTACTAGAGAGAAGAAGAGGATACCACGATATATAGCAGGATTATTGATAAGAACATATATATAGCAGGTATGTAACTATACTAGTGATGACCACCAGTCAGTCATTGTGCATGAAACAAGTTACGATAGTACGTATAGATGTCAAAATGCTTATATGCTGCTTAGGTGTGGTCATATTCTAACGAATTGCTTTTATGGTGCTGATGGGTAGCTAGGGCTTAAGAGCTAGGCGGGGTGCAGCTTATGTGCCTGTTGTAAGATCGGCACGACGGCCTGGCAGCCTCCGTGCCTTGTCCCTCCTCCGAAGGTCGTGGCAGCGTCGACGACGACGCCACGCCGTCGGCGCTGGTCCTCGTGTCGTGGCCGTTAGTCGTGGCCTCGCGTTCGACGGCAGGAGGAGCAGCGGGAACCGGCAGCTGTCCCGCAGGAGCTGAACGCGAGCAGTCGGAAGGCTGAAAGAGGATGACGATGCAGGCAGCGAGGAGAAAGGGAAGCGCGGCGCACATGAAGCGTGCCATCTTTTGGTGTGGCTGTGGCGTGTATCAGTGTGTGTGTGATGGTAGGTGTTGTACGCCAACGTGCCGTGATGGGAGCAACGACGTGATGTCTGCGGGTTATATAGGGCCCCAGCATGGTGTTAACGGACCGGGTCTGGCACGGTTGCGGAGAAGTCGACGCGGCAGGTGATCTCAACCGAAAATGGCATGGCTAAGGTACCACTCACTGAATTACACGTCTATTTAGAAAAAAAAAAGTGAAGGAAGTTTGTGAAAGTGTGAAGACAGCCTTTTAGCGCCGTGCGGATGCCTGTAGTAATCTTATTAGGGAACTGCCGCGCTTGGAACCGGAGTCCGGACGAAGTCACATTTAGGGTTTGTTCGGTTCCAACAGATTAGGCCGGAATACAGCTCAATCCGGCTGGAACAAAACAACCTAGAATGAAATCCCATTTATAAGAAAATTCCTGTTCATAAGCTAGCCAATCAGCATTCCCTCAAAAAAAAAATTTCCTGTTCGGTGAAGGCCGGCCCTGAATAAAATAGGGTCTTCCTCAGTCATTTTGTGCAGCTTGTGATCCGGGTTGATTCTTCATCTTTTGAAGTTTGGAACGAAGACAACCGAATCAATGATTCCTGATCCGGAACAGTTTTTTCAGCTGGAAATGACCGCACTGCCGTCAGACCAGGATCTCAACTCTGCTCGCCGACCTTGCATGTCGGCACGTGATCTGGCGGTTTCGTCGGCGCGATATGTCTTACGGCGATTAGCCTGGAAGCGCACGCCAACATGAGTTGTAGGCGTCAGCTAGCTCTGTGGACACGGCGGTCATCGAGCCTAGTTTCGCTCCTTTCTGATGTTTGCCTGATGCACTGATGAGACGCTCGCTTCAACAGCAAAAGCATTCTAAATGCAAGGACGTATTATTCTTTTATATGTTGGACGTAGCACAGTCAAACAGGACGAAACGGAGCTGAGATAGAACATGCCGATTCCAATCTGCGGCCTTAAGCCCTTCTAGATGTTGATGCGTAACCAACTAACCGTATGCGGGACGACTTAAACGATCACAAAAGAACCAATGAAACAGTTGGTGGGAGTGACCAAGACGGGGTTACAGGTGCGGCAGCGACCGAGCACGTTGTTTCTGCGGATGCATGCAGAGTGCGGGCACTTTCCTGTTTGGTTAGCATAGTCGCTGGGAATACCAATACAACACCATGAAAAAGCTGATAATAATCTTAGAAAATTGCCGCTTGGAACCGGAAGTCAAATCCACACTGTCGTCAGACCTGAATCTCAACTGCATGCTGGCTGGCTTTGGCGTTATTTGGTTGAGACTCCCCGGAGACCTGCGCGCATGACAGCGCATGAACTGGTGGAACATGATACCGCTTCCAGTCTGCTGCCTGGAGCCACGTCAAACGCGATCACGAAGAACCGATGAAAGTTGTTGGAGTGTCAAACGATCTTGCGTCGTCCCCGACCGACGTCGCTAGCACCGAGGCACCGTCGCTGTATGTGCACTTCCAACTTTCCAAGCACGTCGATCGATTGGCCAAATGAATCTTAAAATATCAGGAGATGCTCTAGATCGTGCAAGGTGCATGAAGTCATGAACTCTGGTAGTCAAAAGCGCACGAAGCGCGGTGGTTGGCTTGTATATTATAAGATAATTGTGATCTGATTGATTTTTTTTTTTTGAGTGAATGATCTGATTGAAATTCAACTCTACATTGCCGTATGTCTCTCGACATAGGCTTTAGGCTCTTCAGGCTACGTCGTCCCGATGAGTCCAGATCAAGTATACGCGCATCCATCGCTCGTCGTTTGATACGGGGTGGTTGGTCAACTTTCAAGCAACTACCTATTAAAATTTGTTTTGCGAGCAAACACCAAATGACGAAGCTGTCAATCTTCTCAGAAACTTGAAGCCACCAAAGGAAGTATGCTTGCCTCATGCCTGACAGCAGACCGTGAAGAAGTCAGCATATATATGCGCAACGAATGCCTCGTTTTGCTCCAAAAGGAGAAGAAAACGCTGGGATGTCTCGTTTGCTCATCAAATGGTCTAATATTTTCTTAAGCCGATATCAAATAGTCTAAAAACGCACAATTTTTAATATGAAATGAGTTTGAACCTTGAAGTGTTCATGCTGCATGTAAAAAAAATCAATCGTTATATTACTCGCCATGTACGCGCTGCTACACAAGAAAACTGTTTTTAATTAGTAAATACCCTCTTCATCCCTAAACATAAAAAATTCTAGATTTGGTCAAAGTCAAACTTCTTAATCTTTGATTGTCAATAGCAAAAGATTTATAAGTATTGATTATCTAAAATTTCATATATTACTGGATTTATCATATAATAAACTATCAGATTATAAAATCTTCTTTTAAATTAAAGTTATTTTGTTTATACACACACTAAAAATATGTTGCTTGAACCAATCTTAAAAACTGCGGATTTAAGGCGCTGGGCCGGGCCGGTTTTCGAGCGTGGGAAGGAACAGGGGAATGCAGGGGCAATAAATTCGACGAAAGTTTTGATTTGAGCAGTGGTGGACGGTGATGCCCGAAGCGGTCAGTGCAGCGGTAATTACGTACCTAATAATAGACTGATACACGATGCATTGCAGTTTTTCGTTCAGCTCAGATCTCTGATCTCCCCCGCTCACCTGACTTGCTCGCAGTAGTAGATTCGAAAGGGCCGGCAGTGTACGCTTCCTGGTAATTTCAAGCTCTGTACACTTTTCGAGGAATAACGCGTAGACGATGCATGTCGCCACGCACAATACGCCAATCGCGACGCGTTACACAATACACAAAAAAGGGGTGCGCTGCCGCACGGAGCGGTGAAAGTGCCTCTCTGTTCGTAAACAAATACGGCGATATCAGCACAGAAGCTGGCTGCCTGCTTTACATGTAGCCGTGAAGTTTGACCGAGGGATACGCGTCCCGAGTGTATGTCGATCGACGAGCATTTCGAGATCGTGTGCTTGAGAACTCCACAAGAAGATGGGGTTGCGATTTTTACATTAGGGGGTGTTCTTCTAAAATTTAGTTTCAAGAGTGTTTGTTTTTTAGGTGCGTTCGTTTTTAGGAGTTGAAGTTTAGTTCTTTCTGTTAAAATGATCCCTTTTATACTCCTAACTCCGGTGAGACTGTTCATATATAGATTATTAGGAACTTCCACTAGAGGCTTCTCACAAATAGATTAAGAACTTCCACTAGAGGCCCCAGCGCGACGAGCCCGATGAGCACGTAGACTGCCACCGCCGCTACACGGGGACCACGGAGGAGCTCAGCAAGCGCGGCAACGGCCTCGCGCTGCATCTGAGCGCCGCCGACGCTGGCCCGCGTGAAGACTCCTGCATGGAGCAAGGTGACGACGTCGACGGGGTCAGGGCAACGACATCGATGGGAAAAGGGACGGCGGACAGAGAGGTGGAGGCGGCTGGAGGAGAGGCGACGGGCGGAGTGATGAAGGGGGCGGTGGCGGCTCGAAGAAGGAGACAGCGGCGTGCGCAGAGCGTGAGGTGCAGGGGGCGGCGGAGTGTGGAGGAGCACGGAGAAGGCAAGGCACACGTGGAGGCGGTGGAGCACGCGGAGGAAGGAAGATGAGGCGACGGGCAGAGCGGCAGAGGGGGCGGCGGCGGCCCGAGCACAAAGGCGACGGGCAGAGCGGCCGAGCGGGATGAGCGGTGATAGAGAGGACGAGACAAAGGGGAGGGGTATTAGTGCGCTTCTGCATGGGCTCCAAGAAGTTTAGTCCATTTTAGCTCGAAATTACAGGCTAAAATTTTGCCTCCTTTTCAACCTATTTTTCCGCCTTAAGCTAAAGTTTAGTATAAGCTCAAGCTAATATGAGTACTAGAGTTTAGCACAAAGAAACAAACACCCCATTAATCTTGCAAAGATCGGAGAATCACATGACGGTGTGATATCAATCATAAGAAATTTGCCCCAACTAACACGCGTGCTAGATGGTTCTTGAGAACAGTGGCGAGTCTAAGGGGTGGGCCACGATCCACCTCCAGATTTAGCCCAGAAGCTATTTTTAGTACTGTAGCAGTTGCTACAATGCTATTTTTCATTTTTTTAAAAAAATATTTGTCGTTTTTCTGGCTCATTCTTCTGGTCCAATCTGCCTTTCGACTCAACCTCAGCTCTTGTACTGGACTCGCCACTGCTTGAGAAGTGCATTTCAGCTGGGCTTGAGATCCGCGTACGCATAATTAAGTGGATACTTCTCGTCACCAAAATACAGGGATGGACCACTCCGGAAAGGTAAAAAGAACTTGGAGCGCATGCGCGGCAATCCCCAGAGAATCTCCTTTTCTTGATTTCTATTGTAAGAACTCGTGCAACTATTAAACATATATATGAATTGCTCATCATTTGCATGCCTTCTTGTGTAGTAATATTATTAAACGACAAATGCGTAGTATACATGAAAAAAGTACATAATTTACGTATTTCACTTGCGTAGTTCTAGTATCTTCTACATTGTGCAATGCCTCCTCATCCCTAACATGCATGGAAGTATCACAGGTATATATGGAACTAACTGGACGTCGACTTCAATGTATAATAATGAACAAATAAACCTACGAATGACTGCACTCGACCAGCGGAAATGTCGTTTGAAGCAAGTGTCACCACCAACTAAAGACCGACTGGACGTATCTCGAGCCGGCAGAGTACTACTCCCACGCGCCCGCGCGCTGCTTGGTTTTGGTTTCTAGCCCTTGGACGCCGGCGGGCAGGGCCTGTTGTGCACGTCGTTGGAATGGCACGATGGCCCGGCCGCCGAGTCGCCGCCCTCCACCACCCCTTCTGCCGCGCTCTGGCTAATACCGCCGGACACGGAACCATCGTGATGATAACCATTGCCCCGCAGCACGAACGATGTGGTCGTTGCCGACGACGACGACGACGTTGTTGTCGCGCCGTCCTCGGAACGAGCCCTGCTTGTGCTCTCGTCCGACTCCGTGGCGTCGTGCTCGTGCGGTGCATCGCGGGGAAGCGCGGGACGAGGAACGACGGCCGCGGCGTGGTTCCGCGGCTTCTCCGGAGATGACGGTGGTGGTCTCGAGCAGTCGGCCAATTGAAAAAGGAGGCAGGCGGCGAGGAGCAACGGCAGCAGCGCTGCGTGCACGGGGCGTGCCATGTTGTTGCGAAACGTGTGTGTGTCTAGTGCGAGAGGTTAAGTTGTGCGTGTAGCGCCAACTCGAGTTAGCTCGCTGAGCTCTCTCGAGGCAGATGGCGGGACAGGTATGGCTCAGCTATATGGCGGCCTATGCAATGCATCATGCTCATGCACGGGTGCGTTTTATAGTAGCCGGCTCCCGGCTGCATGATGCTGTGGGTAGGAACTAGGAAGGGACAGTAGTCCATTATTGGAAAAAGAAAAACAACTCGTGCATGGTACGGGCTCCGGTACGGAGCGAGGAAGCCGATCGAGGTGATAGCCGCAAGGTAAGACCGAGTTACCGGCAACGTACACAATCTGGCGTCCTCAACAAATGATAATGGTGCGAATTACGAAACGTTGCGAGTTTTGTCCACATCAGGCGCGTGCATGCAATTTCGCTCGAGACTTTTTGGGACACCCTTTTTCCCCCTAACTAGGTGATCAACAGTCGCGACGCAGTAGCTAGACAGGCTCAAAGTTCCTGGTAATAACTCCATTTGTCTTCAGCATGTCGGTGGTTAAAATGCATTGACACTCGCCGCGTGTCATCACGTGCCCGCCAGCTAGCCGCCACAACGTGTTGCACAGTGCGAGTAGCTAGCCGGCCTGCGATGAGTTTTGTTGAGGCTCGCCTGCCGCGCGAGCGCTTTTGTTAATTTGTTTGGCCGAGCGAGGGATACGCTTTGGGGCACCGGTCGGTTGGTGCGAGTTTTCCTGCACGGGAACACCATGCAAAACGCGCTTGCGATGTGGCAAATTGTCACGTTTGTCTACCCTTTATCCGCTCAGAAAGAAGTTTTTGTCCGCTATCTTTGCCTGTTCAAACATGCTTGTCTCTGCTCCTATTATCCTTGTCAGGGAAAATGTTTGTCCACTCTTTAAGGAGCGACAATTTCAGTCTAACAAATAGTGCGATCTGCACACGTGGAGGCTCTTCGAGCTGGTGGTCAACCATGGCTGCAAAAAGTGTGCTCCTCCCTGACGGACAGCTAGACCAGAGCAACCGAGGATCGCTACCTTTGCGGCCGTTCGTGGGCTTTGACAATACCGCTGGTCGTTTTCGTTGAGACCTGAGACGTGTTGCTGCGCGTGTGATGGTGGTTCGGCCCCGACTTGTTGTGACATTGTGAGCTAGCTACCAGCCCACTGCTCGTTTGACCAGTGTAGTGTAGAGAGCTTCAGTCGATCGGATGGAGATCTGCCCTGACCTGCCTGTGTCGAGTCCCTTGAGATGGTGTAATTCATACTGTAATGCACATTTCTCTTTACAAATTAAAGCGAGTTTCAGCACGCATTTTTCTTCAAGTTTCTGATAATAATTTACATATAGTTTCTGAAGCGAAATATGGCACCTTAATTTACACGTAAAAAGGATACGGCCCTATCCTAAATCCTAATGGGCCCAAACAAAACAGAGCGACTGGAACATGTCTCTTCCAATCTGCTGCTGCTTATCTTATGCAGGTAATAAGGTTACAACTACAGACAATAAATAAATAAACAGATTAAAAAAAATTATATACGCCGTCAGTAAAACGGAACTGCCCGCATCAAACGAACAATTCAAATCGGATTGATTTTCATCAGTGCTTCGACGGCGGGGCGCAGCCATTGTGCACGTCGTTCGAGTGGCAAGAGGACTTGGCCGCCGAATCCCCGCCGCCCACCTCCCCAGCCAGGAACCGGCGCGCCATCTTCAGACGCGGCACCTCTGCTGCTCCGGTCATCATCGACGACGCCGCCTTCTCTTCTGCTGCCGGTGGAGTGCCGGCACCATCATCATCGCCCACCTCCTTCCTTGTAATCGTTGTAGCGATCCCTGTAGCCGCGCCGTCTTGCCCACGCAGTTCGTCGCCGTGGAGTGCCTGAGACACCGTCGCCGCGCCGGGCTTGTGTACAAGGGTGGAGGTGAGAGTAAACAGGACGATCATCAACTGGACAGTGCGCGGCGCCATCAGGCCTGGGGGTGGTGGTTTCAGCCTTTCTCTTTCTCAGGAACGACACCTCGATGAACTTTTCTTGGTTGGCTAGGTAGTAGGCTAGCAGAGTACTAGCAGAGGCAGCTTCTAACTGATCGAGCTATGAACTGCTGAAAACTATATGTTGATGCAGCTTTGGTACAATGTAAGTGGTATATATAAGGAGGTACGTACACTTCGTAGCTACGAAATGACCACGCAATGGACAGGAAACCATCTTCCATCGCGTTAACCGGCAGAGTGTGAACCGTGAACCATGAACCATGCTACCATGGCACCAGCGGATCGGCACAGGGCCGGCAGCTCAGAAGCAAAACGTGACTTTGCCTACGGAAATTACTGCGTACGTAGCATCGAAAGTTCTACACATCTCTCCTTCTTGACGAGAAACGTGCCCAGACACGCTCGTGAAAATTAAAAATCTAAACATACGGACCACTAGCATCACCTGTCGGTGGTTTATCTACTACAGGCATATAGGAGTATTTATAAGATACATGCAAGCGCGCGCCTACTTGTTCCGGGTCGTACAAGTATCGCATATAGTGCTTGCTCTACTAGCATGGACTTTGGAGTGAACATTCTTCTGAACGAACTGAGATTCCACGCGTAGGTTGGTTCTTGACTTCTTGTATACTATGAAATTGTGAACGAGCTGGGGAGATTCTCATCAGTGACCGTGCGCCATAATTTGACAGTGTGACGTGTCCGTTTCGTGCTCATGAAGCCAACCGTGACTTTGCCAACTGAAATTACCGCGTACGTAGCATCGAAAGTTCTAAACATATGGACCACTAGCATCACATATGTCGGTGGTTTATCTACTACAGTCATATAGGAGTGTATTTAGATACTAGTACACATGTCTACATGCAAGCAAGCGCCGACTTCCGGGTCGTACAAGAATCGCATATGCTCTACTAGCATGGACTTTGGAGTGAACATCATCATTCTTCTAAACGATTTGAGATTCCACGCGCACGCGCGGGTGGTTGGTTGTTCTTGACTTCCTGCACTGGAAGAAATTCTTTCTTTGACAGCCAGCGAGACAACAGGTCCGCTTTGAATTTGAACCGAGCTCATGTACGCCTCGTTCGGCGAACGTGTGTCAGTCTCGGACTCGGAGGTAAACCTTATTTAGGGAACGCAAGAGGTAAGAGCAGTTGTTAATTTGGTCAGATCCAAATCGATCGAAGTCGACGGCAAGGCAACACGCAGAACAAGAGCGGTCAGCAGCGCAAAAAGGGAATCCGGTTAGAGGCGGCTTCTTCATGGGCAGCCACGGCGAGCAGGTGGCGGAGGGGGCGAAGGCAATTAACGGCGTCTGGCTGCGTCATGGGCAACCCGGGAAAGCAAGCGCGCATGGAGGCGTTCAAGAAGTTGACGCCGCCGGAGCGGAAGCTGGTCTACGCTCGGAACACGGCCGTCGCGCACTTCCTTATGGACAGCTACGCCGAGACGAGGAGGTTGCTGGAGGAGGACCCGTTCAGGACCGATTATGATCGGAGCTCGACGCCGGAGTGGAGGGCAGAGTTGGCACGGATCCTCGACGCGTACCCGCTTCCAGACGCTATGGAGCAGGCTGGAGACTACATGCGGAGATATACTTTGCCCATGTAATTTGTGTTTGGTTCTGTGTACTTTTTTTTTTCTGAGCAAAGTACACGTCAGCTTAATTTGAACGATGTTAGTTTAACTTGCCATATGTATCACATGACCATATATTTCAGCTGTGTAATTACGATATTCAGGTGTACTAAATATGTAGTTTCGCAATACAAAGAGTTCGATAAATATGTGTGAGGATTAGCACACATAAATTACATAAAAAAAATTAAAGAAGTACAATAATAAGACGACATTTGATTTGTTGGCATATATACTATCCTTCGAACATGGAGTGCTGCGGGCGTAATAATGTACGTAATTATTTGTGTGCCGGTGAATCTACCACCAGCCGGGTTGGCCGTAGCTTAAACACGGCGTGGTGGCGAGCAGGGCACGAAGTTGGACGTACACGACGGCTTAGACGACGCCTTCGTCTCGCCAGCGCCCAGCAACCTGCGCGCCGTTTTCTTCAAATCCACTGCCGACTCGAACGCCGGCGCGCGGCGGCCGTCGTCGGCCCCACCTGTCCGTTGCGGGCCAACACCACCAGGACTGCTGCTTGTTGGTGGAGTTGCAGCAGGCTGCGACGTGAAGGCAGACGACAGCCACGCACCTGACGAACCTGCTACCGACTCGCGCTCCTGCACGGCGTGATCGTAGCCAACAAGCTTGGCTTCACGGCGCACGTCTGGAGGAAGAAGCGTGCGCGCCGCTCCCGGGGACGCCGCGCTGCAAGCCGAGCAACCGATCGGCCCGTGCGAGCAGAACGAAGTGAGGATAAGGGCTGCTACAACCATCGCCTTGCAGTTGTAGTTGCAGCTAGACGGCTCCATCGTCAGGATCTTACCGATGTGGCCGGCCGGCCTCGATCAACGACTCTGGAAAAGCAAACAGAATATTTGCTTATTCTGTTTGGTGATTTCTGCAAAGGGGTGGATCGGTAAGAGAGCTAGCTTGAGCCTTGATGGAGGCGGCGGCCTGTGGGGTGTGTGTGATGAGTAGTAGTTTTTTTTGGGGCGGGAAGGGATGTCGTGAGTAGTAGTAGGCCATGGCGTTGTGCTGGTATTTATACACGTCTGGCGCCCAGTGGATTGCACCCATGAGAATTTTCTCGAGAATGTGCAGGAAATGTGTAGGGTAACTTCTGTTGGAGTTCGCTAATAAGGAACAGAACATGCACACATGCTGCACACAATCCCGGATTCCCGGGTCATTCGTGACAACCTTTGTGCATGATATAAAACTGAAACCAAGAATCTTATAATGAAAAAGGAGATAAAAATGGAGTAAACTGAAAATCCAAAGGAAATCGTGTAGTAATCAAATCAAAAGAACGTGGCTCTTCTTGATGATGCAAAGTGTGGCGGAATATTCATAAACGGCTGCACTTGAGAGTCGCCTTTGCCCTTATGAGAGAGGAGAAACGAGGACCAGGGAAGTGACACCGAAAGCAGTGTAGTACATTTTTTTTTTGAACGAACAAAGCAGTATAGTATGAGATTCACAAAAGTGATCGTGTAAGAAATTACTGTGTTTCTGGTCCTTTAGACTAGTCTCGGGCGACAAAACACGACAATTTAGCGACAATCAAAGAACTTCCCAGAAATAATCCTAAATAAATCGTGGGCTGAGAGATAAGCAAAGACTATTACCATTTTAGTGGACAGGAAGTTAATTCATACTCTCATTTAGCCTTCGTTTTATCCAGGCAAAGATAACACATGGTTCATGTACAAGCAACAATCAAACGACTACGGCTTTACAAGAAATGAACATTGTTGGTGTCACTGAGCGCGAGCTTCAGTGTCACTAACAGAAGGAGTAAACATAGAAAGAAATTGTGAAAAGTATGAAATGGAACAAAGAGGCTCTTCTCACGTATCCGCAAAAAAGATTCATCCCGTTATAAGTAAGTAGGGGTGTTCCTTTTATAGGCCCGTACTTAGCCCATATGCAAATGACTATTTTATCCCTAATTACCTACTATATTCTTCGAATATTCTGTACAAAATGGTCATAAAGGATAAATCGGTCATTTCAGCGTGTTGGTGCCTTCCTTGTTCCGCACGCCACAACACGTGCTGGAGCCACGTGTTGCCCTCTTCGTGCCATGCCGGTTCTTGATCTTGCCCAGCGCGCCGTCCTTCGAAGGATAACGACTTCGTCCTCCTGGGGCGCGGAGTTACTGTCCGGAGGGTCTTGGTTTTACCGTGGCCTCCGATTAACACCTGTACCTCGAAGTTATGATTAATAATAAATAATAAATAAAAAGGATAACAATGTGTTGACTTTGACTTTTATTTGCAGCCCGACTTTGATGAACCCTCGAAGGATGGCCCTTCTATTTTAGGGCTTCGAAGTAGAGCTAGGTCTCCTACTGCGTAGGCTCGGGGTGCAACTTTTCGATCCCTCCACTGGCGTGTTTCTGATTGATACTTTTGAAGGTTGACGACTGCATCCAGTCTGTCGACTTCCATGAGATCCTTTGATTCCGCCTCTACAGGCTGTGTTGATTTTGCATTGAAGGTTCTAGGGCTTTGGTGCAAGATCTCCTCGGGCGTGACTGCCTCTTCCCCGTAAAGTAACCTGAAGGGCAAGTATTTGGTTGCCCTGGCTTCGGTCGTATTGTGCGACCATATGACCCTCGGCAGTTCTTCTGCCCACTTTCCTTTCTTGTCATCGAGGAGTATCTTTTTAATTGCCTTGAATATAAGGTTGTTTGCTCTTTCGACGGCTTCGTTTGACTGGGGGTGATATACTGACGCGAAGTCGACTTTGGTTCCAATGGAGTGACAGAATTCTTTGAACATATCGTTCTTGAATTGTTTTCCATTGTCGACTGTTATGTTCCTCGGCACTCCGAAGCGGCAGACGACGTTTTGCCAAAAGAACTTTCTAATTGTTACTGCTGAAACGTTTGTGATTGGTTTTACTTTGATCCACTTGGTGAAATATTCTAACGCTACAACTTCCCACCTGTAATTCCCCGGGGCTGTGGGTAGAGGTCCAACGATGTCGATTGCCCAGCGTTGGAGAGGCCATGATGGGGCTATGAGTTATATTGGCTGCGAGGGTGCTGACTGTCTGTTTGAGATTTTTTGGCAGGCTGCATCTGGTTGCTACTTCTGCGGCGTCCTTGATCATAGATGGCCAGAAGAAACCTTGTCTGACTGCCTTTGCAGCTAGTGGTTGAGGTCCAATATGTGCTCCGCAGATTCCCTTGTGTATCTCACTGAGTAGCTGGGTGCCCTCTGTTTTGCTCACACACTTAAGTAGTGGAGCGCAAATTCCTGACTTGTAAAGCTGACCCTCGATGATACTGCAGTTCCTGACCCTTTACTGCATTCTTTTGGCCTCTGGCTCGGTGTCTAACTCGTAAAAACCCCTAAAGTACGCAATTATTTGGGTTCTCCAGTCTTCGCTTGTTACTGCGTGTATTTGCTTGGGGTCCTGGATGACGGCTTTGGTCGAAGGTTCTGTGATTGTTTGAAAAAACACATCTTGTGGTATTGCCTCTTATCTTGCTACCAACTTGGCGAGCTCGTCTGCCTCCGTGTTAAACTTCCTCTTGATGTACTGTATATCGAAACCTTTGAAATACTTTTCCATGCTTCGGATGGTGTTGTGGTACTTCTCAAGCAATGTATCCCTGGTTGTGAATTCTTTGTCGTATTGGCTGGCAACGATCTTGGAATCTGTTCTAATTCTGCACCTCTGAACTCGGAGCGCCCTCAGTTTCTTGAGCCCTAGCAGTAGTGCCTCATACTCTGCTATGTTATTGGTGCACTTGTCCGTTTCTTTACTAAACTAGAGCCTTGCAGCGTATTTTATTTTCACACCTGTGGGCGAGGTGACTACTGCTGCTATTCCTGCCCCGGCCAGTCCCCAGGCTCCGTCATAGTGCACTGTCCACTCTGGCTCAGACCATGTTTGATTTTTCAAGTGTTATGGAGCTGTCCAATATGCTATGAAATCAGCAAGTACCTGCGACTTGATGGCACTGCGTTTCTCAAAGTCTACTACATGCTCTGAGAGTTCCATGGCCCATTTACCGATTGTTCCCGAAGCTTCTCGGTTGCCAAATATTTCATTAAGTGGGTGGCTGGTGAGCACTTTGATGTGGTGAGCCTCAAAATAATGTCACAGCTTTCTGGAGGCCATGACTACCGCGTATGCGATTTTTTCCATCTCGGAGTATAGCCTCTTGGAGGCGGTCAGTGCCTCGCTGACATAGTATATCGGTAGTTGCACCAAGAGCTCCTTCGGCTCCCCTTTAACCGTTTTGACAATTTTCTTTTCCTGTACAAGGACTGCACTGACTGCTGAATGGGACGCAGCAACATATAACAGTAGCACAGCCCCGGGCTCTGGGTTAGTGAGCTTTGATTGCTTCTCGAGGTAGTTTTTTAGTTCAGCGAAGCCTCTTTGCTGTTCTGGACCCCATTCGAAGGGTTGAGCCCCTCGGAGTGTTTGGAAGAAGGGCAAGCTTCGCTCGGCTGATCTGGATATGAACCGGTTTAGTGCCGCCATTCTGCCTGTGAGTTTCTGCACATCCTTTCGGTACTGAGGTTCTTCCATTTGGATGATTGCTTTGATTTTGTCTGGGTTGGCTTCGATGTCTTTGGCTGAAACCAGACAACCGAGTATTCTTCCTTTTCGGATGTGAAAAACATATTTCTCTGGATTCAGTTTTAACCTTGCTGCTCGAAGGTTTGCGAATGTTTCTGCGAGGTCTGAGATATGGTTGCCTTTTACTTTGCTAGCTACTATGATGTCGTCCACATAAGCATGTACGCTTTTTCCAAACTGTGACTCGAAGGCTTTCTGAGTTATGCGGCAAAATGTAGGACCGGTATTTTTCAATCCCTCAGACATTCTTACGAAATAGTACGCACCGAAGGGTGTGATGAAACTTGTTTTTTCCTCATCTTCCCTCCTTATCCGTATCTGATGATAGCCGGAGAAACAATCAAGCAGTGACAGCAGCTCACTCCCAGCTGCTACGTCCACAATTTTGTCAATTCGGGGCAATGGGAAATCATCTTTGGGGCAAGCTTTGTTGAGATCTGTGAAGTCTATACATATTCTCCACTTCCCATTATTTTTCTTTACCATTACGCAGTTTGCTAGCCAAGATGGGTATTTGACTTCACGGATAACAGAAGCATCGAGGAGCCGTTGGACTTCCACTCTGATAGCTTCTGTTTTTTCATCGGACATCTTTTGAAGCCTTTGTTTCTTTGGCCTGATCTTTGTGTCGACTTCTAGCTTGTGCTCTATGATGCTTCTATCCACACCTTCGAGGTCTATTGAAGACCAGGTGAATACATATTTGTTCTTACTCAGAAATGCTAGCAGTTTTTTCTCTTCTTCGAAGTCTAAGCCAGAGCCTATAATGACGAACTAGCCAAGGACTTGTTTGTCAAGGAGTACTTTTTTGGTTTCTTTGTCTGGCTGAACTGCAACCTTCTCTCTGTCGAGACATTGTGTCTCTTCTCTTGCATTCGCTTTATGCTGCTCACGAGCTTTTCGAGCTCTCTCTTCATCCTCTAGCTGCTCTTGGCTGAAAACCTGTATGTTATTACAGTTTCTTTCCCCCGGTGCATAACCTTTTTCTATGTCTCTTGCCATTTGTTGATCTCCTTTGACTGTGATAACCCCTCCGGCTACTGGAATTTTGTACCGGAAAGGTTGTGGCTTGGTTTGGGGGAGGCTCTGGTTTAGGCTGTGATAGATGTTGAGGCTCTTACTTTTGCCTTTATTGGTCTTGGTTGGGTGATGGTTGCTGGATTTGTTGTCTGGGTTGGGTGTATTGGTTGGACGGTAGTGTGGGGTGAGTTGGATGAAAATATGGGGATAGTGCGTAAAGTTGATGATGGTGGGTGCTTGGGTAATGATAATTGGGCTGAGTAGGCTGTGGATATGGTTGCTGGAGCCATGGATTGGATGATGTATAATTGATGGCTTTGGGTAAGGACGAAGCCTTCTTTTCTGCTTCCATCCTTTCTTGAATTTCTTTTGCTTTGAGACAAGTGGAAGTTTTGTGCCCCTTGTCCTCTCCACAGTAGAAACAGTATGGTTTTTTGGCCTGTCGGGTCTGGACTTGAGAGCCTCGGCCCCTGCCACGGCCTCGTTGGCCGCTTCCTCTGAAATCATTGCTCTGGTTGCCTCCGCCCATGGTGTCTTCTTTCTCTCCCTCGATGTGACCGATGAACAAAGGGGAGGTTTCTGTGGATTGCTTAGTTTTTCTGTACTGCGTTTCTTGATAGCCGCCTTCGTTGTGTGACTGGTTGCGACTCTTACTTTGACTTTGCTTGCGTCTCTTGTAATCCACATCCGTTATGATGTACTCTTCAAACTTTGTGCATAACATTTGCATGGTGTGTGGGGGTATCCGCGCGCAGTATCAAGACATCTGGCATGCTCGCATGCCTCTGAGTATAGAGCTTATTGCCGCCTCATCTATGACGCTCGGGGCCTGGGCTTCAAGCGTGAGGAATATTCTATAGTACTCATGTAGTTGCTCATTTTCTTGCCGGGCGATATTCAACAGCTCGTGCGATGGTTCCATAATGGTGCGGAACCCTCGAAAGCTTGCGACCACCTTATCCCTGATGTTTTCCTAGCTGTATAGAGACCCGGGGGGCAGGTTGAAGTACTAGTTGAGGGCGGACTCTTCGAGGGCACAAACGAATGCCTTTGCCAGTGTTACCTCGTCACCTCCTGCTGATATGATTGCTGCTTCGTAGCTCATGAGGAATTGTCTTGGGTCAGAATTTCCCCTGAATTTGGCTAGTGGTATCATTCTGAACTACGGTGGGTATGGAGCTCTTTGCAAACCTACGGAAAGAGGTGAGTCTTTATCGATTATGCCCGTTGTGCTTGACCTCGAATTGGCAGCGCTTCTGCGGCTATTGGCTGATGGCTTGGTGTGAGTGGTACTTCTTGCTCGAGGTACGGGTGGGCTTCGAGCATTGGGTTTGATTCCTGGCGACTTGCCCTGCCGATGGTTCTCTGGAGTTCTTCGACTTCTTTTGCCAGTTGCAGATTCTTGAGTCTGAACTGGGCTATATACTCTTTCTCTTGTAATGCTTTCTCTCTTTCTAATAGCACTTTGCTTGTTAGCTCTTGTTCTTGCAACAGCTGTTGCTTGAGTTGCTCGAGGTGCTCGGGTCTTTGGGCTAACAGTTCCATCTCTTGTGTTGCTGTCATCGAGGTTGGGGTGTTGCTCCTGGAGGGTTTGAGCTCGACGGTTGTTCGAAACGCTGTACTGGGTCTTTTAGGCCGGCCGGCGCTTCTTTCTGAAGCGATGGTTGCATTTCAGGGGTGTTCTCTTTTGTTACTTGCGATGTAGATTGGTCGTCAGCCAGTTGGGGGTCTCCTAGAACGCTGCTTCGGGGGGGGGGGGGGGGGGGGGGGAGTGCCACTTAAAGATAGCGGTCCGTGGAGTTGAGTCATCGTGAGCTTATGTACGAGCTCACAACACGGTGGGCGTCACTGTTAGTGTCACTGAGCGCGAGCTTCAGTGTCACTAACAGAAGGAGTAAACATGAAAAGAAATTGCGAAGGGTATGAAATGGAACAAAGAGACTCTTCTCACGTATCTTCAAAAAGATTCGTCCCATTACAAGTAAGTAGGGGGTGTTTCTTTTATAGACCCGTACTTAGATCATATGCTAATGACCATTTTGTCCCCAATTACCTACTATATTCTTTGAATATTCCGTATAAAATGGTCATAAAGAATAAATCGGTCATTTGAGCACTTCTGGTACCCTTCCTTGTTCCGCACGACACAACACGTGCTGGTGCCACGTGTTGCCTTCTTCGCGCCATGCCGGTTCTTAATCTTGCCCAGCGCGCCGTCCTTCGAAGGATGACGGCTTTGTCCTCCTGGAGCGCAGAGGTACCGCCCGGAGGGTCTTGGTTTTACCGTGGCCTCCGATGAACACATGTACCTCGAAGTTATGATTAATAATAAATAATAAATAAAAAGGATAACAATGTGTTGACTTTGAATTTTATTTGCAGCCCGACTTTGATGAACCCTTGAAGAGTGGCTTGCGAAGTGATCCCCCAACAAACATTAGTTTATATTTTGATATATGAATGAAACGGGTAATAAGAAAACTTAGCAACAAAAAAAAAGACATAGGGGAGAACAAGTCTTTCCTTCTTCTACTTAACACCGGCAGGCTCCAAAATGGATGGGAGTGGTGAATAAGGAGAGAGAGAGAGTTAACTTTGATCAGATTGATGGCTGGTAAGAAAATTATAAAAATTGTGTGGGTGATAAGAAACCTGAAGTTTTTATTATGACTGATAAGGAATTTGCCCTAAATCAAATCAAATGCTGTAAGATGCGGTGGAATATTCATAGACGGCTGCACTTGCTTTGCACTCGCGACCTGAAGGCCAGAGAAGTGACGCATATGCATACATGTTTTGACTCTCGGAACTCAAAAGTGCCTGTTTAGGAAATTACATTGCTTCCTGCCTTTTTGTCTACGGCTCACATGCGAGAAAACCCGACAATATCGCGGCAAGCATGGAACCTCACAGAAATCGATGATCCTAACCGGTCACCCGTGAATAGAAAGATAACACTCCGTGTCCTGCAAATACAACAGCATGCCTGCATGTTCTTGTCTCCATTTTTTCTACTTGAACTCAAGTGTGATTGTGATCGCAGCCACAGATCGTGCTAGCCTTTCATGACAACAGCGAGTTAGCACATCTTTTCCAACAGTACCTTGCCTGGAGAAGGTACCGTGCAATGCACCTTTCCAAGGCAAACAAGACGACAGGAGCCGAGTGGAAGTAGTAACGCATGACACGGTCGTGGAAGCTGAATGATCGTGTCACAGAATTATGCATTCCCGCTTTGTAACAGCGAGAAAGCAGGGGCTCGCAGGACATCGCTACTAGCTAGTGCTAGTATTTTAAGTAGCAGAATAACTTATATTAATTAACAGTAATTCAGTTCCAGCTTCCAGGTGTGCCTTCACCTATATCTTTGCTCGAGACAGGGCCTATGGCTATGCGGATCAGAATTTGTAACCTGCACTCCCAAATAAACTGTGTTCAATGACAGTAATCATGAAGCTGAACATAGGAACTGACACTAGCAGATTGCAGGAGGGACAACAATCAAGGAGCAACATGAAATTTGCTACTTCGTTTTCACAAAAAGAAAGAGGAAATTTGCTAGTGAATTTTGTATTCTTGTAATCTTGTACCATACCTGCAATCATGGACCATGGGCGCTGATACGGTATTTTATATTATCTGTATCGTATCAGGGACGTGAATTTTCATTTTTCAACTTACAAGATTACAAAACCATGGGCGCTGGTACGGTATTTACGTCTTGCGCCCTCTACGTTGGTGGTGAGTAGTAGGCCATGCGAATTCGCAAGCAATTTGCAGGAAATGTGGAGGGCGACTTCTAATGGAGTTTTCTAACGGCAGGAGCAGACCACATACACATGCCGCACACTATGCCGAGAAATGTATGTGCATGCTGTATCAGTGAAACTAAGAATCTTAACTCAAAGAAAAAAAAGCGAAGAAGATGGAATAAACTGACAGACAGTCCACAAAGAAAATATTGGTGCTTCATGGTGCCGGGGAATATTCATAGTCGGCTGCACTTGAGTCGCTTTGCCTTTGCGAGGAATAAGGAGGACCAGAGAAGAGAAGCGACGGACGATAGTATATACATGAGATTCTCACAATCAAAAAAGTGTCTGTCCATGAAATTGCTTTGTTCCCGATCCTTTTGCTTACGGCAAGCATGGAGCTTCCCCAGAAATCCTAAACCGTGGACTGGAAGACATAATCGTACAATACAGCACCATCTCTGCATGTACCTGCCTCCATTTTCTACTTGAACTCTTAAGTGATTGCGAGTTGCGACCTCAGCCACCGAACGTGCTTGGCCTTTCATGGCACAGCGAGTTAGCACAACTTTTCCATTAGTCCCTTGCCCGGAGAAGGTACTGTACAACGCACTTTTCCAATATACAAATTTAAACAAGGAGACAGGAATTGCATGGAAGTAGAAAGGTTTGATACTTGTCGTGGAAGCTAAAGGATCGTGACAAAGAATTATGCATTTCGGTTTTTTAAAACAAAACAGCTTTTCTCAATAGCAGAGTATCTTATATCGACCGAAATTCAGTTCCAACTTCCAGGGGGTGACTTCACCACTGTGTTGCTTGAGACAGGACCTATGCGGATCAGGATTTGTAACCTGCATTCTCAAATAGCTGTTCTGCATGCCAGATTGCCAGTAATCTTTGAGCTGACAGCTGAACATAAGAACAAACACTGTAGATTGCAGGAGGGACAACAATCATGTAGCAACAAGGACTCCTATGTTAACAACCCAATCCACGAATGACTCGAAAGCACAAGTAGCAGTATATTTCGCTAGCAATTCAGTACTAGAACTGAATAGAAGAGGAATGAGATCGAGAAGAATAGATGAGTACAGGAATTATTCTAGAGATCCTAGAGAGCCTAGGGATACATGGGAAGGAGATCGGGGAGAGGATGTGAGGAAGACGGAGAAGTGGCAGCCGTAGCTTGTTACTTGTGTTCTGATAATTCCTTCTCCTTCTCTCTTCCCACCTCATCCTTTAGTATGGTTGGACGATAGATAGTTGGGCTGTACACTTGGGCCGTTGTGGGCCGTTGTACACCATGGGCCACTGACGGTCCCTAACATCCTAGCCTTGATCATGTACATGTACATCTGTATCATAACAAGCACGTGGATTTTCAACTTGCAAGATCACCTAGCTTATAGAGGGATTTCAATCCACCATTGGCTTTTCATACAATTCAAGAAATTTTTTGCTGTTAAGCTAGCATTTTTATCCTTTCAGGCTGCATTTGAAAATTTAGACTATCGATGCTGGTTTCAAGAACTTCGGTTTTCATAGGTTTCTTTGCTGTCGTATTTTGTTTAATTTGATACTTAAACAAATGGTATTGTTGATTTTTCTCCCTATTTCAACCTGATGAACATAAACTTATGCAGAAAAATCGACTAAAACAAATATGATTATGACAGCGTTGTATGGATATGATTTAACTAACGTGTGCAGTAGTATTTATATGCTGAAGTATCTGATCAGACTACGGTCTTACATCACACCAGGAAGAGGTACCTTTGCAACTGAACGAAAAGAACATAATGAACTAACTAATAATACATAACTTAGAGAGAATCAGTAAAGTCCTCATTTATGTTAAAATCAAAGGTAGTTTCTACTGTGTTAGCCCTTTGAGAGTAGAAGCTTTATGGATTGGTCTTATTCCCATCTGATTCCTCTCTAACATCATCTGAATTCAGGGACCTCTACAAAATTGTGGAACAATGTATTAGGGACAATAAAAACAATCCATAAACAAGCAAAACGAAAGATCAAACCATAGAACGTTTAACACATATATCAGGATCTGAGGGCACATACCATCAAAAAGAAGAAGAAAAAAAGGTTTCAGGGCCCATACCATATTGTCCAAAAATACTGGACACTCTATGGGAGATCTACTAAATTTAGGCTAGGAGTAGTTTGTTCACACACAGTAACAAAGGTGCATCTTAGAGAACTGTTCTGAGACAAGCATGCCACTTTTTATTTATCTCGGTGTCCCATTGCTTATTACTCTAGGCTTGCATTTGATTTCAATGTATGCATAGACTAACAAATTCATAGTCACCAATTGAAGGACATAAGTAATCAATAGGGACTGCTATGGTGATAGTCAAATGGCTACCAGGTGAGGATTGTATCAAGAACTCTTACAGTGTGTTTTGGTAGTAGACTTGGTGGTGGAGGTGGCAGTTCTTCCCTCTTCATTTCATGCTTTGCCAAATGGTTTCTCGGAGCAGTTGGATGGCTATTAGTAGAGAAAAATAAGTCAGCCATCATAATTGTATGAGCACAACTACAATCTCTAATTAAACAACAAGCATGACATCAAGGCAAAACAAAAGGGGACAAAAATACAATGTTAGATCAACTAGATGGATCACACATGCCAATTTTGCCAGTCATATTGCACGTTATTTAAGTTCCTTCAAGCCCCTTTCTAATCAGAAGTAACCAAGGAAAAATGAATTCCAGCGTCTCTCAATCTACCCTCTAGATTGATAACAAAGATATAGAAATACAGTTGTACAAAACTAGGAGCAAGTAAAATTCCATCAAGTCCTTTCTCAACCAATACTAAAAAAGTTCTGAAGTATATACCTCAATCCGGAATGCTATATTAGTTTCACATATGTTGATGCTACTACTATTCCAGGTAACAAAATCAATGATATCCACAATTAACACTCCTATATTTCCACACATCCTGATTCAGGTTGCATCCCTTGATACTAGTGACACTGAGCTATATACTGGTTAATGGTCCACTGGTGATCAATTTAGAAATATAGTCAACTAGAATGAATTCAGAATGTTAGCATGATAATGTTATGTACAGCCTATAGGCAAACATGTCAAAGAATCCATGAATATTCAGGCAAATTTGTAAGTGATTGATGGATAATTCAACTTAATGTATTTGGTACATGAGATTACCAATCGGTCTTTTGAAGCAGCGAGCATCACTTTTAACCCTATCATTTTACTGTTACATCTAGCACAATATTGAACTAGTAACAAGAAAATTTACATGCAAGGTTTGTCAGTTCAAACAACATGGAAGTAGTTCCGCAAAAAGTTCTCCTTGCTAATCTGTATTATTGAAGGTTGATGTCCTTAAAAACCAATAGCCTACTTGATCATATGGATCTGAAGGAGAAAACAGAGATAGGTTTGTGTAGGTTGGTACAGTGTACACAGTCTGAGTTTTAAAAGGAACAATAAATATAGATGATAATCATAGGTTGGTTATTGCATGAGTCAAATTCTTACTTCGCTGTCTCCAAAAGACTTTCTAAATACGTGACATCTTTTTCCTTGCGGAGATTATCCGTAGCCTGAATGGGCAACAGTTTATAGTTACTTAGTTAGAATCTAAATAAACAAAGAAAAGCTACATGATTAGTAATTTGGTACAAAAGAAGATACATGAACAAATAGGTGCACGTTTAAATAGGACCAATATGTTGTAGTAGTTCTAAACTATTGGAGATAATAGAAATAGTTAACTTCTTAACACATACTGCACAGAGAAAAAGGCTATCAGAATTGAAGCATCTAGCCGGAATGCTACTGAAGGAAAAATAAAACTACTAAGCTTTAGAGCACTAACTTTTGAAGGATAGTCACAATTCTCCTCGGAGAAAAACTGGAAGAGTTCAAGGGTGCCTTCTAGCCCATATTCCTGTGAAAGAATATATCTTTCAGCAAAGTGAGTAATTTAGTCCAAAGTCCAATTGCAGTAGAACCATCAGGTCTGGTATACCGTTACATACTCTGTTGAACCCTCCATTTACAGAAATTTCTGCAATGGGCAACCCAAAATTGGTGCTATCATATTTGTCACAAAAGAGTGGTCTGTAGTCTTCATGCTTACAGCTACCTGAAGGATGCCATGCTGGTGACACAATTGTGAGTGGTTCTTCTGACTGGGACAAGGCTTTGATCTTAGCCTGGAAGTATTGAACAAAACACAGTTCACACATGTCAGCCAATTGATATTCGAATTGAAACATGAACATAAAGTGCTCATTATAGGACAGGAGACTCCAGAACGAAACACTAAATTTGCACAGTTTTCAGAATTTGACAGTCATTTCACAATGACATGTGAGACTGGGTAATTGACATGTACTGTAGGGTACTAGGGTAGGGTGGTAAATAATAAAATTCCTCATTATAGGACATGCTGCTAAGGTTGTATCTAGACTATCAATTCATGAATGATAGAAAGTACCAGCGCTAGATGCTTAAATCGCACCGAGTAGGATCTCGGAACTGAAATGGGGCATTATAAGTGATTATCCAGCCATCCATACAAATACGTAACATAAATACTAGCACAGCGGAATCTCACTCAAAACGATCTAAACAGCTGGAACAGCTAGCAGGCAGCTTACCTTGGCATCTTTGATCCGTCTGGAAATAGCCGACAGCTTCTCGCGTTCCTGGGCGGTCTAGAGACGAGCACAACCAAGAACATTTAGCAAAAGCCGAGAATTACAGCAGGACGGAGAGATCAAAAGGGGGGCTCTGAAGTTGGAGCGACGAGAGGGGATGGTGGCGCGCACTCGCTTGGATACGGCGTCGAAGACCTGGTCGGCGGCGGCCTGCAGGTCGAGGAGGGCGCGGCCGAGGTCGCCGTACCCGGCGGCGTGGGGCTGCCGGCGCCGGCCCCCGTCCTCCGACACCCGCAGCATCTCGTCGTCTCCCCTCGCCGTGACTGGCTTTCCGACGAGAAACTGTCCCAGCCCAGTCAGAAAACGGGCTCCAAGTCGTTTCACACAAAACAGGCTCGAAGTCCGGTGGAAAACAGAAGCTGGCACGGCCCATCGTGTGGCCCGGTAAGCAAGCGGCAACAGGCCGAAGTCTCACGAGCCCAGTGTTGTGTTAGCGGCCCGGTGACCGTTGCTTCGCTTCGACCCGACCCTCGTGACCGGTTTGAGTAGTGCTGTCTAAAAAGACTGTAGCCCGTGGGCCGGTCCAAAGCACGTAAAAAAAACACGGTCCGAACAATTTTATGGATCATGCTTGGACCGTCGGTCGAGCCCATGGACTAGCACGGCACGATCCATTTGGACATCAGCCCGGTTAAGCACGAAAATGATCCATGTAATTTAGCAACCCAACAGAAAAACATATTAGCCTAGCACGTTGAATCTGGCCTTGACCCAGTCGGCTTAGCCTAGGACCCTAGGTCATGAACGCATGACTCACGACCGACTCCTCCCTCTCCTTAGTCCTCATCCACGTCCCGGCTCTCGCGAGTCGCCGACGCTGCCGCTCGCCCCCGCCCTCTCCTCTGGCTCTCGCCCCGCCGCTACCTCGTCGGCCTGCCGCTACCTAGCCCGCTCGTATTGCCCGTCCGCTCCCGTCGTCACGCTGCTACCTTGCCCTCTCGCATCCCTCCCTCCCATCACGCCACCCTCTTCCGTCGTCGCGCCGCCCCCTCCCGTCGTCGTGTCGCCCGCTCCCGTCGTCACAAGGTCCCCTCCGCCACCTCACTGCCCGACCGCCCCGTGATGGTCTGTAACTGGGCTCGCGTGCCTAATGCACGTGAGCTGGCATGGCACGATCCGAAATTAATTACGTGTTGTGTTGATCCAAAATTAAGGCAGGGCCTTTTAGTGACTGAGTCGTGCCGTGCTGGACGGCCCAATTAGACAGGTTTAGTTTGAGCTTGCAACTCCGAATGGGACGGCAAGCCGGCCGCTGGCCAAGGCCGGCTGGTTTTTGGCCAGCTGCCCGGGTAAGCAGGTGCACGCGAGCAACGTTGCTTATTGCGGCATGTCGCGCCGTGCACGAGAATACGGTTCTCTCTGCTGAGGCTATTCCATTGGTTGAAGCACGTCCTCGTGGTGTACTGCCGAAAGAACGTGATACATACGAGCTAGCCAAATCAGGACGTGGGATGGTGCGTGCAAAGTAGTTGAGATTTCCATCAATTGTTTGTTAGTTTCAATAATCGCGTTTAGACTTTATAGATGCCTTCTGGAACGTCTTTTTTCCCCGTTCGAATTTGTGTTTTCTTTTCTTTTCTTTTCTTTTTTTTGGTGAAGCAGAATGCTACTGGCGTAAAAATCAGCAAATCACCCTGCATCGTAGACTCTCGGGTACAAGTAAACCGTAGCCGAAGTTTCCATACAACCCGGTCATTCGGTCCACGCGAACAATCAACGCCGTCAGGCAGTGAAACACACGCCATTGTATGGTTTTCATTGTACGAATACTCTGCTCTGCCTTAGCGCGACGAAAAGTTGGCGTTCACTTACAAGTTACAAACGAGCTTATGACCAAACCAAAGTTTGGCAGGATGTCAAAACCCAACACAAGTAAGAGCAAAAGAAACGACGAGATAAACAAAGGGGAAAAACTAGGCAGTGACGTTTGAACTCCCAATTGTCGAGCCGGCAAATGGCTACGCTGCCCATCGTGCTATCGGACCAGAAGAACCCATTTTGCTCCTGCAACTACCGGCGGTAAGCAACCACCACTTGGCACCGGCGTCGTTGGAGCGTAGTGGCGCGTCCGTGGTGCGGAACGCGCATCGCCATCTGCCGGTCGTTACGGTACAACTCGCACTCGCAGGCAACAACAAAAAACACGCGCGCCCCGTGCGGAGTCGTCGTCCCCTTCCTCCGCTCGCCGACACCGCGGCGCAAATCCCCGCGACCCCAAGCGACACGCGCCCCACCTCCTCGCCTGGCGGCTCCTCGCGTTTACCCAGGGCTCCCCTCGGAATCACCGCCGCATTCCGCGCCTCGCCGTGAAGATCTCGTCCCTGCGATGGAGGTGAGCGCCGACTCGACTCCCTAGTCTCTTGTACTACTTCTGTTCGCCTGTTGCTGTCTTTGTGGTGGATGCTTGTGCTTCCGTGCCTTTCGAGGTTGCTAATGCTGTTTGAAACAACTAGTTGGAGGAGCCGGGGAGGGGAATCCAACTGGAGATGTTTCTGCTGCGAATTTGCTTTGCTTTGGTTCTACTACTAGAAGTTTTAGGCCGTGGTGGTGACCAGCGTTCAGCGACTTCCGCGCGGCGGCATTGCCTCCGTTTGTCGTAGCAGCCACAATTTTCTGACGAAACCCACGCTCCTTAAGGCCTAGGCTAGTTGTTTCTCCGGAAGGCTGCTGCATCGCTTAAATTCTGGATGCAAAGCCAGGGGCTCTGACCAATGCCCGTTACTCTAATTGCTGTTGAATTCTGACCTTATGGTGTGTTTGATTGATGGTATGTGGATTGGATAGCTGCACGATGGACTTTTTCCGGTTTTTTGCCAAGAGTGTGCTAGATCTGATCTTCAGGGTTTCCCTCTCTCTCTCGTTGGTGACGCTGCCCCTGTCAATTCATGAAAAAGGCTAGCTAACGACCTTAAGAAAAAGGCTAACTAATTGAAGATTGTTACAATATTCGGCGATACTAGGTTCCAACAGTACTGCATTTTCCGTTTCAAAAAAAAAAAACAGTACTACATTTTCCTTCAGGCACCATCTCTATATTGCAAACCAAGTATCTATATTATGGTTTGGTCTGCTCTGACCAGTGGTGGATCCAGACTGAAATTGTAGGGGGGGCTGAACTACAATGTCTACTGCTGACCGTACACCATGTAAACGGTGACAGTAAAAAAAAATCAATATTATTTACTTTTGTGTTGCTTGAAATTTTTAAGAATACTATTTTTATAATAGAAAATAGACGTTGTTATGGCATGCTAAAAGGATATAGATAAATCAGAAAATGAACGTTGCTTGAAATTGCTTTGCTTGCTTCCAGGCCGGTGGATTGCCGCTCTCACTTGGTCTCGAGCTGCCATGCTGCTAGCAGTGCTACACACGAGCACCAAGCCCACTACAGCAGACATATAGACCCAAAAAAACACAGTCCACAGGAGAATATCAGGCTATTGCTCTCGCTTGACTATTAGGCTGGACAACAGACTATTTTTTAGATGGGCCAAATGTGGAAATCATGGTCCAATTCACGTTGCCAGCCATTTATGCGGCTGTCTTCAACCTCCAGCTCTACAAGTTTTTTCTTCCGTGGCAAAACGGTAGGGGGGGTGGGGTGAAGGGGGGGCTCCATGGTGCGGCCAGCAGTAGGGGGGGCTCGAGCCCCACCTGCTCCACCGGTAGATCCGCCACTGGCTCTGACCTGTCAGATTACTTTTTGTTTTCGGTCCTTTCCTTGTACTGTTTAGGAAGTTAGGTGTCAGCTTAATGAATGTTGTTGTTAACTTCTGTATTTACGAAAATTAATTCATCCTGGATCCTCGTACAGTGACAGCTGGTAGCCTGATTCACATTAGCGGGCTATTACACGTAATAATATTAGCATGGTAATTGTTTTGACATGTGGATTTTGATGGTGTAGATGGATCTATGCATTCTTTCCTCTCACACTATAAATTTTATTTTTCTTTTCTTTTTTGCTGTACTCAACTCATTGCTTATTATGCTATAGCAGGCAATTGCAAAAATTGCATCTTTTATAGCTATCCTAGACAAATACGAATTCTTTGAAAGCAAAAGGATACTCTTCGACCTTGTCATGTTTATGACAAGTAACCAAATGGTTTAGTGTCCTGTTGATTCATATGTCTCTGTGACTACATTAATGATTGGAGTTTGTTGTGGTTCATTATTCATCGTCTCTACAAAAGGTGCTCGAGTACAAGGTTCACAAAACCGCTGCAGTAGTGGTTTTCAAACTGAGAAAACCATTCGATAAACCACAAAAAACCAATAAAAAACCCGGTCTTGTTAGAGTACCTAGGTTCACAACTCCGAGCAGACAATCAATCGAGCCAAACTGGTTTTGTCGAAAACTGTGCGGTTTTCAACGGTTTTGTTAACAATGCTCGAGTATCCCCTGCTTTTATTGTACTCTATCAGCACCTAGAATCATCTGCACATAGATGAAGCAGATATGTATTGTCTTATATAATCGGCAGTGAAACTTGCATTTATTTCAGTCCGTGCACTATCATTTGTTGCGTAGAGTCTGTTCAGGATACACAAGTGGCGAACGGTCCTTCAGCCTAGTGGTTGAGGTGGCTTAGTAGCACCCCGAAGGTCCCGGGTTCTTCGACTCCCAGTGGGAGCGAATTTACCGGTTGGGGTAAAAAAAATCCCCTCGCTTGTCACCACGCCAAAGCACAGGTCTAAGGCCCGGCCTAGGTAGTGGTCGTCTCACACGGGCCACGGTGCCGCTGTGTAAGGGTGGGACAGGGGTTCAGGGGTTTTCTCGACCTACGTGAGAAGGTCTTCTTCTTAGCAAAAATGTCCGGGGGCTGTCTTACCCCCCCGCAGGTCGAGTTTTTTTAGGATACACAAGTGCATATTTTAGGCATCCAATATATTACACTTTGGTGAAACTTTTGTCACAGAAGACGATTGTTTTTCCAAAACGCATGTAACTTCCCTGCGTAGAGTCTTCTGTTTTACTTTTGTACATCCTTTGTGAAGAACTTTGTCCAACATATTTTTCCATGCTAAAGACCTTTGTATTGGAGAAAAGATTGTTAGACAATATCAGAATTTCTCGAGAAAGAAGAACATCGTGATTCCTCTATACCTAAAATGGGCACTAAAAGTCCACTGGTATAGATTATTTCTATCTCCTGCATATACAGTTTTCTTCTGACCGTCTGCCAAGTTCTATTTTCCAAAACAAAAATTTTCCTACTATCTATTTATAATTCCTTCTCTCCCTCATCTCTAGTCCTACTCCCGCTTCCAATATACGCCACCTGCCTCTCCTCTTTGGCGGCTGTTTCCACTCTGTTCTATCTAGCATTTTGTGCCACATATCCTCTTCCCAACTTGGGTGTGTATGTTGCAGTAACCACCTTTCAGTAAACCAATTCGTTCTGTATGACAGCTGCCTGCATTTATTCTTTTTGCCCTTTGATGCTTTTTTGGCATATTATCTAGATTTAGCTGTTAGAGCCTTGGAATATTAGGCCTTTGGGTCATTTAAAATTTGTAATTCTATTGTCACCTAATGATATGGCCGCAACACCTATAACCACTAGAATCATGATATAACCTATCTCCTTCCATGTACCAAGGTCCTAAGTACAACAGAAAATAACTCATTCCATTTGCTATCCTTTTATAATTTTTTTCACAGGTGAGGACAGTAAAAGTTAGCAACCTTTCATTAAGTGCTTTGAAAAGAGAGATAACAGAGTTCTTCAGTTTCTCTGGGGATATCGAATATGTTGAAATGCAAAGGTACTTTGTCACCATTTATTCTATTGGCTATATTTGTAATGGAGAAATTGAATAATGTTTCTGGAATTGTTGCTTCTGTCTTTGTCAGTGAATCTGACTGGTCACAAATTGCTTATGTTACGTTTAAAGACTCACAAGGAGCAGATACTGCAGTTCTTCTCTCGGTATGTTCAAGTTCCTGGAAGTCATTTCTTACTTAGCCATTTAGTTTTTCTGTTGCACTAGGATGGTTTCACTAATTCATCTCGTACGTTTATTTTGGTCCAAGAGACTTCTTACAATCTTTTGATTCCTCACTTACAGGGGGCAACCATTGTTGATCGTGCTGTTGTCATAACTCCAGCTGAGAACTATCAGCTGCCTCCCGAAGCACTCAAACAATTACCGGTAAGAATATATTACATTTCATGGCATGCCCATTGTTGCAAGTTACATCAAATTCTACAGAAACTGTCTCGGATCATGTGATTGTATTGGATTAAGTTTATCCATTGTCTCCCAAACTGAAGATCCGGTTGATTAGTAAATTGTACAAACATGTTGTTCTTGCTAGGAGAGTATTTGGGCATTAGAACTATTGCTCAACATTTTACTTGCCGTAAAGAAAGAATTCATCATTATAAACGATTAGAAGAAAATGTATTAATTATTTTACTGCTCTTATGTAAATTGATGTCAGATGAAATTTCCTCATCAGAGTGTTCTTTGCCAGTTTGTAAATAACACGGACTGTTAATGTAGGCATAATGTCAAGAATGCTGCTAAATTAGGCAGTTGACTGGAATCAGCCTGCGGTTGCAAATGAAATCCTAATTTAGCAGTGTTGATACTAACTTTAGAATACTTGATTTAATGATCACATTATAACTCAATTTCAGAAATAATAGTACTTTCTTTGATTATGTACTTATATATGACCTCTTTGCATCTGTGTGCATCTTGCCATTGGTATACAAAAGGGAGGAAATCCTACTGAATCTGCAGTCCGGAAGGCAGAAGATGTTGTGAGCAGCATGTTGGCCAAGGGATTTGTCCTCAGCAAGGATGCTCTCAACTTAGCGAAGTCCTTTGACGAGCGCCACAACATCCTGTCCAATGCTAGTGCCACTGTCACATCTCTAGACCGACAATACGGCGTGACTGAGAAGATTAATCTTGGCCGGGCCATTGTTGGCAGCAAGGTGAAGGAGGTGGATGAGCGGTATCAGGTGTCAGAACTCACAAAGTCTGCTTTGGCTGCTGCGGAGCAGAAAGCCAGTATTGCAAGCTCGGCCATCATGAGTAACCAATATGTCTCAGCTGGCGCATCTTGGCTAACCAGTGCATTTGGTATGGTAACCAAGGCAGCCGGTGACATGACCTCAATGGCCAAGGACAAAGTAGAGAGGGCTGAAGAGGAGAGAAAAGCGATCATGTGGGAGGATAGGAACGGGCTGGTCAGCGAGTATGCAAAGATCCATCTTGACGAGCCCTCTTCATGGGAACCTGCAGTTCTTCCTGTGGAATCAGTGGACGAACAGAAGCTCCAGGCTGTGTGACCCACCGAATGTCAACCATTTCTGCCAATGCAATTCTTTTGTCTCTCGCTCTATATATATATAGATGATTCTTTTCTCAGCTGCGCTGGATCAACTCAAAAGTGTTTACAAACTAGTGTCATGTAAATTTCAGAACTTTGGCCTTGTGTTCTTACGAGCTTTGTTATAGCGAACCACTGAATCTGAATGGTCTATTTGTCTCTGCTACTACGGGATGCTTCTGCTCTCTATACTCCAGCTTCTGATGCTACTGAAAACGGAGCAGAAGTGGTTTACCACAGTTTTTGCATCAGGACTCCTTTCTACCCCAGCAGTCCCTGTGCTGCGTGCCTAGCATTACTACAATGTGGTGTTAATTTCTTTTCCTGGAGAATGTCCCCCCCCCCCCCCCCCCACACACACACATTAAAAAAAATCAGCTTGATTCTGACATCTCCTAGGCACATTGTAGGCTGACGTACACATACACGTCTGACATCTCCCTCGTGCTTGACGAATACTTTCCTAGTTCTGTAACAGTTGCTGTTTATTCGATGTACTAATCCTTTAGTGTCTGGATCTGACCAATGGTAATACTAAGCTACTACTGGTTCGGCTAGGGAAAGAATTATTAGTTGATTAGCTTCCTGGCTTTATGAAATGCTGATGTGGGTTGGCTCTAGGGGAGAATAAAATTTGCAACTTGCACAGCGCAGATAAGCTTCCTACGCGTATGATCATCCATAGCCGATAAAGTTTTGTAGCTAACAAGACCCAACCACGTTTCATTGCGATCCAGATCATAAAATGAAATATGACAACCATGACCACTATGGGTCAAATTCATTATATATAGCCTAAATATTTTTAGTACAGACACGTTGTATGTGCTACATGTGTCTCACGGTCGTGCCTGACGGCCTACGGCGCACCACGTCCGTTCAAGATTGCACTAACATCAAGCCGTCAAAGTCCTCTCCATGTTTGCGTTGTTTTGCTGACTACTGGCTACTGAGTAGTTATCGGCCTCTCCCTTTCTCTCTTTCATTATCTGAGCCTATCTGTGTCTTTGAAAATATCTCCTGGAAATTTAAAAAGAAAAACCGTACTCCTACGTCCTGCTTGAGATAGATTAAAGATGCTAGTGTTCGTCACTGACGGCGCTTAAGACCTCCGAGCATATTGGGTTAATACCTCTGCAAAAAGATTGTATACTGGATTATTAACCTAAGTGTACCTCTATTAAATCCCTCTTTCGAACACCTGACCTCCACAAACAATATTATTTGGAACAGAGGCACACTGAGTTTATTTGGAATAAGTTGAGGCACAATAAAATCCAAAACTATGAAAGATTTGCAACGACCTAAACTTGTTGAAAATCTGGAACCTGGATACTTCGAAGGAGATATGTTATTGTTATGTACCTCACCGCAAAAACGTTGTACAAAAACCGAGTATTATTATGTACCTCTCCATCATATAGGCTCTAGACTATGGCCAAGACCAACATTCCAGCAAATCTCCATCGAACTCTAATTTCCTCAACACAGAAGGACAAAATCTATGTACTTGTAGATCCACTTTGCAATTAAGTTACTTCTGAAATACTTCACATTATTGGTTTTTAAAAAGAATGATTTACTAACGAGGACATGTCTAAATGCCAAAATCTCAACACAGTTAGCAGCATTATGGATCTCAATAGCTAAAACCAGTTGGTATAGTAGTAATGGCAGTCATTAGTCGGATAGCAAATGTGACGAAATTTCTACATCCATCCGCTCAATTTTGCAGATCTTAGGTAGTTTTTTTTTTCCATGCAAACACCTATCTTACCTTACCTACTAATCATAAATATTAAGGTACTAATATTGCGATAAAAAACAGTGATGTTTTATGAAGTTAAAAAAATGATAACACTGGAACTTTGCAACCATTCAACTGGATCATAAAGTCGTTTACGTTGCATTAACCTATACTAGCGTTTACATAATATCATTTTTTAATAAAAAAACAAATACAGGAGGGAGAGGCCACTATATTTCTCGATACAGATAATGAAGGACTTTTTTTAGTTTCCTTTTGATGTTGGAGCTAGTTGTTTTTTTGTACTACATCGTATCACTTAACAATAATGTCAACTTTTATATATCATGCATCTGCCTGAAGGGAGGATGGCCGGTGGGACAATAAATAGAAATGGCGTTGTGGAATATGCAATCTAATCATCAATACCATATTTTGCCATGATCTAGTAGTAATTGATGCAGCCATCACCCGATACTATACATATTGTATTGGAAAGGTCAGGTAACCTATGTTATGCTGATCCTCTTCCTAGCTTACCGGTATCTCTCTTTTCTGGCTCTGTCATCTCAGTCTCAGTCATCACAAAAAACGATAGCTAACAGAACCGACTGTGACCTCCCTGAACAAATTACAGGTTCTTTTTATTTTGACGGAAGGCTGCTTTTAGTTATGGTAGTAAAGAAATAAAACATTTGCATACTCATCAGTCAGGAGTGTCAAGTATTAGACACATCTGCTCAATCATGCGTACTTTTAAACAAAAATGCACATCCCTTTGGCAAATCACATGCTTGAGATGTGAAGCCTCTAAAATATAGCCACTGCATTGCATTGTGTTCATCGTTCCGCAATTGATAGATGCCGCAGAAGAGTGAAGGCATGCCTAATGTAGTAATCTTGCAGGCGATAAAAAAGAACCCTTAGAAACATCTAAATTCGATGCTATAGGGCCAATTAGCAGCATTCCGAGTGACAGATAGATGGAATAATCATGATCCGCTTAGTTGAAGCCGGACTGGAAGCTGAATCAGGTTATTATGGTGCTGATGCATACCGAACTTTTTAAGGAATTGAACGGGCTCCGCCGTCTGCATGGCAGGTCAGTTTTCAGTGCCACGGCTGCATGCGACGTTGCCAATGTGATGCACGGACGGTTGTGACGGTTTAATTTGATCCTAATCGACCGTTAAGATTGTTAGATCCTATCGACAACGTCGCTGTCGTCGGAGGAGAAGACGGAGGTATGACTGATGACTGACAAGATGTACGTCGTTGAAAGGTCGTCTCCATCTCGACCGAATCAGCCGTCGATCGGATTCAAGCCTTGAAGCCACTATTCTAGTGCCACTAACGCTCAGCGGGATAGTGACAGTGAAGACACGATTTTGTCAGAGAGAGCCGCTGTGACATCTCAGTGTCTCATCTCAATTTAATTAGCATGCCAGCATAGAATTTGAGCTCAAGTAAAGCACGAAATAGTAGAGCCATTTAACAAAAAAAATTTAGAATTTCCTTTAAGTTAAATAAAACCCCTGCAACCAAAAATGTGAAGCAATTTAAATTTTTCTATAAAACATAAGCCAAATAATTACATCAGAAATATAAGAATAATACAATAGAATTTTAGCCAAGAATTGAGAATTTTATCACATTAGAAAAAAAAACCCAAATAATTAAATTAAGCCAAGGATCAATTCAAGTTTAAATTTTAAATCTAATAAATTATTTCACCTTTTGGCCAAATAAAGTTTCTCATTAAATTCTACAAGTCATCAGGAGCCCAAATATAAAATTTTAGCCCTTTTTGACCCCTGGAGCTATTTAATTTGAATTAAAACAGAATCGATGACCTTTTTGTAAACTATTCAAAAACCTGGGGGCCCCTCTGCAAAAGTTCCTGTCTCCTTCCTCCCGGCGCTCCCTCCCGCGCGCGCGCCTGCGTGATTCTCTGCCGCCGCGCTCGCTCTGCCATCCTCGGGACTCGATCCCACACTTCCGTGCGCCCCCCACTCGTTGCCGTCGCATCGCCGCTGCCCCGCGTCACCTTTCCCCCACCCGAGGCCGTCGTGCCCTGTCGCTGCTCCCTGTTTTCCAACGCTGCCAATTGTCGTCGTCCTTTTCCTTCCACCCCGGGACTCAGAGCTGCACTCACGCACCCGACCAACATGCTATCCCCCTTCGCGGCCCCTGCCACCGCACCGCACGCCGCTAGCTGCCGCTGAGGTGAGTCCTCTTTCACCGCCTCGGGACTCGCCGCCATGGCCGTTGCCACGCTCCCTGATTCCTGGCATCAGGCCGCTCCCCCTCGAGCGACAGCACTCGTCCCATCTCCGCCGCGCACCCCACCACAACATGCCGCTAAAGGATGCAGGACCGAGTTGCCTTTGCTGCCGCCGTGCTGACGCGACCTTCCCCTGCCATTGCCGCAGCATTGGAAGTTCCGCGGTGCCTCTGCTGCTCCCGGCCACCCGACCACGCGTGCATCCCCTCTACACGATCGTAGCATCCCGTGACACCTCTCCCGGCCTTGTTCGGCCTATAAACAACCCCCCTTCCCTCCACCATTCCCGCATTCCCCTGCTTCTTGCCTTTGCCGCCACCGAAAGCTTGAAGCTTGCCTCGCCACTGCTCCGCAGCATCCCTGAGCAAGACCAACTCCACACCCACCGGCGCCTAATCCCCCACCAGCTGCCATGCCGATGCCTGCCCTTTTGCTTGCAATAGCTGCGTGAATCGGAGTAAAATCAGAGAAGTGCCCCCCCCCTCCCCATCGATCATGTCGGCGCCGCCGCAAAATTCCTCGCCTCTGGTGAGCCGTATCCCCTCCTTCTTCTTCGCGCGTATGCTTGATTCACGGCCGATTGTGCCTGATCTGTTTCCCTTTTTTTTCGTACACAAGATCATCGGCATTCCATTTTTCCCCGGCCACCACCTCTGCTCCACCGTCGGAACCGCGCCGCCTCGCCGATGAGCTCTGTGCTCCGGCCCTCCTCCACGCAAGTGAAGGCGATGCCGGTCTTCCTTGACACCCCGTGAAGCTCTAGGCGAAGACGGAGTCCCATTTCGTGCCTCGTAGCAAAAACGCGGCGTTCCTCCTCCGCCGCTTGTTGTCGACGACCACCTTTCGGTGAGATCCCGACCTCGTGATCAACACCACCCACTCCGCCTTGATCTGTTCTCCATAACCGTGCGTTCACGGCGAGCTTTCACCGTCTATAGTCGCTGGCAGCGAGCCCTCCGGCCGCACTCCGCTCCACCGGTGCTGACTGACGTTTGCTGGAAGCCTGCGTGGCTCTGACATGGAGCCGATGTGGCAGCTAACATGGCACCCACGTGTCTTTAAATAAACCAGAAAAACCAGAGAAATTTATAAAAAATGCTGAGAACTTCTAAAACTCATAGTAAATTCATTTCAACTCCAATGGACCTCAAATCAAGTTCTATAGTTTCATAATAATGGGCTCTGTTTTATAAAAATGATAGCAAGCTACTTATGTCAAAGTATTTTTTTTTATAATTAGTTTATCTTGTGCAAACATCAATTAAATTCTTATAAATTCTAGAAATGCAATTTAATTCTAATCTTTTGCATGCACTATTATTTCGTGCTACTACATCACCCTGAATTTTGGTTAAGCCAAAATTGCCTTATTTCATGCACTTTGAATTAATTAATGCTTTAACTTGAATAAATGCTAGTAATTAATTTATTAATGTCCAGAAGTTGTAACTTGGTAAAAATGAAGTTCATGTATGTCCTTGTTCATGATAAATCACTCAAGTTCAGAATCATTTGTTTGCTATTTTAATTGCATTACAGTTCATAAAACTATTATAACCCTATCTAAATGGTTAACACACATAAAATAATGAAACTCTAATTTGGTTCTTTGAAGCATATGACCTCTAGAACATGTTAATAACAATGTTATCACTTCAACACTGAAGTCGTCATGCATGCATCATATCATTGCATATAACGGTGTTACGACAATACCGTTAAACCATTGTTCCTATATAGGTAACGACACTCAGGAGCAGGAGCCGGACTTCCAGCAGGACCAGGAGTCCGGAGAGCAGGAGTCTACTGTAGTTAAACACTTGTGCTGATCCAGGCAAGCCCCGATTTGCATTCGTCTTTTTAAAGCTTTGCTAGTTTATATCACTACTAGTGTCTATTTTTGTTTGTTGCACTAGGTCATAGGAGTTGATTGAAACCCACCTTGCATGTTACCTCAATTGACCTATGCTACTATTATCAGAACCTTGGTAGGCTCGGTACTATATTGCTATGCTTAGTTAATAGTTTGGTAGATATTATTACTAAGGAATTGACTTGATCACTAAATTTGAACTTATAAAAGAAGTTTACTTTTGATGTTATGACCGGGCAGGGATTATGCATGTGTAGGTTTGCAGCAACACATGGGTGTTGACTGTGGTAGTCCTGCCTTTCCCATCCTAGGACCCGTCCGTGGTGGGCCCCTTGATCAAGTTTTGAACATCACCGAATGCATGCTAGTTTATGGACTAGTAAACCGACGTAGCATTAAATACTTGCATTGGAGCACGGCTATGGTGCGTTGGTTGTTTGACCCTTCTGCTGCTGGAGTAAGCAGTCCATACCGTGAAGTACTGTTGGCAGGACGGCATGCCCACTCGACGTCACTGGATCCGGGTAAAGGTGTGAGTTTTTCTTGTGAAAGGTTGTCATATACGACCTTAATTGGTGCGTACAAGTCGTATATTTCGGGTTTTCCCAGCTGGTGTAAATCAATTACAATTGCTGTCCCTCGCAGTAATGAGTACTGCTTGGTCACTGAGTCGTCACGTAGTTGCACATGATACTATGGAAATGGATTATGTTGGTTATTGTTTATTATTATTATTATTACTGCTCTTATGTTATACTTACTTTATGTACTGTGTTATTATCTCATGCTATCACTAAAGTTACATTTCTGCTCAATCCAATTAAATTAGCAATTAAAACTTGATAGAACTAATAGGTTGCTTAGTGCGAGTCTTTTCAAACAAGCCACCCTATTAGAGCCAATGCATGTCTAGGTCCTTTGACGGGTAAGTCTTGCTGAGTAATTAGTACTCAGGCTTTGTGCCTCTGTTATTTTCAGGTACTAAAGAGATAGAATTGTCTGTAGATGTGTTGGCTTGGGACATGCAGGTCCCTGAGGATTGGGCTACCCACTGGGAGTCTGACCTGCCGCCGCAGTAACTATGTGTGCTGCTAGGTGATGATTCTTCGGGCATGAATCATCACTATGTTGTATCGTCGAGCTTGTAGTTTCTTATCGTTATTTGATTCCACTGCTTTTTAAAACAAATTTGAACTTGTATCATTCCGCTGCACTTCAATCACCTTAATGATATAATAACTCAACTTAAATTTGGACCATTGTTATATTATCAAGTGTCTGCGTTATCAGCACCTTGGGGACCTCGATCCTCCGGGAAGGGGAGCCACAGCCGCCGTCAAGCGTGTCAGATAAAATGGCTGCTTTGTTGGCTAACCCACAGTCACAACAAAGATAAATTAGCGTCACCCGTTACAGAAGCATTTTGCTGATTTATGTGAGTTTTTGTTTTAGATGACATTGCAGCTGGCGATTTTATTAGTCAATATGTTTGCCACTTTTCTGTAACCTGATCAATTGGGATGGTCTGATGACATTTGGAAGCAGAATTCTTCTCATACGTGTTCAGTTTTTACCACACAAGGTTTCTGCCTTTTGTTGTATGTAGTTCATGCTGTCTTTATTCGGATATAAAATGTGACCTGAATAAGGCAGAACTGAGTATATTCGGATAAAAAATTGTGTACTAATTGACCCGAATAAGTGCAAATAACTACTGCAGTAGTATATATGCATTATGACTTTTATTTGAACAGAGTCACCGTTAAAATTTATTGAAGACGATACACAATTTTATTCGGTTCGCAGGAAATTCATTTGAAAAAGCTTTTGCGCTCTAAATGGAACAAATGGTCCGTTGTAGGCCCTTTGATACCGAAGCACGCATATAAGCGATGGTATTTTCCTGTAAAACAGCTCTCATGTTGGACGTAACATGTGATGGTGGGACTGAAATTGACATCCCATGCAGTGCTTAATTTGGTACCGGTTTCTTTCTTCAGTCTTTGGAGGCCGCCACGTCCCTTCCGGCGGTGAATAGGGGCCGCTCAAAGCTGCCGAATTAATCACCATAGAACATGTGCACCTCTAGCTTCATTATTAGCACAAATCAGCACCGTGCAACATCTTTGGCTTCTCAATCTGCAGGATGGACCAGCCGAATTCCTCCACATGCAACCGGACGCGTAGTCAGGTCTCAGCGGACACGATGACCTCTATCAGCCACAAACTGGCCTGGAATCTTAGGGACAGACCCGGGATGAGGAAGCTGCACATCAGGGAACCTATAACTATTGAGACTGCTGGGGCGATTAATAGTACGCTCTCCTTGAATCCCTTATGCCTCTGGTGCTGCGTGCATTTCTCCGATGTCACATGTCCGGTGTTTAACAGGTTCTACTGAATCTGGTGAGGAATGTTCCTAAAAAAAAAGTCTGCTAATTTTTTAGCTTAATTCTGACATCTCCTAGACGAATTGTAGCCTGACGTATACATACACGTACGTCTGACATCTCCCTCGTGCTTGACGAACACCTCTTTAACAGTTGATGTTTATTTGATAGATGGTCGTGTGCTAATTGATTAGTATCTTGATATTGCCAATGCAGTACTAGCTGCTAAGCAGTTTCTCTGCTCTTGGAAAGAGAAGAGATTAGTTAGTTCATTGCGTTCGTAGCTTTACGAAATGACGATGTGGATGAGCTCTAGGGAGAAAAAAAAAATGCAACTTGCACAGCGCGCAGATAAACCTCCTACGCGTATTTACATTGATAGCCGATGAACCTTGCAGTTAACAAGATCCAAACACCTGTCATTATGATCCGGACCATAAAATGAAATGTACAATCATGTCTGAGTCAAATTCATTATATGTAACCAAATCTATTATCTTCTTATTTGAAGAGAAAAAGGAGCCTCCACGTTCGCTCTCAAAGCCACGAAATTACCACGTAAATCTGAAAAAAGATAAGATGTAGACCGTTGGATTTTATGAAGATTTGATGGTCGAGATGAAGCCAAATATTTGTTGAAATTCTGGATAAAAATAATCCATATAATATCTCTTAGACGTTAATACGACTCAAACTCTTTTCGAGAGTCCACCATAAGGAATAGTTGAGAAAAAAATAAGGTGTAGAAAGAATCATAGCTTTTCAATCTAAGTGTAGTCTGCCGTGAGAAAAAAACTTCCATCTAAAGGTCTAGATAAAAACAATCATTATTTCGGAAAAAATATATAGATATAGGAATTATAATGTTTGTTCAATAAGCCGCTACCATAATAAGGTGTCCTAACGTGAGCTGATAAAATAAAATATCCCAATCTGTGACAGCTTATAGTTGTGCGGACAAATAAAAAAGAAAAGAATTTGAAAGAAGGATAGCTAGAAATAGGTTACGTGCAACTATAAAACTCTGTTTAGTCACATGCCTGTCAAGTCGCAAGTCCTACAATAAAAACAAACAACCGTCAAAGCATCTCCTGGTGCAAGACGCATGAACCTACCAAGACCACACAAGTAATCGGAATCGACCAAAAGGTACCGGCCTATGTCCAGCATGAGCATTGTAAAAGCGAGTGTAAATCATACCGTTAATAGACAACTGTAAATCATACCGTTAATGGACAACTGTAAATCATACCATTAATTGAGCTTTAAATAAGATCTCTAAAGCTGGGTAACGTCCATGCGGCAGAGTATGTGAGAATTTCAGCATGCCGGTGTTGCCATTGATGTGCTCTTCCATCAATGATTCTCAGCGAACATGCCATCATGTGACTGAGTAGAATTTGATGAGCAATTCGTCGAATCGATATCGAGACTCCACATACGTGTAGGATTACCTTCACCAATTGAGATCACAACATTGTGGCCACAACTTCCCTGAGTTCCACATGCAGAGAGCATGGCCAGTGTTCTGTGCAGGTGTCTTGGAACACATAATGTAAATAGCAAGTACATATGTGATCTCTACAGGTTGTTGGCATGTTTTCAATCAATGCAAGAAAACTGCAGCAAGGGTGGCAATAACCATGAAAAATGTCAAAGTGTTTTCACACTGAAATTCATTGTCTTGATTCAGACCATCTCGATATGTTAAACCTCTTCATGTATAATATCATTAATTTGGATGGATGGAAGTCTGATCATGCCATGTTGTGTATATGAGATTGTTTGGTAACTAGGCACGCATGTCAAGGTCGAGATGTTGAATGCCCCCCCCCCCCCACCCCTCCCAAAAAAAAAGGTCGGGATGTGGAACAATGTCAAGCACTTGGAGAAGAGGGTGACCAGACCAGGTTCACCACGACACATAGGTCGGACGTTGTGTGCATGATGAATATCTTTTCTGAAAGAGATCAATACGTATCTCAGTAACGCCAAGTTCCAAACTTCTTTGGAACACGGTAAATTTTTCTAAAGCACTGTTGAAAGCTGCTTCCAGTAAGATTAATGTGAGTTTCAAACAGGACTGGTGGAAACCGCAAATGAACTTTCTTTAGAGTTTCCGTAATTTACATGTGTGCAGTATCAAACAACAAAGGAATACTTCATGTTTTTAGCATGAACACTAGAGGCGTAGCAACGAATGATTTTTGGGCCTTAGTTTTACTAAATTTGGCCTCTGAGGGCTGCCTGTTACTAACTAACACAAATTAGTGACGGGTGGTCCTCCCCTCTCCCTACTAATAACACCAACAACTATAAAAGAAGGGGTGCGGCAAGTTGTAGATTGATAAGGTTTGCAAATAAAATAGTATTAACAATAGCAACATGATCATACTAGCTGCGCTATTAGCGCAGACCACCTTGCTAGTTATTTTTATTGCAGACGCGCGTGGTGTGTGCTAGATTAATAAGTTTCTAACAGTCATGCCTGACGGCCTACGGCGGCGTACCAGGTTCATTCAAGATTTCAAACCGTATTCTCCATATTACTGCGTTGCTTTGATGACGTCTGAATACTTATCAGCATCTTTTTCTGCCTATCTATTGCTGTCTTTTCCGGGCTCAGGCTATCTCTATCTTCGAAAATATCTTCTTGGAATTTAAAACGAAAAATCGTTCTCCTACGTCGTTTCAGATAGATTGAAGATGCAAGTATTCGTCACTGGCGGCGCATACAACCTCCGAGTGTATGGGGTTAATTGTTAAATCAAATTTGAGAAGTTGATTAACCTCAGTGTATACCAACCTCTAGGAAATCCTCTTCTCAGCACCTGATCTCTATTACGAACAGTATTATTTGGAAGAGGACTTGCAACATAGATTTATGTTAAGACACAATAAAATAAACCAAAACCCATATAAGAGAGTGAAAGAGAATCTATATGCTTCGGAGGACAAATATGTTATGTACCTCACAACAAATGTCATGTACAGAAGGCAAGTATCTGCCTTTCAAACTACATGAGATCTCGTGACTCGTGAGTAACGTGCACTACCAGTCATGGTTCACAATCACGACCGGATCCCGACTGGTTTCCACGGAATCCGGGTATCCCGGTCCGGGCCGGTTTCATCGGAAAACTAGGATCCTGGTGGTTCAAAATTCAAATTTTTGAATTTTTGAAAGAATTTGTAAAAAAATATGTAAAAAAACTAGATGAAAAATGAAGATTTATGGTGAAATCAGATCATAAAAATAATTAAATTTTATATAGGAAAAAATTGATGAAAGGAAAAGGTGAATAAGAAATAGGGGAAAAAAAAGGAAAAAGAACCTTATCCACTCCACCCTTTCTCCCCATTCGCGACCTCCCCACACAGCCGTAGCCCCTCCCCCGTGATAGGACCTCCGCGCCATCTCTCCCTCATCCAATCGTCGCCGCTGGCGAGGCGCCGCCGCAAGTGGGCGTCCCGGCCCCTGAGCTCGGAAACCCGGCCCGGATTGACGGGAACTGTCCAGGATCTCCGGGACGAGCGTCCCGCGCAGCTGCCGCGTGGCCGGGCGGCGGTGCTTGGTCGAGATCCCGACTGGGAACACCGGGATCCCGGTCGGTTCGACCAGGAAACCACCTGGCAGTGGCGGGATCCCGACCCTCAAGCAAGCCAGCGAATCCCCCCTCCCCCCTCTCCCAAAATCTGAATTTTGTTTCGAAGGTTAGCATCGTTGGATTTGTTCCTATTTGTAGCTATTAATTTTTGCTATCATGTTGTGAATATTATGTATATTTAAAATATGTAGTGCATGGAATATGTAGTGAATGGAATGACTGATGTGTATGTTTATGTTCATTGGCTTAGGAACTTATGCATGATTTGTGTTTGTGCAGTGAGCAATGTCGGATCGTGGTCAGGGGGACACCATTTGGGAGCATGGAGAGAAGAGGGGGTCTGGATGGATGTGCAAGTATTGTAAGACAGGAAGGGGCGTGGTGCAACAAGATTTAAGGAACATTTGGCATGCAGGGGATATGAAGTGGTGCATTGCAGTTCTGTACCACCAGATGTTCGTGATTATTTTCGTGCAGACATAGATCAGACGGCTTAGAAGAAGAAGGATAGAGTACAAGAGAGACTCTGTAGAGAGGAAATAGCTGCTGAAGGAAATGTTCGAGAAAAAGATGATGAAGTGTTGCAACATATGTTGCAGATGTCCCGGGAGGAGGATGAATTTGGGAGATGAGTCCGTGATGCAGGTGGCCACTATGAGCATGGTGGTGGTTCTGGTTCATCTCAGCCTCAAGGTAGTGGTGGGGGTGGTTTGATGGGAATGCTGAGAAGGGCTACAAGTAGGAGAGGTAGCCAGAGGGAGCCAACGGTGCAAACAAGGATAGATATCGAGCCGTGGACAAATAACGCTAAGACTGCGAAGCGGGCAATTGGCAGGGCTTGGGCTAAATTCATGCACGCTGAAGCCATTGCTGATGTGAAGGCAGATGGTCCTTACTTTATTGCAGCTGTTAAAGAAACACAAAGATGGGGTAAGTGTATTTATTAAAATCTCCTTCTTTATGGTTCAATTGCAACTGAATGGTCAATTGATACACTAATTCTTTTAGGTCAAGGTGTTCCCTCCCCAACTGGACGAGATGTTGATGGAATATATTTAGATGAGAATGAGGCGGAAATCAAGAAGCACTTTACAAGATTTAAGATGGACTGTCCTACACATGGTGTTACAATAATGTCAAGCGAGGAATACAACCATCCAATGTATAATTCCTTTAATGAGCCATGGTCTTAATTTCATGTTCATATGTCATATTATGTATGTCATGGACTTATTAGTTATGAACTTGATTTATGTGCTTGTAATTTGTGGACTTGAACTATGTGTGATTTGTGGACTTGAATTATGTGTGATTTGTAGACTTGTAATTATCGATGTTTCATGTCTTGTCTCGTGGATTTGTCATTTTACTTTAGTTTTTATCATATTTCATTTAATTATATATGTCACAAATTATGTAACAAATATTCTACAAAAGTCATGCTAAAATTTCTAATTTTTACACACATATTTCGGGGGGGTTTTAACAGTTAGTTTTTGGACCCTCGGGACCAGAATCCCGGTCATCCCGATCGGTTTCCCGGTTCCTCTCGACCGCCCGGCCAAATCAAATTTTGCCCGGGATCCCGGCTGGGATTACCGGAAACCGCGGTTTTTGGCATCTCGGTCTCGACCAGGATCACCGGGACATTCGGGATTGTAAACCCTGCTACCAGTCCTCAAACTTGTCTTCAAGTGTCTCTAGGTTTTCAAACTCTTAAAATTTATATATAGATCCCTAAACTTATTATAATATGTCATCTGGGTCTAAAGTTTTAAAAGTACCCCTCATGTGCTGATGTAGCTAGGAAACAAACATGATTTTCCCTGCATTTTCTCTCTCTAAATCTATGTCACAATTACAATTCATGCTAAACAACTTTATATTATTTAACCGCATCATGGCACAATCATAAATATTTGGATGGCGACTCATAACTGAAAGGAGTCATGTGAACATCAACTATAGGCGTATTTTCGGTACGTTGGATCTTAGATGACACATTTTACCAGGTTCATTAATCCGAATATGCATTTTGAAGTTTGAGAACCTAAATGACACCCCGATATAAGTTTAAGGACAATCTATGTACTTTTGTCTATAATATAATATAGTATCCACCATATAGGCTCTAGACCGAGGTTCACAAAACGAAAACCGATCTGGTGTTTGAACTGGGCAAAAACCGGCCGGTTAGCCATTTTGCTACAGTACATATGTTCAGTTTTCGTCAAAAGCTGGTCATTTGTGAAATAGGTCCGGTCCGATTTTTGGTTAACCAGGTTAACAGAAGACCAGTTTTGAATACCCTACTCTAGACTGTGGACATCAACAGCCTAACAGATCTCCATTGAGCTCTGAATTCTGTAATATAGAAGGATAAAATTTATGTAGATCCACTTTGAAATAATTTATTTTTTGAATCTTTCACACTGTTTTCAAATGAATAATATAACGAGGACAAAACCAATTGCTAATAATTTTGAGTCGTCAGAAAAAGGTCTTTCATAAATTGAAAAAATACCGCTTATATTCATTAGGCTATATAGGCATGTATGTTAAATTATTAATAGATGTGCAATTTGTACATTTTTTGAGAGTCTAGCAAACATTGTTGTAAATCTAATTGCAAGCATCTTGAGTCGGGTAGCAAATGTTACTATAGTTCTACATTCACCTGCTCAATTTTGCGGATTTCAGCTGGTAATATCAAACTTTTTCTGTACGTACCTAACTTGTGTACTTAATAAGTATCATCTAAAAGTACTTGAAAACCTAGTTCTGAAACAAATATGACTAAAAAATGAGAATAAAAAATCAACGACGCCTTTATGAAATAAGACAATATACTAGAACTTTGATACCATTTTCATCTGGATCTTAAAATGTTTTTGTCTTAAAAGAAGATCATAACGTAATTTACTACATTAAACAATATTAGAATCTCCTACATATTATCACTTTCCCCAAAAACGAAAATACAAGTGTTTTCTTATACTCACTCTGCTCTCAAATCAATGTCATTAGAACACCAAAACCTAGTTCAATTGAACTTAAATTAGTGTCTTTACAACAACAGTTCATAGTAATTCCAATTTGTATATATCATGCATCTGCTTTAAGGGCGAGATGGGCCAAGAATGGAAGTGGTATTGTAGAATAAGAATAAACGATCTAATTATCGGTATAGTAATAACTAAAGTAGCCGCTGTTAACATATCAGAGTTGTAAACGCGTAGGAGATAAACCAAGGCAGTTGTGATTGTGTTGTATTAGATAATATTGTATAGATTCTGTTGTTTTTTTAGATAGATAATTAACAACTGCCTTGGCTTATCTTCTTCCAAATGTGTGCACCAGGGCGATGGCTGTTATCACCCTATATAAACACGAAGCCGTCAACCCCTAAAGGGCAACGACGTTCCATCAAATCTACTTCCGCTCCTCTGATTCTTTCATGGTAATCAGAGCCTAAAAAGTAGTTTTCCATCTACTACAAGATCATGTCCTCCTCCTCCTCCTCGATCAGTGTCAATCCATTCATCGGCCAAGCTCCCTCGGAGAAACTCACGAAGGGAAACCATGCATTGTGGAAGGCGCAAGTCCTTGCTGTTGTCAGGGGTGCTCGCCTTGAGCCTCACCTGACCGGCGAGAGTAAAGCACCGGCGGCCAAGCTGAAGGAGAAGCAAGGAGAGAAGGAGAGTGAAGTCGCCAATCCGGCCTATGAAGAATGGGTGGCGACAGACCAGCAGCTACTTGGCTTTCTACTGGCAAATATGTCACGTGATGTCTTGCTTCAGGTATCGACGTGTCATACGGCGGCTGAGGTTTGGTTGGTCATCGAAACCTCCTTCTCATCGGTGACCAAAGCTAGGGCCGTCAACACTAGGATTGCCCTCTCTACAACAAAGAAGGACAACCTCTCCGTTGTGGAGTATGTTGGAAAGATGCGCACTCTTGGAGATGAAGCGGCGCTAGACAACAACGAACTCGTTGCCTACATCCTTGCTGGCATCGATGAAGACTACAACTCGGTCATGACATCGCTGACTGCCAGGATCGAGCCGGTGACTGTGTCAGAGGCCTTCGCTCAATTACTGGCTTTTGAGAATCGGCTTGAGCTGCAGCGAGGAGGCGTCTCTGTCAACATGGCGAGTAGGGGCCGGGGTGTCCAGCGCGGTCGCGCGTGTGCTGGGTATCCTGGCCGCGGCAATGTCGGCGACAGAGGAAGAGGACGCGGCAACATGCCACGCCAACCCAACAACAACAACAAAGGGCCGCGCTGTCAAGTCTGCGGCAAAAGAAACCACATCGCACTTGAGTGCTGGCACAGGTTTGATGATTATTTTGTGCCTTATGAAAAATACGCAGGAGCAGCAACTTCATATGGAGTCAACTCCAACTGGTACACGGATACTAGTGCTATGGATCATGTGACGGGAGAGCTTGAGAAGCTGACCGTGCATGACAAGTATAGAGGCAATGATCAGATCCAGACAGCAAGTGGTACAGGTATGAAAATTAACCATATCGGTCATTCAGTCATTAAGACCCCTAGTCGCAATCTGTATCTATTCTCTATTCTCCTGATTCCAGTAAAAATCTTGCTTCTGTTCATCGTATAGCCTCTGATAATCATGTTTTTCTAGAATTTCACCCTGACTTCTTTATGATAAAGGACAAGGCCACGAAGAACATTCTCCTTAGAGGGCCGTGTCATCAAGGGCTCTATCCACTGCCGCACCAACCTCCAGTTTCTTCAATAAAGCAAGCTTATAGTGCAATAAAGCCATCCATTGAGCAATGGCATAGGCGTCTAGGACATCCTGCATCTTCAATTATTGAGAAAGTTGTTAGCAAGTTTAATCTTCCTTGTTTAGCGGAGTCCAATAAACATACAGTGTGTGATGCTTGTCAGATGACTAAGAGTCATCAACTTCCATATTCTAAGTCTACAAGTGTTTCTACTTTTCTGCTTCAACTTATTTATTCAGACGTATGGGGTCCAGCACCTAGCTCGGTTGGCGGAAACAAATATTATGTGAGTTTCATAGATGATTACAGCAAATATACATGGATTTATTTGCTTAAGTTCAAATCTGATGTGTTTAGCAAATTCCATGAATTTCAATAAATGGTAGAACACTTGTTTAATAGGAAGATAGTCACCATGCAAACAGACTGGGGAGGAGAGTATCAAAAGTTAAATTCCTTCTTCACTAAAATTGGTATCACACACCATGTATCTTGTCCTCATGCCCATCAGCAAAATAGAGCAGCAGAAAGAAAAGATAGGCATATAGTAGAAGTAGTGCTCTCTCTTTTAGCACATGCTTCTATGCCTATCAAGTTTTGGGAAGATTCTTTTCTTGCAGCTGTTTTCCTTATCAATAGAACTCCTAGTCGGGTCATTCAATTTGAAACCCCTCTTGAGCGTCTTTTTCACCGAAAACCTGATTACAATTCCTTGAGAATTTTTGGTTGTGCATGTTGGCCCAATCTTCGCCCATACAATGCTCACAAACTTCAGTTTCGCTCACGACAATGCACTTTCTTGGGGTATAGCGTCTTGCATAAAGATTTCAAATGCCTTGACTCTTCTACTAGAAGAGTCTATATCTCTCGAGATGTAGTCTTTGATGAAACTGTTTTTCCTTTTGCTAATCTTGGTGAAAATGCTAGGAGAAGGTTACAAACTGAGATTTCCTTGTTACCACCCGATCTTGTTAATCCCAATACCTTCTGCACCGGGGAAATTATGACTAATGATCATGTGGTTGATTTATCTGACGAAAATTGTGAAGAAATACAGGAAGATTCTACATCAAATAACGGATTGGTTGTGAACACGGAGCACGAGGATGATCTTCCTGCGGTGGTTCCTGTGCCAATCATTGCTGAAGCCTCCCCGGGATCGCAGGCGGGCAGCAGACCGTGCTCCGTTGTGGCAACCCGGCGCCTGACACGTCTTCACCTGGTCTATCGCAGTCGCCACTTGCCGCGACCAGGCGAAGTGCAGGGGGCAGCGACAGTAACAACGCCAGATCTTCTGCGGGGAATGGAGCAGCTAAAGTGCATGATCCAGGATCCACTATGGCTATGCCAGTACCAGATGTTGCACGTCCAACTAGCAGGCTTCAGCAAGGAATCCGCAAACTTAAGGTCTACACTGATGGTACGATCAAGTATGGCAAAACTGGATATCTCATTAGCACTAGAGAACCGTATGATCTCATTGAGGCTCTTAATGATACAAATTGGAAATCAGCCATGGGCTCTGAATTTCTTGCACTTAGAAAGAATCAAACTTGGCATCTAGTTCCTCCAGTCAAAGGTAGCAATGTTATAGATTGCAAATGGGTGTATAAAACTAAACAGAAACAAGATGGAAGTCTAGATCGTTACAAAGCTAGACTAGTTGCAAAAGGCTTTAAACAACGCTATGGAATAGATTACGAGGATACTTTTAGTCCGGTGGTTAAGGCTGCTACTATAAGAATTGTTTTGTCCATAGCAGTTTCAAAGGGATGGTTTCTTCATCAGTTAGATGTGCATAATGCCTTTTTGCATGGTATACTTGAAGAAAAGGTTTATATGAGACAACAACCTGGTTATGAGGATAGTAAATTTCCTAATTTTGTGTGCAAATTAGATAAAGCTATCTATGGTCTTAAGCAAGCACCTAGAGCCTGGTTTGCAAGGTTGAGTAAGAAACTTGTTGATATTGGCTTTAAAGGGTCAAAATCAGACACATCTCCGTTCTTTTACAATCAAGGAAAATTTACTATGTTTTTGCTTATCTATGTTGATGATATGATTGTGGTGAGTTCCAAACAGGAGGCAGTTTTAGCTCTTTTGCAAGATCTGCAAACAGAATTTCCATTAAAGGATCTAGGAGAATTGCATTATTTTCTTGGTATTGAAGTAAATAAGGTGTCTGGTGGCATATTATTGTCACAAGAGAAGTATGTCTCTGATCTCTTGAAGAAATCTGGTATGACAAATTGTAAACCAGTAAGTACTCCATTTTCTAGCAGCGAAAAATTATCTATTCATAAAGGTTCGCCCCTTGGAGTTAATGATGCCACTCATTATAGGAGTATAGTTGGAGCCTTGCAGTATTTGACATTAACTAGACCGGATATTGCATTTGCTGTTAACAAGGTTTGTCAGTTCTTGCACTCTCCAACTACAGATCATTGGGCAGCAGTGAAGAGAATACTTAGATATTTGAAGTCGTGTACTAGAATAGGGCTAAAGTTGAGCAGATCAAATTCGACTATAGTAAGTGGATATTCTGATGTTGACTGGGCAGGTTGCATAGATAATAGAAAATCTACATGAGGTTTTGCAATATATATTAGAGATAATTTAGTTTCTTGAAATGCAAAGAAACAACCTACAGTGGCCAGATCAAGTACAGAGGCAGAATATAAAGCATTAGCAAATGCAACAGCTGAAGTTATGTGGGTTTAGACATTGCTACATGAGTTGAAGATTCATAGTCCACCAATGGCTCGACTTTGGTGTGATAATATGGGTGCTAAATATTTATCATCTAACCCAGTTTTTTATGGCAGGATGAAGCATATAGAAGTTGATTTTTACTTCATTAGAGAACGAGTACAACAGAAGCTTATGCAGGTTGATTTTGTGCCTTCTACAGAACAAGTGGCCGATGGGTTCACAAAGGCTTTAGCTGTTAGATAGTTTGAGAATTTCAAGTACAATCTAAACTTGAGAAAGTTTTGATTGAGGGAGTGTGTTAACATATCAGAGTTGTAAACGCGTAGGAGATAAACCAAGGCAGTTGTGATTATGTTGTATTAGATAAGATTGTATAGATTCTGTTGTTTTTTTAGATAGATAATTAACAACTGCCTTGGCTTATCTTCTTCCAAACATGTGCGCCACGGTGATGGCTGTTATCACCCTATATAAACACGAAGCCGTCGACCCCTAAAGGGCAACGACGTTCCACCAAATCTACTTCTGCTCCTCTGATTCTTTCAGCCGCCACCCAATACTATATAAATTGTACTATTGGAAATGCCAGGATCGCCTATGTTATGCTGATCCTCTTCCTAGCTTACCGGTATATGTATATCTCTACCTGGCTCTGTCATCTTAGTCATCACAAAAAGGATAGGCTAACCGAACCGACTGCGACCTCCTCCTAGAACAAATGGCGGTTACTTTTTTTTTGTTTTTTTATGGAAGGTTGCTTTTTAGTTACAGTGGCAAAGAAATTCAAAAAAAATAAATGCATACTCATCAGTCAGGGTGAAGTATATATAAACCTTGACATATATGCTCAATCTTGATTAAACCAAAACGCATAACCCTTTGGTAGATGCCGCAGAAGAGTGAAGGCTAATCATGCTGATGAAGTGTCTATTTTTCAGGTCACAGGTATTCTGAAAAACATTTGAGTTCTGAGCGACAAATCGATGGAACAATTACATATCGCTCATGCCTTGCATCATCGTAGAAACTTGACTGGAAACTGGCCTGGTGGCCCGGTTATATTGCTGATGCACACTCAAATTTCAAGGAACGGGGATCCATCCGCCTGGAAGGGTCAGCTTTCAGTACGTGCCACGATCGCCTAGACGTTGCCGATGTGATGCACAGTTTGAAGCGACAGTTTGATTCTAATCAACCGTTAGGATCATTAAAGATACGATGTTTCCATCGGTTTCCTATCGACGACGTCGAGGAGAAGACGGCCAGAGCGATGACTGACAAGACGTACGTACGTCGCGGAAAGCTCGTCTCCATCTCGACCGAATCAGCCGTCGATCGGATTCAAGCCTTGAAGCCACTATTCTAGTGCCACTAACGCTCAGCGGGACAGTGATAGTGAAGACACGGTTTTGTCCGAGATTGCCGTCAAGCGTGTCAATTGGCTGCTTGCTTTGTTGTTTGCGCCTCTGTGAGCTAATAACTCACCGGATAAAATGCACGAAGCTAGCGTCAGCAGTTACTCAAGCACTTTTCTGATTTGTGTAAGCTTTTGTTTTAGATGACATGGCAGCTGACGCTCCAATATTTGTCACTTGTATGCGACCTGACTAATTGGGATAGTCCAATTTAAGCCATTTGGAAGCAAAATTCTTCACAATGCATTCAGTTTTTGCCACATAAGGTTTCTGCGTTTCAGTTCTTGTAGTTCAAATGCTGTCTTTATTTGCTTGGATAAAGTGTGACCAGAAATTAATTAAGCTGACCTGAGTGTATTATTGGAACCTAGGCACAAATCTACTTGCAGTAATATGCATATATCAGTTTAATTTGAAGGGACTTTCTGTTAAAATTTACCAAAGACAATAATACAGTTAACATGGCGCAGAGTCCAACAAAACAAGAGGTGGCTGCGTACTCTGAGAGTATTTACAGTAAATTTCATCATAGTAGAAAAGACTCTTGCCCTCCAAATGGCAGAAATGGTCCACTCATAGGTCTTTTAGATGACGAAGCACGCACATATAGGCAATGGTATTTTCCTGTAAAAACAGCTCTCATGTTGGACGTAACAAATGAAGGCGTTCCTGAAATTGACATCCCATGCAGTGCTTAATTCGGTGACGCCTTATTAATAAGACGTCATATCGGTTCGCTTTCTTCAGTCATTTTCTTGGATAATTTCGTGGATATACATGATCACGTGAAAGAGACATTATACTGCGCGTGAACTGCTTGAGTGACACATTAATGATTGCACAACTCGCGTCTCAAAAAGGAGTATTGTAGGCACGGCAGGTCAATTTCAACAGCCGTCTATATTTTCCCAAGCGAAAATCAATTCAATTTACGGCGGGTAGATGATGGTTACCTGAAGCTCAATCTTCAGTTAAGAATGTTTTCTAACTGATGCGTTGAACCAGTCCTCGATTCCTTTATTATTTATATGTACGCTGTTCTTCTCCTAAACTTATTTCTGATTCTCTGTACTTCGTGTAATAATTCTAAAAGACTAATACTATCTGTTAGTAGAAGGGTCGTATGCACAGCATGTACAGATGTACAGTTCTAATCTACGGCGATGATCTGCCGGTTCAGGCTCCGGTGAGCAGCCGCCGGAGCGCGTCTTTGGAGGCCGCCACGTCTCTTCCGGCGATGAACGGGTGCGCGAGAAGCTGCGCGACGGACGCCCGCTTCGTGTAGTCCTTGTGCAAGCACACGGCCACGAACTCCCGGAGCTCCGGCGACGCCACGCCGTCGGGCAGCGCGGGCGGCTCGCCGAAACAGATGGCGCACATGAGCGCCGCCCACGTCGGCTTCTGCCCGGCTGGCAGCAGCGGGTACCGCCCCACCAGGAGCTCCAGGATCGTGACCCCGAGGCCCCACACGTCGGCGGCGCACGGGTCCGCGTCGTGGTAACGCTCCGTGTCGAAGCGCTCGGGGCTCATGTACGCGGCGGTGCCCTCGTAGGCGGCGAAGCTGTGGTGGTGGTCATCTGCGCGGGAGGGGAGCACCTTGGCGATGCCGAAATCGGCGATCTTGACCTCCTCCCCGTTCGCGCTGACGAGGAGGTTCGCGGGCTTGACGTCACGGTGGACCACGCGGCGCGCGTGGAGGTGGGCCAGGCCCGACAGCGCCTGGGCCGCGACCTCCGCGAGCGCCGCCTCCGAGAACGGCCCGCGGCCCACGAGTAGGGCGTCCAGCGAGCCGCCGTCCACGAGCTCCAGCAGGAGCGCGACCTCGCCGGAGACCGCCGTCGGGATCACGTCGTGGAGCCGCACGACGTGCGGCGAGTCGCCGGCGCGCCGCATGGCGTCCGCCTCCGCCGCCGCGTCGGGGTCGCCGCGGTGGAGCACCTTGAGCGCGTACAGCGCCGACGTGCGGCGGTGCGCCACCTTGTACACCGTGCCGCCGTTCCCGCGGCCGAGCACGGAGAGCCTCTCCAACTCCGAGAGGTGGACCTCGCCGCCGCGTGGCGCGGACGTCGAGGCCGGCGCGGCCACCGGCGGGTTGGGGTACTGCCGGAAGGCGCACGAGGGAAGGTCGAGCGAGAGCTGAGGAAGCCGTCTTTCCCTCACGGTAAGGGCCATTTGTGCCAAGACTGATCGCTGAGGTTAGCAAATCTCTTCAAGTGGAAAGGGGCGGGGGGATTACAGCAGCTCATTCCGGCGGCTTATATAAGCGCAGCCCTTGTTAATTTATCATTTCAGCTGAGTATGTGTGAGAGTGATATGTAACTTCCTGATTCCTTTTTAACTTCATTTTATTTACTCAGATTTTTACTTGAAAATGATGGAGAACCTTCCGTCCATGGCAAGTAACTTCGGCCTGCGCTCGGCCTTGATGGTCACAAGAGGTAGAAGCGATGGCAACGAGGTTCGGTCCATGCAGGAATCCATGAGGTGAGATGTGCTCGTAAGAACTAAGAATGTTCTAAACGGGGATATCTCCAATCACCTTGGGCTCTCTCTTCACCACTGCGATAGAGACCTATACGGCAAGCGCTCGGATGTGTCCGCCGTCGTCATAGAATAATCATGTCATTTTAAAGTGGGAGATCCATGGGTTGGCGATTACTGGATCAGATGAGGTGTTACTCGGACTACATTGATCCACATGTGGGGGCCACGAAGCTAGTAGTCATTAGCCGGAGTCCTCAAACTAAAGCCGCACAATTTGAGGTTCAGCTCGGATTAATTTGAATGTGCCGTGGGCCATCAGTCGCGACCCACAGACTCTCCTCTAATTTTCAATGCAAATAAAAGGACATAAAGAGACGCAGTTTTGAGTTACACGTGCAATTAATCAGGGCTAGACTACTAAAACAAGAATGATTCACTTGATAAATTGAAACAACTACCTTGAATGGCAACAGAAATCTTCCAAGTTGGAACGGCAACGAAACAGAAGTGTTTAATATTAGCACTGTTCATCAACATTTCTTCATAGACCTTTCAGGCAAGAAATATCTTCAGAGATCCCTAGAGTCTAACAGGTTCTGAGACCTTCAACTCACTATCAATTGTCTTTCTATGTTTCCAATAAGTAACTTTGTACTGCATTTCAAGCTAAAGCCTGTCGAATTAGTTCAACATGACCTATGCTCAGACAAACAACCAGAGAGCAGCCATAGAGCAGTTCTTGCCTGATCAACAAACCACAGTAAGAGCAGCTGATTGTCGCAAGTATTACACAACCGACAACTCGATTACCACATTGTCACCTTCTCTTCTTATATTTTGTTCACCAGCACAGATAATTCCCATATACCTTTCGGTCTCATGAGTCTGATGCATTTCATCATTCATCTTGACTATGGCAAGTTCAATAAATTAAGACACTGGGAGGATGATCACTAGTGTAAGAATATTTATCAGAAAACGTAACAAGCTGGAGAAACAACAAACTAAACATGCATAAATATGTTATCAACACAAGGACACACTGCAGAACAATTGCAACATCAGTCCAACTAGATGGGCATTGCCCGTCAAAGCATCTTGCACCAACATACCAACTACTCGCGCTAGGAAAACTTCAGAAAAATCATATGCTGCAAAGAGCCAAGCTTCTCTCTGCAAATTACAAACAGTATTATAGTGAAATATACATGCAGTGAGCATGAATGGCATTAAACAGTAACCATAAAAAACTAACTTCATAATAGAAGAACATTGTGGGCGTGGATGTAAGCCGAACCACCCAAGTTTGAATCATCATTTGAATCTCAGTGCCTATTTCTACTTAATTAACATGTAATACCTCCTGCATGTGTTTTGTTTTTCAACTTGGCAAAACTTTTCTGGTACTCTCACCATGATACTTATATTTATCATCCTCACGGCAAAAAGAAAACAAAAGATGTAAACATGCTAAATAAGAGGTTTTGCATGGTACAAGAACTAACCCACCAGCCTGAAACTATACAGCAGGGGATGTGATAATGATGTCCACGGCAACATTAATTTCAGCAGCTTTTCTTCGTTCGAATTGCTTTCTACAGAATCATGTGTGACTCTCTGCCTGTAAGGATGCAAAACTAAAAAAATACAATCTCAAAATTCTTACAAGAGCATCTTCGTCAGCTACAGCAGCAAAAACAACTGAAATGGAACCAGTCAATCAACTTTGAACTCTTTCAGGTCATTTTTCTGGAAGCTTGGCCTGCACCAAAAGTTATAATTTTACTTCCTTACATAAGCATAGCATTATAGAACTGAAGGCAGTGTTGTACCAAAGATAACTGATAAAACCTTATACAAGAAAATGTGCAAAAAATGTCATCAGAGAAGAACTATTATGAAAAACAAATTAATAAACTAACCATAAGGAGATTCTGAAGTTAGGTTGACTGTAAGCCAATGTCAAAGAAATGAGAAAGAGATACTTTATGGCGTTTGCAAGTGCTAAGTAGGAGTGGAACCTGCACAACAGAAATACAACCAAAAAAAAAAGTTTGCACTTGAAAGCTCAACTCTAAATCTGTATTCTGTAACTAGCATTGATCAAAATATTAATAAAAAAAACTAGAACAACTTAGGAGGAACTGTGTTGCTTTGTTTTGTTTAGACCTTGGAAAATAAATTCGTACATGGTGAAAATTATCTAATGGAATGAACTGGTGAAGTATTTAATGAAGTCAAGTGGTTCAAATCAGTTAACCAAAATGACCTGAAACCACCAAAGATAAAAATCTCTACAAGTGTGTGCCATATCATTTAAACTACATTCAGCAGTTTAATTGATTGGGTAGAAGAATTAGGTGGGCTAAAAAATCATAACAATACAGGGATTGCTAATATTTGATTTCGTACAAGACAGTGTTGGGTCATCTGAATAACTAAGCATGTATGCATATTTAGTTAACTTTTTACAGTACAAAATGGACCAACAAAATTATCCAAAGGAACTGCTTGGAAAATATGCAGCTAAGGTGGGCTTTTTCTTTTTTGCGGATGTGCCTGAGCACGTATTTCATCATGAGGAATGACTGATTGTTGTCGGAACAATTGGATTAATGATTTTAAAGTTGTCAGTACGTTTCACAACATATACATCATGGGAGAGACCTACATTATCATCTGTGAGCAACTGAGCACAATAGGCTGAGCAGAACTTCCTCCCAACACAGAGAAGCACTAAAAAAACTTGAGCCACATTATTGGTCGAACAAGCAGCAGATCCCAGAACGGTAGAATCTTGATAGCTGCATTAGCCTTGCAATGCTGGCTTCAAATCGAAAATTGACGATCACCAATTATGGATACAGAACAGAAGAACGAACCTTATGTCCACCCTGAATCTGAATCGCGCGTAGCAGTCGTGTTCGATCCCATCCTTGTTCACGAAGCTGGACATGAGCGCCGCAAGCGACGCGAAGATCCCTGAAATTCCGCGGCCCAGAACCACATCAGTTCAGCCGAAGAACCACATCTGATCCCCAAAGCGCAAGCCCTAAGTAGGCGGAGCTTTACCCGGGAGGTAGTGGAGCAAGGAGACCTACACACCGTTGCAGACGACGGCGCCAACTTCCCGTCTTCTTCCCTTCTTCTCATTCGTGTGCGGGCGGGGACGATTTGGACGGAGAAGCTAGAGCTCCGAGTGGTAGGGAAGGAAGTGGTGACGGTATGAACACCGAGGCCGGCTGGTTCCGCCGTTTCAAAATATTTTCATAACCCCCTAAACTGGATCGATATTAATAATCACGATCCAAATATATACACAAAACCCTCTGTCCGAACCTATTTGTGGCAAATCCATCCTTCCACGCTCTCCACCCCAATGCAACTCAAGGCTCCTCCTCCCCGCCGGCGACGGGCCGCCACCTCATCGCGATTAGAGTCCCTCTTCGCCTCCGGATCTCCTCTTCCCTTGCCCTACGCATCCCCTCGGTAACCCCATCGCTCCTCCGTCATTGCTAGCCCCATAAGTCGGCACACTACCCTCGCGGCGCCGCACTTCCTCGCGATTACTAACTACAGAGTAACCGAGGTCAATTTCTGATGGCACTGGTGGAGTGGTGGTGGTGGCACAGATGGACGGAGTCGGGGCTTTACCAGGGCAACGAGAGCATCAATGTTTGCATTGTCCCAATTCCTGCCCAAGACGGGCTCAAAGACTACAACTCTACGAGTGCACTGCAATCCTGCTCCAGTGCTCTCGAGTCTGAGCCACGGAGTGGTTTGGCTGCTCGTTCTCTTGTTCATCTCAAAAACACGCCGCCTGGAGCTATGACGCAGGCAAGGGCGACGAGATAAAGACGTGGCGCCGGTGCAATCTCGAGTCGAGTGATTCGGGTGCAGTGCGAATTTTGCTTGCGGGACGCCTCCTGCAGTCCTGCGTTTCTTTTTTTTTCAGAGAAACTGACACCACATGGATATCAGGATAAAACTGAACGCTGCTTCCCATGCTGGAAAGAGTTCAAGAGCGTAGAGACACTGAAAAAGTGGAAGACATCGGTCACAAAACCAATCCACGGGGACTAGCATTGCCTAGCCGAACAAAAAACGTTGAGTCTGATGTAGAATTTATCGAAACAGGACATGTCACAAAACATATACTCCCTTCTTTCTTAAATTATTATTATTATTGACTTTTTAGCTAACTTTGATCATTTTTCTTATTAAAAATTTTCAACAAATATCATATATGTTATGGTAGTTTGTTTTATTATCAAAGAAAATTAAAACATAACTTAAAATTCTATATATTTAAAATAATATTTTGAATAAGATGAATGGTTAGAATTAACTAAAAAATCAACAGCAATAATATAAGAACGTAGGGAGTACAACATAGTTAAAGTTGTGGGAACATTCAGAAAGTTATCAGACCATCAGTCTTGTTATTACTGTATATACAACGTGTTTAGTTACAGTTGATGAGGCTTTCCGGCCCTTATTTCTTATTTGCCCTTATGTACATATCTACAGATCTCTAATCTAAATCCTAACTTACTGGACCGGTGTTAGTTTGTACAAATGCACACACTAATCCTACAGTACCATGAACAGTTCTAGCAAAATTTCTCGTATGTACGTGCATGACGCGTTAACAAGGATGCGCCGTCGACGAGCTAGTTACGCCACGGCCACCAGCTCCCGAAGCGCACGTCTCGACGCCACCACGTCCCTCCGGGAGATGAAGGGGTGGGCAAGCAGCTCCGCCACGGACGCTCTCTGCCGGTAATCCTTCCTCAGGCACGCGGCGACGAAGCTCCTGAGCTCCGGCGACGCCTCCACGCCGTCGGGAATCGCTGGCGCGTCGCCGAAGCAGATGGCACACATGAGCGCGGCCCAGTCGGGGCGCTGGCCCGCGGGGAGCAGCGGGTACCGGCCCACCAGCAGTTCCAGCACGGTGACCCCGAGGCCCCACACGTCGGCGGCGCAGGGGTCGAAGAACCCCCCGCCGCCGCGCGCCTCCGGGTCGAACCGCTCGGGGCTCATGTACGCCGCCGTGCCCGCCGCGTGCGACGCGCAGAGGTCGCCAAGCACCCGCGCCACGCCGAAGTCCGCGAGCTTGACCTCCGTCCCCTTCGCGGTGGCGAGGAGGAGGTTCGCGGGTTTGACGTCGAGGTGCGCGACGCGGCGCGCGTGGAGGTGGGCCAGCCCGGCCAGCGCCTGCGCGGCCACCTCCGCGACCGCGGGCTCTGGGAACGCCGCCGCCGACCCGAGCCGCCGGCGCAGAGCCGAGTCGAGCGAGCCGCCGTCCGCGAGCTCGAGGAGCAGGGCGGCGTCGCCGGGCGTCGACGCCAGGGGAAGCACGGCGTGGCAGCGGATGATGAACGGAGAGGCCGTGCGGCTGAGGACGTCGGCTTCCGTTGCGGCGGCGGCGGCGTCGCTCTGGTTGTTGTGCGGGACCTTGAGCGCGTACAGCGCGCCCGTGTCGCGGTGCCGGACCTTGTACACCGTGCCGCCGTTGCCGCGGCCCAGGACGGCGAGCTTCTCGAAGTCCGCGAGCCGGAACTGGTGGCTGGACCGGGCCAGCGGCGTCGAGCCGGACTGCGCCGCGTTTTGGGCGGGACGGAAGGCCGGCTCCGGGAGGGCGGCACGGGCGGGGACGTTCAGGGAGAGGTGGAGCGGGGGAAGCCTCTTCGCTCTCGCTACAGCCATGCTCTGTTCAGTGATGCACTTTAACTTCAAAGTGTTATTAGTGGCTAAACTTCTAGTAACTGCTGCTTAGTGTTCACTTAGAGCTGAATGCTCTGCTCAGTAGCCGATTGCTTATTTATACCTGTTATTATTAAGGTGTGGGTCACTAGTATATCCGTGTGTGACGCTTTCACCCAGTCATACAGTCACGCTCAGCTTGTGATGTGTAATGTTTATTTTCCTCCCTTTTTTTAATTGCCCTTTTACCTTGAACAAAGTGATGAGGAGAGGCTGATTCCTGAATCTCATGGACTCTGGTTCTCGCTGTACAAGGCCACGGCAGCGTTTGCTCGTGAAGGCGCTCTCAGGAATATTTCCCGTCCCATAGAATAAAACCGTCACTTGCTTAATTAATCTGCAGAGGCTGCATGCTGCCGGCCCGTCAGGGATTAACAAGCATTTCTGATTGAGTTTGTGTGAGAACGTGTCCCTAAAGTACTTGCAGTTAGGGACTTGCGGCAAAAAGATTAAAATATTATGATCTACCGGCGCCAGTTGGCATGTTAGGCGTTATTTCAGAGCACAAGTGAGAGGGATGAGAGCTCAGTCCGTGAGAAAATGGCCATGTCAGCATCCACGAGTCAAGCGAGCGGTTCTTGTAGGACTAACAACTGTGTATTATTCATCTGCAAGAAAAAAAAAAGGTGTGTATTAGTAGCGGCTTTGGTTGAAAGAAGGTTGGGTAGCGTGTGTGATCAGCAGTGCTCCATGTTGGACTAGCAGCACACGTACGGGCTACAGCACGCCGTATCACTTCTGGTGTGCGACGACCCGTGTTTGCGTTGCGTAACCTTTTGAGTTTCAGCATCAAACAGGTAAAAAAAAAAACACTCCGGTCCTGTGATTATACATTCATGTGTTGTGGTTCCGCTGGTGTGCTTGCTTCTGTTATGTGCCATATGGGCATGCATCTGAGCTCTCATATCCGTTGTTTCCTTGTCATCCAGTGACCAGTGTGTGTATATATATTTCAATTAAGGGTGTATTCACAGCAGGTAGGAGAACAACGTTTTTCATCCTTATAAAGTCCTGTTTGTGCACCACCATAAAATAGCTCTACAACGACATCTTAAAAAATCCGTAGCTGAGCCGCCGCTAAAGAACCCTGCGGCATATCACGGATGGAACCGCCGCTATAACGGACACTATAGCGGCAGTTAGAAATACCAACCACTGCTATAAATTACCCCGAGCTATAAAATGACTGTTTGGATAGCTCTATCACTCACTCGAATAGTGGCGGCTTAAAATTTTGGATAAATCATAAAAATCAAAGGAGAAGATTTTGAGTTATTTTTTTATAGGATTTTACTCTCTAAGGTAACATAAACTCGTTTCATATGTTTTTTTTGCTCTTATTTGATATCAAGTTGAATTTTAGGTTTTAAGTTTGTTAAATTTTCATCAAATTTTAATAAAATTCTTTTAATTTGTATGATTCTACTGGGTTGGAGCTATAGTTTATGAAGGTAACAATCATCTATTTGCGGTAGTGTTGGCAGCTACAGGCCATTTTTGTGATAGTGGTGGTAACCTGCATTTTGAGTTCATAGGCTAAAGCAAAGTATTTTATTTTTTTGCTAGTAAAAAATGAGAATGAAATGACTTGATCAAATACCCGAAAAACATTCAGAAATCCATCTATATATGGATTTTAGTATGAGCAACCCCAATAAATCAATGGATTTGCTGATGCTTTAGCTCAATCAAACATGGCCTAAGTTTTAGTATGTGCTATTTCATTTTGATACATCGGTGTACCTCTATAATTCGTAAAACAAAAACAACATCCAGTGAAAAACCAGAATATTCTTCTCTTTACAGATGTAAGCTGTTTGTTGAGGAATTGAAGCCTCTATAAACTTTAAGAAAAGCAGCAAATTCAGACAGTTTTTTTAGGGGGGATTCAGACAATTTTCTGCAAAAGTGGCAACGGAAACCGGGAAGGGAACCACTGTTCTTACTATTGGCCCAGTCCACACAATATCTGCAAGGCCCAAATCGAGTGCAGCTGACCCCACAAACGCCGGCCCAGTTCTAGACTTCGAGTATCCGTGCACCGAGCCCAAGCAAAGGGGTCCCACTGGCCACTGGACACCTGACCAAAATATATCGCCACACGCGACCCTTTGTACCACCACAAACCTATACTCTCTCTGCAGTCCGGTCCCACACACCAGACCCCACCGCCATTCGGAGAGAACGCTCAAAAACACGGGTGCACGTAGCAGCAGTCTCTTCCCAGAGGCACCTCGGCATCGGCCTCGTTCCCCAGTCTCTCACCACACCAGCTAGGCAAAGGGCTCTCCCCCCTCCCACCTCCGCGCGATCCAATCGCCTCGCCGCCGCCGCTGCAGCCATGGCCTTCGTCGCGCGGGCGCTGCGCCGCTCCAAGCCGCTCATCTCTTCTCGCTGCCCGGCGACGGCCGCCTCCTGCCGCTGGATCTCTCCGACCGCCGCCGCCGGCTCCCCGGAGGCCGGCGCGGCGGTGGCGCCCGCTGACCCGGAGCTGCCGCGACCGCGGGAACCGGTGGGCGGCGCGCGCGTGGAGCTTCCCAGCAACCCGGAGGATGCCCTCGAGGTGTTCGTGGACGGGCACGCCGTGCGGATCCCTAAGGGGTTCACCGTGCTTCAGGCCTGTGAGGTCGCCGGCGTTGACATCCCGCGGTTCTGCTACCACAGCCGCCTCTCCATCGCCGGGAACTGCCGCATGTGCTTGGTCGAGGTCGAGAAGTCGCCCAAGCCAGTCGCCTCCTGCGCCATGCCCGCGCTACCAGGTCAGCCCTTGCCACAGATGCGCTCTACCGCATTTCCCTGCGGCATTCTCATTCCTGAGTGTGGTTTTGATGCTAAAATGGGTCATGGTTGTCTGCTTATCTGATTGATTAGCTAGCAATGTGTGCTTCAGACGCTCAGATCCACTTAGTTCCTTAACATCTCAGCAATTTAGGGCTATGAATAGATATTTGTTTATTTCATTTCGATATAGTTCGTAAGTCTTAGATGAACTAGAGACCACTACTTTGTGTGCCTTAGAATCAGTGGATTTTGGAGCACTGAATGATCACTCTTGCTGGATTAGGGATGAAAATTAAGACAAACACTCCGGTGGCAAAGAAAGCTAGGGAAGGTGTCATGGAGTTCCTGCTGATGAACCATCCGCTGGACTGCCCAATCTGTGACCAGGGTGGAGAGTGCGATCTCCAGGATCAGTCTATGGCCTTCGGAGCTGACCGTGGCCGTTTCACTGAGATGAAGCGGTCTGTTGTGGACAAGAATTTGGGCCCCTTGGTGAAGACAGTGATGACCCGTTGCATCCAATGTACAAGGTGATGCTATCTATTCTTGGTATATGTCTATCAGTCTCCGCTTCATATCATTTCATGCTTATCCTATCCACCGGTGTTCTAAATTCTGCAAGTGGTTCATTCTTCGAGTATTTTACTCATAGGAGCTTATTTGCACCAAATTTAGAGCCTAACATGCTTCAATGTACTGGTTTTTAAATTATGTTGTCATCCTGTGCTCACCTTTTCACTGCTTCCTTGTTGCACTAGCTTGTTGTCCTTACGGAACGGAGAAAAAATGATTTAGCTACCAATGAAAGCTCTTTGCCTTGGTCAATGTGATGTTTAATAGTAGTTTTATAATATTACAGGTGTGTCAGGTTTGCTACTGAGGTTGCTGGTGTTCAAGACCTTGGTATCTTAGGTCGTGGTAGTGGTGAAGAAATTGGGACCTATGTTGAAAGACTTATGACAAGTGAACTATCTGGAAATGTTATTGATATCTGCCCTGTTGGGGCTCTTACATCGAAGCCTTTTGCATTTAAAGCTCGGAACTGGGAGTTGAAGAACACCGAGACTATTGATGTCACTGATGCAGTAGGGTCAAACATAAGGGTTGACAGCAGAGGTCCTGAAGTTATGCGCATTGTTCCACGCATCAATGAGGTGCTTATTATCCACTTCTTTTCCATTTTATTGCCATGTGTTGTTTTTGTGTGATTATCACATAATCCGATGCTTTTGTTGACTTATAGACTATTTAGTCTGCAATTTATATCTTAGTGCACAGGAACTATGTTTAGTGACTACCGTTTTTCCTGTTCATTCATTGCAGGACATTAATGAAGAATGGATATCTGACAAAACACGGTTTTGTTATGATGGTCTGAAGAGGCAAAGGCTAAATGACCCTATGATTCGTGGTCCAGATGGCAGGTTTAAGGCTGTGACATGGCGTGACGCTCTTGCGGTTGTTGCTGAGGTTTTGCAGCAAGTTAAGCCACAAGAAATCACTGGAGTCGCTGGCAAACTCTCTGATGCTGAATCTATGATGGCACTAAAAGATTTTGTTAACAGAATGGGTTCAGATAAGGTCCTTTGCGAGGGAAATGGTCCAAGTCCACCAGCAGACCTGCGATCTAACTACCTAATGAACACGAGCATTGCTGGGCTTGAGAAGGCTGATGTCTTCCTTTTGGTTGGCACTCAGGTAAGATTCCTCCTCTTCTCTTGACTAATGCTTGATGCCATTTGTTTATTACGTCCTCGCTGGAAACATTCAATTTTACTGTCTGATAAGCATCAATCATGTGCTGTTAGAATGCTTATTCGATAGCCATGTGGCTCATGAGAACGAAATTACAGCTGATATTTCTTGAACATCACTTATGTTGATTCTAATTGTGATGCATATGGAGGCACTATTTTTACTATTAATTGTATTCGTTTGCCAGCACAAGATTGAATTTAATCTGGTCAAACAAATATGCTGTAATAATATTTCATAGTTCAAGTGTTTTAAGCTTCATCCCAGTCAGGACCCACTGATCTGCAGTTCCATTGAGATAGTGTAACAACGACTCATGTTTCTTCTGTATGCCATTTGAACAGCCAAGAGTGGAAGCTGCTATGGTTAATGCTAGGATTCGGAAGACTGTTAGAGCGACACAGGCAAAGGTGGGCTACATCGGTGCTCCTGCTGACTTCAACTACGACCATGAGCATCTTGGCACTGGACCACAGACCCTTGTTGAGATTGCGGAGGGCCGACATCCTTTCTGTTCTGTGCTGCAATCTGCAAAGAACCCTGTCATCATTGCTGGAGCTGGTTTATTTGAACGGGAGGACCAAGATGCAATCTTCTCAACAATTCAGACTCTAGCCAAGAAGTACAATGTGACAAGACCAGACTGGAATGGCCTTAATGTCCTATTGCTCCATGCCGCACAGGCTGCAGCTCTTGATCTTGGCCTTGTCGCTAATCCTGCTGAGAGCATCAAGTCAGCTAAGTTCTTGTACCTGATGGGAGCTGATGATATAAACTTGGACAAGCTTCCTGAAGATGCATTTGTTGTTTATCAGGGACACCATGGTGACAAGGCTGTATATAGGGCCAACGTTATTCTGCCATCTTCAGCATTTAGCGAGAAGGAAGGCACCTATGAGAACACTGAAGGATGCACGCAATGGACCATCCCAGCTGTTCCTACAGTTGGTGATGCTAGGGATGACTGGAAGATCATCCGTGCTCTTTCTGAGGTTGCTGGGGCTCAACTGCCTTATGATAGCCTCCAAGCTGTGAGGGACAGGATTAGTACGGTGGCACCAAATCTCATTCATGTAGACGAGAGGGAGCCGAGCACAATTTCTGCAGAGGTGAAGCCGCCAGTAAAGCAGCAAGTGAGCTCAACCCCGTTCAAAACCATCGTGGAGAACTTCTACATGACCGATGCAATCACACGAGCTTCAAAAATTATGGCCCAATGCAGTGCATCCTTGCTGAAGAAGTGAGGCCGAAGCCCCTTCAAGCTAATCATCAGCAAGCCACATCTTAATCTCATTTTCCCTTGCTACAAGTTCCACCACCTGTTGCTTTGTTGGTTGGGACTTGGGAAGTTGGAGTATAATTTGGACTGCATTAGATTTGCAGAGCAGCAAAACTTGATCAGTACATTTCTGTATTGTGTTGTTGAGAAGCAGAGCATACTCAATAAGCTTGTTGTCCCTTTCGAATCACACAACAGCCACAAGCAATAATTTTGTTGCCTTTCAGTTACGCTTATGCTACTTATCTGAAATGGACAAAAATGGTATTGCTTGATAATGTATTCTGAAAAATAGACAAACGGTTAGCAATCGCATTAAGAACTGATTAACTCGGCCGGATTTCACTTGTTTATTACCGGTGCGCGGAAGCTTGAATGAGTGCTGGTTGTCTCAATGCGTCAATGCACATATATGTTATGCTTTTAACGGATCTAAGTGGGTGATTGCTTGGCAAGCGAATAAACACGATTTTTACTTCCTCGCTTTCATACGCAGCTGGTGTAACACTGGTTTTCATCATCTAGAATTCTCCAATGTGCACGGCTTCTTGAACTTACTGGATATTCTAGATACAGCATTTTGGGTCAGTGTGCCACTGCAATTAGCCGCTACTCACTGCGCAACGGAGTTCAAGAACGACCAACAGTGACGGCCTCAAGCTCAAACCGCGCCTTATCCAACTGACACCTCACTCGAGCATGGCGTTCCACTGCGCCACACCGACCACCCAGCCGCCTGCCCGCCCATGCCTCCCGCTCCGCCACCAGCACGGTGCCCTGCTGCACCCGACGGCCGCCCCGGCTCCCACTCACCTGCGCCTACCACGCCTCGTCACCGCCGGCGCCGCGCGCGCGGATAGAGCCGTCTGCCGCGTGAGGCGGCGGGTGCGGTACGAGGAGGACGACGAGGAGGATGACGAGGAATGGGGCCATAACGAGGAGCTCGCGAGCCTGGAGCGGTACAGCGAGGACGCGCGCGACCAGGCGCTCCTGGTGAAGGCTCGCGTGGACGACGAAGTCGAAGTCGTGCTCGTCTTCAGGGTACTCAACATAACACCACCCAGCACGCAGGCAGCATTGCGGCAATGCTGCCACCGTCTGTAGCATTTTTTCCATTTCGAGATGTGGATCCTTGGTTCTTCCCTTTATTTTGTTGCTTCCGTTCTGAGTGATCGTGCTCTCGCAGGGTTTCTCGTCCAGCTTGAGCGGGATAACGGCCACGGATCCGTCGATGAGCGTCCTGCCGGAGAGGGCGATCATACAGTCAGTCGACGTGGTGAAGGGGCCGTTTGATCCCAACAACATCGAGTACCTGGAGAAGGCAGTGAAGTGGAACGACTTCAAAAGCCGCCTGCAGTAGCAAAAATCCAGAAAATATTGTACCTCTTCGTTTACAACTATGGAAATGATTATTGCCCGCACGTTGTCGTTCTTAAGATCTCATCTTTCAGTCAACCGCACTGATGACCGGCCTTGTCAAGTTATGATCAATATATACCGAGTAGGGCAGTAAAATCAACAAAATAATACATCGGTCGATCATGGAGACCAGATATCATAATCATACGAAAGGCCAAGACGGCCAAATAAGTATGTCTGACAAACGAAACAACCCTCGCGTCTGAAAAATCGTGTACAGCAACCTCCAATATGAACTCAGATGTAATGAAAGAATTGAGCGTCCTACTGCAATCACACGTACGCTGCGGTTGTACATTCTATGTGTTCAAGCTGCGGCTGTCACCAGACTATCATTTCCATGCAACCGAGTCAATCTCATTCCTTGCAGATTTGTAAAGCTCTAGCCTCTTGACCAAGGCATCCCTCTTCCCCATCAAAGCAGGATCCTCGTCCAACATGGCACTGAGCTGTTTCTTCTGCATTGTGCAAGCGAAAGGAGAGATGAGTTTAATATCCATGTTGCTGAGAAAGAAAAAAAATAGGTTCAAACAATTTGAGAGCGAGAATTGGTAAAAGACAGCCAGAATCAGTACAAATAGCTGCTAGATCAGTATGAAAGAAAAGGCACTAAAAAGAGTTAGCAATATCAAGTCTCCAACCACTCAAGAAACAACGGATGACTAAATACCACGTACTCCTATGGTCATAATACAATAACTAAAATTCCAACAACATTCAATATGTATGCTATGATTCATACACAATAAACCAGTCATCAACTACTGTTCTCTTATGGTCATAAATAATTGGGGTTTCCATAGAACATTTTAAAATATTGACTGCCAGTAATTTAAAAATATTGTGTTCAGGAACATGCAAATCATGCTCGTATTAATGATCTCATAATAATAGGAAATAGTGGTTAAAGGCCTACTATAAAATAGCAGAAAAAGTTTTTTTTTTAGAACCACAATAGCAGAAAAGGTGCATTCCAGGACCATGTCATGTCCAAAAGATTGATGTTTTTACTTGTAGGAGTACAAAATAGTATACTTGATGAATTTGTAAACATACCTCCTTGCTTCCCACATGAGCATAAAATCGGTTTAGCAGGTTTCTCTTTGCCTCTTTCACTTGACAATGTACAACGGCTTTCGGAATTGTGTTCCTCAAAGTATCACAAACCATGTTAATGTATGATGATACATTCGATCCTGAAAAGAAAAACACAAGATGAGTCCATAAATATTTTTACATAAACAATAGCCTCTGTTCACAAGCAATGAATGCAGCCATCAGTAGAAACATGGGCTGCTGACTAGAATAGTCTCATGATTTCATAGTCTGCAATGCAGTGAAGATATAAAGGTGAAATAACACCAACTGAAAAAAAAAAGAACATCTTCATTCTTGTTAATTATAATTATTTCAATCATCCATTGACTTTACAATCAATCTTGTGCCTTTAAAAAAAAAATCATGCCTTTTCTGTTGGTAAGCCTCAACGTAGTAGTGCCAACATACTCTATATATCATGTGTAAAAAAGAAGGTGAATTTACCGATTCTTCTGAGATGGTTGTCCTGATATCTATCACTCACTGGAGTGTTTTTGTCTGCAGCCTTTTCTGGTTCAGTAGGAAGTTTACGGAAGAACTCTACTGTTAGGTAGCTGGCTTCCATGTCAACTAGGCGAAGAACAGTCTTTCGTCCATCCTCACGGAACCTCTCCAGGCTATCATTTGCAGCGGCAGCTATATCTGATTGAAGCGTAGGGAACCGCTTCAATTCCTGCAATATCCAAAGGAACCGTGATAATTCAGTAAGAGTAAAAAATGCAGGGCAGAAGTATCTGTAACTGAATTATTAAAGCCTCCAACACCAGCCCACTGAAAGATGAAGCTACTAACATCTGTTGCTGCGATCGATCTTCGAACAAGCTCTTTCAAAACCAAATGGACCTGTAAATATGAGAGCCGCATACATAAAAAAAGATCTTAGCATAAAGGAACACAACTTTATAGTTCAATTGAGATATTCCTATTGCAACTTCTAGTAACAGTAACATTTGCACAGGTTTCCAGTTGTACAAACAAACTAAAGTCATGGACTTAACAGTGAGTGCATACAGTTGATTATATTAAATTAATAGTTATAGTAATATCGACCATTAAAGTAGGTACTTGCTTAACCAGTAAGTTAAAAGAGCCAAAAGGGATCATGGGTCAACAGAAAAGCAATACCGCATCAACAGTAGCTTCAGCTGGACCCTTGAAGTAGCTAAGAGAACTATCTATAAGCCTTCTGTATCCTTGCTCTGGGGCAATCAAGTGGGGCTGATAACCATCAGCCTCTGAAATGACTTTCCGAACATTTTGCATTGAAAGATGTTTGTCAAATGGAAGCTTTTTCAGTGCTGCAGGTAATTGGTGGTCAAAGACACCATAAATCCGGTCTCCACCTGGCCGACTGTAAAAATGAAAGAGCAAAAATCAGGTTAAACTATCAAAACAAGTACTTAAAAGACTATTGTATTATAGTAACACATTAGGGAACCTTACCCTCCATCCAAGTGTTCTTTGAAAACACGGTCGAATGCACGACACATATCCAATATGGTGTACAATTGAGCCTACAGATTATGTAAACTTTGTGAGGCAAATGTAATATCAACAAGGCTATCACATGTAACTTTTTGTCAATATAACCAGCAGTACTTAAGCTTACAAAACAAAGTACAATATTCATACCCCAGCATCACCTCCAATTGGCCTACCAAGCCGATCCAATTCAGCTTCTATTTCATCTATTGTTTTGTTAATCATGGCTATAATGCTTGGAATTTTCGCTCTGATCACAGCTTCTAAATGCTGCATGAATAGATGGAATAGATCAGAATCAGTTTATAGAAATAAATAGTCTTGGGCAAAGTATAGCATTGGATAAAGATGTTCTATGCTCTAACCTCTGATAGAAGTTTAGCAAGATATTCTGCACCCATTTTATGCGCCAAGTGGCCATAATCAGGACTACTCTCAAAGTAATCCTTTTCTTTCCGTCTTGCTGCAAGCATGTCAACATTCTTGTTGATGTCAGCTTGCGAGCGGTTGACAATTCCTACCCAGGGGTGCTGTAAGCGGTACTGCCTTCCTTCGAGAACCTAAGATTACATGGACAGAGGAAAATTGCAGTGATGTTACTGATTGTCCCTGGAGATTCGGTGCGAAACAATTGAACTACTGACAAATTTCATACATCGACAGCATTGGTACCCTTGTCCATCAAATCAAGCTTTGTTAATACTCCAAAAGTCCTGTCACCTGTCAATATTAAGCAAAATGATGTCAATAAAAAGGATTGGAACTGAGTTATTTACTGTGGTAGGGTAACTAATATTTTTATCAATAACAAAAACTTATAACTTATGTAAAGTGCAACTTCAACACAGGATAAAAAAAATGCACACTGCACCTGAAGGATCAACATCCCTAGCAAGTTTGATAGCGTCCGAAGTTGCTATATCCTGGTTAGCTGGGGAGATGGCCAGTATGATGCAATTTGGCTGAAATTTCAAGATAAAAAGGGACAGGTAAAAAATAAGTATGTTTACAAAAGAAGAATGTCAAGAGTCTCTAGCCAAAAGCAAATTAGAGTTCACTGTTTCTTTATGTGATTATATGACAAGAGTAGTAGGATATAGTATATAAGTCTTACTCTAAAATTCATTATAATATCCAGATCAGGAAATAGTATTGAAGTATAGGTTAACTCCGAAAAAAACATGGCGCAACAAGCAATTGAGATAATCTTTTCTTTTACCTTGTCAACATAAGCCCGAACCATATTTTCAATATCTTGGACAATAGATTCTGCTTGTCCCTCTGTTTAGGGTTATAGAAGCAATAGATTTCAATAATAAGAAGCAATTACTAAAATTTGTGTATGGGTAAAGTACAGTAACCAAATAGAAGCAGCTTAATGCAACAAATGTGACATTACCTACAGCGACCTTTGTCAGCCCAGGAAGATCAATAAGTGTCAAATTCACAACTGCAGTCAGAAGTTTGCAAAATTAATATGGTTCAGATAGTTCATGTGAAAAGTAACGTAAATGTAATCACAGTTCTACATAAGATTTGGATTGACAATGAACTAACAAAATTTTAATCCATCCTTCAGGAAATAGAGAGACCTCAAATTGGAATCATCACATGAGAGTGTGTTTTGATTATACAACTTCAATAGAAAACAGAATATTTTCATAACATTGAACCGTATCAAATTTGCATCACTTAATCTCAAATCTTAAAGCCTCTAAGATTCAAGTATTAAGAACATTTGATACTCAAAACATTTCTTCAAGATAATTCATAGTCTTAAACCATTGTTCTAAAAAGATTCCAGCCCCCTGGTGCACCCCCAGAAGTAGGATCAGCAAGTTGCTTTTGACAGAAAACTATCCTATATATTATATTCACATAGTGTGCCATACAATAATAAGTTCTAAACAAAAGACAACACAAAATCTTAATATGGGGCCAGTTTTCGGTTAATATGGGGCCAGTTTTTGGTTCTAAAACTAGTGTTGGAAATTCCAGGCTCATCACCCCAAACAACGACTCAAAGCACAGGAGTTTCTTTCAAGTCGTCATGCATCTGATGATTCCATTTAGTCATGTCACATAAGATGCAATGTAATGCCTAATGTTATATCAATGAGACTATAAAAGCTTAAGCAAGTCAATGATGTCCTTTAGAATTGAGCAATTAAAAACACACCTAGGTAAGCATGGAAAATCGAAACAAGCATCAGCTCTTACCATGTGGTGAATATATACTCAACTGGATAGGGACATTTGATATAGCTTTAGTTTTCCCAGTTATGCGATCAGTTTCATCAGCAATCTCTTTCCTAACAGCAGCTGCAATTATATGAAGTTTTCAGGAAAGACTTAACTAAACATGTCCAGAAATATACACATAAAGAGGATTTCAGCAGCAATGTTCTGCAACATCTCATTAGTAGTTCTTTGATACTTTATGAATTATACATGGACAAAAAACCATGAAAACAGCATATCCTAATGGAAAACAGCCAGGAGTTAGCAAACATATCACGGTGCCACTGATGAAGGTTCAAAAATTAGGCCCTTTTACAAATGAATTCCCATTATTACTTCATAAAATAATAACTCTGTGCCATCTAGATGAAAAATATGCATGCAACAAGAAATTGAGTGAATTTATTTCCTCCATTTATGTAAAATAAATTGAGTGGGTTAAAAATTAAAAAACATATACTCAGTACACTAGCATTGCACCTATTTCTTACATGTGTTGCAAATGGTATACAGTTCACTAGTTTTCTTTGTCCAGTATGTAGTTTTAAAAGGAAGCTATTGAGAACAGAAAAAAATATGATGTCAAAATATGATACCATGCTACTGACTATCATGCTCGGCATGGCATCATTCCTCGACTCACACTGCACGTAGCTGTTTAAACTAGTCGCATCTATTATTTCTTCAATTTTGAGCTTATGACCACTGAACATATGGGGTGCCCAACACGCAGCTATTAATCTCTCTTTATTTATCCAAAAAACTAAACCTTCCCAACACTGCACGTAGCTGTTAATCTCTCTTTTTTTTATTCAAACTATACCTTCCCAACACGGAGACAGGCATCTTACTACCCTGCTAAGCCTAGAAATTGGAAGTTAGAAAATAAGCAAATTGATAAGCTGAGATAGAGTGCATAACGATCGTCTTACCAAAGTCGGTGAACCGCTTACGCGGGGCATGGAGGAACTCGGCGTACTCCTGACCACCTTCCGTCTTGTGCAGCTGGAGCACTAGAGGCCTCCTCGTCACAATACCTAACCAAACCCAAATTGAATCATCAAACACTCGACCAGGCTCAAATCAAGCATCACGCGAACGATCTAGCGACTGCATTACCAGATCCACGAGGCAGGAAGTCCCTCCCGACTATGCTCTCGAGCACCGACGACTTCCCGGAACTCTGGAGGCATCAGAAAAGCAAAGGCAACCAAACGTGAGCACGCTGGCCAGATCTGGGGGGCGGGGGCGGGCGGATCTCGAAGCGAGGCAGGCAGGTGTGTGGCAGTGCGAACGTACCTGTCCACCGACGACTGCGACGGATGGGAGAGCCTCCCATAGGGATCCCCCGCCGCCGCCTCCGTGGTCGCCGAGGACCGTGCACGCGCGCTGGATCCGGTTCACCAGCCCGATCAGGCTCCCCATGGTCGCCATCTCGGCAGAGCACCCTCGGGCCTGACCGCCGGCGGTTCTAAAAAGGCTGCGGTGGTCGTCGGCGGCGAGCGGCGGGACGCGGTGGGATCTAACGAGTGGGAAGAGATGAAAATTGCAGCGACAGATTTTAAAAGCGAGTGCTATGTAAGTTTTGCTTGGAAGGTGGTGGGGAGGATACGCTTCGTGGACCAGGCGTTCGAACGCCGGCACCCGGAAGCTGAGTTGCTGGTAGTGGGGTCACAAGGATTGCGGGGTCAAGGGTGCAGCGAGATCGTGCGTAAGGACTGGGCTGGGCGTGGGCCTGGGCGTCAGGTTGTTATTGACGTTTGAACTGAGGAGATGTGTGAGATGGATGGGCTTGAATGGACCGGGGCTATGGCACGGAAGCCGTTGGATCTCAGCTGAAAAGGCTTTGTGGGGGGGGGGGGGGGGGCTCCGCTTGGTGCGTGACGCGTGAGCAACTCGGGAAAGCAGCGACGCAGGGAGCCTGCAGCTCAGTTTGGTTTGCAATCAATGGAAGGGATGGACCATATGAATGCAAGTATTTTCGTGCCGATGATTGTTGTGTTCGAGGGTAACGGAACGTCTCTGCTTTTAGAAAATGGCTATTTATACCCAATTCTTTTCTTTTTTTCAGCGATGGCGGTGACAGGGCGGCAACTAAGTTCAATATCTTCACACGCCTTACCGCACTGCACAAGCAGCCGACCATAACCACCAACTGATGATTCAACTACCTCTCGCTGTGCAGTTCCGGGGATCCATTGCAAGTTTTAATCTCAACGCTCACCGGTTATGCTTATGCAGATGTAATGGTTTTGCCCCTCCGTTACTAATTCGACCGATGGTTTTGCACATTAAAATAGTAGGACAGACGTTCTTGAATTCTCATCACATGATTCATACCTTCACAAATAAGGTGCCTTGAATATTCACAGGATGCACATACCAGAAATGAGGCAATGCAATCCAAAGGTTCCAAATGAGTGCCACCCCGGTAACGCATCTTGTTATGTACCTGACTACGGGCCTGTTTGTTTCCTGAGTAGATTAATTAATCTGGATTATAGTGCTAAATTATTTAATCTGAATTATTTAAGTTAAATTAATTAATCTAAAACAGGTGTTTGTTTCCCTAGATTATTTAAGCTAGATTGACTAACTTAGCATGAGTAGTGAGTCTTTATCCAAAATAATCCAAAATAAACACATTTATAGTAGATTATTGGATTATAATAATCTACCCTCTAGATTAATTAATCTGACTTAATAATCTACTCTGTTTGTTTGCCTATTGGATTAATTAAGCTAGATTAATTAATCTGAGTAGATTATAAGTTAAAACAAACAGGGCCTACGTTTGTTTGATACTTCCAACAACAAAGAGAGAGGATAATTTACAGTGATGATGCCAACCCAAGTTATATTATTATTACATTCTTATTTTAGATACTGAGCTTACATATTTATTATCCTTATTTCAGAAAAGAAATTCTAGGTAAATCACACCCGATAAATTGAGACACATACCACAAGAACACAGGTGCACTACATGATCTAACAAGCTAACAAATGGCACACTAACACATCAAAGATAGATATTGTGGTGGCTTTACTAAGATATATCCCTTGGACAGCCTTGCCAATTTACGGAGGAGCAACGGACATTAGATCTTTGGATTGCACAACAGCAGCCGGTATATCTCATTGTTCATCTCCGACATGTACTCATAACCAAGATTATCAGCTCGACTCTTGAACTCATTCACGTCCTCTGGTGGCACTTGTATGCCTACTAATACATTTGCTCCCGCTTCACCCTGCATAAGAGAATTATTGCATCATTGAATATACGTGTTCCGTGCTGTATTTATTTGTTTTCATTGTTTATTCAACATAAATAAGAAACTTGAGAAGCCAAGAACAACTCCAGCCTGCACTATCTACCAAAGACAAAGAAAATCACATACTTGTGCACGATAATGGAAAAGGCTGATGTTCCAACGAGGGCTGAAGATATCCAAAAATTTCATAAGGGCACCAGGCCTTTCTGGGAAAATGAACCGATAAACAAGTTCGTTCTTCACTTCTGATCTGCCACCAATCTGAAATTGATAAAAAAGTAAGATAGCAAAATAGTTGCAGAAGAAATGGCCAAAGGCAACTAAAAAAACACATATTTGAGAATTCAAAAAATGGAGGCGTGTAATAGTAAATTACAAAATATATCAACTGCAGTCTACATTACGGCAGCTCTTCATACTTACAAACTAAACAGGATACTATTTGCAAAAATCACCTTGCGCTACTAGGCATGTGAAAGTGCAACACATATCCAGTTGATTGCACCACATGATTTTTTCTTTTATTTTCGTAATAATGCTAACAATAAAACAAACTTAACACTTAACAGTCGATCTCTTAGCGAAAAGAAAATGTAGCGTGTTATGTGCTTCACAGAAAAAATGATAACTTACGAAGTATCTAAGGTGGTCCTTAGCCAAATCATTGTCAGTAAGGTTAAAAGTTTCCAGTTTCGCAGATTCCATACGATCAACCATTGCTCCAAGCTCATCATCGGTGTAGATCCCAACACTGTAATAGACAACAATCGATGTTACAAAATACCAGAAGTATGATATATGGTGACCATCATTACATGTATCAATAATTAGAAGTTCAGACAACTGATACATAGAAAAATATGCCTACCTGTAAAGAACAAGGGCACCTGCTGTATTGGCATCATATCTGTATTTAAATTCAGTAATATTCATCTGGCCAACCTGCAGAATGAGAGGTGAAAAGAAAGGAAATATGTTTTCAACTGTTGTGTATTGGCATAATAGTTACAAGGCATGTCACATGCAGGTCCTAAGCTACGGCCTTTGGGTCAGCAAAGAAATGTGGAAATCTAGTCCCATTCTTATATTCATCAACCCAGTCTAAGTCTTATGCCATTCTAATCAAGCTACCACCGCTGCGGCTTGGTATCTCTTTGGCGATGTTTCCTACAAGGGGAGAAAAGGGTGTCCATGGCGTCACAAGTGAAATAGTTGTGCTGCCTCTCATTAAGGTATCAAGGGCAGAACTCCTCAACTGGAGCTATGGCAGAATGGGAGGCAATACGTACAAGGGCACCAGGGTATCGTGCCCCTTCAGAGGCACAGGGCTTTCTCAGCCATCAAGACCAGGACAAGCTTAATCGGAAGGAGGGAGGAAATGGAGGAGAAAAGGATATCCATGGTATTTACAGGTGCTAGCAGCTGTACTACCTCTCGTTCAAGGCCCAAGGGCAGAACTTCTCCTCACTCCATCAAGGGCAGCAAAAGCTACGGCGGCATCAGAGGCAAATAGCACCAGCTACCTGCATCATGCCCATATCAAGGCATCGGGCTTCCTTGGGCTTCACCCATGGGCCCACCACAGCCGGTGCAGGTTGGTAGGGCTTTGAGCCGGTGAACTAGTGTAGCAGACATCAACCAGGATTTTTTTAATTATGCTTTAAAAAAGGTTTAAGTCACCCCATGTATATAAGGATGGGATTGTATCTCTTCTAATTAAGCAATGAAGAATCAATCTGGATCCATTATTATGTTCATCACCCCAGTCTGTCTTAACCCATTCTAATCACAAGCCGCCACCACCCAGCTATCCTCTTTACAATGTTTACCCCACTTATAAACAACGGTCCATCACAAGACGTACCAATTCAGCAAATTTTTTGAAGCTTCCCTGCTCCTCTGGCAGAAATGTAGCCAACACTGCTTCCCGTTTTCGACCAACATCAGCAAGTTCAGTTACTAATCTAAGTCGATCAAAGTTCATATTTGCTCCACTAGTTATTGCCACAACAGTTTCTCCTTTCAAATCATAGAATTTGCAGTAGGCTTCAGCCCCTGCCAGCGCAAGAGCACCAGCTGGCTCAAGAATATTTCTTTTCTCCTCAAACATATTCTGCACATGAGAAAAGATACTTTCATCACCACATACTACTGATAGAATGCATGTACGGTCGTACGGATGATGCAAAAGGGAAAAGAGAGTGTGAATGCAATATTGGAATGCAAAGACAGTTGGCACATATGTATATGCATTTTATTTCTTTATACATGTGCAGAAATCCTGTACAGTAAATTTAGCAAACCATGATAGATAAACATCCTACCACTACAGGAACAGACTTTTGAAAGTTCTTCAATTGGTGGTTTGGACAGACCAGGACCGTAATACAACAAATTACCAATCTTTATGTTTTCTTTCATAGAGAATTGTATTTTGAGCTTCAAGTGAGAGGAGAGGATAAAAGTATAACAGTATTCACTCATTAACCATTTATAAAATATTAAGGAACAGCAAACAAATAAATATGTGGTTCCTACCTTTATTGAAGCACAAATGGCATCTCGACTGACCATAACAATGCCATCTACAAGTTCTTTGCACAAACGAAATGTCTCCTCTCCTACAGCTTTGACAGCTACACCATCAGCAAACCCTCCAACATGCTCTAACGTGACCCTTTTACCATGGCACAAGGACAAGGCCATTGCATTTGCATCTGATGGCTCTACTCCGATTATTTTCACCTGTCAAAAGAATTGTTGCAAAATATATTTAAAAATTATCATCCTGACTATTGACCATGGTAAAAAAAACTATGTGCTGGGCTTAATCATGGAAAGGAATAAAATTCATGATTGTCTTGTTGAGAAACAATACAATCTCTACAATGCACTTAAAGAATCAATCCATGTCTCCTTGATCCCAAGTAGATAAACTTGTTGAGCACAAGATTGTGTAGAAAACAATATTACAATACAATTCTCACCTCTGGCCGAACCCGTTTTACATAGGCAGCGATTCCAGCAATTAATCCACCGCCTCCGACAGGTACAAAAATTGCATGCAATGGGCCTTGAAGTTGCCGAACAATTTCCATGCCAACAGTTCCTTGTCCAGCAATAACATCTGGATGGTCAAAGGGAGGTATAAATGTGCGGCCTTCTTCCTCACATCGTTGTTTTGCATATGACTGAGCTTCATCGTACGAGTCACCCTTGAGAACTACTGTTGCACCAAGTCTCTTCACTGATTGCCACTGGAATTAAGGTAACATGTTTATTGTTTGGTGAGAATTAAGTAAAACAAATCCTTTTTAGATAATGAAGTCCTGCCTCTGCAGCAAAATAAACTGCATAAAGGGACAGATTTAACATCTGGCATATGAGGATCAATCACCTTAATTTCTGGTGTTGTCACAGGCATGACTATAACGGCATCACACCCTAGTCTCTGGGCAGAAAGAGCAACACCTTGGGCATGGTTTCCAGCAGAGGAGCAGATGACACCCCTTTCCAATTGCTCGCTGGAGAGCTTTGCCATCATATTGTATGCTCCTCTCAACTTGAATGAGAACACCTTTACCAAGAAAATAAAGAAGTTGAACAGTTCTGAGCCTTTCAGTCAACTTGAAATTCAGCACATGGCAACACTTAAAACAGTCAAAATAAAATATGAACCATACTATGCATCAAAAGTATGTATATAAAATTGGATAGAAAAAGACAATTCATCTCAAATTATCAGTACTCGACCATCAACAATTCAAACCAAATTGAGATAATCAATAACAGAGTTAACAGACTACAATATGGTGAGATGTCTATTGTCCTAGGTGGAATACTAAAGGCAAGGTAGAAAAATAAACTGAGATCCAATACCTATCCAAGATCCAAACACCTATTCAAGCCCAATGAATGACAAAATATAGCCGCCCCCTGGTAATAAACTCCGAAAGCGCTACTCTAATGAAATGTTCTATCAAACATTCAAACAATCGTCTACATGGTTTTTGTGGTGTCGCCTAGTCGTCACCTAGGCGTTGTGAGGGTGGTGGGTCGCCACAGGATGCCACACAGTTTTAGTTACGCCACAACGCCTAGGCGTCGCCTAGTCGTCGCCTAGGCGCTATGAGGGGGGTTGATCGCCACAGGACGCCACAAAAACCATGATCGTCTATCATCAATGGCAAATGCAAAATATTTCCACAAAACATGTAGCAACTATTGTTTATGAAGCACAGCATTCCCATCAAACAGGAGGAATTTCCTTGCGAACAAATTGGCCTAAAAGGCCGCGACCATGAACACAAATCAAGCCCCCCCCCCCCCCCCAAAAAAAAAAAGGTGGCGAGATATATCACAGGAGGGTTGCGGGTCGCCGGTCCTTACTGGCTGCAGGTCCTCGCGCTTGACCCAGAGGTTCACTCCGAGGCGGTCGGAAAGCTTGGTGGCGAGCTGCAGCGGCGACTCGATGGCGACGTCGTACACCTTGGACGACAGCACGCTGGTCAGGTATTCCATCGCGCCGGGCCCTCCGGCCCCCGCGCCGTCCCCGAACCCATTCCCCTCCGCGCCGATCTCCCGTGGGGCCTCCACGAGGTACCCGCTCTCCCGCTGCAGCGACTCCGGCACCACCCGCAGCGTCGGCACCGGCGGGGGCGGCGGGACGGCCGCGAGGGACGCCTCCGCCGCCGCCGTCGTTGCCGCGGTCACGCGGGAGGGTCCGCGCCCGTCGCGGCGGAGCGGCGCGGCCGGGAAGGAGGCCGAGGAGGCGGTGGCGGCGGCCGCCATGGTACCCCTTTGTGATTTGTGTTTTCCGCACAAGTTGATGAAGCGCTCCCTTTAGGGCGGGCGGGACGGGACGGGACGGAGTGGACCGGCTAAAGAGGAGGAGTGCGTCGCGAGTCACACACAAGCGCGCGGGGCGGGGGGTGGGTGATATTGGTGTGGCGCGGTGGACGCGGGTCGTGCGGCACGGGCCCCGCGCACGATCGGCCAGTCAGCATCGGTATCCGCGCGCGAGCCGCTTTTTCCTTGGCTTTTCTAGCGTCGTTGTCCGCTTGCCCGCGGCAGGGGCCATGAACGCGAGCTCGACATCAGATTAGGAATGGAGGTTAGTAATTGACATTTTACTGTACATGATAACGTTTCTCTTTCTTTTGTTGATTGTTATTTTTTTTTTGCGGGTTGTTATTGATCGAATCCACACCAAATAAACACCTTTCCGAACACAAGAGCATTAACAGTCGGCAGTTTTTTTTTTTTGACAAGTATTAACAGTTGGCAGTTGAGACATCAATGGGCATGTACTTCACGCATACAGGCAGTCATGTTTCGAAAAAAAAGTTACTACACACGTAGACCGACGTGCATGTGCCTCTACATCAGAGGTACTAGTACTCGTCTTGGCGCAGTACAGACGAGGAAATGATCCTTTCGAGGGTACCGAAATTGATGGAGCGAATCCTGTGCATGTGATTCTGCACGTTTGCCGACTGTAGCAGCTACTTTGGATTGTCATGCACTTATTTATTAAGATGAGATTCGGATGGCTGCTGGCTCTAACAACAGAAAAATGTAATATAGTTATGAAAATAATGACGATGGCAGCACTCTGATTAGATACACGTGAAAAACTAGGGGAAACCACTGCAGGATCTATTAAAGAGGTGCCCATACAAAATAACAAAAGAGTGCGCAGAAAATGAAAGGACAGATCAGGCACTTTACACGTTCTTGGATGGACCGCATAGAAAAAAAAAGGACTTTGTTTCGACCGTTTATGGAGGTATTTAAAAATTTTATCAATCATCAAAAAACCGTGGCAGGTTGCAAAATAAACAAACCGAAAGCTTGCCGTAATCTTTTTGCTGGTGATGTAGGCCAAACAGCAACATGGATGTCAGGAAACTTTTCGTTTGCCAGACCACTATGGTAACTAAAGTCACTAGATTTCAGTAACCTTTTTGCAAGAAATCCTATGGCGGCAAATAATGTTGGAGCATTGTTCCACCACTTCGGATGAGGGGTCCAAATAGCACGACACACGGCAAGTTGCTTGAGATACTGCGTGATAGTTGCTTCATTTTGTAATGGAGATAGAAGAGTCCAACCAACATCTAAAGTTGAGATGACGAAGCCACATAAGATATTTGATCCTGACAATGGTTTGGCGCACGGCAAGCAACAATGAGACTGCCCTTTGGGAGCTAACTCATTGAACATGCTAAATGACACAGCCGAGGCTAATATTAAAATAAGACAGAGATGCCACGCTGCGCAGCAGACAAGGACCTAACTGTTTACTCTAGTTCCTAATATTCAACTTGAATGAAACAAAAATAGCTCGAAGCGCAAGTCTTTCCAGTGTTTAAACCTGACCAAAACTTTTTTTTCAAAACGGAGTATTATTTTGATCTAATGTAATCAGCTTCCCTGTGCTACTTTACTTAACCAAGTACTCACAAATTCTAAAGCACAAATCATAAATGTATTCCAATTTGATGTGCTTCAAGGCAAAAGTACTTCGAGATCTGTACACGGCATCTTATGATGTAACCAAATACGCACCTACCCTGCTACCCAGAATATATATATGGATATAACTTGTTCAGTGAAGAGCGACAGAAAACAACTACTAGCCGTTGCAACATGACTGCTTCAGATAGTCGATGTATAGTAAATAAAGGAGATATTCGGGCAGGTTGATAGTATTAACATGTAGGCATGCTACAAAAAGGAAAATATCAGGAAGAATGTTATGTCATAAACTCTCAATAATGCACAGGAAAAATGTCCTTGATTCGTTTTCTGTTGCTCTGCTAGAAGACCAAAACTCAGCAGCATATCAACTGCTACCCCAAGTTCCTTATGCCAGTATCATACAAAGATAGAACCTATACCATTTCAGTATCCTGAATAGGACCATAATAATGTGATGCATATAAACGATATTCATATATCATAAAACATGATAGACATAGTAAATAATAGCAGTACAGTGTTATTGATTGGTAGTTCCTGCTCTTAAATTCTACTAACCAGGATTGGAACTATGTCAATATATTGTCCATCGCTTTGTCCAAACTTTCAGTTATAGTCTTATAGATGGCATGTCAATCTCAGGTGTTGACAGCTAGCAGATAGACTAACAAAATTTCTAAAAGAACATGCTGTTTAAAGAATCTAGCAACATTTCATACTAGTGATATCCAAATCCAATCGATAGTAAAATTCAAAAATACTGACAAGCATGATCTGAAAACCTATATTCTATTCATGTCAGAAAAGAAGGGGCAAAAACAAAAAGAGGAAACAACCTGGAGTGAAAGTGATGATCACTGAGTTTTAGCCAAAATGACTCCCTGAAGTATGTATATGTACTTATGTCCAACCAGTACTCTAGCGTTCTGAACGGCATTAGTATACAAACTTGGGTTGCTGCCTTTTCTTTTCAATCTCCTTATGAAGGAAAATCATAATTGTTTCTGTGGCACGGTTTGGAGCAATGCCTTCTGCGATCATTCTCCTCAAATACTTGTCAGCTTCCTTCAATCTACCAGCTTTTGCATTAATATGGATCAAGGTATTGAAAGTGACAACATCTGCCTTCATGCCACTTCTAGTTATCTGCTCAAACAAGCAGCTTGCTTCTTCTACCTTCCCAACCTTTCCCAACTGATTGATCAAAGTGTTATACATGACTATATCCATGTAAACACCTTTCTTTGACAATTGATCAATAATTGAGCTGGCAACCTCTGGTTTTCCCATCTGGCCAAGACCTTGGATGATCAAATTATATGTCGCTATATCATTGGGGCAGAGCTGTCCACCCCTCTCGTGAAGAACTGCCCAGACCTGTCTTAAATACCCCTTCTTCACAAATGATGTCATCAGGGAATTGTATGTATAACTCGTCCCTTTCTGTCCAAGACTTGTAAAGATCTCAAATAATTTGCAAGCTACACTCAACTTCCCTTTGGCTAAAAATATTGACAAATATGTATTAACCATGTCAGCGTCGAAAGTTTTGGCCCCCATACCTTCCACTCGCTGCCCTCTGTGCATTGTGAATGTAGCAGAATCTTTCAAACTGTCAGCATTTCTAGCAAGATGATCCAAGTGTGGTGACAACGACCAATCATCCTTCGGGTCATTGTTTGGGGTTTCTTCACTAGCATTGGTACGTCCCACAGGATTGACCAAACTCATGACGTCCTCCATATTACCATCAAAAGACAAAAATGATGTCCCATCTTTCCCTCTGTCCTGTGGCCCTTTCAGGGCAGCCATCATGTTCGATTTCCACCGAATGGCATCTGGAAGCACAGAACCGTCCCTTATAAACTTCACAATTTGCTCTTCCAAGTCCCACCGTCTACTCTTGTTAAAACCTATAAGCAATGATGTTATGGTAACCAAATCAACAATGAAACCCCGTGCCTCCATCTCCTTCACCAACTCAACTGCCTCTGCAACTTGATCCCCCACCCCCTCCTTGCAGAATTCCCTGACCATAATACTATAAGCAATTCCATCCAGCAGTTGCCCTTTCCTCCTTAGCTCATAAAACAGCCGACAAGCAGCTTCTGCTCTCCCGTTCTTGAACAGACCATCGATCACTGTGTTGTGCGTACTCGCAGAGCATTGGATTCCATCTGACACCATTGTCTCAAAAAACCCACATGCTTCATCAAGCTTCTTTGCTTTAAACAGGCCATCAAGAAGCGAATTGTAGACCACCACATCACCTCTCACCCCACTGCTTCCACTCATCTCCTGAAACACACGCAATGCATCATCTATCCAAAAACTCTTGCAGCACCCGTTCATCACTGCTCGGTATGTGAATACATCTGGGTCAATTCCAGAAGACTTCATCTCATCAAAGGCAACCAATGCATCAGTAACCCTCCCCCCAACCACAAGCGCACGGATAACCGAATTATATGTGCATATATCTGGCGTAACAGGCGGAGAGGCAGCCTTCATTGCTGCAAAAAGCTTCAGCGACATATCCAGCTGCCTCCACTTGCTGAAAGCGTGGATGCAAATGTTGTAGAACCTTACATTGGAAGGGAGGCCCCTCTTTGACATTTCATCAAACACATGGCGGAAGTCATCGTCGAGGTTCTCCTTCGACAAGGCGAGGAGGAGGCGATTCGTGGCCCGGCAGGGCGGCGGATGGGAGGCGATGGGGAGAAGCCTGCGGATGGCGGGGACGGCGGAGATGATGTCGGAGGAGGCGATGAGGGACGGGAGGGCGGCAGCGGCGAGGCGGGGGAGGAGGTCGGGCGGCGCCGCGTCGAGCAGGGCGAGCGCGGCGTCGAGGCGCGACGCGGAGAGGAGCGACGAGAGGAGGGGCGGGAGGAGCGCGGACGGGGACGGGGCGGAGAGCGCGAACGGGAGCAGCTCGTCGAGGAGCGGCGGGGAGCCCGCGGCGAGCGCGCGGAGGAGGACGGGGAAGGTGGCGCCGAGGATCGGGGAGGCCGGCGGCGTGGCGGCGAGGAAGAAGGAGAGCTTGGAGGCCGGCGGGAGCGCCGGGTGGCGCAGGATGTGGAGGTGCACGGGCAGCGGCAGCGGCGCCGCGGGCAGCAGGGCGTCGGGGATGTGCGGCGTGGTGAGGAGGTGGCTGGCCAGGCGCGTGGCGAGGAGCGCGTCGGTCAGGCCCGAGAGCGGCGTGGCCGCCGCGGACGAGAGACGGCGGATGGGGCCCGCCAGCCCCGGCGGCATTGCTGCGCTCTGTGCTGCGGCCTGCGATGGCCGGATTTTTCAGTGGGGTTTCTCCGCGCGGGACCGCGATTTTGCGTGGATTTTACCCTGCGTCGCAGCGCGCGGACGGTCGGCGACGGCAGCCGGTGACCTTGGCAACTTGGCGTTGCGGTGCTGACTGCTGAGTGGGCGGCGGTCACTGAAGCAGTGCCTCCGGGCCGGGCCACAGGCGGCTCATTCTCCGGGCTGCTTATTGGGCTGACGATCTGCGATTCTGTGGGCTTCAATTCTTTTGAGTAGATGCTGGCCTTCGTCCATTGGTTTGGCCCAGGGGTGTTCATCCCCGGTGATGACTGATGAATAGACGTCAGCACATCACATTAAAACCGGCAGCTTCTACTCAAAAAAAAAAAAAAAAAAAACGGCAGCTTCTCCTAAAAAAACTAAAACCGGCAGCTGGCTGCATAAACTATGGGCGTCGGGCGGGACTGGTTTTCTGGCCGGTTTTCTCAACCCGCCAATGAACATGCAACATGCTTGCCACACATCAAGCCCACAGCCCTTTTCTCGAGGCGAAATCAAATTTTCCATGCACCACTACCTGCTGCATGGACCAGACCACCATGCATGATTTTGGAATCATGGTACGGATACGGACATGGTCGGCGAAAAGAATCCACACGGAGATTCAGTGCCACGCGGTCACGGTGGCAGTAGCATCGAGTTTCGATTTCGCTTCTTCCTACGCTTTGCGTCGTGTCATTAAGCCACTGGACAATGCCCGGACTCTTTCGACTAATCGATCGACCTGCCAACACTATAGGAAGCTTCCGAAACTTTTAACTATATATGGTATTAGTTTCTTTCCATGATTTGCCCATCACAGTGATGCACGACACACACTTTATTTATTATTAGTAGTGATGCACGTGTAATATGCACTTACAATTATACTTCTATGATATTAAAATAGGGACGGTAACATATACTAATAACGGAATAATATTTACTGATAATTAGGGGTACAAACACTTTTCTTATCTGTCACATCAGATCTAGTAATAGATCCAGATATTTTATAAATAAATATTTTATCATCAATTTCTATGATAGAACAATCCAAAGGATCATTGTATGTGTCACTATTCTTATATGGATTCTTTATTGATATGATTTGATCACCATAAATGATAATCTATGGTTTCAAGTCATTTTTTTATAGAACACCTGAAATATAGGAAAATATATGAATACGATCATGACAATAGGCAATCAGTAAAAAAACAATCATGAGAACTGAAAAATGCCCATAAAATGGAATTTGAGTTCCCGTAAGCTCTTACATGTTCATTTCTTATGAACTTGCAACCTGATCCGTATTCTCACTTTCATTTCAGTTGTTTAGAAAATAAACAAACAAAAACAACAACTTATCATGTAGTCAAATATCAATCCCAGTTGCTTATTTTTTCCTCAAAATCAACCACAATTATTGTTCCAAATCTCAATGTGAATCAAAAGAATATTTAACATTCATCACTGAATATATCACGTGATAAAAGTAGCTTAATCTAGAGACTCACCATGGTTAATTGAGATGGCATATTTATAAAGGCCTAACTTATTGGTATGTGGTACATGGTAAACTTCAAAGTAAATAGAATTAAAATGACAATCATAAAACTGAGACTTGAATTAGAAAAGTCGTGAAGTAGTCATGTACCAAGGAAACAAAATATGCCATGAATCTCATGGGCCAACTATGGACGTGATTGGATTCCTGCGAGGGCGTCAGCCTGGCTAGGGGGCGGGTGCACGCCCAGCGGAGACAACATCCAGGCATGCAGGCCTGCTTGTTTGGTTCGCTGTTTTATCTTGGACCTGACCGAAGCAGTAATGTGTTTGGTTGGCTGCACTGCGCTAGGTGTTGCACACGGTGGTGCAAGCCAGGTTTGATTTGTAGGCCGCATTGGCGTTGGTGAGATCAGCGTGGTCCAGATTTGTAAGGATACCGAGTATTTTCACAATTTTGGCGGGAGTTGGCTCTGGCTAGTCCGAAATGGCGCGAATAGGAAGTTGGTTGGCGCCATTTTTTTACCTTCATCAGTCCTAGATTATTACATAAGTAATGGTATTGATAAACTACAGACCTGGTATTTAGATAGAAAATAATGTTTGGTAGCACAAGAGTTTACACCTAGTGTACTCAGATTATTACATAGCCCTGTAACATAAGTAAATGATAATGACAAACTGCAAAACTAGGACCACTTCTCTCCAGTAAATGACAGCCTTTGGCTTCACCACATTGTTGACAGCCTCAGTCATACCAAGCTTCACAATGTAGTCATCCTCACATGTCCTCTTGCTTTTGAGATTGGTGACTGGTGCCTTCTCTTTCTCTTCAAACAACTTGGAACCAGCAGCAGTCTTGGAGCTCTCAGCATCAGCACCATCAAGGTTGATGGGCTTGGACTTCATCCCACTTCCTCCCTCATCTTCAACTGCAGCTGCACCCTGCCCATAGATGCTAGGCTCTCCAAGAGGATCATTTGATCCTATTGCAAACCTGCCAGTTGACTGTCCACTACCAAAGATAATCTGCATGGGTAGGTAGTTCTCAATAGGAGTATTGAGGTACTCAGCATCTTTAGGGTGATCCTACTTGTTAGCACACATGGACTATTAGCACACAATTAATTCAATACAAAGAAACCAACAGCAAATGGTTAGTAACCTTAGTATGACCATTGTAATGATCCTCATGCAACACTATCATGTAGTGATCCTCATACCACTGAGCCCCACTCAAGTCCTTCAGCTTGCACAACAATGTGCTGACCTTGAAATAAGGGTACCAACGCCGACTGTTGAGGATTTTGGGGTGGACAGAAGTAGACGGGGGCATAATCATCTCATTTCAGAGTTCACCAACAGCAGTCAATACCTCTTGGAAATAACGGCTAATAGTCTCCACAGATCTTCTAAAGGACAGACCAATGACACGAAACCTTTCATTGTGCCCAGCAACATGGAGGAACATTGCTACTTGTTCCTCTATGGACGAATTGATGCTATCCCTAAGCAGACCCCTTTCACGAAACAAGTCACAGAGTTGAAAAAATGGTGCCCTTCTCATCCTAAGCAAGTCAACACAGTGCACATCATCTGAGTTGTAAATGTAACTCAGATTATTCTGTCTCTCGATGTCTCTTTGTAACATTGGGCCATAGGTGATTGAACGAGACTCATCAGTTGTGCGATGCCTAAACCACACCAGGAACCAAGCAGCAACGGCCACTACAAGAGCAGCAGCACTACGACGCCTAAACAATTCCAGATCCATCTCTAAAGAATACATGTACAAGTATTAGAACACACAACTAGTACTACACAGGTTATTGTACTGCTATTATGCAACAAATCATCACATCAAAGAAAAAGCATGCCACGACTGCCACATCCAGTGGATGCTCCTCTAGTGGCATGCCTAAAATCATCGACCAATGGCTTGTGCTCAGAACATTTGCATAGATCCACATGCTACATATTCAGATCTATCAATATCCACAGAAATAATCAAAGTAACATGAACGAATGGAGAACAAAACCAGAGCAAGTAAACAACGAACGATGGAACAAGAGAGAGGGAGAAAGGGGAGCGACCATGAAGGTGTACCGTAGGAGAGGATGGTGAGCCGGCCTGCTCGCAGGGAGCAGAGGTGGTGGAAGGGAAGACGATCGAGAGCGGTGAGAGAGGAGAGTAGTTGCTGCGCAAATGCGAGAGTGAGAGGTAACCCTAGCGAGCACTGCGCACGGCTCGGGTTTTGTTGCCTGCACCCACCACACGGCTGGCGGGCTGCAGGCTGCATCCCCACAGCCAGGCTGAGTTGGGAGTCCGATTTTCACGTACCAGTCGGGCCAGGCCGCGGTAGGGTACCTGCATGCAACGGGCCAGACTCCAGAGACAGGTCGGGTATCCAAACATGAACACACTGCATCAATCGAACCTGGCTGGGGGGTGGGGAGGGCAACCAATCACGCCCTATGTGTTCAGAGATGATGAATAACTTATATATTTCTATCATGACCTCTGATGAACAGAGATAATTGCAACTACAAAAAATTTTCAAACTAATCTTTTACAAACAGAGTTGAAATCAAGTATTGTAAAAATAAAAAAACAAGCAGATAGTTGAGCAATTTGAAGTAAATATATATATTGAGGGAGTTTTTAATAGAAAATTATCAGAAATAATCTGATGTTCAGTTGCCATGTATTTGCTTCTGACGTATAGCAGTTTCAGAACGTCGGGGGTCAAGCCTCATTCCTATCTCTGTAAAAATGGTTTGAAATAATCTTAACGTCAACATAGGTCACCATCTAAATGCATCCCAGCCTTGAAAATATTGATCCTGCATTATTGACACTTAGTGGAACAGAAAGATATCTATATAGTGTCCATATAGAAACCGTAATAATAAATACATTCAATTGCAATTTTTTAGAAGAAACATAAATACAACTGAAACTCTTAGTTTTCTTTTATTTTGGCCATAACAAATTTAACAACCCCAACTCCAGAATTCTCGGGAGTTATCTCTAACTCCAGAGGACATTTAAAAAGGATGCAAAATATACCATTATATCATAAACGAGATCCAGAAGTCGTTATCTACTAAAGCAACCATCATGTTCAAATCAATGAGTTGAAATTCCTTCATGAAATTTTCATCACAAGAGTTAAAGACCAATAATTAGCAAGTCGAATTGTTATTTACCTACGGGTGGAGCTCGTGCATCGAGCTACGTTAGGTAGCTGCTAGTAGGGATGGCAATTTCACCCATGGGTGCGGGCCCCGACGGGTTTTACACCCGACGGGCGTGGGTGTGGGTGTGATTTTGCACCCATGGGTGTCACCCGCACCCGACCCGAACAAAGTCGGGTGTGGGGCGGGTTTTATTTTACACCCGTGGGTGACCCATGGCCGCCCGAAACAGCCCAGCCCACATAACCAGAGCAACCCTAATTCCCTAATCCCCTACTCGCCAGGCCGCGAGCCACCCCACCCGCACGTCGGCGCCGCCAGCCACCCCATCCTCTCGCTAGTCGCTCTTGCCCGTCGGCCGCCGCCAGTGCCTCCTCCGGGTCCTCCCCATCCGGCCATCGCTCGCTCACGCCATCGGATGCCACGCGCAGGCGGCCAGGCGCAGGCAGTCCTCGTCCTCGACGGCCGTCGCACTCGTGTGGCTCCCCAATCACCCAATCGGGGACATCACGGTGTGGCTCCCCAATCACCCACCTCCGAGGGGGCAACCACAGCGGCGACATCACGGCGGCGCCACGGAGAACTACAGGCGCGCGCGAGCACCGCAAATCCGGTGTGCGGCTGCCCTGGTTCTTGACGGCATCCGACGGCATGGCGACCCAACGCCAAGGAATTGGCGCCTCCGGCTCGCGAGCTCCTCTAGTTGCTCGTCCACCGAGATCTTTGACGCCATCATCAAGTACGGCTTGGTCCCCGACATCAACTGCTGCTCGCCTCCCCCCCCCAAGCTCAAGTGCTGGTGCTGCTGCTCGTTCCCCTACCCCGACGTCTGTTGCTGCTGCTGCTCCATCATCTGCTACTGCTACTACTCCATCTAGTGCTCAAGCTCAACCTACACCGGCAGCAGTTGATGATGATGAAGGTACGGATGTGGTTGTTATAGATGATAATAGGCCTGTGTTGGGGAAGAGAAAGCGCAAATCTGATGTGTGGCTAGAATTTGATGAAGTCACAGTGGCAGGCAGAACCAAAGCTAAATGCATGTGGTGTAAAAAGCTTCTAGCAGCAGATGGTAAATCAGGCACAAATCATTTGCGTGGTCACCTTAGTTGTTGTCCATCACGCCAAGTTAGAAAAGGAATGAAGCAGGCAACCTTGAAGTTAGGGAAAAATGAGAAAGGGGCAGTAGTAGTTGAGAAATATGTTTTTGATCAACTAGTTGCTAGGAAAGAACTTGCTTTAATGATTTGTGTCCATGAGTATCCACTATCTATGGTCGACCATACCGGTTTTAGGAAGTTTTGTGCAGCACTGCAACCCCTGTTCAAAGTTGTCTCCAGAAACACTATTAGAAAGGATATTTTGGACATGTATGAGGTGCACAAGCTTTCTTTGGTGAATGCCTTCCAGCATACTTCACGAATTGCTGTTACTACGGATATGTGGACAGCAAATCATCAAATGAGAGGGTACATGGCTGTGACAGTTCACTTCATAGATGAAGATTGGAAACTGAAAAGTTTTCTTTTGAGGTGATAATTGATTTTCCTTTCTGTTCTATTTGTTTCTATTTATGCACAAATGATATGTGAAGTATATTGAATATTTGTGTTTCTTTTGTAGGTTTATATATGTGCCAGCTCCACATACAGGTGAAGTTATTAGTGAGGTCCTTCATGATGTACTACAAGATTGGCACATTGAGAAGAGGGTGTCCACAGTGACTCTTGATAACTGCACCACCAATGACAACTTGATGGAAAAGATGAATGAGAAGATGCCTCTTCCATCTCTTATGTTACAAGGTAAACTGATGCATATGCGTTGTGCTGCACATATCATAAATCTGATTGTGAAAGATGGCATGACTGTTATGGATGAGGGAATTGGGAGGGTTCGTGAAAGTGTTGGGTTTTGGTGTGCCACTCCAAAAAGACATGAACGGTTTGAACGCACAGCAATCCAAATGAACATCAAGTACAATAAGAGAATAGCTCTAGATTGTAAGACTATATGGAATTCAACCTATCTTATGCTTAGCACTGCCATAGAGTATGAAACAATTTTTGAACGCCTTGCAAGTAAAGAAAAGCTTTGTGCTCGTTTCAAGCCAACTGAATCTGATTGGAAATTTGCTAGAGAGCTTTGTGGTAGATTGAAACTGTTTTATGATGCAACAGAGCTATTATCAGGCACTAATTATGTCACAACAAACTTGTTTTTTCCAAAAATCTGTGGTATTTATTTGGCTATTGAGAAGTGGCGAAGTAGTACTATCCCAGAGGTAGAAGCCATGTCAAAATTGATGAAAGATAAATTTAAGAAGTACTGGACAGATGTGCATGGGCTTATGGAAGTAGCAACTGTGTTAGATCCAAGGTACAAACTGAAGTTTATGAAAGCTTTTTACAGCAGTATATATGGGGAAGAAAGTGCAACTACTGAATTTGAAGTGTCTAGAGTTAGAAGTTTATTGTATGATCTAGTGTCAGAATATGAAGGTTGTATGGAGGGCATGGCAACTACTGATGGTGTAGGTACAGCTGGTAGAAGTATCGTCCAGAATGAAGGAGATGATATGGTTTTTGACATATTTGACAAGTTTTTGTCGGAGGAACCGGAGGAGAGTTCAACTTATGTGCGCACTGAGTTGGATTTATATTTGGAGGAGCCAACATTGCCAAGAACTCAAGAGCTGAATATCATACATTGGTGGGAATATGCAGGGATAAAGTACCCAACTTTGAGAAAGATTGCTCGAGATATCATGGCAATTCCTGTTACAACAGTTGCCTCTGAGTCTGTCTTCAGTACTGGTGGGAGGATAATTAGCCCACATCGAAGTAGACTTGCTCCAAAAACAGTTGAAGGGCTGATGTGTATGCAAGCTTGGTCTCGAGCAGACATGTTAGGCGACCAGTCATGTTTTCTTAATGCACTCATGACGTGTATGGAGGATGAAGAGGAAGAAATGGTATATTTTATATTCCTTTATTATTTCAGTTCTACTTGTTATTCTCATTTATTAATCTTAACAGTCTCTTATCAACACTTCTATGATTTTGCCTATGTCTAGGATGTTCCTGAATCAACCATCATTGACTAAAGAGTGGACACAGCTTCAGTTATGGAACTCATGTGTGATCATTGTGTTTGAGTGAGTATTTGTCAGTGAGATTGAGTATTTATCAATTGTAATATGTTTATGTAGTATTTGTCAGTGAGACTGAAGGGCTGATGTGTATGCCAGCTATGTTGATTATTTGTCATCTCATGATCTGAGCATTATGACTGTCATAGCTGAGTTTATATTATGCTGAATTTATTGAGATATTTTATGTCTTTGTATATGTAACATGTTAAACCCGGTGGGTCACCCGACACCCACCCGAAACCCGTGGGTGTGGGTGTGGGTGTCAACTTTCACCCATGGGTGTGGGTGTGGGTGCTATTTTCCACCCGAACACTTTTTTGTGATGGGTGGGTTTTGGCTCCACCCGACCCGAACCCGACCCACTGCCATCCCTAGCTGCTAGCATAGAACACTTTGTTGATAGTGGTACCCATTTTTCTCTTATCTGCATCCAATACGAACATAATATCTGCACTACTGGCTGGAACTTGAGATCCTGAACATCCCCTTTTGTTGGAGGTTGCAGTGACCTCAAGCTGACCCTGCTGTAGAATTGCTCTTAGGTTGGCACCCTCCAGCATGGTCGTTGGTCTTCTGCCTGGCTCTGCTCCATGCCACTGCTCCATATAGTCTGAGAGAGCAAGTGATGCTTCGGAGGAAACATTAACCAAACCAGATAGGTTTCAAATGTTAGTTAAATGTTTTGGAGCAAAGATGTTTATCATATGGAACCTGAATTTTTTTTGTAACAATCTTTGCATTCATCAGTATCAAGAAACAATGAGTATATACAGCTCTTTTAATATATAAGCCAATAATCTATATATATTTTCATGAGTTCTTATCAGAAATTCATATGGCGTCAAAAATAAATTTCTGAATCAAATCTGAAATAAGCATGTGGATGGATAGAAAATAAGTGGACTAATTCTTTTTACATACCATGTAAGCTGTATATATCCACACATGAATAAAATATTACATACGGCTTAGACAACGGCTAGCATATAGGATGACAATACTTATCAATCACGTTACATAACAATCTAGAAAACTCATATCTATGTGTTCACCATCAAAATTTTGCTAGAGTTAGTCTGTACATTCTAACGAAAAACTACTTTACATTTCTGCACATTGATATTTAAATATTATCTTAATTTGTTTCAATACACAAATCGATAGCTCATAAAATTCAGCATCAAATTGAAATAGGTTTTAAGGAAAGCAAAAATTTTACATTGGTCATGCTTCTTATCGCTACTAAAATAAAGATAGATTGAGAACCTAAGATACATTACATGATAATGTCCTATATTGAATATAGATATTTATAATGTGTAGGGAGTTCTGCTTTTATGGATGCAGAGTTCATAAAAGCAGAATTTTTCATTATTAGGACCAAGAAGTAAATCAATGATGATAGGACTGCTTACTACATGAAACAATAGTACAATACTACATCTTTAAATCAACTTTTACATTACCAATAATGGATATGTGAAATTGCATACCTTATATGAACACAATTACTTCATTTGTCTCACACACAAAGCTCCTCATTTGGAACATGATTTTGTAACTGTTTGTGTTTGTTAATTTTCAACCCAGGGCAATATGCCTCACCCATAAATAGCATAATGGGAGCTAAAATATGGAAATATAATCAGAGGCTCAATTTTGTCAATGACCAAAATTTACATATGGTATTTGTCGGCAATGCAAAAGAGACTAACGACAAAAACTATTACTATTGAGAGCAGATATAAGGTGAAAGTACTTTTGCACATATGAATAAATGTCCGTGTCAACAACACCATTGAGCATATAAGGATGGTCTATTCACCATAGTAAATCATTAACATTGCAGTTCCTATAAAAGTAGTTTGAGAGGTTTAATGGGAGATCTGCACAAAGATGTTATATCATACACTGCATACTTTTAAATTTTGCACTTACACCCATAAAAAATACGACCACACTTTTAGCATAGAAACCATCAGTCCACAAAATGAAAAAAATGTATGGACAAAGCAGGTGAACCAAATTTTACTGTGAGCTGGTTTACCAACCTGTAAGCTTATGTTAACCCAAAGGATCTGAAGGGAAAATAATGAGTCAGAAACTTATCAACCTCAACAGGACATCCAACAGTAATGCCTTTCCTATATTGAAGGGAAACAAAGAATAATTAACAATAACTATTTAGAAACTAATGATAGAATGAGACATATGAGAGCTTAGACCACTCATCCCTTTGCTTTCAAATCCGCTACAAGATCTACAAGCCCACAACAAAGTCTCTTCTGCCTAGGCATTCTATTAAGTACCTCATAGGCCACAACAATGGTCCTGCTCAATGGTTTGGTTCAGTCATTATTTCAAACAGCTTGCAGGCAGGATTGCTACCAATGTACCATAGCAGCTTGGGTACTGGTTAAATTGACTACACATCAAACTGTAACCATAATTGAGAACTTCGAGTGAAAACAAGCAACAAAACGGATCTCAGTTTTGCAAAATCTCGAATATGGGAACAAAGAAAAAAAGAATACACTGCAATAAAAAATAAATTAGCAGTGGTGAAAAATTTCTTACGGTCTTGTAGATCATGAATGAATGCTTGTTGAAGAAGGGCGGGCTTAGCAAACTCTGTCGGCAACCTCGACGCACGCTTCAATCATGTCGTAGGCCAAGCCACCATGGCAATCATTACCCAACGGAATCGTCTCACCTCTTTTTCAGTGCTGGTCATCCAACTAATTCTCTAATGCAACCAAATGTGCAGCGTCACTATAATTAAATAATTATCCTCAAAATTATTGTCATAGGTCAGTAAATAGTGATTACATATTGACATCTTAATGATTAATAGCAGGTTCTGATGCATATCAAATATAAGAGATGTCCATAGTTGTGCTAACAATTTAAAAGAAAGACTAAAAAAAGATTTAAAAGAAGAGGAAAAAATAAAACATAGAGGGGATTATTACCTGTAAAACCTGGTGAAAAACTGTTACTACCCTGCAAAATAAAAAATGAACAGATGCAAGTGCACCAATGTGAGAGATCAAATGAATTCTCCATGAGTGCATGATACAAGCCGTGGATGGATGCCTTTGATTTGTACTACAGCATGGAGTTCAGAAATAGTGCTACTAACCTCAATTTCAACGGGGATGAATCCCAACTTCTACTAGTGTGTCTGCAATCCCCACAATTTCAACACCTACATAGGAAAGAGAAAAATAACGATGACAAACATCAAACTTCTGAAGGAATCAGACAATAAGAGTAGATCGAGCAACTCACTCAGTTCCGCTTGTCGGACGCCCGTTGTGCCTTGCTGCGCCCTGCCAGTCACCCGCCCTGTTGTGTTCCGTCGGACGCCCGATCTGCTCCGCCTTGGTGCGCCGCCGATGCGCCCGCACGAGCGCCCGGCCGTGACAACCCACCGCGCCCGCGTGGGCACTACGGCCCTGGCAAGCTAGCACGTGCTGGCCCGTCCGCCCAGCACCACGCGCTGGTTGCCGCACACACCTACAGCCGCGGCCGCAAGGGTTAGATCACGGTCACTCGCCTCTCCTTCCCATTCCAAAACGCAATTACTTTTGGGAGAGAGAGAGAGAGAATGAAACGATTGTATGGTGGCGGCGGTCTTGTCCATGGCGTGCGGGATATGGCGCTTGGATGGCATTAGCAACGCGGGAGCCTGGGGGCGTGAGGGCGTCGATCCGAATTTTGGGGGCTCGATGTAAAAAAGAAATAAAGCGGCAACGTTATGGAAAGAAAATAAAACCCTATCAAGGTGCGCTGGATTGGTGGGCGGGTATAGGTGGGGATTCGTTAAGAGTTGGGTGAAAAAAGTCTGGTTGACACAAGATCATAGAGGGTGTCATCAGGAGTTACATTTTGTAAAAAAAATTCCTTCATTTACATAAAGTGTGGTGAGATTGATTGGCCCCACTTTGATCCAAGAAACCAGATTGTTGGATAAAGTGTTGGTCTGGTGAGAAAACGGATGGCAGAAACTCCCTCCTTCTTTGTTTAGATGGGAGTTACTAATTTTCAACTAATTGAAAGTTTGTATAAGCCATTAGATCTAGATCTAACAGTTTATAATTATTATATAAAAAATATTATAAAAAATCAAAATACAAAGTAACAAAGTATCATCAGTTTATAATTGAAAGTTTATCGCCCTTAACTTTTTTGTTAACTTTGACCATTTGTCTTATTTAAAATATTATTTTAAATATATAAAATTTTAAGTTGTGCTCTAATTTTATTTGATAATAAAACAAATTATGACAATATATATAAAATTTTAAATAAGATGAATAATCAAAGTTAACGAAAAAAGTCAATAACGACAACAATTTAAGAACGGAGGGAGTAGGAAACATGATTTATTATTGCTACATACTGTATTCTTTTTACTCCGATGGAGTATACGGAGAAAAAGAGTACGGGAAAAGAGGGAACGAAACGATGACTCACGACGCAAGGGGTTGGCCTTCTGGATGGATCGCTCCACCAGATCCGAGGGCGCAGGTGCATGTGCCTATGATCAGCGCCTGGAGCTGATGGAAGCAAAGGGACAAACAGAGTGCCGTATCGGCTTATCATGGTTCTGTTATAGAAGGTGGACGTGCCTATCTTTAGCTCCCATCCGTTGGTTTTCGTTGAAGGGCCTTTCTCAATTGTCATGCTGCGGCAGGCAGGGAGGCATAGGAGTACAGAACTGTTCCCTCATTTTTCAGCAGAAAATAATAGGAATTATGCAGGGGACAGAACGTAGACCTAAAATTCGAGTGACGGCACCCATGCAAGTTAGGTCGGATCATCAGGTCAGACCTAAGAAAGTTAGGTTCCATCTATCGAAGAGCTCCCGATAGGGTGCTGCAATTATGCATCCCTTTTCCCCAATCAGTACAACATATACCTGAAAAAGAGTGGCAGGCACCAAAAGCAAAGACTGCCGAAATGCCGATAAGATAACGATGGATTCCCTTCCTTATCTTCCATCCACCCACCGTCTGATCTTCCGGCAAATCCGCCGTGCACGCACGCTTTACCCAACATTCATCGAGATCCTTAGCTAATCTCCACCACGATTCGCCTGCGCCCGCACTACAGGTGGTCGGACGCACGAGACGTGTGTACGGAATGCACACTTTCATTTCATCTCGCCTTCTTGACTTTTAATCCGTGCAAAGCTGAGGTCGAGCTTATCTGTCGCTTCTGTGTGTTTTTTCCATGTGATGGACGGGGAACAACCGAGACAAGGGACGCCACGACTCGGCGGCGCGTGGGACGCAAGCGACGGGGGTGGACGGGAGGGTCCGGCAGCGCATCTTCATCGGCCGTTCAGTGCTTTTGAGCAGACAAAAGCAAAGATGTTTGATTCTAGTACCTACCACTTTTCCTGAACGACGACTGCTACGCGGATTTGCAATTCTGCGCGCAGGTTCAGTGCACCACATCGGGCCTCTGGCTCTTCTCTTAGAGGGGTGTGGTAGAAGTAGAATACAAATCAGAATTTTCTAATTGTCTTGGCAAACATTTCACTGTCATGCACTCCTTTATTGAAAAAGTACTATGCTCTTCCTGGATCTTACAGCCGTGTTTAATTACAACATAAATTACTACTGTTACAAACCAGGTTGTGTCCAACTGTTGCAGCAACCGGCTCTGTTTTGACTGGACTGCTGGAGCAATATGCCTACCCGGGGCCGTTCCGTAGTGTTACAGTGTGCCTGCTGCTGAGCATGTGTCGCGTGCGGCGTGACAGACTGACAGCGGGTCCGCAGCAGTGCAGTGCAGAGGGGCCAGGAGTAACAGACGACGTACACGGCAGAGGACAGCCGTACCACGCGCTCGTCCGGAGCGCCAGGCCGGACGAGTCAGCACTCAGCAGCAGCGGGCTTTGCGGAAAAAAAGGGCAGAGGCCACCAACCAACCTCCTCCGTTCCTTTGCCGCCGCGCCTCTACTCTACATAAATAGAGGGGGGTAGCCGGGTGCTGCGACGCACAATTCACTCGCACTAATCAGTAATCACCTCTGCATTTCGAGAAGACAAGGAGAGAGCCTTCTTCGCCGTTCGAGAAGCAGAAGAGGAGAGGAAGACATCATCGTCGCTGGTCGCCATGGCGCCCGCTCTGCTCGCCGATCTCATCAACCTTGACCTGTCCGACTGCACCGACAAGATCATCGCCGAGTACATATGGTGAGATCGCGTTGCTTCACCGGCCTCCTCTTCTTGTTCCTCCGTTTATCTTTTTAACATCTACCATTGCTCCATGGTGTTCTCCTTTCCATGATGTTATCCCTGGGGGGATCTTATTTGGTACTGGGATTGTGCATCTTTCATCCTTGCATGGTGTGCTTCTAGACTAATAATCCATTTCCGGTATACGTTTCCCTAAGGAAATTTTTTTACCAGTTCTCGTATAGTGCTGTACTGCTGTAGTAGAAGAAACGGCTCATGGTCACAGAATTGTGCGGTGTTTCATTCACATGCAGATGATACGCTTCCAGAATAAATTTCATGTTTTAAGGAAGACTTACATTAACTAGAGCCAGATATGCTTCATTTTTTTTTTCTCTGTACCTTTTTTTTTTTTTCCAAAAGGCCGCCGTTTACTTGTTCCCCTTTACAAAATCAGCATTCCACTTTTAAGCCGTACTAATCCACGAGTACGTGCCAGTACTAATCATTCCGTGTCTCATATGCAGGGTTGGTGGCACTGGGATGGATGTGCGGAGCAAAGCCAGGGTACGGTACACTTTTATCTGATAACCATGAACCCTTATCTTTGACTCGTCCATAACATTTCTTTTGATTGATACGCGCCATGCAACTGCACCTTCGTGATCACTTTTTCACGTGCCTTCTCGATGTTTCTCGAAACGCAAAATTATACGCAAAACTTTCCAAAGTGCTTCACAACTCATGCTTGCCACTTGCTTTGCTTCGATCAGACGTTGTCCGGACCTGTTGAAGACCCAAGCAAGCTTCCAAAGTGGAACTTCGACGGATCCAGCACCGGCCAAGCCACCGGTGACGACAGTGAAGTCATCCTTTGGTACTACGCACGCTCTTGAGTCCATTTCTCTCCGTTTCACCTGACGTGTCCCTTTTCGTGTACACTGAAGTCCAAAGTGCCGAACTAACTCAATCTTTGTTCTTTTGCATCAAGTCCGCAGGCTATCTTCAGGGATCCGTTCAGGAAGGGGAAGAATATTCTGGTACTAGATTCACCTTTGGTTGATTCATTCGCTCGTGTATATCTGCGAAGTTACTGAGATGAATTTTGGTCATGGGTACCAAGTAATAATAATAATATGATATATATGTGCTTAGGTTATGTGCGATTGTTACGCGCCGAATGGGGAACCCATTCCGAGCAACAAGCGTTATAGCGCAGCGAAGATATTCAACCACCCTGCTGTCAAGGCTGAAGAACCATGGTCGGTTAACTTGAGCACTGTCATTCCTGTATTTCTGAACAGTTGTTTGTTTCATTTTTCGACTTAATAGTCTTTTTTCCTGTGCATATAAATCAGGTTTGGGATTGAGCAGGAGTACACCCTCCTTCAGAAGGACAACAACTGGCCCCTTGGGTGGCCGCTAGGTGGCTACCCAGGCCCTCAGGTTAATGCAGATTTTTGTTTTAGCTCACATTAACGATGCATGCTGAACCAATTAATCTCGGTAGAAAATCCGACTTTTACTGGCTCACTACTTCCTGATGACCTGAAATTGGTATTTTTGCTGATATAAATGAACCTTCGTAGTAGGTTCATGCATGAATGGTTTCATATCGCAAACCAAACGGACATAGTAGTAAAATTCGTATGAACTCTGAAATCATATGGCAGGGACCTTACTACTGCGCCGCCGGAGCGGACAAAATCTACGGCCGGGACATCGTGGACGCGCACTACAAGGCGTGCCTCTACGCCGGCATCAAAATCAGTGGGATCAACGGGGAAGTCATGCCAGGACAGGTACAATGGACCAAACCACTTTCAATGCGCAACTTTGGAGTACTCATGGAGTAGTACAAAACTGTATCAACGCCGGCCTTTTGTGAATGAACTTGCGTCAAATGCTCACGGAGCTCTGTGTGGACAGTGGGAGTTCCAGGTTGGGCCTTCCGTTGGCGTCTCGGCCGGCGATGAGATCTGGGTGGCTCGCTACATTCTCGAGGTAGAACTACGACCATGTCCTTCTGTAATGTCAGTTTGCATAATAACGCTAATAATATGATGGTTTGCTAACCAGAAGTGTGTTTTCCTTTTCCCTGTGGGTGGCAGAGGATCACTGAGATTGCCGGTGTCGTCGTCTCCTTCGACCCCAAGCCGATTCCGGTGACCATTTCATTTCTTCTAGCAAATGTTCTCTTCGGTTTGATCTAAGTTATACTGCTTTGTTCTTATGAGATCCGTGTGCATGTTGACTGCAGGGAGACTGGAACGGCGCTGGTGCGCACACAAACTACAGGTACAGAAACAAATGTTGTTCTGCACAATAGTACTCTCTGCCTTGTGACGATCTTGCTAATAATATGTTGGCGATGTGGGTTCAGCACCAAGTCGATGAGGAGCGAGGGCGGGTACGAGGTGATCAAGAAGGCGATCAAGAAGCTGGGCATGCGGCACCGGGAGCACATCGCCGCGTACGGGGACGGCAACGAGCGCCGCCTCACGGGCCGCCACGAGACCGCTGACATCAACACCTTCATCTGGGTGAGCACGAGACATCAGCAACTTTGTTGTATTACACATCAGCATCAGCATGATTTCAGACGAGACAGGCAGCAGTCTTAATTAATGATCGTTCCCTTGTTGCTTATTATCAGGGCGTCGCCAACCGCGGCGCGTCGGTGCGGGTCGGCCGCGACACCGAGAAGCAAGGCAAAGGTGAGATGAGAGAGGCAGAAGAAATTTTTATGTGTGCTGTTTAACGATTTTGTTTTTGATGGGCTGTTGCAGCTGACCCTTGTGCGATTCGATGCGTGATTTTGTTTTCAGGTTACTTCGAGGACCGGAGGCCGGCGTCCAACATGGACCCGTACGTCGTCACGGCGCTGATCGCGGAGACCACCATCCTCTATGAGCCCAGCCACTCCAATGGCAACGGCGTGGTGGCTCATTGATTCAATCTCATCATCCCGCGGAGCGGTGTGGTGCCAAGGCCCCTTGCGTTTCGCACCCCGGGTATGCGTTTGTGCGAGCCGTATTGCAGGAGATGCAGAATGAGGCTGACCGTGTTTGTGTTTGTATTATTGGGACTTCGCTTTATAATGACAATAAAAATAACTGCAGTGTGCTCGTTCTCGTGGCTCGTCTTATGTGCTTGTCATCTCTTAACTGTCTGGTGTTGGTTCTGGTTACTTTATCTTGGCGCTGAGACCATGTCTGGCGGTAAGCTTCATGTCCTTTGGATGCCACACAAGTACACCTTCGTGGGCTGTGATAGCTTCTCAAGTGCTGTCTCAAAATGCAAAATAATTATAGTGGAACTTGCTAATTTTCAGCTGAATGAAAATTTAGACTATTTTCAATCACTACTTCGAGCCATCAAATTTAGATCTAACAGTTTATAATTATTATATAAATAATTCTATAAAAGAAAAAACAAAACACAAACTAACGAATAATTGACTGAAAACTTTCAGTTGATTGAAAACTAAAAAATATGATAATTATATATATAATTTTCGGAGTGCTTTACAACTCAAGCTGCTACTTGCTTCGATCAGACGTTGTCCGGACCCGTTGATGACCCAAACAAGTTTCCTAAGGAACATGGACTGATCCAGCACCGACCAAGCCACCGAACAAGATTCAATACGTATGATTTTGCGAATTCTTCCCAGTAAAAAACAGGCGTTTGTCTCCAAATAGCCAAAAAAGCAGTGTGGAGCCACGAAGGAGTCAGAGCGTGCTATCTTGCCATCTGTCACAAAAAAAAAAATTATGCATCGGAAATTCAGAATCAGAATTACCGGTTTCAATGCTTTATAGTAACAGTACTTTACCTGCTCTACCAGCTACAAATCGGTACTCGAATCGATGCCAGGATTAGCTCATTTCTATTCCAACCAAAACATACTCAGTTTTTTTTTATATAATAAAACATACTCAGTTATTGACCAAAGACTACTGAAGACGGTCCCATAGGCTAACTGACACTAACACAACCAAGAACCAACATGGTCAAAGATGTCGCACAGGTGAGTATGACGTACTATATGCTAATGCTCAAACAAAAAAACACGCATCGATACATCACTGGAGAAACACGCTCCCAATTACATCACTGTGACAGGATTATTGCCGCATGCTGTGCCAGCGGCTGTCTGCAGGCAATAAAACGAGACAAGTCTTGTACATATATTTTATTGGTGGTGAGACGTAACAAAAAAAAAAATGCTATCAAACGCGAGGCTGGAAGGGAAGTTTGTGTAAGCGCCTCAACTCATTCTAAAACGACGACTCTTCCAAAATTTATGTGATCACGGTGGGGGCAGACCGGCCAGTGTACTCCTGCATCTTCGAGAGCTTGAGTGCCACATCAACCTGACATTAAACAAGGGATCAGTAAAAGCGCCAGCACAAAATATCACAATGTTTTCATCTGTGTATATAGGGATATCTTACCAGAGGAGCAAGGGCATCCTGTGATTCCCTCCCGATCTTGGAGGGATCCTTCTCGTACTGCTCAATGTAGACACGGATGGTGGCACCCACAGAGCCAGTTCCAGAGAGGCGGAATACCTAAAAAACAAAAAACCCAATGTTAGTTCACCAGTATTTGTTGCGAGCAACACGACTGGCCTAAAAACAACTCCAACTGATTGTGATGAATGGACTGATTGTATTTCAAAATTAGTGGTTACATATGGAGTAAGGTTGCTTCTTTTGCTTTGCTTCAAGAATAATGCTCCCTCTGTTCTGTTTTTCTTGTTGTTAAGAAAAGCCATCTAATGCAAATTTGTAGTACTAGATAGCTTGTCCAAACGAACAGAAAAACAAAATGCAGGGAGTATTACGGAGGGTATCTGAAGGAAAATTATAGCACAAGTTTATTGATTCTACATACCAGTCTTGAACCATCTCCAAAGAGGTACCGGATACCCTGGTGCTTGGAGACAGATCCATCAACAGGATCCTTGTACTCAAACTCATCAGCTGCAACCACATCAGAAACATCTGACCGAATCTCCTTGATCAACCTGATGAAAAGATAATTTAGATAAGATAAGAAACAGTTCCAAGTGTGTAATTCCAGGTGATAGTAAGAGCTATATATATATATATATATATATATATATATATATATATATATATATATATATATATATATATATACTTAAGTTAGCTCTAGGATAAATCCAGAATATCACTGAAAACTTTCTGGAGAAGTAATAATATTAGAATGTCTGCACATCGATTCACTAGAATCAAACTTACTTGTTAACATCAGAAAGTGATGATTGCATGGTGACCAGGTTTGCCATAAGTTCCTTAGCAGCCCCTGCGTCAACATTCTTCACAAGGAAACACATACATTAACATGCTATCAAAATAGCGGTACATGCATGCATGGTGGACATCAAAAGAATGAAGTACCTCATAGTCATAGCGTGTATAGTAGTGGCGACCATAAGTGGCCCAGTGCTGACGAACAATATCTTCAACCGAGACAAGCTTATCTCCTCCAAGGTTGTCCTTGTTCTTGAAAGCAAGAATAGATAGCCATGCTAGCACAGCCCAGATACCATCCTTCTCACGAATGTGATCAGACCCTAAATAATGTAGCACATATGAATATCTCAACACTAATCCAAGTGCAAATATCATCAAGTAACTGAATATGGATTATCAGTGAAAATTGCCAACTAAAGAAGAAGCAAGAGAGTTCATTCCTTGAATGCAAAAAGGAATTGCCATATTTCTTTATAAAACTGGTTTATTCTGGGAACTTTGCCATATTACTTTGATCCAACTATACATAAAAAAAGACAAGCCATGAGGCTTTCCTATATTACCAGTGCCAAAGCTTTCTTCACCACAGATTGAACACATTCCAGCATCCATAAGGTTCCCGAAAAACTTCCACCCAGTAGGCACCTGAAACATGGTTTTTATATGTTAGCTTTAGCTAAGATTTTTCTTTTTTAAAAAAAAATTCAATTCTGAAAAATGCATTTACCTCAAAGAACTTGAGATTTAAATTCTTTGCAACAACATCAAGGGCAGCTGATGTTGGCATACTCCTGCAATTCCACAAACAGATCAACATAAGGTACAGATAAATATTGAATGCATCTCTGATTCTACTGCAACATGTCAGGCAGGGATGGTAAAACTATAATTTAGAAGCTAGTTCCAGGAGTGTTGTTGCTCCTATATTAACAGACTCATTGTGTGTGTCAAAGGATTATATCAGCATGAAGGGACAAAATATTACAGAACTGGATGAGAATAAATGAGAGGGGTTAAGCCAACTAAAAAACAATATTAATAGGCTACCAATGATGGACCAAGATTCCAAGAATCTAAAAATCAGAGGGGCAGAAACCTCTTATTCGGATGCAAAGCAAATTGTGAGGGGAAGCTTCCTATTTACTGCAGGTGCTGGTGCAGCTTCCTCTTATAGCTTTAATTTAACTACAAGGAGAAGCTTCCACAGAAAGAATACCTTAATTAAATAGGTAGGAGAGCTTATTACCTGGCAACTCCCTTCAGGCCAGAAGAAAAGTAAGGAATTGATTGAACAGCATTGGCTGCAATGATGGCAACTGAGTCTGATGGTGTCACGAAGAATCTATAACAAGACAAGGGAAGGATCATGAATTCCTTCTGGAGCTTTGCTAGATTATAAAACATTTTTCTACATAAGTTACCGAGAAAGATAATACCTTTTACCCAGAATCATATTGCGGTCAGCATCACCATCAGCTGCAGCACCGAATTCAGGTGGGTCGACATTAGAGGTTGATTTCCCAAGACCCATCCGCTCAACTAGTTCTTTTGCATAGGTGAGGTTGGGATCTGGATGGCCACCTCCAAAGTCCTCCTGTAAAAACATAAGTACATAAGTGATGAAAACATGAAGCCAAATAATAAATACAACTTGTGGCGATATTAGTACACACTACCTTTGGGACACAGTTCAACAGTGAACTTTCATCAGCACCAAGCTCTTCCACGAAGATGCGTTTGGCGTAAGCTCCAGCAACACCATGAAGTGCATCATAACTATGTAAATACAAAGCAAAGTTTTAGATGTGATATACAATAGGAAGACAGAGGTAACATAAGCCACATATAAGTACCAGAAGGTAAATTTCGGAGAGGTCAGCAGCTTTTTTATTGCCTCAAAGTCAAAAATAGACCTGGAATTAAATACCAAATAATCAAATCATTAGATTCCATTGCACATAATGAGGCCCTAACAATCCTACTGGGCATGGAAATGCTTAATTCATTAAAAATAGTAAAAAGGATCTAGCTACTTACTTCATTAGCTTTATGTAATCCACACTAGAGTCAAAGACATCGACATCAAATGGGCCTTCAGGTCCACTGAAGCTAGTGACACCAACAACAGAAATATCAACCTGCAATGGGAAAATAAAATGAGCAAACACATATTGCAAATACTCAAACAAAAAAAACAACAAAATAATATTTAGCAAACTGGAGCTAAAACATACATCTGGAAGATCTTCAGCAATGAAATATTCACTGATTGTCGTAGTATTAGAGAAAATCTTATCAGTAACAGATTCAGGTGCAGGCCCGCCATTTCCCATATTGTATTTGATGCCAAAGTCCTGGAAAGTTCAACGAGAGTATTCACTAACACAGAACACCTGTGGCTCTTGATTGGCAATAGAGACAGTAACAGTAAAGTTGATACCTCAGTTGGACCACCTGGGTTGTGGCTCGCGGTTAAGATGAAGGCACCAGTAGCCTTTGATCCCTATTGTCCATGCAATTACAAACCAGTTGTCAGGTAATTTATTAAGGAAGTAAGAAGAGGCAGCAGTATATGCATGAATGCTAAAAGACTATCCTTTGTCAGAAGTAAAACTTACATCTGCACCAACTCTGTCACGGATGACACAAGATACAGCTGGAGTAGACATGAGACTGTGTTGTCCAACCCAAACACGTCTTACTCCATTGGCAGCAGCCATTTTCGTTATGATCTATAAAAAGCAACTAAAATGTCATTTTTATCCACAGATGAACACAACTTGATCGAACTCTACGGCAGCTACTCTATCTAAACATAAATAATGTGACATGATAGGTTGATGAAGGGAATCTAATAATGTAAAGAGTTGATTCTGAATCACCTGAACAGCATCTTTTGAGAAATAGCGGCCATCACCAGAGACAACAATGGTGGCACCTAAAAAGAAAGGAAGAAAACAGACATGAGTAATTACTGCAGAGAAAGGAGATGGGAGATCATAAAATACTTGAGCCGTGACAACTATATTTCACAATTACAATACAGATGACAAAAAGGAAAAAAAAGAAAGAAAGAAAGATATGCATGAAAACAGCATGATCACAATTTATTAGATCCTTAAATATCAATACCGGTTAGGCCCCACAATATAGGTTACTGTGCAGTCTTATCTAATCATATTGGAGTATATGAACATAGGAGAAGTGCAGTCTTATCTGATATAAGCAACTTACCTTTGACTTGCTCAGCTGGAAGTGCATTAAATGTTGCTTGGACAAAGTTATGCAGATAATTAGGCTGCTGGAACACAGTAACCTGGAAATATGACAAACAAATTAGCCATAACGAATCATACTGTGCTACTGAATTAAAAAGTACTCAAGTGATAGAAAAGGGAAAATCACACATCTGCAATCAGCGATCACAATCAAGTAATTGGTTTCTTCTTAATGTAGTAGTAAAAGCATATATCAATTGAAATTGTTTTCTGTTCCTTACCAAGAAGCTCTGGTTAGCTGGCTAGAAACAAATGGAATCTATAGAGACACAGTGATCCCAGGTATGTGAAAAAACATTAGAAGTTGAACCTAAATGTGTGTACAACAGTACTAGGACTGGATGCCTTCACCAGAGGTATTCATACCTCTACATAGAAAATAAAAGGGTATCCATTAAAGTCCTGTTTTGACACGTGTATGTGTGTGTATGTGTGTAGCAAATTGGATATCCCTAGACACACATGAACAAGATACTCAGGTCATGCCTTGAATTGCCATGTGCCTAGCTGGAAGCATGGGACTCAGTGAGAGGGCACCAGATCAAATTTAAACGACTAGCAACATATCCTGATATCCATCTTTACAACACTACCTAGTCTGATTATGACAACAAACAAAAGCCACTCTGGCCTTACTAGAGCCAGGATCAAAACTGACGGCTGGATGCAAGTTGTGTTAGATGCTAATGAGCGACCAAACAGGGCCCAGCCAGATGCAGCAGAAGAATTTTCAAGTGGGAATTTGTTGGCACAAAATAAATACTGACAGACTGACAACCGTATCAGCCAGTATGCACTAACCAACCCACTACCCAGCAAGATCCAGCAACAATTATCCCGAGCTGATCAATGCGAATGCAAATTCTCTGCATGAAAGCTTGCGCAAGTATACAATTCAAAATCACTCGAGCACCGTATAGGTCCAACGTCCTACATGAACCAACGGATCCAAGGCTAGCAGAAATGCTCCCGAAACACACTGATCCGACAATAGCGACACCCAACCGCAATCAAACGCATTCGCGCGGATCACAATCACGCCCCCGGAGTTCCGATCAGATCCAACCCAAATAAATGACGAATCGTACAGAGCCCCGAATTCCCGCGCGAGCACGCGCCCAGCGAGATCCGCGAGGCGAGGGCCGGCGGTGGATCCAAGGCGTCAGAGGTAGCCACGCGCCCCAACACATCACATAGAGATCCGGATCGGAGCGCTACGGGGACGTAAACGGGAGGACGAGGGCGGGGGAGTGAAACCTTCTTGCGGAGGCCGGAGGTGCCGGGCTTCTGGCCCTCGAAGGGCGTGGTGGCCTTCTTCGTCACCGTGAAGAGCACCATGTCTGGGCCGCCGACGCGCTGCCGCCGGTCGCCGCGAGAGGAAGCGAGGAGCGGGGTGAGACGGTGGTGGTGGAGAGATCGAGAGCGAGGAGGGATGGAAGGGAAGGGAGTGGCGGTGTTGTGACGATGGCGACGAGGGCGTGGCGGTATTATAGCGCCGGGTGACGACGGGAAGCACAAACGGATCATTCGTTTCTTCTGCTCCCTACCTTTTTCTCTCCTCTTTTTTGAGTTTTGAGAGGTGTCAGTTTGTACCAGGATGGAGCCGTGGATTCGTAGTGCTTGGATTCAGGATCGATTTAAGTTATTCCCGTGAGGTAAAAAACAATGGTAAAATACTCTATGTAAGTGACAATGGCGGTGACAATTTTAAGCGAAAGGTTATGTAAAGATTATTTATGATTTACGTAATACTACTCTACTCTGTCTCATAGCTTGTCCGGTTCACAAGTTAAGGTGGAAATAATCGTTCTGAGTGAACATGAAAACTATTATAAATGGAGATATGAATAACCAAATGGATACAAAAGGATCAGAATAGCTTGCACTTTAAACGTAACGAACTATGCCAGCCTAATCATTCCAAGAGAAGGAAGTGAAGCTAGTGGTTTCAAGAGATAAAAAGGTGAAGGTTCTCTGATTCTCTCTCGTGAAAGCAAAGTTGAGTTGTACATTCCACATTTGCACGCATCTCTATCCGTGCTCCGCTGTCAGTGGCAAAGCAAAATAAATGGGCAATTGGAAGCGGCAAAAAGGTGGCGTGACAAGGTACCGCGAAAAAAATACAAACGGCCCATGTCGCTGATGGAACGAACGGCGCATACAAAAGCACATTGTTATGCATCCTATAAATGAGTAAAAATATAGCAAATGTAGCATTCCCCTAACCGAACTTTTCATCCCACTATTATTTACTGGCATGGCGTGGCACACAGATATCAAGCACCCAATTTGACTCCGGAGTAAGTAATAAATAAAGAATTCTGATTCCGTGGTCGTGAGCAAATTGTTTTTTCAGATGCCTGATTATGTTTCTGATGAAACGCACGTAGATTAGCTGATTTGGACGTTGCACTATCAGTATAATCACAGCGCGTCTGATTTGGCGATGCCTCAACGCTCGACTGACCGGTGATCGCCCACCGACACCACGTGTGCGCATGAAACCCGTCATCTCCCGTGCCAGTTGGGTGTCGGTGGACCTACTCGTCGCGGGTCGGTCGTGGACCGTGGTCTCGTATATAAGCCTCCATGGGCTGGGCTGAGCACGACTGCATGAGCGTTGCGTTTCAGCCCGCTACAGCGCGTCTCGGGACTTGAGACTGTAGCCTGTAGGCCTGTTCCCAAACTATAGGCCTAAATATAGTGTAATCCATGAGACAAAGATCGCAGCCCATTAAACATGGGCAGCCCGCAACCGTCAACCGAGATAAATGAGTCATCAGTGAAAACCAAACATCAGTTCATCTCTCTCAAAAAAAAGAAAAGAAAGAAGAATCGTGAATCAAATTCATAACATTGCTGAAAACAAGTTACGCCGAAAGTAGAGAAAAAGAGGAACATTTTATGCATGATTCTCCTAGTGTTCAACAAGTGCTGCACAAGACTTATGAAACCGAATAAGTACACGTTACTAGTAACCGCTACACTGTCTGTGAATCAAATTTTCATAGCATCTGCACTCCCGACCTGAGATAGCCTTGGCAGAGTAACCGCTACACTGTCTGTGCAGCTGTGCTCCATTTTCCAACGTGGCATGACCGCACGCCACAAGACCGACCGACGATGGCAAGACCAGAGCAGGCAGTCCAACAAGATCTTCGAGGCGACAGAAAATACTCGGGACCTCGGGCACCACCGCGCCCTCTACTCTATCTCTACCCGTGCTCTGAAGTCTGAGCCTCTGACGCACGCCACGCAGCGTCGCTTTCGTCCCCTGCGACTGCAAGCCTCGCGAGCGGCCGCAACCGCCCATCTTGGCGCCCCGCGCCGCGTGAAACAAGTCAGCACGTGAAGGCGCGCCAAGTCGCGCTTGGCAGCCGGCCGGTGACGCATCCGGGGCCTGACGTCGTGACCGTCCGTCCGGCCGGCGCAAAACTGGTGGCACGTATAATTGCGTGCAACGACTTGTGTAAGAAGCAAGGAAGACCCAGCTTTTGGGGGCCACACGGGTATGTGGCACGTATAATTGCGTGCAACGACTTGTGTAAGAAGCTCCCGGGTCTTGGTCCGTGACAACGTGTTGACCTTTCTGCGACACCCTGCAAAGTGGCACGTAGGTGGGCTATCCAGTTCCACGGAACAGCACTGGCACGCGAAATATTCCGGGGTTTGGGACCTGGCCGACCTCGTCACTACGCAGACGCGGAGCAGGGGGAGCTCGTATTCGCTGTGGCAAGTATAGATGGTTAAATGGGTCGGGTTTATCGGACAGGCACAAAGCCTGATTTTTTTGACCCGGTTTAAACACGGCATGGTCCGGTACAATTCGTGTCCGGACCGGCACGGTCCGATATACCGGGCCGTGTTTGGGCCGTTACCTCGGCATGGTGGGCGGCACAGGCATGGCTCATTTATCTTTTATTTTAAAAAAATATATGTTTCATATCTAAACACAAAGACTAAGTGTCCTGGTGGTTAGTGTGTTGGCTTCCTTCCTTTAAGTTCCAGGTTTGAATCTCTATTGCACTTTTTTTTCTTTATTTTTTACCATTTGAAACAGTAGCAGGTTGTAAAGTAGCTAATGACCCACTATAATAATGAGTCTATCGGATCAGCCCGACATGATTACGTAAATTTATGTTGTGCCGTAGACCGGAATTAAAACCCGTGGATTGTCTAGGCATGGTCCGAAACGACCGACATGCCGTGCCGGCCTGAAATTAATCATGCCGGACCGGACCGGCCGTTTGAACATCTATAGTGGCAAGCAGCCCGCCATACCTTCGGTTTTTTATTAGCCACGGGGGCCCGAAACGCCGGCCGGCTCGGTGGCGGTTCCCGACTTACGCGAGACCCGGCGCGTCACGAGCACGACACCGTGAATTGAATAGGCGTTTGCGCCGCGCGAGAGGCCGGAGCGCGAGGCCGCGGAACGAGGCGGCGGTCCGGGAAGACCGCGCGGCGTCGGGTCGACGGCACGGCGGGCATTCGCAGGTGCCGAAACAAGGGGAGGATAGAGTAATCGGCACTTTGCATTGCGATTTGTAATGGACAGCCCATTACGGAGAACACGACACGGGGCGGGGCTTCTGTCGATGCTTTTTTCACTTCACCTTCACCTTGCTTTGCCGCTCGCAAGAAAGCAGGTGTTTTGGGAAAAGCTCACCATTTCGTTAGCATTTGTATAGTACAAAGGATTGAATAACTCCCCTCATCAAAGCCAAGCCAACGCCGAATTTCAATTCAAACACGTTATTGGAGAACGAAGTTCCATGGACAGGACCTCGAAACATCCGGCGGAGTTTCAAAAAAAAAAAAAAGAAACATCCGGCGGAGGCACGACGTTGCAATCAATTGGCAATGTAGTATTTTGGTACTAATAAAGTGGTCTGCTCTCATTGGTTTGCTCATCTACGAACACGACTGAACCATGCGTCATTGTTCGAAGTGTTAAGCAAGGCTGTATAACTAGCATTTTTTATGGTAAAGGGTGGAAATCTCCCCTGAATTTCCACTAAAATTAATGGTGGCCCAAAGCGGCCCGAGTGAGTTTGATGATTTGTTGTTTTTTCTTATAGTATAACATGTTAAGTTCTTGTCCAACACTTTATGAGGGCATTTTCAACCAACACTGATCCTCAGAATGGAAGTTATTTTTATTTTAGTGATGGACAATGTTACTTTCAATGGTGTTTCCGGTTTGTATTGTGTTACGAGGAAAAGATGTTTAATGATGTGGAGATAATGCAATGTAACCTTGATTGGCCAAGCTATAGCCAACGGTGAGGCGTCACTAGGACGCACGTCCCAAAATGCCATGATCCATTCGTACCAACAAAAGTACAGAGGCAAATGTTTGACAAAAAAGCAAAGGGAAGTGTCGTGATGATCCCGTGATCACTTCACCTTATCACCTGGAGCCATGTACATCTTCCGTAAGTGGTTCACTGGTAAGCGAACGGTCCTTGCCAACCCACCGGCCACACGTAAGACACAATTAATACGATCCATTCTCTCATCACAGAAGGAAGCTTGATTTGTTTTTGTGGATGCCACACGCGCAATCCATGTGAGGACTAGTAGCGGAGGTTTTATAGTCAAGCAAGGCCATGTTCAACACGGAGACGCAATTTCAGCGATGCTATGAGCAGCAAAAATAAACATACAACCGGTACACGCATGACGTTTCTGTGAATTTTCGGTGTTCTACAGAAATGATAAGCTACGCCAGCATGAAACCATAACGCGTATTCCCTCAAACGGAGCGTATTTATTTGAGTTACAAAGCCGTTTCAATGGACCCAGTTTTAGCGCATACTCAAACGGGCTAAACCACACCACGCGGAGTACTACTAGTGCTTCTGAACCAGCAAATCCTGCCAGAATGAACCGGTCGTTTTGACCAACCCTGACAGCGGGCCCAGCTGTCAGCCGGCCGTCGCCACCGGCAGCACGCGAAACGGCACCGCATCTGATGTTGGTTTGTTCCGGATCCAGGCGGAGTCCAACGCACCAGCACGGCACCGTCCCCAAGGCAGTCAGAACCCAACAACCCCCTGCTGCGTGCAGTGCGCAGGGTGCACGCGCCGCCGCTGCTGCGCTCCCCAATTCCCACAGCGGCGGCCGCACCACTGCCGTCCCCATCGGATCCGCTCCCTTCCTCCCCCGGAAAGGAAACCCCCCATTCCCGTTCCCATTCCCACGCAGGCCCCTCTACTCCGCGCTCCGTTGCATTCCCGTACCCGTCGCTGTCATCGCGCCCACCGAACCCCAACGCTCGCCCAACCCCCCGGAATAAATCCAGGGACCTGCAACGCAAATACTCAACTCCCCGAGCCGCAATCCGCGAAACGCGCACCCACACGGGAGTTTTTAGGGTTTTTCCCGCACGCCATCCATCCCCGCCCCGGCACACACAGACGCGGCCCATTCCATCCATCCCCCACAACCCGAAACGCCACCCCCCTTCTCCGCGTCGTCTCGCCTCCTCGCCCTCGGCCGAGGCTCTCCGCCGCCGCCATCCACGATGTGGTCGCCGCCGCCCCCGCCGTGGCGGCCGGGCCGCCTCCTCCGCTCCCGCGCGCTCCCCCTGCTGCTCCTGGCCGTCGTCGCGGCGCTGGCGGCGCCGGCGGGGGCCACCCTGGCGGACGACGCGCGGGCGCTGCTGGCCTTCCGCGACGCCGTGGGGCGGCGCCTGACGTGGAACGCCTCCGACCCCGCCGGCGCCTGCTCGTGGACCGGGGTCGCCTGCGAGAACGACCGCGTGGCGGTGCTGCGGCTCCCCGGCTCGACGCTCTTCGGGCAGGTCCCCGCGGGGACGCTCGGGAACCTGACGGCGCTCCACACGCTCAGCCTCCGCTTCAACGTGCTCTCCGGCGCGCTCCCCGACGACCTCGCCTCGGCATCCGCGCTCCGGAACGTCTTCCTCACCGGGAACCGGCTGTCCGGCGGCTTCCCGCAGGCGTTTCTCGCGCTCCCGGGCCTCCTCCGCCTCGCGCTCGACCGGAACGACCTGTCGGGGCCCATCCCGGCGGCGGTCGGCAACCTCACGCGCCTCAAGGTCCTGCTCCTCGACAATAATCGCTTTGACGGCGAGATTCCGGAGATGACGCTGCCGCTGCAGCAGTTCAATGTGTCGTTCAACCCGCTGAACGGATCCGTACCGGCCGGTCTACGGTCTCAGCCGCGCTCGGCTTTCCTGGGGACGGGCTTGTGCGGCGGGCCCTTGGGGCCTTGCCCTGGTGAGGTGTCGCCTTCCCCTGCACCCGCTGGGCAACCATCGTCGCCGACTGCTCCGACCGGCGGGGGTGGCACCAACAACAATGGAAATGGGGGAGGGAGTGGTAGTAAGGGGAAGAAGCTCTCTGGTGGCGCCATTGCCGGAATCGCCGTAGGCTCTGCCTTGGGAGCTGCGCTTCTCCTATTCCTCCTCATCTGCCTCTGTCGCAGGTCCGGGCGCACCAAGACGCGGTCTCTGGAGATGCCTCCTCCTCCTGCAACAACAACTGCTGCTGCTACTGGTGGCCGGAAACCTCCAGAGATGGCCAGTGGTGCGGCCGTGGCGCCGTTGACCACAATAGGCCACCCTAATGCTCCTATTGCTCAGTCGACGTCGGGGAAGAAGCTGGTTTTCTTTGGGTCAGCGGCCTCCGTGGCTCCTTTTGACCTGGAGGACCTGCTACGCGCTTCGGCTGAGGTGCTTGGGAAAGGAGCGTTTGGGACGACATACAAGGCGGTGCTCGAGTCCGGGGCAACTGTGGCGGTGAAGCGGCTCAAGGACGTCACACTTTCCGAGCCTGAGTTCCGTGAACGTATTGCTGAGATTGGCGAGCTTCAGCATGAGTTCATCGTGCCCCTACGCGCATACTACTACAGCAAGGACGAGAAGCTACTTGTTTACGACTTCATGCCCATGGGAAGCCTTTCTGCAGTCCTACACGGTGAGATTTTTGTGTTCCTGGTTTTCCCCCAACTTGCATATTATGTGATTGTGACACTAGAAACTAGATTTCCACTTATTTGTCGATCTTGTGCTTGCCAGTACCATTGCTTTGCATTTTTCTTGGATTTTAGTGGTCGAATATTTTCGTGATTTCATCACATATGTTTAAGACTGCCTGTTGTTTTGGAGTCACTATTGCTTTTCGTTTTGAATATTGATCATATGCTGCTAAGAGCACTCTGTGTTTTTGACTTTTGTCCTAGTCTAAGGTGACTGAGATAGAGCACTCTGAATCTTTGTCCTAGTCTGTGGTGACCAAGTCAGTTTTAGTTTCGACTGATGCATTATTTATTTTCTTTATATCCAGTGTACTTTTGAAACCTTGATGATTATTTATCAGGTGTTGTTATTGAAGTCACAAACAGTTTTGACTATGATTTATTCAAAATAGGCTTCTGGTGGTTGAGTGTGTGCTTTGTTATGAGTATCCTTGTAAATTTATTCAAACTGTTTAGTACTCCTACTCAGTTTGTCTAATAGGTCATCTTGATTCTTTCAATTTCAGTTTGACATGCTCTCTGCTTTGGCTACTTCATTATTCCAAGTCAATGTCTTAAACCCGTTGTAGTTTGTGGGATTGTATTCTATTGATTGAGATATTCTATGATGCTTTAATTTATTCATCTTGATCGTGACAGTTGACCATCAACATGAAGGTGGTTAATAAGACTATGTCTTGCCCTAACAATATTTTTTGTTCAACAGGTAACAGAGGTTCTGGCCGTACACCGCTTGACTGGGAAACAAGATCAAGCATCGCCCTAGCAGCAGCCCGTGGTGTCGAATACATCCACTCCACAAGTTCAACAGCTTCTCACGGCAACATCAAGTCATCCAATGTGCTCCTGGGCAAATCATATCAAGCACGTGTATCAGACAATGGCCTCACCACTCTTGTTGGCCCATCATCTGCACCATCTCGCACCACTGGGTATCGTGCCCCTGAGGTTATTGATTCACGGAGGGTAACCCAGAAGGCAGACGTGTACAGCTTTGGTGTCCTGTTGCTTGAGCTACTCACAGGCAAGGCACCCAGTCAGGCTGCTCTCAACGATGAAGGTGTTGACCTGCCCAGATGGGTGCAGTCGGTCGTTCGGTCAGAGTGGACTTCGGAGGTGTTTGATATGGAGCTCCTGAGACATCAGAACGTTGAGGAACAGATGGTTCAGCTTCTTCAGCTTGCTATAGACTGTGTTGCACAAGTACCTGAGGCACGACCATCAATGGCACATGTTGTTACGCGGATAGAGGACATCAAGAAGTCGAGTGGAAGCACTGAAGCAAAAGATATCAAAGAAGGCGACGATCATTCTTCGAGGGCTGAATCAGTCGACGCGCCAACCAATCCCTTTGCTTCCTAATCTTGATTAACTTGAGAGGAATCGGCTATAACTCTATCCCACATTGGGTTCATACATTGGATGAATCCTATCTTGGATTGAGTCGACTATTTTCGTCCTTTAGCCTGTTGAATTTAGCACTGTCATTAACCTGATTGTCATTCAGTAGCACAGGGTGCGTGAAAGCGCCGTGCTGTTGTGAAGGTGATTGGTGGTGTGTAGGAACCAGTGTTCAAGTGTGATTGCTTAATTGCTGTGGTCATTCGGGCCTTGATTAGGTTGGTTTTAGCTTGTAGTAGTTGTTTCCTTTCGGCTATTCATGTGTAATTACTCAGCCACATCTAGTATTTGGAAAAATTTTTTGCCGAAATTAGTTTTCTTTGCTTGCTCTGGTAGCCTACGAGTGATAAGCATGGCCGATGTGATATTCGTGGGATCATGCTTTGGAAAGTTTGGTGGTCTACGGTTAACTACTCCAGTGGCAGCTGATTGATGGCGTTGCAATCTGTCGTTCTCATGAGTCGCTATCTGGTGCCACGGATCTTGATTTCAGTGAGACTGTTTTGAATTGGGCTTGGTTACCAGATCTTGATTTGTATAGTGACGTGCCTGTCGCTGAGCTTTTACTGTACTTGGTGTGGTTCATTGACAGCTCCCTGGTAGTACTCGCTGGTTTCCTAACGGAACTTGCTTGCTCCATTCATTACTCGCAAAATGCGGGAACCACGAAATACAAGCAGCTCTTGGTCGCCAAATGTGACGAGTCTTGTTTTATTCAGGAACAGCACGCTGCTCGAATTTTCTGAAGAAATGTGAAAGACCGAAAAAATTCTGGATAACGCCAGGTGGCTGCAGTTTTGTCAGTCCTATTTTTTCTGAACCAGGTAGACGGAGGCGCTCAACAAACGACTCCGTTTTTCTGGTTTCTGGACGGCAAGCGTAGGTGTTGTTGTGTGCACGAGACGGAACTGATCCGTTCTTCTTCTTCCGTGGTTGGCCACCTGCATTTCTTGTCCCTCCCGCCCTGCTAGGGAGTAGGGACCAGGCGAAGCAGCAGCTGCGAGCCCGCCAAATCTGAAAAATCCGTGTCCCGTGCCTTCCCTCCTCATCCGTCCCACACAGGTAGCCGACGCTGCTGCGTCACATGACACATGAGCGCGCCGATTTCCCGTCATCCCCCAAGGCCGGGCGGGCGCCAACCGTATCCGTATCGGCTTTGGCCTCGCCTCACGTGATCGGATCGGATCGGGCGCCGCGCCGGGGACCAGGCCAGCCGTGGCCGTGGCGCTCGTCTCCCGTCCAGGGAGCCGGACGAAAACTCGTACTGGTATTTCCGCCGCGGGGACCTCACCCGCCTCACTCAAGAGCTCGAGATCGGCTTTGATGCGGGCGCGTCGTGTTCATGGCCACGGGCCCTCCTAGTCCTAGCTTGTGTTGTGCCAAACGTACGTACGTGTCTCCCCACAACAGGCTCTGGTATCGTCGAAAACCTCGTGAAATTTTCGAACGCGCGACGGGGTGGGACAATACGGAGCTCGTAGGGCCTTGGGTAGCAGAAGTGCAGAACAGTACTGTACTAGACACCAGGACCATGGTACAGTATCATTTGAAACGAAACGCATTCATTTTTGCAGTAAACGAGGGAATTTAAGTGTCGCTCGTGGAGTTCTTTCATGAAAGGCTCCCCAGTACTATAATTTCCCAGCTCAAACACCCGGTCCGGAAGCAGTTGTATGTTCAAACTGCCAGGCTCTTATGGTGAAAACCAACGAATGTTATTACGATCGGAACTTATTAGTACTTTTCTTTGAAGTTCCAGAATTGTACAGGTTTCAACGGTGAACTTTGAGAGATTGATCAGTGTTTCAGTTTGAGGAAAGTAAGAGTTGGTGTGGCTGGCCGTCACCCACAGGTTCAACATGACGTCTGTTCCGTGAGTTATTGAGACGGCTCGCACCTACTCCCTCCATCACATTGGAAGTGTCGTCAAACTTTCATAACTTTGATTAAAGTTATTAAAAATATTAGTAATATTTGCATCTCTAAATAAGTTTATTATAAAAATAGATTCAATGATCTATCTAATAATACTAATTGTGTATAATAAATATTTATAATATTAATATATATTTTTAGTTAAAATTTAAAGTATTTAATTTTTTGAAAAACAAGAATAACACTTTCAATGAGACGGACGGAGGGAGTAGTATGCTAGTAAGTCATAATTTTACCAAACACATCAGCGTTCTCAAGAGCCGTGATTTTGACCTTTCTGCATGCTTTTACGCCTCTATCTGTTGACCACCAAACCAAGGAGGTTCCGGCATTATCCGGTGGGAGAAAAACACAACCCTCCCTCACACAGGTGACTTCCCTTTAGAAGACCCGTGTTTTACTAGTTCAACCACCTCTGTTTGGACCCCTTTGACTTTTCAAAACAAAAACATTCAAACAGGTGGCCAAATTCCGTCTGTACGTATTTTACTATAATCCCATGGTCTTTGACAAGAATAACCTGTAAACAAGAGTCTTTAAACAAAAAGAACGTGTAATTACAACTAGCAACGCACCAACATCGTCTAGATTTCTTCTGCACAAGAAAAACGGTTTAAACAAATGCCGGAATCTTTCATCATTTCATATTTGCCGTAACCTGTTACCCTCAGGTCCATGCACACACATACACACCCCACGTCAATCATCTGGGTCACACTCAATGTTGGAAACGTAGGAGCATCAAAATTGACAGGACGGAAGAGTATAAAAGAACCACGCCATCAAGAAAAGCATCTGGATAATGGGTTGCATGTGTCATCCTGTTCTTCCATAGGCCGGGCACCGAGCTGCGAGGACGTTGTTCTCCAAAAGCGATGCTCGTAGGCTAACCTGATAGCGACGGAGCGCTTGCTTTTCCATCATGCCTCAGCATCGCCCTTCGTCAAAGTCTAAAAGAGTAAAAGACGCTCTAGAAAAGGGGGAGGGGTGAAAAAGCAAAGAAATGTGCAGCGGTTTCATGGAATAGTAAAGAGTTTGGGCCATGGACGGTGTCACGGTGATGACTTTTGGGGTATGGTCTCGTAAAGGTGAAGGCTATTTGCTTGCTCTGCCTTCTGGAACACAAAAATATGAATGCAAAGCAAAGATTATATGGGACTGAAACCAGAGAACTTCTCTGCCTCATTTTGCCTCTCGCTCAAGTTGCTGGGGTTTGCAGTGCTTTCCCTTTGTGTGTTCAGTTCTGTAGTTTTCAGTACTTGCATCGCTGTTCTCTTTTCCGTCAATGGTCCCTCCTGCACGTCGTTTGATCAGCAAACCATTTCTGAAGGTTCTCAGTTTCTGACCGCCTAAGATCCGTTGAGATTCTTGAATAGTATTTGTTTCTGTAGTGGTCGCAGATAAGTAGCCCAGGTCAGCTTGTGATACTTCTGAAACCTTGTGGGATTGCTTCTGAAAGCTTGTGATAGAAGAGATTGAGAAGACGGTGACGATTCCGTCGGATACGATGCGTTATCAGCTTGGCAAGATGATGAGGCGGCAAGGATCGGAAGCATCTCGCTTTCTTCTGCTCGTGCTGTTGCCTTTGGCGCAAACCGAAACATGTTCCCGTGCCTTTCGGGCGGCGCACTATTCAACGGAGGGATCGTGCTGTCGTTCTCCTCTTCATACACGTCTCTACATGAGAGGAAAGTTTTTGAAACTGACATGTCGAGTCTCTCGATCGACATGGCAATTGGAACGGGTACACAAGAGAATCTTGAGCATATACACTTCACTGAAACTAGTTTCAGGTTTACGCCAACAGCTCATTTGAATGTGTTGGTCGTTGGATGCAGTGATGAACTTGCCTCACACTTTCAGCAGCATGCGCTCGCCGATTTCTCAAAGGTGACGCTTTACGTGCTTCTGATGCGCAGCATATTTTATTTGCAGCTTAGAACCCGGATCCCTCCTCAGTAGGGTGAGAAGAAGAAAGAAACACGTCGTTCATACAGTGTATAGGACTTGGACAGACTACGCAACAATTCAGCGTAGCAACAGAGGGCAGGGAGCTCTGTCTGTTCACTCACGGTTTCAACAGATTTGGGCTGTTTTTTCAACACGGCCCGTTAGCTGCTGGTTTAGCTGGGCTGGTTTGGTTTGGTTTGACTGGTTTGGTGGGAGGTGGCTGCGCGGGCTGGGCTGGTTCAGTTTTGTGGTTTCAACGGTTCAAAACCAGTGGACCAAAGCAGAGCTGGGCTGCACGCGTCTGAGCGCAATGTTCGTAGTATCTGATTACTCGTACAGCCATACGCTCGTAGCTTCATATGTTATCGTTTACAAATTTCAGACTGGCATTTTTTTTTCCATATTTACACACAAAAAAAAAACGAAAAATTAGCAGGAATACGACTCGTATAGCCCAATGTTTTGGAATTGAATTCGAGAGAAATCAAAGAATCAATCAAATATAGTAACATTTCGTGGTTGAAGATTCGTTCAACCAGTTTGGTTTGGATTGGGTCGGCGGTTTGAACGGATTAAACCCAAACCGTGTTCAGATTTACAGGGAGCTAGAGATGCCTATGTGAAGCAGCATACACGACACGTCTTTACTGAAAGAAAGAGGTGTACGTCTAACTCTAACAAGGGCACAGCTAGGAACTTGGTTGAACGCCACCATATCACATCACCTTCGCCATCGTACAAGGTAATATTTCTGAAGAAATCACTATGGCCTCGACAATTTAAACGGGAGCACAGGCTAACAATCAGAAACGATAGCATAGGACACAATCTCCTACTGAGTAGAGCATGTGCTGACAATTTAATAAAGTTGTCCACATTTTATTGTGAAAAGTGCACAGTTAGGATTACAATGCCGCTAGGTTACAGGATTCCCTCGGTTTCTCCATTCTGCGTCTCATGCTACTCAGTTCAATACTGTACATTACAATGCATATCTATTACATGATGACACATTTACCTTTTTGATCTACTCTTTGGTCGTCATTGCCTGCAGAAAATAGAAAGAGGATTAAGAATCACCAAATACTTGAACAGAGAATATTCACCAGTATGGACGAGTCATGAGCCTACTGTAAATTCATTCAGCATATAGTTTCAGAACCAAGTAATGTTGTCTATCTTGCAACAAAATTTGGCTTAACATTAACATCACATAATGAAGAAGATTGCTGATAGGCACATTCACATGAGCTGCAATAGCAAACTTCAAGAAGAAATGTTTGAGGCCATTTCAAAGAAGCAGATTATGTTGCGGCTTGGTAAGCTTTCTTAGCAAAAGTTTTCAGGCTTTTCTGAATAGCTTCCTCCAAGTAACTACAGTTTGTGATCCGGTATACACTCACTGAAGCAATGAGAATGAAAATACCTTCATGAGGCTGATGCAGCCTGCGATTCTGAGGAGCTGACATCTCCTTCTTTAAGCTGGTCAGGATGTCTTCCATTGTATACTCCCTTTGCCATTTCCCAAGCATAGGAAATAGGCTTGGCTCAACCTAGAAATGTTGCTAGTTAAGTACTAAGCCTGCTATCATTCATAAACTGCCTCAACAGTTGACACAGATGAAAAGAAATGCATCAGTACCAATCCAGTTTCTTGATCCACACATGTCATATTGATTCGAGTCTGAAACCGTACAGTAGGTGGTTTATCTGGATAGTCTGTATCACAAAACAGCTTCAACTGATAGATTCGTCCCTCGTGAACAGTCTGCAAAAAAAAATACAGTAACACCTCAGATTTGAACACAATAAAGCAAATGCAATCCACAACTAGCTATGAGTATTTCTGCAACATACATTGGGAGGACCAATGATAGTTCCTGTCCAGGATCGCATATATATGTCATCAACATCATCCATCCCATAGCTCACTGTTCCATCACTGATGCCCTTCTCACCACGCTCAAGTTCTTCTAGCAGTCTAAAGTTTCTGGGAACTGCAGATAGCACAGACAACAAGCATGCTCTGATCATAAATTTGCAACTAGCAGCTCACTCAATACAGATTATGAATACACATCATTGTAATGGATAGAATGAAAGAGCAATAAACTTTCTCATTTATTATTAGTTCATTTGGCTACCCATAAGGCTCAGAATTCCAAACTGTTGATATTTTATTTTATATAGAATTAAATATGGCACATACTCTCCCAAGTGCTATTCCTTCAACCCTTGATTCCTATCCTAGTGACGGGAAAAACCTATCATTCATATCCGGATCTGAGCAGACGGACTAAATAGTTCCTCGAAAGTAAGGCTGGTTGACATCTTGGAATGTTTGATGGCCACGAAAGTAAGAATTCTTTGATTTAGCTTGATATGTTTATACTGAGCCTGTTTTATCTGTATCAGTAGCCAAAATAGCCCAGTACTACGTGAGGTGATGCCATAAATAACACATACAAAACAATGGCTACCCTGTTAATGAAAGCCTGTGCGACAAAATATTTGCTGTAAAACCAAAAAAAAACATGATCCTGGGGTATAAAAGCTAGAAAATCCCTTCCTTTGTTCCACTATTTCCAAAGCATTCTTTTTTGTGACAATTTAGTGCCTAAGTACACCAGTATAAATACCACACTTTTGTAAATATAAAACATGTTCTGATCAGGTTATAAACAGGTCACAAATCTTGCTCAGCTCAAGTACATTGTGACTACTGTAAAATAAATACAGTCAACTTTCCAAGCCTTCCAACAAACATGTTGCTTACCATGCAAAAACTGATTAGTTTGGGATAACAGATAGGATTAACCCTACTAAATAAGCCACAAACATGGTACTAAGCACGCCTCAATATTGTATCCCTCGTAAAATCAACAGCATTGTCATATTTTAGTATGCGCTGCCAGGGCATATGATCTCATGTTGGATATAACAAGCAGTAAGATCACTATGTTGGGGTAGGCCTTTTAGTCTCAAGCAAGTTTTTTGAGAGTTAGTCTCAAGCAAGTTGGGGTAGGTTAAAACAACCATGAGATACTATCAAGAAATATGTTGTGGGTGGCAATGAAAAACTACAGTGGAAGTGAACCATGAATAAATGAAATTAAATTAAATTAAAACCAAGCTTTGATTTATAACCATCAGTTAGTATACTTAGGAAACTACGGCCATTGAACATCGCATCATCAACCCAACAACATGCATAATTTTGGAAAACTTTGATCAATTCTATTCAAGATACCGGATCAACACTACGCCCGATGCATTTGTGTTGTTTCACCAACCTCACCCTCTTAATCTGTTAAATAGCTCCTCACTCTCACTTTCATGATTCTATCACAGAAAAAGTGAGCAGAAGAGGGTAGCGGGTAACATATGCAGATCTCTCATCATGGTCACAAAGATGTCGTCTACCAAGTTAGAAACATGCACTGATCCATTGATGCTAGTGCCCCTCACCAGATATTTGATTGATCATGGTGGATGTGGACTTAATGCAATTTCCATCGAGGATGGTCAAAACTGAGTTTAAAGAGAGAACAAAAATTAGATATCAGTAGGACTAACAACCAGGCAGAATTTAGTTGGTTTTGGAATTAGCGTCAATGCCAGAACTGCCACGAGTTATCTTCACGTTGATTACAATGAAATTATCAGCGTTTTCTTTAGGAAGCGCTGAAGTACTTTCCTTTGTTATTTCCAGGGGCAAAGCTAGAGTTTGCTCGACGGTGGTGCCAAGTATGCAAAACATAGGCTAAAATGGATGCACCAGGGAAGCTCTACATAGCTTTGCCAGCGTCATTTCCACCTTTTGGCTATTCATGGCATGCTGGTATGAAACTACTAATCCAGGCTACTTGGTTCTGAATAACATTAGTGTAGCTACATACGGGGATATAAGAAAACACAAGATTACTATATCCATATAATGAATCCAATTAGTGGCTTATGTTTACGGACTAATGCATATGGCCCTAAAAAACACTTCCTGTTGTGTCAAGCCAATAATGAGTGCTCCAACCAATAAAGGACTCAACTATCAGGAATCTCAACAGAAAATAAATCTTAGATGACAAAACTATTTGATGAGCAATCATTCACGAGAAAAAGACGAGAGCGACTTACCAACAAATTCAGGTGGTCCCTCCAAATACCTGACCAATCTACGACCCATTCATGTAGAATTGTGCTGATAATAGATATAACGAACACTGCTTCGCTCATCAATGGAGGAACAAGCCTCCCAAGTCCATGGTGATGTTAAATCTACCCCACAGCATAACAGTTATCTGCTAGGAATGGCCAATTGAACATTACCAACAACTCCATGGTGATGCTAAATCTACCCCAACATTCGACTACTTGTGCCAAGCAACTTCATCCAAAGGTTCTTATAATCCTTCAAAGTGCGCATCTATGTCCACGGGTTTCTCAATCACGTAGCCATATAAACGCTAAGTTTGTACCAAAGTAGCACACAATGCCGAATCAGGAGTCGCCCAGCAACCTCAGGCCATCCCCACCCCCAGAAAATCAGAAATTGAGCCGAATCCTACTGCTCTATCCACCTTACTCGATACATGGGGAATCCGTCCAGAACAGAGCCATGACTTCTTCTCCCAAAGATCCCACATCCCAACTTTGCACCCCCACTCAAATTGGCAGAACAAAGACGAATACACACGGTATATAGAGCGGCATCTCAGGAGAAATGATGAACTGGGACTGTGGGACAGCTACTCACCGACGACCCCAGCCGATGATCCCTCAGACTCCATGGCGAACCCCTCCGGTTCCTCCAGCTCCAGCTGCCACTGCAAGTGCTGCGCCGCAATTCCTGGGATGGGAGAAGAGGCGAAGGAGGCGTGCTAGAAGCGGCGGCGGTAAGCTGAACAGGGAGGGCAAGGAATATTCGAAGCCCCGGGTGACGGCGGGAGGTTCTTCGCTAGAGAGGGGGAACACGGGACGGGAGGGCAAGGGAGAAACTGCTCTAGGAAGGGTGTCACCAACTGGAGTACTGGACAGGGGTCGGCTCCAAAGCACAGCTCAAAAGGGAGAAGAATATAGTGGAGTAGTTAGTTAGCGGTGGAGATATAAAGATGTGCATGGCCATTGCACTGAACATATTCACCTTATTTGTTTGTTGACAAAACAAAACAGTGGAAAATCTCCTGGACATCATTGAGCCCATCATGTCGGTATGTGCCATGAGTTGACTGCCACTCATTCCCCTTCTCACCCTAGGCATCGAATTTTGGCTGTGAAGTCAAAGGCAGAAAGTGGATATATGTGTGCTCTTTTTCATGTCGATCTCATTTAGGGCCTGCTACGAGTCAGAATGACGCCGAAACCCCGCGGAATGGTTCGACCCAGAACGAAACAAGATTGATAAAAAAAAAAAAAAAACGCTGGTTAAGACCCGTCCAGAATGAAATAGGGTTTGTTTTGGTGCTTATGGTCCGGATTGACTCTCTACCTCTTAAGATCTGGAATTAAAACAAGTGAATCATTGATTTCTGGTCCAAAATAATTCTTGGACCTATTTTTAATCAGCTGAAAACAAACAAGACCTTAAGGAATCAAACTGGAACAATACTGTTGTTTTTTTCCACTCAAATACGTAGGAGAGCTGTGTGTCTTTGTATTATAGGGAAGAAGAAGCAATATTGTTGTTATCAATTCCATCATATTGCTGAAAACTATCTTCCTTTATTTTTGATAAAAAAATGCTTTTACTCACACGAGATTTACATATCATTGTTCTGACTTTTTCTTTAGTATCTATAACTTCAAAAAGTATGGAGTCAATATAGCAAAGACATTAGGGCATCTCCTCCCAAATTTCATAGTATCGATGCTAAACATCGACTACCCATCAGCAATCTGAGGAACAATATTTTGCTTTCATTTCAATTTTCAAATTTCAAACAAGAAATTTCACATATCTCCCACATTTGCATAAATCAGATTATGCCTTTCCTGGGTTTCTACCACTGGTCCGATCAGAAAACCATGCCGAAATCTCATCATCATCAGATTCAACTAGCTCCATGCTCCTTGGGAGACGAACAGGACTGAAAGCCTGATTAGTTTCGTGTGATTCCTCTTTTGGAAGCCCTTTGGTTCTCCTGGACATGTCTTCTTTCCATCTCTCTCGTGCAAGAGGATCTTGAGAAGTAGCACTCCTGCCCCCAACTATGGGAAAACTCTCAAGGAATTTGTAATCATGCATTTGGAGTGTCGTATTAGCGCCATGATCACCATGTTCGTCATCTGAACTCCAGAAATCTGAATCGTCATCAGTTACCGGAGCATTCTTATGCGGAGCTTGCCACTTTCTTAACTGGACATTATCTTGAACAAATGAGAGAGTGAGATTCTTATTATGTCCTAAATCATGCTGTGATTCAATATTTTCTTGGCTGTTCAAAGATTTCGGTCTTTTCCAACCACATTTCAAGCAGAATCCATTCCTCTTGAAGTTCAAATAATTACACCTGTTATCAATTATTCAACAAATAATTATCTTGCAATTATGATATTAAGCTGCAAGTTAACATCATGATGGTGTACCACACATGAACTAAACACTGTTTTCCAGTTATTGCTCATATGATACTACCTACAGAACAATCAATGATTTAAGCAGATAATATGAGAACCGGGAATAAGCACTCACGAGACACACTCCCATTCACCAGGATTGAGGAAACGATTTGTTGGCTTCTCATGGCATTGCAAGCATCTTGTATTCTTTGCAAAATTCAAAAAGTTGCACCTGAAAATATAGGTTCAGTACGAGAGAGAAAACAATACTTCTAGTTAGTCTAAATCATAAATCAGAGCTATCAGCAAGCTCACTTTTTGCATATCCAGTCACCCTTTTTGAGAGGTAGATGTTCTTGGTCCTCATGCAACAATTGATACCTCTCTTGGAACTCTCCATTGCAGCGCAAACATTTTATATTCTTCGCAAAATTCAGGAAATTGCATCTGACAACAAATGCAAGGCATTACAAGAGTGTATAGGTGAGAAAATATAAATGTTAATATTTCCAATACATTTTAACTTTTCCAACATACTTGGGACAATTCCAATCGCCTTGCTTCATGGGTACAGCAGATTGACCTTTGCGTTGGGCAACTTTTGTGATGCTGGAACCAGGTCCACTAGAATCGACCTCAACAACCTCATTCAGTAGGTTCTTTACTGATTCCTTGACAGTTTTGCCAAGGCATGCTCTGTTATCTACATTGCCAGTGATGACATCAAGACCATAAGTCAAAAGGATGCGCATAACATCCACAGTTCTTCCAATTTCCTCTTTTCGAGCCTTCACATAGGCCCTCTCACAATTTCTTCTTAAATTACATTGACTGCAAACCTGTCAAATAAAGCTAATGTTGGAGATGTGCTAAACGCTACTCCCTCCGTTCACATTTAGATGTCGTTTTGGAGTTGAGCACGGGAAATAAAGAGAAGTAAAAAGATGGGTGCACTGAAAACGAGAAGAGAGATAGAGATAGAGATGTAGTGGAAAGAGAGAATATTGTATTGGGAAGAGAAAAAGGTGCATTGAGAAGCGAGAATGACATGTAATTGGAGAAAAGTTGGAAACCTTAGAATGACATGTAAATGTGAACGGAGGGAGTACATAAATTGCAACTTAAAACAGCCAATATTTTAAAATTACTGAAACTGAAGTATACAACTTGAGGACTCAACATGTTCAGAAAACTAGATACAAATGTCAAGGTACTGGTTTTCAAGAAAGAATAAAGTAAAATCCATATTGCAAACTGTTCGAAAAAAAAAATCCATATTACAAATATTTGCTACTTGCATGCGAAATATTTCAGCTTTTGATGTATGACTATAATGTGCACTGGAATTAGTGAAATATCGGCTATTAAGCTTGGTAGCTGCTTTATTCTTTCTCACTTTGCAGTCGAGTCAAGGACTAGTAACGTGCAACTTGTTGAGCAAACAGAATTAAATCATACTCCCTCCATGTTTAAAATGTTGATCATTAGGATAGTTCAAAAATGAGTAGAGTTGTTGTCTTAATGATAACAATTTAAGAACAGAGGGAGAACACTCTTATGTTATCATTGCCCAAGGTCTGGAAGGCCACGAAATTGACGGAAGCCTATTAAGCTTTAAATTTTCCATGAGCTTTCTATTTTTTTTGTGTACATTTTGATACTGCCACATTCCTACCCAAGACTTTATCTAGAATTTCTGAACCATGGGGGTGCATGAAGAGAAGTATCCTTTAAAGGTTTTACTGTATTACCTCTCCTTCATCAAGGCCTACATAAGCACGCAATCGCTTCCCAGAATTAACAACTTTCCTGTCAGTGCTGGGGCAACCACATCGCAGAACGACCTGGATATCCCATCTTGATATATGCCTGCAACAAAAGACTTTCAGACTTTAGATTGATGGCACAGAGATACCATACATCTGGAATGCATTGTTTTCAATTCTTCTATATGAAAGATGGGGCTCAGAAAACAAAAGTATAACATGGCTAATTGAAATCCTGAAACCATGTCTTGAAACTACACATATTGGTGATCCCTCTGTGCGTCATTGTCATGCTGTAAGAGAAATTTTGTAACACATAAGGATACATTCTGCTTACCAATTGAAAAATTACACTAATCAGCAGCTTGGCTCTAAAAGGACTATTCAAGTGTTTGGCATATTGAAGGAATAACTGTCGAATTATGTGTTTTTTTTTTACGGAAAGCACGCAACCATCACGCATGCATCGGGCGAAACAAAGGAGGCAAGGCAACGCATAGGCTAGCAGTCTTGCACATTTCCACAAACACCTGGCCTGCAGCTAAAATCATGGCTATAACTGCAACAAAGCCTCAACGCGCCCACACACCCCATTTAACCAGGAAGCCACGCCAAGAGAACCCCCCCCCCCCCCCCCCCCCGCTACAAAAAAAAAAGGCTTCTCCAAGGTGAATCACCTCACCTGATGAGCTCCGGCCGCTCGCGCCCGAAGCGGAGGCAAGCGGTGCGGACAAGGTTGGCATCCTTGGACGGTGAGGCTGAGCTGGTGGCGAAGGCAGAAGGGTCGACAAGGCCCCTCCGGAGAAGGAGCTCCATCAGTGCCACCCACTCCGGCCACGGATGCGCTATATCTACGGTCCCCAGCCCGCCTCCTGTGACAGCATGACCCCTTCTTGACCCTTGTGCTACTTGACATTCCTCTCGAGGCAGCGGTTGTGGTGGCGGCTGGCAGGAGGCATCAAGGCCGTCAAGCTCGGAGCGGAGGAAGGCGAGCCTCGAGTCTGGTTGGGCAGGCGTGCGGTGGTGGGACAGCCGCCGGAGCGTTGGCGCCGCGGCCGCGGTGGCGACGCGTCGGTGCATCGATTGCAAGGGAGGATTCACTTGCAGAGGTAGCCCATGTCAGGTTTGAACATGGAATTTGCAAGCGAACCCAATAACAGCTCATTATTGGAAGGCCCAACCCGGCCTGCTTAGTAGCATTTGTTTGGCCCAACTAGAGGAATAGAATACCTCAAAAAAAAAAAAAAAACTAGAGGAATAGAGTTTTTGGTCCCGTAAATTGGCAATTTCATCTCGAGCCCCATAAAAAGTTTGTTCGTCCGTAAAATCGGTAGAAGTCGTAAAAAATATTGTGCGTTCTTCAAAAAAATAATGCTAACGTGAACCGATATGTATTTTTTCCCCTTTCACTTCATGATAAGCACTCCGTCTTGCCTATCAAAAGATCAGTGTAATACTGTAATTAGTGTCTTTTTTTGTGTCAAAGGCGTTTTTGATATATTTTGTTGAGGATATACCATGTGCCTTGCAATCGTAAAAATCAAACAGATCACGTAACCAAGGCAGTTAAATTAACATTGTAAAATATACTGATACCAGAAACGCAAATTAAGCTTCAAGCACAGCTAAAGATCATCCAGAAAAAAATTCCGGTTCACATTCCAATCCAGAAAACAAGAACGTGGATGCCTAGTAAGGATTGGCACAAGAGTGGCACTAATTTCTACAGCAGTACTCTCCTAAAAAACCAATTGGAATAGGTCTCACACTTCAGTTGCAGCCATCACTAAATTATTGACGAAGTGAGCATCGCTAAAATCTCAACCATCGTCAACAAATCACCGAGAAGTGATCATGTGAAAGTTCAGCAAAAGATCATCATCAGGATGCTTGGCGCTTCAGCCTGTCCATGAGAAGATGTGCAACCGACTCGTATCCTTGCTCTCTTGCTGTTGCAATGCCAAGAGAAAACAAACACGATTATGGATAGAAATTACAATCAAAATGTACTATCATGTTCCCGGGAAATTATGGACAGAAATTACAATCAACATGTACAAGATGTAGAACTGGAATTACCGTCATATATGGCAATCCCAGTCGGTGCTATGTTCCTTTTCTTCAAGCAGATAGAACTGCAGCATTTCATGAGAATACGTTAGCAGTTGAGCTACATCAAGGTGATGGTAGAAGCACAGAGAAGCACAGAGAGCAACATTTGAGAATTTTTCTCACCTATTGCATATCCAGAACTTCTTGATACCCTTCTCCTCAATGCAGTGAGGACACATCCAGTTCTTGTTCTTCCTCACCTCTTCCATCTCTGCCACCACACAGCTCAAATTTTAGAATGCCTGCAAGTACAATACAATCTACCAAGAACAATGGGAAGAAATCCTGCTTACCTTCGCCATACCTAACTTTGAGGCAAGCACGGCAAAGTACCCCATATGAAGAATGGCAAGATGAGCAATCCGTCTTGCCTGTCAAAAGATTTATCATAATGTTAGCTATGATCATGCTAGCTGATAGCTAAACAGAACATTAGGTCGCGGAAAGAGGAGAGATCTTTAAAGATTCTTTTTTTACCTAAGCAGGGCTGCTTCAGGTCTCCTTCCCCACAGCGCTTGCAGTCTTCCTCGCCGCACAATTTCTTCTGCCTTCAATCACGCAATGACACAACATTTCTCAAATACTTGTGCAAGGACGTACTAACAGGAAATAAACCTTGCTAATGATACAGCTTACCTGCAAAAATGGCAGCAGATCCCAAGAACAGGGTCGTACACGGCCCCACGGCCCCTGCTGTCACACCGTCTCTCCTGCAGCGCCTCCACCCTCTTCTTGTCAACCACCACCACTACCTTCTCCTCTTCCTCATCATCCTCCATCGCAGCCGCAGCGGTCGCCAATTTGCTCAAAGATCCTACGAGACAGCAAAAGAATCTTACTTGAGTTGCCTCCAATCACGTACGACACGACCAGATCTATGGAAAAGCAGCGAACTCGGCAACCTTCGGAAGGCAGCGCTTTGTGCTGTATGGAGTCCCCGTTGAGCCGGGCAGAGCGGCGGCGGGTGGACGCGGATCCGGTTGGCGCCGCAGCAATCAGACGGCTGGAGCGGCGGAGCGGGGTCATGCTCACGACGCGCTGCCTGGGTGCCTTCCGTTGGGTAGCGCTCCCGGCGGCGGCGCGGGAAGATGCGGCCGCGGAGGCGATCTCGCTGAGCTCCACCGCGCAGTGGCGCAGGCCGAGCATCTCCATCCGAGCCTGCACGCATGGTTCGTCGCATTCCCAAGAATCAGTGGTGCCGAAGAAAATTCCTGATCTAATGGAGTTCAAATCTGGGGAAAGATTTACCAGGTTCTCGGAGATGCGGGCGTCGCGGAGGCTCTCGTAGTCCGACTTGGCACTGAGCCTCCCCATGGCGGCGGCGGCGGCCTTCGATGGCTTGCAAAGATTGGCTGTGAGCCTGCGGTTGTTGATTGCTTCGGGGCAAGGAGCCAAGGATATATGGCCGGCTGCTCAACGCTGACCAACGGATATATGTGAAGTTTGAATGGAAAGGGTTAACCAACGGTTTTATTTTATATGCAGGTGATCAGCACCCGTGCATTGTTGGCTGAGAGTCTTTTTTTTTTTATAACCATTTTACCCATCAAGCTTGAGGCAAATAAAGGGGCAAAACTTTTCTAACCCGTGGCCATATTAGCAGGAAAATTCAGTATTTAGAATGAGAGTTCTTTCTTTTTGCTCAGTGGTGTTCGGTTATAGGTGCAGCATAAACGTGTCTTATTTCTTGTGTTGATAAGCTTTCAATTTTATTTCAAGAGGCTTAGAGCCGGTATATTTATGCAGTTGCCACTCCTTTGAATAGCTAGCATTTTCAATTGGACGATGGATATTGATGTATCAAAAGCAAGGGTTTAAAAACCGCTACAGTAGCGGTTTTGAACAGTGCCAAAAAACAGATCGGTAAACCGAACTTATCGATCAAAAACCGAAATTGCTACAGTACCTAGGTCCGGTTTTAGCGGAAAACTGACAGATTTTAATAACCGAGCCGGAGCGATTTTGTCAAAAACCATAAAAACCGGCCGGTTTTCAACAATTTTTTAATCCCTGATCAAAAGTGCTCTTATTTGTAGCTTTGATTGGCAGCACAATTTATATTGGAGTTTATGCTAAACAAACTTTCTACCCTAAACATTTGGGTTTCTTGTTTTAACAGGAAGAGCGATTCCATTATCTAAAGATCCAAGTTACTCAACCATTTCTACCGCAATCGCTACTCTTTGGCCCTGTTTGGAATGGATTCTATCCAGCTTACATTCAAATTAATCAGTTTATACTGCCAAACGGGCAGATTCGAGCCCAGCTTTGGTTCCAATTATTTTTTTCGAACGGCCCAGAACACCTATGATGTGGAAGCAAGGCCGGGGCTGGATACTTATCCAACGTCGAGCATTGAAGATGGAATTCCCCATGAAGTTTGGAGGTATTTACCCGCAAATGCGACTGGAGTACCCCGAAAAAGAACCGATATCCGCCTCTCCCGTCTGCTCCAAAAGAACGACGCGACTAGGGTTGGAGACCGAAGAGCAGGCGGCGGCGCATCTGCTCCTCTTCTCCGGCTGCCGCGCGCAGGTCACTGGTCCTCTCCTCCGACGCCACGCCGCGTAGGTTATCCTCCACTGCCACGCGACTCTTCTCTCCCGGCGCCACGGCCTGGCCTGCAGCCGACGCTCCCACGTCGGTGCATCGGGTCAACGGCGCGCGAGGCCGACGCCCCCACGCCTGGATCCGGACGGCCTTGCCTGGAGGCCGACGCCCTCGCCTTGAACCAGAGCAAGCAATGCCTCGTCTCGATCTGCGCCTGGGGGCCGACTCCCTCGCGCCTAGAGGCCGACGCCCTCGTCCGGAACCAGAGTAGCCGATGCCTTGCCTTGATCTACGCCTGGGGCCCCTCCTTCATCCAGTGAAAGGTATTCTATGGACTTGTGGTGCACCGCACTCTAATCGCACTATGAAGAATGTGTTTCACCATTCCACTGAGACTGTTAGTAGAAAGTTCAATGATGTGCTAGATTGTGTGACACGAATGACCGCGGACATCATAAAATCAAAAGACCCCCATTTTACAACTGTGCATCCTAGACTTCAACTAATGAAGATGAGTTTCCTGAAGATTTCAATGATGATATAAGCATTGCAAATGACGAGTTTGACATGGGAGCATTTCGTGACTCTATAGCCGCCGCATTGTTAGGATGATTATTGGACTATGTGTGAGTTTGGCTAGCATTATTAGCGGACATGTACTCATGGAGTTGTATTTTGATGGACCTTGGTGTACAAGATCTTTCTATTATTTATTTAGATAAAATAGGAAGATCCTCTTTTGTCTATGAAAAAATACAAATGTTTTTCATATATGCCTTCTCATCTATTAAACAAGACATAAGAGACTCTGGGGGCAAATCAGACATTATACACTCAGGACAGATAATCTCTACTCAAATAATCAGGGTTACCAAACGCTCAACTTAATTCTATGACAGATTCTCCCCACAGTTTATTCCTATATAATCTGGATGCCTACAGAATCTCGTCAGAAATAAGTTGTTCCAAACAGGGGCTTTGTGTTTGTTTTTGACGTGGCTTGGCAAGTGTAAACGGGAGTTCCTCACAAATTCACTTGTTTTTGGCAAGTGTTAATGGGAGTTTCACACTATTTCACTTGTAGTAGTGACATCCTGTCGATAGATGGCTTTGATTTGATCATCCAATGCATAAATTGCTATGGACAGATTCACAATACATCAATAAGTCACTGAAGAACATGAAAGAGACCAAGGATAGCACTTGATAACTTAAAGCACGACTAGTACCTCATTAGTCGTATCACCTGCTTGAGCATGGAGGATGCAACCAAACCAGTCCTACGTCCAAAGAAAAAATATCTCGTGTGATCACAGATCCTTCGTTCTAGGATTAGCCAATCATTTGTTCTACAAACCTATTGCAAGAAACATTTTTCGCCCCGCACACAATGACACATGCAAGAGTCCAAAAGAGTGAAAGATAGCTCAGATAGGAACATTGTAGATTAGTAACATGATCCAATCTAGCTCGAAATCTAGGCCTGCCATACCAAGTGTGCATTGCCTGCTTACATCTTTGAAACAAGATCCTTGGTGATGATAGGGAGCAGGTGAATACATGCATAATAAGATTCTAGACTACAGACAGGGGGGGGGGGTGATTTTAACAATATTGAGCGGTCAGTCCCTCTTCAGATTAAGACGATGTTCAAGAAATGGTAAGGTGAGCGGTCAGTCCCTGTTTGCTGTATTTAGATATACAGCTGATTCAGGTGTCCATTCCCACGCTTTCGATCCTCGTGACTCGACCACTTCGTCCACCTTCGATCACAAGAAACGAGTTTTTCAGCAATCTATATCAAAGGAATTAGGCATGTCATCAGTGATATCGATTGTTGTTCTTGTCATCTTGTGTGTACCTGAAGGTTGAACAGATGATCCAGGAACAGCGTCGTCGTACATGCCCCACATTCCCTCGTTGTTGTTGTCCTCTTCCACCACCACCGCCGGCTGCTGCTGCTGCTGCTCCTCCACCGCCAAAGCCACGACCTTGCTCAAATATCCTAGGGAAGAACAAAGGGAAACCTCCATTATCAAAAAAAAAAAAAAGAAGGAAACCTCAGATAATCCCCCACAACAATGGATCGGAAAAGCAGAAGAGACGCGCAACCACGGTAGCAGCTAGCAGAGGACGATGAGACGAACCTGTCAGAGGCAGCTCCATGTGCTGTACGGACTGCCTGTTCAGCCGCGCCGAGCGGCGGGGCGGGCCCGTGGCGTACTGCTTGTGGATATAGGGGCGGCGCGCGGGGGCGGCGGCGGCTGCCATCTCGTTGAGCTCCTGCTTGGCGCGGCGCAGGCCGAACATTTCCATCCGCGCCTGCACACAGGATTCGGCGCGCGTGAGAAAATTAATCCCCGACCCCAAGGTAGAATGGACTGATGGAGACGGACGGAGATGTGAAAGTCGATGCTTGCGCGTACCTGGTTCTCGGAGATGCGGACTATGCGGAGGCGCTCGTAGTCGGACTCGTCACCGCGCTCCCCCATGGCTGGGGCCGTCGTTTCCACTGTGCGAGGAAACGAAGAACGGGCTGGTGGTTTCAGTTTTGAAATTTGAACGAATTTAATGGGTGCGGGCTTCAGTGCGCCGTGGCCACTGACGAGTCGGGGCGACTCACGTGTCAGCGACCGCAGCCAAGCGACCCCCTGAACTGCGGGGAAAGTTGTTTATTCTCTCACCGGTGGGATGTCCCAAAAATTTTGAAAAAAAAAACTTATTTAGAAGTTTTAAAAAATTATAAGACATACATATATTAGATATGGTAAAAACAATACACATGAAGTTTCAAGTTCAAATTGAACATTATCTAAAAGATATAGAATTAACAAATTATAGAGAAAAGGACAAATTAACTATTTTGTCTTTTTTTCCTTTCACTTTTTCATGAATTGTTAATTTTATATCTTTTATATGAAGTTAAATTTAGAGTTGAAATTTTATATGCGAGTTTCTCGTAATGTTAGCTACACATATGCCATGTTAAACTTTCTCTCTTGGATGGGATGTCCCTCCAATGGAAAAAATCCACCTCCCGTCAACTGCACGTACCTCCCGTATGTATCATATATGTATTTTGTTTTACAATGAACTTCGATAAATTTTTAGTAGCTAATTATGTGGATGCTTTGGTCTTGTCCCGGTTCACAAAGTTAAAAACAAAAGGAGTATTATGCCAATATTGTTTCTCCGTATTCACACAACATCTATTACAAAGAATTTTCAACTTCTCATAGAAAAAATAAATTAAATTTGTTTAAACAAAAAAAGATCTAAGACAGCAATCTTATTTACAACGAGAAGGCAGAAAATCCATCACAACACTGCACAAATCCATTGCCACCATGTCGTAGGTCATCGCCTTGCACTAGATCACCCAAAAATGTCTCTATAAGTTCATCCCACTCACATTGCTCGCTCATTGAGGATGAGGTGCTACGTGACACCGTGGAGGTGCTAGGGCTATCCAATGGTGAGGAGGAAACATCGCCATCTGAAGTCTCCTCCTTAGGAAACACCTGATTCTCAGTAGTTCTAATCTCTATTGCGTCTCTCTTTGTGTTGAGGGATTGCGCTCTAAGCATCTTCTGCTGAGCCGGAGGTGATGTCGAACGATCTTCTTGCTCCATCAGCTGATCATAATCATAGCAGTGTCAGTGGCAAAAACATATGCAAGGTAACCTTCTTAGTAAAGATAAGCCTGATTAGCTGGCTTACGTCCAGAGCCTTTTGAGCCTCTCTCTCAATCCAAATGATTCCATGGTCGGCTGGAGCATTGCACGACAGAACGACATGCTCAAACCTGCCCTCCGTTGGAACTGCTGTTCTGACCTGCGGTGGAAATCTTCCGCATCTGCATGACAACATGTCTGCAACGGTAAGGAACTGCGAAATGAACCAACAATTTTCAATTTTAATCGGGTGCGAAAATCAGAACGTACGACTGTTCAGGATAATGTTACAGTTGGCAGTATAAAAGGAATACCTGCAATTCTTTCGCTCCACGATGTGAAATACTCTGCCAGGAGAGTAGAGTTTAGTTGGATCGGTAAGCTTCCCTTGTGACACAAATGTGTCTCTCGTGCAGATGAAACATAGCAGACACGGTAAACTGACATCGAGTGAAAGAAATAAATATGCATTGAACTGATGAAGAATTTGGGTAATTAGTACGGTATAGTTCTAAATTAACTGCAGTTCAATACTAGCAGTTAGCAGAGAACATCGTTACCAGAAGATCGATCCGAAAATATGTTGCAGGGGCGCCGGCGTTCTGGGCAGAAAATCATCCTGCAGCATGTTGCAGAAATGCTCATGGTTACCATGGATGTTGACAGCTTAAATTGTTCGAAGTAATCCTTCTGTTTCTACGTATATGCATGTTTTTAGGAGTACTTAAAACTGCAAACAGCTTGGAGTCAGAGTTTCTCTCTTTCTTCTTTGTCTAGTGTCAGTGCATCGGAGAAGAGCAAAGGGGCAAGAAAGAGTGATGATCTCGTCAGGAAATTAACTTGCCTGAAGCACGACGGAGTGGACGACGTCGGCGTACTCAACGGCGAGCCCGAGAGACATGCACCGCGGCGGCGCCATCGCGTAACAGCTCACATCGCCACGGCGGAGCCCGAGCCTCCCGAGCCAGCACCTGACGGCCACCACGGCCGCCAGCGCGGCGACGCCCGCGCCGAGCGAGTGGCCCACGAACACGAGCCTGCACGACCGGCCCGGCCCACCGCGAGCCTCCGCCACCATCCGCCGCAGCGCGGGGCCCTCCCGGTCCAGCAGCCACACGGCGGCGCGGAGCAAGCCGCGGTGCGCGTGCCCTCCCGCGAAGAGCTCGGGCCCGCCGGCGTCGAGCAGGACGCGGTAGTCCTCGGGCCGGGCCAGCCCGAGCCCGCGAACGGCGAGCACGACCTCCCCGCGCGCGCGGTCGTGGAGGAGCCGGTACGGCGGGCAGAGCGGCGACGGCGACGACTCGTCCGCGTCGTAGGCGGCGAGCGCGGCGCGGCAGGCGCGCGGGACAGGCGCGAAGGAGGCTGGCGTGGCCGCGGGCCAGGACGCGCTTTCGTCGGCGCCGGAGAGGGAGAGGCGGCGGACCGCCCACCGCGCGCAGGCGAGGGAGAGCGCGCACTCGGCGGCGCCGGAGAGGGCCATGGCCAGGGCGTGTGCGCGTGGCGTGGAGGCGGGAACTAGAGAATATTCTTGGAGCCGATCGAGGTAGTAATGTACGTATACGTACGAGGATGGCGTCTCGGTTTGAAGTTTGAATTTCTTTTTATCATGTTTGAACTTTGATTTGGGCCACGCGCCAAGGAAGACGCCGAAGCGACGAACGAATGGCACATTCAAACTTCTAGTAGATTCGAGGAATCAAGATATGACGGATATCATGTTCTCCGCGATTCTAGTATCACCGGTAAAAGGTCAGCCGTACCATGCGAGCATAATATTCAGGATCAACGACAAAAGCTAGGCATATCATCATGTCAACGACCATGCTCACTGACCTTTCAATGCATCAATCTATTGTGTACTTACAACTCATGATAATTTAGTTTTTTTTTTCAGAAAAAAAATCACATGTAGTTTAATCAAGACGAAGTCCTAAAATCAAAACAAAATCACTTGATTCATCTTTTAAAATTCACATGTACTCCCGGATTCAAATTGTTGACGCGGTTAACTTTTTTATTTATTTTTAACCATTAATCTTATTCAAAAAATTTGAAAAATTATTAAATATATTGTTATGATTTATTTTATCATTAAAAAAGTTTTAGCCTATCTTATAGTATTTTTGTATTTAAAAAAAATATTTTGAATAAGACAAATAGTGAAACGTAGCTAAAAAAATCTACGAACAATTAAAATTTAGAGGGAGTATTTGTTATTAAATTGTGACTAATATAGTTTGCTCTCCTCTCCCTCTCTCTCTCTTGAAAAAAAAAAGATTTCCGTGAATGTACGAACACACAAGTAAATTTTAGAACTCCTATAGTTATGGCCCACTGCCAACTGGCGCGGACGCTGGGCTAGGGGCCCATTTCCTCACACACTGTGGCCGTTGACTGGAGTCCACAGGGTTGACTCGGTTAAGCCAGGTCAAGGCTCAAGAGTGAAGCCGAGATCAGGAGAAGTGCGCACCACATTTCACAGTGGACAGAAGCAGGCTACAGGCAGCCGAGGCCTGCGAGATCGACCTCACGAGTAGATTCGATTGCCGGTAGTAGTCACGTTCACGTCTCACGTGATAGCAACCGGGCTGGGGAAGGGGAGGGAAGCCGACGACCAAGAGCAGCCGTTGTGGGGCGTGGGAGCCCAAGTAAAGAGCTCTACATGAGGTAGCGATCCCATTTCAGTTGCGAGTCTAAGGGGTGGGCCGTGGCCCACCCTTAGATTTAGCCCAGAGCTGGTTTTAGCACTGTAGCCCAGAGTCTAAGGGGTGGACTGAGAGCAGCCATTTTTTTTTAATTTTTTTGTGTGTTTTTCGCTTTTCTGGTCCACCCTACCGGTCTAAGCTGACTTTCGATCTATCCTCACCTTTTGGGCTGGACTCGTCACTGTCCCATTCGTCTTTTTTTTAAGATTTTTTAGAGTTTTTTGCATTAGGAACCAAAGTTTACTTATCTGCATTGGCCTTGATCTGCAGTGTGCACTTGATTTGATCCCTGTGAAACACCAACGGAATCCGAGTCTCCAAGCTGTCAAACCAGTATGCAGGCTCGTTTAGTTGCTCCTTTTTTTCGTTCTTGGCCTAGAACGCTATCGGAAAGGGAACCAGTGGTTCCGTGCGTGTCACTCGATTCCTATCAATGTTTCAATATCCTCGCATTATCAATCCGTGACAAACATGGTCATTTGCTAACAGTTGAAAAACAAGAATTCTACTAAGTTACGATCTGTTCAGTTGGAAAGCAACATGTAACAAAACAAACACAGTTTTTCATTTCATGACCAGCAAGAATTGACATTATATTTGCTTAAAAAATCAATATTATAGAAGATGATAAAGTTACAAGCATTCTGTTGGTGGAACTGCCGAATTTTGATGGAGCATTCGGAAAAGTAAAGCACAAAATAGCAACCTGGCTGAAAACATGTCAGTTTGGCAGTAGAGAGTAAAACAAAAAAAAGAAGACCTTTTATACCACCTTACAGCTTGTGAGGTACATCACACGAAGCAAACTAGAATGTTTGATCCTTAACTAAACATAAGCATTAGAGTTATCAAACTAATTAATATTGTACTACAACGAGTCACGTGGCATGCTTCATTGCTGATCTTCGTTAGTTCCATAGCATTGCTTTAAAGAAACCAAATGAATGAAAGGAGTCAAGCATTTCTGCAATTGTGAAAACAAAATTACTAAACTGTAATTGAAAACCTTGTAAATTCAACAGATTTATGCATTGATGCTGTAGAAAAACAACATAACCATGGTATCAAATAATCTGATCGCTTTCTAGAGTCTAAATAGTACATGACAACAAATAATTCACGATAAGTATATGATCCTACAGTCATTTTCTAAAGACTAAACCAGCTATTTAGGCAGGACAACAAATACAAACATCAGAATTGATACAGATTCGAGGAAAACAATGAAGAAGTAGCTTAAAGATTAGGACAATATATATGTATTGAGGCATCATAATAATATATTGGACCAATAAAATAAAATATTGAGGCATCATAATAAAATGTTGGACCAATAAAAAATATTAAATCAACAAAATATAATGTCGGATCAAGAAGAGGAAAGGTTGAATGAAAAGAAATATTGTTGATGCAACAAATATGAAATTTTGGATCCTCAATTTTGTATTTACAAATTTTTTTTATCAAAATATAAACAAGCTGGATTTTTTTTGCGGGAAATAAACAAGCTGGATTTAATTTGAAAGATCTTGCCACCAGGAATATAATGATAAATCGGTTTCTCATTTCGAGGCACGGTTTGCAATTAAAAAAAAATAGTTCGGAAGAAGATGACGTCATCTCATCCCCACACCGGAAGCGACAGGTTCAAAAGAGCGTACACCACGCTGCCTCAGTCAAACCGCTTTCCATAAGAGGCAAGTTACCGGAGGTTTTGTTAGCAAAACCTGCCACGGCGGACCCGACCGAACCGGACCAGAATCCTGATTCGGTCAATGATAAACACGTATTTATTGGATGTGTTGCCACAGGTCCACGTGCCTAGGCAGTAAAATTTGAAAAGAATAACAGTAAGTCGAGATCAATCGAACAATCACCACCGGAATCCAACAAGTCAAGGCTCCGTCCGACTCTGGATCGAGTTCATGCGGTGCACAGGCGGCACGGCTTTAAAACGGCGCCAATAAGAAAGCACGACCCTCACGATAACATCAGTTCATCGCCACCAAGTTAAAATGGAAGCAGCAGAAGGGGATCAATAATGTCAAAAAGGCAGTCGGTGGACAGCGACGGCTGGACGGGAACAAAAAAACTGCACAAGATCACCAACAACGTGCCGGCGAAGAGGGCGTACGAGTACAGCGAACACGAGGTGGATGTGCAGATGACGAAGATGTTCAAGTGTAACTACTGGGAGGAGGATCCTACATACAAGCTGCGACACAACGGACTGGCCAACGCGCGTAATGCGGCTCATGACAACTTTTGCGATCGTCTTAGCAGGGAGTTCGACGCGTGGCTGGCCAAAAGGCGCATAGGCGCCAATTCAGTTCCTAGCTAATTCAACTAGCAATATTTTTTTTTAAATGAACTGTAATATTTTTAACAAATTTCTTATTTACCATCGGAACATATGCTTTTTTTTATTTACCATTTAAAATATACACTTCTATTATTCGCCATTTGTTTTAAATTTCCTATCCCTTGTATGGTCGTGGCTTCTCTCCTCTCACCTCCTCCTCCTATGCATACTCCTAAAGCCATGGCAAATTTTTAAGGTAAAATTTGTTCTAGAGCACTCTTTAATAGTGATATATGCCACAATGCACCGCTCAATTTTGGTTTTGACAGAATACACTCTTCAGTTGTGGTTATTTGCTAAATAACACTTAAATTAATATAATAATGATTTATTAGAGAGAGAAACATTATAGTGTCTTTTAGCAAATAACCACAATTGAAGAGTGAGTTGTGGCAAAATCAAAATTTAGAGAATGATCCTTATTCGGTTATTCCGTAATTCTTGTTTGTTAGGAGGGTGTAGTGGGATTAGGATGGACAGCTTTTGCTGTAATCCGTTGCTTTGTGCCATTGAAGCATTCCGTGGAACACAGTTTGAGCCTTTGAATCATTGCATCGAGCACCTTACCTACGCAGTTCATGGGCACCGCTCCGGGATCCGGACAAGATGATTGTGTGGTGCACCCACAATCTCTTGTAGCTACGCTTGTTGTTGCCAAGCTCTCCTCCGTTCATCCCGGGGCGAGGTCACGAAGCACCCATTGCAACCAACGAGCTCCCCTGCGTCGTGTGCGTGTTCCACTTCCATGGCGAGACAAGCAAACTCCCCTCACACACGTCACTCACGGGCAGCCGCGCTCGCCGACCACGCGGTGCCGCCCACACTATCACAAAGATTCACTGTAGCGGCGAGTCAAAATCCACTGTAGCGGTGGGTTGGGCATCCCGTCGCTACGAAACTACAGCTAAAAATATAAGGATATAGTGGCGAATGATCAGTGAATGAAATAAACGGCCGCTACTGCGGGATCTATAGCGGCGGGTGACATCTTCACCCGCCGCTACCCTATAACCTAGAAAACCAAAAAAAAAGAGGCGAGACCGCCAGCCCGCTCGTTGCCCTTGAGGCCTGGATCTAGAGGGAGAAGAGGAGCCCGCCGCGCGCCCGTTGGAGCAGGGGGAGGCGGATCTGGCGGCCTCGCCTAGCCGCGCGCTGCCGTCGTCGGAGTGGGGGGGGGGGGGGGATCTGGCCTCCCCTAGCCGCGCGCCGCTGTCTTCGAATGGGGAGGCATCGGATCCGTGTCAGGCCGCCTGGCAGCGACACCTTTGGACACCAAGGAGAAGTTCTATAGACCCAAGTTTGTGACTCTACTGTCAATTCTTGAATCGTTCACACCACCAGGGTTTGGGTATAAATTACGCTCCAGCCAATCGTTTTGAGTCCTCATGAGCCTAACCAGTGCTAATTATGGATGTCATTTCAAAAAAGGGGAAATACTTGCAGCTGAGAAGATGATTCTGCAGATCGTATTGCGCTACTCACATATCCATTATGAGCAATCAGTGAAGCAAAAATTAATTTGTTATTGTGCACCCTAGACTCTGGCAATATCTGGGCATGTTAGGTGATTTGAGTTTCTCTTTTTCTTCTCTAATTATTTATATCAGACAATTCACTATGGAACCTACATTAGCCTCCAGCACATTTGGATTACACGCTAGCATGTGGTGCTGCTGCCTACCTTGTGAATTGTGAAAAGCTTTTCATTGTAGCTTTACTGTTAAAATGACTTGCCTGCATATGGCAATCCTTCTGATGTGCCCATATTACTGACATATAACACCTCCCTTCCTTTGGTAAAATTATAATTCTGAACTCTCTCAGTAGTATGGAACTAGACCACTGGCATTTCACAGCTCGTATTCATTTATTTATAGTTGCAAAGTTTCGTGCATGTATTATACCATTCTTTCTTTTCATTTTAACAGATGTGTCTTTTTTTGGCTGATTTAACAAGATTTATTTTCCTGTTAAGCAGGTAATTAGGAAGGCAGATATAATTCAAAAACATGCTGTTGAGAGTATATTGCATGAACGAGATATTTTGATTACCTCACGAAATCCTTTTGTGGTGAGGGAACCTATCTTACTGCTTGTGTTTTCCTTGGGGAAGCTGACTCCTACGTTGGGAATTAATTTTAGAAATGCCATGCTTTTGTAAGGTACGCTGCTTCTATTCTTTTACCTCTCGAGAAAATCTGTATCTGGTCATGGAGTACCTAAAAGGAGGGGACCTGCACTTGTTAGGGAGAAACCTAGGATGCTTGGATGAAGATGTTGCTAGAGTATACCTTGCAGAAGTTATAGGTTTCAAGAACTAACTAACTTCCCACCCCCTATGCTTTTCATATCTGCTTATAAATCTTATTTTCCCTGCAGGTACTAGCTTTGGAATATTTGCACTCGATGCAAATAGTTCATAGAAATCTAAAACTGGATAACTTGTTGATATCCCATGATGGACATATTAAGGTATCACGGATTGTAGCATTGCATCTGGCCATTAACTTTTCTCATTTTCTATATTAATATAATAATATTTATGTTTAACATACATGTGGGCAAACTCAAATTCATTCCACATGCCTTTCATAGGCAAGTTCTTATTTGGAATAATTGTGTTTTGACCCTAGATTTCATGTCTAATTATGATCTAGACCCTGAATTTCAATTTTTGCGTTTTTACCATATTTTTTCCCCAAATCTGTGGTAAAAAATGCAATTTCTCATTGCATTTTTACCAAAATTTTTCCTCAAACCTGTTAAAAACACAAAATTTAAAATTTACGGTCCAGATCACAAATTAGGCTCCAAAACTATGGTCAAATGCTATGTTTAACATAGGCTTTAATGTTTTTCTGTTTTTGTTGCTTACTAATCTCAATTATCTTCAGTTGACAGAGTTTGGCTGTCAAAGCTTGCTCTGATCAACAGCACAGATGTCTGTCTGTTTCTGCTGCAGTTACTGGGGCTTCGTTTTATAGATACCAGGAGCCTCGCATGAGTGATCTCAAGCAAATGAATCACCAATCATGGAGACAAAGCCGTTTTTCTGTTGGAACCCCAGATTATTTAGCACCAGAAATACTTCTGGGCACAGAGGATGGTAAATTCTGAAGAAAGTCCTTTTTTAGCAACTATCACATTCTCATTCTGGGTAACCTGTTTGATTCTAATTGCTTAATCATTGTCTATATTATCCTATCAGGTACTAGTGCAGATTGGTGGTCTGTTGGCGTAATTCTTTTTGAGCTAATTGCTGGCGTACCTCCATTCAATGCAGATCACCCTGAGGTATCACACAATTCTTTGCCATCCAAATTCCAATGTTGAGAGTTCTTTTTTTTCTCATATATTTTTTTTAAATCTCTCCTTAAAGGGTTTAAATGAATCAAGTGGAGGTCATTGCTTTCATTAATATATGTTGGCCTTAATAAAAGAATCCAACACTTGTGCATCTATATCAATTCGTAATATGATTTAAGATATTACAATAATACCCTTCTCTAGTACTATACTGTTAACAGGCGGATATACTGCTTCTGAGTTCTGCTTTAGTACATAGCTATGCGACTATTCCAATGAATTTTACATATTTGTTACATATTCAATGTACCACAGTCGAGAAATCAGCCTGAACTTTTCAAATATTTAATAGGACTTAGGAACAATTAATCATCAAATAAACCCAACACACCTTCTTCATGGAAATTTTCATCGTCTGGAGCTTGGCAGATTTAGAAACAAAGAAACAATCTCATATTTGACGGGAAGGCCTTCCCTACAACTCTGGAAAAAAGGCTTTCTAGAAGAGGCTGCTCTCCAAGCTCACAGAATGCAGGCCATAAAAAAGCAACAGTTCCTAGACCTTATTCAACTGTATAGTTAGTTTAGTTGCTCTTGTACAGGTCTTTTCCTTGTTCATAGTTTATGAGAGCGTTTGCCCCTTTGGCTGCTTTGTACATTAACTTTATATTTTATTAATATCTACCACGGCAGGGGTTTTCTTTGTTATACTTATTTCAAAAAAAAATTAGTCATCAAATGTTGAAGAGTGATGATCATATCATCATATTAGCTAGAAATCAGTCATCTTGTTTCTCGCATACAGGAGAACTGCATGTCATCATTTTTTTTTTTTGGGAACTAATTACGTGTCCTCATATTAAATTGGCAAAAAAGGCATTCACGGTTGGACTGCTTTCTTTGCATGAAATTGTTAGCTGAAAATGTGACGTGGCTTGATATTCTTGTTTTACTTCTTGTTGTAGGCAATTTTTGACAACATTCTGAATCACAACATACAATGGCCACATGTTCCAGAAAAGATGAGTTTTGAAGCGCATGATCTTATTGACAAGTAAGAACTGTTTTGAACCCTTGGAGTTTTTAAGTGCATGATCGCATGTTATAGCTCCTTGTGTTCAGAAGTTTATCTGGTAAATTATTTTACCAGGGAGCACTAATTTCATAGGCAAACTGCTGAAGGGGCCATTATAGCTTAGTATTTTATATGTTGTACCATGGTTTTTCTTTTCTTACAAAGTCATTCTTCTCAGATATGAATGCATTATCCATCATGAGCTTCCCATCTCTAAATTGTTGGTTCAGATTTTGGGGGTGGTAGACAGCAGCTAGCAACTAGGGGAGAGCTGCAAGAGAAAATGATTATACTTCTGCTCATTTCTAGAAGGGCTCTTTTACGGTAGTTCTAACTACCTTCTCTTGCACCTTAGGGTGTAAGATAAGAAATAAATCTTGACCATCAAATTTTTAGGAAAAAAACATATAATGCATTAATTTGGTTTACATGCCAACCGAGTCACTCCCTTTTATCTGGAATGCACGGAGTCATGCATGATTTTGTCCTATTTTTCCTCTCATAAAATCGGGTCCTCCTACAAGGTAACAAATCTAAATGCACTGTTTTTTTTTCCTATGGCTCCTCGTTAAATTTATTTTTGATTTATTATGTTGCAACAATTCCTCACCAGGTACATGTTTTGATTTTTGTTCGAACGTGACATATTCATCCATACACATATGCATGCCCTATATGTGACATGTACTTTTATGTTTTGTTGGTCTAAAATCCGGTCCTATTTTTCTTCTCATAAAATCCAGTTCTCCTATAAGTAACATAACAAATTGACACGCACAATTGTTTCCTATATACCCATGCTATATTTTTTTTTATCTCTCACGTTGCAACATTGGGTCCTCACCAGGTCACATGTTATTTTTCTCTTTCAGTGTCATTGCATGACATATTTTATTATTTGTTAATTTAATCTGTCTAAAGATATTTGGTACACATTTCACCTAGTTACATGTCACGTTGTCAGTGTCAGGTCAAGATACACTTTGTTTGATGGTAAAAAATAAAAGATACACCGCCTAATTGCAACGAACACATGTGTCAACATATACACGTTGCCTAGTTATAACAAAATTGCATATGTCACGATTTCAAGATTCTGCAGCTCGCCTCAAGATTTTCTCTCACCGATACACAACAAACACATTTACAAAACCTCGTAACTCAAAATAACAATATATGATCTATTACACCCTAGGGTGCAAGACATCATCGAGATCTTCTCAAATGGACGGTTCACAGTTAGTTGGGACTACCATAAAAACTCCCTTCTAGAATACTCTACCAGTTCACTCTACTAGTCTCTACTATATTCTAGAAACACAAGGATTATTGCTAACAATTCTCCCCCTAATCCTTGTGTTCATCACTTCGTCTTGACCATTTTATTCAGGAGCCCAACCTCCCCTAATCACAACATGGCGCACTCCGCCATTATAACAGCAATGGCTCATCGTCGGCATTGACAAGCAGTGCCTTCTCCTTCCTTGCTTAGTGGCAATACCTAGCGATGTGACCCTGCTCGCCGCAGGCACAGCAACGTCCTCGATGGCGATTGCTAACGCCCGAGCTTGTGCTGCTTGGGTCATCGTTGTACCTGTTGTGACCGCCACTACAGTCACTGCCCTTCTTGCGCAACGTCGTACATCACCGCCATGCCCATGTTCCTTGATGTCGTGTTGACGCCTACGCTCCTCCCATTGCTCCTCGTGAGCAGCATTCTAGAATGCGACACCTCCACCGGCCTCAACCACCTCGTCGTCGGTAGAGCAATCCTCCGTCGGACGCAACCTTCCAACAAGCTCCGCCACGGACATGGTGTTCAAGTCCAAAAGCGTCTCGATTGCCACTACGATCTGGTTGAACTTCTTGGAGAGGACACGTAGGATCTTCCTCACCACGCGACCCCCTCCATCTTCTTCCCAAGCTCCCTCAAGTTGGTGACGATGCCTTGAACACGCTGCAGGAAATTGTCAATGGACTCACCGTCAAAGAATGCAATGTTCTCGAACTCCTTCAAGAGTCATTGCACGTTCGCCTCCTTCACATGTGAATCCCCTTGCCACATCGCTTTTATTGCTGCCCAGACCTCTTTCGTCGACTTGTAATTCTCAAGTCGTGTTGTGTTAGTGGGTGTGTTGTACTGGGCTCTAGCCCTCTTCTTCTTCTTCTTAATACAATGAAGCGTAGTTCTCCTGCGTTTTCGAGAAAAAAAAAGTCCGACCTTCATTTTCAACGGCACCCCGCGTAGGATGGCCGCCAATGCGAGCTTGTCCTCGCGACAATCGACCTTATCCGACTCAACTGTAGCCCACAACCCCAATGCCTCCAAGCTCACTGGCATGACTAAGGACCACTCATAATAGTTGGTCTTGGTCAGTAACGGCATAGGAGTTGGCGACAATACGCTCTGCAGCGGCGCTGGTTGTCAACAACCTTCCGGCTATGATACCAAATGTTGGTTCTGATTTTCGGGGTGATGGACAGCAGCTAGCAGCTAGAGGAGAGCTGCAAAAGGGAAGGCTTATACTTAGGCAGACTGAGGCATTCCATTACATTGTGTACTAGGTGCTATTTATAGTACATCTGGGGGCTGGCTGCTACTTCTCCTAGGTTCTAGAAAATTCTTGCAGATGCTACAGTAAGATAGTTTGCTACAGTAAGTCCTACAAGTCTGTACTATATTTCAGAAACATAAGGATTACTGCTACCATAAATCAACAACCGATGGTCTATCATTGTTTGTTACATAGCTTCCCATTTTTCATCTATTGAATCACCGTGCACAGCTGGCATCCCCCCCCCCCCACCCCCACACGCACACACCACCGCAAATGCATAATCTTTCCCTTTCACCAGCCAAAGCATGATGAAAAATTTATATGCAATTAACAGGACAAATTCCATCCATAAAGGTACCAAACTGGTTACTTCTAAATTTCTTGTAAGCAAGTAACCTGTAGTGCCTCAACCAGAAGACAACCTCTTTGAAGCTTGGTGGAGTCAGATTTCTGCCATGGTCAGTGGCTCAATGCAATAAGGGCTGCATTCAGTCATCATTCTTGGAGCTTGGACGCTTTGGAAGCATCAGAATGATTGTGTCTTCAATAAGGTGGCACCAAGCATGGCAAAAGCACTAATACTTGCTGGTGAGGAAACTAGGTTATGGTGAGTGGCAGGAGCCAAAGCCCTAGCCAGCTTGACAGGGTCGGTGCAAGGAGATGATCCTTAGTGGGTTGTGTTCCTAGCGGTCGGGTAGTTGTTCATAAAAGACACGCTTGTCATCTTTGTAACCGGTGTGTGTGTAAACTCTTCTTCTATTAATATAATGATACACAGCTCTCCTGCGTGTTAAAAAAAAGTAACCTATAATGTTTTTTTCTAAAAAAACAATATAATTTGAAGTTATCTGAGTAAACTTATCTAATACTCAACTACATTTTCCAGATTATTGAAAGAAGATCCTTGTGAACGGCTAGGAGCAAAAGGTGCCTCAGAGGTATACTGAAGATGCTTAAATTCTTCTAGCATATTATACTTTATTCTAACGCTTATGACATGGAAAACTTATTTCCGCTGGGTTAAACAAATCCTTTTTTTAAAGACATTAGCTGGGATACCCTGGATAGGCAGAAGGTGAGAAAGTCAATTGTTACTTTCAATTCTTTGAACTTGTATTTCATCTCTTTTGTTTTGGCACACAAAGGATAATAGGAATCCTTTGCAGGCTGCCTTCGTCCCAACTTCAGATGAAACTGAATCTGATGCGTATGAGTTTGAAGATTCCAGTGACTATGGAAACAGTTCTAGTGCAAGTAATCACCAAGATGACATGGTATGCCGTTCTAGTGCATTTTAAATAGTTTCACACAACATTACGAATAGTTTATCTACCTTTCAGTTCTTCAGCTGTTTTAGTTAACGAACTTGTACATAGGGGGGTGATTGCAGTTGTGTCAACGAGTTTGAATCTTGCTCCGGTGTCTGTTATTCTTTCAGAAAATTTTCATTCAAGGTAAGCTTACAGATTCGTGGGCCATTTGTTTTCCTTTCATGTCTTAACAACGTTAAGCATTACATTGCCATATTATCATGGACGCCTTTTCTCCTTTGAAAAGAATGCATTAACCCTGTCCTTTCCGTTTACTGCCCTGTGTTTGCGTACTCTCTTGTCAATGATAAGCAACAATACTTTCTCAGCTAAAATAGTAAGGACATATGCTGTACTGTTAGTGTAATCATAGTACTACAGAGGCAGATATTGAGTGCTAACTGTATTCATCAGCAGATGCTAGAAAGAGCTGGCCTACATGGACTTCACACTCTCTTCTAACATCATTTTTCATTGCAGAATCTTTCACAACTTGCCTCCATCAATTATGATCTGCTCGTTAAAGAATTGAAGGAGAACCCTTCTGAGAAATCCATGACTTTAATTTAACTTGGACCGGTTTATTTGAAGTAATGAAACTGACTACAAGGTGCTCATATCAGGAATTCTGTACATCTAAGTATTATCTGTTGCGTTTTTATATAATTATTATTAGTAATATCATTGTAGTAGCTATCTGCTATCGTCAATTTTTATGTTGAGGCCGTTCCTACATGATGTAATACACTATTGTCACGTTTTCACAATAAATTTGCCCTTGTCAGGGAATCATATCCCTGACCATAATTTGGCATGTGACAAATGAAATGCTTGGGAGCCACGCGTCTTATTTTGTCATTCTTCTATTGGACAACCCAACCCATTTATTATTTTCCAGCCTTGGGTGGGCGAGTTCAGTCGAAGTTACTGAATTGAGAATACGACTTTTGACAGTGAGAGAAAAGAAGTAAAAGAAAGAAAACTGACAATGAATGGCCTTAGAAAATGGATATGTGTTCTAGCATATAGTCGAGAGTTTACATTTCCATGGTAGCGTGCATGACACTATCAAAACTGCCTGGGTGATGAAGGTAGTGGTCGGAAGAGATTATTGATAGATTGGCAACACGTTAGCCTACGTAGTGTTTGACGCATATTTTGAATTCGAAATCGATAAATCCACCGGAGGACTTCGGAAATACATGAGCACGCGTGTTAAGTCGGAAGGCTTAAATCCATATTGTATGCTCTAGCACAGGAAACTTAACCAACTAAACTAACATCAGTATAATGATTCCAATAATGTTAACTATACAATCAATTTGCAAATAATTTTAATTCTCAATCATATACTCACTTCGTTCTTAAATTGAGTCTATATGCAACAAATCTAGTTCAAAACTGAACTAAAAATGTTATTCTAATAACAACAATTTTAAAACTAAGAGAGTATCAATTTAGTTGGTGCAACTAAAACTATAGATTTAATAACTAAGGATATCACTAATAATCATTCCAGTTGTGTGAGGTCACAATGTTCACCTATATAGATTAAATGCGCGCTAGGTTTATAAGAAAAGTGTTATACTACTGTCTGATAATCCTGCCTGTTGTGTGAGGTCAAAATGGTCATCGAGATAATGGTTAACGTGCGGAAAATTCTTAGTCCACGTGGGTTTTGATACCCCTTTCTTCAGAACACATCGGCTCTGGAAGAGGAAACACAATCAATTAGCATCATCGGGCGCGGAATCTTTGACCTCGTAGACCGGGCTCTGGCGGCAGCAACAGCATCTGGATTCTGATCTGCAACGCCCCCAGTCCCTCGGCCCCCACGGCAACAGCAACGCACCCGTCGGCCGCTGCCGCTGATTCAAACTGGGCCACTCGTCACGGTTGCAGATGAAGCCTAACAGCCGCCGGCCCACCACAAGCACAAGTCTACAACCACTGGCCCACTGCCGCCGGCCTACTACTCCCACAGTCCCACTTCCCGCAGTCAAAACGCAGTCGCGGGCACGGCACGGCCGCGGACCTTGCGGTTGCGGTTGCCGCCGCGGCTCGCTCCGCACGCCGCCCAGCCGTCCGTTTTATCCATCCGTCAGCCGACGCAAAACGCACGCCGCGCGACGCGGCCCGAACCACTGGCAACGCGGCTCGGCTTGGCGTCGGCTCCGCTTAGCCCCACTTGCTAGTGGCTGCTACATTTCCTCAGCGCTGTCCCCACTCGAACGCTCTACCAGTCCGCCTCGCTCCGCTTCGTCCCCATCACCATCTGTTCGACGAAACTCCTCCCCGGCGAGGCGGGCGGGGCGGGCAGCGGACCGCGGCCGCGATGGTGTTCAAGGGCCGCTTCTTCTCGTCGCGGCACAAGTCATCGGACTCGTCGAGCCCCGATGGCAGCAACAGCCCGCGCACGCCCACTTCCGCGCCGGGCTCCGCCTCCGCGGCGTCGCCGGCCTCCTCCTCCTCCTCCAGATCCGACAAGAAGAAGACCAAATCGGAGACCCCCAGGAAGCGCGACAAGCTCTTCGGCTCCGCTTCCGTTGCCATCCCCAAGAGCGCCGCGTCCTCCGCCTCGTCGAGCCCGGCGGGCGATGGGAGGAAGGGGCCGTCCGCGGCACAGTTGAGGGATGCTGGCGGAGGCGCGTCGGCGGCCGCGCTGTCACCGATCCTCGCATCCTCGCTGGGTCTCAACCGGATCAAGACGAGATCCGGGCCGCTGCCGCAGGAGGGGCAGCGCATCGCCGCCGCTCTCGGGAGCAGCAATCTCTCGCGTGGGCAGGCACAGGCGGAGCCGTCGGCGGCCTCGGTCGGCGGGAGGAAGGGTGGAAGCTCGTGGGCGGATTCGAGTAGTAGTATTAGCAGCAGCCGGGGGAAAGGGAAGGCAGCCGAGCTGCCGATGCGGAGTGCTACAGGTACGAGCTCAGGAGCAGAGGGAAAGAGTGCAGTAAAAGGTAGCGATCCTGCCCCTCTTCATTTCTCTTTTGGAAAGTTCCTGGGCTTGTGCAGCATGATCATGTAAGCTTGTTACTGATTAGGCATGGAATGAGAGAGCACAATTCAGGCCCCCTTTAGTGCATAGCTGCTTTATATGTTGACTTAATAATCTCGCAATAGAGTTATCAAAATGTTGGGAGTTGAGATTGCACCATTCATCCTGCTCCGTGAGTCAAGTCAGTTATTGCTTGGACTTTTCTAGAACTTGAGGCATTTCTGATACTCTTTCTATGAGTTAATTCGAGCCCTTTCTAGATCCATTGGATGTGTGCATAACAGCTTAAGTGAGGTTTCCTTCTGGCATGTGATATACGTTGTTTAAATTAGCAAGCACTTTGACATTTTTATGTTGATGAGCACAGGAGCCTTACCAGTCAATTCACTAGACTAAACCATCCATTAATGTACATAGACTCAACTTTTGAATTAGTAGTTTACCAGATGCCTGTTGTTGATTGAATGAGCGACTTTGCTGCAACTCCTGTTGTCCCAATTAGCTTATTGTGATATATGCTTCTTTAGTTCTGCACATCCCAAGCAAAATTGTGTTTCATTAGGCTTTTGAACTTCATGTGTACTCTGCCTCGTTGGGCTGTCCAGCGGGCAATATCTATCATAGCTGATTGCTCAATATATCATTTTTGTGTATGCTTGTCTTCCTTTCTCCAGTGTTTCCCCTCTTATGAAAATCTCCATCCAACTAAGGCCCTCTTTGTTTCAGCTAGGGGTTGTGAATTGTGGATTATAGAATCCACAATCTCAAACAAAGGGACAAATTATGAAATCAGATTGTAAAATCTTGCAGCCCAGAATGTGGAATCCAGCTGTCCAGCCCACACCAGCTTTTGCTAGATTATGGCACATATATTTACGCTTTTGCCACTATGCCCCACTGTAAGTGACTGAAAGCTAGATTGTGGAATCCAGACAAACAAACATCCCTCAGATTATGACCCTTAGATTTTTACAATCTCATATTCCATAACCCACAATCCATAATCTTTAGCTGAAACAAAGGGGGCCTAATATGTGTTTTTCCTTTTTTGTGCTTTTATCTTGTCTGGTCTTGTGCCCTTATACTCTTATCGTTTCCTCCTTTTAACCATATCTGATACATTGGCATTTAATCCATCTCACATACAGCTAAATCTAGTGCATTGCGGAACCATTCTGGAGATTTGAGGACTCCTACTCACATTCCAGAGGCTGCGGTAGTGATATTTCTTACTTGTTTTTCTTTCTATGACTGACATTTAAGTACACAATAATTGATGTATCTCTTACACTTATCTGCATTGACATATTAATCCAGTGTGCATACGATCCCTGCGAGACACCAAAAGAATCCGAGTCTCCACGCTTTAAAGCCATTATGCAGGCTACCAGTGCCCCTCGGAAAAGAGGTCCGGGAGATATAAAAAGTTTTTCACATGAATTGAACTCCAAAGGTGTGCGGCCGTTTCCTTTCTGGAAACCTCGGGGCATTTACAACTTAAAGGTAATTCAGTTCATGTTTTGTTTGAGATGAGGGCCAGTGCTATGTATGTATCTGACATCCTTATGTTGACTTGTCCTGATTTTCTAATATTTATTAAGTAATAATAATATTGCATTCTCTATGCAGGAGGTAATAAAAGTTATTCAGGTGAAATTTGAGAAGGCAAAGGAAGAGGTAAATTCAGATTTAGCAGTATTTGCTGGAGAATTGGTTAGTATAATGGAAAAGTATGCTGATTCTCATCCTGAGTGGAAAGAAACTTTGGAAGATCTGCTTATACTTGCACGTAGTTGCTGCGTCATGACAGCTGGGGAATTTTGGCTTCAATGTGAAGGTATAGTGCAAGATTTGGACGATCATCGTCAGGAACTCCCAATGGGTGTGCTGAAGAAACTGTACACTCGGATGCTTTTTATCCTTACAAGATGTACAAGACTGCTCCAGTTTCACAAGGAGAGTGGCTTTGCAGAGGATGAAGTTGTTATCGATCAGCGTGATAAGATTATACAATCTGCAGATAGGCAGGTTTTAGCTCAACCAGGTGCGGTTGACACAAACAGAGCCTGTAAAAGTGAGGCTAGAAAATCATACAGTCAGGAGCAGCGTAATATAAAATGGAAGCGAAGCCAGGAGATTAAGCCTGTTAAGCTTCTTCCACCCCTTGATACAGATGCTAAGAAAGAGGTTGAATCTCCACCCAAAGAACGGATGTCCTCCTGGAAACCTTTTCCATCACCTGTTACAAAGTCTCCAAAAGAATCTACCCCTACTAAAGAGGAATCACCTAATAAGAAAACAGATGCACTCTTGACGATTAGTAGCCATGCTGAACAAACCAGTCCTGTAGATTCTGTATCACAACATCTTCCACCCAAGCATCAACATAAAACTTCTTGGGGACATTGGTCTGACCAGCCAAATATTTCTGAAGAGGGTTCGATAATGTGCCGCATATGTGAAGAATATGTGCCCACACATTATGTAGAAGATCATTCTAAGGTCTGTGCTGTCGCTGACAGGTGCGATCAAAAAGGTGTAAGCGTTGATGAACGTTTAATCAGAGTTGCGGAAACGTTAGAAAAGCTGGTAGAGTCTTATTCACAGAAAGACATTTCCAATGCCGCTGGCAGCCCTGATGTTACAAAAGTTTCAAATTCAAGCATAAATGAAGAATCTGATGGTCCCTCTCCAAAACTCTCTGATTGGTCTAGAAGAGGCTCTGCTGACATGCTTGACTATCTCCAAGAGGCTGATAGCACTATTTCATTGGATGACATAAAAAATCTTCCTTCAATGACATGTAAGACTCGTTTTGGGCCAAAATCAGATCAGGGAATGGCAACATCATCTGCAGGAAGCATGACACCTAGATCTCCATTAACAACTCCAAGATCAAATCATATAGACATGCTTTTAGCTGGTAAAAATTCAATTAATGAGAGTGATGATCTTCCACAGGTAACAAATATACGATATCCTTTATTCTTCTTGTCTTTCCTTTTGCTATTTTTTTTCAATTTAATAAGTGGCATGACTAAAAAAATGTTGCACGCATATGCCTAGTTGTTTGTACTCATGTGCTGTGCAAAGCTAATGACCCAATTAAATTTTATGATGGATGTCGTTTCTTTTCTCTGCTATCTGTGGCAATTTCAAATTTCTCTTTTGCAGCTACGAACATAAAATATTGAAAATAGGGGAGCATATATCAGTATGCGAGTTGTGGTAAACTGCAGCCTATGACTGGCCACTGATACATAAGGCAGAAGGATTGCATATACACTACAGTATGCAAACCAATTAATGTGTTTATGCTATTATACCTATCATAGAGGAAATTTTAATTACAAAACTCCATGGTATCCACAATTAAAATGCTGACATTTTTTTATCAGTAATAAACTTGAGTTACTTTTCATTGTACTAAACTTTTCTTTTTTTTAGCGCTTTAGATGCAGACTACTTAATTCAAGCTGCCAGATTTTTTTGGATGACTTATCCCATTTGGTAAACCTGACTGCTTGTCGCCAAGGATTGAGTTCTTATTCTAGTGGCATGTCACATTTGTAGGGGTAGGGGTGGCTAATACTAATGCATCATGGAACTCTTTACATACACCTTGTGTGTGCCCTTGAATACCAGCTGAAATAGTTATTATCGGAAAATTTAAGTTTTTACCAATGGATTGATGCCATCCCAGTATAATAAACTCTGTCCCACTGACTTGCTGATATGTGGCCTCGGAACCCACATATCAGTGAGGCATTGACTGGGGTCCTTCCATCTATGTTATTTTTATTAGGTTTTCAGTAGCCAATGTTGCTAGCTAAACCTTGCAATGAAATTTCAGTTGTCCTAAATTTTAATGCTGACTTCAGGCTCCTGGATGAATTTGTATGAAAGTTCATAGTTTGGTGAACTGACATGCTCATAGTGTGAAGTGTCTTATGCAGTGGTAGGATCATTGCATTTTCTCTTGAACTGGAATAAGTGAACCTTGTTATGAAGTTTTAGGATTTTGTCTACTGGAACCATAATACCGATTTCAGGAATCAGGATACCAATAAGTATTTTTTAGGAAGTTTGTGGCATGGTGAATTGGTTAGTTGTGGTAGCATGATAATATGAGATGTGTTCTGCAGTGGAGTGCTGAGAGTGCATTCTTAGAAATAGATCTAGAAACTTTTGCTAGAGCTCATGAGCTTTTGATGGCAACACATAAGTTACACGCTCCAACTTGTGATAATCTAGCTGTACTCGATTTTTTCTTTAGGAATTGCTTTATATATATTCCAAAAAGGGTATTAGCAGACCTAGTCAGTTCAAGAATTGACAGTACATTTTCTAGTTGGGGTTAGTTGAAAAAAAATATTATTGTAGCATTCTCACTAGTCCTTGTCTGCCTGTAAGATCTCGTATGCAACAACTAAACTCTTGAGATCGAACTATGAGTTGTTAGTAAGATAATTTCCTTTAATTCATGCAGATTGTTGAACTTGCTGATATTGCACGATGCATTGCCAATACTCCACTGGATGAAGAAAGTGCACTGTCCCAAATGGTTACCTGCATAGAAGATCTGCAGGAAATTGTCAACCGGAGGAAGCATGAGGCCCTCACGGTGCAGACATTTGGCACACGCATAGAAAAACTACACCGGTGAGACTCATCTGTAGACGTGGCTTCATGTTTAGAGAACTTATTACATAGTAATGTTACTTGCCATTTTACATTATTTACTGGGTTCAGCCTTCACATCTGTATAATCTCGTCAGGGAGAAGTACCTACAGCTTTGCGATTCGGTCGATATGGACAAGATTGATTCAGCAAGTACCATAATGGATGAAGAGGATGATGTTGTCCGTAGCTTACGAGCAAGTCCTGTCCATCCAGTCAAGGATCGTACTTCAATTGATGACTTTGAAATCATAAAACCTATCAGTCGTGGAGCATTTGGACGTGTTTTCTTGGCCAAGAAACGAACCACTGGAGACCTCTTTGCTATAAAGGTATCCGTTGACTGATCGCTTGGATAACAGCAGGTTCATCGAATTATTTTGTTTGATTTGGTTTGTGTTCATATATTTCTCAGTCTCCCCTCTTAATTTGATGATCCTCTGTCATCTTTGTATCCATGATGTGAGTTTGTCTGGTGCCCGCATTCATTATCTGACACATTGGAAATTACACTCAAGCCGACTGCTGATGCTGATGAGCCTATCTAGTAACCTATATTATCTGACAGCTCTACTGATTTTACTCCATACACAGCCAGAATGTGATGTAAAATTTGTGTTGGTAAATGCATGATAATTTTAGGCAGAAGTGATTTATGTTAGCTGTAGTATTTCTGGTGTCGGTATACTGCTGAGCAACCTCCAGGTGAACATTATAGTTCTGACTTCTGAGATGTTCAGAAGTAGTAGTACCATGGCACTAATTACATTAGTGACATTTCTCAGCTTATTTTTGTATATAACTATGGTTGCACTCTCACAACCTTTAGTGCACCTTGCTTCCTTTCATTTCATCGCACAATTGCGATCTTTTGTGGCAATTTTACAAGGTAGCTTCCTTTTAAGCAGGTACTCAGGAAGGCAGATATGATTCGTAAAAATGCTGTTGAGAGTATATTAGCCGAGCGTGATATATTGATTACAGTACGGAATCCTTTTGTGGTAAGTGAACGTGCAAATCATGACCCAGATTTTAAAAGTTATAATTCTAAGTTTGTCTTGCTTTTGGCAGGTACGTTTTTTCTATTCTTTTACCTCCCGGGATAATTTGTATCTGGTCATGGAGTATCTAAATGGAGGGGACCTGTACTCATTACTGAGAAATTTAGGATGCCTAGATGAAGATGTTGCTCGTGTATATCTTGCAGAAGTTGTAAGTTTCTAGTTTTTTTTTTGTTTATACCTTTTTCAGTCCTGCTGTGTTATAATAATTTTATTGCAGGTATTAGCTTTGGAGTATTTGCACTCTATGCAAATAGTTCATAGAGATCTGAAACCTGATAACCTGTTGATAGCCCATGATGGACATATTAAGGTATTGATGCTTGTGTATGGCCGTTGTGCTGTCTCTATATATTGTTTCTTTTATTCTTTATAAGTAGATATGTCCAAAGTCAAAGCTCATCTGCACATCCTTCAAACACTAGTACTCCATTTTAAAACTGTTGTCGTCAGGACAAGTCAACAAGAATTCTAGTTTAAAATGAACTAGAGTTGTTGTCCTAAGCACTGGCGGAGCCATGTATCGGCCAGCCTGGGCCCTGTCCCCCCCCCTTCCCTCATGCAGTTCGTTCAGAATCTCTTCCATTTACGAACAAAAAGATGCTTGACTGCTTAGGTGATGATGGCCATTGCAATGCGCACCACCACGCCCTTCGTCAGCCGCATGGCCGCACACTTTGGGGCTCGCCAATTCAATTTGTGCCAATTCAGAGCAGTGAGCAGGTTCTTTAGCTTCCAATTTGAAAATAAAAACAAATCATGTAGCATACGCATTGGCACTCGCACGACAGCACCAAGGCTTTGGAACGCCTTCACACGTTCTTTCAATGAAGCAGCAGTAGTACTGTTCATGGCCCTCCTCTGATTGATGGCTGGCTCCGCCACTGGTCCTAACGACAATGATTTCAGAACGAAGGGAGTATATCTTTTGTATGATCAATGGAAGATGTATCAGTAGTTTGGTATACTTTGTTCATACAAACAAAAGATATGTCGATGATTGTTTAGCAGTTGCAGGACATCATGTACTATTTTGTGTAGAAATCCTGGATGTTATATGATTATATCAAAAATCTGAAGAAAAAATGCACCATGTTGTAGTTTTCATGGTTTAAAATGTCAATTTTATTCATGTTCTGACAGGGTTATTTTACCAGTATGTTTTCTGTTTGTGTTTTTTTTAACTTTTTGTTTAGGAATAACCTTTATTTTCTTCAGTTGACAGATTTTGGGTTGTCCAAGGTTGGTTTGATCAACAGCACAGATGATCTATCTGGTCCTGCTGTTAGTGGGGCTTCATTTTATGGAGAGGACGAACCTCAGATGAGTGAAGTAGAGCAAGTGGATCATCGAGAACGGAGACAAAATCGTTCTGCTGTTGGAACTCCTGATTATTTAGCACCAGAAATCCTTTTGGGGACAGGACATGGTAAATGCTAAACAAAATCTTCTTTTTCTTCTTCTAATCTCTGTTATGCCTTCTCATCTATAGTAGCTGTTTGATAGTAGTTAATTCATTATTATTAATTTTATCCTCCCAGGTGCTAGTGCGGATTGGTGGTCTGTTGGTGTCATTCTTTTTGAGCTAATTGTCGGTATACCTCCATTCAATGCAGAACATCCGCAGGTATGTATGTCACCTAAGTGAATACTTGTTCTTTGCAGCCAGGTTATCTAAGTTTCCTGTAATTTTTTCATGGTCATAATTCTAGATTACTAATTTAATGCAGTAGAGCTGCAAGGCTGGACTTATTTGTTTTCTTTAAAATAGATGTTCATTGTCCTATGTGTTGGTCTGGAGCGAATTTTTGCCATCAGAGAAAAGACCTTTTTTTCTAGAGATCAACTAAACTTGGTGTAATTTAATTGTGATTTATGCTTGTTTCTGTAGAATATTTTTGACAATATTTTGAATCGCAAAATTCCTTGGCCACATGTCCCAAAAGAGATGAGCTTCGAAGCACGAGATTTGATAGACAAGTAAGCAATGTTTCATACCATCTCAGCACTTAATTGCTTGTGATAGTGTTACATGCTATAGTTTCTGTGTTCAAATGTGTATCTGGTTGATAATTTTGCTTCACTAGGATTGTTAAACACAGGTAAATTAGGGGCTAATTATATTATATTTTTGTAAGTTTATACTGTGCTGTTTCTTGCTTCTGCTGCATTCTTTTCTGCTTATTATTGCAATTGAGGAATTATTTTTCATCAACCATGTTTTGAAAGAGATATTCTTGTATATCTTAACTATTAGATGACCGTTTGAGTATCGTGAACTTGTTTTAGACCAACTTCATCAATGTTTGGAATGAGCATCAGATTCTCAGTATTTTTGTGTGGATCCTAAATATTCTAAATGATCCCACCGGACAGCTTGTCGTTTCCAGTTCCTATCTATAGCAATAGCATTATGGTTTTACCGGATTCTATATGAATCATCCTATCTACAGCAGTAGTCATGTTTCGAGTTTCTGAAGTAGTCTAGTTTTCTTACTCAAAGGTATAAACTTTTTTAAAAAACTAATATGTATGTTGGGATCTTTGTATGTTAAGCATGCCACTAACTGTGGTATTCCAATTGCAATGCTACTCAGTTAGTTCATGTTCTCCTTCCGATAATTTGTATAAGTTAACTTCTAATATGTCTCAAGTAAACTAATACTACAAAAACTACATTCAGATTATTGACAGAAGATCCTCATCAGCGACTTGGAGCAAATGGGGCCTCAGAGGTATTGTGAAGATTGAGATTTCTTTCTGTTGTAAGCTTATTCAAAAGTTTATGATAGATTGATAGATACCTAATTGATGTTCATTTCTTTTTAGGTTAAACAACATCCTTTCTTCAAAGACATTAGCTGGGATACCCTTGCTAGGCAAAAGGTGAGAACTGAGAAGGCTCAACACTTTAACTCTTCAAACTGTTGATGTATCTCTTTTCTGTCATTATACCAAGGATAACACTATCATTTGCAGGCTGCTTTTGTTCCGTCCTCAGATAGTGCATTTGATACTAGCTACTTCACGAGTCGATATTCTTGGAACACAACAGATGAAAACCTATATGAAGCATACGAGTTTGAGGATTCCAGTGATAATGGAAGCCTTAGTGGAAGTAGTAGTTGTGTGAGCAATCGCCAAGATGACATGGTGCGAATAATTTTTTTCACTCAGTTGCTGAGCAACAAATAAAAACACTTCTGAACTTTTAAGCAGTTACTGAAAGTAAAGGAAAGAAATGTTGAAAGAATATTGCTATTTGAATAATTTACCTTCCTATTCTTTATTTCCTATTTCTAAAAATTTACCATAACTTGTGCAATAGGGTGAGGACTGTGGTGGCCTCAATGAGTTTGAATCTAGCGTGAACGTCAATTATTCTTTCAGCAACTTCTCATTCAAGGTAAAACTACAACTATACTTGGCCTTTGTTTCTATCATATCGTAATAATTATTGAATCATGGCAATTTACATGATTGAACTATTCATGGAGCAAAAACATTTTTTTTTCCTTTGGGCCAAATGCACTAGGCCTATTCTTTTTTCGCAAAATAGATGCAAAGTTTGCCCCAATCTCAGTTTGTCTAATATCTCCTGATAGATAACCATTCTATATTTGCATTATATAAGTAATAAATATCACCTTTACCACTAATACTGTAGTCTGTATGTACCAAAAGCCAGGTACAGAATGCTTTTGCAGTATTCATTGAATGGTGCCAGGGTTAACCAACTCTCCAACATTTGTCTAACTTCATTTCCACTGCAGAATCTATCACAGCTTGCTTCTATCAATTATGATTTGCTCACCAAAGGATTGAAGGATGATCCTCCACCAAAATCTGAAACGTAGCAGTCAATATAAATCTGGATCTTTTGAAGCAATCAAACAGTTTACAAGGTGCTCCCGTGATGTAGATCTTGTACATGTAAGTATATTGGCTGTTCTATTTGCACTCGACTGTTTAATACTCCCTCTGTTCCAAAATTGTTGTCGTAATTGACTTTTTTTGTTACCTTTGTTCATTCGTCTTATTCAAAAGATTTTAAAAATTATCATATATTTTTTCATAATTAGTTTCATTACTAGATAAATTTTAAGTATAATCAATAATTTAGTGCATTTGAGATATTTTTTTTAAATGAGACGAATGGTCAAAGTTCACGAAAAAAGTCAATAGCAACAACAATTTTGAAACGGAATAAGTATTATTTTATCTAATTGTTGTCAATTCTGCAGATGAAAGTTCTGAGGCATGGTCTGTTCCTATTGAGGTTGTTCCTACATCTCGTGGAGTCGAGCACAGTTTTGCTGTTACCTTGTTTTCATAACAATTGCCATGCCATCGTCAGTGAATCATCCTTGACCAAATTTGGCATGAGACCTAGGAGTGCTGTCCTTTTTTCCTTTCTTTTTCCCAACCATCAGCCTTGGGTGAGCAAGATTGGTCAAGGTTCCTGTATTCAGAATACAATCCCTGAAGATGTAGATGGACACAGAAATTTGCCATTTCTCATTAAGCTGGCAGCCAGCAGATGTCCCCTGCAGCAAGAACTGTTGGCAATAACATTTAGCTGGTCGTGTACCTGGTCTAAAGACATGGGAAATTTCACTTTTAGCGTTAGAATCTACCTTTTGTTTGCTTCCTAGCATAGACGTTCAATGTTTTGTGCAACTCAGTCCGGCAGGAATAATCCATCCATCACAGTTCATGTGAGCTTGAACTGGTGGTATATAAAGGTTGTAAACCGCAGTGAACATATAACATAGGCTCCCTTCCGCCAAACGAAAACACAAGATTCCTAATGATGGTATTGCGAGTAGGGGGTGATCCAGACCACTTAAGATAATTTTAGCTAGCTAATAGCTAATGGATGATTCTTAGCTATCTAAAAATTAGCTAAGGGGGTTCCAAACCATAGGGATAATAGTTTCAAAACACTAAAAATTAGCTGGGGGTGTTTCAATTTGTTGCCACCAATTAATTGGGTTGAAGCAGCTAGTGAAATACAAATTGTTAGTTGGGTGCTGTATAATTATTATCTGGATCATTAGTTAGATACTACCTCTTTTAACTTTTTCACATTGTTCGTTTTATTTAATTTTTTTGTCTAAATTTGAAAATAAATATATCATGATTAAAGTATTTCTAGTGATAAAATAAATTATAAAAATAAAATAATGTATACATAAATTTTTTGAATAAAGCAAACAGTCAAACATGAAGTCCAAAAATCAAAAGCGGACGACGGAACTATGTTCCAAACCAATAGGGATAAGTCTGGCAGAGAAGTCATGGTTATTAAGAATAGAGAATTGTAGAGGGACAATTGAGACTCAAAGATAATGAAATAGTTGTTCTTTATTAATGATGATGGGTACAATTTATAGTAAGGGAAAGAGTAGAGGTCAAGTCATGGACGTGTTCACACTGTAGATGTGTTCACACTATAATCCATGGTGTATGACGCGATTGGTCAATAATCCATCATATGAATTTACAACACTCCCTCTTGATCAATCGATCGTCATCGTACACCATCGTACTCCTCCAAAAACCCTGTGGGAAAAATATGAGGAGCTACGGGGTAATATGCTGTGAAAACTCCTTAAACCTAATGGGAAAATCAGGAGAAATTGATATAACATATATTATATATTGTCTCGTTATAAACTCATATGAGAAATACCCAAGCAAGTTTAGAGATAATATTATGTCATATGATATCACCCTTTAAAAACCTTTAGTAAGGAAAAAATTAGGAGATATGACATGCACTTGTATTGATATTGTCTCATTAAAAACCTTTTATGAGAAACCGTAGGGAAAACTCACGAAGGGAAAAGAGTGCAATATGATATTCGGACAGGTTACTATTCAGAAGGATACTCTCCCTAAACATTGACAATCTGTGAGTAAATCACAAGATTTTTTAAATGTTTTATCAACTCAATCTGCTATAGTATATGAGGATAAAACAAATGGGAGCAATGTATTTAATGATATCGCTCTCTTGTAACCTGTTGCATCTAAGCAATACAAGAGACACTATCTCGTGGATAGTGGCAGATGGTTCAATGGAACCGTTACTATATAAATAATATAGTTAATTATTCTTCAATCTAACATGCACAATAAGTGATGTTTAGAATGATATGTGAAAGTAGCCATGAGAATATAGTAGATCCTCACGTAAAGACCACTTCATCATGAAATCAGTCAATGTATATGTGTCATGCATATTCTATCATGGTCATGTCTTGATAGAATCACCAAGACATTATGCACCATAAGGATGAATATCCTCTTTGACTCTTGCCTAATGGCATATCGAGCAGCGCTTTAAGCTAGTAAGCTAATGAGTGCTTTGATGACACTTTTCATCAACAATCCGATAGATGAATGCAATTGCATTGATATTCAGGATTGGACGAGACCAGAAATATTGGATGAATATGGTAGTCTAATATCATTCGATATTGAAACAAATATCGATTGGATATTAATTGACTGATTGATGACATTCCAAAGGGAATGTGCTCAAGTTTGAAAACTTGAGTCTAATTTGGATTTACCCAAATTATTCATCTCAAATTTTATCATTGCTTTGTTGTATGTTCTTTAGAGATGATTCGAAATCCAAACGAGGCTTCACAGTGAACACATAAAGCAATTATCGAGTTTTCTTTTAGTGGAAAGAACTCTCTAGTTAGTTGTACCATAACAACTTAACAATTTTGAGTCATCGAGTGACTCTAACGATACATAATATTCATCGCTATTTGAATTTGGATTCTAATGTTTGAATCTATCCAAATTTTTTATCTGCCAATGATCTTAAATGTAGGAACATAATTTTCACACATCTAGAGTCTCAGCATGGACCCATATTCTACAATGCTTCACCATTGCACCACCTATTGTAATGAATATTCCATTATATTTTCACATGGAATATGATGGGAGGAAAAGATATTACTTCTCACTCTATTAGCAAAGCAATTCTCCATAATTACCACCTCTGGTTCGACCAATTTGAGTACTGAGGTACTCTACCTAGGATTTTGGTCTCGATCTAGTATAGAGTAATCTTGGAGAGAAATATATTGATATTTTATAGTCTTTGTATTGATTCAATGGAACCAACAAATTATATGAAAATATTATCCTCGGTAACTCCATATATTTTCTAAACACCGGAGTAAGTAAGGATGTTCCAGTGACTCAGCGCCTGATTTTGTGTGCACATATGATGCTGGTCTTTTAGACGTTAAAATCCATAGGTCGTGGATAGTAAATATCCAAAAGGTGTCAACCAATATAGTGTTGATTTGCATTTACTGTCTTGGAGGATGATCCCCCTATTCTCGAGAATGCTTGCAAAAAGCACTCATATGACCGTATTTCTCCTCATATTCTTTAGAACTGAGAGTTGAGTGGTATTTTATTGGTACCTTCACTCTTTCTAACTGAGAATTTGATTTAATGACACCTTCATGACAAGTAAATGTTATTGGCAGAGTGTTTGCAAAGTGTTACAAATATAGGATGTTCTGAATAGTAGGTTCAATTTCTTTAGTACGTGGATATAAGGATTGAATGTGAATGTATATGACATTCTTTTAGATTCCTGGCATTATCTTTGTGGTATAAATCTTCCCCTAATGCCTGGAATGATCCTCTGTATAAGCATATGAGTAAAAGAGTCCCCATAAGAGACCCGAGATATTTTAAATTGATGGATAATAATACCTCTTAATGCTCATGATGTATGCCTTATGGTGATAACATCGGTATGTGTGAAATATTACCGAGTCTATAAATGGAAAATTTTTGGCATGAGGACCAAGTATCCACGTGTTACTGCAACGGGGGAAGCTGTTTGGCAGCAAATGATATCAGTGGTGTGTAAAACCACATGTTACTAACAAGAGGGTAGTATGTGTCAATTAAAACTTGGTCATTTATATACGGTGCTGATCCCAAATTTTGGACCATACAATCGTCATTGCAGGCATGAAAACTTGGTAGCATCGTCCTTTTGGATTATTAGAATGATTGAATCAATTATTTAGCATTTATGCCCGTGATATGAGCAATAATCTTATTAATACATGGTTATTATGTGGATAAGAGACACACAAGAGATCATCATAAAGATGTATCTATAAGAACCATATAAAACCTGAACAATCCATCAATAGTTGGATATGACCATATGTATAATCTTGAATTTCTTCAAGAACTTGAGTGGCACACATCAAATTCCATGTACTTATATCGTGCACACTAAATCCAAAATATTAGAAATATGTTATGACCAATAGAATGACAATAATTTTTCTCATCATCCCTATGATGGGACAACCAAGACAATCAAGCCAAGTCTTGATGTGATCAAGAAAGAAAATTTCTACATGTAATAAATGCATGTCACGGGATATAATCCAGATGGTATATAGGAAAATTGTCATGTTCGTTATACAAATAGGATAATTCCTCTTTGTTTCCATCATGAGTTTTAACAAGAAAACTCTTTTAACGGACATGTCTATACTTAGTAGGGTACTACTTGAATCAGGATATAAAAATGTATCCACGATTGTAGTTGAGTACCGATAGGGAAGGATGATAGAGGCATAGTTAGCATTCTATCTTTCTTACCGCATGCAAAGAGCGATGAAATATTTCCTTGTCTCTTTGTAAGATCATAGAAATTTTTACTTCCTAATGTATAGAGTTTGTGGTGCATATATCCATGATAGGCATAATTTCACCTTCATTAGATTTATCCTATAGCAATAGGACGTAGATCGATATAGTATGTAAGGAGATGGGAGCGTAGTATAACTCTACAAAATTGTCTCAAATAAATTTAACAATTATGTTCTTCTTAAGAGGTTCTTGGTATATAAGAGAATAGTGGATACTTAGTTCTACTGAAACTTTGTTAGAACAACTGACCTCCCCTGTTGATGTCATGTTTCAGATTGAAGGATTCTCCATATCTTTATCCATGACCAGGATGGCAATGTCCCATGAACCTATGGTGGGTCTATAGATCAATGAAGTGTCTTGAGCAATGACATTTGTTGATGGCAGCGTGTAGCAACCATATGTGTGACAAGTTTTGTCGAACTAGAATATATCTTTGCCTTAATCCTGTGCATGGGATGTTTCATAAAGCACTCAGATCTCCTCCATTACATATTCAAATCTGAGACCTTGATGGATATGACGTCTTATGATATATAAGACTTTGCACCTGACCATTGCACTCCCTGTATAGAGGATGCATAACCACACTCAATCCATAGGTGCCGAACTATATCATTAAATGTCCATGACCCATGTTGAGTAATTGTAACCATCATATGTCAGTTGAATTAACACACAAGAGATCATCTTTATCAATATAGATTTAACCAGAGATTTATTTAAAAACCATCATGGTAACATTTAAGATGGATGCAAAATTTGTAAATTCAAGTTGAGACTTGAATTACATAGTGTGTACCTCAAATGATATAGCCATCACTTAGGAGAGAACCATTAAATGGTGTCAATCTCATAGTACAGGATGCAAAGTATCACATTTGTCATTAGATGCTTGATTCCTTTTACATTATGTTAGGCTATGATGGATACTCAAGAAAAGCACTTTTGTGTTTCTCAAATATGAATGGAGGTTGTCACTTGAATTTTGCATATGGTTTAATTCTTCTAGAATTAAACTTGATAATTTGCAAGAAATAAAATCTCAATTACAAATTAATGATATTGCAAGAAAATTTAATCTTAATTGCAATAAATAGTTTCGCAAGAGAAATTAATCTCGATTACTACAAGAGAACTTAATCTCAATTACAAATAAGTGACACTGCAAGAAAATTTAGTCTCAATTGCATTGATGTCATATAATACAACTCTTTATCGTTGTAATGATTACGCAAAATCTGATTCATGTATGTATATGTCAACATATATAGATACTCCAGAAATACTAATTTTTCAGAATATAATGGAGATATTCACACTAAAATTTTGCATGTAAATTTGCAAGGAACAAAATGCTCACTTACAAATAAAAGCCAATGTTATAACGAATATTGTGTTTGTCATTTAATTCTGCTTGAATTAAGCATATATTGCTTAATGAAGGTGAATTAAATGGTGAGTATGCAAGAGATATAAATCTCAATTATAAAGGAAAAATATTATAAATATTGGAGTGTTTAAACTTTAATTATCCTTGAATTAAGCACACTATGGGCTTAACTGTGGTGAATTAAGTGCTGGGTTTGCAAGAGATTGACATCTCAATTGCAAAACAAATATAAACACTATTGATATCTCAATTGCAAGAAATTGATACCTTAATTGTAAGAAATATTTATATTATATCCTAGAGAATGCTCATAGAACAAACTCATCTTCGGACATAATTTATTTTCACATCACCATAAAGAGTGAAAATATAATTTACAACATTTAACATCACTAAACATAACTCTCATGTCACAGGGAATGCATCAAACTGCAAACACATTGGACATAAGAAATTGTACTTTTAGGAATGCTTGAGAGCAATCAATATGGTAAATTTACATAAGTAAATTTTACAGTGCAATTATCATTTAAACCAAAGGTTAAAAACAAGAAAATAAAGTTTACAAAGAAAACTCCACCAAATACAGAATCAGAAAAGATTGTTCCGTAAAAACATAATATGTCTTTGTTAACCGGCCTTACAGGCCAGCCCTCATGGGCTCAACTTGACCCAAGGCCATGGCGAATTTTAAGCCTTCAGGCCCATTCACCAAGGCACATAACCGTCAGACGGTTAGGTTTTCCTGGAGCCGCCGCCATAGGGCGTCGCTTGGACGACGAGCGGGCGTCACATCGTGGACATGTTCCCAGAGATGACCGGGACGACATCGTGACATGGGACAGCCATAGGCAAGGCAATGTCAAGGTTGGATCACAGCTGCAGTAACCAGCCCACAACCGCGTGCCTCATGTTGGCATTGTCATGGGTCATGTTGCGTCATAGACGAGTCACCACCTCGATCGTGCCGTAGCAACCAGGAGGGGAACCGTCGTGAAACAACGGGCCCGTCGCCACGTCCACAGCGACGTGCGAGCACGGTGCGAGCGCCTCCGCCTTCATCGCTTTGGGTCAAGTTGAGACGAACCCACCGCATCTATGCCATGCGGGCGTTGTTGCTGGACCGGGAAAGCAGCGGTTGGAGTGCAACCTTCGAGGCCGTCACGAGCCACCACTGGCTCGTGTGGATGCGCAACCGCCAGGCTCCTGTCGGAATCACCGAGCAGACGTAGCCGGGTCGTCGGTGTGGACGCGCATCCGTGGTGAGTCTGGGCGCCTTGGCGCTACCGGCAGTTCACTGTCGAGGCCGTTGTGGGATTTTGGGCGACTCCAACGAGGGAGGGACGACACAGTGTTGTCAGTGCACTGCCGTGATCATCGACACGCGTCATGCAGGACAGGGAGCCGCCGCGTCCATGAAGATGTGCAGCCAAGCGCACGTACGAGCGTTGTGGTGTCCGCTGCCGTGGTTGAAACGACATCCACTTCCGCCGCGATTTGCTGGGAGTAACGGCCGTGACTAATTCTGCCGCAGTGGCAGTTCCGTCAGTAGTGATGGCCACTTCCTGGCCAAAGTCACGATCATGGCATGGACAGGAATTCCAATGCCCATGGTTCCAATGATGAGTGAATCATGTTTGCCAGTGTTCTCCCGGTTGATGAAGAACAGGAAGGATCAAAATCAAAAAGGTAAGCGATGTTGTTACCCAATGATTTGAAGCCCGGGTGGCCTCGCTTCTCTTGGACAGGCTCTTGTTTTTCTTCCGTGCATGTAGAGTATTCAAGTCATGGACGTGTTCACACTGTAGATATGTTTACACTATAATCCATAATATATGATATAATTGGTCAATAATTCACCATATAGATTCACAACAATGGTTTCATGATTAGGTCGAGTCCTATTTGGTGACACCAGCTTTATCAGCTATGTGAGAGCTCGCATAACCAAAATACCCCTCACACATTGACTTCTTTACACCTTTTTCACAATAAATGCCAAGTTTACGGAACCTAAAAATAATGTAGAAATGCAGCTCCTGTCCAAATCCAATCACGTTTGGATAGAAATGGCAACGAACAAGCTAATCCACAACATGCACACACAGGTGATTTGCAGCAAAGCATTAACGTGCTCCTCCATGTAACACATGCAAAAGATTACAAATGTTTTAAACATCATTGTCAGATCAAAAGAGACTAATTTTGGGTCATGTTCATAAAAGATATCCGAGCGTTCAGCTGTTCTCTGCCCAGTTGTGGCCACATGCTTTGCACTCGTTGAAAACCGTCTGTCCCTCATCCGCTGAACGCATCTGCAATTCCAAAAGTTAGTCAAGAGTTAGAACTATACATGAGTCATAAAGTAGTTGACCTCAAATGCTTCAACGATCAGTAGCTCACCTGCCTAGTGTAATATCTGACTTGATATTTGCTGCATTTTCTACAGGGATCACTTGACTGGAGAAAAAAGCAGACATGTAAAGTGCCAAAAGAAAAGAAAAATGATAAAGCTCCAAATACATTTAAAAGTCAAGTAGCTTACCAAAGGTCTTTCCATAGCTATTTCTTCTAGAGCTGGTTCAAGCTTTAAACAGAAGCAGGCAAAACAAGAAGAGTAGAGTCAGTTTTCTTTTAACAAATTTCATAAATGCTTGGACAAAAACAAAAGACCTGTCCTTAGGAAAAAAAAAATCAAATTTCTAATGCACTAGTAGCACTACAGATTACGAAAACTTAATCTGACATCTAACAGTATTTATTTGGTCCATAGAGCACATACATTCGATGATGAACACCATCAGTGTGTGATTCAGATGCTATACAAGAATTTGAGCAAACTTTATGCTAGGATTGATTAATGATAGTAAATGTTGCTATGTTGCAAATGGTACTTCTCGTCTTCCTCAAATTTTCAAAGGAGAATCAGCCTTAGACGGTTGGCTGGCACTACCTCAGTCAAGAAGAAAATTTGAAGAAAAAGGAATATAGTAGAGCACAGCGATCTAGGAATTATAAGGGTGTGATTGGTTTGTTGCATAAGGACTAGCCAGGCTTCTCTAATGCAGCAGATTCACTTTTCTCTTTGTTTGGCTGCCTGCAGAGTGAGTTAGCCAGGCTTAGATAGTGCAAAAAGTGTCTCATGGCCTGGCTTGCTGGAAACACAGATATCGACCGTTTCCAGCAAGCCAGGCTTGCATAAGCCATCGTTGGTCCTCAGGATGAAATCCCCTCACCTCCCGTGCCTCACCGCTAATCTGACTCTCGCCACCGGAATTGCCAATAGGAGCCGACAACCGAGCTTTGTGGCCGTCGTTGGCTGACTCGAGTTTCGTGGCTGCTGCTTGGGAGCTCCATCCGAGGGCGGAGGGCGACAAACTCGTTGCAAGGTCCCGAGCGCCGGCCGCTGAGCACACAATGTGCTCGAGCTCCACTGCCGGTCATGGCGAAAGCAGAGGCGGGCCGAGCTCATGACCATGCCTCTGCTGCACTGCGCTGCCAGGACGTGTTCATAAGGCAGCTCCTCCCCAATTGGACTGTGACTTCGCTGTGCTCGTGCAGGAGCTTGGAGATGACGTCATTGGCCTCCTCCCCTCGCCATGGATTCGCATGGGAGCTCGTACGAGGTCTGAGATGGGGAAATGAATCCATAATTGAGGACTGAATCAAATCAAACAGTGCTGGAACCGTGGAATCGTGAGCTCCGTGAGGGGATTGAACTCGAATCCATGGATTGGTTTCTTTTCCTCATTTTCCCCCTTTTGCTTTGTATGATCATTTTCTTCTCCGAAGCGCTCTGGTCTAGCCTCAAGCACCAAATTGGATGCGAAAGGTGCTGTATATGGATTGAAGCACGCCAATTTGTCTTCTTGTTTATCCTTTTATTTTCTTTTTCTTTGCAGTTCTGCGCACTTCAGCTGAGAACGGAGATATGAGCTCATAGCTCTGTTTACCAATTATCTGAGGTTTTCATCTATTTTTCAATTTTTTCTGTGAAATCTGAATGATTCATTTCTGTTTATAGTATATTTTCTATTTCTTTTATGAATTGGAAAATCAATTAATTATATGAGAGATGAGACTCATGACAGCCATTGAAGAGCAATGTGTTAAACTCACCTATGCTCTCAAGAAGAAGCAGTCACTATATCCAAAACGAGCCAGTCAACCAAACATGAGCTTTTGCAATGCGGGCTAAATTTATGCAAGCATCCAAACATTGAGTAAAACTGAACAACTGCATTACTCCAACCAGGCGTAGGCTGGCCTGGCTTAGATGCTAGCCAGGCTAGATCTAGTGCAACCAACCAAACACACCCTAAGTGAAGCACGCAATCATTTGCCGAGCTCAATTTCCTCCATCATATGAACATCACATACTTGAATGACTGTCACATATGTCAAGCCGTCCTTCTCAGGACCTACGTGATCGTGTCCTAGCTTGATAGGCAAGGCGAACTAAAACATCTGGGAAACAAACGTTCCACGCCACGCAATAGGGGAAGTCGGTGACAGGATCGAGGAAGAGAGCCGTGGGCGTACCTCGGGGGCGAAGGAGTACCGTGTTTGTTTCCCCTCAATCTCTGCGGAAACAGAAGGAAGCGTTCTGCATTAATATCGCAGAATCGATCACAAAATACCATATCCAGTACAAGAATCGAGGAAGCCACTGGACAAGAATGAAGGGAGGGCACCTTTGGCCTTGCGCTTGAAGCCGCAGAGAGGGCAGGTGGCGCCCTTGACGGAGGGGAAGGTGAGGAGGGTGCCGCACAAGTTGCAGAAGAGGAAATCGAACGACTTCCAGGACGCCATGCCGCCGCCCGACAAGCGCTTCAGCCGCGGAGACGACTGACGAGACCTCTGTTGTGTGTGCTCGAGTCGAGAGAGAGTCTTCCACCACCACATTTAGGGTTTTAGCTGGCCCACGTTTCGTCCAAGCCCAATGGGCCTGCCTAACTCACACGTATTTTATGAGTGGCCCACGAAACTGCTGCTAAAGGTGAATGATTCCTTAAACTACAAGACAAGATTCTACGGTCGCTTTCACAATCGATTGTTTCGTTTGCACTGCTGCTGCAGTTCTGTTATGTTCCTTAGCGTGCTCCCCACAATCACCAAACCATGTAAAGCACATAACACATCCTTGCTTATCCTTTTCTTTTTTTTGCGAGACACATCCTTGCTTATCCACACGCCACTACGCCGTTGGTTGATCCAACAGCACATCGAAAGTCATCAACTCGCAAGATATGACAGGACACGTCACACGCAGTAGGTACGGCGCCTTTAAGCTGCGACAACATCGACAAAATTTTTAAAAAGCGGTATAGGAAAGTGACAGTCCAAGGTATAGTGCGCCAACGGAATACGGTGCTGCGCGGCTGCGCCCCTCGTTCCCCACGTGGACCGTCACGGCCTCCTTCCTGGCCTGGAATCGGTCATTTTTGAAAGGCTTTATTTCTCCATTTACTACAGAGTATACTGTACTAGTAGTCAGCATTTACTTAGCCTAACGGTTTCCGAAACACCGCACGCGCAATTATGACCGGGTCAGCCGGCACGGTCCGCGCCCGCCCGAACAACGGCCGAGCGGACCGACCAGACCGTTGGGTGGGTCAAGCGAGCCGAACCGGGCCGGTCGGGAGGGAGCGGTACCACAGACCCGACAGATTCCTTGTCTAAACTGTACTTGCATTCCTTCCCCCTCCAGATCCGCGTCGCCTCGCGGACCCTCCCCTCCTCCCGTGCGCTCCAAATTCCATTTCTTTCTTTCAATTCAATTCAATTCCCACACACAACCACGCCGAGGAGACCCAGAAGAGGGAGGGGAGGGGAGAGGAAGCGACAGCCACCCTAGCAGCAAGCAGCTGCCGCAGGAAGGGAGGGGAGGAAGGCATGGCCACCTCATCCAGTGGCGACGACTCGCCCTCCGACCTCGTGCCCCCTTCCTACCCAGAGGCAAGCCTCCAAACCCTCCTGCCTCCTCTTCTCCTTCCCCTTTCCGCCAGATCTGCGCTCTCCCTCCCGATCTGACCTTTTTCCGGGATGCAGATGATTGTTGCGGCGATCGCGTCGCTGGCGGAGGACAACGGCTCCAGCCAGGCCGCCATCTCGCGCCGCATCGAGGCGGAGGCCCGCGGCGACCTGCCGGCCTCGCACCCGGCGCTCGTCGCCGCGCACCTCGCCCGTATGTCCGCCGCCGGGGAGCTCGTCGCCGTCGCGGGCGGGAAGTACGCGCTGCCCCCGCCCCCGCCGGCGCCGCCGGCGCCGGAGTCCCCCATCGAGGAAGACGACGACCTCGCGGACGAGGAGCCGACGGAGCCGGTTCCGCCGCCGGCTAAGCGCGGCCGCGGACGGCCGCCGAAGGTGCGGCCCCCGGGTTTCCCGTCCGCCGGAGCGCGTGGCGCCGCCGTCGCTGGCCAGCCCGCCGCGCCGCGCCGGCGCGGCCGCCCGCCCAAGCCGCGGGACCCGCTCGCGCCGCCTAAGATCCCGCGCCCGCGTGGCCGGCCGCGCAAGAACCCGCTCCCGGAGGGGATGGCGCCGCGGCCGCGCCCAGTCCCGCCGACGTCGACCAAGCCTCGCCCGCAGTTCGCCGAGGTCGGCTTCGTGTGATGAGTGAGCTCTCGCCAGCCGGCCGGGGGCGGCGGAGCGACGAGCTAGCTAACATTTTGCCCTTGTTCAAGCTGTTTCCCTGATGTGGTGGTGTTCCTCAGTTCGTGTTGTTGTCATCGTCTAATCCGGGGAGCGTGTAGGGGCAGGATTCGGAGCCGGAGGCAGGGCGGCGGTGTGTCGTAGACTCGTAGTTCGTGATGTTGCTTGGTGGCCGGAGGAGTTTGGCTCCGACGGCGTATCATGTATCTCCTGTTCGCTGGACTCAACGCAATGCAGTTAATCTGATTGTTTCCATTTGCGGTTCCCATCTTAGTTCACCAATTCATCTGTTTGATTCAGCTCTGGTCTCACTGCCCAGCGGTTGTTTCCAGTAAATTGTGCTGCGATCTTATGTTTTTTTGCAAGGATGTAGCGATCTCATGTTGATGATGGGTTCATGGCCATGCTACAAGTCATATAATCTTGTTTGGATGTAATAGTCTTGTTGCTGAACTGCTCTAGGATACTAGATCGTTGCCTACTTCCTTATATTGTTTTGAGCTTTGGCATGCTTGAGATACAATTGTAGTTAAATTTACTGGTGCAGGCGTGCAGCCAAAGATGATAATATTCACTGAATCATATTACTTTTACTGTAACCCAGATGGATGATACGGCAATCACGTTTCAGTGTGTGATCTGCTGATGTTGCGAAGCGTGCCCCATGCCATGACAGAATCAACTGATTCATGTTCCACCTGATATTTTGATCTCATGTCGTTCTGGCGATGGTGACGCCGGATGGTCCTAAATTCATGATGGCATCAACGTAGAGTTTGTTGCATACAGATACAGTGCAGGACTAGGCGCTTTCGTGTGACGTCTGGTGCTTGTCAGCTACGCAACTCGTACCGCTGACTCTGCTGGCTGTGCTTTCGTTTCGTGCAGTCGTGATAGCTTAATCTTATACTTACGCAGTCTGTTAATTAGTAAATCGGGTTCTTAGCTACCTTGAAAATAACGGAGTTTGCTGGGAATTTTTGGCCTGACTAAAGGTAAACTGTGCGCCATCTTGAATGTCCCTATCAGTTCACTCGTCATATGCATTTGAGTTTTGTATAGAATGTGCTGCGTCTTAACCACGCTTGGACTTCAATCTTCCGATATGCAACTGAACCATCTCACAGGCGTAGCATATTTCAGGCTTGTTTGGATCGTATGATTTTCATAGGAATCTTGAAGGAATTTAATGCTCAAGAAATTTTACTACTCTCTTTGTTCCATTTTACGTCACTTTAGATTTAGACATGTGAATTAAGAAGTAAAAAAAATAGGTGCACATAAAACGAAGAGAGAGATATAGATAAAAATGCATTGAGAGGAGTGAAATTTATATTAAAAAGTGAGAATGACAATTAGTTTGAGAAAAAAAATATGAAGCCTAAAATGGTGGATAAATTGGACAGGGGACCACAAATGTCCTTTGCAATAAAAGATTGTGCAGTTCCAACTCCAACTAAATATCTATGAAATTACTCGTTTCATATAGGAATTTTAGAGGAATTCTAACATGAGGTCTGTCTTATGAAAAAATTTCTTTATGACATCTCTATTGTCTGATTCATATGTTTAACCTGTGCGCCATCTAAAGGTACGTTCCTATAATTTTTCCTGGGTTCATATGTTTTGAGAATCCATTATTTTAAAGAAGCTATGTTTGAATATCCAAAACATGCTGATCTCTTTTCTGCCAAAGCTAGCTAGCTACTTGGAAAGCAAAGACATTCTAGTCCTCCTTCAAATGATGGAAATATTTTTGGGTGTCTCTTGAAAATGTTCGCCCACAGGCAGCAGCGATGGGGGCACACCCAGGCCAGTGTAGGGCACGGGGGACATCCCACCCACGGCGACGAGTAGGGTCCACGGGACGACAACGGCGCGGCACCCGCGAGGCCAGCACCCGTGGTGCACGCGGCAGGCGGGAGATCCCTGGCGGCGAGGCCCGCGGCAACGGCGGTCTGCGTGGCGATGGTCAGCGCGGCGGCGGCCTGCACGGCGACGAAGCCCGGGGCACTGTGTCGGCGGCCGGGGCGACGGCGGCGGGGTCTACGGCGACGGCCCATGCGGCAGCGGCGGGGAGAAAAGGGGGCCCGACGGCGGCCCGCGTGGCGACGGCCTGCGCGGCGGTGATGGCGGGGTGAGGAGGGGGAGCGACGGCGGCCTGCGCGACGGCGTGGCCTGCGGCTGCACGCGCGACGGCATTGACCTACGCGGCCGGGGCGGCTGCGGCGGCCAGGGCGGCAGCAGCAGCCCGCACGGCGGTGATGGTCTGTGTGACGGCAGTGGCAGGGCGCGCGCCCGCGACCAGATCCGCGTGCGGCTCGGTAGCGGGGGCCCGATTCCCGGTGGCGGCAGTCGGATCCGGAGGCGACGACCCGGTGACAGCGACCCACGTATGGGGGTGGCTGGCGACGGCTGTCGTGGCGGCCAGCGCAGGCCCGCGGGGAGAAGAGGAGGGTAGGGGAGGGGTGGCCGGTGGCCATGGCGGCGGCGGCGACTGGAGGTGGGAGAGAAGGAGACAGGAGAGGAACCCTAACCCTTGTCTGATACCATGTTGGAGAAAATAGTCAATATATACCTCCAAACCCTAAAAGGATGGGCATATATAGGCAGGTTACATGGGTCTCTAGATGAGCCAAATATGTGGGCTAACATATACACTAACAGTAATATCTTCATCTCTAAAGAAAAACAATTCCATCTATAACAATATTTTTTGTGAACACTTCATCTATGCCAACATTTGTGTCAATGACATGTAGGACCAGACCCCATGTCATTGTTGATATTTCAGGTCAATCAGGTATTTTGGACACAAGGGATTAATTAGAAATATATTCGGGTTTTCATATTTACAACCTGAAAATACAATCCAATCAGTGCTACCGTGTGGAGGCACAATAGGAGGATTCGAACCAAGGTGGATCAAGGTAGATTTGATGATCCCTCGAAGAATCCAGGTTAGTTGTTGAGTGCAGTTATAGGACTACAAATGTGCGCATGTGTGTGCGCTTCAACACTTGTTTTATATCGGGGTTTTTTTTTTCAAAAGACACTATACACATGTCGAGTAGAAGAAATTATTTTTCCTTATTTTTGTCAATTTTCGTGCTATAATAGTGAAGTGTGATCTCAGTGACCGAAATGCTTTAATTAAATTGGATATATCTTATTGATTTTATCATATATTATTGATCCTAAAAGACAATGCTTTCATGACTCTAATCAATTTTTGGTAATTGTTGATCTTAAAAATATGTTTACATGCATTTATATCCCATTCTTTGTTTTTTTACTTAATGATTGATCCTAAAATATTTTTACATTTCCTATTGCCCATCCTAAAGACTTTCTGCAGAATTCCTGTATATTATAATCCTCTGTTTTACATATGTATTTCTATTCTATTTTTTGTTTTCTATTCCTGTGCTTTTTCTATACTACGTTACAAAGAAGTCCTTAGTAGATGAATCAGGAGAAGCGAACAGATTGTTCATAAACCACCTGTCTTTACAAAGACTACATTGACATTCTCAGAATGTTATACACCACCCAACAAATGAAGATGCTACAAAAGATACACTGGGAATCTGATGTAACATATTGTCCAATAGAGAAGAGAAAATCAAGCTGATCGCCCCTGCGGGCCTGCCTTTCAAAATTGTCTATACCAACTGCTCAAGTTGGACACTAAGCGAACATGTGAGATCAGAAATGTCACTACATCAGATAATGCGCATTCCGGTAATATCTGTTGATGAACTTCTCCGGCAGGAAACAATACCTTTACATCAGACCAAAAGCACATTCAGATGCTGTATAAGTATAACTATGAACAGTGACCAACACTGCATACCTTTACGTTGCTCACATCAGGTGTGTCCGGGGTTTTTACAGGATAAATTTTGTAAAATTTGATATTTTCAAATGCCTTTTTTGTCTTTGGATCCATATCATCAATACCTTTCTTCTTGGCTTCTTTAGCCTGCATTATTCTCGGGAAAATAGTTGAGTATTAACGCTACTTTAATTAAAAAATGAACTAAAGTTGTTGTCCTCGACAACAATTAAAAAACGGAGGAAATATTTCATTTGATCGTGGACCTGTTTCAGCTCTCTTTTCCTTTCTCTAACCCTCTCTTTTACAAACTCCTGTTGAACAAATGTGGCCGGAAATAATTAGAAAAGGAACAACACCAAAGCAATGATAATACAGATTATGTAAGATTAAGACATGAACATGTACCTTAAACTTTTCATTCTCATCCTCTGGTAACACCTCTTCTTTAACTTTCTCATCAGCAAAATTCTACATTACAATAAATTGATTAATCACAGATGATCTTTCATAAGTAGTCCCTCTATCGCCCAAATGTAACAATTTGGCGCATTCGAAATTTGTACCCGAATTTAAGCATTTTAGCCCATGTCAACCCCACCTTGCACTGGATTTTCACTGACCAAAGCCACTCTCGCCCCACCCGCCCATCCCTGCTCGCTTGGCTGGGAGTAGGTGCCATCAGCCAAAGGCGTCATGGCAATGCGAAGATGCAAGACGAGATGCGAGCAGGGCTTCGAGGCGGTTGAGCTTGACAGGGAGGGAGTCTACCAGCCTCAGAGGTCGTTGGGCTCGTTGGCAAGGGTCAGGCATCCAGCCTTGACGGGGAGGAGGGGGCGAGGCCTAGAGACTACCGGGCTTGATGGCAAGGAGTGGAGACCGCGCGACCTGTTGTTGTCTTGCTTCGGTGGTGAGGGTGACGATGGACTGTTGTCGTCTTACTTGGGTGCCAGCGTGTGACCAACGGAGGCCGATGAGCATGAATAGGAGGCGCTGCGGTTTGGAGATCCGTCGTCACAGTCCTCTTCTGTGATGTTGTTTGTGGGCTGGTGGGGATGGAGCTCTCACCAGCATCGTCCGTGTAGTGTTCGTTGGTGAAGAGTTGATGACGGGTAGCAGGGTCTAACCCCCAAAGTTAAGAGACAGAAAGCACCAAAGACCAATCAAACACCAAAATGCACACAACTAGAAAGCAGAGACTACTTCAAGTATGGGCTATCAAATTATAAGGAAACAACAAAGATATGATTTGACATGAAATTATACTAAGCTATAAGTATGCCATTCATGAGTTCTTAATAAAGGAAATAACAATCAAACAACAAACACAACCAGAGTTCATCATAATTCAAAGCTGTCAATATAGTGGAATATATTCAGCTAAATCAGCCTATGATAATCTTTTTTGGGGTGCTACTTTATTCCGTCCATGGGAAAGAATATGGAGGACATGGGGGCCGCCCAAGTGCCAATTTTTCCTGTGGCTTGTAGTGCACAACCGCTGCTGGACATCGGACCGATTGGCACGGCGGGGATTGCCGCACCCAGAGCACTGCCCGTTATGTGATCAGGTTGATGAAACCATCGACCATCTCCTGGTTTCGTGCATTTTCTCAAGACAATTCTGGTATCTCCTGTTGCGGCAAGTTGGTCTCCATTCTCTTGCACCACAACCAGCAGACTTGCTCTTCGACGAATGGTGGGAGAAAATTAACACAATGACTACTGGTTTGACTCGAAAAGGGCTGAATTCCCTCGTTGCTTTGGGAGCATGGACTATCTGGAATCATCGCAACCATTGTGTCTTCAATGGTGCGAATCCTAGCTTGGCGGAGGTTCTAATCATGGTGGGCGAAGAGCGCCGACGATGGGAGTTGGCTGGGGCGCGCGGGCTGTCTTTCTTGACAGCACCCCTGCCAGGAGTTTAGACCAAGCCTCCTGTGTGTGTGTTGGTCGATTTTAGTTTCTCCATCGGCGCGAATGTAACTTTATCTTTTAGGGTGTTCTGGGGTGTGTGTGTGTTGTAACTTGGGGCTCTTTACCCCCTTTTTCTTCTTAATATAATGAAGTGCAGCTCTCCTGCATTTTCGAGAAAAAAATATATATAGTTTGATGGCAGATTTATTCAACTTCCATTCAAACAATAGAAGTATTTGTTTAGGGAAAAATATCATCATCCCCTGATAGAAAGTTGCAGTGCGGTACATAGGAACAGCCTCACAGAACATTATGCAGAAATTATATCACTGTAGGTTTTTCATATGCCAAGGGTAGGTACTACAAGAGCTCTAATGACATCAGATAGTCAAAGGATCCAAAATAACCAAGTCAAATACATATGATTCCAAAATATGAAGCCAATTTAGCTTACATGGCAAGCAGTAGTCAAATTTCTTGACTCTCAGTTCTGAGATGGTTCAGTGCAGACCTGCAAAATGTAGAAAACTGAGATTTAGTAACTTTATCAGTAGTTGTAGGAATGGCAGAGCTTCAAACTCCAAAGCAAGAAATCCAGGAAGCATAAATCCATAAGACTGACCTTCGCTGGGTGCAACCAAGAGTAAATATTTGCATTTGATCCACAATTAACATCTAGTCGTTGAGCTGCATGACAACTGAAATAAGCCAGTCGGACAATCATGGTACAATACTCAACAGAGCTGTGAACAAATGACGTAAATAGTGAATGCTAAAGCATGCTTTATACATCCAACAATCCATAGTGTCGCAGACATAGAGAAGCATGCTGATAATTATCAAGATAAAAGTTAAATTTAATCCAAACGATGTTGAATACTAAAACATTACAAAATTGAATTAAAAACATGTATAAAGACTCAACAGTAGCAAAGTTTAACTTTAAGCTAGCTGAAAAACATATTACCAATACAACAAACAATGACTTGTTACAGAACAACTAAGGCACTAAATGTGCAATCCAAATTGAGGGCCAGAATTGTTACAGAGCAACAGATATAGGAGGTACAAAATGTGCACCCAAATTCGGTCTGGAATCATTATAGAACAATAAAGTTAGAAGATATAGAACAATAAAGATAGAAGATACTAAATGTGCAAGCAAAATTCAGACTACTTGTCAAGATTTTTATCTTCATAAGTGAGATGTGCATTTTCCATTAATGCAATTTTTTCCCTAATAACATGTTCTGGAAGTCAATAGTAAACATAATTATGATATAAATGTTCAGTCTAAAGGGTCTGATTAGAACATAAAGCACTGCAACAGGAATGAGTGCATCATGTATTAATATTCAACAGTAGAAAAATTAAGCTTTAAAGATAACTGAAAAGGAAGTATACTGCAACAGGAATGAGTGGAAGTATATACTTACACTCAGTGCTTCCAAACACGTAGACTGTCTTTCCAGAAAGATTAACACCCCCCCCCCCCCCCCCCCCCCCATGTTCTAGTGCTTTCTGCTCACCGACAATAAATGACACATATCAATGAGAAGGGAAGCTAAACAGTCCACCACTAAAAACCTGATACTAGATTTGACCAGAATATACCTCTAAATTTTCAAATTCCCAGTTGAACTCTTTTATCTTGTCAATGTTTTCCCACTGCAGAGTCCATAACAAGTCCTTTAAGTTGTTAAAAGCAAGGCAAAATGAGTAGTTTAAACTGCATGTTATGTCCAAGTCACATGAAGGTTGGAATGGGCACAAACCTCAGTCCCCACAGGAAAAGCGGATGGCCACAGATCTTCTAGAAACGGTGGTATACAAGAGTGAAAAGCATTTAAGATATAGTGCTAGAACTTTCAGAAAATGGCCACACACTAGTTTCGTTGAACAACTCCTGGCACTAACCCAAAAAACAGTACACTGCATATATGGCGCAAGGCAATATTGAATCGTATTGAGTAAACATGCCAGAAAAAAACATGGTTTGCGTCCATAACGTTCCAAGCGGATCTCAAGATCTAGGACTAATCAGTCATGCTTCTCAATTGTCATATATGGAAGAAATAGCTACCAGTAAACCTAAGAAAAATTTACAACAGAAGAAACTGTGCAACAATTTAAAATTTGCATAGCATTTATGTTTCCTATATCGATGGGGACAATCCAATAAGTTCAATTGGCATATTAACGGATATATGCAATGCAACATACGGCTCGCAGCAGAAGCGAACAATTTATCCCCCACTAGTGATCAATCCACGCGCTATAATCTCGCTGCGCTCAAGTAAAAATAAAACACGGTGCAGTTTGCAAGTAAAATCCTAAACAATCTACCCGCACAACTCACCCAGAATCTAATAAAACGAAACTACCATTCGAGAAAGGCCATCCTGAAGCATTCTTACCAGATTCCTCTTCTCGGGGAAGTACTCCGTCATTCTTCTTCCTCTCGGTTGGTTGAGGACTTGAGGTTTGGGCTCGGGTTTGGATTGGGAATTCTATTTATGCGTTGGCGAGATGGATGGTAGATGTCTATTTGGGGTTTGGATTCAAATTTAGGAGGGAGGGACTAGGGAGGCGGAGAGAGAGAGAGAGAGATGTGGAGGAAGAAGGTCAGTGCGGATTGCGGAATTTTTCCCTCTCTAAACAGCCGCTCCACCCAACGCGTACTCTCTAGATACATCATTTACTTTTTTTCACCCTGCGATCAAAATCCAAGACGAGTACGTGACGCGGGTAAGATTGACTGCAGTAAAATTTTCTGCCTGTACGGTGCTCGTCCCAGTCTTATCCTCTCTCTCGTTTCCTCATCTTTTTTCTCTCCACCCGCACCCTCTCCTTGTCTCTCCCTCTTCCCGTCTCTCTCTCTCTCTCTCTCCACCTGCATTTCGTCTCTCTCTCTCTCTCTCTCAGGCGGCGACCGAGGGCAGATCCAGGCGCGGCTACGCGGGGGACGCAGGCCGCCGCAGTGGTGGCGACGCAGCGAGCGGAGGAGGCGGCACGATGACGAGCGGAGCAGGGCGGCGTGGCGCGTGGTGGCGGCGAGCGGAGGAGGCGGGGCAGTGGCGAGTGAAGCAAGACGGCGCCTTGAGCGGAGGAGGCGTGCCGCGGTGGTGGTGGTGCGGGGCACAGGAGCCAGGTGGGGCGGTGAGCTCTCTCTCTCTCTCTCTCTCTCTCTCCCTCCCCAGAAGCTCAAGGTAGGGGCGGGCCTCTAGATGCGGTGGCCGAAATCAGGGGTCGCGGCTCCTATGGCGACAACCGGCCTACTTAGGGTTTAGGTCTAAGGAAGCACGAGCTGCCTCATGTTTAGGTCTCTCTCCATGCAGACCATCTGCTCGATTGAATGCATGTTCAGGGATGGCTAAAACCTCTTACCAGCGGCAACGAGCCAAGGAGTTCGATTATGGTGCCAGAGATTTCGATCTCCATGCTTCCTCATTCAATAAGAGGTCAGTGTGGTAGAATGTATATTGGAGATGACATTTGGGATATCCGCCTTCCATTTGGTGATGTTAAAGGTTGCTTCTCCTATCTGCTTTGAGCACGGAAGAGAGAGGATTCAGGGGGCTCTTCTCTACCCAACTGTAGCAGCGAGTTAATTTTTTTTCTGCATGCCATTTTTCCCCAGCGTATTTGCTCAAGGTTAGTGTTCTAATGCTTTCTTTTTTTCATTGTCCAAAGTATGTCTTTGCCATTTAGTTTGACGCTTTCAAAAAATTTAGGTATTTGCCTCTGCACACTTTTACATACTTATACAGGTTTGTTCATTAGCTTCAATGGACACATGGTTAGGGGTGACATAATAGTTACTACTTGGTATGATATAATAACTGAACAAATGACAGTACAGTGCATCACAGCTATATTTAAGTAGTAAAAAAATGTTACAGCTAGCAACACACAAATGACTACAAGTCAATTAATAAAACATCTTCACTCTTTCTGAACCTATTGTGATGGGGACTTCAACTAAAATGGTGGGAGCCCATTGTAGGGATTTGAATTGCCTGACTGAGTAGCATTTCCTTGTTGCCTTTGTTGGCCATATTGAGAAACTCCAAACCATGAACCTAAAGATGGGTTGTAGGGATTTGAATTGCCTGACTGAGTAGCATTTCCTTGTTGCCTTTGTTGGCCATATTGAGAAACTCCAAACCATGAACCTAAAGATGGGGACACTGCCGCATTTTTGTGCTGCATATATATCTTGACCAAATGAAGGGATGCCAAACCATGAACCCAAGGATGAGTTCAGTGAAGCACTTTCATATGGAAGGTAGTCCGGTATAGTTATGTGATTTTGGTTCATAGGACTATGTAACTATAGACCTGTCCCAATTAAAAATAATGGCAAACATCAGTAATTAAACAATTAATACCTTTGATAATGTAAAGTTTAGTTTTTTTTTAAATTTTCTAATGTAAAGTTTAGGATTGCTATAGCAATATGGTGTATTGTGGCTGTGAGGGTGGTGTGGTCACTGAGCTTATTGCAGAACACTTTCTAAACTTAAAATAATTATTACAATATGACTAATGAAAAATGATAGATATCGATAATGTAAAGCATATGGAATTGAATTGCTATACCATTGTGATGTTATATGATTGTGAGACTGTGTTCACTGCATAACTAGATGCATTGGGATCATTCTTCTCAGTACCACTGATTGGTCATGCACGTTCTGCTTTGTGCTGCATTTTTGTTTGGGCTTCTCTTCCGTGTTGATTCATCGTCAAAGTGACAACTTTTTTTATATGGTTATATGGGTGCAACATGTTAGTTTACTTTTCTATTTCTTAGATTAGTTGTTCAAGACTGTCTAAATCCTGAAGATTTGATCTTTATTTTTGAAGATCATCTGGTATGGGTGGTACTGGTACATATATACATAGCATTTGAAGGAGCGTGTAGTCTTTGGTTGACAAGCAGACAACATTGGAAATGGCATTTAGTTTTTGATTGACAAGCAGAATAACTTTGCTTTTTCTATTTACCATCTGGTCCTCTATTTTCGTACGTATTTACCACTAGGTTTTATTTGGTGAAAGTAGATTGTTCTATGCACAGCTAGCTTCTCTACAATGATTGTGTTCAAACATGGGTAAATTACCCTTCAAATTATCCTGTAAGGTCTATCTTTATTCTTTTTCAAACATTTCTTTAGTTAGCAAATTCATTTCATCTCTCCTCTGGCTTCTTGTTTGTATATGTTCTCATATAGATCCTCTATTTTCTGGAATGCCCCAACTTACAAGGATCTGGACGTAAGCATAGGGACCACTCATCAAGTCTAACATATTTTTAACTTTATCTTATTTTCTTATTGTTTTATTTATTTCGTTTCCTTCCTCTCTTTGTAGGTTATTGATTGGTGATGTCATCGGAGGGATTGAAGCTTCCGTGGTTGTTACGCTATAGTGTGGCTTCACCATGGCAGGGATTGGGTGAGGTTAGTGTGTCCTCTCCTGTTCTGTACATTTCTTATTTCTAGGTGTTGTAGCTTTTCTCATTATCTACGTGTTCTGTTATTAGGCTGCCTCAGATCTTGTTTAAGGAGGCCGCTGCCTTCACTGCCTGCTTGGAGGTAAATTCTTTGCTTTCCTTTTGTCCCCTTTTTTTTTGGAATTATTCAGTGGTGAATGGATGGTGCATCTGGGTAGAGGTGTTTTTTGTATTAATGTGAATGATGTTATATTTTTTTTATTTATTCTCCATGCAAATGTGACATATTTGTGATCTTAGCTATGTTGCTTCGTGATAGCTTCTGTAATTATGTATGCTCGACTTATTTTTTGTGCAAGTATGAGATATCTTTGTCTGTAATTATGTTGGTTTGGGATAGATTTTGTTATGCTTTAGAGAAAACATTTGGCCCCATGCTATGCTCCTGCTTTTCCTCATCCAGTATATGATTAAGTTCCAGCAATTACTTATGCTTATTTTCCATGTACATATGAGGTATTTGTGAGGTTAGTTGTGTTGCTCTGTGACAGTTTCTGCTATGGTTCACAGGAAAAAAATACTGCATCCTATGCTCCTTATTTTCCCTGTCGAGTGTGTGATGAAACTGATGCAGTAGAGAAAAAATGCTGCATCCTATGCTCCTGATTTTCTTCATCGGGTATTTTTTACAGTTCCTTTCTCTAACTACATTTATGTTAACCAAGTTCTATTCTGTAATTTACGTAGTGTTATTGTTTATGTGGAGGCATCGATAATTTCATTTTCCCCTTCTATAGGTTCTGATTTCGGCTCACGTTTGTCCTGTCATTCCATCAGTTTGTTATTTCCTAGCTTCTTGTCTCCTTCCTTCTATGTCAAAGCTAGTGTCAAATTTTCATTGCTCTTGTTGTCTTACATATATCTTACCTGTTTTGAGATGTCATGTTTCTCCATTTATATATTTGGTGTGCATGTCTTTTTCTGTTGTTCCATGCCAATATTGCTCGAATCCATTGTGTGGGACCCTCTTTCCTGTTTCATGGCCTTCGGTCCCTTCATTGTTTGTTAGGTTGTATTTTTATTTATTTGCTTGTTTTAGAATGGTTGATGTCCTGTGTTATCGGTGTTGTGCAATATAATAGAACAAACACATTTTGTTGCTGATGGGTAATAAGGTAAAAAGTATGTCTCATCTATCAGCAGTGATGATATACACACTATCTCATGCAATTTGTTCAGTTCTACAGAAAAAGCACATGAGAGTGCTGAAGACAATGCCCTTGCCCACTTACAAGGAAGCACTAAATTATGAATCATTCATTTCAGCTACGGTGTTATGCAAAATTTAATGTAAGAAAACTATCACCTGTCAGTTAAATATTTTGTTATATCAAAGGTGATAGAAGCTCTGCCTCTTTCATGGATATACATGACTAATGAAATAAACAGTGCCACTGAAGCTTGCAAATCATAGGTTATACCGTAGTCCTATTTTCAGTGTTGAAAACAGTTCCATCAAGAAGGTTTTTTTTTAGAACGTTAATCGAGTGGATGAAAATTATGCCAGGTTCACAAGCAGAACCTGAAGATCATTGTGATATTTATGGGCCTGTGAATAACTTAGTGAATGAGTTCTTATCGATCAACGAGGTTGAAAAAGACTCCAACAGAGGTCAGTAACGAATAGCCATTGATGTTTCTTAGACATCAGTTCCTTATCTGACCTTTAGCTTTAGATCATTAACTAAACTAAGTCATACTTCCATGCCACAGATAAATTTATAAGACCTACTTATCATTTCTGTTGTTTTTATAATGTTGCATGAGGTATTGTCATCACTTCAGTTGCCTGTACCAGAATATGAACACATCACATGCTCAGATGGTCGCATTGTGTCATCGTATAAATTCTACATGTCAAATGATGCTTTGTTCAGCTCAACTCATGATATCATCTATGGTTTTTCATCTGAAGACAACCACAGTGCAAATCAGAGCGCATCTTCAAGATCTCTTGAATACATGGACACATTTCGACGCATTCATTTTATCAACTACAACTACAAACAGAAAGAACATGAGATGGATAAGAAAAAAGGTCACTTATGAACAAGGCTAAAGTATTGACATTAACAATGATAGATGAGTACAACAGCGGGAATTGTGGATCAAATTTCAAGCTGACCTCAATACTTACCACAATGAGTGAGATTATTGTTACATCAATGTTGCCATACTATCTCGAAGAGATAAAACTTGCCATAAAAATTATGAAGGAGTCAATCAACAAGGTCTACTATCAGGTGGATGAAGCCCGTCAAAAAAAGCTACAGACATTCTGATCTCACCACTAAGATGTACTCGTGTAATAATTTAGCATTTCCATACATATGTAATGGAGATCTACTATGATAACATGTATATATATCTGACTCTTTAGCTTATATGACTTTTGCCATATATCAGTCTATGATTTGTGTAAATACTGCAGTATCGATATGTTAAACAGTTCAGTGATGTACCTTTAAGGTACTTATAGTTGTGTATGTATTATATTAATAAGTGCATCTTTGAATATTTTTATTCTCCTACTTATTTTTTTATTTCTTTTACTTTCTCCCTCTCCCATTCTTTTCATCCCAATTTTTCGTGTGCAACTTTTATATAATCGGCGCACAAGGGCGCGCCGCATTTTACTAGTGTGCATGAGCCGGCGAGGAGTGGATTTGGTTGTGCTCTGGAGTCTGGAGCAGCTGAAAGGTGGAGATCGACACCGCCGCGTGGCCTGACTGCTATGTTCGCATGTCTGCAAGTGAAGGTGAGCGAAGAAAGGAAAAAAAAATGGTGGAATGATGGAATGGAGCGTTTCCCTGCTCTGTCCTACAAATTCAATTTCGCAGGGTCTAAAATTATTGACGTCAATGATATTTTTGTTAACTTTGATTTTTTATTTTATTTAAAATATTTATTCAAATACAAAAAGTTATAAGTTATATCTAAATTTTACTTAATAATAAAAATACATGATATTTTTCTAAAATATTTTAAATAAAACAAATAATCAAGTAATAAAAAAAGTTAATGTCGATAATAATTTTGGAACGAAGGGAATATAATTTTGGATAAAGTTCATTTTGCTTTCTCAAAGTATGGCCAAAGTCCGAATAACCTCTAAATTATTATTGGTTCATTTTATCCCTAATTTATTAAAATAAATTATTTTACACCTTTAAATTGGTATTTTAATCCTAACTTGCTGATATGGATCGGGATTTGAGTTGGATTGTACTCTTAATCTTCACATATGTGTCGTACAACGTGATAAAAGACTAAACGAGTCACATAATCACGCTCTTTTGTGTGCGGCACAAGGAGAAGTACAATTCGGCTATAACTATAGGGAGTTGATGGTAGGCGAATCAATGACATCGTGGTGGCATGGACTGAGCGAGAGAAATGCAGACTCATCAGTGACTGCGAGCTCCTAATGGCTGAGTGTCTCGAGAGATGTACGGAATGGAAAGTAAAGCAAGACGGTATAGAAACAAGGATGCACATATCATAACTGGATCATGATAGAGTTATATATTATATTAATTTATTTATCATATTAGACAAGACATGTGTAAGGCTGAGAGGAGCACTCTCAACTCCATCCCGATCTATATCAGTAATGAAGATGCATCTAGGTCTCCTAATGAGTTTTGGTGATTAATGACATGAGATTAAAATTATGCTAACATGTTCATGAAGTTAATATGCAGATAATCAAATTAATATTCAATCCCATATTTGTAAGATGGTTTTTATTCTTAAAAAGAAGAAAAAAAATGGACTCAAGTGCTTCAAATGGTAGCTTTTTATTTTAATTGAGTTATAGGTTTGCCGAACTATCGAGGGGATAAACTAATCTTGTCAAGAAGGGAAATTATGTGCTCAAGCCAACCAAAAATCTTTGAGAGAAATTTAACCAAACAGAGAGTGACGGAAGTTCCGTGAGTCTCTTCACGGAAGTTCTGTCAGTGCCCCTCTTCAACCTCTCAGCCAACCCGAGAGTGACGGAAGTTCCGTCACTCCATGACGGAAGTTCCGTCACGGAAATTTCCATGGCTCTCACGGTAGTTCTGTGAGTTCTCATTTCTTGTCAACCCGAGAATGACGGAAGTTCCGTCACTTCTTGACGGAAGTTCCGTCAAGGCATCTACCTTGTTTCTAAGCTTGCACAACGGCTATTTTTGAAATAGCGGAAATTTCGTGAGTTCTCACGGAAGTTCCGTCAGACTTAGAAAATATCCTAACGACTAGTTTTTAGAAAAGCTCTATAAATAGCTTACCCCTTCCTTCATGGGAGGGGTTGGACACTTTGGCATTTCACTCATTCTTCAACTAGAGCTCTCCCCTCTCACTCCTAAACTTGTTCTTGAGATTCCAAGCAAGTGAGAGAGATCCAACCACAAAAAGAGAAATCCATCCACTCTAAAGCTTGAGCACATCTTTCCCTCTCTAAACAAGATTTGATTTGCTTGTTACTCTTGAAGATTTGGTCTCCTAGACGGCTAGGCGTCACCCTTGAGCTCCCAACATGTTGTGGTGAGACGAGAACATTTGTGAAAGTGTGATTCGCCTCCGAAGAAAAAGAATCAAGTGAAGAAAGAAAAACAAGCACGATCTTTATGATTGTTTGGCGGAGAAACGGGTTGAGAGAGACCCGGTCACTTTGTGTGACTCCTCAACGAGGACGTAGGAACTACTTTGTGTGGCTGCCGAACCTCGGATTAATTCTTTGTGTCTCTCTTTACTTTTTCCCATATTTCATTATTATGCTTGTGTATTTTTTTCATATTATTATGCTCGATTTACTTGTTGTTATGTCATAAGCTATCTAGCGAAGATCTCTAGTCACTCGGTATATTAGCTTCATCACTATCAAGTATTGTATCTCTATTTTTTTAGTTATCTACATTTCAATAAGTTTTAGAGAAAGATTTGGTGAAGTTCGATAGAACTTCCGTAGTGACGAAAGTTCCGTCGTTGTCGATTTGATCAAAACTTAGTGCCTTTTCAGGTTTGATTTTTAAGTTGTTTATTCACCCCTCCTCCTCCTCCCCCCTCCCTCCCCCTTTAGGCAACTTTCAAGTAATTCGAGGTTAGAATATCAGTCAAAGGTGTAAAACGATCTTATTTGAAGGGAGTAAAATGAATTTTATCCTATAATTTTTTATTTTAATCTCTTAGATTTTCATTGGAAAAGGAAATGACTGATAACATGTAGGGAAAATGGCAGGAAAGAAACTCTACTGGCTTCTCTAAATCAGAGAGGTTCAGGTTTCTGTTTCGACCCCTCTTGTTTGTCTGCGTTTCATAGACATGGTTAATATCTTTGGCAGCGGTAACAAGAAGTTTTTTCCTCTAGAAAAGTATGTGCAAATTATAGGTCGTGATGCATTTTCCTTGCAGGCTTCAGCGACTGGACATGTATTTTTGCTCTCCAGTCGTTCCGTGTTTTTCCAATGTCAACATTTGAGAGCATGATAACTGTCTAATTAGTTGACAAATGGTATTCAAAAGAGCTGCGTTAGGTTTAGTTGTGGATAAATTTTCACAGGAGTGAAATAATGTGATACGCCAAGGCCAAGAATTTTGAGGATCAATATGCCGAAGTTTTCGCTGCAATACCACGGACCATTCTTTCACATGGGTTGCTCTCCAGTCGTTCCGTGTTTTTGTAATGTCAACTTTTGAAAGCATGATAACTGTTTAATTAGTTGATGACAAATGATATGCTGCAACATCACGGAGTATTCTTTTAGATATTTGAGCATACCAGAGTACCAGACAAAGCTTCAAAATATAGACTGCAGAGCTATATATAGAAGAAAATTTGAAAATAAATTGAATATGTTGGAAGGATATGGCGGTAGGCATCTATCATAGGGCGATAGACTGATCGTCTTCTACACTCCATTCTTAACATATTATATCTATGTTTAGGATCGATGTTCTTATTTGGTTGTAAACAAAAATGAAAAAAAAAATATTTCTCAGAAAAAAAGGCTTCAAATAAATGGCTCTTTTACAGATGGCGCAAGCATGATTTAGTATGAGCAACAACGATTGTATAGAAGCAGAATTGTAGTATTGCACTAGACTAGTGTTCGCCGTCCCATAGGACGTGCTTCTTGCTGCATTTCATTCGCCTTTCGAACCCAATCCACGATGGAGCCCTGAAGCCTGCGAGGCGCATGCGCTCCCCACAGATTGAGGAAGTCTATGACCACCTGAATCCACCTCTCCAGCTTGGGGTCCCGGCGCTGCCGGATCATCGCCCTTCTGCTCCCGCTGCCTCCCGCAACATCAACATACCTTGGCGGCGCCTTTGTGAGGCCCGTCGTCCTCTCCACCTGGAGGAACGCCGTGCCGTGCGTGGACTTCCAGAACATCTGATACGCCGCCGCCTCGGGCTTCCGGTGGAGGCAGTCGATCGCTTTGGGCAGCATGAACTCGTCCAGCTGCTCGAGGCTGACGTTCCTGTGCACGCCGCCCCGCTGCTCCTCGCCGTCGATCACCTCGACGGCCGCGCTCTCCGCCGCGGCAGGCGCCAGCGTCGTCATCTCCTCCGACGAGCCGTGCGGGGAGAAGAGGAGGCCCAGCTTCAGGTGCGGCACGTCCTTGAGACACGGCACGTGCATGTTGTCGACGGCTCGTCGGTTCACGTTGTACTCGGACAGCGGGACGTGGCGCTGCAGGAACACCTCGATGACTGTCGGTTCCAGGGTCGACACGTCTGACAGCTTCATCCCCGACGAGGACGAGGACGAGGCCGTGGGCCTTTTCTCGGCGACATGCTTGCTGCAGCACAGCGGGTTGGGCCGGAACCACTGGGTGAGGCTGCTGTGCATGGCGTTCCAGTGCTCCTTGTCTCCGGACTCGAGGTACGGCACCCACGAGAAGTCCTGGCGCGGCAGCTGGGCCAGCTCCCGGCGGGCCGACTCCGCCGTGGGCCGGAAGTGGGGCGTGGCCAGCAGCTCCAGGCACCGGGCGACCGTGCCGATGACGTCGGTGCTCTCGGAGATGCGCATGATGGAGCCCAGGCACAGGTTCTCCTCGGGGGCCTCGTCGTCCTCGTACACGAACAGGAGCTTGGCCTCCACGCCGCGCTCGTCCAGGCTGATGGGCCGCACGCACAGCAGGTGGTACCGGCTCCGCCGGACCACCCGGTACCGCAGCTCCTCGCCGGCGAGGAGGCGCCCGATCAGCGGGTCCACGCGCACCGCGCACCGCCGTGGCGTCCCGCCGAGCTCCACGAACCGCAGGAACTCGCCGGCACTGTCGGCGAGCCACTCGAACCTCCGCACGGCGGCGGAGGCGTCGTGGCCGCCGGAGACGAAGAGCGACGTGGCGGCGCGAGCCAAGCGCCGGAAGAAGGAGAACGTCGTCGCCTGATCCTCCTCCTCGTGCTCGACGACGGCGCGGCGCTTGAACTCGCCGCACTCCTCCGCCACGCGCCTCAGTTTCCGGCGCCAGCGCAGCAGCGACGCGTCGTGGATGTGCCACTTCCGGGAGGCATCGACCGCGGCCTCCAGCCTCAGCTGCGCCATCTCTAGCCGCTCCACGTGCTGCTCCTCCTCGTCGTACTCTTCTGCTTCCTGGTTGCCGATCAGGCTAGACAAGGCCTGCTTCAGTGTTTCCTCCACCACAGCTGAACCCACCATATCCGCCATTATATTGTTTCAATCAGTTGATGCCACCGATTATCATATGATTTTATTATTGCATATGCAGCATAGAGAGTGATGAGGGATGCTCTACATATAGTCTCATGCATATCCAGTTTACAGCTGTAACATGCCTAGAGTGTTGTCTACGCTGAATAATTAAGTGGAGACCTTGACGACGAATAGTAAGAAAAGTGAAAATCACCAGGTCTCGATCGAATGTGTGTACTTGGCTGCATCTAATTGCACCAAGTAGCTATAGTCATTGTCTCATCGAGTCGTTAGTCACGCCGTACTGATGACGTCTTGGAACGAGTAAGTGACAAAGTGTGGAGACTAAGACCGAAGTAAAGCTAGATACTGTCATGGATACACGTTTCAGGGAAAGTTGGATGGAATGGTCCAAGAGTGCTGCTGAGCATGAGAATTGAGATGGGACTCTTGGAACCAGAAAGAAGTTTCTGGTGATGGTTGACTTAGTGCTTGACCGTAAATCAAGAATATTGAAACTATAAGGAAACAACGTGACCATCACGATGCTGACAGACGATGGATCGTGTCCACCGAAACCACCACCGACCCGCTAGCCAAATTGTTGGGGTGCTAGATTCAACTTTTGGCCTACATATATATTCACTCGTTCTAAAATTATTATCGTTGAGCCTAGTGGTTGAGGAGGCTTAGTAATACCTCTAAGTTTCCGAATTCGACTCTCAGTGAAAGCGAATTTACGGGTTAGGGTAAAAAAAATCCCCTCGCTTTTCACCACGTCAAAGCACAGGTCTAAGGCCCGGTCCAGGTCGTGGTCATCTTACACGGGCCATGGTGTCGCTGTGTAAGGGTGGGATAAGGGTTCGAGGGTTTTTTCGACCTGTATGAGAAGTTTTTCTCCATAAAAGAAAATGTCTGGGACTGTCTTACCCTCCGCAGGTCGAGTTTTTTTTAAATTATTGTCGTTATTGACTTTTTCTATTACCTTTAATTGTTCATCTTATTTAAAATATGTTAAAAACTATCATATAGCTTTTCAAAGATAACCAATAGTTTTGCATATTTGAGAAACTTGAGCTAATCTTTTGAATAACTAATATTTGAGAAACTTGAGCTAATCATTCGCGAGTCTAATTTGTTTTATTATTAGAGAAACTTAAAAATAACCAATAGTTTTGCATATTTGAGCTAATCTTTTGAATAAGACAAATAATTAAAGATAACAAAAAAGTCAATGATGACAATAATTTTGGAACGGAAGAAATATTGTTTATTATTTCTTTAGATAATTTTTGGCTTCCTGGATGTATTAATTTAGCTCATGAATGATACGTATATGGTGAGAATTTGAGAAACCTGACTGGTTTTTGTTTTGATTATGGGTGCATCCGCATGAAGTTAGCAGTGCTATCACTACAAGAAATATGACTTTCAATGATAAATATGAGGTGAAAAAACATAAAATTATCACTACAGACTCTCAATTTATGACATTATTTAGGTGGGTAGCACATCTATGACACCTATCATGCGTACTGTCACAAAAGACTTAGATAAAATCATCACAGATACTGCCTGCATTTTTACGATGGAAAGGGAATGTCGTTTTATAACAAAACTAAATATCATTGATAGCTGTAGGCTTTAATGAGGGACTTATTACGTCACAACTTAAAATGCAGTTTGTCATTCCCGCTTTTGAACAGTGGGCCAGAAGATGGCCGAGCAGATTGTGTCTGGTGGGCTGTATTATTTGGGCTATAACAAATATGCCGGACTGTGCACGTCGTATTTATGGGCTTTCTTACATGGGTTGTATATGGGCTGTAACTTGAGGCGTAATCTTAAACGGGTTGTGTGGTTGCAATTTTGGAAGGAAACCATTGCAACTGCCTTGGATTGAGAGAATTTCGGCTCTCACTAAATCCTCATTCCTGATTAATTTCACGTGATTCAAATCACTTATTACACGTAAATAACTTGTTTGGCTTCGACTGATTGTAAATGTTTTTATTAAAAAAATATATTTTAATGATGAGGCTCTGATGAACTTTTTTTTTGACCTGAACACAGTAGGAGAGACTCCCACTGCAAGATTTTATTAAATTTTATAGAAAGAGAGAGCTTTACACGGCCCAAAGGACAAAAGAATAAAAACAACAGCTAGAAGGACTCCTTAGGGGTCCAAAGGCTGTAAATCATCTAGCCAAGATATAATGTTATCTCTAATTACATAATTAGCTCTATGTATTTGAAGTTTGACTTTCTCTTAAAAGTCTTGCCTCTACGCTTGAACAGAAGGCACTATGCCATCAAAGATGAATCTGTTTCTCTGTTTTCAGATTTGCCATGCTGCTAGGATGAAGATCTCCATGAAGTTTGTTATCCTAAATCATCTTCGAGCCTCTTGGATCATTTGAAAGAATTCAAGCGATGAATCTCATTCTCTCCTTTCACTAGAACCTGTTGGATCATGTTGCTTGGATACCCTTCAGATCTTAAGTACATTGTGTGCTTTCAGTAACATTGTGTGTTTCGTCAGACCTCTGTCACAGATTTTATTTTGTGACGCATCTTTGATGTTCTGTGACATAGATGTAGCGTCATTGAAAGCTATATTTTTTGTAGTGTATGTTTAACTCTATGTGAAGTTAGAGGTAGTAGCGGTAATATTTGCAATATTGTTATGGTTCCTATCTCTAGAAGAGCTACTTAAAACATCAATACAAAGACATCCTAATTAATTTTAGTCAAGAACAGAACCGATTTTTTGTACATCTTTACCGGTTAGTCCAAGATCCAAACAAGGCTAGAACTAAACATTAGTCAACTATTTTTTGGTCAGGACCAAAAATTAGCTCTAGTCCATCCAAATGGGCCCTAACGCGTAATCAAGTTGAATCTACACAAAGATGTAGATCATGAATGGACACACCAATGGAAAATTTAAAATGTAAATTCTTGCTTCCGCGCTCATGAGTATTTAAGTATGCTGAAGGGCCATGCCGTGCTGCATGATCTTAATTGTACAAATGTACAAGCAGGATGTTATGCATTTTTGGCTAGTGGTGGCTTTGTGAATCCCAAGGTCAAATTTGATCAATCTCTCTAAGACACTTATGGGGGTAAGATGTGTGTGTGCGCGTGCATGTATAAGGATGAGTATCCTGCATGTGAGTGTTTAGAGAGCAAGTATAATGATGGGCGAAATGCCTACCACATCATCCATGCAACCAAGTTGGAAGAGAGAGAAGGGAGGAGAGAGGATTGCGGGCTCTTGGTTAGTCGCTAGCTAAATTGTGTGCCCCGAGGTGAAATCGCCTGCTCTTAGCTTGCATGCGGGCGAGAAGCTGACATTTTAATTCTCCAATCAATGGGCTGATGCATGCATATCGAGTATTAAAGGTCTAAATAGGCTGGCTAATTACCAACCTTTCAGCCAATTTTATGATCTGAATTATCTGAGCTGGAAATTTTCGGTGGCATGGCGCTGCTATTTCGCTAGTTGCCGGCGACGTTATTAGACTTGCTCTTATGTGTGTGTACTGTGTGTTCATTAAAAAAATAAAAATAAAAGTTAGAAACCGATCCAAGAGGACCAAAGATATGCAGCTCTTTTTTACATAAAAAGAAAGAAGACGAAGCTAAATTAGTTAAAATAGGCTATTATCAAAGCTATCTAACAGATTCTGACTTCTTTGAATTACAGGATCTGAATCCAATCACAGATGATAGGATTTATATATATAGCACATGATATATTTACAAAACCGTGGTTTGCACGAAAATATTGAGGCAGCGAAGGTTAGACACGTGAAACTGCAATTAATTAGTTGCATTCGGAAACACATTTCCCCACTGTCTGGGAGGGCTTCATGAGGACGTGTTCGTTCTGGCTGCATAAATCCTGTAGGCAGTTACGCCCACAACTGCAATAGCAGCTCCCGCTGCAATGATATAGTAGCATAGGTATTAGAAGAATTAGAAGAAATCGAGGAAATAACTTGGCAACAATCGACTTTCTAGTGGCCAATGATTCCAGCAGTCACAAATGTTCTTCTAAATTATTGGTGTTACGTGAACTTTGTAGTGGCCAAGTGACTTACCTGAGGCAACCATAAGGGAACGGCTTAGAAGTTGACGATATTGCCTGCTTGTTCTGCCAGCTTCAGTCTCTGGGATGCTCAAATGGGGCTGTTGTGCTGCATGGACTATTCTGCGGAAGACATTGTTCAAGTCTCTCGACTCCACGCTGACAGGAATCGGTGTTTCGATCCCAATGTCCTGGCTCACCTGGAAATTATATTGTTATTTCTTCTTTTTTTGCAATTTAAATAAGGTGACTTTCATGCTGCTGTCGAGATTTGATAAATAATAAGAATCATCTGCTAAATGAAATATTAGAGCATCTCCAACAACTCCCAACCTACACTTTCTAAAACTAAATATTGGGAATATATCATAAAAGTACTACTCCAACCGTTCCCAACATGTACTTTCTAAATTTAGCTACTCCCAAAAAATACCCATCTTGGTTGCTATATCTGGCTAATGTTTAGCGACTCTCAATCCTAAAATCTTTCCATAAAATAAGTGCTAGGACCCATGAAACAAGTTACTATGCAGAATTTAGTAATATTTAGCAACCATATGTTAGGAATTGTTGGAGGATATGATATTTTCTACTTCCAATATTTGTTATAGAAATTCCCTAAATCAATATTTTAGGAGTCATTTTTTACATAACTATTGGAGATGCTCTTAGGCCGTTTAGCTATATGTCGCCACATGGACTGGCCTAGCCTGAATGATGATCCACATTAAGCGATAGGCATTATTACCGTACCCGGCCGCCCCTGCCTAGCTCCTGGCGTATTTTATGATGGAGATAAAAAAATATATAGCAATTGACGACAAATCATGCAGTGCGAGCTTACTCTTGTTGATTCTTGTAGAGCATGCGGAGATTGGTCAAGATCATCTTTAGCGGCAACTATCAAGCAAGGAACTTTGTATCCAGTGCTTTCTCCGTGTGTAGCCACCTTGATAAGCAAATCTCTTGTTCTTTGCCAAGAAACCTCATCAGAGCTGCCATTTTTTATCACAAGTTCAAATTTAGAGTACTGTATAAGTTGGTAAATGTAGGTCCAATAATAGGGTACAAGATAAAATATAGTAGGGTTACAAAGTCGGCATGTTGGATTATAAAGTGAACTGTCATTAATGCATACTGATAAACAAATATCGTTACATCAAAGACAATACTGATAAACTATGTTGTGAGACTTGCACGTCATGAATACAGAAGAGAATGATCTGAAAAACATGAACTTTATACCTGTCATAAACAAATACCGCTACATCACAGGTTGCTAACGATTCTTGGTTAGTCAGTAATGATCTCGCATCATCTTCAGGAATCTCATGTAGTATAAGTATTTTTCTAGTCTCCTTCAAAAGAAAAAAAAATGAAGCATTGAATTAGGAAAACACCTAATAACTACTCAGTAATAGTAAGCAATATAAAACTTAACAGCACTTGCTGACATAATTAGATATAACAAAATTAATCTACAGAAGCATTGTGATATCAGATTATATCATTCTTGTAACTCTATGGACACCTAAATATTATATGCACTAGTCAGAGCATTAGGATGCTTATCAATGATGCAATATTTGGCTTTTCATAAGAGAATTGGAATGTATCAGCTATTTTTCTCTCCCTCCATTATTAAGAAAAATACAAAAGAGTTATACAGAAACAAAGTAAAAAGCAGACATACATCAGTCAGCTCAACAGTGTTGGTTGCAAACAGCTCACTGCTAGATGGCAGAGGATCAGAAGGTTGCCTGTGACAAGGATGGCAAATGAAACATGGAAAACCAAACGAAATACAAAATGTTAACAATATTTGTGGTGTTCCTTGATTACCTTCCAATGAAGGATTGTAGCAATGCAGATTTGCCAGAACCTCTAGGACCAAAAACATAACAATGGAACACATTTCTGTGGGTTTGTTTCCGTTTACGATCATCTCGTCTTTTCCTTGTGGTAGTAAATGCGGAGGCAAAGTCTCCCAAATAGCCAACATATACAAGGTTGGCAAGACTTTTTGACGGATCTAGAAGTGTCATAAGAGCCCACTGCATTGCACAATCAATAAAGGAGACCATAATGAAAACATCAAGGTCCCATAAAATAAGTCAATTTTTACATAATAAAATTCATCAATGTCAAGCCAGGAACATGCTTCAACCGAATAGTATTTTATCTGTTTACAAAACATAGGCACATAGATTTAGATGGCTCCCACTATAGCTTGTGTATTTCTACTGCAGGAAACTTAAACACTCCTATTGTAGTTTTGCATACAAAGTAGATATTCAGCAGTGTTATCAAATAAACACAAAGAACTTATGATAAGAGAATTAGTTGTCTTTTTTATTTATCCAATTAAGAGAACACAAGAACACAACAATGTATTGCTACACAACTAATATACATATAAAATGGGTTATCTTTCATATGTTGCTCAAGAAAGAAACGTGCTATTCTCACAAATATAATCTATCAGTAAGCCCAGCTATAAATTGTTGTGCGCATGCTCATACAATGTATACCAATGGTATGGACAACAAAATACCTTAGAGAGAAATCCGTTGAGTGATAACCCACAGGAGACGACATTTGTTTCAGCACAGTTCTTGTATGGATCAGAAGACCATGGGCTGAAATATAAAAGAAAAAAGTTTCAAGAAAAATGACAGATAAATATTTTCATCAGAAGTACCTTGTCATGAAAAATCAAGCAATGCAATTCTATTTCTATCCAAGAAACTATGAGGACTCAGGCTGCTCCAACATTTTGATATGGAAACGATTAGTTTGTATTAATCTTACTTTTCAGGTGCAGTTGAGAAAAGATCCTCTAGCTCAGCAGGTAACAAAACTCCATCCTTGATGTATTAAAAAAGAATATTTTAAATAAAAATATAAGAAAAGATAATGTTACGTTCACTTTCAGATTTAAAAACACATAAGAGGAAGCGTTAAACACAATTCTCAAGTCAGGACAAAATTACATGTACGAAAAAACAGTGCATTGAGCTTACATTATCAATGTCAAATATATTGAATAGCCCTGTGAGGAAATTGACTGCTTTGACTGTCAATTCCATAGTCTGCAAAGGAAAAAAAATAAAAAGGTTTAAATTATGTGGCCATAAAGAAAATTATGAAAGTACGTCAAAAGAAAGTACTCTATTGAGAACTTAACACATAACCAAAGGTACAATAAGAGAATCAGACCACTATAGTTGACTCAAGGATGCTTTAACGGACACAATGGTACAACTAAATTGACCAGTGACTGAAATCACCATGCTTAATGTTTGATCGAACTCCACAACGATAGCATCACCGATCATGATAAAGTCATAATTAAAAAAAAATCGATATAGCTTATGAACCAAATGAAACATTACTTGATCAGGGGCTCTTATAATTGGCACAGAAATGAGATCGTCCCTTAGCTTGACCTCATTATCGTACCCAAATTTCCTCAATACTCTCCATGCTGTTTCCAGTCCACCGTTTTCAATGAAAAGAGCATTCAAGTAAAGGAACCCAATCAAGGTAAGTCCCGCTTCATTTACACCTTCAGGCATCCTCTGTTGAACAACTCTCCTCGTGGCTGAAATTCCATCAGGCTGGAGAGGAGCACCGAAACATTTAAACTGCAAATTAAGAAATAAAAAAAGAAAATCAGCATCACCAGAAATAAAAATATATATCCAGATGTTCTGCTAATAATCAGAGAATCATGGCAGCCTAAGATAGAAACCTGAAAGTCATTGAGCTCCATATCATTGAGAGCTCCATCCCTGTCATGATCACACAAAAAGAAAATTCGCTTCAAAGCTCTAATGCAGCGTGGCTTCAGACATTGAGCCTCTTGATCAAAGAGAGGAGCGGTTGGGTGTAGCACTGCCTTGTGCGCATAGTAGAAGACCTCAGGCACCTGAAATAAGCCAACATTTATTAGAAATCTCAACATACTACAATAAAACACGATATCAACCTCAACAAGGAATAAAATTAGTTTTGTTCCAATATTTTCAACAAATGGAACAGAACACAGCTATATAGTTCAGAGAGCACGAGTGCAAGACCGCTTATGGTTGGAAAATTCAAGCTAGAAATAGTCGATCAAGTATTGTGATGAGTAACCTGGAACAGGCGAAGGGCGGAACACTCGATGCATGTGTCGACCTCGTGAAATAACCGAATGATGGGCTCCGTCACCTGATCAACATTAATCTGCGTAAGGTCCAACTTACACCCCGCCACGATCACCGGTACGTTCAACTGCATATATCACATCCATTATTAGTCAATTTCACAAATCACAACCGCCAACCCATCATAAGTTTTTTTAAAAAATACTATGGTATAACAAGTTGTGGGACAGGATCCAATTATCCAAGGCTGCATTATTTGGGTTATACTCATCCAGAATCAGTGAAGCGTTACCTTGAGTTGCCGGAGCTCAGGGAGCCAGAACGATACGAGCCTCTCGACGGTGTCAGGCCGGTCGCAGGCGTACGTCAACACCACCACGTCCGCCGCTTTACACTCCGCGACCAGCCTCTCTTTCTGCTCCGGGCTGCAATAATTAATGATCGGTAAAAAAAAACATCAACACCACAAGGCACAGGCATCGACCTTATGAATCTGAATGCGATTGCGCGGCCACGGGATGCGGACCTGAAGGAGGTGTCGACGATGGTGATGGGGACGCCATCGGAGAAATAATCGGCGGGGAGGCGGGCGGGGGGCATCACGGTGGGCACCTCCTCGGAGAACTGCCCGGTGGCGAGGGCGAAGACGAGGCTGGACTTGCCGGTGCCGGGATCGCCGATCACAGCAACCCGCACCGCCGACTTGCCCGTTAGGTTCGCCGCCGTTGCCATGTGGCCTCTCTCTCGCGCGCGGCTGAGGTTTTGCGGGATTTGGCTGTGCCTGTGGTGAGTCGTGACTCGTGACAACCCCCGCTTGGGTCGTCTTTTGTTTATGGGGCTGCGCGCCGTATGTCGTTGTTGCTTGAAGCGGGGGAAACGGGAATACCTGAGTTTTGAAACGGAACGGGTTCTACCGTACAACTTCCACCCATACAGCAGTGCTGCAAATCGAGTCCACGTGTCCCTTGCTCGGCCCAATCTCGAAGCAATCAAGAAGCGAGCCCTCATTGGCATCTAGCATGCTTAAAAAAAGACGATCACTTGGACAGAGTAAAGCATAATGATGTCGTCTCAGAGTTTGTTTCATATATGATATGTAATTTTAATATAGAGTAGTAAATTATCCGTACGTTGCTATAGATTTATAAAAATTTAATAAATTATAAAAAATAATATATTTAAAAGATATACATTGATATTTTTTAGAGACTAGCAGGTTGCACGTGCTTTGCCATGGATTTTAACTTTGTGAACTTTGAATTGTGAAATTTAGAGTCTTGTACATACACTTTGGTTTACATTATTCAGTGGTTAGTGTGTATTGTGGCACGTTCTTCTTCATTGGAAATAGGAGGGAATTGAGTGAGCTTTAATCTCAATCCTTCAAGTCGTTTTCCTTCTATCTCGATTTACCTTTTATTGGGTCCCTTGCAGAGAGCTGTCTCGAGCTGTGCCTTGGTCGTTGGTGGGTGAATCGCAATGGCGGAAGCGCTCCACATTGTGCCCACTCCTGTGCGTACAGGCGTAGAACCATGGCATCCACAAGATGGACCTGGCCGGCTTCATCGCCAGTCCAAAGTCCAGGTACAGGGTCACCGCGGAGAGCACCACACTTCCATATGGGTATGGCAGGGGGTTGCTATAGAGGCGTTGACTTCACCAAGCTCGCAAGCAACAACAGGTCACTGGCCACTCTCGTCTTCCTTTCCCTACGCATCAGCTCGAAATCGAGCTTGGGACAAATCAAATTTGCCTTGTACCCAAATCGAACTCTGCTTTTTCGTATTCGAGCATTTGCCCCCAAAGCAACGAAAAATCAAGCAGATGCTTCCCAAATCCAGTGCACATCGACCAAAACGAAAGCTGAATCAACTTCTTCTGCTCTGGAAGCAGTATGAGATGCCTTCTGATACTTGCTTTTTAGTCGATCGGATAGGTGGACGGAGCTACAGTTACAGAGCGGAGGAAGAATCGTTCGTGCCTGCCATCGTCATCTTCGGCGCCGCTCAACAATATGGTGCTGCCGCTCCAGTTGTTGCGCTCGCCATGGATCGAGGGCGTCGAGTAAGTGGGGCGCAGCCTCGGGTAGACGGGGACGCCTTCGCCAGGTGCCGGTGACACCAAGAACTACCTGCTCATCTCACACATACGATTCAAATCGTACAACACCCTGTCCAAGGACTGCGGCTATAGCCATTTGCAGCCATGTATCTTCGTCTTGTCAACCAGAGGAGTTCGTGTGGATCTAGATCGAAGGAGTCCACCGGTTCGTTAACATCTAGATGGATAGGAAAGGACTCCACTGTTCTGGGTGGATGGTAATTGGTGAGAGTCAGGGAAAAATTGGGCAGCCGCGAGAGGAGAGAAAGGGCTGATGCAGTAGGGCCCACCTGTCGGCGCATCGCTGAGGGACGACGAACCACGACCGCCCACATTGGTCCCTTGACTTAGCCTTTTTCCCTTTGAATTGGCAGAATAATTGGCGGACGATTCCACCGTATTTAATTAGATGTAGAGATGCTAGCATGTGAGACTGCTGTTAGAATTTTCTATGCCATGCTACTATAAACCAAGTAAGAAAACATAGCATTATAGCTGATTCTCTATAAACTTGCTCTGATATACTTGTGCTACATCGTCTCAGAAAACAACTATGTTAAAAATAAAAAAAACTTTGGCTGATCAATTGTTGTGTTATTGAATCTACATCTTAAATGACTGGTCACTACTCTGTCAAATTCATAAAATAATGCAGAATAGTAAAACATGTAGAAAATAGACTCTTATATAGATTGATAAAGTTAATAAACAATGCATGGACCAGATCACGAAGGCATAGAGCCTCACCATGACGCATTTGATTTTGCTCCTCGCATGCACTTGCACACCGGACAAAGAACCAGCTCCTACCGCTAGCGTCGATTGTGAATCGAGCGACAGCGGGACACACGATCAAGTCAAACAAAGCGGTGATGACTTCATATATCGGGGTAGTACAACAGATGGGAATGGTGGCGGTAGAAAAAAAAATAGAGGACTTTAATTATAGGGGTGGAAACCAACAAAAAAAAGTGAATAATCACACCGGTTCTATTAAGGAGTAAAGATTATAAGACGACTTAGACTTTGTTTTTATCCTTCTAGCTTTTAAGAATCCGGTTTCTAAAAATTGGAGAACGTACATACAAACCAGTTTTTATGTCAGTTTCTATAAACCAGATTATGAGTTTCTTAAAAACTTCATAATCTGAATCTAGCTAATGTCAGTTTTTACCTTATTTTAATGTATTAACCACCTAAAAACTAGTTTATAGATTATAAAAACTAGGATTCAAACATTTCCATTTAGTTTATTCTTTTAGAAACCAGTTTCCAAAATCTAAAAGTAAAAACCAGTTTGGAAGAAACTATGGTGGTCCAAACAGGACCTTGTACAATGGATGATTGGTTGAGTTGTTTTATATTAATTATATAACTTTTTAATTTAAAAATATAAAAAAATATTAGGTTAAAAGACCACTAGAATCCGTATAATGGTATGAGAGTCATCTTATACTTCTAAATTTTAACATATGAGTTGGTTGCTTCACGAAATAACCACCTCTTTCTCTCACCACCCTCTTTCTCTTACATGTCATAAAAAATCCTACACGACACTGTGTGAGTCGGGCTATAAGACTACTTACGTATAGTATTGTACAAGTAGATAAAATGCTACACGTAAATATCTCATAGACCGTCTCATACATTGTCATATAGAATTTTCGATGATGTGGAAAAGAGAGGGTGATGAGAGAAAGAAGTGGTTGTTTCACGTAGCAATCACCTCATACGTTAGAATTTAGAAGTATGAGACGCCTTTCACACCATTGTACGAGATCTAGTGGTCTTTTAACATATAAAAATTCTCTTTTATATCCACAAATCAAGAAATCATATAATTAATAGAAAATAACTAATAAGATTACCTATTATATAAGTCGATAGCTAATAAGATTACCTATTATATAAGTCGATAACTCGTTTGAAGATTACTATGAAACGGCACTATTGTACTTGCTATACCTGTCCTGCAAACCGTGCTCGCCTCATCAGTCGCCGCCACCGACTACGATCCTGACGGTGGACCTCGTATTGTTCCGCCCAATGAGACTTGAGTTGCTCACCACCCGTCCCTCCTTTTTGGTTTCCTGAATATTTTTCATTCCAACAACTGAACTTCAACATTTAAGGAAAACCCAGACTATTCATCAGCGGCTAGGCCATGTATCTTACGTAACGTAAATAAGCAGGTAATCATTGTCTTCCATATTTACCTCTGAATACCTGATTCATTTACAATTCGATCAACTTCTATCATCTTATATATGTGGAGAGACGAGGATGAGTTTTGTGCCCATGCTCTCAAGACCCTAAACCTCTCGCGCAGGTCTGACGTGTGCAGCCCCCCTTGTAGTTGAATTGTCCTGGTGACTATGAGGCAAAGCGTTCTGGTGAACGTGATGAACATGTTCTTATTCTTCAGTGTGATGCGAAAAGGGCCTTTACCTCACTGGTAAGGTGGCTGAGTAGCACCTCTTAGGTCTCAGGTTTGACTCCTAGTAAGAGCAAATTTATGATCTGAGTTAAAAAAATCCCCTCGCCTCCCCCCGCACCAAAGCATTTGATTAAGACCTTGCCTCTGGAAGCAACGACGTCCATGGTGGCTCCGGCCCAGATTCTCACAAGGCTGATGGTCCCAATATAGGGAAGAAGGGGGATTCGAGGGTTTTCTTGATCTGTGTGAGAGGATCTTCTCCTTAAAATACAATGCCCGGGAGCCGTCATATTCGTCGCAGGTCAAGTTTTTTTTTTCTTCTTCAGTGTGATATTCGGATCCCTAGCATTATCTGCACAATGTAAGTACGGAGTATATATATGCAATCTTCTTTGTGTGTGCGCGTTTGTTAGGTAATACGTACTGAGACGAATGTGTACAAACACGTATCGCTGCAGGTCGTCCGCAACAAGTGGATGCTGGAAGTTTCATTGCAACTACTGCTAACACCACATCATTTGATGAGGAGGGCAAGATGCACATCATATTATACGCCACGGGAAAGTGCACTTACTTCAGTCATGACTATCAGGACTGCTATTGCTGCCCCGATGGAAGTCACAACGAGTTTTGCCACTTGACAATGGAAGAATGCAAGGCCAACTGTCACGCATGCATACCCCAGTGCCCACTAAATTGAAGTTTTTCATTCAATCGGCAATGGAAGCTCGACCACTGGATGAAACAATCAACGCTGCTTTATACAAATAAGAAGTTGGGTGATGCATGCTGAAATTCAATTTTAGCGCTCCACTGTATTTCACTTCACTTTTTGTCCTTCATAGTTTCTGTTGGCCTCCATGAGCAATGTTCCATTGAGACTAAGCAATGCTTTGTTCAAAAAAAACAAATTTCCTATAGTCGCCTTGGCTGCCCAACTTGAACACACACGCCACGAAGTTATCCATTTTTTCTCCTGGTCGAACTAATTCATCGATGACATCTACGTACCTGACGTCCTGACCCATGCTAATACATCAATTACTCGTATAACACAATAATGATGTCCAGTCCTATATATTCTACCACCACCGTTGCTCGTGCAAGTGTTGCACTCAATGAAACGGCCCAGCCCACATAAGCCGGCTTCTCTTCCTTTCTTTACCTCACCGGCGGTTGGAACCCACTGAACAGAACCCTCTCCTCGTAATAAAGGATTAGTTGAAAATTAGAGCCTTTTACGTGGCATCATCCGAGGGACACTACCATATACTCCCTCCGTTCCAGAATTGTTATCGTTATTTCTGCAAAGTTCAGCCCACTTCCTCTTATGTGACATTTGGAAGAAATCAGAAGGCAAGATAACAGGTTCAGTGCTACGGTAGTTGTGAACACGCCCATGCCACAGCAGGTTCTTGAGGCTCATGTCGAAGCCACAGATAAAATCCTCCACACGGCCATACTCTGTGAGCTCGTGCTGGTCAGGCAGCACAAGGCCAAGGGTACCATCCGCCGTGAGGATGGGATACTCGAGCTGCGCTTCCGGCAATCCCACATCCTTGAAGCTGTCCAAGCTCCAGAGCACTTCAGCAGATACCTTCTCCACTTGCTTCCACTCCCTGTCAGTCAGATCCAGAGTCCACGTTGTCACCACGTCATTTGCATAGGATTCGGAGCGTTTTATATAGACAAACCAGATGGAGTCCCCAACGCAACCTATGGTTCGGGTCATCTTCAATGGCTCATCCTTTGGCATGGTATTCAGGTCAAGCTGGCACTCTTCAGGCAACCGGATGAAATTGTAGAAATTGTAACCCTCGTCAGACCAGCGGGGAGGCAGGTCGCAGTACAGGACGCCTTCTGAAAGATCCGCCCAGAAAGGCTTGCCTTTGAACGAGAAGGCCACGTCCGCGGAGAAGCTATCAGGGGCCATCGATGTGAAGACCTGCTCCTTAATCAGCCACGGATCGGTGCCAACGGTTTTTGTAGAGACGATGCAATGAAAAGTCGACGGGTCGAACTCTGGATCTCCGATGGCACGAGCCATCGGGATGAGACAGTAATCTCTGCCATCGGAAGCGCGCTGGGGGACGGGCTTTGTTAATTTTCTGGGATATCTAGGAGTAGATCAGTGGGATTCTTTTTCTGGGATATCTAGGAGTAGATCAGTGGGATTCTTACCCGTTTTTCTGAGCGATCTTTGGCTCTTAGAGATTAGCCAACAGAGGGAGGGGGAGAGAGAGATGCATACCAGGACCTGCTGATGCTCCCTGGTTCGTTGGTGGAGTCTGCGCACGGACAGCGACGGTCGTTGTAGAGATCGCTGGTGAAGGGGTTGGCGGCCATCCCATCGCTGGCAGCTCACCCTTTGAGATCGGTCTAGGGTTTGGAGGTGGAGAGGCACTGTAGCGGTGACGAACCTCGTGTCTTGTGCCTCGTGGTTTCCACCTCCCTTTTATAGGGTTGTGCGACAGGGGCCCACCAGCCTTGTCTCGGGCTGAACGCCCCTGATCAGGGCGTGGTCAAAGGCCCAATGGGCCGTTGGGTCCATTGGCCAGAGATCAACCTAATATTCTCCCTCTTGATCTCGTCTTTCAATCCTTTAATTTTATACTTTGAAATAACTCTTTTCAAAGTACTTGTTCAATCACAAATTTATATGTAGAACATGTTTCGTCGTCACGGTTAATCACTGATAGAATCAACAGCTATAACACACTCCTTTGTTCTGAAACAGATCATTTAATCTTAGGCCTCTTATTATTCGAAAAATATAGACTATACCATAAAACTCATGTCGACTGTGTACTCTCCAAGCACACTGGGCAATAAGCCTTTAATGAGCAGATCTGCTAATATTTGTCCATTTCTTTTATGCTCCAAGCATCAAACATAATTTCGGACTTTCTCCTCAATAACGTATAACTTGTATCAATGTGTTTGGCACCACACTTGACTTGTTGTCACAGGAGTAAAATACTTGATGATTATTGCTATGATTAACCATTATCAATTCTAGGTACAGGTTTCATTAACCATTTTGGCTGTCTCTCAGCCTCATATCATGCTAAGCCATATCTTTTCATCGCATTGATGATAATTCTTTGCTAATTTGTATCTTCTCATCATAATGACGATAAATCTTTTATTCTTTAAAGCTTTTTCACACAAAAACTCCCAGTATAAAAGTTAGCGACAATTGTGGATTTCGCTACATATTTCACGCGTTTTATCTTTGTACTCACAACCTTTGAGGGCACTTATACATATCTATTTTTATACTCACAACCTTTTGAGAGTACTTGTTTCTTTTAGCATGAGGCTGATATCTTTAACTTCATTCCAGTGATCTATATCTGGATTGGACATTGTCAAAATTACCCGGATACATAACCTTCATTAGGGTAATATCAAAATTCCAACAGCGGAAGCATATGGTACCATATTCATTTAATCCTTTTCATATTATCTTTTTGGAACACTAAAGTTCACAAATCCATTACCCTTGACTATAAGAACAACCATATATTTTTCTTGTATGTATACTCTAGAGAATTCTCAGCATGCATATGCAGTATTTCTAATATCCCTTCTCTTTATCTCGGTGAATCTTGTCTCACATAACAAGAGACATTCAATCAAGAACATTATTTTGAACTTTAAGTACAAGAAACTCTTCTTCTTCTGCATTGGATTGATATCACCACTAGTAAGTAGGATGTCATCCACACATACATGATTAGAAAATAAATTTCTCATTATATATCTTTTACATAAATTCAATTGTCCTCTTACTCTTTAAGAAAACCCAAATTTCTCATTAATCTATGAACCTTTAAGCATCTCTCTAGAAACTTGTCTTCAATTCATAAATGGATTTCTATTGATGATGTCTAAAGTTTCTTTTCCTTTCATGACAAAACTTTTAGTTGTGTCATGTAAATTTCTCATTAATCAACTTTGCTTTCGTGTGATGTAACTCAGACCATGATGTACAACTAATGCTATTATAACTCTGACGAAATTATTACACGAGACATCAGAAGAAGTCTCATAGTAATATTTTCTTCTCTTTGCGTAAAGCCTTTTATCATACATCTTCTACAGAGTCACATTTAATCTTATAGACCCATAAACGATCTATTGTTTTGACTCTATTATGATCTGTATTCCCTTTGGGATCACATTTATTATTATAGACCCATGACGGCCTACTGTTTTGACTTCTTCAGGAATTTCTTCTAAATCCTAAAACAATGTTAGGATTTATCAATTATATTTTATCTTTGCTCATCATGGCATTATCAATTTGGGTCAGATCACCCTTCATGGTAATCAGAATAAACTGACTTTCATTTCTTTGACCCTTAGGGTTCACTCCTATTGGCACTTCTTTCACATGGGGCTCTCTTTTATTGTCTAGAGACAATTAATTCTATAATCTCTATGTAAACAGAATTTTACTGTTTTTGAATCATTGAAGTGAATACATAGTCCTACTTCTCTTCAAGTCTTACTCCCCCATATTATCTATCTCCTTCAGAGATGGCGTATCTCTAAACTCTTTAATCTATACGGGTTTTCTCTGTTATAACTTTTCTTCTTTATGGCACTTTAAGCACCATCTTAGTATTCCTTCATCAAAAAACAGGAATACATCTATTTCTTTATTTTAGGGGTATTATTAATATGACCGTTGTACTCTCCCAGACGATCACATTTTTCTTTAGTAGATTACTTTAGATGCACAATACGCATCATATTAGTTTCGTCATTCTTCCTCCCCCTCGAAATGTGCTAAGAACCTTTCTGTCATAATTTCAAAAATATTCGAAACTCTTGTGAATTGAGAAAACTTTGATTGTCTACTTCATTCGCGTGATTACATCACGCGAGAGAAGTTATCTATTAACTCGTAAGGGAGTAATTTTCTTCATTTCATTCTAAAAACTCAACCGAGTTCTTTATCATTAATATCTTTACAAGTCATACTTACATATCATTTTTATCTGTTGGTTCGTCTTTTCTTTAGACTTGATAAGTGCTTAATGACTATTGCACATAAAGTACATGGTCAATACTTGAAAAGCATAAGAGCCACTCCATACTTTTCTCTGAAAGCAAGATATATTAAAAGCATATGCGTTATATATATTAAAAGCACATGAGTTAACATATCTTTCTCCCGCTAAAGCAGGATAAAACTTTTCTCAAACTTCTCCCGTCATAGGAGATTTTCTTGACATAAATACTATGCCAACGTACCCTGCCATGCGGGTATTTTTCCAGACTTTGTCCATGATACGAGTATAATCATAATCATCTATTTCCCGTCATGCGGTTAATTCCCACAAAGGGATATGAATGCTTGTATTGGCTCATATTCAAACATCAAATTCAGAAATAAATCCGAATATTCTGCGACACATACATATTTAATCCAACGTTGGTCAAATTAAACATGTATATGCCTTATCATATCATAATCATTAAAAAATAATAATAAAATCCTATTTATAGAGAGTACATGAAAAATAAATTCTCAGAACTCCCAATAATACATCTGTTTCTTGAATTAATATCAAAGAATTCTTTTCTTTGAAGCCATTCTTTAGAGGGGGAATACTCTCTCACTCCATAACTCTTTTTATGGTCATCTTTCGGGTCACAAGTACTCAATCTTTTGCTTTCACGAGTGAAAGCATCAAAACTCTTAGTCTGAGAAAATTTGACAATAATCAACAATAATGAGCATAAAATTAACCCTACATTGGTATGATCAATGATATGCACATTAAACTTTTAAAACTTTATCTTGTATTCTAAATCACCGTTGGACAGAAATAGAATAAGCATCATCTTTATACATAAATTCTAAATCATGGTTGGGCAGAATAAGAATAAATGCATATAATTAATAAATAAAGTGATGACATATCTATTAAACAACTTTACAAAGAAAGCAACATTATTATCAACTTTATTGCAGCGGAAACATGAAAACATTTCTCTAATTAAAGAGCATTTCTTTATTTTGTATCTGTTCTCTGAAAAATTGATCACTATGATACAAAATTTATCAGAGATTTAAACTTTTAAATATAGCACTCATGAAACTATGATATTGTTATCATCAACGTTGGTCAGAAAATAATAATATCATAATTATCTTTAAACACATATTATCTTTCTGCCCCTCTAATTAAATTTTCTCTAATTTAATTAGAGGATAAAACTTTTCTTTAAAGCGGAAACTTTTAGAAGCAACCAAACTTCTAATCTTTTATGCACAGAGATTTAAAAAACAATTTCAGTGCATTCGTTTTATCTCCAAACAATTTATCTCGTTGGTTCAAAATTGTAAGAAGATTCTTCTCTTTATTCTTTCACAAGAATAAAATTCATGAAAATAATACTTTAAACATTGCATGAACAGTGACAAAATTACTCTTATTTACTCTCTGTAAAAGTATCTGGTTGGATCAAAGTTTAACAGAGGCAAAACATTCAAATTCTTATTAAAATTTGACTGAAAATAGTCAAATTACAAACAAACCATTGCTTCTGCACTGTTCTTTTCATTGCTCTTTTAGCCAAATTGAAAACTGTGGCCCACTTTACAGCCTTTCGGCCTGCTCTGGCGGCGCGCTTGAGCTTGAGGCCCAACAACTGACGGTCGGGTGGCTGAACTGGCCTAGCACCGCGCCCCTCCTGGGCCGAAAAGTGGCCCAGCACCTACGCGGTGGCAGGTGGCCTCTCGCCGCCTCCATCTAGACCGTCCGTCCAGATGGACGGCTCTCCTTTCTTTTCGGCTGAACAAAACCCACCGGGTCGCCGCCCCCGGTAACCCTAGGCATTCTTTTCCTTTCTCGCTCTCTCTCGGCTCTCACGCCACACGACGGCGGCGGCGGAGCGAGCTTCTCCCGCATCGGCGGTGGTCGCCGGCGGCGGTAAGGACGGCTTCGCCAGTGCAAGGCCATGGCGGCCGTCTTCCCCTATCTCTTTTCTTTTCTCTGCCCTCCCCCTCTTCTCTAGTCCTCATGCAAGATCCAGACTGCGGCAGCCATGGCAGCCAGACATGGAGGTGGCGGCGGCGTCGAGATCCCCTTGCCGCAGCGCGCGTGTCGGCTGTGGCCCGCGCGCGCCTCCGTCGAGTGCCCATAAACCGACTCCGCGCCCGTGCGAAACGATGGCAGCGGGACTCAATTTTTCTTCCCGCGTGGCGAAAAGAGCGCCGACGGCGGTGGCGATGCCTGCACGGGCTCAAGTCTAGTCCAGTCCTGTCGCCGCCCTTTCTTTTCTTTCTAGGGGGGGGGGGCGCTCCCAGCCCTCTCACCGGCGCGCGCGTTCACACGAGGGTGAGCGCGCCGCCGTTGAGCGGCCACGCGACGCCGCCCTTGGCCCGCGCCGACGAGCGGCGGCCCTCTTTTCGCACGGCGGCAGTCTTGGCAGTGGTCGAGCACCATCAGGTAAGCCCGGCCGTCCTCCCTTTACTTCTCTGGGTTTAGGGTTAGGGTTCCGTGATGAATCCCTCTCGGGTAGCTAAGGTTCTTTTTCTTTGATCCGAGATCGAATCCATTTCATTTCTTTCGATTCACTGAGGAATCGATCTGTCCCTATCTAAATCTACTCGACTAAAACCTAGCTCTTGGTACCAATGTTAATTTTCTGGGATCTCTAGGAGTAGATCAGTGGGATTCTTACCCGTTTTTCTGAGCGATCTTTGGCTCTTGGAGATTAGCCAACAGAGGGAGGGGGAGAGAGAGAGATGCATACCAGGGCATGCTGATGCTCCCTGGTTCGTTGGTGGAGTCTACGCACGGGCAGCGACGGTCGTTGTAGAGATCGCTGGTGAAGGGGCTAGCGGCCATCCCATCGCTCGCAGCCCACCCTCTGAGATCGGTCTAGGGTTTGGAGGTGGAGAGGCACTGTAGCGGTGACGAACCTCGTGTCTTATGTCTCATGGTCCCCACCTCTCTTTTATAGGGTTGTACGACAGGGGCCCACCAGCCTTGTCTCGGGCTGGACGCCCCCGATCAGGGCGTGGTCAAAGGCCTAATGGGCCGTTGGGCCCATTGGCGAGAGATCAACCTAACAGGCTTTAGACCATAAGCAACTTCATGGTCATCCGGTAGGTACTTGAACAGGGAGAGGGATGCGTCGATTGCGTCGTAGACGAGGTGGTACATGAGGTCACGACGGTACTGGCGGTGCAAGACCAGGCTGAGGACGATGAGGTTCTGGTCCACAATCTGAATGATGCCCCCTCCGTCGATCTCTCGGCGAGGCCACCTATCATTGGGGGGGCGGCCAACCTCGAGCTCCACATCGATGCTTCGAAGCGCCTCGTCGCTCATGCGAATCGCCATGGAGGAGGTGAGAACCGACGCCATGGAGGAGGTGAGAACCGGGTAGTCGTCGGGGTGCATGTAAAGACCCCGTTTGCTATGACTTCTAAAATAGCTTCTGCTTTTGCTTTTTCAAAAATTACTGTTAAACGGTTTTATCAGAAGCGCTTCTGTCATACCGAATGTGAGAATCGATTCTCTTAAAACATCTAGAAGCAAAAAGCAGCAAATCAATGCTATTTTTAGCTTTTCTTCCATCCCTCCACCTCAAGAATGAGTAAAAGTTGTTTTGACAAATACCTCTAAGAAGTTGTTTTAATAAAGAATTTATTTTTTTCATAGAAACTGTTTAAAAAAATAAAAATAAAAGCAGAATCTATTTTCACAAAAATCACGGACCCAAAGCTTGAGGCCTTCCACGACCTCCTGGCCGTGCTCCCCGCACCCGTAGGCCTTCCGCCTGATGCACTTGATGAGGGTCCACCCTGGCCCTGGCTCGCCGGTCAGCTCACACATATTCACTCTGCCGCTTAGCACTAGGGGAGGGGAACGCCGGGCCGCAGCCATGGCGGACACGCGGTGGAGGATGACGAAGGTGAGGGGAGGGGAGATCAGATCTGGTTGTCCCTGGGAAAGCAACTCGGCGAGGACGGGAACGGCACGGGACTCGGGCTTCAACTCGGCGGATCGAAGGAAGGAAGGATGAACGGAGATTCGTTGGATGCAGTTTCGCTCGGATCGTGGTGTTTTTTTTTACACCCGGATCATGGTGCTAGTTGACGGTAGAACAAACACATGATGACAGGGAAGCGTGGACTCGGTGCACTATGAACCGAGGCAATGTCGGTTAACAGACGGGTTCCTAGGGTGAAATCGGCTCGAAACAGGACGTATATCTCAACACGAATATGGTATGCATAATCATGGATTCAAAAACCGTCGGTTTTTACGGTTTTCGACCAAACCGGTTCGATCCGGTTTGATCCGACGACCAGTTTTCGATATAATACAATTTAAAAATTTAAAAATTCAAAAAAAATTGAAATCAAGAAAACCGGGAAAATCAAGTTGTAAACCAAAGAATCCGGGTGATAAACTGGAAAAACCGAGCGATTTATTTTAAAATTGAGAAAACCCATGAAAAACCAAGAAAACCGAGCGGTAAACCGAAAAACCGAATAATAAATAAGAAAAACCAAGCGATAAACCAGAAAAACCAACCGACTTTCTTTCAAATCATATTCAAATTCGTGTTTTTTTATTTGAGCAGTTTATCGTTCGGTTTTTCCGGTTTTCGTGGTTTTCGTCAAACCGGTCAGCTCTGGTCCGCGATATGAACCGGTAGAATATTTCATCTTCCGATTTTATGTAATATTAAAAGAAGATAATTAATGAACCGGATGAATCAATTTGACACATGATATATTCATGTTCAAAAACAAAATGAAAACACGTTAATCTACCATGTAATCCCGTACTCCCTTCATACTTTAAAAAGAAGTCATTCTAAGTATATAGCTGATTTTAAGAAAGCAAGTCGTTTTCTCGAAAAACAAAAAAAAATATTATGGTTGTGGAGAATTGAACCAGCAACCTTATAGGTTAAGAATTTGTACTTCAAAGGAGCTACCACTAGGGTGAGCACACATTATTGATTGAGTTAGTTACAAAACATTTTTAATAAGAATAAAGAGAAAAAATACCTTTTAACTAATGAGTTATTGTTATACTAAATCATGACCTAAATGACTTCTTTTAAAAGTATGGAGGAGTATGCCGTAGCAGAAGCGAACGTAATAAAATCACAACTAAATTAATTGTTGTTTGCCTATTTTTTCTTTATAATAAACAATTTTTTCCTCTAGTCAGAAATTTAGCACATGTTAAACCCCAGCTCCACGTAATCTTGAAAAGTTTTTTCCGTTCGATTGCCATCGTCAAGCTGTTGACATATTCATTCATCCAGTGACAAAAATTGAGGTGTATGGTTGTCTGGGAGCAGCTGAGCAGGACAGGGCTCGCCCAACGGCTGCTCCGGGCATCGCGGTGCATGAGCGGCTGTGCGCTGCGCGGCTGGTGCAGGAGCGACTTGGTCCACGGAACGGTGGAAGCAGACGACATCGCACACGGAGCTTAGCATGGGGTGGCTTGACGCATCTATGTGCGCGGGAGCAGGCGCGCGTTGCTTGGCGGCGGAAAGCTCCGCGTGCTCTCAAGCATGAGGGAGAAGGAAGCATTTGGTGTCTAATTAGCCCAAATTAAGTTCATATACTTCAAAATTGAGGTAAATATCATAAAATTACTTCAAATTTCGTTTACAATTCAAATGAATGTCAGCCATTTTTAAAATATCATAAATTTATTTTTTCCAAATCTGTCTATATTTCATATTTTTTGTCATTATTATATCTGAAATTAAAAAATATATCAAAATAATTATGATGGTGCAACCTGTTAATAAAGGAGTAATGGTGCAAGAGTATACATATCTTTTACTAGCTGATTTAACACCATTAAATCCTTGTAACGGAGTAGGGGCAAATGAAAACTTTAATTTCAAAAACTAGGGGCAAACATGCAAAGTCCAAATAGTAAGAGTAAATTTAGAGTTTGAATCGAAAGCAAGGGTAACCATGCAATTGCTAAAAAAAACGGTTTATTATGATTTTACCCCTACCCTCAAGCTCAATTATGACTTTATTTTCAGTTTTTCAACTTTGTGAGTTTAAACTGAACTGTCTGTTTACCCCTAAATTTTCACCCCTTTAGAACAGATTGAATTTTATAATTAAGAATTAAAATAACTATTAGAAAGTGGGGGAAGGATAAGAATATCTCTTACCTTTTCCCTCTCATGGTGAAGGCCCAACCTTCGTTCTCCTCTCTCTCATTCTCCATTGAGAAAATTCTTTATGTGCTATTGAAAATTATATTATTCCCTTATGAACTATCTAAAATTACAACTTCCCTTCTATGTCATCATTTTAAATTTTACATCGTCTATGCACCATTTTTGTTATTTACCTATTAAATTATTATTAAATATTGATAGAAAATACCAGTATACCTTTAAAATAAAATCTAGCAAAATATTTAAAATATTTGTTGGTTGTATCAAAATAAAAACCATGTGGATATTTTGACTTTTTGTACATTTTTAATAATATCAATATTATAATAAAAATTAAAATTTTATTATATCCATGTGGGAATTCATCCGTAGTTTTATAAATAATATTTCTAAAATTTTCTAAATTTCATCTTAAAGACATATTGATCTTTTGTATCATAATTTAACAACCATCTAATAGATAAAATAACAAACTGGCACATAGAGGTTTAGAAATTAAAAATAATATTATACAAGAAAAACTATATTTTTAGATGGTTCATAAGAGATTGGTATAAGTTTTGATGAGAATTTGCTCTTCTCCATTCTCCCGGCGAGTGGCGGGGCCTAAAGGCGACAAGGACGCGTCGCGTGGCTGGTTGGCGCCGGCGAGGGCAGCGTCCACAGGAGGTCTCGTGACTCGGTGCGTGCGGGCGACGCAAGGAGCCGGGGCGGGCGGCTCGCAACAAGAGGAAGCAGGCGCCAGCGACTCACGGCGGAGCAGGCGCGGGTGGTTCGCGGCGGGAGCAAGCTGGTGCAAGCGGGCGGCTCGTGACAGCAGGAGCAGTCGAATGGCTCACGACGGTGGCAGGCGCGGGCAGCTCGCGGCAGGAGCATGGGTGCATTGAGCAACGGCGCGGGTGCAAACGCAACGGGTCTGCATTTGAAAGATACAGATTCATGCTTTCTTGTACAGGGGAATAAATTGAATTGTGGCTATATTGTGATTCTACAATTCATGTTTTGTTGTTCTGTTACCTCAAATTGTTGTTATATTATAGGTCCAATAACAATAGGTTGAAAGTTTTAATTAATGTTGGTTTTTATTTCGCTTTGTCGGATGAGGAACCAAAACGCTACTGTGTTAGTATTTTTAAAGAATCCACTAATCGGCAAGCTTGCAAATAGACGATCATTATATTCAAATGTTATATAATAGATTATAAGATAGTATACTCTATAAATAAAGACTAGTCTAGTGGAGAAGGAGAAAATAAAACTAAGTTTTTGTGTTACTTTTATATAATTATATAGTTACGACCGAGCCAGTGGCTCGGTGGTTGAGCAACCGGGATGGCAGCTCGTCCGTTCGAGTTCGATTCCTGGAATCGACTCGGTGCGTCACGCGGGGGCTTGTCCCCAGAAAAAAAAATCCTCCTGCTTTCTCCGATTAAAGCATAGATAAAGACTCGCGTCATAGCTCACATGGACAGCTGAGTCTCTGTGTATGGTTGGAGGGAGGGTTCGGGAGTTTTCTCGGCCTGTGTGAGGGGCTCCTCTCCTTAACAAAATGCCGTCGGGCGGGGGGGGAGGGGAGGAGGGGCTTCTTCCCCCGACAGGTCGAGTTTTTTTTATAATTATATAGTTTACATTATATATATTTATACTAATATATAAAAATACAAAACAATCAGATCACTACACTTTGGGCATGGGTTTACTCCTATATCCATAGATGATTTCTGTCAAGAGCTTACTGCATAGTCAAACGTAAAAGATTATGAATGACAGATAGGGTCGTTACCACCTACTTCTTACCTCTATATTCTATGATCATCTAGTAAGTGTAGCAACTTGACTCTTTCGTAAATAAAAATCAAGTAAAAGAAGCCCTGTGACCCACTCTTTTTTTCCTCTCAAATAAAGCTACGTCATAAATAGTGCATCCTATTAATCTAAGCATCATGTTCATATCTCTAACCAAGAACGTAGTGCCGTCATCATATTTATTGGGTGAACGCAAATCCTCAATCCTTATTGGGGGTTTGAGCGGAGGTGTGACCAGGTCGTCTTGGCTTGAGCACGCTTGGATTTTCTGGTTCTCTACTTCTGATCATGGTGTTGCTGTGTTGCGGGCGGAAGAATCATCAAAGAATTGGTTTACGTAGTGTAAGCTGATCATTTATCTATCCTATGTACTATGTTTTGTTATTTAAACGGTGTAATTAAGTTCTGTTGTGAGAGTACTCTTAATTGCTCGGGCCTGTTTGCCATGGATCCAATTGTTGCTGGTTGTTGGACCGAAACGTTCAGTTACTTGGCTAGAGAATATATCGGCTCTCTAGGATTATCAATTATTCAAGTATTGTACATGCATTGAGAATCATTATTTGTGTCATCCTATATCAAAATTTAGATAACTGTTGGTTGCAGTCATTAGTATTGTAAAAAATTGGGAAATAATTCCAGACACTCGCCGTCGTGTCTTTATCAGCAGGCTCGTGTGCCGATTGACAAGCTTGATTGAGTTATGGGGAACGGAGAGAAAAAAGACATAAACCTCGTGTATGGGTTTTATTGTTTTGAAAATGTATTTATCACAGTCCGCCTACTTATTAGCATGAGCTATTTATTAGGGAACTGCTGAAGTATAGATCTTCAATTTAGAAATTGATTTTTATTCATTCTCAATAGTTTCATACTATGATGGAAAACTGTTGAAGTTGTCATTTCCCTGCCTTACAGGGAATGAAAACGAATCTCTTTTTTTTCCTGAGCCAAGCTCGTGTGGTGTTGACCAGCAATGAGCCAATGACCAGACTCAATCGGGAGGAGAACCAATCGCACCAAGCCTGAGACACCAGATTACAGTCCAAACCCATCCCACTCCTTGTTCCTAAATTTTGTATGTGTCCAGAAAACAAATGGACCCACGCCCAGAGCTGTCTTGTTCATGGAAAAAAGATCAGGTGTTACCATCTTTTTAGGTACGGTGTTACCGTGTTTACCAATTTAAAATACACTTTTAAAAATTTAATAAAAATATAGATGAATAGCTTATGTCAACATCTATCATTATGCAAAGTTTGAGATGTAATACAAACGTGTGCAATATGCAACAAAAAAATCTGCATGTGAACAATACGAGTTGCAACTATTCATCACAAATCCACAACCCGTTACTATTCACATACATATTATACTTTTTTGTTGTTGTTGCATCTTCAATCTAAATGCTAATAGATGATGACGACTATCTATGTATATTTGTATTATAATTTTACAGGAATGCTTCTTTTCAATCAATTGAAAAGAGAGCGCTCTTTCAATCGATAGCATTTTATAATGCATCGTGATCCATAGAAACTTTTTTGTTTAATTCTTTTATTATTTATTATTTATAAGATTATATATATTAATCATTATTATGCATACACTATAGAAAAGTTGTCTTTTTGTATCCATTAAATTTAGATTCAAAGGTCAAAAGCGTTAATTAAAAGAAACACTATTTTCAATAATTTTAATATAATTTATGATATGTAATGTTTTTGTTGGTAACACCTAATCCACTTGTATGTAACATTAATATATGCACTCCACCTCACCGCGCGTCTCGCCGCGGTCGACGTGCTCGCGACCACGGCCACGGTAGCTGCCGGAACCGCTCCCTGCGCCGCCGCCATGGCCCCACCCGGTTAGCCTGGGTTCTAGACAATCAAAGTTTGGGATTGGTTGTTTTCTATTACTGTGGTTTGCTACACATGTTATGTGCAAGCCAGCATCTATCGGCAGATTGCATGCCAAATCAATGCTTGGGATCAGCAACAAATCACCTAATCAAAGTAACGCATACTACTGAAATTCTCTGAATGCAGTTGCAGTATGGCCTCCAACGGAGCTCAAAACGCCAAGGCCGACAACGACACCGCCTCACCGTCCAACCAAGCTACAGCCGCCTACGTAGAATACCTCGCCGCGTGTCTCGCCGCCAGTGCCACGGTAGCCGGCCTGCGCCGCCGCCATAGCCCCAATAGCCTGGGCTCCAGGCAAAGTTTGCGATTGTTTTTTTTTTTTCTATTACTGTGCTTTGCTACACATGTTATGTGCAAACCACAGCATTTATCGGCAGATTGCGTGCCAAATCAATGCTTGGGATCAGCTACAAATCACATAATCAAAGTAACACATACCACTGGGGAAAAAAATAAAGAGTGAAAGAGATATTTCATACATCAATAATGTCCGGACATATTCTCGATGGGTGGATACGACGTCCTTAAGCATATAACAATTGTAACACACTGGCAAATCGAAATCAAGATAACAGAATGAAGAAAAGGCTAAACAAAACCATGTATTGTACTTATTCCTTACAATCAGTAACTTCCTGGCAAAATATACGATAGTTTTAGAACTTGGTGCTAGAAAGAATATAGGGACGCACTAACTACCAAAGCTTATCTCAACTGTGTAGGGGAGCAGAGGAGGCCTGAAGCATCAGCCCCGACTGTGGCAAGCTCACATATGGTACAAAGCTGCCCTTCAATGGAGGGGACAAACCGGGATCCACAGTACGGGCAGGAAACATCCTTTTGGCCACGGTAGATAGGAACATATGTAGACCCACAAACCACGAATGGATTTCTGAAGTCATAGTTCAGTTGGTGACTATCATCCTTATCACCACAAGCTTGCAGCACCTGTCGAGCCTTCTTTGCTTGGGCCTCATTAGGGCTGTTCTCAAGAAGCATCCTTGCAAAATGTGCTGCAGTAGCATAGTTCTTCTGCTTGAAGCAAAGAGCCATAGCACTTGCAAGCACCAGCCTCATATGAATTCTCTGAAGCTTGCAGTTCGTGAAGTAAGCAGCCAGCTCCTGTTGACGGGTCACATCATCTCTCAATTCCTTTCTCTTGAGTTCCATCTTCAGACCAAGAACATACTCCCTCACTATCTCAATTAATTCCTTCACCTCATCAACTTCTCTCCGTGAATCCACCACAATAACAGGAATGGTATGTAAGATGCTAAGGAACTGCCTCAGTGCTTCTGGGAACCTCCCCTCAGTTGTAGCTTTGTAGGCAGCCTTGAGCCTGTCTTCCATTTGTGAGAAGCTGAAAACAAGTGCAGGAGGCCCCCTCACATTAGGGCTTGCAGACTCACTCCAACCTTTCTCAACAGCAATTGATATAACAGGAGCAGCAGCATGTGCACGCAGATAGGTATGACTGCCCATGTGTAGATCAAGAAACAAGGGTTTCAGGGGTGCGAAGTTTTTAATACCCAACTGGCGGCTAAGCAACCGCATTGCAGTGTCAAAGTTCCCTGCTGCTGCATGCTCCCCAGCCAGAGAAGATTTCTGAGTCCAAATTTGGCTGACAGGCATGCCTGGTGTAGGCGCAACAAATACAGCAGAGCGAGCATTGCCGGCAGCCTTTGGAGTCTCAGTTTCAGGCGGCAGTTCAAGATCTTCCAGGTCCCAGCCACCCTCACCATCTTCCTCATTTGGCTCCACCTCTTCAGCATCAAAACCATCACCACCATTGGCCACCACCTCACTTGCATCAACAATATCCAAGTCTTCATCACCCCAATCAGCACCAGCAGCATCATCATCTTCCTCAAGCTCTGCCCTTCCAGTGGCATCCAGTCCACCCTCAAAAATACCACGCATCACCCTCAGTAATGGCCAATCACCACATGCCATCAGAGGTGCAGGAGGCATCAGTAATGAGTGAGATTTTCCTTCAGGTAGAGAAGGAACATTTTCTCCTAATTCAGCAGCAAGTCTTTCGGCAGTTTCAGTGAGCCCGTGAGTGGCAGCAGTAACATAAGCAAGAGGTAGCTGCCCAGCATTTTCCAAGATTTCCGCTCGTTTCCTAGCATCCCCAAGATACAGTGCATTGTGGAACTGTCCCATCAAATTGTTATTTTGTCCAGCAATTTTACACATGAAACCGACCTTGTCCAAATAACCAGTAATAAGATACAGAAAAGCAAGCCTCTCAAAATTCTTTGTTCGCTGGTATGCATATTCCACAATACCAACATTTCCTTGCCTCAGAGCCTCGATTCCCAACCTATACCAGTGATCCTTGTCATCAATTTCCTTTGCAGAAGCAACTGCAATTTGGATGTTACCACTCTCAAGAGCTAGGTTAAATCTGGTCTTTTCATCTTTAACAAAGTGGAGAGCAACTTCCGGAAACCCTTTCTGTTGCAAATAAGAAATCACAGCTTGTCCACACAGCTGGGAGTTCTTAATCATACTCATGACATGATCATAGCGCTTCCGAAGAAGGGCGAGTTTGAAAATGTACTCTGACGCATCAACTGTTACCAGCTTGTTTTTTCCATCACGATCCAGGCAGAAAATGTTGTTCCCAATAACTCTTGTTATGTAAATAGGGACATCAAGGGTTTTTATGATTCCACTATCTCCATTGGGAAGGCAGTATTTCATATGGTTCAGTGTAGTGTAAATGAAGACACCATTCTCATCCCATGCCCCACTTTTCACACGTATGGTTTCATGCAGTGTGCAGCGATGGACAAGCTTCTTGTTAGCAATGACCACTGCATGCTTGCTGAGCAGTGCAACTGACTCCATATCACTAGACCAAACAACATATTTAACAGCAGGGGCCTGAAGCTCACCAAGGACTAGCCTTTGCTGAAGATCAAAGATGGTCACCCGGTCTTCGGCTTTGCATAGCAAGTTACCAGTCCCAGCATAATAAATTGCATCAGTTGCAATTGGAAGGGGACTTTTCTTCACAATTTCATTTTTAAGATTCTTCACCAAAACTTGATTGCTACTCTTCTCAAGGACAGCAAACCTGTTGCGGGCCACAAAAACAGCTGAACCACCAGCTCCCTTCTTTGCCTCTTGCAAGTAATCAGACCTGCCAGCAGAATCCTTGGGAACTATGTATAGTTCATATGAGCCCCCATCAACATCAGAGCAAATCAAGACAGCATTTTCAGTTGGGCTATATGATAATGTCCTGGGTGATTGGTTCAAGCTGACTGATCCAGGTCTTCTTATTGGAGCCACTTGGACTTCCTTCTGAGTGGAGTATTCAAAGTACCTGAGAAACCGATCCTTCACATAAAACACAGTGTCACCACTCACACAGAAAGCCGGGCGTTCCCTCTCTAATTTAAACACAATCATGCCACTGTCATGGCCAGCAGCAAGCAGGTTCATTTCAGGGTGAGCAGCAAGAATCCAGAAACGGTCATGTTCCCGCCTAAATGTCTGAATACCAGTTCTCTTTGTGGCATCCCAAATGCGAATGCTTTTATCTTCTGAATTAGACACAATGATGTCTTGCTTTGCATGGAACATCACACAGGACACATTATTCATGTGACCCCTCAAAGTATCAACTTCCCAAGCCTTGGTGTCTGTCCAGAAAGAGCAAGAATAACTTATTACATTTTATAAGTGTTTCCATTATTAGCATGTATTTCCTTTTATGGTATCTGCTATGTCCTAAAAAGTGCAGAAAAATAGTGCGATGAAACATTATACAATTATACCACCAGTCCATTTAGCCATTTTGCATGAAGTATTACATTATAAACCAAAAGCAACCAATTCTTGATAATGAGACTGAGGAATGTGTCATGCATTCAGCAACAAGTTACATCATACTATTCTAGAATTATTTAGCCAATGGATGATTGGATATTATAATATTATTCTTCAATGCCATGATAAAAGGAATGTGTCTATTGTTTCATATGGGACACATCAAACAAAACTGATATGGTTGTTCAACTGCTCAAAATGAAAAGAAAGATAATATGCAAAATGAAATTCATGAAGTATATATGAGTTATTACCGTTCATTCTCCATAGCTTCACTTGCCGGTCATCTGCCCCAGAAACAATGAGTGGCAATGAGGGATGAAATGAGGCCCAGTTGACACCACGGTCATGGCCTTCCAAGACATATTTCACTACTGCATCGATGCCTCCAAACAGATCTGTGTTCATCTGAGTGAGACGGAGAATGTCATCTGCAGGTGATACAGTCTTCTTCCTCAGAGCTCCGATATCCCAGACACGTACAGTCTGATCAAGCGATGCTGAAACAACCAGATCTTCTTTGGGATGGAAAGAAGCGCACATGACATAGTGGTTATGCCCAGTCAGCACAGCCACACAGGTGCGTGACTGCCAGTTCCAAATTCGGATAGTCTGGTCATCGCTGGCACTTACAATCCATGGGTACTCATGATGGAATTGCACGGTACGAATGTAGTCAAGGTGCCCATGAAGCGTGAAGAGGCAGCGGTGTGTCTTGTAATTCCATACCTTAATCTTGTAATCATCACCTGCATTATCACATCAACCAAAATCTTAGCAAAAAACATAAGCTCAAGGATCATGTTCCCTTGATGCCTTTGTTTAACAAGCAACAATGGTACACTAAAGTATGCTTTAGTTTCAATTGACTCAATTGCATGACTGCCAACAATCCAGCCTCATCACTGCAATAGCTATGTCTTCGGTGTGTGATGATGAAAACGTATTTATCTCAATTTTTATTACTCTACTACTAAGGTTTCAAGGAACAGAGACTCCAGTCAAAGTGAAATCAAATGTTAGGGAGCTATTTATCGAACAGATCACTGCAAGCACTTATCCTAAAATGAACACCAGATCCAACCATCCGTGGCTCCTAAACGAACACGATCTAATCGAATATAAGTAATAAACATGTCTAGAACAAGTGTCCAAGATTACAGGATTACACAACCGACAGTATCAAACAATCGACGGATCGCGCAAACATCTAACGGCCTCCTAGCTAGCGCGCGCATCCAATCCGGTGCAGGTTATTGAACCAAACACGGGCCCATGAAAAAATCACACAGTAGGACTCGCGGGCCGAGGCGAGATCTAGCGGGTTACCTCCGGAGACGAAGAGGGGCTGGGTCGCGTGGAAGTGTACGCCGCGGACGGGACCGTCGTGCTCGTCGAAGCGGTCGAGTAAGGTGCCCATGCGGTAGTCCCACATCTGGATCACTCCGCTGTGGAGACTCGCCAGGATCCATGGCCGCCGCGGGTGGAAGCTCAGGCCCTTCACCCGGTTGCTCTTTGTCTCGAACTTGGTCAGCATCCTGCCAGCTCGCAGTCCCCGGCCACGGCGGCGGCGAAGCTCGGGCCTCTCTTGCCCGGCCGCGGAGAAAAGCGAAGGAGGAGAGGTGGTGGATCTGGGACGGGGGGAGATGTTTTAGAAGAGAACGAGAGAGTGCAATGGACGGGGAAGGAGATGGTGTTTTAGATCTCGGAGGGGATCTGGATCTGATAGCCGCGGAACGTTGTGAGGTGGTAGGAGGGATGGTGGCCGTAGGATGCTGGTGCTTGGAAATCTGAGCTGTTGGAGAAGGTGCGACGGGGATTGTCAGCGAGGCATTTGCTCGGCACTTCGGCAGTAGTGTCAAATTAAAGTCGTTTGGTCAAGGTCGACATTTTACCTCCAATAAAATGTAAAATAGAAATAGCAGCCTTGCTGCGAATGAAGTCAGGTAATATATTTTTTAAAAAATATATTATTATATTTTTATTTGATGTTTTAGTGTTGATAAAGTAAATAAGATGTTTTTTGTGACAAAATAAGGTGTATTGCTTCTATAAACATTATAAGTATATGTTGCATCTTTTAGTTTTTTTTAACGAACTTTCTCTGTATATTTGACTATTTTCTCCTGCAAGGATATATTATTATTATATATAAAGGTAAAATTTAGTTTGAGGATATATTATTATTATATATAAAGGTGGATGTAGTAAAACACCAAAACTTTTAAAGTTATGGTTTCACAAAACTATAACTTGTTAGCACAACTATTTTTATATGAATCTAACATATCATTCACACTTTTTTGTCTAAATACAAGGTCTACCTATAGACTTGGCTTTGTAATATAAAAGCACAAATAGTTGTGGATTTGTAAAAATAATTTTGAAAGTTGAATTTTCTCATAGCTGAGACTATGGTCATTTTTGTCAAAAAAAATGTATCTAGACATCTTCATACTTGAAAGTTAAATTTTATTTACAGATTATTGCAGGTTCTTTCTTAATTGAACGATGTCACCTTTATTATTTATTTATAAATAGAGGTGACATAAAACATATCATGATTATGTGATAGAAAGAACCAAAGTGATGATATACTTGTGCGTAGTCCATAACGCCTTATAATGGTGGAAACGTGATCATTGGATCGAGTTAAGAGGAACATTAAGTAAAAATATTAACTTATGTTTATAAAAACAAATTAAATAGAATACCTCCCTTTGTTTTTTATTTTATGACATTTTGATAGGTCAGCTCATTGTTTTGTGGTTCATTTCTTTTGTCGAACAACCAAAATAAAACAAACTGAGGGACTAGGGCTAAATAAGGCTCCAAGGCGACTTGTGGTATATATTAGTCTTAATAGCGCAAGCTAACTAACACAGTTGTAATTGAACATTGACTAAAGAAGGGTGAATAGGCAACATATAATTATAAACCAGAAACTTACTTCTAAAACAGCAAGTTAAAAACTATGTAAAACTTTCATTGTGGAAGGAACTTCTGTGATCAACAGATGTTATATAGTGGACAATGAATCTTAAATGAAATGTGAAATTGAATGGAAAACTTAAAAATCTACTTAATACAAATGAAATAAATAAACTAGTCAAATAGATTCATGAGTTGGCTTATAACACAGTTTATAAGTAAATTTAGCTATATATATATATATATATGAATAAAATAAAAACAACAAGAGAGACACGGAAATTATTTACCAGAGTTTGGACCCCACACAGTGAGGCTCCTACGTCTCGGTTGAGGAGCTCACTAAGAGTCATGTCTCTCTCAACCCTTATTCTCACCAATTAATCCCTAAGATCGAGTTTGGTTTCCTTTTTCTCCTTGATTCTTTCCTTGCGGAGGCTAATCATGATCTTTATAAACTTTTCAAGTCTCGCCATAATGTTTGGAAGCTCACCGAGCAATAGTAGCCGGTCTAGAAGATTGAATCTCCAAGAATAACAAGTGAAGTTTGAAACTTGCTTGCAAGTGATGTGCTTAAGGATGGGCATGATGCTCTCAAACTTGGATGAATGATTCTTACTTTCTAATGGACTTTAATCTCAAGAGAAATGGAAGAGTGAATGAATTAAAGCTTGTTGAAGTGTACGAGTGAGTGAATGGCACCATCAACCTCTCTCATAGGGTGGAATAGGTCTATTTATAATGAAGGTCCAAAAAGAGTCGTTGGAGTAAAAAAATAGTAGAGAGGGACAGAACTTCCATGTGAAATGAAACTTCCATCGACCGTTGATGGATTCTGTCTGAAACCAAGTTCTCAAGATAGAACTTCCGTGGAGCCTAGGGAGCCACTTTTCAAAACACGTGTTCCCATCATAGAACTTACGTTCGGGACGGAACTTCCATCAGACACAAATGAGGTTGGCTGATTTTGAAGTTTGGCTATTGACTGTTTTTGTTGGGGTTTTCAAGAAAATTATTGGTAGTTCAAACAAAGAAATTATTTTACTCCTCTTGATAGTTTGGGATTTCTAAACTCAAAAATAAATTAAGAACTAGTCTTCAAAGCTCTTTTGAGTTCATCATCTTTACTTCTTTTATTTAGGAACCAATCATCTTACAGTGTGGACAATAAAAACTTAGATATCCTATTTATACACTTCATAACATATTAGAATACTTAATCTTTTATTAATATTCACTAAATCCCACTAAGGAGTTCTAAATGCATCTTTAATAATTTTAAATCGTTAGCTTATAAAGTAAAAAAGCGTTGTGAATTTTAGCTGATTTCAAATCGTTAACTTGTAAAGTAAAAAAGTGCTAAGTGACTTTTAATGAGTTTGAATTAAGATTCATAGATGAGTAGGAAATATACATGTTTGATAGAATTTATATATATATTATTTTGTTATTTACTTCCACAGTATATGTTTTAATTTAAAAACTAAAAAAAAGAGTTTACAAATGTCAGGCGCGCTTACCACATGAGGGCAGAGTACTCTATTGTTAAAATAAACTATAAAAATAGAAACTGATTACCTTAATCATATATATGTGAAAAAATATAAATCTTTATACTTATTATTTAGACACAAAGAGTCTTTGTTATATAAAATATTTTAATTGAAAATGAAGTTTTTAATGAAATAAGTTTTAAACTATGGAAATCATAATATTTACAAAACTATTACTTTATTTAAAATTCTGATTCCCATGTAAACTTTTAAGACCATAATATATCTTCGATGTGTGAAACCGTGTTTTCTTGCTGTGTTAACTTTTTATACTATAACATCCAAACATATCCTCACTTTGTTTTTAAAATATATTTTGTTTACTTGTTATATGAATTTTTTGAAATTCTTAATCACAACTTCAAAGGGCATAACAATGAAGAAAGTGATTTTTTTCTTCACTTGTTTTGAAAGTCATTATGTAATCTCTACTCTTAATTAAAATAGGTGAACATGTCTGTACGATATTACATAAGTAAAAATACGCTCCATATAGTGAAACAATATTCGAGTTGAATGAGTAAAAAAGTTGTTTCAAACAGACTCCTACTCAAAGAACACTTCCATACTGGTTCATACTTAGAAAACACGTTCATACGATGCTCTCTTTTTCATAAATAAAAAATATAACTCCTACTAAAAAAACAACATTCGAGTTTTTATAAATACAAAAATACGACTTCTATGCAGAATAAAACTGCATTCGAGTTGCATAAGGAAAAAAAGTTGTTCTAAAAAAAATTGATTTTACTCTTCTTTCGATAATAAACAACATGATAGTCCACATTGACGTGTTTATCTGTTTTAACTAAAAGTAGAGATTCAAACTTGTGGCATCGCACAAATATTTTTGCTAGTCATGTTACATGTGCCATTAGTTGCATCCAACGGTTTTAATCTCATATGCTTTCTATCATCTATGAGAGATTTTCGAGGGTTCACGCAAGAATTGAGAAGTAGATAAAATTTCTCATGGCAACAATAAAATTGATTAGCATCACGTCATTCATGGTGCCGACTGTTCAATGATTGACATTTTTCTACAAGACACCCGATATCACCGATCAAATAAACCACCATTAAATAAGTTGCTTATGACCTGTCTTAAGGTGTCGGGAGCCTCTTTCGTCAACCTGATGCGCTTCACGAGATGAAAGAATTTCACATTCAATTCAATCCATGAAAACCTCGATGCAGACATCACATCAAGAAACCAATGTGTCTCACTTCATCTGTTTTCTTGTATTTTTAGCACCGGCAACACCGAAACATAGCGGCTACGTGTTCATTAGAAGTAGGCAAGAAAGCAAAGCAAAACAAGTAAGTTTGTCATGAAACAAGAATGACGAACCTTGATAGTAATGATCTGTTTGTCATGATTCTGGAGCTTAACTTAGAAGTTAGATCCCTAGAATGTTGAATTACAACGAGCCAGTGAATTAGTGATGACGTCTGATTTTATTTTGTTGACATTGCCTAGTATAAATTTGACTTGTTTAATAGAGAGGAACAACCAACCGCTAATAAAGTACTCCCTTCGATTTTATTTTGTTGACATTGACTAGTACAAATTTGTACTAGCTAATGTCAACCAAAAAAAATGTCCGGAGAGTAGTTGACTAACTCTTCAATCACACGTCATGCATAGCAAAGCTGCTATGATGAATTACAAAAAATCAGACATTCTTTCTCCTCCGCCTAAAATGATTCATGGTGAAAAATGTCAGAAAAGTGAGAGAGTGATATTTTGGTAGCCAAATCAATATATAGCCAATGCTAGACTTACCACAGTGGTCACTGCTACGACCGGCGATCTTGCTGCCTGCTGGTGCTGGAATGTCTTTTTTTTTTAGGGAAAGCCATCCGGCTATCTTTATTTATTGGAGAAAACAATTACATCGTCATGAGATAGCCTAGGATGAAGCTAAAGGGATCATCGGTCCAATTACAACAGATTTTTGAGCTAAAACTCTCTTTTGCTAAACGATGAGCTACTTCATTTCTTTCCCTATTACAATATTGGATGGAGATCTCAGGGAATCCCAACCACATGGCGTGATAGTCCTCATAGATTACTGCCGCTGAGGTTGCAGAGAAACCGCCACCTTGCATTGTGTTCACCACCTCCAGGCAATCAGATTGGATAATTATGCGATTACATCCCGCCTGGTGGGCCAATAGGAGTCCTTCTCTTAAGGCATAGGCCTCTGCCATTGGAGCATCAACCACATGCTCCAAGTACTTGTAAGAGGCAGCAATATATCCTCCATTGGAATCACTAACGACTGCTCCCATAGCTTCTGCGCCAGAATCCTCATCATATGCGACATCCACATTGACGCAGGTCTTTCCCTCCGGAGGTTTCTGTCATCCCTCCTGGGTTCTAGCGCCCTTCTTCTTAGCCATTTTATAGTTGCAAGATAGAGCGGCAATTGACACAGCCGATCTATACGGTCTTTGTATACTCTCTCCATGGACATGTTGTCTCCTTTCCCTCCAAATGTACAATCCTCCAGTTAAAATGAGCTCGGTAAAGCCAACATCTTTCAGATTATGCACAACACCTCCCTTATGAATAACTTCCTCCAAAAGCACCGAGCCCGATCTATCCACTGTCATAATGTTATGGATGTCATCCCAAATTCCTATAGTTGTCCAAACTACTCTGGCTCTATCACAGGAAAACAACATATGTTTTATGTCCTCACAGCCCACATTACACATTGGGCATCCCCCCGAGTTGCCAATGTGTTTATTTGCCATAACAGCTCTACAAGGGATCAATCCCTTCAAGACCCGGCAGCCAAAAATTTCAATCTTGCTAGGAACATGTAACATCCATAATTTTCTCCATACTTGGTTGTTTCCCATATCTCCCGCTTGTCCTCCTTGGATTCTATTTGTATACTTATGCTTTCATTGGATATGATAAGCTGATCTCACTGAAAACAAGCCGTTCCAGTTGTGATGCCAAGCCACTAAATCCTCACGACCCGAATGAAGAGGGATTTGTAGAATTCGATGGGCATCAACCGGCCAAAATAGGGAATTGATTAAGTTCTCATCCCATCTTCCATCAACAGGGCTAATAAGTTCATCCATCGTTGTTACGAGCCTATTTCCTCTCGGTGTCTGAATCTTTTGGTCACGACTAGCTGGTATCCATCTGTCCTCCCATATATTTATTTGCGAGCCATTTCCAACCCTCCAAACATACCCCCGGTTGAAACAATCCAACCCCGATAGAATACTTTGTCAGGTAAAGGAGCTTCCACTCTTCGGCTTTGCTCTTAGGAGTCTTCTGTCTGGGTAGTACTTCGCTCTGAGCACCCTTGTGCACAAAGACTCACGTTCACATAACAGCCTCCAGACCTGTTTTGCTATCATCGCCAAGTAAAAGTTTTGCAAGTCCCGAAATCCCATACCTCCCGATTGCTTTGGCACACATAACTTCTACCATGCTTACCAATGAATTCTTTTATGTTCATCATTATCACCCCACCAGTATTGCG